>CM052967.1:9164068-10656820 GCA_028554685.1 Agrotis ipsilon
AAGTACTGCAACCAAAATCTGCGGATCAGCGGTTTATTCGAATTTCAAAGCTAGAAGCAGGCATTCTGCCAACTGCACTGTTTGATCGCGACAATTGCACAGCCACAGCATTTCATACCACGACCTTAAATAAAACCGGGGCCATAAGTCATTTTCACAACTTTTTACGTCGAAATGTCAGGAGGCAATTTGCGAGACTTGTTTTGTGTGCGTCATGATGCTCACGGCATGCGATTTATGAAACTGCACGTTAAAAACTACCGGGTTTCTCTTGCATTGGACATGTACTTTATCACGAGGAGTGAGAGATCATTTTCCATTGTTTTAAAATTCGTAGCTTTATTCCACAGGCAATATACCGGGAGCTGAATAACGGTTGGGTTGTCTGCGATTTATGCTTGGCGAAATCTGTTATTGGGATCCGCCATAATAGACACTATTTATTACTTTAAGTAGGTGTTTAAGTCAATAGATGTTTGTTTGCCTGGGAAAGGTAATATCTACATATTTCGAGATGATTTTAGTTTTCTATTTGAAAACTTACCGGTCATAATAAGTTGAAATTGAATGGAGTGTTTTTGTGAGGAACGAGACTGCTTTATTAAGAAAAGTCGCTGGATAGAACTATCGTGTTAGTTGTTTTTCTAGATATTAATCTTTGAAGTCAGGATTTTTTATAGAGAAGGAATCTTATCTTATTTTTTACTGCGGCTGCAAGCTACCTATTATTTACCGCCTGCAAGCACAATTTTACAACCTTGCCGTCCTTTCAAACTAAATAGACAATCAATCAACGTATAGGGGTAACCACACATAAATTCGTTGAACTGAACACCCGTAACCGGCGGTAGTCAGGGGTACCCATAAATTGTTCCCCATAGCAGGGGTTAGAAACTCGAGGCGTCAATCTGTAAAGGGAAGCTTTCATGTTCGTGATTTTGTTACATGACCAATCATTACAGATTCGTTTTTGAAAAAAGAAATTAATTAATCAGTAAGTACAATTGTAATCTGCAAATTAACCAAGTTTTGTACGGTCATAGTAAGTGCAATAATATTCTATTTCTATGTTTTTAATTATCTATACGTATGCATGCGTGTCGTTACCGTAAAATATTCAAATCTTTCAATGAAATATTCAGCCTTGTTGTGTAGAGTTGCGATAGCCATATATTGATGAGACGTCTGGAATCCAGAAATCCAGAAGGCTTGGGTTAGAATGTGGGACTCTGACCCGCCACTCGCAGCTGCATTGTAACCCAACCAATAGTACCAACATAATCTTAAAACATTTATATCATCACCACTGCGCATTTCGTCAAAATACCTTATCTGTTTCTATTTATTTTCCGGTTGTTTGACCATTTTTTTTGTCAACTCTTATTATCCCATTGCTGGGCAAAGGTTTCCGAGACCTTCACTCTATATACCTAGTCCATATCTCGTGGCTGCTCAAGACTAGGCTAGTCCTTCACGAAGTTTTCTAATTCGTCTTGTCACATTCGTTTGTGTCTACCAGTACGTCAAGATTTCTCCTTTGACACACATAAAACAAAAAAAAAACACTAGATGAGATTATAAAAAAAATGCTTTATTTTTATTTTCCAATGCTACCTCACTGTGGTCTAAGTTGATATGGGCTAAACGCCACTAGTCCTACTAAATCTCGCTCTGCAGCCAAATAATTATGTGATGTCGCATGTAACACAATATTAAGATTTCTCCTTCAATAAAAAAAAAAAAAACGCTAGATGTTATTATAAAATAAAAAAAGTATTTGTTCTTTTTTATTTTTCACTGGGGAATATTATGTTGATATGGGCTAAACGCCACTAGTCCTACTAAATCCCGCTCTGCAACCAAATAATTATGTGATGTCGCATGTAACACTGCATTAAGTCCGCGCCGGTTATTCGCAAACCGTTCGTAATTTTGTTGCTCTGTTCACTGAATTTAAGTGGCTATTAAGTTGGACGTAGCCGCCGACGGATTGTGCACATCATCACTGGGAAATTGCTAAAGCGGTGGCGGTTATCACATGTATGTGGACATAATAATTTGCTTTCTCTGGAATTTCTGATTTATTTTGTTCATGTTACTAGTTGTCCAATAATATGTTTGTTGGTCACGGTTATTATTTGAAAATCTTTGGCCTAAAAGTCTGACAAGTACTTAGTTTTATTTAAACTTTTTCCGTCTTACTACAAAAAAAGATAAAAATTGCTGAACACTTGTATAAAAAAACTGTCAACAACAAGATAGAAGATACGTTGATATAGGAGTCGCTTTTAGACTTTTAGACAAATGCTCAATAGATGTTTAACTTTTTTGTAGTAAGACGGTACATGTTAACAATTGAGCAAAAACATAGGTCTTTTCGTTCCATTTCCATTATTTTCCCCAAAGCATTCTGGATTAAATTAAATTATTCAGCTCCACTTCCTAAAGGGATTATACGAATCGACAAACATTTTGTACTATTACAAAAAAGGGTCGAGCAATAGTAGGCAAAAACAAACACGACGAGCAAATCTTACATACGATTAAATAAATAGTTTCCTTTTCATCCTGACCCATATTACTTTGTTGGTGGCTTCTGGTTTTATCAGGTCATAAACTGTATATTGCTTTATTGCTTTACAGAGACTAAAGTGCTCATAAAATATTGTGGTAGCAATTCTGGAGAGATTAAGAAAGAGCTTTATAAAGTTATGGTTAAAGACGGGTTACGGCGTAGCACGTATCTGGCTACGGCGTAGCACTTATCTGCCTACGGCGTAGCACTTATCTGGCTACGACGTAGTAATTATGTATCTGAAACCGTAACATGACTTTTCACGTCTTTATGGAATAAAGTAAACTGGAACTTTGAGGTTAATTTGACGGAAAAAATAAAACCTTATTCGTCCTTTAGAAGCAGCATCAGCAAGTTGAAGTGGCAATGGGAAGGCCATATAGCACGCAAAACAGATGGCGAATGGGACCGTAAGGTTATCGAATGGAGACCACGCACCGGCAAGCTTAGCGTGAGACGTCAACCTACAAGGTGGACAGACGATCCGATGAAGATCATAGGATCAGGCAGGATGCAAGCCGCTTTCAACCAGTGCTATTGGAAATCTATGAGGAGGTCTATGTTCAGCAGTGGACGTCCTATGGCCGATATTATGATGAGATTAGAGGCGCTTTTTTAATTTTTAAATACTTCAAGTACGCTGAAAATAAAATACAAAAATCTCATGATAAGGCTTCTGATATTAAAATACTTAGAACATTTCCCGTTGCCCGGACTATTGCAGTACTCTATCATGAAGGCTCCGCGAAATTGCATCGTGCCCGGAATTAATTCTAGATAGCACAGCGGAATACCTAACGAGCTTATTACCAGTTTTTGTATAATATTGGTGAGAAATACTTTGCATTATTGCGTGTTACAAGTGCCTTTTTAAGGTTCCATACCAAAAAGGGTAAAACAGGTCGCCTACCATGACTCTTAAAGGCGGATACACATTATTAAAACGTGACACGACCCGACGAAATGCGATGACTATTATTAAGGCTCCGCTGTCTGTCACCAGCTTTATCACATGAACCGTAATAGTTAGACAGTTGAAATAAATAAATAAATTAATTTCGATGCTCATTTCATTTTAAGGAATTATCGACATTGCGATGAAAAATTTGATCACAGATAATGATATTTATGTCGCCGTTATAAAAAAAATGCTAAAAAACAGACAAAAAAACAAACATCGGTCATCAGTCGTCATGATTTTTTGCCGTTTTATGGATACGGAACCCTTCGTGCGCGAGTCTGATTCCTCTTGGTCTGTTTTTTAATGTTATACGGTATAAAGTTTCATTAAACTGTAGTTTGCATTTCACCAAGCCATCGTACATTGTAGGGTAGTCTATGAATAATGGCTTCTTAATTACTCGGTCGAATTAATAAAGGCCTTTTTGTAGTAGTCAGAATGTCGTCAACATCATACTCTGTTCTGGCATGCAGACGGCGAGTAATGGATGACTCGCTGTGCGATCATGGACCAATGGCTCGGTGCAACGGCCGGGTCGAGACGGTGCGTCATGTGCCACTCGCGCATCAAAGGGCTGTCCAGTTGCTTCCACTCAGGGCTGGGCAAAATACATGCTCTGCTTTAATTGGAATACAAATTACAAAATACAGGATCGCAAGTAATTAAAATATAAAATACAAAATACCTTTAAGCAAAGTATTTAAAATATAAAATACAAAATACTGTATTTTAGCTTTTTTTAATTGAAATACAAAATACTAATTACAAATTACATTTTACTAAATATGTAATCTAGACCAGCATGGGCTGAGTGGCCTGAAATGTTCTCAATTCGACGTTCTTTTTTTTTGCGTGTTTTCGCCATGTTCGACGTACAGTGTAAAGACGCCAGCAGGTCCACCTGCCCGAATCTGTAAATTTTTACCAATCAAAAAATAACTTTCCATTAAGTATTGTAATAAGGTTCAAAATCTATTAATGAAATTTGACAGATTGTGGTAGTAGTACATAACAGGTGCAGTATTGCCAACTCTAATTAGCTGCTTTACCATCATTGCAGAGAGTGCAATTACAGTAAATTAAGTTTAAATGTATTTTGGAGTTTCATGTATTTGAAATACTAATTACAAAATACTTCGTCGTCAGGTATTTGAAATACGAATTACAAATTACATTTTAAGCAAGTAATTGAAATACAAATACAAAATACGTATTTGTATTTCAAATACAAGTAATTCAAATACTGCCCAACCCTGCTTCCACTTAACACAATATAATCATGAAGTACGGTTGCTTGTGATGGAGTGCGTTGTCACCAAGTTGCGTAGCGACTGAACACTTACTTTAGAGGCGCTAGCACAAGTGCAAGACTAACAGAAATTTTAATATCTTCATGTGTACTGTTACGTTAACATCACACACTCATACACGGTCCTGCTCATTTTATTAAATGCATCACTTCCTTCAACAGCCAAAGTTATCTTACGTCTAATAAAAACCAATCGCTTGCAAATTACACACGAAACTAATAACCATTTCATTTATATAGAAAGTTGAAGGCTCGATATTGTTACTGCTACCAAATTGTTATCTACAATGTTTCGTCTGTATATTTGGCACAAGTTCTTATCAGTACTCCCAATTCCATTCCCACAGCGAGTCCTCCAACCGGAACATATAATATTCCATGTTTACATAAAACTCCATTTTCTTATCTGATTAAAACTTGTCAAACTCTTCTTGAAACATCTTATAAAACTTCGGCTACTTTAAAACGCTAGGAATGTTCCTGCGAATAAATTTGATTTAGTTATCAGACCCTAACCTGCTTTACAAGGACGTGACCGGCATACATTCAAAAGAGATTCACGCGGAAACGATTTCCTGAGTTTTGTAGAAAAATATTGAAATGAGTCTTCGTATTGTAACTGGAATTCCTATTAAACACTTCGATAGAAACGTGTTTAACCAATGATATTATAAGTAAAAAGGTGTAGATACGTTATACGCGCTCAGAAAGTGACGCGCTCAAACGTGGTTAATTGACCAACCTTAACTATATTAATTTGTCTCTTTTTCACTTGCGATGCCATCTTACTTTAGCGACTAATCGTGATATTGCAATAGCACATTGCAATATTTGTGCGTCAGTGTGCCGTTTTTGAAGATAGAATGTCGCGTAGGTAACGTATCTATTCATTTATAACATCAGTGTGTTTAAGATTATGAATGGCATAGCCATTGTAAACGGTAAGTGTTAGGGTCCTAATCAAAACATAACTTATCATATTTTTGCAGTCCCTAGTCGAATAAGTCAGGCCCATTTCCACTTGACTTGGTAATTTTTCCTGAGCGTTTGTGAGACAAAACCTCTGCGATCTCTGTACAAATCAAGTGACTGATTTATTCGTTGGAATCTTCGGGGAACAGCTTCGGGATTCATGTTGGCGAACACGAACGTCGGATGTCAGCTATGTAGATGCTGACGCGGAGATTATACTGCGCCTCTGTAGTGGAATAATAAGATTAGTGTTACAATGTAACAGGAAAAGCTGTGGAAAAATGTTGAAGAAATAAAATGAAACATCATGTTATCTTTTCTACGTTTCTTTTTAAACAAAATTCGTTGCCCCTCACTAAGAATTTCTCTGTCTCGTTTGTGTTTTTACAATCATTAGCTCACATTTGCAAACACACAGACCTTCCGGGTGTGTGTGTTTGTGTGACTGTACGTTTGTTTGAATGACTTGTGAGAATCGAACTTACCAAACTCAGCGCATCAGCCAATGGCTCAGCCGCGGCCCCAACTGTGATTAAACACGTAGATGAGGGCGCGTCGTGGACGTGCGAAAATGTATGAGAGTCGCGCCCGTGCCCCGTCTCATCCGTGTGTTTTACGTCGCGACGCATTCATACATACATTTTGTATGGAAGAGACGCCGAAGAGACATAAATGTCTCAGCCCCGTTTGATAGACATTGTGATATGCTTAAGCAGTTGTTTCTCCCACCATCACTATGTATCTCTAACCCGCCCAAAGGCTGTCTTGAAAAGATTCCAGTTATACTTTTAAGTCCCATGTAATAGGGAGTGACACAATTTGCTGTAAATCGGGCACAAATCTAGACTCTGCGAATGCTACTGATTTTCTGATAGAAAACCACAATAACATTTTATCCAACTTGGGAATTGAATCCAAGAATTTCTTGCTCAGCAGCGACTACTCGAGCAACGACATAGTTGAATATCGTTACTCTTTGAAACCTGTTACAAAACGGTATATCAAAAAAGAGTACTTCACGATTACGTATTTGAAAAGTCCATTTGCAAATGGAATTGCATGGTGTTTCCAGAATCGTAATGTTTGTGCTACAGTATTGAATGTACAGTCAGCAACAGCATTAGGTGTGCAGTCAGTAAGGTTTAAACAGTTTTCCAATATTGTGTATAAGTTTTACTACCTTTAGAGGCCGCATGCTTCCTTTGGAAAACACGAGGATGGCTTTATTCGTAGATAAAAGTGTGTCATCATCAGTCGGAAGACGTCCACTGCTGAACAAAGGCCTCCCTGTTAAATCACCACGCTGAACGACAATTCACCACTTGCATCCACCGGCTATCCGTGACAGACCCAGTGGGAGGCCTGCCTACGCTGCGTCTGTAGAAAGTACATCATCACTGCATAAAACATGCACATAACATACAGGAAAACAGTTTGAAACTTGCTGCCTATACACCTAACTATTTCCCTGATTGTACATTTCCCGGAAAGGATACCGTTCAAACCGGAATGGCTCTGTCCATCGTTTGCTACAAATAACATTGATCGTGAGGATTGATGATGGGGCCCGGGCATGAGCAAATATGGCGCCTAGCTAGCTCCGTGATAAGGCAATTGCTTTGTGTTATTAGTAATACATTATGTATGGCAACATTTCCTTTGACGGAAGCCATAGGACTGTTCTGAACTTGATAAATCATTTGTGTTTTCGAAGTTTAGTTTCTATAAGTCAAAGGCCCTAGCATGAATTCTGCGTATTTGGTCGTACGTCGTACTTGAAGTGTTATGACGTAAATTGTATGAAAATGAAAAAACGTCGAGTCTATGCACGAATGAGCAACTAATAAGTGTTGGCGTCAAAACGTAGCACCGTGAGCCACTGCGACGACCGGAGGGCGACAGCGGCTTGCGGGGGAGCGGCGGAGGAGGTGCCGAGAGCCGCCGCTGACGCCCCCGCCACAAGCATGTTCTCATTACCCCTTACTGGGACCTTAGAGTCATTTAAGGCACCCACAGAAAAGTTCTGTTAAGGAGCTCATAACCACCTCTAGGTTGACCTGCGAGATGCTATTAAAAAAAATCCTTTTGTTCCAATATACTAAACTCAATGGTTTACAGTCCGTTATTTTATTTCTACTACGTCTACGGACCATCAACTAATTTAATGACCAACATTTTTTGGTCATTAAATTAACATCAAAAGTAACATCACAAAAACATGAGAACTAGAGACAGAGCCTCAGAACGTTGGAGTTATATCCTTTAGAAGCGTTAACAGGTAAAGTTACGTCTAGAATCCTTTCAAAGCTCCAGCTGGACTTTCTAAAAAGTAACGATGATTGCGTCACCCGATCCATTTTAGACCTTAAGGTTCCTAACCTTAAGCGCTACTTTTGTAATCAGAACATTTGGCGGTCTTTTTTATTATAACCTAGTACGTAAGTTCAAGGACGGAATCCGCGTCGCATTTCAGTCCATACAAAATTAAATCTAAGCCATAAAGTTCCCGCTTTATTCGTCCCTAACTGTCACACTATTTATGAAATGGCAACACGTTACAAATTTGTATTCGTCCCAAGGCAAGCGTTACTTGTCTGGGATCTGGACTTAATTACGGCCGGCCCCTAATAGACTCGTTCATAAATTACAGACCACTTTGACGGACAAGATCTGAATTCCGTTGTCTATAGGGTTACCAAATCGAAATGTCCAATGTTTTTTTATTTGTAGCGTGGTTGTGCAAAGTTTTGTGCCATTTTACTAACTTAATGTTAGATTTCTATAAACTTAAAATATAATCGGGAAAACCATTTTTTTTTAGTACTTTCACCTATTTTTCAGTATGAGGGTGAAACTAAAAATATATTCTGTAATACGCTTGCTATGAGTTTTCAGGGAGGTACCATTATGCTCTTCAAATTCTACGTCGTTTGGCATGGTTACTCCTAGTTTTTCAGTTTTGGCCAACCTGCCAGCTTTGGCCAGCTGCTCGAAGCCATCTTATGATCATTACATCAATAGCAAGCCTGATACTCAAAATCCCTACCGTCGTATGATCGATTTCAACAATGTTTTTGAAGTTCAAGAAAAGAGGCTAAAACCTGAGATGCGTATTAATAGGCGGGTGTTTTGTTCGGTTGGTTGGTAACCCTATCGTGTAGGGTATGTCTCTAAGGGACAATAGGTTTGCTAAGTCACACTACTGAGATTATCTGCTGTTCGCTTATTTGTGCGGAATAAAGTTTTGAGGCGGTGTCGGCTAGATAATGCTCTATTGTTGCCAGATTATCCAAGATATTGTCGATGTATGGTTCTTATACGTCTAATTGATTTATTTATTTTTTCCTTTTTTCATTGTTCTTTGGAAAAATTGTTTAGAGAACAGATGTGTTCCGGATTTATCACAAAAATATAATATACTAGCGGCCCGTCCCGGCTTCGCACGGGTGGAGGACCCGGTCTAAAATTTGAGATATAAACTATCATATTATGTATAGAATGCATGAAGATCGTTGGGCCAGAGTCGTTAGGCAGTGGGTGCCTGATGGTAGTCGTTGCCGAGGCAGGCCTAGAAAACGCTGGAGTGACGATCGAGAGATTGGCCGGAGAAAGCTACACAAAGGGAAGAGTGGAAGGTTATGGGGGAGACCTTTACCCAGAAGCGGGACAATACAGGTTAATAAAAAAAATATGGGTTTGCTTTTGCTTCTAATCTAGGTCAGAGGTGACAGATAATAAAGTCGATGATCGAGTGAGGCTACAAAAGAAGAAGCCTTTTCTAACTTTGAAGAGATACGTGTCGTTAAATCTTTTACCATGTGATATTAACTAAGGCGGCCCCTAGACCTACAATAACATTGTACTTACAATACTTTTATATGTACAATAAGATTGAAAGGCGCTCTGAATCCAAACGAGCAATTATATTGAAATACGAACTGCACAATGTTTTCGTGCTCTATCGGAGTATAGTACATATTGATCCCAATATTGCGCAATATTGACCCTACACGATGCAATGAAAAAATATGGTGCTATAAAAATTAAACTCGCTCAAACTTTCGGTCAATCATTGCGCAATCTTTAATGTTTACTCTAAACGGTCAATAATATTGCACAATTTGTAATATTGCGCAATATAATTGACGGTTTAGAGGCCGCCTAAGAGGAATGCCTGTCCTTTTTTTATTAACCCATATTGTCCCACTGCTGGGTAAAAGAATCCTCCTTCTTTTGCCTGTGCTTAATATCACAAAATTACAAGCATGATGTTTTGTTATAATATGTTAAAATAGATTCCAACAACCAGAAGGTACTCTCTCTATTATGCGAAAGAAACCGCTGTCACGAATAAATCTTCGCAATCCGAAATCGCAACTCAATCACAAAAGTTATTTTCATTTCAATGGCTATACAAACAAAATTCGCCTCTGCCACTATGGTACAAGTATTCTATAAAGATTAATATCGTCCGTGTTGCCCACTGTAAACTATCCAAGTACGAAATAGGCGGGAAATCGACGCCGAACGTGAAAAATGTGGCGGACCACAGAAATAGTACAGTTTCCTGTTGTTTTTTGCAACATATACCTATAAATAAAGGTTTGGTTAGTGAGACGTATCGGTTTTCTTTTTAAAAAGTATTTTGTAAAAGAATGAATATAGGGCGCTCAGTTTTTTTTAACCCCCGACGGAAAAAGAGGGGTGTTATAAGTTTGACGTGTCTGTCTGTCTGTCTGTCGGTCTGTCTGTCTGTCTGTCTGTGGCGTATCGTAGAGCCCGAACGGATGAAGCGATTTCAATTTAGTTTTTTTTGTATGAAAGGTGACTTACCTGCGGGTGTTCTTAGACATGTTTTTTAATTCATACCTCTTGTGCTGTATTTATTGTGGATCATTCAAAAGTCAGTTTTGGAGTTGCATTTAGAACGGAGCACGATCTTTAAGGCCAGTTGTTTTATCAACAGTTAAACTTAATATTGTTTAAATCCCATATATTTTTCTATGAAATGGTTAAATAGCTGGGTTGATTTACATAAAATTCTTTCTTGTGACTTTCTGCTTTGTTATTTTATTTTAATTTACTTAAAATCAGCTTTCAGCTTTACAGTTAATTATCGGCAGAATCGGCTGCTTCATTTGGTACTCAATAATTGAAATTATCGGAGAAACATTATTCCAAACTATTTTCGTGTGTGTCGAAGTGGCAGTGATCGAGTGCATTTTATAATATTCGCAATGCAAATCATTTAGCTCCACATGAAACGTCCGACGAGGAGAGCGATCGGTTAAGCCTACTAGTCGGCTTGTTTAGCCGACTGCTCAGCCAATCTAAATAAGTTTTCAAACGCTCCAATTCTGTTTTGATGGCAAGTTAAAGTGTGTTTTGAAGCGGATCATTTAGGTTTACGTGTTTAGCAAACTTTTTATGGCGTCGTTCGTAAAGTAGTAACTATTGATGACGAGGCCGTAGAGCACGAACGTAAACGAGCTTTTTCAATTTAGAAACATTTTTTTATTATGTTTACTTCTTCAGTTATCTTTGCAGCTAAAAAGTAAAACTTTTCAATGGTTGTTTGAAAACGGCTGTGATTTATTGTTGTACACTTGGTAAGTCATAGGTTTGAATGTTTGAATTTCAACATCTTTCAAATGTCGTTCGGAAAATTTGCATGTCCTAAAGTGAACCAAAAGATTTGAGACTGCACTTAGAGGTTGCTGTACAAACATTGAGAACGCTGAACATGTTAGTGGACAAGATAAGAAAATATAAAAGCTAGGGTAAAGTACCCAATTGCCGAACTCCCACCAACTACTGACCTCTTAACAGTTTTTATCAAAAATAATAATAAATCTTCTTGCAGTGCTGCATAAAGAATACAGAAAATGAAAAATAATTTATCTTGTAATATATTAGCGTCACAGAAAATTTAAGTAAAGCAATATTGCGTCCGTAAACCTAAGATAATAAAATACCCTGCTAAAATCATCAAGAAATTTAACAATTTGCTAAGCTGACGGCTGTTTTCAATGGCAATTTATTTCAGTTTTACACGATAGATTCCTTAGATTTTGGTATTTTTTCGTTATTTAAGACACACATAATGCTTTTCCACAGGATTTTCACGTTTTAATGATCATTAACTTGTTAAAATGATGGGGTCAATATCTGGTACACTCAAATGTATGAATAACCATTTATTTGACATGACATGTCAATAGCTGGTCATTAACCATATGTACGAATATACCAGTTACTGACACCACGGTTTATACGTATAGCTCATTTTAATGGTGAGTTAGCTTAACTTTAATGCATCTGTATTATGCCCATGGGCGTTGGCACCCCTAAAAGTGTATCTGCATAATCACAAACATAAAAAATACCTTACGTAGTAACCTGAGAACCTAGTTGAGTGAGGTACTTAAATCGGTCAACTGTCACATTCTGAATCCTCCTGAATATTTTAAACTTACAACTATTATAGGAAAAATGAAGACTGAATGGATTTTGACACAATTTGGCAAGCAGATAATTTTAAAACCTGGTTAGGTGGGTGTACCTGGACGCAGGATACTTTTTATGTCGGTATATGATCCCTTGGGACAATTGTCGAACATAACACGAACAATGCCTTAGCCATAAGTTGGTTTAATACATACAATTCTGACAAAAATTACTCTAACCTGCATGTTTGAGCAAACTGACTTAAATCATATCCGAGTTTCTTCATCTGTGAGATCTTCTACATAAGTTTAGAAAGTTAAAACCGTCTTATGTAATTGGGAACATATTATGTAATTCAAACTTTTTTAAACTCACTTTTAAGTACTAAAGCTGTATTCTTTCAATTTGTTTTGTCGGCGAGCATTTTTATATCTGCTGCATAATACAAAACAATGAAATAACTACTAATAAAGAGGAAAAATTGGTCAAAAAGTGATCAAACTAAAACAAAACTTCAAAAATAAATGCAAGAATATTATAGGCCGCGTTTGAAGACTGTAGACCAAAATTGTGTGAAAAAAGAAAATAAGAAGGGCAATAAGACTACCTTTGTTTGTTTTTTATCAAATAAAACCTCGTATCACAGTCCTAATAAATAATATTTAAGTTTATTCTTATACTACAGGAGGTCAAAAATTGGTCATTTGCATGTTGAAAATTTGGTACAGACATGTTGTTAGCTGGTCAAATGGCCTGTTCTTGCTAAACTCGAGAAAAAAAACACGATTTACCTTTGTTTGACTGTTTATAATGTTTTAGTTACATTCTCCAATGTATATTTTACCTTCGAAAAACATTCATTTCCACTTGCAACTAATGCATTAGTTTATTTTGCGAAAGAAGCAAGAAAAACCGCTTAAAGGGTCAATAGTTGGGTGTTTTACCCTATATATTGAACTTCTATTAATTAACAAAGAAAAATAAAAATACTTGAAACTGTTTAATTAAAATTTTACATACAAATTGATTCTTTAACAAAAACTAACCCGTCCTGATTATGAAAGTTAGTGTTAAGAGGAGTGAAAATGACCCAAAATATTATTCACGAAAATGTAAAGTACGAAGGCTTAAACTCATTTAAATAAGGTAAAAAGTAAGTCTACTTAAGCCCTCCGGGACTAGAAAGGTGATTTTTTATGTCTTCGTGAAAATGAACCGAGTTTTTGAAAAGTTCACTAAGTACCTCAACCGATGTTCAAATTTGATTGGATGCTGAAAAACTACTGAATATTTGTGTCGCGATTAATGTTTGAAAAATTGTCGTGGGAAGTTAATTCACAATGACACAGTCAAAATCCTACTAATATTTTAAACGTGAAAGTATGTATGTGTCGATGGATGTTTGTTATTCTTTCACGCAAAAACTACTGAACGGATTTGGCTGAAATTTGATACACAGATAGTTTATAACCTGGACCTACTAATATTATAAACGTGAAAGTATGTATGTGTGGATGGATGTTTGTTATTCTTTCACGCAAAAACTACTGAACGGATTTGGCTGAAATTTGATACACAGATAGTTTATAACCTGGATTAACACATAGGATAGTTTTATGTTCCCGTGGGATAATTTTGGAGTTGTAGTGGGTGAAGCCGCTGGCAACAGCTAGTTAATAATAAATTCGCAAAGCATGTTTGGATCCAACAGGGCTATGTTTTTCAATAAAAGTTGGGGAAATTTTTATGCATCTTAACTTCTTATCCACGTATTTTTCCTCGAAAACTTTTTGAGAAAATACTTTTCGAGGTTCATTTTCACAATAACGCACGCACATTTTTAAATGAGCCGAGACGATTCTAACTCATGTATTGCTTAATGGTGCGTTATTTAATTTAGATTTCGACTGCACAGACCGAAATTACATAACCCGGTTACTGCGTTTTATGATACTTTTTATCGTTATCAAAATTTAAATTGAGAGACACTCTCTTCTAAAATGCAAGACCGAAAATTCAACTGTCATTTGAACTGAAGTAAAGATCGTTACTTTAATGAAACAGTACATCTGGCAATAAGTGAATTAAAGAAACCCGTCTTAGGACATTATTATCTCAATTTGTGAATGCTAATGTTAGTTTTGTGTTGTCCTAAGCCTGCCTGAGTCCGGATGGCTATTGTGGTGGAGGGTATTTGGACTTGTTTGTGCCATTGTTGCCTAATAAAGTCGGGACTGTTTGGGCTTAGCTTTATACCGTATTCAACTTGTTTAGTTGAGTCGTCTTTCCTAAAATGGGACAATAATAGATGTTTAATCTTTCGTCCGAGAATATGGAGGGAAAGTTTTTGGATGAGGGTACTTGTTTTGCAGTTAAAGAAGCACTGACTTGTTTTTAGTTTAATAAGTTCCTACTTCATTTTACTGTTTCAGGCGTCTAAAGAATCTTGTCCTGGTAAATAATTGAGAACCTCCTTTGACAAGCAAATAAATGATTTATGATAACAACAGTAGTATCGTAAAAGTTTGTTGTTTTAGTTGGCAAAGTTGGCAATAAAATCTATGGAGTTTTACCTCTCAGGTAAATCAGATATGTTTATCGGAACATCAAACAACAATCCTGTTAAAAACAATTGAATTCTACGAAATAAACACAAACTCTCAAAGAAAATCAAGTTAATGTAGTTACTCCTGCGATATATTGCGTACAGTCGACAACACACGAGCATCGAGCCATTTCATTAGCTCCTTCCGGATCCCCCAAGCTCCCGAGCCCCCAGGCCCCCAGGCCCCCGACAGATTACACAAAGGGAGACGAATAAAAAACATATTTTTCACCTTCGCCACTTATCTTTGTAGGCCGTAACGTATTGTTGTGAATTAGGTGATAATACGAATGGTGGAACGAAATAATACTTATTTCGAGTTTATTTATTGCACTTTTGTAATTTTGTTGTTTTCTTTTCTTTTCGTGGTTTGAATATAATATGTTTTTGTTGTTTGCAAAGAATAATAGGTAAAGTTATCATTTGTGGCTATGTTGGTAGGTAATGACATTTTTGATTTACTATTCCTGGTCTTCTGCGGTCTCTTTTTCTTCTTCTTCTGCTATAACAACTTACTAACCTAATTAAGTCTATTATTTTTAATCAACTTCAAAAAAGTAGTAGTTCTCATTTATCAGAATCTTTTTATAACGATGTTCCCCGTTTTATCGAAGACACGACCTGGAAAGGTATGAAAAATGGCTTCTATTTAAAAAGTTTTAAGTCAAAAATGTGGCTAGGCAGAATCTTCTCTAATAACAATTTATTATAGAACATTTTAGGGATTACGTCAATACCTTACCACCAAAATGAGAAAAATAAACTAAAGACATTACAAAACAGTAGATATTAAACTACAATTAACCTACAAACTGTCCCTATTCCATTGTTAATTAACGAAACTTGTCCCTAAAGTTGCCTTATGCACTGCCTACTTCCGCAAAACTACGTGACACGTTACATTGCCTCAAAAGGCAGTAACCATGTCAGAACTACTTGTATCAATAATGCAGTCACTATGCCAACTTGATTGGACATGGAGAGGGCTCGCTTCTGACGGCATACGTGAGAGGATGATATGAAATCGTAATGGTGCGAATAAAGGATAATAAACACTGTGTGGTAGAAAGTATGAACTACAAAAGGCTAATAACCGGGTTTTTAGCAAGGGATATGTGTTGATAAATTAGTAGTATTTTGTAGGTTATTTGTTCTCCTGGAGATGCGCAGGTTCAGGTGTAGGTCTTGCCAGGGTTGCGGGACATACGTATACCGCGACTCCGGTACACAAAGGGCTACCGATAACACCATGGATTTTAGACAACTGGTTCCCCAGATTGAGAAGACAGTCAAGTGGGTGATTTGAATAGACCGGCTAATCTAAGGAGATCTCGAAAAGAAGTTTGTCGCCTCTACGCGGGTCTCTTGCTATCGATAGACCTTTATGGGGCGCCTAAAAGAAAGTCGGTCACAGAAAGTCAGGCGTTTGATAAAAAAAGGTTATCTAACCTCCAAAATCCTACAGTCCGACAGGTCAGCCGGATTCAGATGGACTTGAACTCCACTGCGACAGATGTGAATCATCAGAATGATGCTCTACTGCGACAGATGACAGAAAAAAGAAACTGTTTGCTCATTGATAAGTTCTACATAATTACTTTTTTATAACTTTTGTTTTTCTTATTTTGTTATCAAAAGCAAAGTTATTCAGCCAGATATGAATTGTGGCATTAAACAAGAATGATTCAACCGTGTTAGAAGCATGTACTGGCATGTTATTTCAAGAAGGCTAGCGTTTTAGCTCACAGCTTACACTGAGAAATGACGTTCGTTCTTTCTAGACGCAGTTTAGTTTGTCTGAAATAGCCTTTTCTACAATGGTACTTACGTAGGGTAACAGAACGATATCACGGACTATATATTTTTATTTCCAACATTTAAGCGATATAGCATTGTGATTTCCAACATTTCCAACACAAAAGTTCAACAGGATTCTCTGGCAATAACACGGAAGTCAAGAAAGTCTTATAAATTTTATGGCAACAAGAAAATCGGGAGAAGTCGACAGATAAAATTTTACAACGGACTAATGCGGAGTTTAATATATTTTTTATTACTGAAAATTTTATCTTCCTTCTGATGTAAAGAATTTTCGATCTTTCAAAATACATCTTGTTTGTGATTGCGTTGTGGTACACAATAAACAATTAAGCAAAGAAAAGGATGACTAGTAGGTAGTGTCTTGCGGGATGCAGTACATCCTATGCATCAACATTGTATATTAAAGTGTAAATAAATATACATGGGTTATAAAGGTATTTAGTTTCGTAGCCAAACTTCTTTCCATATTTATAGAGGAACGTGTTGCGTCGACCCCAAGTAAAATAGGATAAAGGCAGGAAGATGATGATGATCTATGGCGGAAAAAATAATGTCACAAAACAAGATACATAGAATACTCTTCACCATGCAGACTATCCAATTATAGATAAATATATTTTATAGGTATTTATAAATAGCTAAACAAAAATGAAAAACCAAATCGAGGAAGCAATAAAAAGGAGGTCAATTTAAGAGTCCCGCTTTTAACGATCCTTTTATACGTACGTTAATGTTACGTTTTAATTTATTTAATCGCATTAAGTTTGTGGGTTACTAAGGGATACCAGGAATTTAAATGAAGTTCGAGTTTTACATTTCCTAAAAAAACATATACTTTACTCTGAATAGGGACTTTTCAGAGCAAAGGATATGTGTAATGTTCATGTAAGATGTAATTAATTATAATTATGTTAGTCGTGGCAGAATAGAAGATATCGTCTTTACGAGAGAAGTTATCAAAGGTGATAATAACGGCATTTAAAAATAATTACAGTGTATTTAAGGGTGAAAATGAATGGCGGTTTTCACACGTCTACTGTGGAAATTAATTATGAACACATGAACATAAGAAAAATCTATTATTGTTTCATGGAGAACGAATGAGAATTATCATATACCTACGTTATTTGACATTTGATTTGACTTAGATAGATTTCCGTTTCCAAAGACGGGAATAACATAACTTACATTGTACAGTCGAAATCAAAAGTGCTGAAGCAATTTCTAAAAGCAATGGCCTGACGCTTCACGTTGACTTACGACCTTTTATTATAAGTTGTTTTAATACTATACAAATCAAAGGAAGCTAAGGTATGGTTCATAATTTCAACCACTGTTCTATAAGTTAGGCTGACGCAGTGGTTAACGTGCTCGGATAATTCGATTACTGGCGAAGGTTCGATCCCCACTTTTTTCTAAACTTTTATTTTATTTAATATTTTTTAATAATTGCTTTATTCTTTTTGTTATTTTTAATGCATTTTTAGTAGAAATTTGATAAATAAAATTGTTTTTTTCTTAATAATTACTAATACTCTAGTCATTAGTGTTGTGTGTCGTCCGTTATCATCATTCAATTATAATAAAGTTTGTGGGTAGATCGGAGAAAACAAAACAAAAGTTACAAAAGTAAATTATTTCGATTTGTGAGGTAGACATAACTATGCTAGTTCGTTTCGAGTCTCATAATAGAACGTTGTTGATTCTTGGTTATTTTGTGTGACGAATGTTTACATCCGTATTACACTGTTTTAAGGTTATTGTTTTGCAGTGAAATATTTACAGTGAGAATAATATAATCATTGAGGGCGAATATTATAGCCCTGCATAAATATGGATGAAACAATACAATTATCAAATTAAACCGGACTAAGTGTGAGTATTAACATTTGTTTTTTAATTATTTCACATGTTGATATTCTTATTTATTATATAAGATTCCCTACTCAAAAGTGTTATAGTTGTTAAAAGGTTTGTTTAAAAGATACTTAGTATTTGTTATTTATAGTTTTTTCTTTTAGTAAAATAAATTAACAGTTGTATTTTGCATAGGTAAAGATAATAATAGTATTCCATGTTTTGTTCTAGTGAAATACTATGAGTCCTGTGGATATGAGATATGATGTGTGGATATGATGATATAATGCCAAGCCCTATAAGCTTGTCGAGAGCAAAGTCGACGGTTGAAAAAAAGAAAATGGCTTCCCCCAATGAGTAACTAATTCAACACGAAATGAAGTTCAGTTTCATCGTGCACTCAAGACTGAAAACTTATACCGAATGTCAGCTAAAACCCGTTTTTTTTATAAGAATTAAAGAACTTTTAAAAGCACGACCATAATTATTTTTTATATGGTTGTTGTTGTATTAATTGTTAATAGGCTGTAAGCGAAAACATCATTTTATTCACAGTTCTTATTTATTTTAGAGGTTAGATTTGAGGCTAAGTTTCAATCATTCTTTTCGTAAAGAAAACGAAAATTAAACTAATGACCTCAATAGGATATTTTTATGAAGAGCGGTTATTATTTTCATGGTTTTATATCAGTAATAGAACATTTATTGCCATATTATATATTTTTTTGCTAAATCGCACTTGCAAAAAGCTTGATTTACTAAAATAAAAATTTTGGCACCGCAGCCCCGGAACGCAAAGGGCGACTAGCGCTTTACGTTCCAGGACCGCGGTGCCATTGGACGTTTGTTTGAAATAGTAACAAGGTAACGCGGCCTTGAAACGCATAGAGAAATTGGTCTGCTGAACTATTACTATTTCAAATGGCTTAAATAATCATATCTTTAATAATTTATTTTGTTAACATAAAGACAAAATTACTCATTAATTTTCTTATGTGATAACATACTAAAATAGCCGCTCTTTATAAAAAAACCCCTGTATTTTCTTAAATATAATTAAACGCAATTTATTCTTATAATTAAATAATAAATTAAATTGGATAATATTCTTTAAATTCATATACAATTTTTTAATTTTAAAATTTTTGTTAAGCTATTGTTTAGTTTTTTTATCATGATATTATGAATCAATAACTTGTTAGTTAATCATGTTAATTTACAATTTATTCATGCTTATTATTTATTAAATAAAAAAGTTAAATATTAGTTTTATGTATTATGTTTTTTTTTTGGTCTTGGTGGAAATAAAAAAGTCATGCTCTATTAAAATGTTTGTTTGTTTTATTTATTTATGTAATTAACAAACTTCTATTATATTTGTGATATCACATTCATACGATCTGACAATCCCTCAGTCAACAATCAAGTCATTTGATGAACTTCAACATGACATTGCAATAATATTCGTTCTTGCCACAATATTGATATTCGCCAACATTTTGAGAACGTAAATATATCGCTATCCATATAATCACAATCGAACGACAACTTGATTACGATCAAGTTAAATATTCTAAAACTTATGGCCTACCTCACAGAAATTGTGAACAAACGATTATAATAATATTCCTGTCCTATTACAGTATTAAACAGTTCAGCAAAACTTACAAAAAGAATTTCACTGCGTGAGGATCGAACTCGCGCCTCGCTGTTCACCGTATACTAAATGTTTAGTAATACATGAAACGCTAACCACTAGGCCAACTGGACACACAATAAATCATTGAAATTATGAATCTTATACAATCAGTAGTTGATGATGCATATGTCTCTCAAAATAGAAGGTCGTAAGTCCAACTAAACTTCAAGCTATTGCCTTGTAATTGCTGCACACCGCTTTTGAGTCTCTACTGTACATAACTTACTTGTCACATTTATAGATCTCGGCCTTCTATCCTTAGAACCGAAAAATACTTACAAAGAGCATCTCTATTGGCAACGACTTTATCTTACTCCCACAACCACCCACTACTTGTACCCTCTTTGATCAATGTATTCATATTCCGAACACGATTGAGGACAGATCACGAACAAAACTAGGAATATCGAAGCTTACAAGTGGTAGGTCTTCGGGGAGTGACTAACTATAAATGTCAACGACGCAACCCCTGCAGCTTGTTGAAACATTTTATGGTCTATAAATCGGGACGGAGAACCCAGTTAAGTCCCCCTGCTTGGTCAGATGTTGAAATGTTTTATTCTCGACATTAAAAGGGTGAAAACCTTTGGAGTAACAAATTATACGTTTTATTGAATCTTAATTTCTCGTAGTTAGTTAGTAGGGGTTGACGTTATGGAACTGGTTTAATTGCTATTATGTTAATTTATGTCTTGAAGTTTTTTTAGTGTTTGGAGCAGATGCAAAAACGCTTATAAAAATATGGGCATCATTTTGGCATATTGGGCATATATGTATTTACGCCCAAATAAATGCTTGGTCTCTGGGAATAAAATTATTATCTCTGCAAAAACTTATCTGGGCAAAAAGTTCAAATAAAAGGCACTTAGATATTCTGCAATTATGGTCATTTATTGGGCGTAACTACAATGCGCCATCTAATGTTACGATACCTCGTCGTGTGTGGTTATATTAGTACCTATTAGGGATTTCAGGTACAGTATGTGAATGCTAATTGTTAAGAGATATTATATCACCTTCATGTATATACTGGCCATGTTGATACTGGCTGTGTAGAGGGTAGTCTGCTTTATGTTTGATATATTATGGTTTTATATTGAATTCCAGTCAGATGTACTCCATTAATATTTTCTCTACTCATTAAATATACCTCAACACTAATATTAATTCAGCAAAGATTAAGAGAGAGTTCAGGAACATGAAACTTACCTTACTTACCCTTACCTACTCATGTTTGCGAATTTGAAATTGTAATAAATTTCAAACATATCGAATAGCACAGTTTGTAAAATCTCATTACCTAGATTCAATAAACTACCTGTAGGTAAGTTTTCAAGTACTGTCAACAAAAGAGATATGTATACAGGCAATAAGTTTTAACGCATTTTTTGTATAAAACTGACATCACACTACGAGGAGATGGTGATCACGGTCCAGAAAACAAAAAGTGAGCTTTCTCAAAAACTCAACAGGCTATTTCATTTTGCTTATTGTCACACTAGGCCGCTATACTTGCTGGGTACCGAAATGTTGTTATATTGTTGGAATATCAACTCTCTGCATTGAATCGAGGAGGGCCAAATCTAATAGGGGCCCTAAAACCTGTGATTAACGATGGATACATAGATAGATGTATGTTTGAACTCTTTCACGTAAAAACGACTGAATGGATTGTGATGAAAGTGATAATTTTAATCACAATCTATTCAGCCGATTTGTCTTTATAAATATATATATACTAGCTGCTGCCAGCGGTTTCACCCGCTACAACTCGAAAATTATTCCACGGGAACATAAAATCGGGATAAAAACTATCCTATGTGGTAATCCAGATTATAAACTATCTGTGTACCAAATTTCATCCAAAACCATTCAGTAGTTTTTGCGTGAAAGAGTAACATACATCCATCTACACATACAAACTTTCACGTTTATAATATTAGTAGGTCGGGATAAAAACTATCCTATGTGGTAATCCAGATTATAAACTATCTGTGTACCAAATTTCATCCAAAACCATTCAGTAGCTTTTGCGTGAAAGAGTAACATACATCCATCCACACATACAAACTTTCACGTTTATAATATTAGTAGGATAGGATAGTAGGATCTAAATGTAGGTAATCTGAGTGAATGGAAATTGTTGATGTTCTTGGAGAATGCTTAAAATAGAATGGAATTCGGTCCAAGCCCTCCTGATAAAACTTGTTGTAAACGAAAGAAAGAGCGGCAACTGGGTTATGAGGTAGAGGCTGTCCTCTTCCTCGCAGCGCCCGCCTCCTCCTTTGTTAGTATGACTTTTTAGCAGAAGGAGGCGATCGCTTCCCATAACGTCTGGCCCCGCAGCAGGGCCTCGACCAATGACGGGCGCGAGAGGTCGCCGCCTATCGCTTCCATGAGGTCATGGCGGTGCTCTGCCCAAGCAAGACAGACCTACACCATATACTCTACCGTGTCCTTCGGGCGATACTCGCAGTGGTGACACCCAGGCGTTTCTTCCCATCCCTATCAGACACAGGTACCTCCCGAAACTTCCGTGTCCAGTGAGGACCTGCGTCAAGCGGAAGTGAGGACGCTTTGGCGCCTTTTCAGGCACTCTCCAAAGAGGGGTCTTACCGCCGCGATTGTAGCGTGCCCGGTCCAGGCTTACCTGGCATGGCCTACGTCCATGACGGCCGTGCAATGCCGCTGGCACCTCCTTGAGTCTCCTTCCCTGACGCGCTCCGTCACCTCCTTCTGCGAGATGACATCCTCGTAGAAGGATGGAACTGCTTCCTACACCTCACTGCGTCAAACATGGCCTTTATAACGGCTGGCAAAGAGAGGTCAACCCCAATTCTTGCTGCGCGACCACAACGCACTTACCCAAACACGACAATACTGCGAAGAGTGTGAAGGGCCGTGTCTTCGCTGTAGCCGCGCTGGTAACATACGGGAGTGGGAGTCGCCTGCAACCTAGCCACTTCGTGCAGGTGTTTGCCAAATAATTGTTTTGGCCATGGAAACACCTGCACAGTAGTCCTGTGTCCCCGTGTCACCTCCACACCCGTTTTTCCAGGGTGGCTTATATACTATATAACCCCCATAGTCCAGTGACCGGCACGGGGTGTCTCCAATCTCTCCCTCCACCGTTACAAGCTGCACGTCTCCGCCTGAAAATCTGCCGTAGACATCTCCAACCACCTGCGCTCCCAAGTCTCTCGGGAGAAGCCTACTTTCGCCTAACCTTTCGCTTACCTAATCTAAAGATGCACCACGCTAATCGAAATAAAAACTAAACATGATCATAAAAAAGAACCTATACATAAACACACATATCTTTTGCTAGAATTATGTGGTACTTTCCTAATTTCCTATTAATCTCATCATAACCTCCTGAAGAACATCATAACCTCCTGAAATCTTGAAGACTCCGCCGCCATGTTTGCTACTCACGTCTTCGTTCCCATCGCTACGTTTCCATCGCTTACGTATCCCACGTTTTCGGGCAACGTTTGTTTCCAGTCGCCGCCCTACGTACCAAGAGACATGATCTTATGATGCAGATGATTTACACTTGTAACACGTAGGGGCGGTCGCTTTGTTTTCCCACGTATTGCTGCCAACGTGTTCGTTTCGGCGAGTTGTTTAACAGCGTTTTTGTTTCCGACGTAGTAGCAATGGCAAAGGCAGATCCTTCTTGATTAAACAA
Organism: Agrotis ipsilon; assembly: GCA_028554685.1. NCBI lineage: Eukaryota > Metazoa > Arthropoda > Insecta > Lepidoptera > Noctuidae > Agrotis > Agrotis ipsilon. The sequence continues at coordinate 9,188,006 of CM052967.1, forward strand.
ATATGGAAGTTGCAAGTCCAATATTAATCTTCGTATGAAAGAGTTAATTCAATTGTTACGTAAAAAACTCACGCGTCTATTCTCAACATTTGAGTGCATAAACTAAACATGTTTGAGGATTACTATTGCTCTCCATCTCAACTGATTCCTGGAGATTCTCGCGAGATTCCCGTCATTGTTCTACGGTTTATATTTATTTCGCTTCTTCCAGAATTAATTGCAACAACATAACCTTGTAATTGCTTTACCTCCTTAAGAATTAATCTGAATGAATGGAAATTGTTAATGTTAAGTTATACACGTAACGGGTTCGTACATAATATTTCACAACTTAACTGTCCTAGACACTTCTATGACAGTTGAACGACAGCAAATTAAGAGCTTTATAATCTCCAAAAATCTTGAAGTCTCCGCCGCCATGTTTACTACTCACGTCTTGCGTTCCCATCGCTACGTTTCCATCGCTTACGTATCCCACGTTTTCTGGCAACGTTTATTTCCAGTCGCCGCCCTACGTACCAAGAGACATGATCTTACGATGCAAATGATGTACACTTAACACGTAGGGGCGGTCGCTTTGTTTTCCCACGTATTGCTGCCAACGTGTTTGTTTCGGCGAGTTGTTTAACAGCGTTTTTGTTTCCGACGTAGTAGCAATGACGAAGGCAGATCCTTCTTGATTATACAATAAAATTGCAAGTCCAAGGCTAATCTTCGTACGAAAGAGTTAATTCAATTAAGTATTTGTTAAAATCACGCGTCTATTCTCAACATTCGAGAGCATAAACTAAGAATGTTCGAGGACCACTATCGCTCTCCATTTCAAAAGACTCCTCGAGACCCTGAGTTTCCCGTCATTGTTCTACGCAGATACCAGATACATTCGTTTCGCTTCTTTAGGACTTCATTGCAACAACAACTTGTATTAGATTTATTTTGGTATTAATGGAAATGTTTGAGATTAAAAGTTTTCCCGCCTAACGGGCTCGTACATTCACAAATGTCCTAGACACCAGCGCAAGAGTTGAATGACAGCACATAAAGAGCTTTCTGATCTCCTTAACTCTTCAAGACTCCGCCATGTTTGTACTCACGTCTTGCGTTCCCATCGCTTACGCATCCCACGTTTTCGGGCAACGTTTGTTCCCAGTCGCCGCCCTACGTATCAAGAGACATGATCTTACGATCCAGATGATGTACACTTCTAATACGTAGGGGCGGTCGCTTTGTTTTCCTACGTATTGCTGCCAACGTGTTCGTTTCAGCGAGTTGTTTAACCACGTTTTTGTTTCCGACGTGGCTATAAACACGAAGTTGAGTGTTCTTGGTTTTACAAACATGGTTGTTGCCTTTTTGAGGTTGGCTTCCGCCACAAAGCGCAAAATTTTGAATACGTTAATACAAAAACATCACTAATGCGGTTATTTTGACACTACATAAATAATTTACATATAAAAAAACGGATGGTAAATAAATTATGGCGTTGGTAACTACGATCACGGGTCAAAAGATCCCAGCACAAGTAGCAGTATTATGACGTGGCAAGTGTTATTTTGATTAAATTCGGAGGGTAGTAAAGCAATTACAAATCAGAGTATTACAATAATTCACAATCAGAATCAAAACGAACCGCGAGCTCATTAATTGGCAACTTTTATATTTTGAGGGTACACCGCCTGCAAGAAAAAGCGCTTCGCGAAACTCCTATTCCGGGGTATTTAAAAAAAATATCTAAAAGTAGCCAATCTAGTAATAATTTAAAAAATAGTCTTCAGACTCCACCATCCCCTTCTAACCTAATCTATCAACATATAAACGCAATAACAATATTTAAGTAGGTACAACATAATTCAGTACAATATTTTACTAACCTCACAACTTGTCGTTCCGGTGCCTCGATCAAGACTGAATCACTTTAGCATCTTGTTAGATCACTATAATGTCCAATGATTTGACAACTGTCAATGTCATTTGAACGTTTCAAACTGACATAAATAAAAGTTCGAATTAAGCAAGAGTTATCTATGGGCTCACTTTGTTCATTTTAATATCAATCTACCCTCATCGGACGTAATAATTATTATGGTGTAGGTACATTTGACAACCTGGAACTTTTTATTTTAGACAATCATAAAATTCTCTAAACATCACGTTTGAAATTCGAACAGACCGCTGGTTAAATTCAAAACGGCCACAATTCGAAATTTTTTCAAATCGTTTTTAATGCAAAAATCGTATCAATTCTGCCTATATTTTTATATTCCAAAAAGACACCTAGTATTTTCGCATTAGAAATGAGCAAATCGCACAACCGCCCTTTTTCCATTTTGTCACTTAGGTGGTTAACTTCAGATCAAAGCCGCCATATTTCGGATTGCGACCCTGCAGTCAGCGGGAGCGCACGTTTGTTATGTGAAAAAGGGCCACATTTCAAAATACAACCGTATTGTTTTAAAATTACATGTAAGTGTATCATAATCTTGTAAGGAAAAGTGCCGTACTTTGTGATATGTCCATTTTGAGTTTGAATAAATCGTGTTTTATTATTACTCTTTTAAGGAAAAGTGCAGTATTTTGGAATGCTTCTGTTTTGCATATAGAAGTATGGTGATAGTGCCAGTATTTATTTAAACAAATCTACAAATTATATTTAAATTTTAAACTTAACACAGTAATTACAACTTAAACTAGGCCTGTCTCACTCCCTTTATAAAAACATATCGAAGCGCGGTGGATCTACCCGAGTAGGTGATCGAGAATGGACGCACGTACTCTTAGTTCGCAGTCTTAGTTTCTTTGTTGATACGCACACTATTAACTCTTTGTATTAATGATATTATTTTTTAGTATTAAGAGAGCAACTTGTTTGTTGAGATATTTTAACGATATTTTATCCTTTTGAATCATGTAATCGATCTGCGCATTTAGGAAATAATCAAGAATTAGTTGTATTCGTGAAAATGTAAACAACGAACTTTTGAATTATTACAAAATGTGAAAATATAATTATTGTAAGTTATTAGACGTCTTCCGGTCCGTGGTCGCCACTGGAGGTCTTTTCTTCGCCATAGGTTATCAGTACTATAAGCATATGTGGCTTACCCATTATACCCATTGCCACTTCAACTCCCAAATTTTACGATCTATTTGGATGATTCTGATTCTTTGCCGAATATCGTTGTTCCGGATTTTATTCCGTAAAGAAACTTAAAGCCTAGCTCTTTCCATTGCTCGTTAAGTGACTCTTAGTCTCTATCAACTACCACTTTTCAGAGCCGTATGTCCTCACTGGCAACATAGGTACTTTTTTTAAACACCCATATCGTAAGACACTGTGAGATACTCGACGAGAAGATAATATCACGTAGCTTCCCAAACACTGTCCATCAGAGTTGCATTCTTCGGGCGCCCTCTTTGTCGAAGTTGGATCTACCTAACTGAACAATCTGTCCAAGGAGTAGGTATATTCCCAACAACAATCGGTTAGGGTGCCACATGGACATTTGACATGATTTTTGTCTTGTCCATGTTCATTTTAAGGCCGACCTGTTAGGAAAGGTTCGTGAACAGTTTCGGAGAAACAATGTCTCCCTGTCTCACCTCTTTCTGTAATTAGATTGGTTTCATGCTCTCTTCCTAAAGTCGGATGGACATGGTGCCATTTCCAAATAAACACTCCAACTCTTCGATACACCAATTAATAGTCGAAATGAAATCGTTGGACTGCAATACTGACCAGGTTTCGATTGAATCAAAGGCTTTCACATAGTCCACAAACGTTAGATATAATAGCCGATATACTCCTCTGTCTTCTTTATAATCTGGTGGAGCGTGTGTATGTGGTCTATGACACTAAAACCTTTTTGTAAACCGGCTTGTTCGGGAGGCTGGAAGTCACCAAACCTGCGTTCGAAACGGTTCGTATTGACTCTCGATAACATCTTGTTGTGTGCATGGGACAGAAGTGAGATTGTTCTATAATTCTTCAACCCTTTGTTATCCTTGTGTTATCACCCTTTATAGGGTTCCAAAGCGAAATGGCAAAAAACGGAAACCTTGTAGATTCGTCATGTCCGTCCGTATGTCACAGCCACTTTTTTTCGAAAGTATATGAGCTATCCTGTTGTAACTTGGTAAATAGATGTATTATGAGAACCGTATTAAGATTTTCACACAAAAATAAAAAAATAATAAAAAAATTGGGGGTTCTCAGTACTTAGAATTAAATGTCAAAAAAAAATTTTTCACCAAACCCATACGTGTGCCATCTATAGATAGGTCTTTAAAAATGATATTGAGGTTACTAACATCATTTATTTCTAAACTGATCAGTTTGCGCGAGAGACACTTCCAAAGTGGTAATATGGCTGCTTTATTTATAAAATTCATAAATATTAAATATCTTTTTATAATCAAAAGGGACTTAATATGATTTATTTATTGACTCGGTAATCTTACACAAAATATCAAATTGCAATCAAATAGAGGCTTGAAATATACATCCGATGATATATAGTACATAGATATACGACGTTTATTAATAAAAATAATAAACAAAAACCGAAATGAAAACTTTGATGGGCTCTCCTGTAAAAAAGTGAAATTTCGATTTGCGGCCGTTTTGAATTTAAGCAGCGCAGATGATGATGATTTACTTTAAAAAAAAAAGTTCGATTGTGTGCTCACTAACATGAAGCGAGCTCGTGAACGTTACAGAATAACACTACACTGATGGGTCCTTATTTTACGAAACTCAATGTAATAACCATGTACCCCCAAATCAAAAAATAAGAAGTACTCACCGGTAGCAGAAGAAATTAAATAATCAAAATGAAAAAAACTCATGTAAACACATTTAATAACACGATCACACACAACCTTTTATAATTCCGGGCAGTTTTCGTGCAGTTGAATTTACGGCCATAAGCAGGCTTGTTCTATTTCGTATTATAACGTACGTAATTCTGCAAGGAATCATCCTGGATTATTTGTCTCTGGATAATTACGACGGGCTAGCGAATTCGTTCAAAAATCGAATCGACAAGTTACCGATGATTACCGGTTTTATAAATTGTGTGTGAAAAAATTATTTTTCACTGTAAATTTAGGATATATTTAAGTAAACTGGATTTTGTTATCAATTTAAATATTTACAATCAAACTGAGTAACATTTACTGTCATTTTATGCAAGAGCTTAATACAAAATATTCAACTCTCGCAAAGGAGATTGTTTCTGAACGATCGTATTCGCTATTTTTTTTTAATCTGTGGCGGTTTTGATTACCAAAACAAACAAGAATATCGTATTTTATTTATTTATAATGCCACTATCAGTGGCGGATTAAACGTTGAGAGCGCTGTAGGCAAGCATCTCATCGGCGCCCCTATATTAAAGATAACACGTAGATTCTATAGTTTGACCAAAACCGATGTACCTTAGGAAAATGCGGTGAGATGGGGGCCAAGAAAAAAAGAGCATCAGTTTACATGAGATTGATATCTGTCGAACAGATCTTACGAATTCGGTTTACAATACTTTAAAGCCTTAGGTAAGACCAGTGGCGTATTTTAAAATTGAGCGCTCTGGGGGCTTAGACAAAGTAACATCGCTTTGTACCGAAACGATATCTAAGTTCGTCATCGTCTATGAGATAACGACAAACATTTCGTAGCCAATGTAACATTATGGTCGCGATCGTTGTGTCGAATTGTTTGTTCGTTAAAAAACAAAAATATTGGTTATGGTATCGAAAATTTAGCTGTCAGCTGTCAGTGACAGTCAAGAAGTTTAAAAAATCAAGTAAGTGAATAGTGTTATTACTTATAAATCGCTTCCAAAACTCATTTTTATATGTGACTAGTGTTCAAACGATGATTAAATTTTTAGTGATACACTATGGAGTCTATGGAATCAAGAGTTCGAGCAAGTCCTGAGCAATAATTGGCAACGCTCGCTGCTTGAATATAAAGAAATGTAAGTAAATCAAAGTTTTATTCATGAATAAGTAATTAAACAATGGCTTGATATAGATCGAAGACTACAGACAAGTGGAAAAAAGTAAGGATCTAATGAACATTTTTTGATAGACTGGTGTGATGGTAGAGTGGCTAGCAAGCTACTTTCTCAAGGGTTTTGTATAAGTGGACATAACCTTGCGGTTATGAAGGTTGGCTTGTAATCAATTCTCTGTTATTACTAGACTGGGGACTTTTGATAATGATGAAGATGATCAACCTCTAACACCCATAGTAAGAAAGAAAAAACGTTTATTGGCACATGCCATAAAAACACACAACAATAATAAAGAAAGCAAATATTTGAGAATAACTTACAGCTAAATATTACCTTCTTACTACAAGAAGTTATATCAATAAATAATAAAAAATGATAGTACAGTACAAGCTATGGTGTCCGATAGCCACATAAAGTTGCCCCACAATCTTATTGTTATTTTTCAATTTATTTGAAAAGATCTTACCTTATTGGCTTTTTACTCTCATTTACACTTTTAACATAGGAACTTATGACTGATTTTTATTCATTATAGGTGTGGGCAGATTGGAAGTCAAAGCAGGGCGGGAGGGACTGTCAGACTTGTACTGACTAAAATCCACGGTGTCCTTCAATAGCCCTTTTTGTTCCGGGGTCACGGTGATGGTATAAGTCTCGCGACCCCGGCAGGCTTTAGCCCTCTGAGAGGGGGCCTCGTCATTATGCTGACGCTCTTTGAGGCGCGCGTGAAACACGACGCGCCGTCGACCCGGGCATGATCCATGGTCAGACGGCGAGTTGCCCTTTACTCACCGCCCGCATGCCCGCGCCTACGGTGGCGGGAGATCGTCATGCGACGTCAGACGCCATGGGCGTCCACCACCGCGGGTGGGGCGGAGGGAGGACATTGTCCTCTCTCTCGCGCGGCCCGCCTCCTCCTTCGCGAGCATGACTGCTTCGCAGAAAGGGGGCGACCGCCGAGAGGTCTCCGCCTATCGCCGCCGTGAGGACACGTCGGTGCTCCGTCCAAGCGGGGCAATCCTGCACCGTATGCTCGACTGAGTCCTCCGAGCGATCTTCGCAGTGGTGAATCCCAGGCGTTTCCTGCTTCTTCATCAGACATAGGTACCTCTCGAAACATCCGTGTCCGGTGAGGACCTGCGTCAAGTGGAAGGTTAGGACGCCGTGACACCTATCCAGCCACTCCTCAAAGAGACCCCTCTTTACTACTTTACTTAACGCCGAAGAGAATTTTTGCTAATGCGTTAATATTTGTTTAAAACAATGAGTATGGATTATGTCATCAATCAATATCAAAAATATGCTGCCGAATGATGAAATCCGACCATTTTTGTTTCGTTAACTACGATAACTACAACCTTTTGGCATTCGTTTCGTTATCTTTTTTGACGATCGCGATCGAGGCGAAGGCGAACACTAAACGCGCTACTTGTCTACGCATTTGTACGGGACAAACATGATAACGATTCGTTACTTTATCGTTTCTTTACGAATTATAACATTGTCTACCAACTTTCGATAACGATGACGATTGACCACGTGACTTAACGCGGCTAATGTCAATCCCATACATTTTTGTCATAACGAAGTTCGTTATCGTTTTTAAATTGTTACTTTGTCTAAGCCCCCTGGGCCCGTAAAGCCCGGAACTCATCATCATCTGCCTAGCCTTTTCCCAACTATATTGGGGTCGGCTTCCAGTCAAACCAGATTCAGCTGGATATCAGTATTTTACATGGAGCGACTGCCTGTCGGACCTCCACAACCCAGTAACTGGGTAATACCATACCCCATGGTAAGACTGGTTGTCAGACTTAAGAGGTTCTGACTAATAGTAACGACTGTCAAAGATCTACAAATGACAGCCGGGACCAACGGCTTTACGTGCTTTCCGAGGCACGGAGGAAACTCGCTATAACAGATGGTCACCCATCCACAGACCAACCTTGACAAGCGCGGCTTAACCCGGAAGATCGGCCTATGCGGCTGTAATTATTTAGCCACGAGCTCCTCCGTAAAGCCCGGAACTAAACACAAAAAAAAAAAAAATTAAGTGCTACTCAAACTTCACACCCACACCACCTTGTAGAAGACAAACCTAAAATGTTGAGTTTTATAGACCGCGTAGAGATTACCTAACACAATAAGACTTTGCATTGAAAATGAGCAATTACAATCGCAAGCAAAGTAAAAGCGCGAGCGTAGCGAGCGCGAATTTTTTTTGGTTTTTTGGGAATAGTAGGAAAACCAAATTTTCATTTTCATTTCGTTAAACATTTCCGAATTTCAAGAAAAGTTTTAATCTGAAAGCAAAATCAATTTGGAGTCACTCTTGTAGCGCGAAATTTTAGCGTAGCGACCGCGAAATTTTTTAGCTTTTTGGAAAAGAAGAAGCCAAATTTTCATTTTCATTTCTTTAAACGTTTCCGTACTTCAAGACAAGTCTTAATCTAAAAATTAGATCAAATTGAAGTCTTTTTTGAAGAGCAAGTTTGGTTAATGTAAGTTGCTTAGGTTTTAGTAGTTTTTTTTTATGACCTAGGTAGATTTTTTTTTAAATTTCTTCGAAGATAAGAACTCGGTGCGGCTTTCGCCCCTCGCAGCCTACCGCCCCGGCCCTCTTGGCATGGCCCTCTTGGCCTAAGGGTAAATAAGCCACTGGGTAAGACTGGCAGTCGACAAGACGAACATTGCAGTCGTATCTTTCCAACTTCAATCAGAGATCATGTGCCATCGACAAAATTGTTTGTAGGCGTAAGTTTTAGTCAGTCCCATCGTATAATTTATATTTTGTTATAAGTTGAAGCGAATTGAGATTGTATGCAAAAATAATAGTTTGAGTGGTTGCTTACATTTTGACACAATTAATTTTATGCAACATTGTAATTTTTTTCTTTATTTTACAATTCCACCCGCGCGCCCCTTTGTACCTTCGCGCCCCAAGGCAGATGCCTAGTTTGCCTTAAGGATAATCCGCCTCTGGCCACTATGTAGTGCTTTTTACTGCATTAATAAGGGAGCACACCGTTTTCCTACCGCAGAGAAAGTAAGGAAACAAAATGGACTAAGTAAGCGTAAGTAAGTTGAAAAATGGAGCTGTTTCAACAATGTTCCAATTTTATTTTTAAAGAAAGAGGCTCCAAAATCAAAGAGGCACCTAAGACATGAAGCTATAAATGTTTCAACAAGTGAAGGAATGATAAAACCTAGGACGTTTATTCAAACCGGAAGACAGTGTACTTAAACTAGTTGGCTGCGAAATTGTGGTACCAGAAGCAATCGAGGAAGTGAACTAAAAATAAACTAAAAATGTCTGTTGATACATCAAAGACTGCCCAATGTACCCAAATAAATATTGAACACAAGTTTTGGCTCCATTGGACTGTACCATTTCTGGAATCATGCTGCGCGGGGCTATTAATTTTAGCACAGGGTTTGCGTCCTATCATGCATTTTGTTTGGTTTATTATTGGATGTAACTACGACAGAATAAAACATTTTTTTCAGGAGAAACATGTTTTTTATTTAGAACAATATACCTATTATTATATGAGTAAATGTTTACGTATTGTACATGAATCTATTTACCTATTGCTTATCGTTCAGTAAATGAGTGTACATGTGTCGTAAAAGGTATTTTTTTTGTCGTTTTTATAAAGCTCGTCAGCTGACATTGTATCGTGTATTCACTCTCCAGATATTCGGTAGTGCCTCAATTATTAATACCAAAGTTTAATTTATGTAGTTTTAACTGTTTAAAGGCAAATTAAAAGAAACAATTCAGTAAAAGTTACTAAAAAGTGGCGTAAACTGAATCATTTAGGAGATGTCAATTTTGACAGTAAATCCGGCCTTGAAATGTCATTATGTAGCTTGTAATACGAAATTTCCACGCCATTTCCAGGCACAAGCACAGGCAGAAGTTGGTTAGATGTCACGTGACCGTTTACTGACCGTTAATGTGTGATCGTAATACGACTAAGCAAGGCAGCGCACTTTAAGGTGTAAACTGACAGGAATTCAGAGGTTGTAATACACCCCCAGGAATTGATTACGGAACACGGTAATCGTAATTCATCATCATCATATCAGCCGTAAGACGTCCACTGCTGAACATAGGCCTCCCCTTTAGACTTCCAGTAGGACCGGTTGTAAGCGGCCTGCATCCAGCGTGATCCTGTGGCCTTCATAAGATCGTCTGCCCACCTAGTGGGTGGACGTCCTACGCTGCGCTTGCCGGTGCGTGGTCTCCATTCGAGAACCTTCCATCCAATCGTAATTAGGAGATAATAATAAATAGAAGCAAATAAAATCACTGCCACCTCGTGCGCGTGTGAACTGAATAGCTCGCACGAGCGGAAGTGGCTGTCACCTGTCACTTTTATTCATTTAATTAGCTTCTGCCCGCGACTTCGTACGCGGATCTTGTTGCTTATGCCAGCGACAATGGGGTCGGCAAAATCGAAGATCTGAAAAGTCTGATACCCAACTCCAAGAGCCCGGGTAAAAAATTGATGGGAGTTTGGCCAGTAGAATAAAAATTGTATTAATATATTAATCGTCATCGAAAATCAGTCCGTGAAATTAGTGATAGCTTTGATTTCCACATCAGGTGTTCTAGATCTTAAATTTTAAAACATCAATAGATAATGCTCATCAGGCTGAACAGCTCTTTCTAAGACGTCATTCCTATACAGGATGAAATTTTTTAACTGGGCGTGGATAGCTATCTTTGAAACTATGAGGAATACCGAAAAATGTTGAAGACTCCTTTCAACATTTCTGGGAAGTAATCATAGACGGCAAACTGAAGAAAAAAATATAATTGAAAAAAAAAACTGATCAATCTTCAAGGCGATGACTGTATTCGAAACTTAAGTTAGCCTTTTCTTCTTTGAAAACATGCTTATTTTTGTTCAACTCAATAATTTCGTATTGCTGAATAAAGTGGGATTGTTGAGTCGTCAAATCCAGTGAATTATTGAAAACAATGAAATTTTATGATTTCGAATATATACTCGTCAAAACAAAATAGGGGCCACTTATTAAATTGCACTTTAATCAAGTATTACTCTTATTCTGTGTATATAATAGATGGTAAAGACCTTGTTATAGTTTCTTTCAAGTATTAATATTGTTTCTACTGCATAATTGGAAATCCATAACTTTTTTTTAATTAGATATTTGAGATTTCTTAGAATTTACGGTTTGGTGTTTTTATTTTTCAAACTTCTAACGGAGTTTTCTTCGACTTATACAGCAAGTAGGCTATAACGATTGTTTGATCTCATAATGCCATTTATTCGGAGACATATGGATGCAAAAACAGCCACTTGGGGTGTTACCTTAATCCAGGGGGGGCATAGCCAGAACAGGTAGGTCTTATGGTGGAATATTCGTAACCAATGGTTCAAAAAGTTTGAAACTGGTCTCAAAAGACGGGTAATAACACCAGACGCCGTGATCCAGGAAGAAAGTAATTAAGTAAAGCCTAAGAAGACCATTAAGTTTGATTAACCGCGCAAATAAAGCGAAAATCTACCGCGCGGACCGTACAAACTCCATTGCGTTGAGCTATAGGCACCCCTATAATTGACTAGACTATTCCGAATCGACTCCATGAAGACTAACAATACTCAAGAAGGTGCTTGGTTCTCCTCCAGTTACTGGAGCGTATGGTGCAAATCGTGAAATATTTGCAAAGAGAAAAATTATTTAACTGTTTTGAATGGGCTTCAATGCTTTTTATTTATGACTGCAGGCTTATTTTTTTTTAATAAAGACTGATTCATTAGAGTGTAGAGAAGATCTAAACAACAGGTTTCAGATCTTTGCCCTCTTGAAACAGACTGTTCCGATGAGATCTGAATTTTGCTCTGGGGCGGTTGTCTCTATCATGCAAAACCGAGCTCGCACTTCGTAATAACGTTGCTGTAACCGCTCAAAATTGCGTAACGAATGTGGTGCAACTCTACATTATCCCATTCGGACAGCAACGAGTACCTGAGTTCATCTTCAAGCAGGATAAGGGTCGTGCGAACACGTCGCGACTAACAGTGCACACATTCGCTGACGTTCAAATTACGATGTTACAGTGGCTACTCAGGATTTTTACCTAAGTTTTATTCAGCATTTAAGAGATGAGTTAAAGAGGAGTGCAAAAGAAAGTAAAATTCCCATCAACACCCAGCTGGACCTCATTAATTGTCTGAAATCTTGCTCGTAGAGAATCCCAAAGAAAATGTTTGGTATTTAATCCTGAACATTCCACCTCCATTAAAAGGAGTAGCACAGAGAGAACAGAGTTAAAAGAGAAGTTTTAAAGAACACTTTGGAACATTTAGGACGTTATTTTTTCGAGTTTTTTGATGTTTTGTGTAAGTTGATACATTCCTGCAATTCCCCACCTTTCATTCAATTTCATTTAATTTAACGATTGATTGGAATACAAACTTAATTTTTGTGTATTCCTAAGTAAAATCGTTTATATTAATCAGATTCAGTCATTATAACAAGTAATATTTAAATATTATTTAATAAATCGACAAAAATCAGTTGGCCCTTATTTTCTTTTGAGTAGTATATTATGGCGCAGTAGAACATAGAAAAATAGCAATTTCATGAAAATCTGATATTTCCTTAAGTTTGCCGTATATGATTACTTCCTATAATATGATCCTTATTAGCGACACTATCGAATGGTGTAATAATATACCGGGTGTGTTTTTTTTTCCAAAATCAGCAGGTTCGATTCCTAGCCAGAATTTTTATTTTTTCTAAAATCCAATGATGCAGTTTTAGTTTTCGTCAAAATCGGCCTCGAGACTCCTTTCAACATTTTTCGATATTCCTCATAGTTTCGAAGATAGCCATCCACGCCCAGTTTTTGTTATACAGTAGCTGGGCTCTTTTTTTTTTCGCGATAAAATCATCATATGCGTCCTCCCACCCCGGGCAGCGCGGGAGTGACTGTCAGACTTATACTGACTAAAATCCACGGTGTCCTTCAATAGCCGTTTATGTACCGGGGTCACGGTGATGGAATAAGTCCCGCGACCCCGGCAGGCTTTGGCCCTCTGTTAGGGGGCTCAGTCATTTTGCTGACAGTTCTTTGAGGCATGGTCCATGGTCGGACAGCGAATTGCCCATTCGATTTGACTTAGATAGATTTCTGTTTCCCGAGACGGGAATAATGTAACTTATGTCACATTTATAGATCTGGGCCTCCTTTTCTTATAATACACCCACCCACTACTTGCACCCTCTTTGATCAATGTATTCATATTCCGAACACGATTGAGGACAGATCACGAACAAAACTAGGAATATCGAAGCTTACAAGTGGTAGGTCTTCGGGGAGTGACTAACTATAAATGTCAACGACGCAACCCCTGCAGCTTGTTGAAACATTTTATGGTCTATAAATCGGGACGGAGAACCCAGTTAAGTCCCCCTGCTTGGTCAGATGTTGAAATGTTTTATTCTCGACATTAAAAGGGTGAAAACCTTTGGAGTAACAAATTATACGTTTTATTGAATCTTAATTTCTCGTAGTTAGTTAGTAGGGGTTTACGTTATGGAAGTGGTTTAATTGCTATTATATTAATTTATGTCTTGAGGTTTTTCCTGTGTATGGGCATAATTTTGGCATTTTGGGCATAAATGAATTACGCCCAAATACGAGTAAATGCTCGGTCTCTGGGAATAAAACTATTATCTCTGCAAAAACTTATCTGGGCATAAAATCCAAATAAAAGACACTTATTCTGCATGTATGGTTATTTATTGGGCGTTTATTCAGTGCGCCATCTACAGTTACGATATCTACTCGTGTGTTACATTAGTAGCTATTAATTATTCCAGGTTCTATGTTAATACTAATATTAATTCAGCAAAGATTAAGAGAGAGTTCAGTAACGTGAAACTTCTCTGTAAGTATACTCATGTTCGCGAATTTGAAATTGTATTAATTTCAAACATATCGAATTGCACTTGTAAAATCTCATTTGGTACCTAGTTCAATAAGCTAAGTGTAGGTAAGTTTTGAAGTACGGTCAACAAAAGAGATAGTATACAGGCAGTAAGTTTTAAACGCATTTTTGAATGTATAAAAACTGGCATCATACTGTGATAAAATGGTGATCACTGTCCAGAAAACATAAAGTGTCCCCAGTTCACAAAAACTCAACAGGCTATTTCATATTGCTTATTGTCAGCTGCTATACTTGCTGAATACCGAAATGTTAAGTATTATATTGACGGAATGTCAACTCTCTAATCAAATCTAACAGTGGCCGAAACACCTGTGATTAAGGATGGATACATAGATAGTTACAACCGGCTGCGAGCGATGCTGTCACTGTGATGCTACAGACTAACGATAGTATTGTTTTGATATCGGTGTTTTACCTAGCTTTAATAGACCCTTCATGATTGTATTTGGAGCAGTGATAACACTATTTATTTTACATACCATTTTATTTACACACTGTTATTAATATAGTACACAATATTTATACATATACAGGATGTTTGTTTTAAATTGGCCAAAAGCGAGAAATCTGCATCCATAAGAGATACAGGAAAACTTCCTTACGAACCTTTAGCTCTTTTTTGATACTGATAATTTTGGCGTTTTTTTTTTTTGGCCAAGTGTGATCAGTCCACAGAAATGAGTGAAATTGACCATTTTTTTTAATGCCGTTCGACTCTATTTCATATAAGGATCATTTCATTGTATCGGAAGAAAAAAATCGGGACGGCGGAAGTTGGTCAAATTTAGCAAAATATTTTTTCATACAAAATGTATGAACGATATTTTTTCATACAAAGTCGAAAGGCGTTAAAAAAAAAATGGTCGATTTCACTCATTTCTGTGGATAGCTGACACTTGCCCAAAAAAATAAAAACGCCAAAATTTTCAGTATAAAAAAAGAGCTAAAGGTTCCTAAAAAAGTTTTCTCGTATCTCTTAAGGATGCAGATTTCTCCCTTTTGGCCCATTTAAAAGAAACACTCTGTATATTATATAAGTATATTTTCTTTATTCAAGCTGATTTTCGTCCGTGCACTCACAATGTAGGCTCAGTTGAAAACCAGCTTCGGGCACTAGTTGTCTGACATTTGCTCTATTTTCTATTTGAATTGGGTCTATTTGGCGCAGCCGTGAGTCACACAACAGTTTAGTGTTGTTACTTTTTCTTTTTATATATTTTCTTAATGTTTATGTTGTGTGTACTTATGGAATGTGTCAATTAACGTTTTTCTTTCTTTCTTTATCTATTATGTTTGAACTCTTTCTCGTAAAAGCGACTGAAAGGATTGTGATGAAAGTTATCACACTTTAAGCGGATCTATTTATTTACCTTTTACACGTCACCCATTGTTAGTAAAAACGGGAAATGTAAAAATCCCTAACTTTACTTCCCGCTGCCAATATTCGGGTACAAAAGAATGGCAGGAATTTTTCACATTACAGCTTGGGTCCATGAATGTTAGCGAGGTCCGGATATTTAAATACCTCCCGGCTTTATTGATGACAATAACAGAAAGGCCTTCTATATTCTTGTGTTCTATTCAACCTAGATAGGGATTAAAGGTCCAATTACAAATTTTAATAAGACGGAGCGAATATTTGGTAATATAATATCGTTACTGTTAGTCAGAAGCTCTAAAGTCTGAAAACCAGTCTTACCCTGGGGACTCGTATTACCCAGTTACTGGGTTGTGGTCTGACAGGCAGTCGCCATGAAAAATACTGATATTCAGTTGCACCTGGTTTGACTGGAAGGAAATATAATGAGGAAAAGGCTAGGCATATGATGATGAAGCGAATATATGGATATATTACTGTAACTTTTCAAAACATACAAAGTCTAGGAAATAAGATAGATTTAATTGAACATTTGTTACTAGAAAAAAATATTGATATTCTATCCTTGTCAGAAGTATGGAGAAGTGAGCATTTTTGTAACTCTATATCGCTTCAAGGATATAAAATTGCATCCCAATTCTGTAGAAAAACTAGAGAAGGTGGGGGAGTTTGTCTTATTATAAGAGAAGATATAAAATTTATAGAAAGAATAGATTTAGTAAATTATTCAAAAGAATTTATAATAGAAATCTGTGCAATAGAAGTTCCTGAAATAAACTGTATATTCATAGGATTATACCGTCCAGATCGCCATATCAATGTATTCTATGAGCAAATGGAAAAACTTTTAAATAGATTAAATACTAGAGATAAAAATAAATACATTGTGTTTGGAGGAGATTTCAATATTAATATACTTGAAAAAAACAAACTTACAGAAAACCTTCTTACCTTCATGCGCTCACATAATCTTAAGCAAATAATTCGCGAACCCACACGGGTAATAAAAACCACTTCCACTTGTATAGATTTACTTTTTATAAATTACAAGCCGTTAATAAAGAAAGAATATGTCGAAGATTACGGACTCTCCGATCACAAATCTATTAACTTAGAATTAAATACAAACTGCTTATATATAAACAACAACAAGATATGGTATAAACAAAAAAGATTATTTACAGATAAAAATATGATAAATTTTAAAAATTCATTGAGGGAAATTGATTGGGTAAATACTATAAATACAAATAACAACGTTAACGAAAACTACAACATATTCATTAATACTATAACACAACTTTTAGATAAAATAATACCAAAACAAAGAGTAAAAATTAAGACTAAAAAAGGTAAAGGATGGATGACAACAGGACTGAAAATATCATGCAAACACAAAAGAGCTCTAAGAATTATACTAAATGAATCTAAATCAAAAGTCATAAGAACATATCATAGCAAATTCAGCAAAATTTTAAAACGTAGCATAACACTCTCAAAAAGAATAGAATACACCAGACAAATGAAAAAGTCAGATAATAAAACTAAAACTATGTGGAACATTATAAATAACAAAACTGGTAAATTTACGACAAGGCAATATGAAAATATAACACTAAAGGTAAACAATACAACTACTTCATGCCCTAAAGACATATCAAATATATTTAACGACTTTTTTGCAACTGTAGGTGAAACAACAAAAGATACGAACACAAATAATCCTATAAAAACTGGGCGTCCAGTAATGTACCCACCAACTACATCAATGTACCTTCGCCCAGTAAACCAAAAAGAAATATTAAATATAATGAAACATATAAAAAATAAGCATAGCTGCGGAATAGACGACATACCCCCTATATTAGTAAAACAATGTGCAGAAGAATTGTCAGCTCCACTCACATTCTTAATAAACCAGAGTTTTGAACTTGGAGAATTTCCCGACCTACTCAAAATTTCCCTAGTAAAACCGATTCATAAAAAAGATGATATCCACACCCCTAGTAACTACAGACCCATAGCGTTGTTACCAACCTTTTCAAAGATTTTTGAAAAGGCTATGTGTAACAGATTAAACTTTTTCCTAGAAAAATACAAAATTCTTGACGACTGTCAAAACGGTTTTAGGAAAACAAGATCCACTACGTGTGCAGTTTACAAATATATACAAACAGCTCTCCAACAAATAAATGACAAAAAGTATGCATTAGGCCTGCTTCTCGACATGTCTAAAGCCTACGATAAAGTATCATATGACATACTACTAACAAAACTTTACGGTTGTGGAATTCGTGGCCCGGCTTATAATTGGTTCAAATCATATTTATATAACAGAAAGCAGATAGTGCAGATCGAACACCATAGTATTGAAAATAGGGAGACAACAACAGTGCGATCTCAGATGAGAAATCTCACATGCTCCATCCCTCAAGGCAGTGTACTGGGCTGCATACTATTTCTAATATACATCAATGACCTCCCAAAAATACTAAATAAACAAACTACATTACCAGTACTGTTCGCCGATGATATTTCCATTCTTATAAAATGTGACAAAAATTCTGACCCAAATTCCATTTTACAAAACACTCTCCAGACAGTGACACTTTGGCTATAGGATCACAATTTAGAAATCAATTGTAAAAAAACCAAAATGATACAATTTAGATCGTACAAAGCCCCCCCCCCTAAGTAATAATATATTTTTTAATGATACTCCTATAGAATTAGTAAATACATCTAACTTACTCGGTATAAACATAGACACACATCTTAATTGGAAAAAGCACATAGAAATAGTCAAATCTAAATTATCTAAATTCACTTACGCCTTGTTCCAACTTAAACACAGTACAAATACAGAAACAGCACTGTCGGCATATTACGCCTATGCAAACTCGTGGCTAAGATATGGAGTGATGCTATGGGGGAACAGTGTAAATGCAAGCGAAATATTTATAATGCAAAAGAAATGTGTTAGAATACTGGCTCATATTGACAATACCGAGAGCTGTAGATCACATTTTGTTAAATTAAAACTCTTAACTTTACCTTCTTTATATATACATGACCTTTGCATATTTGTATTTAAAAATAGCAACATTTTCCCTAAAATAAAAGACACTCATAACTTAAACACACGTCATAAAAATAGATTATATCTGCCACCCTCTCGGATCAAAATGCTTCACCATAGCCCGTACTACATGGCGGTAAAATGTTTTAACAAATTACCGAAACAAATTAAAGAAGAACCCAAATACTATATATTTAACAGAAAATTAAAAGAATACCTCATACAAAAATGCTTTTACTCGGTCGCAGAATACTTAGAATAAAAGACTATAAATAACAGAATATTAAAATAATAAAATGCAGTATAATAGTAAACAGAATAAATATCTAATTAACAGAATATATAAAATAATAAAATAAAAGTATAATAGTAAACAGAATAGCTATCTAATAAATACAAGCGAATAAAATACAATAATTAATGGACGTCAACAAATTATCGAAATACATAGTGATATAAGTTAATAATTACATACTAAGTAGGTATAGTAAAATAGTATAATAATTACCTACTTTAAAATTGTTAATAAAATTTGTAATACCAACTGACTGGTTCCTTGAATTGTCAATGTAATTGATATTATTTATATGTTGCCGTGCCCTATCCGGGTTTCATGTTGAAACTACTACATTTCTGTAACACCTAAACCTAACACATGAATGCAATAAAGAATTTGAGTTTGAGTTTGAGTTTACAAAAACAAAATTATATTAACGTCTTTGGGAAGTGCCCAATTATGCCACACAATCCCCGCACGAAAATTAAGAATTTATTTAAAATGATATTTGTTACCTTATTTTTGTTATACGTTGTCAAAAACAGAAAACAGTGGCATGGTTGGCGTAGTTGCTGAGAATTGGCTGCTGCCCTACGTTTCGGGTTCGATTCCTGCTCGGAAGAAACTGACAGGTAGACTTAGTTCTTCTGGTTCTGGATTTATGTATGAGAGTTTTGAATATTAGACGAATAGGTCTAGTTAGAAACTAAGAATGAATAAAATACATAGCTGGTTGTTCATTTACTGAGTCCGATGACAACTCCCACCAATTCGTTTTGAAGGGAGGAATTCTGTGTCCCAAACTCCCAAGATAGGAGTAAGGCTCTATATTGCTGATCATACTAGTGTAGGAAGATCTAAAAAAAAGCAATGAAAACTTTATTTTCAAACAAAAAGTTGAAATTAGCCGAGATTTTTAAAAACCTCACTTATTGGTATTCATTCAAAATAATAACAAACGTAGCCATTTAAATTCCATTCCAACAAAATTCAGACAATAAACATTTAATATGCCAAATTAAAAGCTACCACTAAGTAAATTCTATCAAATGAGCATTGATTTTACTGCTGATGTTATCATAATAATTTATTACACCGTTAATGCTCGCTCGATCTAATCTGGATGGATTATTGGATCGAATTACTGGTGCAAGTATTGGCTGCAAACGTTGGTTGAAACAGATGGATGGAATAATTATTGCCGGTAGAAAGATGCCCACGGCAATTCAGTCGTGACCTGTCGGGGTCCACAAAGGCCTTAGCCTACCGGGGTCTAGGATTTGTATAAACAGGCAAATAGGGTTGCAGGGGTCACGGTAACCGCTGACCCCTGCAACGTAAAGGGCTGTTGAACGAATACTCTGGATTTAGTCAGTATGAGTCTGACAGTCCCTTTCGCCACTCAGTAATCTGTGACTCAGGACTCATTTGATATTTTTACAACGATAAAAATGATATCCCTGCGCGATTGCGATGCTATCAGTTGAGAAAAGATCCGGAAAGAATCAAGGTGACCGATATACGAGTAGCATAGCACGAGTATTATCAGCCAATGATATTTACATACCTCCTTTCTGTGAAAGGGAGTACACTGTAATCTGCCACGCAGCCTCAATGCAGGTTGGTAGATGCATCCGTATCCATTGAGTTATAATTATGTTTTTATTTCTTTAAGATGTTTTTCTTTATTCTAAGGACTCTTTCTTCGTCAAAACAAAAAGGCTGTTTTGTTTATAGACCCAGGCGCAGCACGAATATATCAATTTTGACTTCGGGTTCTAGGAACGAGATGGAGCTATACAACTAGTATAGCTCTGTCTATTTGCCACAGTGTAGCTACTCTCGCTTGAGACGGCTACTTTAATTTAATATTCCACAACTATCACACAACGCCATCTAGTCCCAAGCTAAGCAGAGCTTGTGTTATGGGTACTAGACAACTGATAAACAATCTTATATATTTCTAAATACATACATATTATAGATTAATTACACCCAGACACAGAACAAATGATCATGCTCATCACACAAACATTTGTCCTGGGTGGGAATCGAACCCACGACCCCCGGCATAGCAGTCAGGATCACTAACCACTAGACCGACAGGTCCGTCATGGTGAAGTAGTCGATTTTATCGTTGAATCAACAGTTACCTACTCTATACACATAATCCCCAGAGCAAATTACATCAAGATATACTCAAGAGCAAGATGAAACTTGTTTTGTAGTACGTGAGTGCATGACTTAAGGTTTTGTTTGTTGAGTGTACTAAGTAGTTTATCTGAAGTACCTCACTACAAAGTCGGTTTGAAGCTTTGTGTCAAGCTGAGACCGTTGAGTAATAGGTATAGACGTGCATTTTCAGTAAATACGAAAACTCACACAATTATCAACTAAAGGCTCTCCCTCTCCACGAGCAGCAAGCGACGCGACGGCTTCCGCGTAAAAATAGTTTTTTTTTTATAAAGTCTTCATCATCATCATCATCTCAGCCATAGGACGTCCACTGCTGAACATAGGCCTCCCCTTTTGATCTCCACATGTACCGGTCTGAAGCGACCTGCATCCAGATAAAAAAAAAAGTAAAAAAAAGTTAAGTTTAGTTTAGTTTACAGTTAGTTTATAAAGTCTTGGGAGACAAATATTATTCACAGTATAGTTAGAAAATAGTTGTCATTTAAGCTAAAACGACCTACTATTAAAATAGTAAACCCTTTCAAATAGGACTCCGTTAACACATTTTGGGGTCCCAAAATGGGTCTCAAATCCACCTACAAAGACCTATATATCACCCGTAAATTACAATACCAAGTGCCAAATCGACAGAATTAGAACAATTTAACTATTACCCATTATCAGTTGAACTGTGAGCAAAATGGCCAGGCTCATTGATTTCAAAACGACACGATTAATAATGCCTGGGGTTTGAATGGCCCAACAAATTGGCGTAAATTACTTCAATTCAGTAATGTCGCTTACGACTTATTGGTCTGGGTGTCGTAACTACCTTATTTGTGATGTGGCTTTAGAATTTGTGATTTATTTGTGTTGAATGAGAGTTTTGGACCTTTTAGGTGAAATTTCGTGATTGAAATTGAATGATAAAATGAGTGCATCGACACAGACACGCATAGATAGAGTATTAACCCTCCGTCTATTTTCTGGTTCTTTCTATAGCACGGTGTTGCAAGTCTGTGTTCCGACTGAGATTGGTGTCGGTAACTCGGTACGTAACAATCGTTTATTTTGAAGTTCGAAATCATTCATCTACTTCTTGACCTTACATGAAAAGACAAGAGGTTGAACTCCAATTATTTATTATTTTATGTTCAATTATTTTAAAACATATAATATCATTACAACATGTTAAACTGCTTCTATCAGTTGTAACATGACTTTTTTGTGATGCGGTTTTAATAGAACATTCCAAATATACTTGTCCACACAACGGAATACAAGTGCAGAGAGTCTGTGAACTGAATTGTACAAAAACTCACCATCAATAAGGTAAAAAATCAAACCACCAAGTCCCCACGAACCTAATTCAAAGAAAAAGTCACTTGAGGCCGCAGGTGATATCGCGATCGGGCCAAAACGTTTAGTTTGTCAAAAATTTGTACATCAAAAGAAATCCTTACACTCAATTCCCCAGATCTGAACGGAATTCGGTATTATTGATACGAGAATTTGCAAATATACGAAAAATATTCTCTTGAGAGCGAGATTGCTCGTAATATACGAATACGTACGAGAAGACGGCTTTTACGACGTGCCAGTGGCTGCGAGATATGGAATAAGGATATTATGTCGAACCTATTCGCGCTACAGAATAGTGTTTTCATATAAACAGCTCACGGAGTACATTTTGATTTAATAAAAATCTCTGTGTAGCATCTGAATAGTTTTATTATTCAACCTGCAGGTGGTAGCTCCCGCGTTTTTTTTATTTATTTTAGAACGAATTACGAAACTATTACTAGTTTAATTTGAAAAACAAAAGAAGACCGGGAGAATTCACAGCATTGTCCTTTCTCTGCTTTAACATACAATGGATCGTTTAAAAACAAAATGTGCACCGTTAGAGCTTGAACAAGAAAATTTAGATTAGCTTTATTCGACGTGCATTAAACAGCTAGTAGCATCCATTTCTCGTAATTGGCTCTTTTAACATTAGCTAAGTACGCTACTTTACATTTTCGTTTGGAATTAGAAGCATAATGAAAACGCTTTGAGTTAGCAATTTAAAAGAAAAGTGATAACTTCGATGAGTTATTTTAGCGTTGTTTCAGTGATGATCAGGTATGCTTTTAGTATAGAGCTCTCAACTTTCTGCTCTTGAATATAAAGTTGAAAATCTAGTACCTAGATACTTCAGCGCGTTTTTATTAATCGTTTGCGAGTATAGGCCATCATAGCAACAGACGATGGAATAGAATAACCATTTATTGTTGTTGTGATAAAAATCACTTCGATCTTGTCACTTTTCAGTACTAAGTAAACAAACTTTTTGTTAGTTAAAAATTATTTTGCGAATTTATCCAGGGAAATGGTCTGCCTACGGCCGGTTCCTGGATTGTCACTGAAATAAAAACAAGTCACCAACATCCGAAAATATCTAAAGTCATTTTTCAAGATTTTGTGTTTTTTCTTGGAGATCGGTTACATAACTATGTTTTATAATTATATTATAGTTTTTTTTTAAGTTTTATTTTTATTTTTGTACTATTTAAGTCGCATAACCCTAAATAATTTATATCAAATTAATTGATCACGTATGTACGTAATTCAAACGAAATAAAACAAAATAGTGTTGTAGCATGCGTTCAAAATGGCTGCCAGTCAGACAAACCGCGTACAAACGACGCGTAATGCGGTGTATTACGACACACTCATTCTGATATATTGCACAGAGACCTGACAAGATTAATTTATACGACCGCGACAAATTTTGGTTGGAAACTCTTTATTTGTTTTGTGCTGACTCGTGGTTTCCAAAAACGATTCATCATCAGCTTAAGCAGTCCAGATATGCACATAGGCCACTCTAATCTTTTTTTTTTGGTTGGGTATACTTGGCCCCACCCTAAGAATTACTCCATGAATCGTGGGTGCGTTTACAAAATATTTAAACTCACGACACAACACCCAGACCTGTAACAACTACTTGTAGGTCTTGAAAGTATTTTGTTCCGTGTGCAGATTCAGTCACTGTACACTTGTACAACAGTTGAACGTTCAGCCAACGTGCCGTCAATTTTTCATTTCAGACGGATTTGCTCTTGACTCTAGTCTAGGTCAGACAGAGATGATGCGACATAGTCGACGATTGATAACCATGGTCTAAAATAAACTAGTTTCCCTCCTTGAAAACATTCTAATTTATCTAATGTCAATTCGAGTTTGATCGGTTTCTTTCGTACTTGTCGATTGCAGAGCATTAAATATGTTTTTATGTCATGTAATAAATGTTTTTTCTGCCTTCGTTTTATTAGGCTACCTGCCCATAGGAGCGGACGACACTCCGGAGCGGAGAAACGGAGAAATATTAACCAATAGGATTGCACAAATGAAGAGGAGTAATGATCAATCATTGTGCAATCTTATTTGTAACTATTTCTCTGTTTCTCCAATCCGCAGCCTCGCTCCGCTCTTGTGAACAGGCAGCCTTATACCTCTAACGGTTGTCATATGGTTGTCGAAAAAGGGTGAAAAGTTGCGTAACTTTCAGTAGTAATCGGAGACTGTCATCGAGTTGATGTTTGGCTTTGGGGGAGGTATAAAAACAGGTAACCTAAACGACATTACATACGATTGGTAGTAAAGTAAATAGCTACATTTTTCTAAAAACTAGCTTTTACTTCGCGGCTTCTCTCGCGTTAATGAGTGTAATTTGGATAAATTTGGCGACATATTGCGTCATCTTTTATCATAAGGACGCTTTTTCCTCAGTCATACTATGTACGTTTTTCCAGTTGAAAAGTATTTTATGTCAGTTTCTGTACATACACCTGAAAACACATTTGCATTTCAGGATAATTGGTTCATTAGTTGGCGTGAAAGGGCAACATAAAAACAAAATAACTTTCAAGTTTATAACGTTACTTTAGAATTAGGAATAGTTAAGAACTAGTTAGATATATTAGGATTCACAAAATAAATTTCAGCGTAAATTGTACGACATTTTGGAGAATCTAAAAGACTTTCAGTGTCTCTACTAACGACATAGCTGTGGGACAGATAATCTGCAGCATCAGGACTCCTGAATCACATAGTATGCACTTCCTCGGGCCGCAAGAACAATATATTGTCCCGGCGGACACATCGGTAAGTGCATGCTCTTTAATGTGTGGAAACGCTTCGGGGAACGAAATTTACTGATCTAGTTTATGTTCGTCGGTTAAAGGATCGTATGTGCCTCGTTAAAATCTCGTGTTCACTTTAATTCTTGTTGAGAAACGAAGTGGTCGAAATGTGGGGTGAGTATCCGGTTATGTGGACCATAAAAACAAATCTTTTCATCGTCGTCGAATAATTTATTTTGAGTCGTGCAGAAGAGATCTGGACGAAAGATGTCACATCTTTATTCTTATTTTGCATTCCTACTTACCTCTAAGATTTTTTTACACTAGGCTATTCGATGAACCTCATTGTAGTGTTTGTAATCTATGATCCTGTCAAAGTTGTCGATGAGATGATGTTGTAACGGACACACGGGTAGTGGAGTGGTCGGTCACGTGCGAACTTGGAGCGAGAACGGACATCTACTTGCATACTGGTGTGATAACGAGCCAATTAACTTACCTCTTGTGACGCGGAGTACTACACTCATCCTGCTCCACCTAAGCCGTGAGAACCCATTTGATAATTTATCACCACCAAAGAGGTTACAGGAGGTGGTTCAGTGGATGATATCATAAATGGAATCTCAATTTCAAATTAAATAACATGACTAAATAAGTCCAATTTACAAGTTACATCACAAAATCCAATTCTTGACAATGATATTAATATACAAGTGTACAAGGCATTGTTTACTCCAACCAGCCGACATGAGGTTTAGTTCCCTCCCGCTAAAAGTGATGGTGTGACCCTTTCTCATCTAAAATTCATAGGAACAAAGTTCCCGAAAACAACACATAAATAATTTAGTAGCTTTGCGAATTTCTTACTCCCTATATGTTGATTATGTTCTAAACTATAATAATTTATGTAGTACAGAAAGTTAATTAAAACAAGAAAATCGCAGCATTGTGGAGTTTGGAAATTGTTCCATCGATCATGAAACAGGAATTAAAAATAATCATAAATTATTTAAAACTTAGACTAAAATTCATTTTCTCTCTCAAAATTTAAAAAAAGCATTAAAACAAATCAACTTTAAGATACAACAAGATATTGTTGATCGCGTGTTCTAAACGAAATTTCATCCAGATTAAAAAAAAACTTACAACAACTAAAAACAACGCGTTGTGTTACATGATGGGTCTAAAATCAATTCTAAACCTTCTAAATTAGCAACTAAATCAAACTCAACGACACTAAGTTATGCATAAACTCCAACTAGACCGTTAAATTAACAATGGCGGCATGGAACAAATTTAAAATTACATTTTCCGCTACACTGCTACAGAGTCACAATTGCTTGGCATTTGACATATCCGGCCAAGTTCTTGACTGGCGTTATCAATCAAGGTGTCTTCTGATCGTGGCTTTATTTGTAAATCATTTGTTCGGAATCTTAATAGGTTTTCTTGATTGTTTCTTGTTACTTGGTAAAGAGGTTTTGAGGGTTATGGGACATCTCGCCCAGAGCTAATATAACGACTTTTTATCTCAGGAACTTCTATTTCGAATTGAAAAAATATTTTTGTGTTCGACAGCCTATTTACCTGGAATGGGTATTCATAACATCACACTAGGACCAATAGGAGCCAAGCAGCGAGGGCAAAATCGCCGGCGAACCGCTAGCAGGTTATAGTTTGGAATAAACGCGGGCGAAGCCGCTACCAACATCTAGTACATCATCAACAGCCTATAACGTTCCCACTGCTGGGACACAGGCCTCCTCTCTGAGAGAGGGAGTGGGCCATAATCCACCACGCGGGCCCATTGCGGATTGGTAGATGTCACATATCTTCGAATTTTTGGTTCTAGGACATGCCGGTTTCCTCACGATGTTTTCCTTCACCGTTTTGAGAGCAGTGATGACGAAATAAATTACACAAAGTAATGCGCCTGACGGGGTTCGAACCTACGACCTACAACTCGTAAGTCGAGACCGATACCACTGGGCCACCACTGCTCCAACATCTAGTACATTATAAAAGTATTAAAGATTTTTATTCAGTTCATAAACATGGTACATTATTAAAAAAGCTAGTTAGTTAGTTAGTAGTAGTTTCAAAGAACAGTAATCCATAATAGCTAGATATTAACATATTCCCTGGACTCCACACTAGGGTACCCTGCGTCGTGGAGTCCAGTCTCTTCCCATGCGAAGTTTAACATGTTTGCTTTTACTAAACTAATTAATTATTATGAAGGAAATTAAACAAAAACAAAATTTAATTGAGAAAAACAAGAGAATAACTAAGTTAAAAAAACTAAAACTTTTAACTATCAGGTACTTAAATGTAACAATAATTTTGGAGGAAAGGTTTTGGAAGTGTGCGCGTGTGTCTGAGAGTATGAGTGTGTAACCCCTCGTTTACACCAAAGTATAATAAATGTATTTGACAAGTTTTGACATGTCATAGACTTCAGTGTAAACGCAAATCTGTTTTATACTTGTATAAATACTTTTTGGCTCCACAGTGTGAACAAAAGAATCTTTAAGATTATGGTTTGAGACACTCTCAATACATAAAACAAACAAATTATGTATTAAAAAACTTGTAGAATATTATTAAATATTCTACAAGTTTTGTATGAAACTAGTATTTAACTTGTATCTTGGTGTTAAAGAACGAGGGGTTAAAGAATATGAAAGAAACTCTGCTTTTGAATCTTTATATTTGTTACCAAAGAAATAATTGGTTTTAAAAGAGGAATTATGCATACAAATAAACCATGAATTAGGTTAGAACATAGAATACATTTTATCCCAGCAGTACCTCCTTTCCCGTGGGATAATTAACGACCTTTATCCAAGCGTACCCGGGGGCAAAAGCCAGTAATTTATAACGAACGGTTTCACTCCCAGCTTCAGTTCGCCGTTGAAAAGCGCGTGTGATGAAAAACTTTGCCATTTAATTAGAGCCGCTGCAATCTCTCAGCTTTTTAGCTTGTTCAATGATTTTCGCGTTTAGGTAGATATTTTTTAGTAGAGTGTCAACGGTATTAGTTTGCGCTATCGAGGACTTTTGCGTGGAAATAATAAAATATTTAGGAGTGAATTTCCCGGGACCGAAAATTGCGTGGCATCGATGAAATCGGTACTAAAAAACATAGTTATAACGTTCTCAATTTTTTTTCCGGGTAGGTGAAATAGTAATCTATGTGTAGCACTAAATGTTTATTTAATTGGATTAATGGATATTCCAAAAAAAAAAATTAAACCTCGAAATGTTTCATTGCCGTGTTTGTCCACACTTCACCTTGTTGTGTATTATTCCACATTGATAAAAATCTATTGGTTATTTATACTAAAACCTCGTTTTATTTGATACATGAATAGTTAAAGTATTGCTACAGAATACATTTATTCAAATATTTAAACAAAACAACGAATGGTTAATAAAAAATCACTTGTCCCAGAACTACCCTTCATCGCCGTGTCCTAATCATGTTCAAGGATATTGTTTTACCTACTACTTTCTTCCCCCCTACCGGTATGCTAAACGTTGCATATTAGTGCTGCCTAAGTGCTCAACGTGGAAGGAAGTACACACGTGCCTGCGTTTTCGCACCATAAATTTAAATAATCAATTTTTATGTTACTGGAAAAAATTTCTTTCATCGCCGTGGATAGATGTAACTGATATTTGAATAAGTTTGTCTTCATGAGTAAGCATTCGATAGAACACCATTCCTCATATGTTCATTTGTGAGGTGCTTATTTCTTCGAATAATTAATAGTTTTTTTGTTATTTATATTTTTTGCCTTGATTTTCATCGACGTGTTTTCATTGCCGTGGTTTCCGTGGCCGAAATTTGCTATGGAAATGAAAAAAAAGACATGGCAATTAAAAAAATTTCATTGCCATGCCTTGTAAAACAATTTAGTTTCATTGCCGTGGCCAGGTATTTCATTTCCGTGACTTGTGTTTTCATCGCCATGGTATGATTAGGCAAAGAAAACATCTTTTGTCACCTGCGGTTCAGGTAATACCGATTAAGTCACTTCAGAGCTTCTGAAAGCGGGTGGAATACCGGTACTTAAAGTCCTCCAGAAGCTCACTAATACCGTCCTTCTAGGGCAAAACGCCTGAAGCATGGAGCAAAGGTGAAGTGGTGCTTTTCTTAAAAAAAAGTTGATAACAGCCTATTGAAGAACTACAGACCCATCATGCTTCTGAGTCATGACTGTCAGACTTGATGACTTCTAGCCTCCCGAACAAGCCGGTTTCCGAAGAGGCTATAGTACCATACACCACATCCATACGCTGCGGCAAGTTATACAGAAGACCGAAGAGTATAACTTGCCATTATGCTTAGCGTTTGTGGACTATGAGAAAGCCATCGTATCGGTGGAAACATGGGTGTTACTTGAGTCACTCCAGCGATGCCGTATTGACTATCGGTACATCAAAGTGTTGAAGTGTTTGTATGATAACGCCACCATGTCGCTTCGAGTACAGGAGCAGAGCACGAAGGCGATTCCATTGAGAAGAGGCGTAAGAAGGATGTTATCTCCCTGAAACTGTTTACTGCCACAATGGAAGACGCCTTCAAGCTCCTGGAATGACAAGGACTTCGCATCAACATCAACGGCGAATACATCACTCACCTTCGATTTGCCGACGACATCATAGTCATGGCAAGTCGATGGAAGAACTCAGCATGATGCTTGATGGCCTCGAATGAGTTTCACAATGGGTGGGCTATGGGCTTGAAAATATACATGTACAAGACCAATTTTTTTTTAAATTTCAAATGTTGGTTTGATGCATAATATTATTTTGTCAAAGTCTGCCAATCAGTTTGAATATAATTGTAGTTCTAATTTTAACATATATTGTACTCATCGTTGATTGATTCTTTCATTGCCATGCCACAGTTCTTTCATTGCCGTGGGCGCTTGTTTCATTGCCGAGCACGCATGTTTCATCGCCGTGGCACGAAATTTTTAAATCCTTATATCTCGTTAGTTATTTAAGTTATCTGCTAGATATTAAGCAAGAATATATAAATTATCAAAAACTTTAATAAGAGAGTTTCTTTTTTTTTAAAAAGCTTAAGATTAAAAAAACCACGGAAATGAAGATTTTATAGGACCTGTTGAAATTCACTCTTAGATCGAAAATTGTAATAAAAATTATAATTTTATACAGTGTTACAAATATAATACCGTGTGCCACAAAGCATAATCGAATACAATAAATTATTTCTATCGTCGTAAAAATGTGGAATGATTCTTATTTCACTAACTTATAGTTGTATAAGTTTCGAGATTTGATTTTTTATATTTGAAAATTGAAATTCTATGAAGATTCTGTCAAAAATGGAAACTAGGTCAAAGTCTTCGGCACATCTAAAATTTTTACCAAATCATGTTGTGCAAACAACAGGTCTTAGCCAGAGCTGACTGCATTACTTACTGCTAGTTATACAAACTGCACTAAATTAATGAAACTTTTAGTTCGTTTTTAATTACGACAGGCGGTGTACGTCTGTTCTAGTCAGTATTATTTTTTAAATGAAAAATAGCTTTAGAGTTAAATACCTTTTAAAAATGCTTTTTATTTTTGCTAATACACTTTTTTTCCAATATTAGCTGTACCTAAGGCTAGTAATTACTACTGAGGAGTATTTTTGATGTAATTGTAATCTAATATACCTACAAAAATCTATTGGTTTTAACGTCTACATGTTATACACAGGTGTTTTCGTCATAAATTGTTGTTTTCGGCTTCTTATCAGCCTCGCCAAGGGTTCAGTTGACAATGTTCTGTCTCGAATGCAATAACAAACTTTTCATAATTATGAATTTCGAAATTTTAAAACCGTAGTCGCTACTATCAGAGCCAGACTCTACACTAGGAATTTCTGCTGTGTCGTAAGTGCGTTTACAAACATAGTGACACACATATTCAAACACCCAGACCCGGAACAACTATACTACGAACCTGCGGCACACTGCATCATCTCAGCCATAAGACGTCCACTGCTGAACATAGGCCTCCCCTTTAGCACACATATACCGAAGCGACATGCATCCAGCGTCTTCCAGCGACCTTTAAAAGGTTGTCTGTGCATCTTGTTGGTTGATGTCCTACTTGACCGTGGTCTCCACTCTAGACAATGCGCAGCAGTCTAATCTTTCAGCTACTGAGCTAACAGTGCCTTCAACATTGTTTTTACGAAAAGAAAAAGCAGCCAGACCATGATGCGAGTACAAATCGCTATCCCTAACAAAATCTGGCAACAGATTTCTTGTTCATATTTCGGTCAATCTTTTTGCGTGATGCGCAGGAATCAGAATGATGGATGAATCCTTAATTGCTGTGACAACACCAACTGTTCTCGACTTTCTTGAGTTGCCATTAAATTAGAAAACGTATTATGCTTCCAAAACACTCACCCTTCTTTAATTTTAATGCAGAATCATTCGTGGACGATTCTTGAAAAGTAATTATAAACAGGATGTCAGAGTTTTTGGAGAACAATATTTTTGTTGCTTTTAATAAGTTTGGTCGAAAAACTGCTGTATTTGTGTTATCACCGCTCGCGCTCTTTAAAACGAATGTTGCTAGATATGCTGCATAGTATAAAAATACTAGCCTGGTGCTATCTCTCGAGCAGTGGTCGTGGGTTCGAACCTTTTAAGGCGTATTCATTATTAGTTACTCAGCACAAGTGAGGAGGTCGGCCATCGTTTCTCCAATTAATTATGACTAATTCAGGTTATAAGATTTCACATAATAAGTCAAATCCGACAAAAACATTCGTAGAAACAAGTACACCGTTTTGTTTGGAAAATCATGTTCTAAGCTTATTTACCTGCAGTAAAGACATTTTGTTCCCGTCTTTATCCGCTCACGATAAAAAGCTATATTCTATGGCTGGTTACATTCCATTCATAAGAAGAACAAACGTATATTTTGGCTCATAACGCTCGTTTATTTAGCTTCGTCAGAACAACTGTAACAACAATAGTTTTTCCTCAATAAAAACTAGAACATAACAAGCGTTCTCGTATCTTTCTGGGACCAGTGACAATCTTTTTAGTGTTTATGTAGAGATTTATTATGTGTTGAATTTGATAACATATTTTTTACTAGCCGGTGTTAGCGAGCAGTGGTAACCCAGTGGTATCGGTCTCGACTTACGAGTTGTAGGTCGTGGATTCGAATCCCACCAGGTGCATTACTTTGTGTAATTTATCTGATCACCACTGCTCTCAAAACGGCGAAGGAAAACATCGTGAGGACACCGGCATGTTCTAGAACCAATAATTCGAAGATATGTGACATCGTGGATAATAGCCCACTCCCTGTTACAGTGAGGAGCCCTGTATCCCAGCAGTTGGAACATTATAGGTCGATGATGATGATGTTGCCAGCGGCTTCGACTCAACTCTACTCGACTTTTTTTTTTATTAGTTACTAGCTTCTGCCCGCGGTTTCACCCGCGTCATGTTAGGAGTTTGGTCCTATAGTCCCGTCTCCATCAGTTCCCTTGAAGAGCGCTATTTCCGACGTCGTCGTCTTCCGTGGTGGCTGGGGCGTGAGGTAGAGGATGTCTTTTCCCTCACGCATTCCGACTGCTAACTATTCCCCTTAATTGCCACCGAATCTTGAGGTACCTCCCGAAACGAAAAAAACGAAAACCGGTAGGACTGCGTCAGACTGAAGATGAGGACGCAGCCCGTATTAGCCTTTCCAAACGATCCTTAAAGTAGGCCGGTCAATATCGACATAAAAAACCAAACATTGCAAACGCGCATGTAACTACGATTCTTTTATAATATGTTGTTAGGTCCCTTTAGAGTTTAGAGTATTTAACACCCAAGTTTGCAACCCTGATAACCCTGTTCTGTCAATGTCAATGTCGAATCAAAATCGCACTTAACCAATTTTTAGTATTTGTTGTTACAGCGGC
Organism: Agrotis ipsilon; assembly: GCA_028554685.1. Taxonomy (NCBI): domain Eukaryota; kingdom Metazoa; phylum Arthropoda; class Insecta; order Lepidoptera; family Noctuidae; genus Agrotis; species Agrotis ipsilon. Next base: position 9,221,010 of record CM052967.1, read on the forward strand.
AATAGACACACATCATCTGTGAAAATGTAACCTATCTAACTATCACGGTTCGTGAGAAACAGCCTCCAAAACATTACATTACTTTATAACATCTACAAAAACCAGCAACAAAACCACGTTTTTTGTATGGGAGCCCCCCTTTTTTTACGTGGTAAAATCATCAAATGAGCCCTCCCACCCCGGGCTGGGAGGGACTGTCAGACTTGTACTGACTAAAATCCATGGTGTCCTTCGATAGCTCTTTATGTTCCGGGGTCACGGTAATGAAATAAGTCCCGCGACCAATGAGAGCCCCCCTTAATATTTATTGTATTCTGGTTTTTAGTATGTTTTGTTATAGCAGCAACAGATGTACGTCACCTGTTAAAATTTCAAATCTCTAGCTATCACGGTTCATGAGATACACACGCAAAAACTACTGAATTGACAGCACAGGGTATTCAGGGTTGCAAATTATAACAAAATGGTAGTTACATGCGCGTTTGCAATGTTTGATGTCGATATTGACCGGCCTAAAGAGGGATTTTATCGACGCAATTGTGCCAGCCCGTCATTATTTTACGCGGTATTATTTTGAAACTGTGATATCTCCTAAGATATTAATTGAAATCAAATGATGTAAAGGGCAATTTCGTTCAAAATTAAATGCTTGTGATGATTAACGTATTTATTTGGATAAGGATTAATATCATGTTAATGAAAACACCTTCGCAAATAATGCATTACTTTAAAACAAATTTGGTTCCCATAAAAAAGGTTATAGTGACTTAACCTTTAAAGATAGATATATGCTCTCGCGGACTTTATTTTAGAAAATTTTATGAGGAATAATTCCGTAGTACATAATTTTTGCGAAACTCTAACCGTTTACGCAGCGCACGCAACGGAAGCTCTAAAAAAGGAATACATTTTCCCGATTTTGAAACATTTCTCATTACTGCTCCGCTCCTATAGGTGATAGCGTGATGTTATATAGCCTATAGCCTTCCTCGATAAATGGACTATCCAACACAAAAAGAATTTTTCAATTCCAACCAGTAGATCCTGAGATTAGTGCGTTCAAACAAACAAACAAACAAACAAACTATTCAGCTTTATAATATTAGTATAGATTTTACGTGTAAATTCAGGTTGTAACTATAATGTGTTCCAAGTTTAATCCAATTTCGTTCAGTAGTTTTTACGTGAAAGAGTAACAAATATCCATACATAAATCCTCACAAACTTTCGCATTTATAGAATTATTTTAGATAATATCGTTAAAAATTGTTAAAGTTTTAATCTGTAACAGTTTTGTAATTGAGTGAGTGTTAGCGAGTGGTACCCGGCTACACGTAAGTTGGGCTGAATATGAAAGAAATTATCCTTAGCTTCTCCTCAAAAGTAAACTTATGATGAACTAAGGTTAACTTTATTTTCACACACATTTTTAGCCCTAACATGTACATATGTATATGAAACCAGGCAGGAGAATATGGGATACCTACGCCTGTGCGAAAGTTTTTTGTTCGATTTTTATTTTATCGAACTCGTTATGTCGAATATTCAGTTGTACGATGTTTTATTATATCGATGCTTATTGGTATCCGATGGGCGTTTTGCGTTAGCTTATGTAGTGCTTTGCAAATCCTTTTTATTAAGAGCAGACATGAAAAAAGCGCTCAGGTTCAAAATGTCCACTTCCCAAAATGTCAACCGGCTTTTGTCCAAATATTATGTATAATTTTTTGGTTTAGAAAATCTCGTTACGATCATCAAAAATCATTTCTTAAGTTTTTTAACCGACTTCAAAAAAAGGAGGAGGTTCTCAATTCGGTCGGTATGTTTTTTTTTTTTTTATGTATGTACATCGATTATTCCGAGGTTTCTAGTCCGATTAGTGTGATTCTTTTTTTGTTAGATGCAGGATACTTGCAGTTTGGTCCCATAAAAATTTCATCAAATTTGGTTCAGTACTTTTTATTTTGTGAGCGAAAAAAAGGCGAAATTAATAAAAATTATTAATTTCGCCTACTTGGACGACATGATGATCTTTACTTTTTGCGTGTTTGTTACGCGATTACTTCGCCAATTGTGGACCGATTTTCAAAATTGTTTTGTTGTTGTACTAGGGATTGTTCACCTTAGGGAATACTGCAAGTTTTATCGAACTCTGTTCAGCATTTTTTGAGATAGGGAATTTAATTGGAATTTTCTTTTATGTACACAACATGAGCGATGTTAATACCGGTGCTACGGATTACAAAATTCTAGTGCACATGTAAGAAAATGATGTATTTGCCAAGAATTTGGGTTGAATATTTAAACTAAAAAGAGTAAAATAAAAAACTTTTTTCAAAAAAAAATTTACCGCCTTCAAAAACAACCACAAAAAAGGGTAAAATAATCTACAAAATAACTTTTCTTTCGGAAGTCGGTGGCAAAAAGACATCGAAATAATAAAACAAAGCCACCGACTTCCGAAAGAAAAGTTATTTTGTAGATTATTTTACCCTTTTTTGTGGTTGTTTTTGTTTGTCTCGTCTTTTAAATTTCGAACAAAAGGTTTAATGCAGTGTTTAAATTGATCCATTTTTGTGTTATTTTTTTAATCAAGATCAAACCCACGTTCTTTGAAATTAATCATCATCATAGCACCGAACAGTTAATTAGTAATTTTTCTTTCAATTTTCATTTTAATTGAGCGAAGTTTTACAAACTCATCAATCATTAATCTCTTATCAACAAGTCTCAATACTTTCACAAGAACGGGAAATCAAATCTTTGGAGTAATTTAATTAAGTAAAGTATGGACTTCACCTATGTTTTTCAGAAGAAGTAACTTTATGATAAATGGAAAGAGTTTAGAATTTAATAAAAGCTTCTTCACTTTTAGAATGGCGGTAGTAAGTGCTTGCCTGACGTGCTAGAAATAATAAAGAAAGAATTTATTTACTTTCATATACATAAAAATATGACAACCTATGGCCCACCCCCTTTTCACAGAAAGGAGGCCCGTGTCCCAGCAGTGGGAACATTATAGGCTGATGCTGATGATGACATAAAAATAACATTCAACTACTTTATAATATTTTTATATCTATACATACGAGTACAGTGGTGCCGTGATAGCTTTATCTTCCAGTCAAACTTTGGCTGAACGAATTTAATTTAGTCATATTTTGCATCTCTACTGAATAAAACAGGGTTATTTGTAAGACATTGTCAACATTTCATGGGCTGAAAGTACTCATGGTTATAAACAACTTTTACTATGAAACGAACCTTGAAAAATTAAAAAAAAACTCGGGTGTTTCATACATTGTCAAAGGAAAAATATTCAATTTTAAATGAAACATGCACACAGCCCTTCACATATTTTTACAAATAACTCTGATCCTGAAGAGCAAAATACTCTTTACTCTTACTATCAACTGTGCCTTAAACAAGACAATGCCAACACAATGAACAAACTACATCTACACGAAACTGCGCGTTATGCGGGTCTCACCCGCGACCTTTCCGGAACCTTTCTCTTAAGAATTTCTTTGAAGGTGGCTAGGATGTATTAAATAACTCTCAGTGCAGAAATCTTAAAGAAATGTGTATTTCGAAGGAGTTAGCATTGTATTCTTTTTAAATCGGGTACAAAATAAAGTCGGTTTTTTACAGTTTCGTACACAAAGGGTCTGTCCGTCTGTCACCGGGCCGTATGTCATGAACAGTGATCGAGAGACATCCTAAGAAGAAATATGCACAAAAATGTTCATTAAATGTAGGTTAACAACATTAAAAAATACTTTTATAGTCTTCAAAGAAAATGGAATGGTGCCATCAAAATTGTGGTTAATTTTATAGTTTTTTTAGTGTCTAGGAGAATCTAATAAAAAGTTTCAGTTCATATTTCACTTTCTGAGTGGGAAGAACGAAGATTTTTCTTTTCCTTCCACCGTAGTTAAGCAGGGCAAATAATCAAACACTTTTGAAGTAGGTACCTCAGTAAATAGTCGGGTATGTAATTAAGCATTCGTAGTGCATTATATTATTGAAGATCGCGTACTCGGTCGATGATATTTGATTCAAGCGTTTGAATTGCAAAACATGAGGAAGTTTGGTAGTTGCCAAAACTTCGCTACCGTTTGATCTTCATACCGTGTTGCAAACATCGATGGTGCAAGTTCCAATTTCATAAGCGGCACACACGTACGTAGGTTAGCTACATGTTTCAAGTTTGTAGCAACGACAGATATGTACGGTCAACAAAAGAGGTGGGTATCCACTCTTATACAGGTAGTTTAGTTAAAGTTTTAACCAGTTTTCCTTTATGTTTCATACTATGTGCAAGCTATATGATACAATGTTTATGCACTTACAAAACCACTCTTTTGCTGACTGTACCTAGAACCTATTATACCTAAGGTATTATCGATGTGTCATGTCTAAGGTCAGTGTATCATCCTACCGGCCTACCGACACATTTTCAAGTTTCTTTAATAGTTTTTCAACTTTACCGCAAAAGGGGTACAAAAAGTTCACAAAAGGTTCGTTTTCGATTGGGTAAAATTCAAATTCTGAGAAAGGGTGTCAACCTTTTTCAATATTTTTACTTGGTTTGTGATCAACTTAAAGTTCACCAAAAAAAAACCGTGCTTGATCTCGTGTTAGTTTGTAAATTGACCAAATCTGTAAACTCTGATATTACGATGTCACCCTTACACTAACGGGAACTGCGGTTAATTATCGCGTTAATGAACGTTTAAACGAACATTTAGTCCAACGCCCGGCTTTTATAAATCATTCGGTTTTTATGCATTCTACTGCAAATGAAACGGTTTCTTCTCTTCAAATATCATTGTCAGATGAATCTGTTCCAAATATTCAGGGAAGGAAGTCTCAGTAGTATACATAAATGAAAACTTTCCGTCTCCATTTTATCCGGCGCTTTATTCCGTCGGAACGACATATGAGGGGCGATGTAGGATGTAGTAAGACATTGCGACTCGAGGCTCTTGAATTATTTCAAGCCTTATGTCTCAGAACTTTTCATTCAGGCACTCTGTTGGAATCTAGAAAGAATAATTGAAAATCACAGAGAAGAGAAAATCACATGAGATTTTTAAAGAAGAACGGCAGATAGCTTTCTCCTTTTTAGTTTTTATAAAAGAATTTTTAGTACAGAGTCACTCAAAGTTAATCTATCTTCTTTGAATTTATTAGTCTCTATGGAGACTGTTTTATCATAAAATATAAGAAAACTTATTTTAAACTAAATCTTGGAAGTAAAGAGCTGTGGGAGCGAATGAAAAGAATCTAGGTTACTAGGTATGCCTATTGCCCGGGTCGACGGCGGGTTGTGTTCCAGGCGCGCCTCAAACAGTATCAGCACAATCACGGGCCCCCTCCCTCCCACTTAGAGGACCAAATGCCTGTCGGGGTCGTGGGAGACACGAATACCGCGGCTCCGGTACATGAAGGGCGACAGAAGGACATCGTGGATTTTAGTCAGTATGAGTCTGACAGTCCCTCCCGCTCTGCCCTGGGTGGGAGGACACATTTTTGATGGTTTTACCACGTAAAAAAAAGGTAAAAAAAGGTATGCCTATTACGTTTACTTCTTCACTGTGTACAGTCTATTAGAAAAAATATTTACTTGCTTTTGGCAGCGGCTTCACTCGCATGATGGCCGTTAGCGCTCACAAACGCATAGACGAACACAAAAAAAAATACGAAACAGCAAGCGATCATTATCAGATGGTTTTTATTCTTTGTTATAAAAAATTGCAGCTTTTATTACAATAATATAAATATTATATTACGAAAGGCCTTTCTGTTTACGTCTACAAAGTTGATTAATATCGAAAGGTTTCTTTTGTTTGTTTATACTTTCTTGAAATAAACTTTTGGATTGATTACAAATATTTGACCAGGCTAATTCTCAATTTTCCCTTAGAAATTGTAAAGCTGGAAATAAACAAGAGGCAATTAGTGCAAATTAAAAGGAAAACGGGATAAAACCTTTATTAGTAGAGTTTTTCTAACTAAATAGGTATTAGTGACAAGAGATCACTATAAATCTCTTAGCACTTAAAGCGTCGAATGTTTCTAATGAACTATTTTGTCTCGTCTGACACTGATTGGTTGGATTCTCGTTAATGTCGTTTTATTGAGTACAAACAGATTTAAAAAATAAATTAAAATCAATATTAAGGTAGGCCAATTATGATATTTGTCGTACCTACCTTATTGATGGTTTTAATTTTTTTTTTTATATCCTGGAAAGTTTGTAATTATTTAGTCCGTAACTATTTTAAATATTAGTTAGTGGGACCTGTATATTGAGGAAACGAAGCAATCGGGTTGCTTTATATAAAAATAAGACACTTTTGTTTTGAGCAAATGTGAACTAAAATAAAAATAAAAATGGCCACACAGGAAACGCTCAAAAATAAAATTGGATAGACAAAGTAATTCCAATCGACAACATTTTTCGGCCTAAACTTTGTTGCTTCGACGTCCAACGGTGTAAGTTGCAAGAAAAACGACGTCAATTCTCTACCGGTGACCTGAGCCGAATAATATTTACACAGAAACAGACCGAATTTATCTAAGTACCTACCTTGCTTTCTAGGTTGGAAGAGAAAAATGTGAATCGACTAAACTTTTATGTTTGGCAACAAATACAATATTGTTCCCGTAAGTGAGTACCGGGGACGGAATTAAATGTCGCACAAGATTGAGGACCCCTGCTAAAGTTCTTACACTTAGATGCGCGTCTGTGATTGATTGGGATCGAGTCTTAAATTGTGATTTTAATTCAAGTAGGTACATTAATGCGTTAAAATAAAATGTATTCCGTTTAAAGCGAAAAGTTTTGTTTGTTGTCATAAAAAAAATTGTCAGTTGTAAAACCACACTGTCGCAACGTTTTTACAAATGCAAACATTTTTTTTGTTTATACAACATTTTTCTTGTAACACCTGTTTAATACACCTGTGTAATATTTTTTGTGTATGTACTTTCAAATATGTATCATAAAAAAACAACAAGCCATAAAGCTTGTAACGTTACCTGGTTGCCCGATCAAACACATGCATATTTCGCGGTACGCCCACTCAACCCGCGCTTTCTGTGTAGTACACTGATTGATAATAGTTTAGCAGGTACCTAACCGTATGCGGTAATTGTGTTGTAATTAACTAGTAATAAATTTTAATTAAAATATTTTTGGGAAAGACATAATATGGCTGTGCGAGAAAGATGTGCTATGAAAATGCGTAGCTGCGCTACGAAGATGCGTAGCTGCGCTACGAAGATGCGAAGCTCGAGCTATGGGATGTATAAGCTGTGTGATGTAGAAGACGACCCATAGCACGCGGCCAACGGCGATAGGCGGAGACCTCTCGCGCCCGGCATTGGTTTCAGCCATGCTGCGGAGCGAGACGGAGTGGGAAGCGGTCGCCACCTTCTGCGAGGCAGTAATGCTCGTGAAGGAGGTGGCGGGCCGCGAGCGAGAGAGGACAGCGTCCTCCCTCCGCCCCAACCGCAGTGGTGTACGCCCACGGCGTCGGACGTCGCAAGACGATTTCCGGCCACCGTAGGCGCGGGCATGCGGACAGTGAGTAAAGGGCAACTCGCTGTCCGACCATGGACCATGCCCAGGTAGACGGCGCGTCGTGTTCCACGCGCGCCTCAAAGAGCTGTCAGCAAAATGACGGGGCCCGGGCCAAAGCCTGCCGGGGTCGCGGGACTTATTTCTATTACCGTGACCCCGGAACATAAAGGGCTATTGAAGGACACCGTGGATTTTAGTCAGTAAAAGTCTGACAGTCCCTCCAGCCCTGCCCGGGGTTGGATAACTCATTTGATGATTTTACCACGCTAAAAAAAAAAGCACGCTGCCATATCACGCAACCTTCCATAATTATAAAAACACGTCTTAGTTGAATCCGTTTCCACCACTGCTGTGCTATGTAAACCAATGACTATGATTGGTGGATATAAAACCAATCCGCAGCAACGTAGTATAACACATCTCTGGTGGAAAGCAGCCTATTTTTTGTTTTTGAGTAACAAAACAACTAACGTCTTAAAGAAATACAACAAAGTACATACAAAATAAGTTTTCTTTTAGCAGCCGGTGACTTGGCTTTTTATTTTGTTGACTCATTTTTCATCGAATTGTGAACCTCTTTTTTTTTGGAGTATAAAACAAAGAAACAATAGACATGAACGATTTATATCTCATGGTTTTTATTTAACTAGCCAGTAATATTCAGATGTGGGAGATGGATTACATGAGACTGTACCGACAAACTACAACCATTTAACAAAACTATAACTGATATTGAGTCAAGCATAGGGGTCATGCTTTTTAGCACTGAATTTCCATCTAGATAAGGTATAGTATTGAGCAACTGTACTTTCTCATTTGTGGTCAAATTAAGTAATCTAAAAGTCAAACTAGGTCAAGCCAATACAGTCTCTATTTTCCTTTAATTCCAATACTACGATGGACGAATTTGCCCTCAACCAGTAACCGTGAACAAGGAACAACATTGAACCTAACAAATGTTTTCGTAACAAGAGACAGGTGTCTTGTCAATATTAGGGTCCTAAACTAATACAGATAATGATATTAAAATAACAAAGTTGTATTTTTTTTCTTGGCGTGAGTAAATGACACGTCGAATTGAATGTTGCCTTAATTAAAATTAAGGGCGGTGGGTCTCAATACAGCGTCGCGTCGCTCGGTCGGTCGGTAATGTTTTTTCTCGTTAGGTATATGTTTGTCTTGTACATTGTTAGGGTATACGAAATTGATTTTGATGCACTGTCGTATTTGTATGTACGAGTATGTGTACAAAATTCAATGTGTTTAATTGTGGTAAAATATCAAATAAGTACTGCAACCCAGGGCAGCAGAGACCTCCGCCTGGAGGTTCTGCTGCCCCGCCGCCCTGGGTTGGTTAGATCCTCGCAGTGGTGACACCATGATGTTTCTTCCTTCCCAATCAGACACTGGAATCTCCTGAAACATCGTCCGACGAGCTTATACCTGCGTCATTTACTTCTTCACTATTCTTTTCTGAATAATTTGGTTGCAGGATCCAAGACAGGTGACAACGTAAAGGGCATCCGAAGGAACACGGGTGGATTTTAGTCAGTAAGAGTCTGACAGTCCCTTCCGCCCCATCTGGACCACCCAGGCCTGGAGGACTCATTTGATGATATTACAACCTAAAAAAAAAAAACAAAGGATCCAGGACAGGTAAATTCATTCTCCGGTTTTCCGGGATATGTCAAGCTTCATTGTCTCGGCGCTTCAGTGGTGATTGCCACTGTTGATTCTGGCTTTCAGGAGTTGCAGTGGTTTGGGAATAGTGTTCCACTTCTCAAAGAGAGGTCCTTACGCTACGATTGAAACGTGCCCAAAAATAAAATGATGATCTTTTAAATAATACAGCATTTATCAGTCAGGTGAGGTCATATTTTAAAAGTTTCATACAGATACTTAAAGGGACCTACTTTCTGTATGTAACCAATATCGTAATCCACTCAAAGTAGGTCAGCTGATTTTTTAATTTGATTAGAAAAGTTGATCCATAAATATGATCCATTTTTGATACCTGTTCTATTTTTAAACAATACTACAAAAATATTACCGTAATTTTCAATTAAAGTAGAATATGTCAACGATTAAACAAACCTTACATGCACACTAACAACGACGTAAACGTTTATTTTAGCATTTTATCCTTTATCACTCTATGTATTAAAAAAACCGCATTATAATCCGTTGCGTAGTTTTAAAGATATAGGGACAGACAGACGGACAGACAGCTTTGGTTTATACTATGTAGTGATAGATATTTTTTTATTTATTAGTCGGTATTAAAACAAAAGCTTTTCAGTAAAAAAATGAACCTGAAACGATATTTTCAAACATACAGACTTACAAATCCGGTAACTCCATTGCCGAAAATTGAATGTCATCTTATTCGTCTATATTGCGACAGTAGTTTGCGAGAAAATCACAAAAAGTCGATTCCCTCGTATGTATATTTAAGGGGTGAATTTATAAACCTCTTTCGAGTCAGGTGTGCGTAGGTAAATATAAAGCTTTGTCACCCCTGGAATTATTTGTTTGCTGTCATCTTTTGCGGTTCTCAAGTGTTTTTTTTTCTAGTAGTACGTAACATAATATGCAGGGTGACTTAAGAAAGTGTTTGTTTGTTAAAACAATAAAGTTAATGTTATTTTCATGTGAAATATTAAATCATCAGCAATTGTGCTATAATCAGTGGTGGCCCAATGGTATTGTTCCCGACTTACAAGTTGAAGGTCGTGAGTTAGAACCCATCCTGGCGCATTACTTTGTTTAATTTATTTCATCACCACTGCTTTCAAAAAGGTGAAGGAAAACATCGTGAGGAAACCGGCATGTCCTAGAACCATCAAATTCGAAGACATGTGACATCTACCAAACTGCACAGGGCCCGCCCGGTGGATTAGGTATGGCCCATTCACTCTCACAGAGAGGAGGCCTGTATTTCATCTGCGGGAACATTATAAACATACACAAAAAAAAATACCAACATTTCCTCCTTAAAATATAAGGATTAATACTCCTCATCATCATCTGCCTAGCCTTTTCCCAACTATATTGGGGTCGGCTTCCAGTCGAACCAGATTCAGCTGGATATCAGTATTTTACATGGAGCGACTGCCTGTCGGACCTCCACAACCCAGTAACTGGGTAATACCATACCCCATGGTAAGACTGGTTGTCAGACTTTTAGAGCTTCTGACTAACAGTAACGACTGTCAAAGATCTACGAATGACAGCCGGGACCAAAGGCTTTACGTGCTTTCCGAGGCACGGAGGAAACTCGCTATGAAAGATGGTCACCCATCCACAGACCAACCTAGGCAAGCGCGGCTTGACCCGGAAGATCGGCCTGTGCGGCTGTAATTATTTAGCCACGAGCTCCTAAGGATTAATACTCCTAACCAAATATTATAATATACCAGGTTTATTTATATTTAAGTCACAAAACCACCACTGGGTTTTTTGGGTATCGTTAATTTATTTCGCCATCCACAAGCAGCGCCACTTGTAGCAATAAAGCATACAGAGGGTTAATGATACCCCCTTATTAGTTATAATAATATTGTCGGTCGGTGTGACCCTGCTACCCAAATAACTTGACCTGATTCTACCCCATATGTGTCAAATCATGACGGAGATTTATGAACGAAATAAATAACACTGAATACTCGGTTTTTCGTCCGGAAAAAAATCGAGCTGCTAGATATTGTGGCATAAGTTTGTTATCAGACAATGTTCTTTCATTTTGGCCATCTTTCATTTAGAGAAAAAAAAATCAATGTTTTAAGAGGCATCCGTGGCTTTGAAACACAAAGGGAAAGTAAGTCGTAGGGTAAGTTTTAATAAAGCAAAAGAATAATAATAATAAGTATCTGACAGACCCTTCGCAGGACACGATGATCTTCGCATTCGAAAAAGAACCAGGGTAATGAAAAACTAATGCGTTGCGAAATGGACTCATTAATGAACATATGGTTAATAAACGATGTAAGCCTGTATCTACCTACGTGACGTAAAAAAACGTAGTTTAAACAATCACCAGTCTCTTGAACGAAACCATTTTACCTTAGATTTTATCTCGCCCCACTTCACACGCCTCCCCTCCCGCTTCAAAATGAAAGCGTAACAAACAAATAAATGCAATTTCGAATTTTAAACGTGAATCATCATCAGCATCATCATTAGACTACAGCAGTCCACTGCTGGACATAGGCCTCTCCAATCGCACACCACCCTCTTCCAGTTGTTACCAGTCATCTTGCAAAGATCGTCCATTGCCTTTGTACTGTTAGTGAGTATACTTTCATACCCATAAATTACTTATTCCGACAAATAAATAATTCACGCACATATCAAAAGCACATACACGCCCAAATTATTCTCCCATCAATTAATATATAAGCTTATAAATCCCACAACATATCAATCCACCTTCAAAATCCTAACATAACGTAACTAATGACCAAGTAAATACATCAGGGTGTTAAGTCTTCAAAGGAGTACTTCGGACCCAGATTAATTATTACTCAACCTAATATTATTCGACGGGTTGAGTAAAGCATGATATTAGGACCTTATACTTACCATAGATTAAGAAAATAGTACAGATGTGGAGGTCACATCTTAGAGTATGGACTGAGCATTTTCTGCCTATAAACCATACCGTTTAGAAAGAGACAAATAGTTGTTTGCACATCTATCTCTTTCGTGTAAGTAAAAGAAAGAGATATATGGACAAACAACCGTTTTCCTCTTATTCAGGAGAGTATGGTAAATAGGTAGTGTTACAGACGACGAGCGTTAATCATGTATTAGGCATAAGCACTATGTAAATAAACAACTGTTAGTGTTACTATGTATGAGTAATAGGCAAATAAAGAACTATTAGTATAAGCAATAGGTAAATAAAGAGCTGTTATTGTATTATGTACAAGCAAAATGCCAATAAAGAACTGTTAGGCTCGCACAAGGCGAGAAAGTAAAAATAGATTGTAAAAGGATCAGTTCATTACCTTATAAGGTAAGCATTCATGTCGGCACAAGTCGTAACCAAATATGGTTATGAAACGCCATATCGCCGATTGTGGGCGGAGCCTCCGACAGGTCGAGACTTGTCTGATCGAAGTAAGTAGAGAAAAACGCGATCTCCGGGCCTGTGATTGGCTAAACACAAGTTCTACAAACACGTCCTCCCACAACTCGCGGTATGGCGTTTTTACACTTAAGTAGAACGGACCTAGTCCACAACACAGTTGATTGTTTGTTCCAGTAATGTTTGAATGATAATAAGTATTCGTGTTAGTTTTAAGGTTTCCTAGTGTTTAAGTCTGTGAGTCCCACGCGTTCCTTTATTGTTGTTGTTCTATAAATAGATTAGTAAGTCAAGTGATTCGTTTCGTGTAGTAATTAAACAGTGTAAATAGTAAAAGTGTCTTTAATTAGAAGAAATCCCTCGTCCCAAACAACTGAGCTATCGAAGACAGGGAAATATAAACCAATACAGTCCACACCATAATATTTGGTCCTACTCGACCGGATAAAACTGTAAGTACTGAACAATAATAACTGACTGACTGTTGTATAACTGTACCGTGTGAATAAAGTGTTATAATAAAGGGGCAAAGTGGTGTTCTGTGCGTCGAATATCGCGATAATAGTGCGCGTTGAAGTGACCGGCAGAACCGTGGGACTCACAGTGAAACTAACAAGTGTAAAGTGCGCGTTAATAAGTATATACCGTTCTAATCGTTGTAAATAAATAGTTTAGTGACCGCGTAACGAAATAAAATAAGTTCGCGAAGTGACCGTCGCGTTAAATAAATAGTGCGCGTCGTATATAAGCGCGCGCTGCAATATAGCGCGCGCCGCGTCGTCGTTCGTCGTAAGTACATAGTGCCGTCGCGGTAAATAGGGCTAGTCGCGATAGTAAACAAGTGTCGAAGTGTGCCGTACGGATCTGGACAAGTCCAAACCGGATACGAACTGTCGTGTGTCGCGCTCCCCGCTTAGTGTCTGTGCAGTTGGCCATCAGTCAGGAAGATGGTGATCACCCGTAGCCAAGGTGATGCTGCAGAGGCAGAGGACCAGAGGCGGGCCCTGCAGAAGAGGGCAGAGGAGCAGAGAGAAGCGGTTCGACTGGAAGCGGAACGGATCCGAAGAGAGAGACTACGGAGGATCTCACTAGACCCACCTGCGTCACCAGCTGTCACAGGTGAACAAAGTACAACTATTTCACGACTAAATACCGCGCCCCTTACGACGGTGGACACGGCCACAGCGGGACCATCATCGGGTCTTCTACTCAGCGAAGACCATGGACCAAGGAGGAGGTCACCCGCAAGGTCAGAGAGGTCACAAAGGTCACAGAGGTCAACAAACAGCATGGTAACGCGCATAAGGCTAGCGGAATTAGAGGCTGCAGAAAAGCTAGCAGCCCTACAGAAGAAGTCACTTGAACTAGAAGCAGACCTAGTCAAGAAGAGGCTAGCCGCCGAAGTATCCGTCATACAAGACGAACAGGAGAGCCTGCGGGACGAGCCTCTGGCACCCCAGGAGGAAGGCCACCACAGCCGAGTGGACGAATGGCTGCAAACGAACCCCCTCAGAGCACGGGGGGAGGGGGGCACGGGAGCCCCCCCGGAGGACCCAAGACACATTAAATTCGACATGCCACGGGGAAGGTCGCCGACACCGACGAAGCACAGGAACAGCATCGACAACTTGGCAGCGACCTTAGAAAGGATGGCAAGACCCCGGCTACGGCATACGGATCTACCGGTGTTCTCCGGTGGTGTCAACGAGTGGCTACCATTTAAAGCGGCCGTGAAGGACACCACCAATATGTATAACATATCGCCTGCTGAAAACATACAACGTTTAAGGAGCTGCCTCAAAGGAGAGGCAAGAGAGGCAGTGTCCGCCCTACTACACACCGCTACCGATCCAGAGGTCATCATGAAGACACTCGAACAGTGTTTCGGCCGACCAGAAGTATTAATCGATCGCGCTATTGACGAACTAAAAAGGATGACGAAGCCCACTGCATCAGCCGCGGACCTAAACAGCTTCGCCATCAAGGTACAGAATACGGTAAGCGTGATAAAGGCGGTCGACCGAAGGGGATACCTTTACAACCCAATGCTGACACGGGAGGGTACTAGAAAAATTGAGCCCGCACATACGGGCAAGATGGTGCGACTTTGCCTACGAAAACGACGACACGACGGAGCCGGAGATAGTCATGCTGTCTCGTTTTCTGATGCGGGAAGCGGACCGGGCGTTGCGCTACATGTACGCCCCGCCCACCAACACCGCGCCCGCCAGCCAGAAGAAAGAAACCAGGCAGCCCATCACGACCAAGAAGAAGGCCAGCCCCGTCTACACAGCCGTCGAGAATCAGGATGATAAAGGTCAGTGCCCCAACTGCAATCTAGATCACGTGTTAACGAAGTGTCCCAAGTACAAGAGCATGAGTGTTGACCAGCGGTGGGAGTACCTGAAGGCCAACGGAATATGTTTCCGCTGCGCTGAGAAGAAGCACAGGCGACTGAACTGCAAGGCCAGGTCGTGCGGCGTGAATCAATGCCGCCGGCCTCACCACGCCTCCCTCCACCAAGAGAGGGCGGCCAACAAGGAAGAGGCGACGACCGCGAAATCTACCGCAGAGCCCAACAAGGAGGAGGCAGTGCTGTCGGTGGCGACCAAGTCCGCCGCCGGCCCGAAGAAAGTACTGCTGAAGATGTGCCCCATCATAGTCACCGGGTCACGGGGGGAGGTCAAGACGTACGCGTTGTTCGATGAAGGAGCAACCGTCACCCTCATCGACGAAGACCTGGCGACCAGCATAGGAGCGGAGGGCACCTCACGCCCGCTACGCATACGCGGCGTGAACATGTCTTCAGAAGAACAAGAAAGCAAAGCGGTACGGGTGCAAGTCAGAAGCATCCGGAATGACGGCCAGTCGCACGAGCTTCGAGCAAGAACCATCAAGGACTTGAGGCTACATCAACAGTCTATCCCGGACACCCTGCTGGATCACGAGCACCTGCGAGACCTGCCGAAAGAAGAAGTGTGTTATGAGCAGGCCCGCCCCGGACTCTTGGTGGGCACAGACCACTGGGAGTACATAGTGACCAGGGAACTCCGAGTCGGCGGCCCCAACCAACCGGCCGCATCGAGAACTACACTGGGATGGGTGGTGCACGGAACAGCGCCACGAAGTATCGTCGCAGACGAAGAAGACGTACTGCACGTCACCGAGACCGGGAGAAGAGACGAACAACTCCACGATCTAGTCGAAGCGCACTTCAGAATCGAAGCCCTAGGCGTCGCCAGGAAGCCCCGAGTCAACGAGGCAGACCAGAGAGCGGCGGACATCGTGCAGAAGACGATAAGGAAGATCGACGAGGGCTACGAAGTGGGACTGCCGTGGCGAACAGACGACGTGGTCATGCCGCCCAGCTATGGAGCCGCGCTCAGGAGACTTAGAAAGATTGAAGAGAAGATGGATGCGTCACCGGACTTCGCGATGCAGTACGCCACGCAAGTGAACAACTTGCTAGAAAAAGGATACGCCGTGCCGTGCGACGGGACGGAAAAGGAAAGTAAAGTGTGTTGGTACTTACCCCATTTTGCTGTGCAGAATCCAAACAAGCCGGGGAAGCAACGACTGGTCTTCGACGCAGCGGCGACAAGTCACGGAAGGTGCCTCAACGACGAACTGCTGGAGGGTCCGGACCTGCTGCTGTCCCTGCCGGGAATAGTCTTCCGGTTCAGAGAGCGGGCAGTGGCAGTCACCGCGGACATACAGGAGATGTTCCTGCGGGTAAAGATACGACGGGAGGACCAACCAGCGCAGCAGTTCCTGTGGAGAGGACAGGACAGGACGTCACCTCCGCGCCACTACAAGATGACAAGTATGATTTTCGGAGCAGCAAGTTCTCCGTACATGGCTCACTACGTCCGGAACTACAACGCGGAACTTCACGGCAGTGAGTATCCCAGGGCCCTCGAGGCCATTACAAAGGGTCATTACATGGACGATCTGGTGGTGAGTTACAGCGATCCGGAGGAGGCGTGGAAGGCCGTAGAAGAAACAAGACAGGTGCACGCGGCCGCAGGCTTCACGCTGCGAGGCTGGAGCTCCAGCGACACGACGGTCCTGCGCGACGTGCCCCAGACACTCCACGCCACCGCCCCGACACAGCTGGGAGGGGAGCAGCCCGACAGCAAGATCCTCGGGTTGTTCTGGAACGCGGAACGAGACGAACTCGGATTCAATACGTCCATGAACCGAGTGCCGCATGAGGTGAGAGAAAGGCTCCGCGCACCCACCAAGAGGGAGGCATTGAGCGCCGTAATGTCGATCTACGACCCGTTGGGCCTTCTGAGTCATTTTACAGTGCGAGCGAAGATAGTACTCCAGAGCCTGTGGCGACTGCAAACGACGTGGGACACGCCCATACCGGAGGAAGAAAACGAGCTCTTCGCATCATGGCTGGGTCAACTGCAGGAGGTGAATCAACTGCGACTACCCAGGTGCTACCTCAGAGGCAAACCGAAGCGCATCGAGCTACATGTGTTGTGCGACGCCAGCGAGCAGGCGTACGCGACGGTGGCCTACTGGAGAACGGAGAACGAAGACGACAGCGTCGACGTCGTGTTGGTCGCGGCCAAGGCGAAAGTGGCACCGCGGCGAGCCCAAACGATACCACGTCTGGAGCTGCAGGCAGCGGTGATAGGGGCCCGACTCGCCGACACCATAAGGAAGGAGCACCGCCTCGAGATCGACAGGACGATATACTGGACGGACTCCTCAACGGTGGTCCACTGGATCCACCACGACATGAAGAGGTACACGCCGTTCGTCGCGCATCGACTGGGCGAAATCGCCGAGCTCAGAAGTAAGGAAGAATGGCGCTGGCTACCTACGGAGCACAACGTGGCGGATGACGCCACCCGACTCACCGACACACCGATCAGCGCGACCGATCGTTGGTTTCGCGGACCAGGTTTCCTGCACCTGCCGGAAGAAGACTGGCCTGGGAAGACCGCACAAGAAGAAACGCAAGAAGAGGTCCTGCACACCGCGCCGGACCTGGAACGAGACAGCTGGCTGCCCGATCCTGCCCGCTTCTCGAAGTACGAGACGCTGGTGCGCGCTGCTGCGCGCGTGCTGGCCTTCATAGACGCGTGCCGCCGCGTCTCTACTCAACTGGAACATCGACACATAGAACGCGCCGAAAAGGAGATCCTGCAAAGAGCCCAGCAGGACAGCTTCACCGAAGAAATAGAGAAGCTCCGGTCTGCCCGCCCCATCACCCGGGCGAGCCGTCTGTACAGACTGGACCCGATCATAGAAGACGGCCTGTTGCGCATGCGAGGACGAATTGAAGCCTCAAACGCGCCCGTGGAGGCCAAGCGACCGATCATTTTAGACGGTCGACATCAGGTAAGTAAGCTAATAGTGATGCGCGAGCACTGCGCCGCTGGTCATGCCAACAGGGAACGAGTCACGAACGACCTACGGCAGCGCTACTGGATCATCCACCTGCGGCCCACGGTGCGGGCCATCGAGAAGGCCTGCGCATACTGCCGCAAGCTGCGAGCGACGCCGCGGTCACCGGCCACGGGGGACCTGCCACGCGCCCGTCTGGATCCCTTTCACCGCCCGTTCACCAACTGCGGTGTGGACTACTTCGGACCCATGATGGTGAAAGTGGGCCGGCGCCGAGAAAAGCGGTGGGGCGCACTGTTTACGTGCCTCACCTCCCGCGCCGTGCATCTCGAGCTTGTTACATCCCTGTCCACAGACTCAGCAATCATGGCGCTGAGGAGAATGGCTGCGCGCCGCGGCTGGCCGCGGCTAATGTATTCGGACAACGGAACCAACTTCAGGGGAGCCGACCTGGAGCTACGAGCGGCGTACGAAGAATGGGCGCCGGCTCTCCGAGAAGAAGGACTGCTGCACAGGATGGAGTGGCGGTTCATCCCGCCTGGTGCACCTAACCAAGGCGGTGCATGGGAGCGACTGGTGCGCTCCGTGAAGACTGCTCTCGCTGCGACACTGCGCGAAAGGGCACCTGCAGAAGAGGTGCTGCTGACTCTGCTCACTGAGGCGGAGTTCGCCATCAACGCGCGCCCCTTGACTCATGTCAGCGTGAGTCCGACCGATCCAGAGGCCCTCACCCCCAACCACTTCCTGTTGGGGTCCTCCATGGGCCTACCCTCAACCGGGCCTTGTGATGAGGCCGACCGACGTGCTTGGCGGGCCAGCCAGGCCCTCGCCGACCACTTCTGGCGACGCTGGCTGCGGGAGTACCTCCCTACACTGGTACCCCGCGGCGAGCCGCAGAGCAATCAACGGCCGCTGAAGATCGGCGACGTCGTGATCGTCGTCGACAGCACGCTGCCACGGAACGTGTGGCCTATGGGAGTCGTCACGAAGATCTTCCCGGGACCCGACGGCGGCATCAGGGTGGTCGACGTGCGAACGAGGACCGGCGTCTTCAAACGTCCCGTCAGCAAGCTCGTCGTGCTGCACCAAGAAGAAGAGGCTACGCAGGCTGCGCCGGGGGGAGAGATGTTACAGACGACGAGCGTTAATCATGTATTAGGCATAAGCACTATGTAAATAAACAACTGTTAGTGTTACTATGTATGAGTAATAGGCAAATAAAGAACTATTAGTATAAGCAATAGGTAAATAAAGAGCTGTTATTGTATTATGTACAAGCAAAATGCCAATAAAGAACTGTTAGGCTCGCACAAGGCGAGAAAGTAAAAATAGATTGTAAAAGGATCAGTTCATTACCTTATAAGGTAAGCATTCATGTCGGCACAAGTCGTAACCAAATATGGTTATGAAACGCCATATCGCCGATTGTGGGCGGAGCCTCCGACAGGTCGAGACTTGTCTGATCGAAGTAAGTAGAGAAAAACGCGATCTCCGGGCCTGTGATTGGCTAAACACAAGTTCTACAAACACGTCCTCCCACAACTCGCGGTATGGCGTTTTTACACTTAAGTAGAACGGACCTAGTCCACAACACAGTTGATTGTTTGTTCCAGTAATGTTTGAATGATAATAAGTATTCGTGTTAGTTTTAAGGTTTCCTAGTGTTTAAGTCTGTGAGTCCCACGCGTTCCTTTATTGTTGTTGTTCTATAAATAGATTAGTAAGTCAAGTGATTCGTTTCGTGTAGTAATTAAACAGTGTAAATAGTAAAAGTGTCTTTAATTAGAAGAAATCCCTCGTCCCAAACAACTGAGCTATCGAAGACAGGGAAATATAAACCAATACAGTCCACACCATAATAGGTAGATAGTACTCAGCCGATGAGAGCATAGACTGCGAATTATTTATCTATTTACTATGTCTATGGATGTCAAAATTATATAAAGTAGTAGCGGGGACGGTGTTTATAATACATTACATTAGACCTGGAATCAAAAGCTCCGTGTGGAATTTTAACTTTACAACGGCTGCAATTTCATACCATCTAAAAGCAGGGTTGTCAACGACACACATAACTTTTGCCGAAAGCGACAACCCTGACAATGAAACGTCTGAACGCCCGAAAGTACGTAAACGGGTAGATGCTTCTTAACATACATATTTTTGATCTATGCTTATTCTGTTATACTGCATTATAACGTCGATGAAGGGCCGCTGACTTCAAAATGTTCCTTAGAGGTTATATACTGGCTATATATCTATTAGAGAAATGTCTTCTTAGACCGTTTCGTCTCGACCCTTGTCGCTATTAAGCCGATTTATACAATCTAGGGTAAGTAATACATTATTGGGTTGGTGTACTCACGAAGGTTAATGATTTCTGAAAACTAGATTTTGAAGATAAATTTAGAAGATAATTTGAAAATGTGCATCGTTTCCGTGAATTGTCGCTATGATTTCATATTATTTATTGTATTTAACAAGTAATCACATTTTTTATCTATTGCAGTAATATTCCCAAATTGTGTTTTTTTTAACAATATAAACAGCCTGTAACTTTGCTTGCCTGCTTTTATAGAGATCTTATTCGACGTGATAGAGTTAGATATAAATCTATTTAGGCTCAGTGCGGTTTGATAAATGCCCATATGTATATGTATATGGATGTGGTAGTTCTAGGAAATAACCTTTTTCTTCGTTTTGATGGCAGTTATAATGAGTTGGCTTTACACAAAGCAAATGGCTTGCTTACAATGTCTGTCTTCTCGCTGCGAATATTCGCTGTATGTGATAGGGTAATCGCAGCGTATAGGAGTAATCACCGCAGTTTGATTTAAGCATGTTATAAGGTTTAGTAAGTTTAATTTCTCCAAAACTATATTTTTTAGTGGTGGAGAGGAGAGGCCTATACCCAGCAGTGGGTGAAGACGGGCTGTAGATGATGATGACGATGATTAAATTAATTGACCCATCGTTGCTTTTAAAATTATCGATACTCAAAGTTAAAATGGTTGTAAGTTTTGAATTATAATCCGTAAGTAAGGGACACGGATTATTGTCCCTTACTCAATCCTCTTATCAGTTATTTCGTTTTAGTTAGTTCGGGGTAAAACCGTGGTTTTTGCCTTACCCGACGGAAATCGCTATTAGTCCGGCCATACCGGATGAATGGTGAGGTAAAAATTAATTTGCAATTGTCAATTGATTTTAAATTAAAACTTTTTGCACTGCCTTACCTCAATCGAAATCGTGTTGTTGGAGAAATAAAAAACAAAACTTATTTGTTTAGTATTCTGTCAGTCGTAATAAATTAAAATGAAATTTACGTGTTTGAAATTGGAATTAGCTTTTTGTTCCATTTTACGCGCTTTAAA
The DNA here is from genome assembly GCA_028554685.1 of Agrotis ipsilon. Taxonomy (NCBI): domain Eukaryota; kingdom Metazoa; phylum Arthropoda; class Insecta; order Lepidoptera; family Noctuidae; genus Agrotis; species Agrotis ipsilon. The sequence goes on from CM052967.1 coordinate 9,242,428, forward strand.
GTCAGTAAACCTATAAAATGTTAACGTATATTCCTCCCGAAAAAAAGCAACGTTGCCTTAAAAGGGAAATAAAGTCGATAGAACATTAGTTTACGTTGTAACAAATTATTCGATTCATTAACTCTCTAAACGGGCCTTGTAAAAGAAATGTGCTTACGTATTTCCAAACTGTAGACACAAATCGCCAAATAATTAGTCGTGTCCTTAGAAAAGAGTATTTAACAAAAAAAGGGTTCCGAGCACTTAAAACTTTTTTGTTTAAGCATTTGAATTCGAATTTTAAATAAAAGTGTAGAAAATGGCGGGACGACCGAACGAGATAGTTAGAAAAACTGGCAGTTATGTGGAAGGACTTTGCCCAACAGTAGGATAACACTGAGTCTTAGTATTTGAATTTGAAGAAATATAGCGTTGCATTGTTCAAGAGTGTGGTCAGAGGCATTAAAGGTTTCACCCAAGAGCAAGCGTTCCGTGGTAAATACAGACATACTGCGAAGGAAAGCTGGAACAACTGACGCCCCGCGCAGCCCGACCCATTTAAGGCTGCTTTTCTATGCTAAGTTGTGCTACGCTACGTTACCATTATTTTATGTGATATCCAAAATATTTATAGGTGCACCTAACACTGGTGGAAATGGATTCAAGATGTGTTTTTTATATGGAAGGATAAGTGTTATGGATGCGTGGTAGGGATGCGTGCTATGGATGCCTGCTATGGTTCGTCTTCTCTACGATACACTGGATAGCTCGAGCTACGCATCTTCCTCGCGCAGCTTCTTCGCGGGCGCGTATCTTCATAGCAAATCTTACTCGCACCGCTACGAAGCGTAGCAGCAGTGGAAACGGTCATATAGTTTCGTATCACATGTTTTGCATTCTCGCAGCATAGTTGCATAGCACATCTTTGGTGTAAAGGCACCCTAAAGCGCTGTGTGACACCCCGCGTGTTATGAACGACGCCTTACGAATATTGTTTATTCAAAACAATACAATTTTATCATCTTCATTTAAAACATGAAGATAAACAATCTGATTTAAACGTGTTCAGCTGTTCTGACGTGATTGAGTAAGGCCCTTCGTACACAACGCGACGCAAGTCTTCCATACCTTACGATTTTGGTGTCTATTGACGCGTGCCTGTGTATGAACCTCTATCTCCATGGATAATTATGTATTGACGAAGACGAAGACTTGCGTTGCGTTGTGTACGAAGGGACTTACAAACAGCCATCTCAACTTTCGCATCTTCTATATATATATATATATATAAATCAAACCCGTTTTCCATTGTCACGACATAACATGAAAACGGCTTGACCGATTCGGATAATTATTTTTTTGTTGTGTTTGTAACCATCGGGACCGGGTTTTAGACCGGGTCCTTCGCCTGTGCGAAGCTGGGACGGGCCGCTAGTTTATAATAAAATGAAAGTAAAGACTAGCAAAAAATAAGACAATTATTAGAAAGTTAAATAAAATGGAATAATACGGACAAAAGAAACGTTGCTCAAGCGCGCTAAAGCAATCCTTAGCTCGGGTTCCGTCTCAAACAAAATGCATTTTTTTTAAGCTACACTTCGTTGCTATAATACCCTGGTTCGCACCGTAGCTACAAAGAACCTTAAAAACGGATCGTTAGCGTCTAGAATGACGCTAGATCTAAATTAACGAAGAGATTTAGTGCTAAGGAAAAAGAATTTTGTTCAATTGAGTTTGTTTAAAAAGAAAAGAGCGAATGAAGTCAGCGAGGCGTAATAACGAAGTGCCTAGAAATTAAAATGATGGATTTACCTCCATTGTTGGTAGCCATAGTTTTGAACTGGGGAATTTTGAGCTATGCTCGGAGTTTCTTTGCGGGATAAAATCCGGAACACGGATATTTGGCGAAGAACCAGAGTCAACCGACATAGCTCGTAAAATTTGCAAGTTGAAGTGGCAATGGGCGGGCCACATCGCTCGTAGAACTGACAACCGATGGGGAAGAAAGGTTCTCGAGTGGCGACCACGGACCGGAAAACGCAGCGTAGGTAGGCCTCCCACTAGGTGGACCGACGACATCGTGAGAGTCGCGGGCAACCGATGGATGGATGTATGTGGCGAATTGTCGTTCGGCGTGGCGGTCTAAGGGGGAGGCCTGTGTTCAGCAGTGGACGTCTTCCGGCTGATGATGATGATGATGAATTTTGAGATAAATTACAGGTCTAACAAAATTAAAAAAAAATACAGACGTACATTTCTTTAAATTTTATTGCTATACAGAATATGTAGAAAGAAAAGAAAGAAGCCTTTGCCTAGCAGTTTTAGTTTGCCAAGTTTTTATAGATGATTAAATAAAAACCGCCATGGACATAATGTAAATCTTATTTATGTTTAGCACCGAAGACATTTGATAACTACGAGTACGAAACCGCACTAATTAGTAACGTTACGTCTTGCCGAGTAACAACGGATTATTATTTCGATCAACAAATAATCATAGAAGGTTCATAATGACAAAATAAACAATATCAAGTTTCTCAAAACAAAAAACAACTCCTTTCTGTGGAAAAATACGAGAAAACACATTTTAGTAATGTGATATGTATCCACCTTTCGTTACTGCTCGATACAGGTAAAATAAAATAAAAGAATAACTCCTCCAATCCATTAAGTAAACAATAAAATAAAAGACCGAAACGGCAACTAATACTAAAATATTTACCTCTTTTATTCAGTGCTTTCGAACACTAAAATGTGCATGATAAAAGTTAGCCAGATATTTTGTATGTTTGAAACTCAACCTGTTGATCTTTCTACCAGTAACATTTTTTACTAGTTTCTATATAACAAATACGGCGAACCAGATAATTCCACTAGGATTCCAGAAAATATTAAATGAAAACTAAACTCTGTTAGGTAAATAAAAATTGAAAAAACTGCGAACTAAGCACACGTTGGTTTACATTTTTGAAACACGAATAGGATTGAATGGAAACTGCATGAGTTGTACTTTTTTGGAATCAATCTTATGGGGGCTATACACGTTTGCATGATGGTTTTAACTGTGCACGCATAACCGGCCACACACATAATGCTGCTACACCCGCTACGTATTATCGTTACGATCGTACATTTCTAAGTGTAGATTTTTCGTATCGTGTGAAGCAACCATAACCGATACATGTACCGATAACTGTGCAGTCACGAGCAATAATATGTATACAATCAGCAGAATTCAAAATAGATTTACTCCTTACATTAACGATTTGTACTTTCTATTTCGGAAGCTATGCTATTACAAAACAGGTCTTATTTCAAAGTAGAAACCAGTTTTTCTGGAGAAAATCGCGTTTGAATTTTGTTAAGCATATATATGTTATTGCTCGTGACTGTACAGTTTTAACACAAACACGCTAGGGCTCCCGGATCCTGTCCTATCCTGGGCGGGAGGACTCATTGGACGATTTTACAACGATAAAAAAGGGTAGCGCCATGATACTTGTAGCTACAAATCAGTCACTTGATTGTGTTGAATATGGTTTGTTTGATTAAATCAATTATAATCGTCAATAATAAAATTAGTAGGTAGTTAATAATTTTATAGGTATAAGCCGTGTAAGTATGCTTAAGGCTAGCTGAAAACTATGCCTAAGTATAAATAAGAGCTGTAAAATTCTAACTTATATTATAAATGAAAGTATGTTTGTTTAACCTTTTCAGTCTAAGCAGCTTGTTATGACATCTTGTCATTTTTGAAATGTTCCTGAAAAAAACACAACATTAACGTTCTTATGATAATAGATAGATGGCGCTACAAGTCACACCCAATTCAATTGGGTATTTTACTGCATAAATAAATTGATAATCAATTTAGTCCGTCAGTAATAATATTGAAAAATAGTGGACACGTATTTTTTATTTTTTCAACTCAATGAATATTGACAAAGATAAAACGCTTCCAAATTCGGGAGTGGGGGCTTGTGACGTCATTGCGCTTGTAAAATTGTACCGACCGAGTGACATTTTGTTATTTTTAGAAGCGTTGTAGCTTCGTCAATTTTGGTTTACGTGACAAAAGAAAAAATACGGGTCTAATATTTTTTAATAATCTATATTTCGGACTAATAATTTTTTTTGTGTAAAATACCGTATTGTCAAAGGAAATTAAGGCTTTCAAAGTCACGGTAAACACTAGTATGAAATATTTGGAAAGCCTGGTAACTCACCGTGGTCTTTTACTGCTATAAACAAGTAAGTAACATGTAGAGTAGCCGGATGTTAATAAATCCATTCTTTTAACGTGCACACTAGACTACATAGAATGCACAATAAAAAAGGGCAAACTAAACTACACAACAGCACACTACCACCGTTTAGGAACACAGACATTTTTTATTTATTACAAAACGTGTTACCTACATGTTTTTATGTGTTCCTGCGGGGATTTATCCGGGCACAATGCAAATAGTGCCCGCAGTGGGGGAATTGTGGGCAAAAACACGAATTACAACGAATCTGGGCAATACGTTAGTCGCGTAAGTGGCGCATTATGTTTATGGGAAAAGGAAAAGTTAGAGCGCTCAGTTGGTTTATGTTTCAAAATGTATTTTGTGTGGTAAAATGGCGTGCAAGAGGAATGAGATAAGTTATTTTTAATGGTAATTAAATTAATAAAACTATGGAACTCAGTAAGTTTTGCATAAAAACCGGTTTTTGAGCCACAGCACACCATATGAGAAAAACTATAGAAAGATTAGAACTGTTATTGTTAACTTTTGTTTATAATTTACTAATAGTTTTAGCTATCGGCTTCGCCCGCTTTTTACTAGAAAATTATCCCATGGAAACTTTATACCCGGTATCCATCCTTTGTGTAGTCCCAGACTTTGACCGATCTCTAAGCTAAATTACATGGAGAGCCGTTCAGCCTTTCTGACGTCCAAAGTTATATTTATAATAAAGCGCCGTATTCACCATCTGTCACGGCTGTACGTCATGCACGATGCACGACGCAAAAACAACGTGAATAGGCTTGACGTACGTCATAATCACGGTGTTTTTGCTTCGTGCATCGTGTATGACCTTGGCGGGACGTACAGCAAGATGGAACGTGAATACGGCGCTTATGTAAATAACAGAAAATGATGTGACAACTATTTCTGCTCAATAAGTCAAACACCTCTTTGTTTATGTAAAAGTTTCTGAGAACGACCTCGTAGCTGTCAGAATAAAATATCTAATCCGAGATTCTCTATAAAATACTTTTCACACTACTTGCTCGTAAATGTCATATTATACGTCAGGCAACCCTACTGTAAAGCATGACATTATTCCCCCTCGCTCGAGCCGGGAATAATATATGTACTGAATTTCATTATTCCCGTGGGAATAATGTGATTTGAATTTGGAACCTAAAAGAAAACCGTATGAAAACTTTCACCAAGGAGTCGTATCAGTAATGGCGGCCGCTGGCAGCAACAGCTGATCGCTTACAGTGGTGCCAACTTCACGTTCGAAGGTTGTCGTACCACATCAAATTTCAAAAATCGAATTTATTTCCTCGCAGTAGGTGTGAAAAGCAGAGTACGCTCCTCGAGAGTAAAGCTGCCTTGTCTTGGGCTAACTTGAATCCCTCGCTACACTAAGGATTCTTAACATAATTCCCTCGTTTCACTCGGGAATTAACACTTGAACCTCCTCGCTGCGCTACGGAGGTTCACCCCCAGAATCCTTAGTGTCGCTTCGGGATTCAATACGCCCGTGACGTAAGGCAATGCTTTACTCCCTTGGTGCGTAATCTACTATTTCACACTACTTGCTCGTAAATGTCAAATTATATGTCAGTCAAACCTACTGTAAAGTAAGTCATTGTTCCCTCGCGCTCGAGCCGGGCAATAATATATGTATTGAATTTCATTATTCCCGTGGGAATAATGTGATTTGAATTTGGAACCTCAAAGAAAACCGTATGAAAACGTTCAAAGGAGTTGTATCAATAATGGCGGCCGCTGGCAGCAACAGCTGATCGGTTGCAGTGGTGCCAACTTCACGTTCAAAGGTTGTCGTACCCACAGTCGTACCACATCAAATTTCAAAAATGGAATTGGTTTCCTCGCAGTAGGTGTGAAAAGCAAAGTACGCTCCTCGGGAGTAAAGCTGCCTTGTCTTGGGCTAACTTGAATCCCTCGCTACACTAAGGATTCTTAACTTAATTCCCTCGTTTCACTCGGGAATTAACACTTGAACCTCCTCGCTGCGCTACGGAGGTTCACCCCCAGAATCCTTAGTGTCGCTTCGGGATTCAATACGCCCGTGACGTAAGGCAGTGCTTTACTCCCTTGTTGCGTAATCTACTATTACCTTTTACATTCAGAATTTCACGAATTTGAAACCGTAAATGTACTTGTAACTTGTACTATAAAATAAAAATGATATTACAGAATAGTTTTATTGAGAAATATTCCATTGGGGTCGCGGGATTTATTCCATCACCGTGACCCCGGAACATAGAGGGCTTTTGAAGGACGTTTAATTAAATGGAACCGGCGGCTCATAGTGCAGAAGCTTAGCCACTGCGCCAGACAGTAAGCTAAAACTTTTTTTTTTAATTTTGTCCCTCACTAGGTATTTCTCCTGTATCGTGGGTGCGTTTACAAACATAGAAACTCACATACACAAACACTCAGACCCGAAACAACTACTTGCAGATCATGAAAATATATGTTTCGTATAGGCTCGAATCCGCGACGCACAGCGCAGCAGTTCAATTGCTTAGCCACTGCGCCAAACGTGCGGCTCATTATTACAACTAATTTTTCCAAAACAAAAATAACAAAATATGGAAATCAAACTCACAATTGCTCACTCGGCTGACGTCGTATATAAATCAATATTGACCCAAACAGAATACAAGAGAACGTGCGTGTTTTACTAAATCAGTTCGTAAATCATTTTTTGATTCTTCCCCACTTGCGCCGATTTAAGAACAAAACTACGTGAAGAAAACAGATAAGCCTCTTTGTTGGCTTTTATATTGTTTTTATATTTTATATTTGTTCCATAGTTCAATAATACGTTCCGTTTGTGCAAACTTGCAGTTAAACGTTTCAGAGATTTGAATCCAACTATTGTTGTCATCCCTTTGTGACTGTGACTATTCAATTTAAAAATTGAGTGCAATGTTTTTCATTGAATTTGTTAAAGTCTTTTTGGTGCAACAATTAGATGAAATCAAATTTTTAAAGCTTCATGCAACAATATTTATGCTCAGTGATTTTAAATTGAGAACGAATTTTTTTTTGTCTTAAAGCGCTCTCTCACCGCGAGCATTCACCTGTAATGTAACGTTACATATCTGTAACGTTACATTTTAGCAGTGAGTGAATACAATCGAGCATCTCAATGCACACCTTGTATCAAATCTATACTAAATGTACTCGAATGCTCGTCAGTCACCGAGTAGTATTTTAAAGTAATGCTCAAAGTCGAATATATAATAGTCGAACACCTTTAGGAATTTCTCCTGTATCGTGGGTGTATTTACAAACATTTAAACTCACAAAAACTTTACATTACTCATAAACCATTTCATTCATCATAAAAAAAAACTTAGAAATCATTTGAATAATTCTACGCATGTACCAGGACAACAGAGATGCACAGAAGGTAACAAACGACATCACTTGTAACGTTTGTCACGAACTACCAACGCAACCCACTCGTTGATACTTGATACTTGAGATCTACTCATGCATTATACACGCGTGTGTAATGTGCGAGCAAATCGCCCGACTTTTTCCGTAATATTTCTGCTAGGATCTGTCCATCTGTGCATTTGTTTTGTTTAGTATGTGGTTAGCGAGAGGGTGAATAATGTGATGACGCTGATATATGTTTTATATACGAAAAAAGACACATTGGTTAACATAAATAGGAGAAAGGGCGGATGATGATAATAGTAGATTTCGAGATAGGCATTTGAATAAAGTTTATTGAACTTGGACTTAACGTCATGAAATTAAAATTCTTTAGTAACTTAGCCATCTAATACCAGGAGACAAGACACTGACAAGAGTTTAAATGGCTTTACTTACTCATCACGAACCTCAGTTCCAAAGCTTACTTTTAAGGCGCTGGGATCACCGGAAGCATTCGGGTGTAACTTAACATCATGCGCACTTGCGCATTGTGATGCTTGATTGTCCTCCGTCACTGATGAAATGTTCGAATCTGTAACGTTACATTACAGGTGAATGCTCGCAGTGAGGGAGCGCCTTTAGAGTTATCTTATTTTGAGAAATTAAAGTATTTAATAAAGTTCTATATTCAATACGTTACAGATGTTGTGTTGACAAAAAACAATGTCGTCGTCAACGTCTTTTTTGTCGCATTTCAGAACCTATAGTATACCATGTCGTATTGTAAAACAAAGAGGAGTTCCTTCTTTCCCATGTTCTACGCACATTACCTATTATAATGTGATGAGAGTCAACTTTTACGACAAAGAATAAAAGGATCAGTTGACAACCGTTAAGGTTCTACCCTTATGTCGTCAGCTTGTAAAGTATTTCGCAAACGCCTTTTTACGACGTCGTTAAATATTGTTACCTTGAACTTTAAGTAGTTACGTTTATTTAGAGCGATTTGAGAATAGGAATACGCGCGTTTAAGGACATATCGTACGCCTACGCGGTTCTATAAGCGTCATAATTTATCACTCAGAGTCGATCTCCGGCCACCGTAAGTGCGGACATGTGGGCGGCGAATTATGGGTGACTCGCCGTCGGATCATGGACCTTGCCTTAGTCGACGGCGCGTTGTGTTCCACGCGCGCCTCTAAGAGCTGTTAGCAGTCTTACGAGCCCCCTAAGGTGTCCAAAGTCTGCCGGAGTCGCGGAACTGCCTCACCTGGTTACCGTTGCCCTGGGAGGTAAAGGGCTATTGAAGGATCACTGTGGATTTTAGTAAGTACATGTCTGACAGTCCCTCCCGTCCCGCTCTGGGCGGGAGGACTCGTAGGATAATATTAGCTCGTAAAAAAAACCAAAGGTAACTGTGAAATTATCAATTCATAAACCACTCTAGAAAGCCATCGATTGTAATGCCATGAGTGCAGAAGATAGAGTGCTGTAAAGGTTCCTAGATTGCAAGATAATCTAGAATGCGCCTTTTTAACTATTTTTCGTTGGGCGATGTGGTCTCTAAGAGACAAAGCGCTTTAAATAAATTAAAAAAAAAACACTATTTTTCGTGTAACGGTTCATTTGAAAACATTAAGTTGTACCCATTTGCTATGTCTGGCCATACCACTGTTAAATCCGCTATGGTTTGTGTCGTATGTTTTTACGTTCAGCAACATTAATTTTTAAAATGTTCGTAGTGGATAAACGATAAAAAACTTCTATTGCCCTACATAGCTTTGCCATAAACAGCTATGGAATCGTACACATAACTATAAGTCAACTTCAGGTTAAGTAAATAGCCTACCTGCTTACCTTATAATCTACGTTGTCGTGAAGATTTCAATAGGCACAACGGTGAATACAGAACTTGAGAATAATTGGATTTTTGATAGAAATTCTCAGCCTTACAAATATAAGTGTCGTTTGGGGCCTACTCTCTGTATTGTGTAATATATTTTTCAAGCTCTGGAGGTGATAATAATCATATTTTATATAATCCACTTGAATATACGTAATATTGAATTTATTTTTGTGAAATTTTATTTGATCGCTAGCTGTTGCTAGCGACTTCGTTTACGTGTTCTCTTTGGGCCAGAAAACCAACGCTGTGACATTTAAAAAAGTGTCGCAGCACATGCTGAGATAGGAGCCTTTTGGCCTAGCACTGGACTTGTTATGTTATATTTTTTCTGTTGGTTTTCTTTCTTTTGTAATTCTTTTCTCTGTCTCTTCTGGACAGTTTTTTTAATGTTCTTTCTTGTGTGTGTCAATAAATCCTTTTTCTTTCTTTTTGCCACTCGAAAATTATTCCACGGGAACGTGTTGGTCATATCATTATCAAGTGGAGACCATTACTCCTGGACTACCTACTACTGCTTGTATGTTTGTACAAATGTCCTTTTTTACCTGATAAAATCATCCAATCACCTTAGTTGGAACGGAAAGGACTGTCAAAGTACAGACTAAAATCCAAGTTGTTCCTACATGTATCAGGGGCACGGTTACCCGTTAAGATACTCCCGCAACCCCGGCGGCCGTTGGTCCTCTATATGATATAGTCCTGTCAAGTTCTTTAAAGCTCTTTGAGGCGCAAGTGGAAAAAGATGCCTGTAGACCCAGGCAGAGTCCATGGCGGACGGCGAGTCACTCATTAGATACTCGCCATAGGATGGCGACGCGCGAAGTCCGTGTGTTTTTCCACCTCGGCCAGCTCGCTAAATAGACACACAATACACAACATTTAAGTAGAAGTAGTCCACACACATTATTTGTATCTCCATGGCTAACAAACTCAAAAACCGAACATCACAATTGTTCTTTCATTAAAATCTGTGCAATTCTTTCTTCCTCAAGAAAAGTGTGGAAAGCTCTAAATGGCGTCATTCCCCAGTAATATGGTACTTGGTGCTAATGCACTATTACTAACACTTGGCTTTATGAGGTAGAAACCGCTTAAAAACACCTACAGTTCGTGACTTTTCGAAGAGATCTTGTAATTGTTTGAGTTCTGGGTGGAATAACAATTGTTTTCGCCTTTAGAGTGTTTTTCAACTAAGCTCGATTGAAGAGAGTGGATGTAAAGTCCGTACCGCAATTCCGTAACGAAATTTTTGTCATAATCCGAAGGTTTTTTTTTGTGTGGTAAAATCATCAAATGAGTCCTCCGACCCCGGGCAGTGCGAGAGGGACTGTCAGACTTGTACCTACTGACTAAAAACCACGGTGTCCTTCAATACCCCTTTATGTTCCGGGGTCACGGTGATGGAAATAAGTCCGACGACACCGGCTTTGGCCCTCTGTGAGGGGGCCCCGTAATTTTGCTGACGCTCTTTGAGGCGCGCATGCTCCATGGTCTGGCAGCGAGTAATGGGCAACTCGCTGTCTGACAGCGAGTTGCCCTTTACTCGCTGTCCGCATGCCCGCGCCTACGGTGGCCGGAGATCATCTGCTGACGTCCGACGCCGTGGGCGTGCACCACTGCGGTTGGGGCGGAGGGAGGACGCTGTTCTCTCTCTCTCGCGGCCCGCCACCTCCTTCACGAGCATTACTGCTTCGCAGAAAGATCCGAAGGCTTTTGAATGAAATTCATCATGCATGGTTTTGTATTTTATACAGGAGTTTTTTTTTAATGGGAGAGGCCGTTGACTATGTCCAAAGCTATGAAAAATATTTAAAAGAGTCACGGCCAGATAAAACATGAAACTTCATCACTGGATTTTACCGTAAAATTAAATTGTTGAGGTATGCTTGGTCGGTAAAAATGTTGGTTATTTAAAATTATTACCTACCACTTTCTTTTGACGTATTTCATTACTTCTAAGAATTTGAGGTTTATTAACGATATTATCTATTATAGATATATAGTTTATTTTATAAAGCTGTAGAGTTTGTTTGGATGAAAGTGTTTATCTTAGGAACTAGAATTACTCACGTTTCAAATTGAGAAAATATATTTTTGTGTTGGACGATCCGTGTACCGATGGATGCCTATATGCTATGTAACTTCACAATACTGACAATAGGAGCCCAGATGAAATTATATCTATAAAATATAAATATTTGAATAACTGTTCGTTTTACTATCTTAAAAATAGTCAGAGTTTCTCCCTGCAGTGAAATAATAATAAACCGATATTCCCATTAAATACGTTAACATAATTATTTCTATAAATATGATGAGCTCGTTAGCTGAAAGACAAAGAAAAATAGTGCAACCTACAATTATCCCATCATTCAAAATGATTGTTGCTGTTTTATTACAAACACAAAGGAGGAAAACTTCCATTTGTACTGTTCCATATATAAATATTGCCATAATCGAAAATCATAATTCACTGGTCGATTGTCGATGTTGCCAACTGCAAAGTTTATGCTCGGTTATAAAGCAAGCGCGAAGCGAACGCGCGTTCGGAAACGAATATTTATTACACCCGTTATCGGGTTACAAAATTAATTCAATATTCCCAATGACAGCAATGACATGGAGTCGAATATTTGTGGTGATCATGCAACGACCTTTTTGAATGAAAGTAGTCGTATTGAATTATTCATTTAATTTTAATGAAGAAAAACAACTGATGAGCAGCTTAAAATGGATTAAAGTGTTGACGATATTTATGGACTTTGCGTATTTCAACTCCAAAGAGCCCATTTGCTTAATCCGGTCATTTGTGATGAGATGAAATTACTTGATTTATTTGCGAGCCACACTTTTTTCAAAAAGCTGTTAACCTGAACATATTACTATTTAAATGAAATCTCGACACAAAACTGTGAATAGAAGACGTACTTGCCGCTACTGCATTATTTAGATTCTCGAATAAAAACATGAGAAAACGTTGCAAAACCAAGTCAACAGAACACAAATATCACGAAAGCGTAGGCTACGTAGCCGCGTAGCAAAATTATTCTGCTACGTTTGCTACGAGTTGCTACGATGCATAGCAACGTTCTTAAAAATACATTGAAATTATGCACGACGTATTTTGTACTTGATATTTCCTGGCTTTAGCACATGCCATGTTGGCGACACTTCAACCGTCGCTGCATTGACATAGTAGCTCCATAAAGGCAGTTATTAAACCTTTTAATGGTGGTTGACGCGAAGCCAACTTTGGCCATAATCTACAGGCACCATAAAATAGTGGTACAACCAAGATTTACGAGGAACTCGATTCATTCAGCAAATAATATCGATTTTATATTTCGACACCGAGAATCTGACAAAATTACTTATTTACTCTAACCTTATGACATAGTAGTAAATCAGCTGGCTTATGGTATTTGGCTCTGGGCCAAGCGAATTGAGTGATTTGATCAAGATCTTGGGCCAGATTTTCTTGGATTACGAGCCAGCTTAATTTAGACATAGTTGTATACGGGATTGTGTAGCATCTGTGTTTTGTGACTGCAATGTTCTTGCTGAACTGTGTTTGTATTAAATTCCTAGTATCTTTTTTGGTGAACACTGAAATAGTACCTACTATGAAAAGCAACATTTTGCAGAGATTCATTCCGAGTTCAAGTTTCGTTGACAGTACAAATTAAACAGTACTACTACTATTGACTCGCTCACTTTATAAAAAATCTCATCTGTCTATTCATGAGAAACGTGAGCTAACTAATCTCAGAATATTGTTTTTTTCGCTCAAGCTAAGTGTGAAAAGGAAGAATTTAACTATTTATATTATTGCTTTTTTCGTTCAGCGATGCAAAGATTATCAGCTGGCTTCTCACGGTGTGATATATAGAATCGCGCCGCGGTCTCCGCTAGAGGGCTTTATTACGCGCCGCAACTTGGAATTTTCGAACATTTGCAGATCGGATGCGCCGAACCTTTGCACCATTGCCTTTACAAGACGCGTCGCATGAGCGGTTGCGGTGTGACTCGTGATATGACGTCCCGTATGGATTAGAAAAATTAGGATGAGTTTGTTCGTCGATAAATAATTTAATAGCATCTGAAAAAAGTTCAAATAGAAAAGACGTAAGACGCAGACGGCGCGTACACATATGTCTCTTCGGCGTCTCTTTCATACGAAATGTTTAGAAGCGTCGCGACGTAAAACACACAGCACGCGTAGCATGGCGATTCTATCTCTATTCTACCAAGAAAAGAAAAAGGTATTTCATCGTTATTTCTATACAAATCGACTGTTTTTTTGCACAAGTATGACACGATTCTTACTCCATTAAAGAATACAAACTAAACTTTTCTATATTTAAAACATTTCTATGCTTAAATCGATAAAAATCTTTTACGTTCTGTCATTTTGTCTATTCTCCCGTCGACAAAACCCGTTTCTTCTGCGCCATGCTACGCGTGCAGAAGAGACGGGGCGCGGGCGCGACTCCCATACATTTTCGCACGTCCGCGACGCGTCCTCGTCTTACATCTTTTCTATGTGGCCCGCGCCTTAAATTGAATGTCCTAGGTAGTAAATGTACATGGCTAGTACCTAGAAGTTCTTGAACTAAGTTTTCCTATACTTGAAAGGAAAGTAAGATTTTCATTAAGTTCGAAGGGTGAGCGGGAGTTTTATATTGAAGTTTCTTAGAAATTCTTATGCGTCGACATCTTAATATAAATTTATTTAATGTACTGAGTGGGTTGTTGTACTAAACTAGGTTACTTGGTATTTAGCCGGTCTTATTTAAGTTTTAAAGAGTTTTGTGGAAAGAAAAATCGATTGCGGACGGGACTTGAACCTGCGACAGTCTGATTCAGTAGAGCGTTATCAACTGCAGTCACGTTAGTGACGTCCCCAAATCTTTCAATCCCTTAACATCTTACGGTGATGTGCGTACTTTTTAATACGCATAAAATCGTAATTCTTGTCTATAAAGGCAAAATAAGCTGGAAATGATTAAGTTAGTGTTATATTTTGATAGGCTGTTGGGTGCATATGAAATTATGGCCTAATTAATGAGATTGAAGAGCTAGACTGATGAGCGAACTTAAATGAAATCATCACATGTGGACAATTTAACACTTGGACGAATGTTACCATAATTCAGACGCTCTCTTGTTATCGTCGGCGATGATTTATTTTACGACTTGAAACTTTATTTTCTACACAAATAATATATAATTTTATAACAAAAAAAAACTTGTGTTAATAGCAGCGTGGTGTACCTGTCTATTAATTGTTTACATCTCATGTAATAGTCCGTAGTAGACCATCAAAAGAACAATTCCATTCCAATTTTTGAATTTTTGAACTTTTATATCGAACCCAAATCAAACCTCTTAATTTATTACATTTATTAACACTTTCTATCTCTCTGAAGTTAGATAAAAAGATACTAATAATTTTACAATTTATGAAATATAACCATATCTCCCCTACCTCAATGAATCAGTCACAAAAATTATAAAATAACCAATTATTCAGTTTGTATTACTTCATTGCGCTCTGGTGAGCAATATATTTTCAAAATAGGACAGCTCACACGTGAAGCCGGCGCGGCGGTCAATTAACAGAACACTGAAATGCTGTATATTGAAAAAAAGGTTCAATAGTTTCATTGTGAATGGATATTCTGTCTGATATTTTTAAAGTCACAACAGGCAACGATATTTTTTACTACGTCTTATAGGTGCGCAAGAGTTGCAGTTCCTTCTGCGTGAGGTGCATCCATCGTTGGCCTAATTTTTGCGTGGTAAATTCATCATAGGATAAATTGATGACCTGTTATCTTATAAACTATATTTATACGCCGGAAACGGCAGAATGTTATGATCGCAATTATACATAATACACATAACAACGTTCCGTTCCGTTCCATTTCGTTCCGTTCCATTCTATTCTAAAGTCACGGTCATCTATTTAGACAGTACCGCGACCTCTGAGGTCTTATCATGAATTTACAGTTTTCGTGACGTAAAGTAAACTGGAACTTTGACATTAATTTGAAAAATTTGGTTCCTTCTTCGTACTCTAGAGTCGCTGTTCCATTTTTCCATCTATACAATAAAAGCAGTAAATACTTCAAGTATGCTGTAAATAAATTACTTAAATCTTTTGATAAGGCCTCTGCTCCATATATGGCCTCATCTTTTTCGGCTAGATTAAGGAAAATATTAAACTCATTCCAAATAAATAAAAAAGAATATAGCTGGCTGACATTTTGTTTGTGTATGTATTTAATTTATTGAAGTATTCCCAAGAGAGAAAACACAATGCACACGTTACTGCTTATATAGAAACAGATTAATTAAAACAAACGCAGGTGCGAGTAAACGGTACTTCGTTATCGGTAAATTAATTACATTTACCGCAGTTAACAATGCAAACCGAATTTATTTACTCAGATATCTTCTTCTTTAGTATTTTTGCAAAAAATACTTGAACATGTAATAATTAGAAAGAAAGAAGGGGTCGCAGACCCTGGAACATTTACTTTTCGGTAGACGTATCATTGAGAAAGATTATTTAATGAACTCGACCGCGAATAACCTTTAAATATTTGATGATAATTTTATTATTAAATTAACCCGATTGAAATGGTTTGATTTATGAGAACTTAATTAAACCCCGGCTCAAAAAGATCGAGGTTTATCCGTTATGTGTCTGTCTATACCACCGTAGCTCTTAAACGGGAGAACCAATTTGAATGTGGTTTTTGATTTGGAAACAGGTTTTCTAACGATGGTTTTCAGACAAGCTGTGTTAAAAGCGATGAATTCGTTTCAAGGCCATCAGCTATTTCGTTATGTGTGTTGGGTATATTTTCAATTTTAAATTGAATCGATTTTATTGTTTGTTAGTATTACTGGCTCCTCAGATATCCCTCTCCGGAACACTTCGCTGAGCCTGCAGAGAAGTTTCCAGCAGGCCACCAACTGCCATGGCCTACTTGGAAAGCTTTAAGCCGCTTGCGAAGTCAGGTTGGTCGCTGTAAATACAATATGGTCCGGGGGTACTCTGATGAAGAAAGGTGCGACTGCGGTGCCTCATCGCAAACGATGGCCCACCTTCTCAACTCTTTGTTACTCCTAAGGGATCTATCCGAGGCCACCACCAACGCCGTCAATGTGGCAGAGTTTTGGTCGAAACATACAATATAAAGGAATAATCGACATGACAAAGAAGAAGATTAGTGACATTAAATGTAAGCTAAAATCGTAGTATAACTATAATCGTAGTATAATCGTAGTGTAACAACAACAGTTTTTCGTAACAAAATCAGTCCCAAATATGTCACAAAAGAACTACTAGCACTAAAAATACGACAATAATTATTTATACCCCATACATTGCCACTTACCAAGCCCTTGACGAACTTTCGATGTCATCATAAAACGTAATGCATACCTCCATTTCTTTTACTATCGTTGGCAAGTGAGAGAACGATAAATAAGCCGTAAATTCGGGCATCAGTAAAAAAAAAAGTGTTGAAGGAAGAAGTGAGATGTATCATTTAGTAGTTTATCTAAGGTCACTTCTTTGAAATATATTTTCAAAATAGAATTCTTAAAAAAAAATGGGTTTAGAAAACCTTCAGGGCCGCGGTGTTGGTGCGGTAAAGGGCATGTGAACAAACATGGTGTTTTTCAGTCTGACAGAATATTTTTACTACGTTTTTATACACTCACTGTTCTTGTTTGTTTGTTTGTAGTTCCGGCAACTCAATTTTGAGGCACTTCCCGAGATGCCTCCCACGTTTTGAGTGGCCGTTCTCTCAGCCCCGTAGGGTTTATTTTATTATTTAAGGACATTTTAAAACGTTGGTTTTTAGGTTTTTTTAAGCTAATAATTATTTTCGTGGTAATATCATCAAATGAGTCTGCCAACCTATGATGAGACAGAAAAGACTGTCAGACTTGTACTGACTAAAATCCACGGTGACCCTTTAATACCCCTTTACGTTCCAGGGTCACGTTTACCTGATGAGACAGTCCCGCGACCCCGACAGGCTTTGGCCCTCTAAGGGGTCTTCGTCATATTGCTGACAGCTCTTTCCGACCCGGCCATGGTCCGTGATCGGACGGCGAGTTACGAATTATTCGCCATCCGCAGACAGGACTTTTATGATGATTTTCATTCTAAAAAAGACACTTCTTTTATTTACCTTACTTGCCTTCTTGCTATAAGTTGGTTATTTTTTCCCAGATAAAAAAACAGTGTGCACGTACAAAAATTACTAAGCCTACTTTAATCTCATGGGAGCTAGTAGACTCGTAGGATAAAAACTCCTTGAAAGAATTCTTTCACACATAAAAGTATCCGAACGGTATTGGAGATACGTGACTTCGAGTTCGCTTTTTAAATAACATTTGTTTTTTCCTTATTTAAAAAGTTTATGGGATCTTGAGCACCAGGATGCAGTAGACTTTTTTTTATGTACTGTGTAGAAAGTTTCGGGTTCATATTGTTTAAATTTATAGGTAGGTATATGTTATTGTTGATATTTTTTCTGAAAAAGGGTTAAAATTCCCTAAAAAAATGCTCCTCTTATTCATGTTTTTTTTCTAAGGTTGCATTATTATAATTATTTTTTATTGCAAGTGATCTAAGCGATAAGGTGTTTATGACTGATTTGTTGATAAAAAAAACTGTTAGTAATGTCATCTCAGATAGAAAATAGTCGTATTAACCATTGTTATATAAACATTTTAGACCTGTTCATTTAATTTAAATCATGTAAACGAAATCTAATCAGTTTTAACGCGTCATGCATTGACTGTACAGAGACGACTTCGAAATAATTACATAATAATTAATGGTAACTTACTGTGTTTATTAAACGATAACCGAAATAGATTACATAATTACAAAACGTTCATACCACGTGCGAAATAATTTTGCACGAGGAAAATAATTTTGAAACTCAAAGCATTACATAATTGAACAAGTGTAAATAATTATTTAGCAAATCAAATTAAGTACAACAGAATTAATTTCCAATAAACAACATTTGTCAGTTATCCAATTTACAAGAAACTTTGTACATACTTTGATTAAAATGTTTGCGTAAGTATGAAGTCAAGGGATACCTTTTAAAGTTAGTAAAGTCATTAGAAATTGTCGATAATGTTCGTATTACTCGCTTGATTTAAAGGCAAACTTCAGACGTTTAAGAAATTATTTCTGGTGAAAAGTTTTTTGGGCATTTTCGGCCTTAGCTTATAATATTTTAAGCTGCAAATGAAATATCTGGATGCATGTTTTGAAAGGAAAAGTACAAAAACTATTGATGAAAAACTAATTTATTTTTTTATTTTATTACGTCGCAATAATTTGATGATCCGATTTCTAAATACTGCCATCAAAAACCTTTATCTTTGGCATTTGCATAACAAATCTTAGTTGTATTGTATTAATTGGACGATATACGATATTTTTTCCATTGGTTCAGTCGAGATAAAAAAACAGCCTGGAATGCCGAATTTTATAATGAGAATATAAAATTAAGCAATATCCTATAACAGTTACATAGGATTTTTTAAAATATCCCTCTACAATTTTTTTTTTATTATATCTGTAATATGTGGAAAATGTTGTGGGTAGTGTATTTGTTAAGTTTAATGTTAAGACAACATTATTCACCCATAATGTACTACTGTTTGTTTTCCCAAATATAATAAATAAATTGCCTACAGACAGAAAAGAAAAACTATCATAATAAAAAACCTTATTGGTTATTTAGTGTCTGTCAAAAATGTTTTATTACAAGCTCCTTTGCTTTTATAAAACAAAAGACGTTATTAAATCTTAGAAAAATAATAGATTTTCTTAAAACTTCAAGTAAAATAAAAACTCTTGATCATAATTCACGTAAAAAATCTTAATTGACGTTTTATGTGAAAATGTATTCGTTTAAGAAACGTTGTTTTCTAATAGAATAATTTTCGTTTATATTTTTTTTTTCTGTCGAATGAAAAATTCGATAGCTAGCTGGATGTAATATAAAAAAAGTAATAAGGTAGATGTCATCATCAAATACAGGGTGACTTTTAATAAATGCGACAAAATGAAATGGGAGCTTCAGTTACAGGAACATAGTAATTATAAACTGTTTTTTCAACAATCTAAACTGATAAAAAAATTACGCGATTATCGTTCAAAAGGTCCATCGATGTTATTATCTTTATTTAAGTACGAATTATCGGTATTCCAACATTTAATATGCAAATTAAATATGAAAAATTAAAGTATCAAATTATCTCGTCCGATTCATCGCAGTGCGCAATAATCGTCGTGGAGTACTCATGATATTAAACGTTGCTGTTCATAGCGTAACACTGATTAATTATTTTTAAATTTTACATTTCATATTTTATACATTTCCTTGACAACATGTATTGTTGTATATTTAAAGAAGGTGGATCAAAATTGCCCCACGTCCTATAACAACGTGACATAATTATCTCAAAAAAAGATAAAAATGTATTAAATAATATGGAATACTTTTCAAGTTCATTTTTTTACACCTTCATATGAAAAAAATACTTTAAAAATAGTTCAGGCGCTGTTATGAAAAAATCGTTCGTATTAGTATTTACGGCCCGATTAAAAAAAAACTTTTTTTGTTTGAAAGGGTACCC
The DNA here is from genome assembly GCA_028554685.1 of Agrotis ipsilon. Taxonomy (NCBI): domain Eukaryota; kingdom Metazoa; phylum Arthropoda; class Insecta; order Lepidoptera; family Noctuidae; genus Agrotis; species Agrotis ipsilon. The sequence continues at coordinate 9,262,639 of CM052967.1, forward strand.
CAAGGTAGTCCCATTTGTCATATATTCTGGTCTCCAGGAACCTGGAGAAATGAAAGTAAAATCTAAAATCTATTCAATTTCACCCTGTTTATCAAAATCAATGCCATTTTTCGTTGTAAGTGTAGCTCGGTTGGTAAGAGTTTTTGATGTACCTTCTGAATCCGAGGCCATCTTGTATTTTAATTACAACGTGCTTAAAGTTAGAAGTTATTTACTGCGTTTATTATTCGGAAAAATAAAAAAAGCTCCTCTTAGTGTACTAACAAGAAACAAATTTTTTGTACAAAAAAAATTATTACGTCAAAGTTCTAATTTAGGTACTTTACGTCACAAAAACTAGAAAAGTCATAATGGGGCCTCAGATGGTTGCAGTTTTAAACTCTGCTTGCAATCGATAATTTTTACTTTTCACAAACGAAAAGTTATATTTTTATATTGACTTTGAAATAACGTACTGACGTGTGTACGTGTTTTGTCTTTTGTACCTTTTGTTATTAAGGCCTATTCAAACTCAAGCGGTATTCGCTGCCGCTAGCTGGTATTTATTTGGTTTCGTTTGTAAGGTAAGTGAAAATCCACTTTGTTGTGAACAGTACTGTTTTCGCACAACTCGGTATTATCTATTGTAGACGGTAGCGAATACCGCTTTGGTTCGAATGGGCCTTTATGGAGGTCGGTCCCAGCCAGAACCCCACCTCTATAGTACCTAATTCTATGACAAGAATAAAGTGGAACGTGTCTATCGTAGTACACGTGGATCCTTAATTAAAATATCGAAAATCGATAGTCGAAGTGTTCTCTTGTTAGATTAACACATCATCAACATCTGCCAAATATTTGTCTCTTTAATCCTGTCTGTTACTTTTTGTGTAAATTCGTTCGTTACTTTTTGATTGATATCACTTGATATTGAGACGCTCGATAGTACTTTGATGACTACAAGTTTAAATATAATGAATGGGGTACAATCGTTTAAAATTAGTATATTGAACTCGCGACGCGAGAAAACTTACAGCTCTTTTTTCACAACAATTAATAGACATTATACTGCATATTTATTAATTTCAAACTATTCTGAGCGACTTGTTTCGGCCAGTATTAAAAAAAACAGCTAAAGTACGATTATTAATTGTAGTCAGTAAAATGACAAGTACAACTGTCACTGATACAATGAAATTTAGTACATTTCTATAGTGAACAAATGTCATTTTACTGTCATTTTACTGACTACAATTATTAAAATTAACTTTAGAATCTATTTAACCGTTGTTATATAGATAATTTATAAATTTTTCATTTCAATTTCTTATTTTTGTGAAGTAGGTAACACTTATTTTTTTGAAGGCTGGTTAACCTTCCATCACCGTGACCCCGGAACATAAAGGGCTATTGAAGGACACCGTGGATTTTAGTCAGTACAAGTCTGACAGTCCCTCCCGCCCTGCCCGGGGTAGGAGGACTCATTTGATGATTTTACCAAGCAAAAAAAAAGGCTGGTAAACCTATAATTGGCGGCTGTGTAAGTCCTAGCGCATTATAATTATATCCCATAACTTTAATGTACACAGAAGCTGTTGGAAAACCATTATAAATAAATACCTCAGGTATGCCGTTTCAGCGAATGCCCAGTGTGGGATTCGTCGATGCTGCATTCCGTATTTTCACAAATTCTACTTAACCCCATAGATTTCGTCATAAATACGGACCACGTCATACTGTTGATTTCAAGTTGCAGCCACAATAAAGCTTACGATGACTTTAAATCGCAAATAATATTTTATCATCTCGAAACCCGTGGTTTCGGCCAAAACTTCGGGCGTTTTAAATCCTTTTTATTTACGGACAGAAGTTATACCTACAACACAGGTTAGAATTGAGTAAATTTTTAAAATAGGTATTTAAAAAAAAAGTTTGATATCTCCAAAACAAGTCAGTTTGGACCCCATGTTGTTAGGTCTAGTACCACCCATTTCTAGGAATGTCCCCAATTATAAATTACACTGTTAATAATAATAAAATAAACTCAAAAATAGTGACAACTAGGTTGCTCATTATCCCTACTACCCATGTGTTGTCAAAACTTAACATATATAACTTCGTAAGTAGGGTGTCCGAGTTACTTTCATATGGGCCCGTATCTTCATTGAGGGACTTAGATAGTAGACCCCTTCATACTACGGCCTATAACTTATATAGGGATCCATCAGTTTCATGTCCGCACGTGTCCATCTGCACTGATGACGAATTTAAAATCATTTTACTCCCAGGTTCCGGGGTCCACTGCGACGGATTTGGGCTCCAAATTCCGGTCATATAACGCGCGCTGAATTTCAATCACCTTTATTCCGAATTCTGGTACCCGACACGCTCGCTTTTTGGTCAAATCCAAATGGGTTGGTTTGGAATCTAATCAGGGACTGCATACAGTATTATGGGCAAATAACCATAAAACTATGAGTCAATTTGGCACGTGTCTTTAAAAAAAGTGTGATTGTGTTTGCAGCTTTAGTGCAAGTGTACTAATCAACTTTTACGAGATGTGTGACTTGCGTTTTTGACGTTCTTCATCCCAACCTGTCTTTTTGGAAATACAGCTAACCTAGTAGGTAATTCAGTGTGAGTGCATCTCGTTGAAAAATTAAAAATTTCACTCGAGATCGTTTAAGAATTGAAACTTTGGCTCTGCAGTTTCGTTTTGGTTGGAAAATCGGTTAATATAATAATAAATTATTATTTGAAAAAAATCGTATACATTGTTTATTTTTTTTTGGGATCATTTTTGTTACACTATGTAAGCCAATCCTTACTTAGGTTACGGGAATGTCTAACCAGTTGAAGGAATAAGGTGGATTTATGGCCAGTAAGAATTTGACAGTACCTTCTGCTCCACCCAGGGCTAGGACTGATTATAATTATGATTTTACCACCCAAAAAAAAGTGACTACTGAATAACTGCCTCGAAAGCATGCCTTACTTTCCGAGTGACAGTTGGTCATTGACTTGTCTATTCTTATTTGAAAGACAGTCAACATCATGGGCTTATGGACTGCTCCATAAGCCCATGACCAGAAACCAATCAAGTCATCCCTGTCACCGTGTTATAAATGCGGTTTCTCGCCGCGTCCCATTTCCCTAATAATATTCTCTTTGGCGCAGCGGGTCGCCAATTCGTGGCCGAGACCGAAAATACACGGCAAAGGCGTGAAATGACAACAGTTAATTAAAACTAAAGTTAGTACGGTTGGAAATTGAGTTGAAAATACTTTGGAGGTTGATAGTGTGAAAATGTTTTAACTTTTTTTTTAAACATTTGTGAGTTATTTTTTAATATTGTTGGAGTTGGAGTAAGGATGAAGTTGTGGTGATGTCATGTACTCCTTTCTAACACTATATCATTTTTAATTAATTTACATAAATTGTTTTTTGCTAAACGTTATTTTCAAGTGGTGATAGAAAAGTATAGGACATTATTGTGTATCTTTATGTGTTTACGTATTCTTATTCCCACTTCTACTTCTTGATATTTAGATTAAATCTATTTTAATAGCTCCTACACATTTTCGGGTTTTGCAACGCGAGCATGTCGATATGCCGTCTCCTTGTATTGTCTTTAATTATTATTTGCCGCTAGGCATGTTTACGAATGACGGGCCCCCCTCTCAGAGGGCCAAAGCCTGCCGGGGTCGCGGGGCTTATTCCATCACCGTGCTGATTTTAGTCAGTACATGTCTGATAGTCCCTCCCGCCCTGCCCGGGGTGGGTGGACTCATTTGATGATTATACCACGTAAAAAAAGGCATGTTTACGCATGCCATCGGGCATAGTATGAAAATGCGGCAAAATGTAAACTTTGTTGATATCTGCGAGGTTCCTTACTGAAAAATGTTTTCGGCACATGTTTTATTCCACTCCAACCCCAAATTAATTCTCAAATTGATTCCACAGATATTGAAAACGATCTTGAAAGATATGTGAAAAATATAACCAACTTTCACCCTTATTATACACGACCACCATAAAGCCATACATCTTATTTTTATAGTAACGAAAACGCTTGTAACAATAAAGTATGCTATAAAGCGTCGAGAACGGCTTATCTCATATCATTCTAGAACGTTTATTATTCATACATTTAGACATGGATGGAGATTAGGTTCGTGAGTCGTAGCTATAGAGTGCATAGTGATCAAGGATGGAGCGCGATGGATAGTATGTAGATTATCGTAGCAGATAGCGTTGTGTTGCTTATGTCTGCATAAACAACTCAACTTAACCCCCATGAGAAAACGACGTGAGATTATGTATTGATTTTAAATCACAATTATAAAAATATAATATTCCACAACTATCACACAACGCCATTTAGTCCCAAGCTCTCAAGCTGATACTGTTACTAGATAACTGATAAACATACTTATATATTTCTAAATATATACATATTATAGATAAATTACACCCAGACACAGAACAAATGATCATGCTCATCACACAAACATTTGTCCAGGGTGGGAATCGAAGCCACGACCCCCGGTATAGCAGTCAGGGTAACTAACCACTAGACCAACAGGGCAGTCCAATTACTATTTTTTTTCTTTTTGACCACTCCTCTCACTGTCTCACCTTCACTTAAAATCTTCAATTCGATTTAAGTCGAATTTTGTCGGAGCATAAGTCGAAGGTGTAATTTTATTCGGAAGTATCGGCTTTCCGGTGTCGAACAATCCTAGAAAAAAGACCCGTAAAAGCACATAGATGCTTATGGGTACACGTAGAGAAATGTCTGGCTACCTATACGAGAACTTCTGGTTGCAACCGTGACAGCAAGACTCACTAGTTGAGTTTACAACATTTATAGTAATAAACTAGCTGTGCCCGCAACTTCGTTCGCGTGGATGTCGGAATTTAACAATGTATTTTTTAGTCGCGCTTAATTCAGGCCACGTTTTTCATATAAACCGTGTATTTAGAATTTTCTTTGATTAATCAAAAATATTTGACACTTGTATTCCAGGTTTATGTAGGACTATTCCTAATGCCCGCTCTCACCACACCACACCACACCACACCACACCATTCTGCTCTACTCTATGATTCCTTTAAATATCGCTTTAATTAATTTATATTTTTTTTTATATTATGTGAACCGATTACGATGAAACAAAATACATATAATGTTACTTCAATTTAAACACGTCTATTCCAGGTTTTCTTTTAACGCCATCTGCCGTGCGTTGTAGTTTTGCCATTCGAATTCGAAGTTAGATCGCGCGACTGACGTACGAAATCAAATTGTGAGACCAAAGTGCACCCGTAATTTTACTTCTAAAACACTTTAAATTCAAATATCTTTTGATAGACTGAACCGATTCCAATGAAACAAAAACTAAATTCCTCTCCAAGTTACGCTTAATCGTTGTGCATAAAAGTTATCTACATTAATTTCGTACATTTTACGTGATACCTGGACAAATAAACATACAAACAGACAAACCGACAAACAGACAAAAATTCTAAAAATGCTAGAAATAGGTTCTATTGGTTGTCCTTTAATACCCTGGCTATATTTATTGAGTTTTTTTTTAATGTACAAAAATAACTTTTCTACAGTTTTATTATATGTATAGATAGATATAGAATAGAATAGATAGAAGATAGATATAGAATAGATAGATAGATAGATATAGATAGATACTAAGTAAGTAGTAGAGATAACAAGGACTTACTTAGTATTTTTTACTATAAATGTTGTAAACTCAACTAGTGAGCCTTGCTGTCACGGTGTCAACCAGAAGTTCTCGTATACATTTCTCTGCGTGATAAGCGCTTTTGTACTCGAGCGTAAAGCGTGTCCATCTAAGCGTGTATTTCCCCACGTAGAACGAAGCCGATCTTCTATACTATTCTATCCCGATGAGGTCAGAATTAATGCACGAACTGTTTCTATACTACGTTAGTATTCAAAGCCAGAGAGCTATAAATCCTGTGTCAAAATGTTTCCTGGGTACCCGCCCATGGTGCACCTTTGCCTAGCATTGCGATCGAATAGCGATGATAATTCGTATTTGCGAGTCAGGCAGGAATTTAAAATATTTGCAACGGTTTTTGCAGAATATTTGATTTGGTTATTCAGTAGTAATTTCGTTTTGCGAAATATTTGTCGTGTTTTTTAATATTCTGTTTTCATCAATAAACATCAAATATGAAATGTTTTTAATACGCTATGTGACAGCTCAGAGCATTTTATTGAATAAGGTAGGTAAGCGCACCCAAGCCGGGAGGACTATTTGATTTTTACACTCCAAAAAAGGTTTTCGAAAGAGATAGACTTTGGAAGATAAATTAAAAATCTCCTTTTTAGTATATGTATGGTTAAACAAATATCTGCCAATATATGTAGATAATCTGTAAGATAACCTTACACATAAAAACTAAAAATAATATTTTGTAACAACAAGAAAAAGAAAAGCGTTGTAACAACAACTCGTACTAATCGCACAGATAATCGTGAAGTGGGTGTAAAAAACAATAGTAAGGTGCTATTTATTGTTTCATTGTGAACAAGGCTAAGATTTCAAGCCAGTTATGGTCGATTTATCTCAGGATCTGTTACGGATTTAAACAAAGAGGGGGTGGGCGATGACTTAATCTCGTGAAATACGGTCCAGGGGCTTATCTTAAGTGAAAATGCGTACCAAAATATTAGCAACTGAGGTCCCAATTTTTTTTGTTCCTGCGGTTAAGTAGAGGCTATAAATAAATACGTTTGGGGTACGTCGTTAAATTTTATGCTTGCGATTGCTTTTCCGTCGTCTGTGACACGTGGTGTTAAGTGTGGGCGGTTTTTCAGTTGCCTTATTTTCTGAATTGATGTCATTTTACGAGTGGCAAAAATAATAGGCTAGTAGTAATTCAAATGCTATTAAAAATCCTTAAAATAAAAGAGCGTACAGCTAAAAGCTTGCATATTCTTAATGTGCAAGCTTGTAACGGAGAATGAAAATTATTTAGGCTGGTAACTTTTATTTTTGTTTTTATTGCGTACTTGAGCATACTATACATTATTATTTATTACATTTCTTTTTAATTAAAAATCTGGATAAGTAGGTAGTATTCCACATTAATAAATTAATCCAATAACAAACTTTAATTAAGTGCAAAAAATTAAACGCACAAAAATCTCTTCAACTTTAATGAAAACAGTTAAAACCATTACAGTTCATGAAGGTTTAACTAAACGTAGTTTTATATCAAGTGTGCAAAATTACATGTAAGATAAGATAGTGGGAACCCCTGCTAAGCGGAGTGAGCGCGCTCGTATATTCACGCGAACTCATTTCCCCACACGAGGGCCTGATTAAGAAAATGCCCCTAAAAATGTCTAAGTTGAGGCAATATCTTTGGACCGTCACTTGCACCTGTTACCTAAAACATTTACCTAATTGAATTTTCTAACAGTTTAATCTAAATAAATTCCTAGGAAATTGTGTAGGGCAAGATTACTATCGAAATTTTATATCGTGAACGTCTGACGTTGATGAATCGAGTAATCGTTGATTACATTCGATGAAATTTCTACATTAGGCCTCAATTCTACTGGGATTATGAAAGGCTTCGGAACATGGATTCAAGTTCAAAGGTTTCAGAAGGGATAAAATAAATTACACTGATCGTCGGTTTTTGATAGATATCTACAGCAATAAAATACTTGGTTATAATTTTCATGTTTCCGTATCAAAAGGGTTTGGTATCCCTTTGGATACGGGACTATATTAATAAGAATTCATTGTCCGTTGGTCTGTCACCAGGTTTCTTCCTGAACCGGGATAGTTCGACAGTTGAAATTTTCATAGAATATGTATTTCTGTTGCCGCTATAACTAAAAAGCAGTATAAAAAAAAAATTAAGGGGGCTGCTATACAATAGACATGATTTATTTGCTGATCCAATTTGATAATGGTATGGAATCCTTCCTGTGCGAGTCCTCACACTTGACCGGTTTTTTTTCTTAGTTCCTACGTGGTGGTCGCGAGACTAACGGATACCGCGACCCCGAGAGGTAAAGTGCTATTGAGAACACCGTGAATTTTAGTCAGGACAAGTCTGGAACTCCCTCCTGCCCTGCCCTGAGTGAGGAATCATTTAATGACATTTCCACGCTAAAAATTTCCTGCAGGTACACAGATGAAATCTGTATGTTTGAACTCATCGCACGACGAGAACGCATCGCGCCATCGTACGATCGCTCCCAATCAGGACGACGCCTTGGTATCCTGCACCGCATGCCCGTCATCTATACACTTGATGATCTTAATATGTAGGGTATTTTACTGCATAAAAAAATCTATTTAGTCCGTCAGTAATAATATTTTAAATCAATGAATATTGACAAAGATAAAACGCTTAGGTACTAATTCGAGAGTGGGGGGCTTGTGCCGTCATTACGCTTGTAAAATTGTAGTGACCGAGTGACGTTTTGTAATTTTTGGAAGCGTTGTATCTTCGGGTTATTCCCAAAATGCTCCATTCCATTGTTCTAAAAGATAAAAAATATCATACATTGATTCCCAAGTTGCTCCACGGAATTTTTATAATTTAAAAATACGTTTTATTTTGTTCCCATTCTACTCCATAGGTATTTGGAATCATTCCCAAAGTAATCCACTGATCGTTCGTAATAAAGTTTAAAATTGCTCCATACATCTATATACAAAATAATAAAATCGTAGAGCTGTCATTCCTGTACCTACACTGAATTTTTTGTTTGTTTTTTCTTTCGAGATAGGGATTAACTCTGAGGACGCTGTCCTGTCCCTCATGCGGCGCGCCTCCTCCTTCGGGAGCATTACTACTTCGCAAAAGGAGGCCACCGCGTTCCGCTCCGTCTCGCCCCGCAGCATGGCTTCGACTAATGCCGGGCGCGAGAGGTCTCCGCCTATCACCGTGGTGAGGGCACGGCGGTGCTCTGCCCCAGCGGGGCAGTCCTGAATCGTATGCTCCACCATATCTTCCTGACGCCTATCCAGCCTCCTCAAAGAGGGATTGGGCTGGAGTCGCCTGAGGGTCGCCAGTTCAGCCTTGGGGCCAAACTCAGGAAGTTATCCCTGAAGTTCCACCGGCTGTCGAGGACGAGTCCCAGTTACTTCATCTTCGACCCGATGCCATTGCGAATCCCTCCCACCGATATGTGGGACTCTAACCGTGGCGCGTTGACGCGGTCATGGAAGCACATTTCCTCCGTTTTGTGCAGCGCCACTTCGAGTCTCATCTGCTGGATCGTATCAGCAGCAGTCACAACCGGTTGCATCGCCAGGTCGGCCGCCGCCTGATGCGACTCTCCCTCCGCCGGGACGAGGAGCGTAATGTCGGCGTAACATAGTCGTAACCGATGTTCCACGGGAGCACGACATCTCTCGCCGGTTCCATTCTCCCCGGTGACCGGGGTAGATGTCGGTAGTCCTCAAATAGTACGACGGAGGTAGGTCGGCACCCAGTGATACCGGAGTGCAACTCCAGGGCAGGGTGTTGAAGGCATTGGAGATGTCCAAAGACACCGCCAAAACGACCCTGCCCCGGGCTACCGCATTCCCCTTTGTGAGGGCTCTCACCCGCACAGACATGAACATAGGGTATCTTTAATCCCTAAACACAGAAGCGAGCGGTTTCCGAGAAAAACAACAGTAATTTTCATTTTCCAGATGGCGTCGCTTACACGATCCGAATTGTTTCTCAAATTCTAAATTGACGCAAGCGAAGCCGCGGACAAAAGCTAGTTTTGAAAAAAAGGCGTGGAGCACATTGGGAACACTTCAAAATTATCATGGAGCAGAATGAAACTTAAAAATATTATTAATTAAAGTATTACATTTTTCATGGATTACTTTGGGAACCTTTTTTGGAGCACATTGGGAATGACCCGTATCTTCATCAATTTTGTTTCACGTGACAAAAGAAAAAATACGGCTCTTATATTTTTTAATAATCTATATTTCGGACTAATATTTTTTTTAGTAACATCCCCTATTATGACTGCATCAGGGAATGGAATTCGCGTTTATTGAATTTTGGGCCATCGACACGCTAAGAAGAAAAAATACCGCTTACACAAATGATCACTTTACAAAGAATTTACTTTTTTTTTTCTTTTTTTTCGTAGTAAAATCATCAAATGAGGCCTGTCAGACTTGTACTGACTAAAATCCACGGTGTCCTTCAATAGCCCTTTATATTCCTGGGTCACGGTGATGGTATAAGACCCGCGACCCCGGCAGGCTTTAGCCCTCTGACAGGGGACCGTGGAACACGACGCGCCGTCGACCCGGGCATGGTCCATGGTCGGACGGCGAGTTGCCCTTTACTCGCCGCCCGCATGCCCGCGCCTACGGTGGCCGGAGATCGTCTTGCGACGTCCGACGCCGTGGGCGTCCACCACCGCGGGTGGGACGGAGGGAGGACATTGTCCTCTCTCTCACGCGGCCCGCCTCCTCCTTCGCGAGCATGACTGCTTCGCAGAAGGAAGCGACCGCTTCCCACTCCGTCTCGCTCCGCAGCATGGCCGCAACCAATGCCGGGCGCGAGAGGTCTCCGCCTATCGCCGCCGTGAGGACACGTCGGTGCTCCGCCCAAGCGGGGCAATCCTGCACCGTATGCTCGGCTGGCGATCTTCGCAGTACAAAGAATGTACTTAGCTCGATAAAATATAATTCTCATACGATACCGCTCATTCTACTTCGTGTTTTGGTTGTGAAGAGCACATCACAACCACAACTGCAGCAACACTTCGCTGTGAAAATGTAGATGTGGTTGTTGTGATTTTTACTATGTGGCCGGGCGCTAGTTCGTGGTGTCAGAAGTGGTGCTTGATAAAAAGATGGGCCTTGTAAATTCTACTATTTATTTTTAGGGCTTTGCGTTTTTTTTGTAATAAGACGGAATGTGTCCACGTTTTAGTAAGTACCTAACTACCCTAAACCTTGATCTATTTACGGCCAGTTGATCTATTTACCGACCGATTTAGCTGAATTATCCTCAGAAGGAAGTCATTTACGAAAATGGACTTGAGTAAATAAATTGGACCAATTAAAATGCTAATGATGCGTAACAATTGCTTGGCGTTCTAAATTGGGACAGGCCTAGTCCAGAAAAGCTGCGTTGCGTCAGTAAGTAAAGTGGCGGAAATTAATTGCTTTGAAAATTGATGGTTACTAACTTATTTTGTTTGTGTATTGAAATCATTAGCTTTCATTCTTTAATAATTAATGGAAAAAAGCTATTAATTTTGATGCCAGAAATATAAGTGAGTATTATCTCGACTCGCTGTCCGACCATGGACCATGCCCAGATCGACGGCGTCTTGAGTTCCATGGGCGCCACAAAGAGTGTCAGCATAATTACGGGGCCTTTAGAGGGCTAAAACCTGCCGGGGTCGTGGGAGTCACGAATTACCGTGACCCCGGAACGTAAAGGGCTATTGAAGGACACCGTGGATTTTAGTCTGACAGTCCTTCCCGCTCTGCCCTGGGTAGGAGGACTCGTTTGACGATTTTACCACGATGAAAAAAAAACCTTTTATAGATAATACCTATGTAATTTTGAAACAGAAGAATTTAGTTTTGGTAGATACGAAATGCTTTTCGTTTTGGTACTACGCATTAGTTAATTTCAAATGAATTATTTGCGAACGAATAATAAAATCGCATAAACTTCCCAAATTACCCATTATAACCCCAAGGTTAAAACCGATGGCCCCCAAGAGTATCGTTAAAGGTGACAAAGAGATTAAACAAAAGAAGAATGGCCATTCTCGACCACCTGTGAGCTATCAAGAACACAATTTGATCACAATCCAAATGAAAAGGTACAGTTAACACTATGGCAATCAGTCTTCCGAGACCTTTGTTGCGGTTTACCCTAACACCCATTTCCTGGAGAGGGTATTTCCTATTTTCCTTTAACAGAGAACTAGAGATGTACCAGATTTGTAGCCGACTAGTATAAAAGTGCGGCAATATTTGCTATCGGCGAAAAGATGACAAGAAACGTCCACTAATAGGCTAGAACGATTGGAATGAAGCTGTTGAAGTTTGTTACAATTTGGAATCAGTGGTCCCATCACGAGATTTCTTTATTTTATTTACGAACGAATGAACTAACGTACGAACGGCAAACTATTTTTTGCTTTCAAATTAACGTCTAAGTACCAGTTTACTTTACGTCACAAAAACTGAAAAAGTCATGATAGGGCTACTGAGCTCTCTCTACTGAACATTACTACAACTTCTGTCCTACTCTCTGCTTGCTAGCGACTCGGCTCGACAAGAGATTAAAAACGCATCCGTACCTAATGTTTCCTGTAGTCCAACTACTGAAATGATTTGATTCGGGCACGCCGCAATCGCGGCTGTAAGGACCCTCTTTGAGGAGTGGCTGGATAGGTCCCACGGCGTCCTCACCTACCACAGGTCCTCACCGGACATGGTAGCTTCGGGAGGTTCTTGTGTCAGATAAAGAAGGAGGAAACGCCCGGGTGTCACTACTGCGAGGACCACCCGGAGGACACGGTGGAGCATATGGTGCAGGACTGCCCTGCTTGGGCAGAGCACTGCCGTGTCCTCACGCGAGCGATAGGCGGAGACCTCTCACGCCCTGCACTGGTCGCGGCCATGTTGCGGGGCGAAAGGGAGTGGGAGGCGGTCGCCTCCTTCTGCGAAGCAGTTCTGCTCGCGAAGGGGGAGGCGGAACGCATGAGAGAGAGAACACCATCCTCCCTCCGCCCAAGACGCAGTGGTAGACGCCCACGGCGACGGATGTCGCGGGACGATCTCCGGCCACCGTAGGCGCGGGCATGCGGGCGGCGAGTAAAGGGCAACTCGCTGCCCGATCATGGACCATGCCCGGGTCGACGGCGCGTTGTGTTCCACGCGCGCCTCGAGGAGTGTCAGCACGCTGACGGGGCCCCCTGCAGGGGTCCACAGCCTTGCCGGGGTCGCGGGACATACGTATACCGCGACTCCGGCACGCAAAAAGGCTACTGAAGGACACCGTGGATTTTAGTCAGTACATGTCTGACAGTTCCTCCCGCCCTGCCCGGGGTTGGAGGTCTCATTCGATGACTTTACCACGTAAAAAAAAAAATGATTTGATTGGTACGACCAATCAACCTGTTTGCACTCGACTAGTCGGCCAGTCAGCCAATCTGCATATTTCTAAACGAAAACAGGGATAAATTATCTGGGTCAAAAATAGGTCAAAGATAATATAATGAATGATTAACGCGACATGATCAAAGAAATTACTTCCTTTTTCATCATCACAACTTTCTGAAAGAAATCAAAGTAATTTAACATCAAATTAAATATTCATAAAGGCTAAAATATCGTGAAAATTTTCCGGGAAAACAAATCAACCAAATACAATACGCTTAGACATAAACCTGCGGTTGAATAAGGTAACACGAGGCAAAGTAAGAAATGAATGATAGGTGAAAACTGAGTAACGTTGTGCCAAACTTTTTTTGGGAAGGAAGTATTTACTCAGTGTTCTTTTTACATAGCTGGCTTTAGTATAGGTATAGGTGAGAATATTTTCCTATATATGGGTTATTTCGTCATACTGATTTTGTCTGGCTAAGTTGTTCCCAAACTGGGCACAAACCTCCACTGGATCAAAGGTCTGCTTTTTAAACATAAACAAAATAAAAAGCACATACCTACATCATCTTCTTTGCCTTCGACAACCTTGCAGAATCAACATCGTCATCGGCTCAGCCCAACAACAATGTAGTGGCCAGCTTCCAGTCTACAAGATCCAGCTAAGTATCAGTTTTTTATATAAAGTTGAGAGCGACTGTCTGCCTGACTTGCACAAAGAATACAACCCATTCATTAGTGGTTAAAACGATAAACCTATTGGTAAAACTAATTGTTAGACTTGGCCGGTGAGTTGTTGTTGGACCTACATAATAACAACTGGCAAAATTCTAGAAATAACGGATCGTATCAACGAAGAGTCATGGAATGGATGGTGACTATTTGTGGACATCAAGAGGGGGATGCGACTTTCAACTATGAAGATCGGCACACAAGGATGTCTATATTTATACGAGATGAGCAGCCTCGGCTTAAAAATATTAAGGTTCCTAAATTATTTTGATTGAGGAAGTTGGCTTTTATTACAAAAGGAATTAAATCCAGTACAGATAAACAGGAAAATATTTCCTTGGACATAAGAACATTTCCCGGAAAGAATTAAACGGTGTCTTTAAAGTTAAACCCACTCAACATGAAAGACAAATTAAAATGTCTCTAATTTTCAATTTGGACAAGAAATTTTGTAATTATAAAAAAAAGGTTAAAAAAATATCTACAAGGAAAACACTTTGCTTCTTATTGTTTTAAAAATATGGCTCATATTTGTATCGATACTTTGCATGGTACCGGCGGCGGATCGCATTTATTCGATAAGGTTGTAAGATCACTTCATGTCGATGATTTCGAATGACTTTGGGTATCGACTCTACAAATGTTGAGGAAAGCTTTCTGATGGCATCATTTATAATACGGTGCGCAATTAGTTAGGTCCAAATACAAAGTAGGTAAAATATTTTTGATTATAGGTTTCAAATTCTGAAACCGAATGAACAACTTTCTACGAAGCGATAATTGCTCTGTGGCCCTGATTATGTAGTCAAGTCGACAAATATCCCCCTTGGGAACTCAACAACTGTATTATTTAGATTTATACTGTTGATAAAACCAATTAGAAAAGCCAGATTCGTTGAATTTCAGTAGCAATGATTCCTTATAATTCAATATGGCGCGCATTGCCACAAATCTTGATAAGACCAATCATGGGAAAGCACGACAAAAGGCAATTTAAATCTCATTCCAACAAAATGTCCTACAATCGCCGCAGCGGAAATTAAAGTACGAATCTCTGATATTATTCATAAGAATAATTAGTATTTGGATGAGTTTGGATAAAAGAGATATTTGCATTGTTAATACTGAAAAAATATTCTCCCACCACTCGGCAAAAATTACAGTTTAATTTCAAGTTTTTAAAAGCCAATTTCATTGGCTCTTTGTTTGCAAAATAATCATTAACGAATTCAATTCCATTTATATTACAGGATTTCGAAATGAGCTGCTAGTGCAGCTCATTTCGAAATCCTACAACGCTATTTCATTTTCAGGCCTCTATAAACTAATATATTTATTATAACTAATAGGTAGTAGGTACTTATTCAATTTTAAAATACCAATATACCCACAGCTGGGACCAAAAGACTCCTATGAAAACGAGTCTAAAAGGCATTTTTTTGGGACCAACCCACCACATTATTCCCAAACCACTGCAACTCCTGAGAGCCAGAATCAACATTGGCAACCACCAGAAAAGCGCCGAGACAATGACGCTCGACGTGTCCCGAAGAATGAATTTACCTGTCTTGGATCCTGCAACGAAATAGACAATAGTGGAGGAGTAGGAAAAATATGTTTCCCTTCCCTCCATGCAAGCAGGAGACAGAACAAAACAAGGCCAATACGCACTAAAAGAATTATTAGATACAACTGGGAGAAGCCCAGTTACCTACTCGTAGCACCACGGGTTAAAATGACTACTTAATATTAATCTAAAAAGGCTCTAATATTAATCTCAATCTTTTAAAAATAACAGTATAAGTAAAGCGCCGTATTCACCATCTGTCACGGCTGTACGTCATGCACGATGCACGACGCAAAAACAACGTGAATAGGCTTGACGTACGTCCAGTACGTCATAATCACGGTGTTTTTGCTTCGTGTATCGTGTATGACCTTGGCGGGACGTACAGCAAGATGGAACGTGAATACGGCGCTTAAAACTCTTTTGAATCTTAAAAACTCTTTGGTTGTGTATCAAACTGATTCAATTCTATGACAGCATGATGACAGCTGAGAAGTGACTTGACATTTACAGAAAAGACCTAATAGAAACGGCAGAAAAGCATTTTTAAGTATAACATATACAATATTCTAGCAAAAAAAAACCGGAATAGTAACATTAGCGAGCAGTAGGTAATTTAAAACTTACATTGTGAATAATAAAGTGACCTACCTACCTAAATCAAAGATCAAGATGAGTTGTCCCGAGAAAAAACAACATTTGAAACAAGTTTTTAGCCCTGATTTCCATTTACATTTCAAGCAACAGTTTAAGAATGATTTTGAACAAGAATTTACACAAGACTTCAAGCAGGACTTCAAGCAAGACTTTAAGCAAGATTTCAAACAAGATTTTGAGCAAGATTTTAAAAAGAACTTTTGAAAGTAATGTTGTAGTGTTACTTTAATATCTTGTTGTTCTGCATCATGTTCTTTACTTATTGTTTTTAAAATATCAAAGTTTTCTCTTTACTTGGTGGTTATTATTTTGAATAGTCTGTTATGCTTACAGCCACATTTACCATTGTGCACTTTGGGAATTATTAGTGGGATATTGTGACCAGCTGCGCTATTCTCTAAGGAAACAGCCTTGTGTGCAGCGCTGCCATAACTTTAAAACTCTAGGTACAGTCAGCTTCAGAAAAATTTTACCCCCATTGGTAGTGAGTCACTACCAAGTGGGGTGAGCTTTCTCTGGAACTTACCATTCAAAGTCTAAGTAAGGCTGGCTGTTCACATAATCCTTTAGGGACTTAGAGTTTAGGAAAACGTCATAAGAGTCCAACAAAAAACTTTTTAAACCTAATTTTCTAACTAACTCGCTAATCCACGTATCTGTCGTGTTTACCTATGTTTTTTGTACGTCTTTTCTCAGATAGTCTTAATTTTCCTCATCAATCATCAAAGTCAAATATAAAATTAACGTTGAAATTATCAAAATAATATTTAACGTATCTGAAGCAGTGACCTGGTGTATTCGTAAGTATATTCGATACCAACCCACAGTCCCACAGGCCAAAAACGATCATGGTTAAGGTAGTTATAGAAAAGCTACATTATCAAAAACAATTATTTCCATTCTGAATCCTTTAAAACTATTAAGAACACAATTACACGCTTAGAAAAATGGATGGCAGTGTAGCAACCTGCTGCATTAAATTAGTGTACACTTTTTTAAATGCAACATTTTGCTAGGATGATTTTCACAGGCGCATGAATGCACAGCTTTTAACAGTCAAATAACTTGCCGAAACAATGTAATATAAATTAAATAAATAAAAAGCTAAAATATATTATAAATAGGTTCAGTTATTTTTGAGTTAAGATAACTTAATGTACGCGTCATCATAAACTACACTTAACTCTGTATATAAGTAAAGTTATATTTAGTAGTATGTATGACATATACAAGTAGTTGAGATATAAATAAGGAATTACATGATATTAGGTATTTAAAGTAAGTTATCTAAAATTCGAAAGCAACTATAAAATTCTATAATCGTAATAATATCTTCAACTCATAATCAAGTAGAAAAACTGGCTCCCGAACTAAGTAAAAAGATCAGGAGGAGGTAAGAGGTACGAATCTAGTTGTATCAGCTCAGCTGGCCCTTTTTTTGTAGCGTGGTAAAATCATCAAAGGAGTCCTCCCATCCAAGGCAGAGCGAGAAGGACTGTCAGACTCGTACTGACTAAAATCCCTGGTGTCCTGCAATTGCCCTTTACGTTCCGGGGTCAAGGTAATTCGTAAGTCCTGCGACCCCGGCAGGCCTTGGGCCTCCGTCATAATACTGACACTCTTTGAGGCGCGCGTGGATCACAACGCGCCGCCGCGCCGCCGTCGTCGATCCGGTCATGGTCCATGGTCGGACAGCGATTCAAGTTAGCAGGGGAAGCAAAGCAAAGCAGCAAGATTTGCCATACAAAAACTGTTAAAAACACACCATTGAGAGACCATTGTAACGTTTATAAATTAGTAGACTTAGGCCCCAGAAGTCCTAGCATGACTTTCACGTTTTTGAGACGTGCAGGAAATTAGAACTTTAGCGTTAATTTGATGGAAATAATTAGTTGCTCTTTGGTCCAGCACATCCATCAATCTACCTCAATCTGTAAAACTTTAAGAAATAGATTTTCAACCATAACACAATGGCGGTAGGTATATTCGATTGGTACAATTTGGGTACGTCGACCTGCTAAAGTTGCGTTTTTAGATCTCGTTATAACCTTTTAAGCTCTATTTTTATATAGTTTAAAATATTTCTTAAAAAAAAAAACTTTTTAAAACAAAATAATAGTAGGTAGGTATTCTGTCGGTGTGGGAGTAGGGTCCAAGCTACCGGTTAACCTATTGAGGTTAACAGAAACGCCTGACTTATTACAATTATTATTATGAGACAATAAAATGTCAGCTGTTTCAACTTAAAGATAATATTATCTTAAAATAAACGAAAGAAGATTAAATGAAGTTCACTGTTGCAGAATAAAGGAGTTACTGCATAGGTGCATAGTCAAGTATACGGGGGTGCGGTCTGAGCAGGAGGGGCGGGGTACCTCGCCGCCGATATTCTTCTCTCTGTTCGACCGACCGAGTCGTACCGAGTGAGCTTCAGTCACTCGGGACGTTTTATCAGGGGTTCGCGTGCGCTCGGTGTTGCCGTCGCGTCGCCATTTGACGTTTACGAAAAAGAAATATTAGGAAAGATGGTGCGTGCGACTTGTTCAGCACTTCATTGCAACTCCTCTTCACGCACCCATCATGATTTGAAATTCCATCAGTTTCCTCACGACGCGCAAAGGTAAGAAACTGTCATGACCTCATTTTCTATGTCGTCGAGTAGCTACAGTCCTTTCACAGAAAGTTTATTGGTCTGGCAATAAATTGCAAACTATCAACAGCCATTATTGTTGTTGTTTGACAGATGCCTGTGGCCCCGGTTGTAGAGATCATTTTTATCAATTTGGCATTTAGAAGAATTTAGAAGCAGTGTTAAAAATTTTATACTGTACAAAGATGAATTAGCACACACAGTTACTATATTTTTAAGCAATTGAAGAGGACCGAGATTTGTATTGCTATTCAGAACCAGATAGCAGAAATATTAAGGTTGTTGCATACCGGACATTGTTCGGGCGTGATCGAGGTAGGATGGGTGCTGGACGGGATTAGTGTCGTCTTCAAAGATATTTTTACTAGTACATCTGTAATTGAAAAATGTCTTTAGCGACCTTAATTAATAAATAATTATGTATGTACGTGCAGTTACAGTCGGGCAAAATGTGATGATAGGTAGTTCAACAGGTATATGGTTTTGAACATTATTAAATACTTATATAATTCTTTTCTTTTTCAGACGCAAAACCTGGTTACTCGCTTGTAAAAGAATGGACGTGATCGACGAAGAATGGCATTTTTTCAAGTACAAATATGTGTGCAGTAAACATTTCCAGCAATGTATGTATAGTAAAAGTAACAACCTCAAAAGATCTGCAGTACCAACACTCCATTTGTCAGAAAAACCTTTGAAACACGATTCTTCCACACAAACTGAAGAATCTATAGAAAATAGAAGGTCTGACTTTCAGCAACATGTGGCTGTGAAAGAAGAAACACTTAATAGTGCATCAACTTTGTATAATATGACGGATGTAGAAAAGGGGTCAACATACACGCAATTTAAAGACATACCAAAAGACATTACTAACGTTAACATAAAAGAAGAAACTGTTACCAATATAAAACAAGAAACAATAACTGAACCGAAGATTGAAGAATCAGAAATGGTTGAACAAGATGTAGAAACACACACAGAAAGTGATGATGATGACGAAAGTAGCAGAACGTCATTTGAAGACTTAGACATGAAAATAGAAATAGTTGAAAATCCAATATTACCTGCACAGTTTACAGATACCACAGACGTCAAAATTACGAAAGCATCACAAGGAAATTATCAGAGTAAAATAGCAACAGTAAATGTGGAAAAATCTCCTGTGAGTAATATCTCTATAAATACTGATACATTGCCCATTAATCGAATAAAAGATGAATCTGTTCAAACTGAAAGAGTAATTGTATTAAGTCAAAATACAGATGAAGAGTCTATAAATCCCAAAGACTGCAAATGCAAGAGAAACACTTATGATGATATAACGCGTGAGCAATTCTTCAGATTATGCAGTAAGTTTTTATCCCCAGACTTTTGCATTTTAGTAAAGACACAAATGTGTCTAGATGACGTTACGAATGAAAATGAAATTTTGCGAGCTAGAAACAAAAATGAAAAAAAGGCAGACCTGTTTTTTGAGCATCGAGGAGTGATCACTCCTGAAGTGAGTGTCGCTGTCACACAAATGTATTTAGATGGAGTCAAAAAACAAGTTGAGAAAGGTCTTACTAAAGCCAATAGGACTGGTAGTGGCGCAGCGAGAGTGGCAAAGTGTGTTAAAAAGAGTGCTGCTAAATCCCTGAAAGTTGTATCACCTGAAAAGTTTGTTTTTGATAAACAAATGTATTTAGATGGCGTTAAGAAATCACTTAAGAATGATCTTGATGAAGCTAGTAGTAGTGGAAGCAAGGAAGCTGGTATAGCAGAGGGTGTCAAAGAATGCCAAAAAGAGGTCACGGGTGAAATGGTCGTTCCTGGCAAACACATGGATTTAGCAGACCTACCGAAACCATTTGAAAATGATGGAGCGAGCAGTATTGGAATCCCGACTAAGTGCGATGAAGTAACGTATGCTAAACGACCAAAAGTGTCCGTCCCTAAAATCGTCATTCCTTTCACAGGAACCGCAGATAACGCTGAAGATGACTTGTTTGACATGTAATTATGCTTATTGTACTGAAAATAAATCAAATAAAAAAAGGAGTTTTAGACATTTACATCTGTTACATTAAAAAAAAATAAGTTCTTTCAACACCATAGTTGTATACTTTAATCTCTTCAGAAACAATTAAATACAATTAAAACTGTGATTAAAACCCACGGCCAAATGTTTGCAAGAAAGAATAAATTTATACAGTTTAAAATACAGAAAATGGAACTTGATGGCATTATAATTATTTACCTAAACATTTTTTAATCTTGAGGAAAAAACAAACTGACATGGTCACTGTTACAAATATTTGAATTTAAAACGGGATATTTACCATGTTTATTATTTGAGCTTAGTATCGGAAACTCAAAACAAATAATAAACATGGTAAATATCCCGTTTAAACCCAAATATTTAAAACCAAAGTTTTACAAAAAAAGATTGATTACATTATATAGTGATATAATTATCGTCAATATCATAATAATTTATATTAAAATTATCACAATCAGAGATTCGGATAGGAGTTTACCACTTTAGGGGCAAATTAAATGTGAATGGACTGTAGATGTGTAGAATATCTCGCATCGCATCGTCGCTAACGCGACACAGGAGTTTCAAAATAAAAATGTATCGGCTAATGCAATAAGAGACGACAAACCTAGCATTCTCTAAAGAATAATGAACAGTATTTTATAACTATAGACGTCAATTTAGCTTGGCACGAGACATTATCGGCGGGACTCGTCCCTGCTCTTTCTGGCACATGCACGCAAATAACTGTACCATTCCGTGCCCACGATAACGAAAAGAGCGAGACGAGAGGTCGCGCGCTTATGGGTTAGAGGGAGCTAGAGGAACGTTACTCGAGTAGTGTCACTTGGGACGTCAGGTTAGGGCCACGCATGTTTGTTTTAGTTCTCAAGATTACCAAATTATTGTATAAACATGACGAAGTTGACTTGTATCGCACCACATTGTACAGCGTCTGTAAAAACTAATAAAGATTTGAAGTTTCATCGCCTTCCTTGTGATAAAATAAGGTAAGAGCTGTATAACTCAGTTCTTGTGATTTCAAGCGTCATTAGCACCAACTAAATTTGGATAGAAATTAATATGAACCTACATATAAGATAAATTATTGAATAATAATATTTCAGCTATTATTCGACAGATGGCGCTAATTGCAAGCTTGTTATAGTGGGTTGAGTTATAAAAGTATCGATAGTTTGTACAATTATTTTATATAAATTATTTATTGCTAGCCACTAGCTTTCCCAAATTGTATAATTTCTTTTGTATTATGTTTATGCCATATTCATTGTCGCATGTTTCATTATTGTGAACTAATACACTTCTATCTATTACTAAATCTTAATTATTCATATTAGCGAAATGATTCCATATTTGATGCCTTTTTATTAAATCACAAATAATACCGATTTATTGCAAATCGTTAATACCAACGTTATCATCTACTACAACGAAGCAGTGGTACAGCTTCAGACCAATAGATGGCGTTTTTGTAAATATTTGTGTTTAAGGTCGTAGGTGTTTGGCCAAAAAAAGAATGGTTTTAATGTGCACATGATTGAATGTGAATTTAAATTGTTTTAAACGTTTAAATTACGGGCGATTTTTCTATGTTAGTATTTGAGTGTCTTGTCTTGTTCATTGGTAGGTACGATTTACTGAACTATTGTCAATTATTAATAATTTTATTTTATTGTATACGAGTATTATAGCCCCAACAGGTTTTTTTCTACATTTATTTTCATACGAATGAAAAGGATCTGCTAAATGCCCAGCTAAACTTAATGTTTCAATACATGTAACAACGCCATCTAGTGATATTTTTAGGTACATTACACTTCTACGAGTACATTTTGCAGAACATTGCATTATTTTATTTAAATACGCGAGATTTGCGGAAAACTAAATACTCGGACTTTTTGTGAGGAGTAATAGGATAGAAGACATGTCATGTTTTCTGCCTGCACGCGTAGCATGGCGCTGTAGAAACGGGTTTTGTTGATGGGAGAATAGACAAAATGACAGAATGTAAAAGATTATTAACGGTTTAAGCATAGCAATGTTTAAAATATAAAAAGGATATGTTTCTACGAGTATTATTTAATGGTGTAAGAATAGTGTCATATCTGTGCAAAAAACAGTCGATTTGTATAGAAATAACGATGAAATAACTTTGCCTTTTCTTGGTAGAATAGAGATAGAATCGCCATGCTACGCGTGCAGGTCAGTTGGTCTGCCTCGGCACGCATTTTTTTTTCTTTTTTTGTTTATTACTTTCAACAAATTATACTAACATACAATAGCTATAACGTTTTTATTATACTAACCCGATATTATCTTCCGTAGGCCGTATTAAATGAATTTGAAACAATAGAATTAAGAATCGAGATTCTCATAATTATTTAGCTCGTTGATCAGTAAAAGTGGACCTACTGACTTACATACGAAAGTTTTTTTAGGTTGTAAAATCAAATTGTAAAAAAAAAACAAATCGAAAAAACGGCACGGTTGCGCAGTGGTTGAGCGATCGACTGTTGTGCAGCAGTCGCGGGTTCGAATTCCGCTCGGAACAAATATTTGTATAATTGAATAGTTGTTTCGGGGTAGTAGTATAAGTGACTTACTATGTTTGTAAACGCACCCACGACACAGGAGAAACTCTTGCGTGAAAAAAGTTTCTTAAAAAAAAAGAGTCATTCCGCATTTGTTTTGGTGGAACGGAAAGGACTGGCAGAATCGCACTGTGAATCGGTGCGATTCTCTCGTGACAAATATTATTTATTCTTTGCTCGTGATCGATCGCTATCTACCGTGTTCCTTCAATTGCCTTTTGCGTTCTAGGATCACATATACCTGTTTTCGACGAATCCGCCTCAATAATTCGCTGTTAGTATTAAATATTCAATTCTTGAACCAGTGTGGCATAGCTATGCCCCGTATAAAAACTGTACCCTTAGCACGAGTTTTCAGTATTTGAGACTTACCGCAAAGTAAACTGGATTTTCGACAGTTTCAAATTGAAAAGTTGTGAAAAAATGTGTCCTTCAGATGTATGTGTATAGTTTTGCAGAATAAACGAAAGCATCCTGACTCGTGTAACTAATGCTATTTACTTATGTCATAGAGAGAGCTTTGAAGATAGAAAATCGAGAGTACTGATCGAGAGATCGTAGCTCATTTATGACAACTACATATAATATTAAAGATAATATTACCCTTTTTGAAAATAGGTCAGTGTTAGGAGTTCGATAAATGATTGGAGCTTTATGGTCGCAATAAGACGGGGGCCCTTGACACTTCGGGGCTCCATAAATTGATGCGGCCCACATCTCTGCTGCAAGAAAGAACTTTTTGATTTTTACCCACCGGCCGATCCAACGCTTACATCATACAACACGTTTCTAAAACGATCTAATTCGCGAAAGGAACGCGACAGTGGTAAACGGCGGTAGCTACTCCTCTGTCTTAAACATTACCCACCATTATACCTGTCATCGGTGGCTGTTTTATTAATGCCAGTTCTCTTTTACAGGCGAGAAGAATGGATTACATTATGCCAAAGACTAGATTTAATCAATGAAAGTAACGATTTTTTTAAAAACAAATCCGTATGCAGTTTACATTTTGAAAAGTCTATGTACGGTAACAAAAAACTGAAACGATTTGCTACGCCTTCTCCCAGTTTGATAGGTAATTTTGAGAAATATCAAGATTCTTCTACACAGACATGCGAATCATTAAACTTCATTGAACCTGCTCACGTCAAAATTGAATCTCCTGAAGTAATAGCATCAGGCTCACAGACTGAAGATTTTTTTCTTTGGGCTAAAACAGAAAATGATAATATTGATACACAGTTTCAAGAACATGAAATGGAGTGTAGTGAAATAAAAATAGAAAATGTAATTACGGTAAAAGAAGAAGACACAAAACCACAACATTTAATAAGAAACAAGAAGACAACAACATCAAGACACAGTGAAGACGAATCCGAATCGGATTCGGAAGATGAAATGTCAATTGATGAATTCTTACAAGCAAACGAAGAGCTTGAAAACCAAATAAGAGATGTACTAAAGAAGAAAAACGTACCACAGATACCGATTGTTAATTCTAAACCAAATCTACCAGTATTTTTGATAAACAAAGAAGTACAGACTGATGACGTGACTGTCTATGATATACCTAAAAATAATATATGTTTCGAGCAATGTTTACGGTGCGGTAAAAATGTGAACAGACTAAATCTTGATTTAAAACCTGACAAACTTGTAACACTTGAGGAGTTTGAAAGAGCTTGTGAACGATTTTTAAGTCCATCCTTTAGTGATACTGTTAAAACTCAGATTAAATTAGAGCGACTCCTGAATAAAGCTGACGGACGATTGAAAGATCAATGCTATGCAGTGTTCCAATAGATTACGAATATGTGAATTGATAGCTGTAAGAATAGATCGAACATTGTAGAAAGCATAGACTAAAGTTAGAGTTAACAGGGTTCTGCACGCCTAGCATGGCGATTTTATCTCTATTCTACCAAGAAAAGACAAAGTTATTTCATCGTTATTTCTCTATAAATTGAATGTTTTTTTTTGCACAAATGTGCAAAAAAATTCCATTCATACACAATTGAAGAAAAGAACGTTTATTTTCATATTTTTTACATTACCATGCTTAAAACGCAAAAAATATTTCTACGTTCTGTCATTTTGTCTTTTCTTCCGTCGACAAAACCCCTTTCTACGGCGCCATGCTATGCCTGCTGGTGGGAAGCGTCGCATCATAGTCTTGCTTTGTTTGTGTATCAAGGACACATAGTGTTTCAAATAAAAAAAAAAACAATAAAAACTCTCTTTCTATTGTGAAAGTTCAGGTTAAGCGTTGAAAATGTTAAAATCGTCTTAAATTTTGTTTGTTTTTCAATAAAAATGAAATTAAAAAGTACTTCGTTATATTTTCTTTTCAAACTCCCAAAAAGATACAGTTTGACTGGGCAACGCTGTGTGTTGCGGGTTTGATTCCCGTACGGAACAAATATTTGGCTGGCCTAGAACTTTTTATACCGGCTCTGGCTATTAGTATGTGAGTTCACATTTTTGTAAATGTAACCACGAAAGGAAATAATTCCTTATCGACTTTTTTATTATTTGCGACAGTTACCTTCGACAATCCACGAGATTTCTCTATTGCCCTACCAGTGGGGTACCTTGATGGGCAAAAATAAAATCCATTTTTAGTTACAAGTTTTACTAATATTTTGAAGAGGTAATAGGCAGGAAGCTACATTATTCGTAAGTGCTATATACCTACGCCTAAATTAGACTAGCTAATAAATTTTTATCAAGTCGAAAATAGTGATAGCGTGGGATGACGATGGATTGCGACGCGGTGGGTCGAGGGTCAAAAGTTCACAGGAACGATGTCCCGAGCAGAAGTTAAAATCAATCATCCCAACAGAGGCCTTGTCACAAGATTTCTGTATTTTATTTACAGATTAGAAACAACGATATCATAAATAAATAGATACGTTAATTATACGACATTCTATCTTTAAAAACGGCACACTAACGCATACATGAGAAACTAAATATTGCAATACATCACGATTACACTACATCCACGATTAGTCGCTAAAGTAGGATGGCATCGCAAGTGAAAAAGAGACAAATATAGTCAAGGTTTGTCAATTGACCACATTTGAGCGCGTCGCTTTCTGAGCGCGTATAGCGTATCTACACCTTTTTACTTATATCTAATATCATTGATTAGAAGCGTGCTTCACCGTCGCCCACGCCTTCGCTTACCATCAGACGAGATACTGGTCAAACGAGAACCTACCTTTAAATAAAAAAAAAAAAAAAAAACAAAAAAAAAAGATTACTTGAAGTATTTTTATAAAGAGGAACTATTTTCTTTCCATCAAATTTATGTCAAAGTTCCAAAATCTACTACTTCTACGTCACATAAACGTGAAAAGTCGTGCTTAGAGAGCCAAAACCTGCCGGAGTCGCGGGACTGTCGTATCGGGTAACCGTGGCCCGAAAACTTAAAAGGCTATTGAAGAACACCGTGGATTTTAGTCAGTACAAGGCTGACAGTCCGTCCTGTCAGTGGATGGAAAGACTCTTGATGATTTTACCGCGTGGTAAAATCATCAAATGGAAAATAGAACTTATCGGGTATTGATGTATGTGAAGATAAATTTAGGTAGGTTGATAGATCAAATAGCATTATGTAAACAGTTAAATTGGATTGGATATAAAGAAGGGTTAAAGAGACGAGCAAAGCCGCTGGCAAAAGTAGGTATAGCAAATATTTCTAACGGCAAATTTCCATACTGGTTCCAGTAACTATCTACGCGTCATGTCGGCCTCAAGCGTTTTAGAGCCATCCGATGTTAGCCCATTTAAACGAGTTCTAGTTAGAACGATTTCAAACTTTGAAATTGCTTAGAACCACCACATATGTACATCTAGTAGATAGGTACGGTGTACCTTCCCACCGTTTATATGTATAGTGTGACTTCCATTATATTACGTGTGTATTTATTTTTAGTTTCATACTTTTTTTTGAGAATCATATCCATGCCTCACAAGCAAGCAAGCTTCAATAAAAAGGGTTCTTTAATTAAATTGAAAAGAATTTCGTTCTTCTACGCCTTACAGCGTTGCCTGCCGGGGTCGCGGGGCACACGTATACCGCGACTACGGTACATAAAGGGCTACTAAGGACACCGTGGCTTTTAGTCAGTACGAGTCTGACAGTTCCTCCCGCTCTGCCCTGGATGGAAGGATTCATTTGATTATTTTACCACGCAAAAAAAATGCCTTGCAAGCTTCAATAAAAGGGGTTCTTTTACTCAATTGAACAGCATTTCGTGCTTCTACACCTTACAACGCAGTCCATGCATTGTCTTTTTATGTTTCATTTATTAAACATTTTTACTAAAATACATACATTGTTGAATTATTCTCGAAGTTTCGGCTCCAATATCAAATTCGGATGCCATTTGCAAATCTTAAACAGTCTTTAGAAGCTCGAATGTCTGACAACTAGTCATATCACGGGGTATCGTATTACCCAGTTACTGGGTAGCGTCCGATAGGCGTCAAAAAGGCACTATTTACTTTAAAAATGTTTCATAAAGCTGTACATTTCTCTTCTTTCGCAACTCGTTCATGTTCACTTTACTACGACAAGACTGATTAAACAATCATCTGTGTAGTACTATAACTTTGGGCGACTCTCAAAAAAATATTTCTAGGTTTTGTACAAGTACCTACCGAAAAGCATTTTTTTTCATACTTAATTTGATTGTTCGATAGTTTTTTGCTATAGGAAGAGTTCAGGCTTAATTTTTAATTTCTCTGTCAAGAATGTCATCTGCCGCTCTACGCATGCGCGATGCTAGCACCCTGTCTGTTGAGCCAGTTTATTCCGAACCGCGCCTGAAACCGGACAGGGGTGTTTCGACTTTCGAGACTCGGGTTCGCACGTAACTGTGACTCGGAATAAATTCGTTCGAAAATTAAAACTGTATAGTGTACGTAAATTAAAAAAAAAAAAACAAATGTGACAGTTTTATTTTAAAATTAATTACAACTTTTAAATAAGTTTTTAAACATTGTTAAAGTGATTTTAACTGTGTGACTGGCTGTTGTGTTTTCTTTAATGCAGAATATTGGTTTTGTGTTCAAAGTTTGAAGTGGTTTTATAAACTTTTAAAAATACTGGTAAGTTCATTATAGCACACGTGCTGGTTATTTTAAATGTGTTACTTACTAGGTAATGTAGAACTTGTAATGGAACTAGTATCTTCTACATAGTTTTGTTACATGTTACAATAAAAAAACTTACTTTACAAAAACTAGGAGTTACATTAATTCATTTTTGTTTGTTTGTTAGTATACGTATGGGCTTGTTGTTTGAATATAAAATTCAACCAACAGCCCCAATTACATAACTTTGTGCTTTCAAAAATTAAACTTCGAATTTGAAATTAATTGAAATACTTCGTACCTAACTCGCTTTGGGATTGTTTGAATTTTCCAATTGTTTTATAGCTCTGTAGGTATTACATGATGAATTAAAATTATTAGAGTAAGTTATGGTTCAAGCAATTTTCTCTTGGTTTGAAGGTTCATTTACACTTAAGGAATTTACAAGAGTTAAAGAGTTGAAACAGACAAGGATAAGGGAAAACTTTCTAAGTATGAATAGGTATGTTGATATCGTTAAGAAGTTTATTCTACAAAACAATGCGTTGATAAGGACCTTATAATTTGATTTTTCGTTTTTGAATTATACAATTATTATAAATCTATATATATAAAAATGAAACCCGTTTTCCGTTGTCACGACATAACATGAAAACGGCTTGACCGATTCGGATAATTATTTTTTTGTTGTGTTTGTAACCATCGGGACCGGGTTTTAGACCGGGTCCTCCACCCGTGCGAAGCCGGGACGGGCCGCTAGTTTAAAATAAATAAACTTCTATTGTTTTGGGGGCAAATAGCCTTCTATATTATTTTATGTCTTTCCAATTATTATTTTAGAGCGATGTAAACATTGCCAAGATATAAAAAGCTGGCATAATAATTAATGAGTTGAGGATTTAAATATTATTTGGGAAGGTGATGTGAATAATCAAGTTTTTGTTCTTTTGAATACTTAATTATTATCCGTTTTTCTACACTATAATATTTAGGAGTAGCAGTATTAATAAATATAATTTTGGCAGAAATTAATTATATTCCCTTCGTTTTAAAGTTTGATGGTCCTAAGTGCTTTTTAATGTCGTTATTTTAGTAATTGTTTTAACTTTGACTGTAAATTAAGTAAATTGATTGCCCAATTTATAAAATAGTTTAGGGTAGACATCACGACCCTGAAACGTGGTTTTTAGTCAGTACGAATCTGACAGTCCCTTCTCTGCTCTATACAAAACGGGAGGACTCATATAATAGATAGATAGATTGGTAAAAGATTTATTAAGTACAAAACACATTCAAATAGGTACCACATACGGCGCGTCGTGTTCCACGCGCGCCTCAAAGAGCTGTCAGCAAAAATGACGGGGCCCCCTCTCAGAGGGCCAAAGCCTGCCGGGGTCGCGGGACTTATTTGTATTACCGTGACCCCGGAACATAAAGGGCTACTGAAGGACACCGTGGATTTTAGTCAGTACAAGTCTGACAGTACCTCCCGCCCTGCCCGGGGTTGGAGGTCTCATTTGATGATTTTACCACGATAAAAAAAAAAAAAAAAATAGGTACCACATAAAAGAAAACACGGAAACAAAATATAAAATAAAAAATAAAAGATAGATAAAAAAGAAGTGATACCTACTGAACATAATTATGACGTAATATAAAAAAAAATGTGCGGTGTGTCTCAGGATTGCACTAAATGGGTTCAGTTCAGAATGTGTCAGTTTGATGCCTGAAACAGCATCTTATATAGACCTACCCATAGGATGTATCAATACCTAAATAGCAGGGGTGGCCAACTTGATTAGACACAAGATCTTCTTGAAATCTTAAATGAAATATCGTAGTTTAGTATACAGTCATGCAGTATTGTTTATTGACCAGTCTTAGGAGCTCCTTTTCATATCACATGTGAGTTTGTTCCCTAATAATTGGTAATTACGTTTCGCAGTTTGGTTACATCTTCTTAATAAATATACAGAGTGTTTCTTTTAAATGGGCCAAAAGGGAGAAATCTGCATCCATAAGAGATACGAGAAAACTTTTTTAGGAACCTTTAGCTCTTTTTTGATACTGATCATTTTGGCGTTTTTGCTGTATTTCTAGCTGTATACAGCTAGAAACACTCGGAAAGAAGTTTAGGGTGATGAGGGGTGTAAAACAAGGAGATCCTCTATCGCCAAAACTATTTTTGGCTACACTGGAAGGCATCTTCCGAAAACTAGACTGGACTGACTACGGCCTCAACGTAAACGGCGCGAGACTAAACCATCTACGTTTTGCTGACGATATAGTCCTGTTCGAAGAAAATGCAACACACCTCCAGGAAATGATAAAAGCGCTTAACGAGGAAAGTATGAAAGTAGGCCTATCTATGAACAAAGAAAAAACAAAACTGCTTACAAATTCTGATCAGATAGCTATAAAAATTGACAGCCAACCTCTTGAATATGTCCAAGAATACAGCTACCTAGGACAGATAATCTCCCATAAAGATCAGACCACCAAAGAAGTCAATAGACGAATTGCAAATGGATGGAAGAAGTACTGGTCACTGAAAGAAGTATTAAAATCTAAGAAGCTAAGTATGGGAATAAAAACAAAAGTCTTTGATACTTGTATACTTCCAGTCATCACTTATGGATGTGAAACGTGGTCACTAACCAAACACCACAAAGACAAATTGGAACGCTGTCAGAGAGCCATGGAGAGAAGTATGACAGGAACCAAGAGGCAAGATAAAGTGAGAAGCAGCATAATAAGAGCGAAAACTAGAGTCATTGACATAATCTCTCGAATAGATCAGCAAAAGTGGAGGTGGACGGGGCACATGATCCGAGATACTCACGGAAAATGGAGCGAAACTGTCTCAGACTGGTACCCAAGAGACGGCAAAAGAAACAGAGGCCGCCAACAGATGAGATGGGAAGATGACCTAAAGCTCACCGCTGGACATCATTGGAGAAGGGTAGCACGAGATCGAAACCACTGGAAGGAGTTAGAGGAGGCCTATGCCAAGCGGCACGCTGAACTACGAGACATAATTTAACGAATTCACAAAACATCATGACTGTACTAACCTATGTAATTATGTTTTAAAGATCAGAATAAAAGGCTATATTATATTATATTATATTATTATTATTTTGGCGTTTTTATTTTTTTGGTCAAGTGTGAGCTGTCCACAGAAATGAGTGAAATTGACCAAATTTTTTTTTAATGCCGTTCGACTCTGTTTCGTTTAAGGATCATTTCATTGTATCGGAAGAAAAAAATCGGGACGGCGAAAGTTGGTCAAATTTAGCAAAATACTTTTTCATACAAATTGTATGAATGAAAAAAAATACCATTTTTTTATGATACCATGTTATTTAGTGTCTTGTAAAGACCATTTTATTGTATGGGAAGGAAAATGCCCGGACAACAGAAGTGGGTCAAATCTTATGAAATACTGACACTGTTAATAGGACTTTATGCTGTTAGAAGAAACATTTCTCTACTTTTGACCAACTTCTAGTGTTCAAATATTTTTCTGGAGATACAATTATCTCATCCTTACATGGAGGTAAGTCAAACAGCATAATAAAAAAAATGGTATTTTTTTTCGTCCATACAATTTGTATGAAAAATTTTTTTGCTAAATTTGACCGACTTCCGCCGTCCAGATTTTTTCTTCCGATACAATGAAATGATCCTTATATGAAACAGAGTCGAACGGCATTAAAAAAAAATTTGGTCAATTTTACTCATTTCTGTGAACAGCTCACACTTGATCAAAAAGATAAAAACGCCAAAATTATCAGTATCAAAAAAGAGCTAAAGGTTCCTAAGAAAGTTTTCCTGTATCTCTTATGGATGCAGATTTCTCCCTTTTGGCCCATTTAAAAGAAACACCCTGTATAAATCTCGTGTCACAATGTTTGTCCTCAATGGACTCCTAAACCACTTAACCGATTATAATAAAATTCGCACACCATGTGCAGTTCGATCCAACTTGAGAGATAGGATAGTTTAAATCTCAAATTTTAGAACGGGTCCTTCACCCGTGCGAAGCCGGGACGGGCCGCTAGTAATTTATATTTTTTGCCTTGCCACGATCGACTGGAGTAATAGTCGCGATCGACCGGTTGGCTACCCCTGCTATCTATGTACTACTCTTCTTCCCATTAACTCTTAACTACTTATTTTACGATACCAATATTGAAATTGCCAGTAAAGAAAACTCCTAAATATAGAAAATTCATAAAATATTTCCTCCATTAACGGGGAAAAAGAAGTATCAAGGAAAAAAGAAACATCATGATATAAGTTAATGGCCGTAAAATGTTAAAAATTGTGTAATTTATTACTGTAGTAAAAATAAAATGAAAGTTTATTTCGAATTTCAGTTGAAAGTCGTTATGGCCACGGCATTATGGTTATGAAGTAAAATAACTTTGGCTTTTTAACGATTTTACTTTTGATCGGCTGTGAAAAGACGTATTTTCCGATATTATCTGTAGCTTTTTTTTTTTTTTTTTTTTTTTAGGTGGTAAAATCATCAAATGAGTTGTCAGACTCTTACTGACTAAAATCCACCCGTGTTCCTTCGGATGCCCTGTACGTTCCGGGGCCGCGGTAACCTGGGTTAAGAAAAAAAACCCGCGACCCCAGCAGGCATTTGGCGCGAAACACGACGCGCCACCAACCCGGGCTTGGTCCTCGGTCGGACGGCGAGCCACCCATTACTCACCGTCCGCAAGCCCGCTCCGCTGCTGTCCCTCTGCTGATCAGAGGGACACGCGTTGGAGCGTCCACACGACAGGCTATTCGCATACGGGCAAAGACTCCTTAGGCACACAGAGCCTAAAGAAGAGTTTTTGCCCGCATCCCAGGGTGCACCGGCCCGAAAAACTGGTCTTCCCCCCGGACGTATCCGAGAGGGAACTCCAGTCCACGGGCGCACGTGGAGGTTTCCTGCCTTAGCACCCTATTATCTGTAGCTAAGTGGATTATTTAATAAAACACCAACTTTCTTCAGAGTTTTTGAAAGTAGTCAAATAATTATTTGAGTGTTGAATACAGCTGCTATGGGCATGGTCCATGCATAGAATTCTGTCTCAAACAAATGACAGCGATTTGAACAAACGTGGCCCACGTTATAAGAAAGTAAAATTTGTTTTGGATACGATAAGAATGACAAACAATCCACTGCTAAACATAGGCCTTCCCTGTAGACTATTCAGAATTTCGCGTGATCCTGTGGTCTTAATAGGATCGTCTATCCTGTCTGTCCACCTTGTAGGTGGACGTCCTCCGCTAGGCTTGCCGTTTGGTAGTTTCCATTGAATAGTGAACCTACGCATATAAAATATCATGCTTTAAAATAGCAAGTAAAATGGCGTGCTAAAAATTTATATCATTTAGCATTTAGCAAGTTATTGCGATATAGCAACTTTGAACACTATATTAATCAGTTCTGCGTAGGTACTGTGTGACATGCCTACCTGCCACTTCAACGTGTTAATATGACGGACTATTTCAATAATTTAGTTTCGACTATGATCCTCCTCATTTCTGATTTGTCGAAAAGCTTCTATAAACAAAAAAAGCGGATTGGGTATTGCTGTTTCAGTAAGCCGAGGAAAATAATAGTACCTACCGTTCTTATGATAATAGATGGCGCCACACGTCTCCGAATTGAGTGGTGAATTCTAAATTAAAGCGAGTTAAGTCGGTTTTGCGAAGACTACGAATAAAACAGTCATATCTTAGTCCTTTTGAGGGTGTGTATTTGATCAAGATCTCCTACAGTGAATAGTGGATGAGCTACTTATCTGTCTCATGGGTGCCGTATATACCTATCGATAAAAGGCCGTCAGTTGGCTTAATTCCTTTATACTAATTAAGCCTATCTCTAATAGGCTTAATTAGTATAAGGATACTCTTCAACAACGCCATGAAAGTCTCCGAGGAGTGTTGCCTAACGACTTTTGTATCAATTAACGCGTGCCGGTGTACGAATTTCTAAGGACTTGTACTGCGATAGTCACCTGGATACCAAAGTCGTAAGGTATCAGAGACTTGCGTTGCCGCGCCGTTGCGTACGAAGTTGCTTAGTCGGGATTTTTTATTCGAATGTTCTAGAAAGAGGGCAATGTTCTTTCAATATCTTGACATTTAAATTTGCCAGTACCTTCTGCTCCATCCAAAGTGCGAGGCGGAGGATACGTCTAGAGAATTATCCACCCAAAAAAAGGTCTTTCAATGTTACAGCACAGAATTATAGAATAGTGTGGAAATCTACGACGATAATAATATTACTAGACTCCGCATGCACGATCTAAGGAACAAAACTATTCTGTCAACTCGCTGAGTTACTACGTAAGAGAGGGAGACGGGGTACTGCGTTGTGATTTGCTAACTCAAGGTCTGTTCTTTCTCAAGGTATGTTTACGGCTCACAGGAGTGGTCGAAATAGCACGGATATAAGACTTTTTAGCCTAATGTGTTGACAGATATTGGACCTGTTATTAGGAGTCTAGTAATATATCGTCGTCGGTGGAAATTAACAGCCGGCTTTCATCATAGTTTGCTGTGAATAAGTAATGAGCTACTTATCTGCCTCACGGGTGCCGTAAACATCGATAAAAGCCCGTCATTCAGCTGCATGCCTTTGTACTAATTAGTCCGTTCCACCATCACTTACTCGCTTGTCAAGCGAGGTAATTAAAGCTATAAATCTGTTTAACCGTTCTTTGTAGCTGTTCATTTAGGCTCATGATCAGTAGCGATCGTTTCAGGGAAATTGGATAATATGTAGAAACGAATTAGGTCGTTAATTAATTGAAGGGTCAAATGAATTTTCGGCAGACCTCGTAGAAGATGGCGGGATGAGCTAGATAATAGAATGACTGGGAGAAAAAAAATCCCAGTGGTTCCATCTTGGAACTACTGGGATATTTTTTCTATTTCTATATGATAACGTCCTTTGTCTCACATTATATCTCTTTTTTCAGTGCTCATGCAATACCTACATCTAATTAGTCCTCCGTAGACTTTTTTTTAATGTGGTAAAATCATCAAATGAGTCCTCCCACCCCGGGAAGGGCGGGAGGGAAAATCCACGGTGTCCTTCAATAGCCCTTAATGTTCCGGGGTCACGGTGATGGTATAAGTCACGCGACCGTCCTCCGTAGACTTAGACTCGTATTGACTTCCACTAAGGGCACCTGGCACCTACGAAAAATTTTGACAAGAGCCTTGTGTGGACTAGATAAGGACCAGTAGCTCGGGTGCCATAATGTCAGCGGGTGCCCTATGTGGAATACCTCGACTTAAATCTATCGTGTTCTTTCAATTGCTTATAACATTCCAGGGTCAAGGAAACTTGCTCAGACAGTCTCGCGATCACATTATCCTTGAATGAAA
Source organism: Agrotis ipsilon (assembly GCA_028554685.1). Lineage (NCBI taxonomy): Eukaryota > Metazoa > Arthropoda > Insecta > Lepidoptera > Noctuidae > Agrotis > Agrotis ipsilon. Next base: position 9,298,535 of record CM052967.1, read on the forward strand.
TAGTTGGAGGCCAGAGGCCTTTGTCCAGCAGCGGGATGACACAGACCGACAGTAAAAAGAATAGGGAAAACTAGGTAATACGCCCTAGTTCACAAAACACCCCGTCATTTTATAATTCAAACTTACTGCTCGAAATGTTGCCAGACTCGTACTGATTAAAACCCACGGTGCCCTTCAATAGCCTTTTACGTTCGAGGCTCACGGTAATTTGATAAGTCTGACGTGATGGAGAGATTGATAGAATACACTTTATTGTTAAACCAAAATTATATAAAAATAAAATATTAACAAATATTTTTTACAATACTTATTTCTAATTTCACGGTTACAATGGCGGTCTCATCGGTAAAAGTGGATATCATCTAGACAACCTTTAGATGGACAAAAGGGACTAAATATAGAATTGGTACTCAATGACTAGCTAAACCACAAAAAAAAAGAAAATGAGAAGAAAATAACTAAAAAAAAACAAAAACGAAACATATAAATGCATACATTACAGGAAGAGGAAATTACAAATACGCTAACAAATTTAATTCAAGAAATAAGAATCAAAATACATTTTTTCCCCGTTTTATCTCGTTTGGATGTCCAATTGTCCATTCTGGGCACGTCTTTAAGTTTTCTCAGCCAATTTGGCTCTACAAATGTTATCTACGTAAAAACCTATGTAAAAGCTTAGAAACTGGTTTCACCTTCTTTCAGCAAGACAACTATGTATTAAAAAAAACATACTACTTGTGCAGAGTGAATTGTGCCAATTTTTTTTTTTTCTTCTCGACGTTTTATAAGTGCCCATTGAGGCCCATGTAAATAAAATATTTTGATTTTGATTTGATTTTGAATTTATACAGCGGAACCGTTTGTTTGTTTTCTCCCAACTACTGTTTCGAATTGTGTTTTTTTTTGTTTCGGATAGCCGAATTCTCGAGGATGGCCATAGACTCTAAATAACATCACGCTACGACCAATAGGAGCCAAGCAGCCTGTGAAACATCTAGTAATTATATAAAACTGAAGTTCCTTTGTTTGAAAATATATTTTTGTGTTGCATATAATAGTCCATCGTTTTATCGATGAAGGTTAATTGGGTAGAATATCACGCTTTTTTTTTTTTTTTTTGCTTGGTAAAATCATCAAATGAGACCTCCAACCCCGGGCAGGGCGGGAGGTACTGTCAGACTTGTACTGACTAAAATCCACGGTGTCCTTCAGTAGCCCTTTATGTTCCGGGGTAATAGAAATAAGTCCCGCGACCCCGGCAGGCTTTGGCCCTCTGAGAGGGGGCCCCGTCATTTTGCTGACAGATCTTTGAGGCGCGCGTGGAACACGACGGGCCGTCGACCCGGGCATGGTCCATGGTCGGACAGCGAGATGCCCTTTACTCGCTGTCCGCATGCCAGAATATCACGCTACGGCCAATTAGGACGGAGCAGCGGGTTTGAAACAACAGTATTGTATTACCCAGTTATTGGGTTGTGGGGGTCTGATAGGCAGTAGCTCCATCTAAACTACTGATATCCAGCTGCATCTGGTTTGACTGGAAACCCCTATATAGTTGGGAAAAGGCTAGGCAGATGATAGGCGGGCGTGAAACAACGGAGAACAGCTATGGTATATAAAGCAAAATGTTGAAATACATTATGTCTATGTCATTAGGTATACCTAAGTAGATAGGTACAAATAAAGGATGTTTCGAATGTCTCGTCTACCTCTGAGTACATTAAATGGGGACTGAAATCATGAATAATATATTTAGGCACGTAGGATTTAAAATAGGCTTTCACACTTTGCATTAACAAGTAGCAGTGACGTGGTTTCTCTGTAATTAGTATTCAAAAAGAAGACCCTATAGAAATTCAAATTCCATATACCCACCCTTTTCTAAAAAGTGAGTTATATTCGGTTCAATCGGATGCAGCTGATTATCTTTTACATGAAGCGTCTGCCTATTTGACTTCCACAACCTGTATCTGGTTAATACGATACGCCTTGGCAAGACTGATTGTCAGACTTTCGAGTTTCTAACTAACAGTAACGACTGATAGAGATCTACAAACGACAGCCAGGACCAACGGCTTTATGAGCTTGCTGAGGCACGGAGAAAACTCAATTTGATACATTGTTACCTATACACGTACCAACCTAGGTAAGCGTGGCATATTTAAAGATCTGTGAGGATATCATTGAGCAAGCTCTTGAGGATACAAAAGTAGGTACTGGCTTAAAATGTGATTAAAAAAACCCAACCAAAGTTTCTACATTGTATCCGCTGTCAATTTGTCCAGTGACCGTGAACGAAGTTAAGCTCATCCCTTTTGTTACGTCTAATCGAGAGGATCGGTTAGGTTAGGTTCCGCATAATCGATCATGTGGTAAGCCGGCTTTGTCGATACTTGATACCTATATTTAGATTATTTATGACTCTTTTTGTACTGGATTCTGTTTGAGCTATTTGAGAGATTTGTGCATGCAGTAAGCAATTTGAAGACCTCAAGTTTGATCAACGTTTGGCGAGATCAATCTATAGATGGGTGACCGTCTATTACCTCTCTGGATCATCATACTTAGAGAAACATGTTAAGCCGTTGACTTTTTTTTAGATCTATGAACGTCTTTTCGGGTAGTCCCAAGTCAGAAAGGCAGCCAACTAGTCTTACCAAGGCGTATCGTATTACCCAGTAAATCGGTTGTGGAGGTCAGATAGCCATTCACTATTGATATACCTAACGCTTATACTGGAAGTTGAACTTAACATAATTGGAAAAAGGCTTGATGTAATATGATGATGTGTCGAGTTGGCTATGTCCATATCCGATCGCTATTCTTAGATTATAACTCTATTTTGTTCGAGCGCTTTTGTACGAAAATGTAAGGAATTTTTCGTTAAAAATTTTCAATATGAGGTCGCCGTTCAAGAATTCCTGCTGCTATTCAAATTCCTTGTGTAATAAGATGTTAAATTATTCTGGGTTTTTAGAGCAGTAATTAAAATATGAAATACGATTAATACCAGCACGCGTAGCATGGCGATTCTTTCTCTATTCTACCAAGAAACGACAAAGCTCTTTCTATCCCACACGATATGTCTTCTGCCCGAGCATGGCGCAGCCTGTAGACTCGTGTTTCTATGAAGACAAGACATGAGATTTCTTTCCATAGCAACGGCGAATGATTGAACTGTGAATGAACTAAAACGTTTAGTTAACGAAAAAAACGTGTAAAATTCTCAAGTTTTCAATACAACTAAAATTATTTTATTGGAATTAGACAAAATTATCCGTAATTCTAGAAATATGTGCATTCATTTGCAATAAAAAAACTTTTTGCACATAAATCACAGCGACAACAAAACGTAAAAAGTATCCAAACCATAGACACACAGTATGGAAACGAGTCTTTCCTAGCCAAATATCAAATAAAATTAACATACTTTCTAGAAACAGAGAAAAACAAGTTTAGAACATTATCTATGTGTTATAGGAGACAGATATTTATTATATGAAAAATAATGATCACAATTATGATTACGGCAATTTTAAGCCGATAATGTTGGGTCCATACTGCATGTATATGACTGATGACACGTAGATTCTTGCAAAAATGTTTTTGTCTAGTAATAAACATTGGAAAGATTAGCTGTCTGCATTATTTCACTAAAGTTTATCATTTTATATTTTTTCATGGAACTCGTATTAAAAAAAAGTTTGATGCACTTTCCTTACAAGTTTCATTCAGCCTTTTTTATTCTAGGAGTTTGGAGGACCCTTACTTGTTTTTAAAACAAATTTAAAGTCTATAAACATCAAGAATATTATAAAAAGAAACTTGTCTAGGTCTCATTTGATGTAGACAAGTTTCTCTTGTAGAGAAGAAATGTGTCTTCCCCCAAGTGTCAAAAGTAGAGAAAATATTGTCGGCATGCTCGACGTTGTAGACTTCTTTCTATCGTAGAGAAGAAACATTTCTTTTCTACGCGACAAACATCGCCGTGCTTAGGACGATAGAAATCTTTCTTCAATCTGTCAGTTTGTCGATTCTTCCGTCGATATAACTCGTTTCTACGGTGGTCATGCTACGCGTGCAGAGGTCATTCAGTGGTCGAAGTTCGACCATAATTCATTTTTTTTTAAACGTCTATGAATTTCGATTGTCAAAGAATATAACCATGCTTGATTTCTGTTAAGACGTTTCATGTACTAAGTGTAATGTTTTTAATTAATTTAAAGTAATTTTGAAGCAACATCATAAAAGTATAGCATTTTTCTCCTTCTCTGTGGAGAATGTTTTCCTTCAACGTACAAAAATACAGTTATTTATGTGTAAATCATAAGGAAAACATCGTTAGGAAACCGACATGTCTTATTACCGAAAATTGACAGTACAAGTACAAGACATGAAGTGATATCTACCAACCCGCACTGGATTAGGGCCCGTTCCCTCATATAGAGAGGAGGCCTGTGTCCCAGCAGTGGAGACATTATAGACTGATAATGAGGAAGTGTTTTTAGGGACCCATCTTTCTCTGCATCATAATTCATCAGAATTGGATCAACCGTTATGACTTGACTTTCGTATTTATAATATTTGTAATAGGAAGGATGTGAATCATACTTGTTTTTTTTTCTTTTCATTATGTATGTGAATCACGTTTCAGTACCTATTCGGTTAGATAAATGGACTATGAAACTTTGAGTTTGACTTCCTCGACTTAGAAATTAGAAACCGCATGCCCTTTGGCATGAGAAGTTACAGAAACTGTAATTAAGTTGACTAATAGGGGTAGGAGATGGAGTTATTATACTTTATTTTTCTAACTATTCCTTGTCTGAAACCTCATCTACGAAGAAATAGTTAAAAATGAATGAATTAAAACATAAGAAAAAAAAACACGTAGGTAGGTATTCTCATCATGTATTTTAGAAGCGTGACTGCTTAATTTTGTAAAATGGTGGAGTACCTATATTACGGTTTCAACTGGTTGCATTAGTCAACATATATCTGACACAGACAATCCTAGATTATACCCACATTTTAGAAAGAAAAAAAAACTAACGAGTCTTCAACCTAATTAGGCTGGACGGTCTTATGTAGATTTTTTCCGTACTAGAAGTAGGAAATGTTCAGCTACGAAATATTCTATATAGATTTGTTCACCTTCAATGACATCTAACTAAACATTATATTATCTAAATTAATTTAAAACTGAGCTGAACATGATTATTTTTAACCCCCGACGGAAAAAGAGGGGTGTTATAAGTTTGACGTGTCTGTCTGTCTGTCTGTCTGTCTGTCTGTCGGTCTGTCTGTCTGTCTGTCTGTCTGTCTGTGGCATCATAGAGCCCGAACGGATGAAGCGATTTCAATTAAGTTTTTTTTGTATGAAAGGTGACTTATCTGCGAGTGTTCTTAGACATGTTTGATGAAAATCGGTTGAGCCGTTTAGAAGTTATGGGGGTGAAAGCGGGGAAAGGTAACCGAGGGTCTGCAAATATACTCGAGTTGGGTATCAAATGAAAGCGTACTGAAAGGGAATATTGATGACTTAATCGGGAGTACTCTTAGCAGAAGTATGTACCTATAAAAAGTATAAAATAAAAATTAAATTAAAATTTAAAAAACCCCCGACACAGAAACTAAGTTCTCTTTAAAAAGTAAAAAATAATAAAAATACGTCGCGTTGGGGGACTGCAAAAAAACAGGAGATGATAAATAATTTGGAGCAGTCCCCGAACGCGACGTATTTTTATTATTTTTTACTTTTTAAAGGGAACTTAGTTTCTGTGTCAGGGGTTTTTTAAATTTTTAATTTAATTTTTTGTTTATTCAAATAGGTACCTAGGTATTGTAGAGCCAAGACAGAGCATCGACATAAATGGACAGTGGTCAAGTGACATACCTAACTGGACCACAACGTCTTGGAACACCGTTTATAAATGGACCCGTCAGTCTCTCCTTGCTATACTAATAACTAACATAGTAACCACAACACTAGTGGTCGCCGTTTGGTCACGAAACTATTAGTTAGCCTCTTGCACAAATACTACTGTCCGGGTCAGGTCGGATGGCCTATTTGGAACTGGCCTAGTAATACCTAGTCTTACTACAATGGACTGCGATTTTTACTGTCTGGACTTTTTTTTTAAGATGGATTTGCTCTTGACTTGCTTGGCTGGCTTGTCTAGGTCAGGGGTGAGAGACAAAGTCAACGGTAGAGCGAGCTCACCCAGAAGGAGCCTGTTCACTCTATCTTTGAAGGGATTAGGGCTGTATGCGTCCGGAAATACAGACGCAGGCAGAGAGTCCTGACTGCTATGCCAGAGGTCGTGGGTTGGATTTCCACACAGGACAAAAATGTTTGTGTGATAAGCACGATCATTTGTTCTGTGTCTGGGTGTAATTTATCTATAATATGTATATATTTAGAAGTATATAAGTTTATTCATCAGTTGTCTAGTACCCATAACACAAGCTCAGCTTAGCTTGGGACTAGATGGCGTTGTGTGATAGTTGTGGAATATTATATTATTATTAACAAAAAAAAAAGACTATTAGGTGACTGTTGATTATGTCAAGAAATAGATAAGTAGGCTGCGCCTACCATGTATCTAATATCGATTAAGGACAGGGTTTTTTGTTGTTTTTATAACCCTGTACTAGGAACGTCGGTGAACTTGGCAGATCATTTCTCAGCAGATCATAAAAAAAATGTGAGTTCTATAATTGGCATGCAGATGAGTTCTAGAGTTCCCTATACTTTTTAAACATAGTTCCGGCGTTTTGCTTGGAAAAAAAATGAAAATGAAAATGAATAGGAACATCCCATGTATGTACAACTACACTAAGCGCGCGAGTTGAATGCAGAGCTTAGGAATGCGGTAGTGCTGTTGACAAGGATGGCAAAGTACTACACTGCAGGCGCGTGAGGTGGGGCGTGCGGGTAGCGGGGGGCTCTTCACCTCAGACCCCGACTGCATTCAACTCGCGCGCTATCTGTACATAATATCTTAGCATAGTTTAAGAAGTAAGAAAAGATTTTCTTTGTTCTGTCTATAAAAAACAATGTGTTTTACAAATTGTGTTTTCATATAAATTGCATGTAACTTGTTACTTAAAAGGAGTGATTTTACATTCAAGCACACTGAAATTTAAAAGCAATCTCACTTTATTTGTTTTGCTGATTCTTTGTGTTTCTAAAGTGCAGTGCAATTTAGTTTTCAATTTGTGAATGATATTAGATTTTTTTGAATAATATGGTCTCTTCTCTCTCTCGTCTCTTCTTGGAAGAAAGAAGGAAAAATTTTTAGTGGTTGAAGACATACAAAAAAAAAGAACAAAAAAAATTGTAAGAAAACACAACAAAAATTAATACGGTGTGTCTCAGTCAAGACGAAAGTTATAACACCTCACTTGATTAGATTTTTAAAAAATTAGAAACATACTCATCAGACAAAAAAATATGATATGACAACCTAAGTGGAAGTGTGAAGGTTTTTACAAATTAGAGATCTGTACCCTTTTTTTTTTTTACGTGGTAAAATCATCAGATGAGGCCTCCCACCCCGGGCAGTGGGCGTCCACCACCGCGGGTGGGGCGGAGGGAGGACCTTGTCCTCTCTCTCACGCGGCCCGCCTCCTCCTTCGCGAGCATGACTGCTTCGCAGAAGGAGGCGACCGCTTCCCACTCCGTCTGGAGATCTGTACCCTTAGCACGAGTTTTCACTAAATGAGCCGTAAAGTAAACTGGAACTTTGACACTTTCAAATTGACAATTTTCAAGGAAAAAATGGAACAGCCCCTCTGGTGTGCGAAGAAGAAACTAATTTTTTCCTTGAAAATTGTCAATTTGAAAGTGTCAAAGTTCCAGTTTACTTTACGGCTCATTTACTGAAAACTCGTGCTAACGGTACTGGTTGTGATCTACTTACAAAATAATAAAAGGTAAACACATAGTATCGGGCTATCTTTCTGCTGAATATCAAAAGTCATCCAATCGAAAAGGGGTCGAGGTCTTGAAAGCTACCGATAAACGTTTTGTAATTAAATTGTCACTGTTAAGTACTTGTCTCTGTAATGTGTAATCTAGGATCACTTCAGACAGAGACATAAGGAAAGGAAATTAATTAAACTGGGGGTTATTTTTTTAATTTTGACATGATTTTTTAGGTCGCCGGACTAACGAGTACTTAAACTTATAGAGGCACTTGAAGGACACCGTGGGTTTTAGTCAGTACAAGTCGGACAATCCCTCCTGCTCTGCCTGGGTGGGAGGACTCATCTGACGACCTATACCAAGCTAAAAAAAAAATGATGTAGTTCAGAGTACAGTCACGAGCAATAACATGTATATGTTACGGTAAATGTGGTTAATTGAAAATTATTAATATTTTTACAAAATTATTAATAATAACCACATGTTTTGGTAAATGTGAATAAACGATCGAAATTTATTACTTTTAGTAGTAATTATTAATAATTCACGACACATATTGGTAAAAGTGATAAAATTAATAAAATAAACGGCTAAACCTAGTGCTAACTGAAGATAAGTATGATACACGTAGGTTTAACCGCATGTGGTCGGTTACACCTAGGTTTAGCCGGTTAGAACTAGGCCCAACCTCGGAACTTGCTGGCACCCCGACTCGGACAATTTAGGTTAGAAGAGGATGGCGGGGTCTGAAAGACCCCGCCATCCTCTTCGTGGTTATTTTTTTTTAACCACGTAGAAGTAGGAGCCCCGCGGAGCGGGGCTCCGTCGACATGCTCCTGTGAAGGAAGTTTACTTATTACATTTATCACTACTAGGGTCAAATTATTAATAAAAACCGACAAATGTGATTAATTAATCACTTTAACCTCGACTTTCGGTAATTATTAATAATAATAGATAATTATTAATAATCTTCAATTATTCACTCTTACCGTAACATATACACTTACAAAATTCAAACGCAAATTGTTCGTGAAATATTGGTTTCCACTTTGAAATAAGACCTTTTTCGTAATAGTATGGCTTCCAAATTAGAAGTCTAATAAATAGCCATATTAAGTTTAATCAGTATGGTATCAGAAAATCGCCTTTTAATACTGCATAGTGTATACATACTATTGCTCGTGACTGTACACCCTCTTAATGCAAAAACATATTGCTCCGCGTTAGTTAATCTTCCCTCTTTTTGTTTAGAGTACTTTGATATTTATTTTTAGCGTAATATTGTGCTCTAGAATTTTGTAACCTTATAAACAGGTTCATCATTTTTCAGCTGATTGACTTATATTCTACCAAGTTTTGACATCTAATTCTATCACATGTCACATCGACCAAGCTTTGTTTCAGAACAAAAGGTTTTTCAGGAAAATGAGAAGATTCTTTTTCTAATATTTTTGTTGGCATAATTTAATGTAGAGCAAAACTGAAATGTTCCGTAATATGGTTATATTTTTAGAAAAGGTCACTTCTATCTAAATAGGTATAATAGGTTCATAACATGCCCAGTGATCTGTCAAACGATTTCCGTGGACAAAATTAATGGGAGAAATTCTGAACGCGTTGCTTTGGTGTCAGCCACGCAAAAACTTTCCCTCGTTTACTTTGTTTTTGTTCGGTGTCCCACACAGGCGATTATCGTGGGGACTAATGTACATTTCGTTCGCGCCTCTAAGCGTTAGGTACTGCGTAAAATAAATTGTAATGCTTTTATTTTCTCATCAAGCGTTTGGTAAGACATAAAAACAGGCTGCGGATTTTGGTTAAATTAGTGCGTCGTTTTACTGGAAACTAAATTAGATTGCCTCTACCTACAATCCTACATACCTGTTTTTATAGGTATTTGAATTCTAATAGTTTGCTTCTATTTCGTATAACTGTCTCATAGTAAGAAAAAAAGGGGTCACAATGTACATACGAACGGCTGTTGAAAGTCAAAGAAAAACGGCCGAAATTCACGAAAAAAGGCATAGAAATAAGTAACACCCCAAGTGCATAATAAGTAATAACGTTACAAATAACCTTTCTACCATAATTTCGTTTATTCCCCCTCTACAATCTGTGAACGACCATCTTCACGATTACTTCCTTAACATTGACGTTATGACAAAGAAAAATCTTCCCACCGCACAGTGGTTCTGACGCGGAATCATTCCTGGGCAAAATATCTTGGCATCTTAACAATCTGAACAATTGTTACGTAACCCCGAGGGGTAGGTTTCTTAAATTTTATGGAAAAAATAAGTGGCGGGTTGTAAATGGAAAGTGGTACGAGTCTTACTGGAATCTGGGGACAAATAAATTTAATTGGCAAATGGGACTTTGTTGCCATTGAATTTTTATACGGCTGAGATGTTCGGATTTCTAGTTACTGTTCGAGTCGATAGATGGCGTTAGAAGTTTGAAGTGTAGAGGAGTGCATAATTAATATAGTCATAGACGAATAGTACTATTGCTAGGGTGCCTTTCCACCAGAGATGTGCTATGTAGGTGTGCTACGAGGATGTAAAAGCTGAGATACGAAACTATGTGACCGTTTGCACTGATGCTACGCTATGTAGCGATGAGAGTAAGAAGTGCTATGAGATGCGTAGCAGCGCTACGAAGATGCGCAGCTCGAGCTATGTGATGTATCGATAGTAGGGAAGACGACCCATAGCACTCATCCATAGCACGCAGCCATAGCACACATCTAATAGTTGAATCCGTTTCCACCAGTGCTGTGCTATGTAAACCAATGAATATGTGGTGGTGGAAGGGAAACCAAACGCATCCGCAGCAACGTAGCATAGCGCATCTCTGATGGAAAAGCTGTCTTACTGGATGAGTGCGTATCTCAAGGGACTTATTACGGCTATTTATCGTTGTGGTTTACGGTTTAATTAAGTCTTTCATCTTATTTTACTGTTTTGAGAGCAGTGGTGATGAAACAAATTACAAAAAGTAAATGGTTCTGGTTGGGTTCGAACCCACGGCCGACAACTCGTAAGTCGAGGCCGATAACATAGGGCCACCACTGCTTATATCGCCATAAGTCCAAACCCGTTCAGAAATGTTTGTGTGAGAGTTAAAAACATCTATCCATCTTCACAAATAATAGTAAGAATGAACCTCAAATTATTTACCTAAAATGTTCTCGATATTATGTAGGTATCTATCGATATAAGCTCTTTGTTTTATCTCAATCGATATGTTGATACCTATCTATTGACGTCCAAATAATTTACCAAGATTATTACCCTATTTTATCAGATAATCCTCCCGTCCTTTCTATCGTAATTGGAATATCTAGGCCTCTTATTCGTCTATTGTCAATTGGGTTTGGGTAAGTACCCAGATAAAATATATAGAGTCGAATTGTGGCTCATAGAATTCATGATTCAATAAAATTATAATCGGATATTTTAAATGAAATGGTTAATTTTAAATCGTTCTATGAAATTGTTAAAAGGATACTCGTTTTGATTGGCATTTACGTCAACCGTAACCTTTCATAATTATTTGTATATTATATACAGCTAATTAAAAATGGTTACGTATTGATTTGGTTATATCAGATATCGGGGTTAATTAAAATCTTCTTTATATTATGAGTATGATGAGCCATTGTTAAACCACATATTTATTTTAATGAGTCTCGCAAATATTGATTCTTTTGACGTGTATTATACGTTTTTACGTCAGTTGTAAGTCGTGGGTTCGAACCTACGAACCCATCCAGGCGCATTACTTTTTTTTCCACGAACACTTTTTTTTTAAAGGGTTTGCTGTCAGGAATTAGAAAAAAATAGTCACGTGTCTTAAATTCAACATGTTGGACATCCTAAATGGCGGATTGTCTATTTGAAATGCATGCCCATGATATGATATGGGTATTAAACGAAAGGATTTGCTATCAGGAATTCGAAAAAAATTGTGATGTGGCTTAGATCGAAATTATGGCGGACAAGCTTTGAGGCACTTTCCGATAAGCAGGCTGAAATTTTCAAGGTAGCTTCAAACCCGATGAACAAAGATAAAAATAATATAATTAATAAATAGATTTAAAAAAATCTAAAAACCCACGTTTTTAAATGTCCTAAAAATAAGTTTACGTGGTAAAATCATCAACTGAGTCCTCCGAGAGAGTTTGACTGTCCCTCCCGCCCGCCCTGGGAAGGAGGACTTATTTAGTGTTTTTACCACGACAAAAAAAGATCAAACGTTAAAAAAAACATTCTTCATCTATTTTTTTATACATTTAAAGGCTATAGCAGATTATAGCAACAGTAGGCTAAAGCTAGTGCAGCAAGGACTGCTCTTCTGTTCAGTGAATGCGGCCAGAGTATGCGATGTATACAATACAGTCATACGAATGCCATGTAAGAGGATTTTTGCATTGTAGCGCTGCGGCAGAGCGCTAATCTGCTCTAGCCTTTACAGTATTTTTGTTGGGTAGATACCGAGAAGGTTTTTGCACGAGTTAGAAAATATACAGCTTAGAAAGCTCTAAGCTCGTGTTAAAAAGAAGGGAGTGGAAGTATTTTGAAAATTCTGTACTTCTGTAAGAATAATGAAGAAATTCTGTACTTATGTAAGAATAATTAAATAAAGCTGTCAATACAGATACGGCTGTAAGCGTCGAAGTCTCGCATATGCTCGCTAAATGTTTGGGTTATTGGGTGTAAGTAGTATCTTAGCATTATTTCAGTCGAAGAATGAAAAACTATGTCTTTACCAAAATACCGAAAAACATAAAATCCCGTATTATTTCCTGTATTTCTTGCCAGAAAATTATCTATTAGTTATTAGACATATAATATCACCGTAAATGGAGCGAAAATAGATTACGTAGATGAATTAGTTAAAATATTACAGATTAATTACAGTTTGTCACAATTTCATTCTGAAGACAAAATCAAAATGAAATCTCTCTGACAAATTGTATATCTCTACCTAAAAGCAGATGTTTTGCAAATGACAGATTAATTACTAAGTAAAATAATTAATAAATGTCGTAATATTTCAAACATTTTGGATAGTTCAAAATAAGATTTCAGTTTAATTTATCTTTTTTTTAATTAGGACTATCAGGAAACTGCTTTGACGTTTTAAGCTTCGGATAATTAAGGTTTGTTTTTTAGATAAATCCTGTTTATTTTTTAGACTGGCCATTAATAAAACTTTTATCGTTTGCGATCTAGGCTAATGTATTTGAACGATTTATCTTTTCATGAGATTCCACAGAGGACGGGATAATGACGTAAAGGGACGATTTAAAATGGCGCTAAAGGCATCCTTCAGCAGAATTGTTGGGGCCCTTAATGTGGAAATGTCATTTTGTGGCAATAAAACCTCGGAGTACTAATAAAGGTTTACTTTCGAATCCTTTATGGACTTTTTAATGCGTCCGGGAAAGTTCCGGTCAACTTTGGAACCCATGACTTCATAAAAAATTTAATGTTGTTCCATTTTTTCACGTTTCTGAACTTTTTTTTTTTAATGAGCTGAGAACTTCGCTACATTTTAGAATTCATTTTTGCTACTAAGCTAGGTTGAGACCAAAAATAAACACATTGAAAAAATTAAGAACAGTCAAGTTGACAGTTAACCATGAGACGTGTCTTACAACAGCGGTTACAGCAAAGAAAATTATAGAAGTGGTATAGTACTGCAACAATAAACTTTACACAAATTATGACAAAGAAATTAGAACACATCGAATCGACGTGAAGTCGTGACTGTAGTCTAAAGACGTTCCCTCCTAGACTGACGAGCATTCGTGTACATCTCATAAATATAAAAATCAATTGCTGTTCGTTAGTCTCGCTAAAACTCGAGAACGGCTGGTTGGATTTGGCTAATTTTGGTTTTGATTTATTTGTGGAAGTCCGGGGAAGGTTTTAAAGATAAAAAAATATATTCTGAGGCGGTACGAAGTTTGCCGGGTCAGCTGGTTTAGTATAGATTTGATATAAGGTGCGCATTGTGATGCTCGATTGTCTTCCGTCACTGATGAAATGTTCTAATCTGTAATTTTACATTACAAGTGAATGCTCGCGGTAAGGGAGCTCCACCCACGTCTTTTTTGGGTGCCTACTAGTACCTAAGTACTAGTACCCAAAAACTACGTGGGTGCTTACGGTATTTCAGGGAGACCCTGAAAAAAACATAGAAAGCAAAGGTATTTTGCCCAAACTGGAAAATTCTATTAAACTTCGCCTGAAGGCTTGAATATTCTGCTCTAGTGTACTCGTAGGTGGTTTTAATAAACCACAGGCGCTTCTGGTGTTAAATTTAGTAACAGTTAAGAGTAACTTTGTCAAGGTATATGGGGAAGTTTTACTCAAATTATTCACAGCTACACCGAGTTATTTATGGGACGTCTTTGTGAAAACTTGGATATGAATACGTTATATAAGAATACTTCCCTACCCCTCACAATTTAAGAGGTTTTCCCTTCTAATTTAATATCTACCATTTTATTACTTTTTCATTTATATACTCAACTTTCCGTCAAAATATATAAGCACAGGGAAGTGGGTACCGGCAATAAAGAATGCATAATTTCACACCGATACGTTCACTTATTTTTTGACAATCAATTCGGGTATTAATTTACATGTAATATTATACTTCAATCATGATGCAAAAGACACGTGGCTTCATCTTTTTTAAGAAAAACTTTATTGTTGTTTACCTCGGGAATATTCCTTTTTTTTAGATAAAGGGTACATACTCTATGTCTGTTTCTGTATACCTCACAATGATGCAAAATTTCAGATTGATGGGTTTAGTGATGTTCCGTTTGTTTGTTTGTCTTTCGTATGTCGACGGCATTTGGCTATTTGTTTCAGCCTAAAATGGACTGACATTTTGGCACTCAGTGCTGATTGCTAATGTCTAGTGAATGATTAATAGGTACTTACTCTTAGTTAGTGAACGATTGTAGATACGTTTACTTAGGTGCGTCATGGTAGCTAATTTTAACACTAGTTTTAATGAACAAAGGTAATTATAATGGTAAAATAAATAAAGGTAGTGGCCAGTTATATTGAATTATTTCGGAATTATTTAGTTTTAAACAATGTTTAAACACTGAAGTTTAAACAAAAGGCATTGGTACCACAAGGCTATACAAAATGATTATTGTTTCATTAAATAAAATTATTCGAACAATTGAGCTTATAAATGACTTTTAACAATTTCAACCGCTTTGCAAGCAAAATGGAATTCATTGAAAAGCTATTAAAGTTCAAAATTGGTATCAATTCGATTGAACTGCGTTTGCCAATCAGTAAGTAATTGAATTAATTACACTTGAAAACTTTTCTGGAATGACAGTTAAAGGTCAACTTTTAACAAAGAGTATGTCTGAAGTTGTGACGTTCTGAAGACGTTCCATGTTCATTGTTTTTCATATTTATTGTAGTACTAGCTTCTGCCCGCGACTTCGTACGCGGATCCTGTTGCTTATGCCAGCGACAGCGGGATCGTCAAAATCAAAGATCTGAAAATTCTGACACCCAACTCCAAGAGTCCGATTAAAAAATTAATGGGAAATTGGCCAGTAGAGTAAAGAAGAAGGGTCACGGTCCATACAAAATTTACCCAGCTTCGGCGCAAATGAAATATATCTCAGTTTTTTCGTAATTTTATGTACATCAAATTACAGGTTTCTTTTTTTTCAATTTCAGTGGCTTACTTAGTTAAATTGCTTAAATACGAGTTTAGAGAAATGTTAAAGTTACTAACTGTTCCTCGCGGTGTCTCCTGCTGCTCGGCTCCTATTGGTCATAGCGTGATATTATATAACTTACAGTCTTCCTCGAAAAATGGACTATCCAACACAAAAAGATTTTTTAAATTCGAAGCAGTAGTTCCTGAGATTAGCACCTTCAACCAAACAAACTATTCAGTTTTTTCAACTGGGCGTGGGTGGCTATGTCCAAAACTATGAGGAATATCGAAAAACATTGAAAGGAGTCTCCAGGCGGATTTTGACAAAATCTAAAACGGCATCATTGGATTTTAGAAAAATCAGTAAACCTGGCTAGGAATCGAACCCGCTGATCTGGAAAAAAATCACTTCCTGTATTATTACATCATTTGATAGTATTGCTAAAAAAGATCGATTTCTGGGAAGCAATCATATACGGCAAAAATAAGGAAATAGCTGATTTTTGTGAAATTGCTATTTTTCTTGTCTTGTTACTTTGAATCACTGTCTTGAAGATTGATCAGTTTTTCATTATTGTAAGTTTTCCTTAAGTTTGACGTATATGATTACTTCCCAGAATTTGATCCTTATTAGCAACACTATCAAATGATGTAATAATACAGGGTGTGATTTTTTTCCAGATCAGCTGGTTCGATTCCTGGCCAGGATTACTGATTTTTCTAAAATCCATTGATGCCGTTTTAGATTTTGTCAAAATCGGCCTAGAGACTCGTTTCAACATTTTTCGATATTCCTCATAGTTTCGGACATAGCCACCCACGCCAAGTTGAAAAAGCTGGATAGTTTGTTTGTTTGGTTGAAGGTACAAATCTCGGGAACTACTGGTTCGATTTTTAAAAATCTTTTTGTGTTGGATATTCCATTTTTCGAGGAACACTGTAAGTTATATACTATCACGCTATGACCAATAGGAGCCGAGCAGCAGGGGACACCCCGAGGAACAGTTAGTAACTTTAACATTTTTCCTAATTCTTATTTTAACAATTTAACTAAGTTAGCCACTTAAATTGAAAAAAAGAAAACCTTATATTTAATGTACATAAAATTACGAAAAAATTGAGATACATTTCTCTTGCGCCGGGGCTGGGTCACAGATGACCCTTCTTCTTTTTTGTTAATACACTCATCGCTAGAGCAGTGGTGGCCCAGTGGTATCGGTCCCGACTTACAAATTGTAGGTGGTGGGTTCGAACGCAGCCAGGCGCATTACTTTGTGTAATTTATTTCATCACCACTGCCCTTATTGTTATTGTTATTGTTCAGGGCTCCCTTTTCCGCATTTGGACTCGTAGGTGGTCCGTTATGCGTGAGGTGGGACGATTGGCTATGTGAGCCAACCCAGCTCCTTCCAGAAGCTCAGAAGTCTCCTGGGACGTTCGCAGGCTTCTTGGAGCGACCTTGGAGTACCAAGGTTTTGTGCCCGTTGGTTAGCAACACCCTCGCATTCCAGGATTACGTGGGATGCTGTTTCATCCGCGTTCAGGCAGCCCCTGCACAACGGGCTGTCTGTCGCGTTGATGTTAAACAGATGTTTGTTGAGTGGGCAGTGGCCGGTGAGCATACCCACCACAACTCGCAAGTCTGTTCGTTGGAGTCTGAGAAGTCTACTGGTCAGTCGCGGTGTTAGTGCAGGTACCGCCTCTTTAGACTGTCTGCAGTCGGTTGTGGATGCCCATCTGGCATTATGTTGTGTTTGGGTTTGCAGGCGTACCCAGGTCCTAAGTTGACCTGATGGGATTGGCAAAAAGGGTGCGGGACCGGCGACATCCACATCCGAGCCTCTCCTTGCAAGTTCGTCTGCCGCATCGTTACCCAATGATCCACTATGTCCTTTGATCCATTGCAAAATGACCTTGTTGCGGTCCGATATTTTTTGCAATGCTAAGTGACATTCGTAAATTAGGCTGGACGACATGATGTTGCCGTTCAGCGCCGTAAGTACAGCCATACTGTCTGAGAGAATTCTGATTCCATAGTTGGAGATGTTCCTCTCCTTGACTGCGATGGCAGCTTGGGTGATTGCTACACATTCACATTGGAATATGGAGCTATGTTCCCCTAGCGGTAAAGATATTTTGATGTTGAGATCCATTGAGAATACACCGGCTCCTGTGCCGGTTTTGGTTTTAGAGCCGTCCGTGTAAATACGGACTTCGTTAGCTCCGGATTGATCTCGCTCGGTCTCCGTTAGTTGAATCCGATAGAGTTTATCGAACACGTAAGTTTTGGGGATTCTGTCACAGGGCGCTTCAATGTATGGTACATCGTTTAATGCCCTTTCCCATATTATGGTGTGATTGCCCCTTTGGTTTTTCCACATGCCGGAGTGTTTCAGCCTGATTGCCGCCATACTGGCTTCCTGTTTAATAAAGAGATCCAGTGGCGGCAGGCCAAGCATTATCTCCAGGGCATTGGTGGGTGTTGTTCGCATACATCCTGTGGTGGCTGAGCAGGCCAACCTCTGGAATGTCTGTAGTTTTTTACGGGTGGTTATGAGTTCAGTTCTGGGCCACCAAACTACCGCTCCGTAGGTGATTATTGGTCTAATTACGCTCTTATATAGCCATAGTGTTATTTTCGGCGAAAGGCCCCAGGATTTTCCCAGAAGTCTTCTACATTGCCAAAATGTTATGCTTGCTTTGTTAATCTTGTGGTCCAAGTGTTTGTTCCATAACAGTTTGCTGTCAATGATGATACCCAGATATTTGACCTCATTTGTTAGGGACAGCTCGGTGCCAAACAGTTTAGGAAGTTGTAAACTGCCAAGATTGCGTTCATGGGTGAACATGATGAGTTCCGTTTTTGACGGGTTCACTGATAGTTCGTGCTTCAAGCACCATTGTTCAACGATCTTCAGAGCCTGCTTTGCCAGGTTGCACAGTACATTCTCAAAAGGTCCCGTTATGAGAATGGCTAGATCGTCTGCATAGCCCACCGTGTAATACCCATGGTCGGTGAGTCTGCATATCAGCTCATTGACCACGATGTTCCATAGGAGGGGGGAGAGAACACCTCCTTGCGGACAGCCTTTAGCTACCACCCCTCTGGTCGTGGTATTTACGGTGAATTGAATAGCCCATTGTCTTAGCATGTTGTCTATCCACCCGGCAGTCGTGGGTTCGACCCCATGCCTGGATAGGGCTCGGCTTATGCTGTTAAAGGTAGTTTTGTCAAAGGCGCCTTCAACGTCTATAAAGACGCCTAAGGTTGATTGTTTAGATGATAGTCCGTTCTCAATTCGTGATACGACGCTATGTAGGGCGGACTCTGTTGATTTGCCCATACTGTAGGCATGTTGATTAGCGTTGAGTGGCTTACACGAGAGAGCATGCGTTCGAATGTCCCTTTCACAGAGCCTTTCGAGGGTTTTAAGTAGGAAGGATGTGAGGCTGATTGGCCTGAAGGACTTCGGCTGCGTGTAGTCACTTTTGCCGGGCTTCGGAATGAATACAACTTTGACTTCTCTCCACTTGAGGGGAGTGTACCCGTAAGCAATGCATGCCCTGAACAGGTTCACGAGATGCACCACCAGACGGTCATCGCTCCATTTCAGTAGCCCTGGAAAGAGACCATCCAGGCCCGCTGATTTGTATGGGAGGAAGCTGTTGATAGCCCATTTCACCTTATCATATGTAACGATTCTTTGGGCTTGGTGCCAGTCGGTGTTGGATGCTGAATTGCTGGTCTCAGCTTCCCAGCTCCCTGAGGAGGTAATAACACATCCCGGAAAGTGAGTCTGGAGCAGCAGTTCGCATGTCTCAGCATCCGACTTGGTAAACATGCCATCCGGTTTTTTTAAAGAACCGATGTTGCGCTCAGGTTCGCTAATCAGAATGTTTTTTATTCTGGTGGCATGGCTGTTGGATTCTATATTCGAACAGAAGCGTTTCCAGCATTCGCTTTTCCTGAGACGGATTTGCTTCTTGTATTGATGTTGGGCTTCTTTAAATTTGTCCCAATCGTTTTCCTGTCGGGTGTTTTTAGCTCTATTGAATAGCTTTCTTACCTTGCGACGCAGTTTTTCGAGTTCTGGGCTCCACCAGCTGGTCTTACCTGCAGGGGCCCGTCGTGGCGTCACAAGTGGGCATGTTTTTTCAAAGCAGTCCACTAGAGTCTTGGTAAGCAAATTGTTGTGAGTGTCAATCGCCGCGGCGTTTACATAGCTAGGAATTGGAACTCCCTTCAGATTTTCCGCCGTTTCGGCAAGGTACCTTACGCGGTCCATCTTCCGGGGATTCCGTCGCGGCTCCGCGGGATTTACCATGATGTTAATCGTGTATATGATCCACCTGTGGTCAGAGCAAGATAATTCTTTGGAAACATGCCAGTTCAAGATATGCCGCGATATATTCTCTGTTGCAAAAGTGAGATCAATGATAGTTTGGGCTCGTCTCGTGACAAAAGTCGGTTCAGAGCCCCGATTCATAATTCTTAAGTTAGTGGTGAAGAGATAGTTCAGAAGTTCCTCACCTCGTGCGTTCGACTTCTCGCTGCCCCAGATGGTATGGTGCGCGTTGGAGTCAGCCGATATGATGAGCTCCAGGCCTTCCCTCTCGCAGTAAGCCACCAGTGCTGTGAGCTCCGGTGTGGGCACCTCCTCGTCGCCTGGCAGATAGGCAGACGCAAGTGCCACCTCGGGTAGGCTGAGGGAGGGGTTGCTCAGGAGCCTGATGGTAGTCAGGTCCCTGGAACAGAACTCGGTTAGTAGAACTGCAGGTATATTGTTTGGTAAAAATATGCAAGTCCTTGGTTTACTTACGGTAGTGTTCAGGAGGAGTTTACCTCCGATGTTGGAGAGACCACAGATTCTGCCATTCCTAATCCAAGGCTCCTGGATTAGGGCTATGGTCTTGGTAGGTGCCTCCAGCGCCTTACGCAAGTTGGTAGTAGCAGTAAGGCTATGCTGGAGGTTGGTCTGGACGATATTAATGGTCTCGAGGAGGGGAGCTGCCGGGGCCATCGCTGCTGTTCCCGAGCAGTTTCTCCTCATCGTCCACTCCTTCTCCACTGAACCAGTCCAACCTGGTGGTCTTTGCCGAGGCAACGACGACGGCCATGGGACTGGGTGGTGAGTTATCTCCAGACCCCTGTGGAGACACAGGGTTGTTTTGGCTCACCGTGGATGAGGGGGTTGATAGAGCCGGACCTGAGCCTCCGGCAACTAGCTCCGTACTGTTGCTGCTGGCAACAGGTCCGGTGGTCTGGGGCGCAGAGGGTTTGGCCTGCTCGTCCTTGGGTCCGCTTACCTTCACCTCCTGCTGGAGCATCAGGTAAACCGACCCCGTCTTGTAACAGACGCGGCGGTCCCTCTTCACTATTTGGTCGGTCTCCGATTGCGGGATTCCGAGGACGATGTAGACACCGTCCTTGTTGTCCTGCTTCTCGGCGTGGTAAAGGCTCCAGGAGTCGACGTTGTACCAGGGGTTTTGCCGTCGAAGCCTGATGCGCAGCCTATCCATGGTTCCATCCGTGAAGTTTGGCAGGAACATCCCCGCCCTGATTCTACGAGGGATCTCTGACTGGCGTCGCACCAGCAGCTTAGTCCCATCGATAGGCGAGGGAAGTCCCGTGATGGTACGGCGAGCCCATTCCAGGGTGTAGTCGTCCTCGCACCAGAGCTTGAGGACTCCGTCACTTAGGAAGAGCTTGCCTCGGAAGGAAGGAGCTCGGTCGACCTCCGTTGATGATGACGGGGCGAAGATCGCCTCGTCTAGCGCCAAATCGATGGCAGCTTGGATGGCAGTCGAGTGCTCCTCGTTAAGCTCGTGGAAGGGTTCCGTTGTTACGGCCACGGCTAGGTCGTTGGACCCTATCGCGTCCGCGTAACTAACCCCTCCACGATGATGGTTGCGTCCAGTTGGCGGGATGTGTCGAGGTGTGGCGGCAAGCTTAACACGTTTGCCCCCGTCCCGCGGCGACATAGTGTCGTCGGGACGAGTCCGCTTAGCGGGCTTGGTTTGGCCATCAGCCGCACCAGAGGCCCCCGTGTGGCGCCACTTCTTCCCCGCCCGCTTACCGCGAGGCCGATAGGCGTCTTTCGCCTGCTGGCCGGCGCGAAGGTCCTGGGCTACCTGCATCGTGCCAGCCGGTCCTGCAGCGTGCTCTGTAGGCCCGCGCTTAACCGGCTTGGCTGGATCAGCATCGATCGACCCAGCAGCAGACCCTTGCGGGTTGTGCTTATCAAGATCACTGCTGCCAGCGGTTGTCCTCAGGTTGGCCCCCGCGCCCGCCTGTCGGCGAGCTCGCCGTTTCTCAGCGCGCGCCTTTGCGCGACGCGTCTTGGCCGGTGCTCTCGCGTCGGACTGAAGGACAGCGATCTTCCTCTGCTTGGTTATCAGGGGCGCGCTCCACAGGGTTTGCGTCTGTGAGACGATCCCGGGCATCGCGTCCCTGAGGGCGGTGAGGTCGATCGTGGTGGCGGCACGGACACCTGTAGATCCGGTGGGTTCCACTTGTGTCGGTGCTGATGTCGATGGTGATGGCGCAAATGCAGCCGGGGGAGGCAAAAGCAGCGCATGTGATGCAGCAGGCGACTTTGCCTCCGCGCCTTGCGGCGCAGTTGATTTCGGCGCTTCCTTGGATGCAGCCTGATGGTTTCTAGTGACCTTTTTCTTTCCCATAGGTACAAGGTGATTATTGCTTCATTCTCAGCGGCGTTCCACCCTCCTTGGAGCCCGCAAAAGGGGACGCTGTTTGCACAAACGCCAGAACTACCCCGAGAATATAGGTTCCCTCCTCAACAAGACGAGGACGGACATCAGTCCGAAGGACCCGGGTACGATTTGCCCCCGTGTGGAAGGATATAACCACACGAGGTCGCACCGGGCCCCGCGGGTGAGCCGTCTCGCCTCGAACAGATTCAGGAACCTCGCCAGACATCCCTCTTACGGGCATGTCGCAGCCGATTGACCATATGTGGCTAGCATATGGCCTCCCGTTTTGGGTGAAATCCAGGCCAAAGAGGCGTGTTGCTGTCGGCGGACACTGACTCCGGTCCACCGAGCAGCTCAACCATCCAGGACCCCTTCATCCCCCCATACGGGTCTCCACGCACGGCACAAACACGTGGGTGGCTAAGTTCCCCAACCTGCCCTCAGCTATTTTGTGATGGCAGGCCCGCAGCTGTATAGCCACAGCTGAGCTGCAGTGTGGGGTGGCTGGGGGACCGGTTTTTAGGCGCCGGTGGTTCGCCTCCGCTTCCATCTATCGGCTACAGTGACTCCGGGGAGGATGTAAGTATGTGGAACCCGTTAGTGAGTCACAGTATTACCAGGGTGTACGACGAGGACGTTAGACAGAAACTTGATGATGGGCGCCCATAGCCAAGGACCACATTCCCTTGGCGTACGCTGATCGGCGTTACCTGGTGCTTACCAGCGACAGTCTACCAGCTTGACTGCCACTCCAGGGCCGTTTGAGAAACCATCACCCAACACCCCACCACTGCCCTTAAAACGGTGAAGGAAAACATCGAGTGGAAACCGACATGTTCTAGAACCAAAAATTCGAAGACACGTGACATCTACCAATCCGCACTGGGCCCGCGTGGTGGATTATGGCCCACTCCCTCTCTCAGAGAGGAGGCTTGTGTCCCAGCAGTGGGAACATTATAGGCTTATGATGATGATTCATCGTTAACGAAAATCAGTCCTAGTCTGTTACCGCCTTCACTGCGTGGAGGTAATCCCAGATTTTTTTTTACGTGGTAAAATTGTCAATAGCCCTTTATGTTCCGAGGTCACGGTCATGGAATAAAACTCGCGACCCCGGCAGGCTTTGGCCCTCTGAGAGGGGCCCCGTCGGGCATGGTCTATGATCGGACAGCGAGTTGCCCTTTACTCGCCGCCCGCATGCCGTCGCCGTGGGCGTCAAACACCGCGAGTGGGGCGGAGGGAGGAGATTGTCCTCTCTCTCCTTGTCCTCTCTCACGCGGCCTACCTCCTCCTTCGCGAGCATGATTGCGTCACAGCAGGAGGCGACCGCTTCCCACTCCGTCTCGCCCCGCAGCATGGCCGCGATTAATACCGGGCGCGAGAGGTCTCCGCCTATCGCCGCTGTGAGGACACGTAGGTGCTCCGCCCAAGCGGGGCAATCCTGCACCGTATGCTCGACTGTGTCCTCCAGGGTTTCCTCCTTTCTCATAAGACACAGGTACCTCCCGAAACATCCGTGTCCAGTGAGGACCTGCGTCACGCGGAAGGTTAGGAAGCCGTAACGCCTATATACCACTCCTCACAGAGGGGTCTTACTACGGTAATCCCAGCTTATGTTATTTTATAAATATACAGTGAAAATAGTGATAGCTTTGATTTCCACATCATGTGTTCCAGATTTTCTATATTTATACATCAACAAAAAGTGCTCATCAGGCGGAATGGTTTGCTAAGACGTCATCCCTGTATATGTTATAGGTAGTGCTGGGGTCTCGGTGTTCTAAATCAGGTGTTCGAGATCTTCAATTTTTATACGTCAACAGAGAGTGCTGATCAGGCTGAACAACTCTTGCTAAGACGTCATTCCTATATATGTAACAGTATAGTTGGGCTCTTGGAGTTCCACATCAGCTGTTCCAGATCTTCAAATTTTATACGACAACAGAGAGTGCTCATCAGGTTGAACAACTCTTGCTAAGATGTTATTCCTATATCTGTTATAGTGTGGCTGGGCTCTTGGAGTTCCACATCAGCTGTTCCAGATCTTCAAATTTTATACGATAACAGAGAGTGCCTATCAGGTTGAACAACTCTTGCTAAGACGTTATTCCTATATATGTTATAGTTCAGCTGGGCTGTTGAAGTTCCACATCAGGTGTTCCAGATCTCCAAATTTATTCTCTTAGCAGAAAATGCTCATCACGTGAAACAATTTATGCTATGGTACCATTTTTGTATCTCTTATAGTTTAGCTGGTCTGTTGCGGTTCTGCGCCAGGTGTTCCAGTTTCCAAAATAAATTATAGCCTATGTGTTGGCCAGACTTAATACCTATACAACAAAAAAAGAATCATTCAAATCCGTCCAGTAGTTCCGAAGATTAGCGTGTACAAACAAACGGACAAACAGACAAACAGACACACAGACAAACAGACAGATTTTTTTTTTTTCGTTTCGTTCTCTATTACTGTTTCTGAATCCCCCTCAATTATTATTTTTTTAATTTATTCAATGTACAGACACAGTTTTTTTACTGTTTTATTACATGTAGGTATAGATATATATATAGATTAATTGGGATACCTACGCCTGTGCGAAAGTTTTTTGTTCGATTTTTATTTTATCGAACTCGTTATGTCGAATATTCAGTTGTACGATGTTTTATTATATCGATGCTTTATTAGTGCGATGTAACGTTTGTGCGAAAAATCTTTTTACGAAGAACTTTACAGCGATTGCTCATTTGTTCGATAGTTTATTAGTTCGATGGTATGTTGATTCGAAAGAGTAACAAAATAAGAAACAAAATTAGAACTCCAATGAAGGTAACTTATTTCTTTAATAGATTTTTAACTTTGTCACATATTAATCAGAGGGATCATGTTATCATTATGTTTTATTTTTAAATTGGTAAAGGCGTCATCGAGAAACATATTTTGGTATTTAACATTTACCATTCATATTTTCTAATTTTTTGTAATGTTGTTGTATGATTTTTTATTAAAATAAAACATCTAAGTGAGTATTTTGCGTGTTGTTAATTCAATTTAGGTGCCTATTAGCAAAAGGCCTGAGAATTTAAAAAAAATCTTACGAGCACACCAGTTACTTTCTTTTTAGGGTATTTTTAGGGTATCAGGCGATTGGGCAACCATTTGGTGGACTGGTATTGTCTACGTTATGTTTGACCCTGTGGTTTGACCCATGCCACAGTTAGGCAGCGGTTAAACTGAGGCGCCGTGGAGCGGTGCTGTGCCGCATTCACCAATCACAATGGCTGATGCACGTAGCTGACCAGCATATGTGGTTTTCAAGCTATGTGATTGGTGATTCAGTGGAACTGCAGCCTTAAACGTGGTAAATTTCTTATTTGTCTTTCTCATTTTATGAAAATGTACGTACGTGAAGATATTTATGGTATTCATGTAGGTATTTCCTCATCGGTTATAATGCATTATAGATAGGCGTTTCGAATCAACATACCATCGAACTAATAAATTATCGAACAAATGAGCAATCGCTGTAAAGTTCTTCGTAAAAAGATTTTTCGCACAAACGTTACATCGCACTAATAAAGCATCGATATAATAAAACATCGTACAACTGAATATTCGACATAACGAGTTCGATAAAATAAAAATCGAACAAAAAACTTTCGCACAGGCGTAGGTATCCCAGATTAATTAGCTAGTTTCTAGGATCTACAAACCGCAAAGTTACTGAGTCGGACATGTGTTAAAAAAATACTTGTGCGTGTGTACGTGTATTAAAACTTTTTTTTATTCTTTGAATGTCGCAGAAGTCATAACGCTCATAACGTCCGAACGGACTAAAATGTATACCACTACGCGACGTGTAGTGAGTTTTAAAAGTGTCATACATAGCTGTAATTTTGATCTATGTAACAAAGTAAAAATACACAACAAACAATTTTATGAGAATAATCTATGTAACTGATGGATTAGTTAGATTTTCAGTTGACTAGACCAACGGTATGGAGAAAATTATATTTTGATTTAAGATTGCCCTGCATTTGAATAATAAAAATTTAAAGAACCCCCGACTCAAAAACCAAGACCCTTTAAAAAGTAAAAAATAATAAAAATACGTCGTGTTGGGGGACTGCTCCAAATTATTTTTCTCCTGTTTTTTTGCAGTCCCCCAACGCGACGTATTTTTATTATTTTTTACTTTTTAAAGGGTCTTGGTTTTTGTGTCGGGGGTTCTCTAAATTTTTAATTTATTTTTTATTTTATACTTTTTATAGGTACATACTTAAAATCATTTTATGATGCTAAGAGTACTGCCGATTATGTCATCAATATTCCCTTTCAGTACGCTTTCATTTGATACCCAACTCGAGTATATTTGCAGACCCTCGGTTACCTTTCCCCACTTTCACCCCCACAGCTTCTAAACGGCTCAACCGATTTTCATCAAACATGTCTAAGAACACTCGCAGGTAAGTCACCTTTCATACAAAAAAAACTAAATTGAAATCGCTTCATCCGTTCGGGCTCTATGATGCCACAGACAGACAGACAGACAGACACGTCAAACTTATAACACCCCTCTTTTCCCGTCGGGGGTTAAAAAATAACAATTTGTTATGGAAGACTATCAATGTGTCCCGTTCCATTATGTCAGACTGTATTTAGTCCATTTTATTTACTCATACTCGAAACATTCAACACCACATTATCCTTTAAAGATTTCACAGAAAACGTTCTGAAATATCTAAGAAAATCTTACCGCAATCAGTCTGGATTCTGTTCCGTTTGATTTAACCGCATCTTGAAAGGGAGTAAGCCGTAATCCACTACACTGACCCAGACCGGGTTCCGTCGTCTCCCCACGCCCCTTCAAGGCCATGTTTTATAATGACTGATGAGGAACCCCAATGTTTGATAGTCAGCATTTACGGTCCCTCGTGAACCAGTATCGTTATTTGCTTTATTGAGTATCCTTGACTTAGTAGTCCTTGAACCCTCGTTAAATTAAATAAAGCTTCTATTAATATCGGGAATCAGTAGAATAAAATTTTTAGTATATTTTTTGACTGTGTTACATACAGCTTACTATAAATAACTGCCTTTGAGAGAATTTAGAGTAGTGTAGAGTGTAACAGATTATCTATATTACATATAATAAAATAGTAGGAAAGTCAAAACTGTACATTGAATATTTTTTAAAAGAATACTTGGGATGTGATCTACAATCGATACCGAAGCCAAAAATATAGTTTTTAGACTTTTTGTCTCTTTGTCCGTTTGTCTGTTTATATATGTATGTCCGGGATAAACTCAAAAAGTACTGAACGGATTTGAATGATTCTTTTTTTGTTGTATAGATGTTAAGTTTGGCCAACACATAGGCTATAATTTATCTTGAAAACTTGGACACCTGGCGCAGAACCGCAACAGACCAGCTAAACTATAAGAGATACAAAAATAGTGCGATAGCAAAAATTGTTCCACGTGATGAACATTTTCTGCTGAGAGAATAAATCTGAAACACCTGATGTGGAACTCCAAGAGCCCAGCTACACTATAACATATACAGGAATGACGTCTTAGCAAGAGTTGTTCAGCCTGATGAGCACTCTCTGTTGACGTATAAAAATTGAAGATCTCGAACACCTGATGTGGAACACCGAGACCCCAGCACTAGTTACTCGGTCTTTGCATAGATGGCGCTGCCGTACTTTTTTAGTAGTTATGTCCGCTACAGGCCTCCCCTTTAGATTTCCACATAAAACAGTTGGAAGCTACCTGCATCTAGCGTCTTCCGAGCGAAGTACGGTAATTTAGAAAATGTTCGGTTTATGGCATTACTAAATATCTCACCATCCACGTGAGCCAAAACACACCACAAAAAAACACTTCCATCACAAGTTCATAACGAAAATCTATCAAAGATCATACAGCCATTTGACAGATGGTATCCAGCAAGTTATGAACCGATGAGATCCTATCGAAATCGTAAAACTGTCGTCACTTATAGAAAGAATATTCCCGTAAAGACCCCCTGATCGTTTGGACGAAAACGAATTTATCTTGTCGCATCAGCAAACACTCTTTGATGTGCCTTCAAAAGGTGTCAGACGAGAGAAAAGTTGTTTTTATACGAAAAAAAATGAATTTGTAAGTAGCTATGTTTTTGAAGTATTTTTTTTATGTTAGCGCCCTAGCTCATGACGCAATTCGACCGATTTGGGACACCAACTAAGTAAAAAACGGCAAAAGATGCAATTTGATGCTATTTTTATCTACCTTCAGAAAACCGCACTTTTTTAAATTGGTTGTTATGTCGTAGTAGTAAGAGCGATTTTCACTTGTCTTATTACGTCGCATCGCGTCAAGAGCAAGCGTGCTTACACGGTAATTTGTTGAAAAAATACCAAGGGTTATTCAGGAAGCGTTTGATCCGTTCTCGACGTTATGTATTGTGTGGTGTTTGTATTTAAGGAACTTAAAGAACCCGTAGACGTTTTTTTTTAAGAATGGAGTGGTAAACGTACCTAAACAAATATTATCTGAATAAAATTTTTCGCGTGATTTGATCTAGAAAATGTTTTAGTTTGTTTGAAACAAGGTTATTGTAGCACTTTCTTGTAATATTATGCACTAAATTTATGCCCGGAGTGTTGTCTCACAAGAACAGCATACAGGGATAAAGAATATCCTGTGTTAATCCAGCCTATATACTTTCTATATAGTGTTCATGCTCTTACGATCAAACAAATTATTTGTCCATAAAATCAAACGGTTCCTTTTTGACATAATACCGAATCCATGAAACCATAATACTTCTATAGAAATATATAACTAAAAAGGCCGCAGGAAACCCCGGTTCGATGGATAGCTCCCGGGGCATTCAAAATTAAATATATTCGTATTTCATCACCATCGGAAAGGGCCAATAATTTCGTTAAAAGTTCTAACTAGGGGTGGTGAAACGGAAAAGTGAGCTAACATTTCGTTTATCAATTAACTATTCTATAATGTTCAACTGAAAATTTACATGTTTCATTTAGTTCTCTTCGTTTTCTCACTGTATTTTTTTAGGGAATAGCACAGAGAATAAAAAAAGAAAAAAATGTTTTATATAATATGTGCGTGTCTGTACACGCACATATTATATTCAATGAAAACAAAAAAAAATATACAAAAGTAGCTTAATATGAAATATCAAAACTAAAAGAAAAATGCAAAACAAAATAGGTAGACAGCACATCTCATCTCATAGAGATATGACTTGTCTCAACAGTGAGAATATCGAAACCCTATCACGCCATGCACACACATAAATTAATTCTAACGCCTTCCTTCCCATTAACCTACATAACAAATGATCTATAAACCAATTAAGATTGCACGCCCATCTCCCAATAATGCAATACAGAAGATCAAGTTATGCGTGACGTCACGTGGAACATAGTAACCATTAGACGTGTCCTGACCAATAATGGACTTGAACAAAGCCTCTAGGCGGGCTTTAAGCTATTGTTTAAACCCAGTAGTGGCTTGCTTGATCGCGTAGCTTTGTGAAGGTGACGTTGATTGTAAAATTACAATTCGATAATGGACCGTATTGGAAGGATATGGGGTAGGCCTTTGTCCATCGGTGGGGTAGAACAGGCTGAATAAAGAAGTATAATAGACCGTATCTCCTGCCGTATATACGGCATAGTCATGAGGCGAATTATGGCAGCACGATGTCTCGCTGCAACATGCTGACCACAACCACTCTGTCAAGAGTGAACCGACGAAGAAGAAGAAGATGTAACGTATTGGTTAAGG
The DNA here is from genome assembly GCA_028554685.1 of Agrotis ipsilon. Taxonomy (NCBI): domain Eukaryota; kingdom Metazoa; phylum Arthropoda; class Insecta; order Lepidoptera; family Noctuidae; genus Agrotis; species Agrotis ipsilon. The sequence goes on from CM052967.1 coordinate 9,328,699, forward strand.
CCATGTCTTGCAGTTGTGGGAATATGGGTCGTGAGAATGTCTTATAACTGTTTACTGCAGCTTAGGAACGCCAAGGTCAATTATTAAGAAACAGTACCGTCAGCACGAGTTTTCAGTATTTGAGACGTAAAGTAAACTGGAACTTTGACGACTTCAAATTGACAATTTTCAATGAAAAAATTGGTTCCTTCTTCGCACACCAGAGGCGCTGTTCCATATTTCCATACAAGAAACGCTGTAAATACTGGAAAAACTCTGTAAAGTAAAATAGTGAAAACTCGTGCTAGGGGTACAGTACCCACGAGTTTTCACTCTTTTAAGGGTACAGAGTGGTTTTACCGTTCCACCACACAAAGGCATAACTAAAAAAAAATACAGACAAAGTTTCAGAAAACGATTTTGAGATTTTATCTTTTGTCTTATACTCCTTGGAAGATGCAGAAATATCTTCAAAAACTATACAATTGTCTCTTTAAGAAAACGTACCTGCAGCTAAAACTGTCTTAAGAAAAAGGACTCTTTATCCCGGACTGCAGTTATTAAAATATATACTCCGAAACTACAATGCAGGGACCGTGGAACAGAACTTTATAAGTTCGGGGAAGTCGCAAAATTAACCTTATTACTTCCTAGACAAAGTCTGGACTATGAATATTCACATTCCAATAACCGTCGCAGTTTCTTTGTTCTTCAGATTTATTGCTATATAATTGTTGTAGAGGAAGTTTCCTTTTGTTATAGTTTGGTGGAGTTACGGAGTTACTATGTACAGTGTTAGTTTTAGTTTACATACGAAGTTGGACTTTGTTAGTCTTTATACTTTTTTAAACAAGTTTGTATTTACCTTTTTTTTTGCATGGTAAAATTATCAAATGAGTCCTCCCACCCCGGGCAGGGCGAGAGGGACTGTCAGACTTGTTTTTTGCGTGGTAAAATCATCAAATGAGTCCTCCCACCCCGGGCAGGGCGAGAGGGACTGTCAGACTTGTACTGACACGGTGTCCTTCAATAGCCCTTTATGTTCCGGGGTCACGGTGATGGAAATAAGTCCCGCGACCAAGTTTGTATTCACCTGCGACCGTTCTATTAATACTGTCTGAATATTAAATTTTATTTTGGAAACAGGTTTTAATAAATACTTTTAGCCAATTTGTACACAACGCAACGCAAGTCTCCTATGCTTTGCAACTTTGGTATCCAGGCGACTATCGCAATATAAATCCATAAAGTTCGTACAAAGGCACGCGTGAATGGATACAAAACTACTAAGGTTTCGCTAACTTATGTCGCGTTGTGTACGAAGATGAGAACATGATTTACTCAACTCGGACCTCGAGGAGTAAAACCAAAAGTAATTTATCTGTAAGATCTGCTATGCCAATATTATCTAATGGTTCTGGAAGAATTACTGAACTCAAATAAATTAAAAGAAAAAGAAAGAAAGAAAAAACATTTAATTGGCGCAAACGGACCACGATAGATAAAATAACAATTAAAAATAGATGCCGCAGTTTTCTCCAATCTTTAGTTAAAAGATCTTCTAAGGTATTATGAAATGATCTAGTCAATATAAATCCGCTTTCTTTGAGATGATAATTTCTACAAATATCTGCATGTAAACTAGCTGTGGGTCGCCTGAGGATTATTCTGCGCTCAGTAATAAAGATCCTCGAGCTCAGTTGAAATAAATCAAATAAATCCCATCTTTCAACCGCGTTCATCACTCTTTGCTTGAATAAATTCTACGGTCAGATTATTGACTCAGTCTCAAAGTTGGTATTTATATTCCTTTATGACGATATTTTTTTATGACCACGATTATGGGACAATGAAACATTCTTAGTCTCTGACTCAGCTCAAGTCATAATCAAGACGCCTTCAACTCTGCCCCTTTTGATTCACTGACAAAAGTTTGTTTTAAACAAAAACGCTTATGACTCATGTCTTCTGTTTCCATCTGAAATATTTACTTCTGCCCTAAATGCGTCTAAAAATATAACTTTAAGGATGTTTAACTGTTGCCATGACGACTGATTCATGTGTCACATGTTTTAAAATTAAAAGCTCCTTCCTCCTTCTATCCATTTTATTTAGGTACACAAGGTTCCCATACCATTTCCACTTAGCTAAACTGAAGGGGACGATTTTATCCTATTTAAATCCGTAGCGCCCAAAATTGCCTTCTAAAATGTGACTAAAATATAATATATCTTGAAACAAATTACTAGACAGTTCAATTAAATTCCTAATCGTAGACACAGTTGAAAGTGACTATTTAGTATGAAAAACGCATTTAATTAAAGACAGGGTTGTATGAATTTAGCAAATAACGCTTTATTGGAGTTCACTCGGAGCTTGATATTGCGAGGATTCGCCTTAGGGCCTTAGGGTTGATACACACAAACAACATAAGAAATAAGGCTGGTTGCTATGGGATTGAATGGCTACAACTACTCAAGTGGTGAGCTGATGTTCAACGTACCGATGTAAATGTTTGGTGGATTAAAAAAAAACAGAAGCCGCTTGCCAAAGCTATTATTTATTAAAGTTGGAAATTAAAATATTATATCTAGCGTACTCAAACAGAGATAAAGCTTAAACATAAGTGGAAAAATGTCGTAAGTCACATTCGTTTTCATGACTAAAAAAAATATTACATAAATATTACATATTATTAAATTACACTTTTCAAAGATTAAAATGATATTTAGCCTACTACTACTTCTTTGACATTATTTAGTTTAGTTTCATAACGATGTAGTTTAAAATTAAAAACCTAATTGACTAACATGTTAGGTTAGGTTACTTGGCAAGTCCTCACACTTTAGACCTAAAATGTAAGTATCCACTCACTATGTTATTTGAACACCCTTCGTACAATAGAACCTACATACTCTTATACGAACAATGTCTTGTGTAGCCAGCCTTACACTCGAATAAAGAGGGTAATGTTTTCTAACGACCGTTGTTTGTTCAGGAATGCGTGTAGGCTTTGTACTCGCCTTGTGACATCCAATGGAATTGTGTTCTCAAAGAAAACATCTACATCCTTAACTTGGCTGATGTGCTTCGTAGGATTCACTAGGGCGTTTACTCTGTAGTAGCACGTATAAACAGGAGGGGTATTACTTTGTCTTAAATCCAGGCTTGTTCCAGTGAGTGAAAGAGATGGCGCTGGACGACTTGTATAGCTCTGTAACTTTTACTCGCCGGAGTAAGCCTGGTTTTATAATTGTAATAAACAATGTTCCGTATGTTGAAAAACGCTGCAAATTTGATACACGTTACAAACCGATAAGAACAACTTAATTCCAAATTTGCAGCGTGTTACTAATTTTTTTGGCAATGTTATTAACGAAAAACACTTTTCACCCCTTTTCCACCCTTTCCATACACCCCAGAACGCTGCAAAATCACACGGTAAGTTATTTTACCTTCTTTAAGAACCCCTTAAAATTTTAGCAAGTTACTAATTATTTTCGGGCTTAGGCTTTAATGACTGGACTATAGATGTTTAAATAATTTCATGGTTTTGCGCGCCTATGTTCAGTTGTGATACGTGGTGTCATCTCTATACGTAGTAATAATAGCTCAATGGTCTTAGCACCCCAGTCGTGGTATGCCCTGTATAGATTATGAAATCCCGCATTAGAAATAGAGATATTTTTAGACCGTTTTTTAGTCAAACACCACTCGACATTTAGGAGCTCCTAGTTCCGATATTTTTTTAATATGTCATTAAAAAACAAATGAACGTTTAGATTTTTAAATGGAACTCGAAACCGAAATGGATTACGTGAATTGTTTTTAAAACAGGTATTCTACTTATTTTCGAATTTCGAACAAGATTTTTGTGAAACGTTTTTAATATTATTCAATTGTTTTTAAACGGTTAGATACTAGAAACTTTACGAGATTGGCTTTCATATTCTCGAATCTGGTTAAATTATAACTGTTGCTGCTTAATTACTTAGTTAATTATTGTTTTCGAAAGTGAAGCGGAAAAACAATTTTGTAGAAAGAATACTTACATAAAATCAAAGACATCAAACTATACAGGGTGTTTCTTTTAAATGGGCCAAAAGGGAGAAATCTGCATCCATAAGAGATACGGGAAAACTTTCTTAGGAACCTTTAGCTCTTTTTTGATACTGAAAATTTTGGCGTTTTTATTTTTTTGGTCAAGCGTGGGCTGTCCACATAAATGAGCGAAATTTACCAATTTTTTTTTAATGCCGTTCGACTCTGTTTCATGTAAGGATCATGTCATTGTATCGGAAGAAAAAAATCGGGATCATAAAAAAAATGGTTTTTTTTTCGTTCATACTATTTGTATGAAAAAATATTTAGCAAAATTTGACCAACTTCCGCCGTCCCGATTTTTTTCTTCCGATACAATGAAATGATCCTTCCACGAAATAGAGTCGAAAAGCATTAAAAAAATTTTTGGTCAATTTCACTCATTTCTGTGGACAGCTCACACTTGACCAAAAAAATAAAAACGCCAAAATTAACAGTATCAAAAAAGAGCTAAAGGTTCCTAAGAAAGTTTTCCCGTATCTCTTATGGATAAGGATTTCTCCCTTTTGGCCCATTTAAAAGAAACACTCTGTATACGAGCAATAGACGGGACATCACGAAGAAATCTGTGATCCAAAACTTTTTACCGCTAGGTAAAAAGTCTCTCAGTCTAATAGTCGCGTTGCTATGCAACGCTTAGATAGCGCTACTGACGCTCGGCATCAACAATTTTGTATGCCAATTTTCCCAATGCCTGTTCAATAGGCTCTTTTAAATCTATTTTCTTAAAATGGACAGTGGATAGATAGCTACACAAGACATTTCGAAGTCATAATACACCATATTGAAGGGTTGTAACGTTTTACGTCACAATTTAGCAACAAATGACCAATAGCGGTGATAGTTCAAACGACAAACATAAAAACCTGATATTGTCATCCTTTTGCAAGAATAACGGTTATAACCACATACATGAATCCTGATGTTATAACACTTATGTGACCGGGCCACAAAGGAAACTGTACGGCCCAAGAGTTGCCCGATAAATCTTTCTTTTTTATGAGAAACTATAAATTACTGAGCCTTTCAACAGCCACGGTCATTGCTGTCCAACTGATCCCAGGACTTAGGGACGGAGAAATAGTAGGAGCGAAAGAAATTAAGAACATTTACTGAAGCAATAAAAAGTAACGATCACCGAAGTACAATTAAGGGGTATTACATACACGTGATGGCATTGCGAACTTCGGTGAAAGTCACTAACGTTCGCTAGAAGACATCTAGTTTATGACTTTAGTGCTTATCGAAGAAATTAGCTGGGATTAAAGTAGTTGTTCCGAAGATTTTTGAAAGTTGTTATTGGTGGCGTACCATGACGTAAAGCGTGAGTAGTTCCGGTGAGGAAAAGTGACAGCTATACAAGTCGTATAGCGCTATCTCGTTCCCACAGCTGAACTACTCAGTAAGAAGTCTGATCGTTTTGAAGATCATCATTAATAATGTCAGAGTATGTTTCTTACATTATTTTGGCAGATGTGCTATAACTATGTGAGTAGAAATGCCGAAGGGCCCAGAGTTCATTCAAATTTTAATAATAAAATGTTACCTATTTTTTTTTCTATAACTTCCAACTGATAAATGTCCAAGTAATTAAAAAGTTTTCTCATAAATAATCTTATTGAAGCTCCTCACTTACTTTTTAATGAAGGTTGATTTTTGAACGCACATTATTACTTTAAAAATATTAAAAGCATAAAACTTTTCTAGAGTTTCCGAACCGTAAAAAGTTCTGTCATAATAGCTGTTGTAATAAGGTTCAATTATATTTTTTTTCGACGAGGTCCATTTTCTAGGAAAACGTTAAGTTTTTCAGCGCCCGTGACTGCATTTCAATGCTTAACCAACAGCTTAAGAAAAACATCTACAAACTGGTTGCAACAGCTGGATGTTCTCAGCTAGTTGAGGCTCGGTAAGAGAAATGGGCTATTGTCACTAGTAAGGCACTTTAGCAGTTCAATTTAGTAAGTTTTTTGTTTACTCCAACTTTAAACGGATGGTGAACATCCTTTGTTTGGAGAGACTGTGTTTCTTGTGGTATCATGAGAGAAAAGGCTGGACAATTATTTTCAGAGGGTTGCTGTGTATTAGAACTGTGTTTATATCTAGAACTTTGCGAATGGGTGTAGAATCAATCCTATCCCTTCCAATTTCCTTTAATTTTAATAATCGACGTTTAAAAGTGCCTCTTTGATGGCCTAATTGGAATAAATGATTTGACTTTGACTTTGAGAACGCGGTTGCAAAAACATCAGGTGTAATAGCGGAACAGATTGTCAGACCTGACTGACTAAAAACTAGCCTATCTCTTCATTTGCCTTTTGAATTTTTCAGTCAGCGGTTATCTGATAAGAGCAGTCGTGAGACACCGCACTGGCAGGTATTTGGTCCTATCGGGCACGATCAGATGCTGTTAGCACTTTCTATTCATTACTTGCCAACCCCTGATCCAATTCCCGACACTGTGGGCGTTTCCTGCGGCGCCTGGTTTGTGAGGTGGAGGATTGCCTCTCCCTCAAACGTATAGCCTTCCCTTTCTGAAGAATGTGGACTTCTTCCCGTTTCCCTCTCTTACCTTACTTAAAATCAGCGTTTTAGTTATGCTAACTTGAACTAACAGTCATATTTTTAAGTATAACATTTAGAGCAAATAAAATTCTGATCCTGATTCTGAATATGTCAGTAATTATACAGAAATCTAATCTGTCCGCGACTTCACCGGTATTCGATATTTTTGCCACGAAATACCACAAGTAGAACTAGAAAGACGGAATTATAATTACATAATAAACGAAATTCAAATGAAAAATAAACATGAAAGTATGAAAAGGAAAGAATAACCACTGTCAACAGGAAAAGTTTTCAACATGATTAATTGAAAAGCCAAGACGTTTATAACCGACAACCTCTTGTCAGTGGGTATAAAACGCGAGTCTATAAAACTAACCCGAACGACCTCCGTAAATCCACAGTTCATCAATTCCGATGTTGAGCTTCATTTGTCAGCAACACAGGCTAAACTATTGGAACTCTATTAGACCCGAAAAAGCCCACATGAATAATGTAGGTTCCATATTCTTCTTCAAAAAATCGGTATTTTATTCTACCGTATCTGTCCTTTTGCGGCCTTCGGAGTTTTTTTCATCACTGTTCATTATTTTACTTGACGACTGAATGTAATATTCGGAGTCATTCGTCTAGAAATTCACTCCCATCAGACAACAATGTCGAGATGAAGACAAAAATATGTCGGCTGCGGATAGAATTCTCGAGTAATAAATAGTTTTGTTTGACTGTCACTCTATACTTTTTAAATATAGAAATGGGTCAGATAAAATCCTTGCCTTGCTTTAGTCTGTGACGTGCGGATTTTCGGTATCCATTTGGCTATGAAACCGTTAAATATTTTACAATAGCTTTCCTGTCAGGCTTATCGTAAAAGAGAAAAGCCGAGGTGCACTTTCATTTATTGACACCTATTGACACTTTAGAAGCGGCTTTGCGATAGAGTTAACGTGACAAAAATTGTACGATGTGTTGGCCAGTGATAGTATATGGTCGACAAAATCAAATTTAACGACAGAACTGACTGAACTTCGACTAGACTTTCCTTATAAATGCAAAGCTGTCGCCGTTTAGTCGCACTACGAAACAAAAGGTGTTTACAATCTTATCGGTCTGAGCCAGAAGTTGTGCATACTATCGGCATCAGCACAACTGTGGCATCGTCACTGCCACCTGTAACAGGTTTCACCTAACTCAGGTGGCAGGATTTCAGATAGAAATGTAAAGCCTTTTTATGTCAATTAAATATTTTATTTTCATTTTATCTGTCGGATTGGTATTCTTCGACTTCGTTTTTAAAACCGTTATTATCCTATTAAAGTCTCATTAATTTTCCTAGTTGTTACTAACACTTTCTGTATAACATATTTAACTACATCGTATTGTATTCTGTGACTTCCAAATATTTAAGGATCAGCTTCCAGCCTTACTAGATGCAGCTGAATAGTTGTGGTTTACATGGGGCGAACACATATCTGAAGTAAAGTACTAATTAGTATGGCATCTCATGATAAGTTTAGTTGTCTTTCAGACTACCTGTGACTTTTAGCAAAAATTCACAGCGTAAGCCAACGGCATAGCAACAGCTTTCAAAACTACAGAGAAAACTCGGTACCCATAGCTCATAGCGAAATTCCCGTCATTCCACAATCATCTGCGAAATGCTGACAAGGTTTCTCGCAGTCAAGCTTGTCAAAGGAAAATAATCAAAACTCCCACAGGTACCAGAAACTGTACATAAACAGGCAATAAACAAACAAATACGACGATAGAGACGTACAAACATTTCCCCTGAAGCAATAATCTGACAATGCACTCGTAGACTGGAACCCGATTGTCAAAAGCCGTTGATATTCTGTTTCACTACAATCTGTTGCTAGTAGTGTTGTGTTTGATTTATCGCCTGTTGTTATGTTTGACTTATGTCAATAAATAGGTAAATATTGATACAGTGTATTTTTGTATGAAGAGTACAAATAAGGAAGCGACTTCACCCAGAGAGTGTGTGAAGTCAAATATGTTTTCCTAACAAATACCCTTACATTGTAAATGAAAATGTTGGATGTTGATTGAAATAATAAATTTACTCATAATAGGTATATTTACGAGTAACTGTTGCCTACCTAAGTGTAAATAAGGTTGAAATGAAAAATAGTTTTTACACAAATCTCTGGTTAGTGTTTTTTTTATTTCTACTGTATGTTTGCATATCTTTTGCATGCTCTTTGCTCTATTGCATGATTCAAATTCCTAGAGAGTTCCAGGATCAGAGCTCTGAAGTCTTGATATCACTTTTCACGTTAACTGGAACTTTGATGTTAATTCGATGAAATAAAAATGATTTTCCGTTTGCAAACTAGAGGTGCTTTTTCATTTTTCCATATTAAACGCATCAAATAGGAGTATTTTTATTGCATAGAAATCTTGTGATATGGCCTCAATGCTAATTTGGGCGAAACAAAATGCTTTCAATAGATTTTCATATTCATGCTTACATCATTCCGTGTGTGGCAATAACATAAATTAAAAATACTATAACTGAATCAAGAATAAAATTATATTTACATTTTTTCCTCCAAAAAAGTTTAACGCTGCAAATTGATGAGTATGATGTTAAGGGAGCTGGTTGCTTGTTATGTACCACATTTATTAATTTAATAGCCTTTATTTTAATAGGGAATTTAACACTGGCTTTATTAAAATAAAAATGGGCTATCAAGGTGAAAAACAAGCATAATATGTTTCGCCCGAAGTAAGAATGATACTTATAGTTTCGGGAAAATTTGGTTACACCACAATTTCAACAAGCTATAAAATAAATTACTTCAAACTACCAGTTTCAACTATGTACTTTTACCTAAAAAACTGTAAAAAAGGCAAAGGCTTTTTAAAACCTGCAATTTAACTGGGTCGCATGTATTTTGTGAGTTTCTAATTAAAACCAGTTTTCCTTTGAATTTCTTCACAAATACGGAGAAAAATAACTGGCATATGCCTTAACATATTCCAACCACGTTTAAAGAAAGACGGAAAGAAATAAAGGAACAGTGTTTCCAGTTAAATGTTCACCCATTTCGGAACACTGACGAAGCTTGAGGAACAAGTTACGTTTATGTAAATGACAGGCTGTTTCCTTTACACAATTACATTCTAGATTTGTGATTGATTTGTTTTCAATAAGATGTAGCCTAAGGCTGAATATATTACAAAAAATGTAAGAAGCACATTTCATTGATTACATTTCCACGAAAAATCTCCAGTTTTTATTTGCGTAAAAAATAAAGACTTGGGAACATAAATATTATGGACAAGCTTGAGTCTTGCTTGACATAGATTCGTAAGCTTTGTCGTTTCTGCCTACACTGAATTCTCTTTAAAGCCTTTGTCAAACAGACAGGCGAGGCGAATGCGATCCGAAGCGTTTTTATTTGTGATGTATGGAATTGTTTGAATCCACTCACATAGAAAAAAAAAACGGTCCGATAGTCTATGTAACTGGCTTCAAACAATTCCTTACATTACAAACAAAAACGCTTCGGATCGCCTTCGCTCGCCTGTCTGTTAGACAAGGGCTTAATTCCCTGCCGGAATCTTTGTTTCCTGATAACTACAACCTCTCCTTCCTGATACCTATTGACGTCTTTCAGTCAAGAGTGAATACGTTATTTCTAGGCAAGTCTGCTTCACTGCCGACCATGTCATCGCTTACCCAAAGGCGACGTAGTTTAGCCAAATAGAAGCCTACCATTAAATACGTACTGTAGAGTTTAATTATAATTTCACAATAATTTGTAATTAATTTTTATTGTAGAGGAGTTTGCCGGATTGCGGCAAATAAAAGCCGCTTAACAGAAAATTGTTAAAACGGAATATGACTAAAGTAATCCTGAAAATCAGCTATATATCAAGGGGTTTTACCTCCTATATCAAGTAAACTTAAATTAAATCCTGTTTTAATTGAGCCCCAGCTGCTCAGTGGCTGGCCGAAGTACAATGGGATAGTAAGTGATAATCCCCCCCTTCCCCCCTACTCGCTTTGTTTCCGACTTGTTTTATACGGATTATTGAATCAGCACTAACACGGAACCCATTCAAATACGTACGGAAGCCAAATTAGCTTCGGAAGACAAAGGAGTTTTGTAATGTCCTTTTTTGGGAACGACTTATTTTTAAAGTGTTTTCGTGTTTTGTGAAGCGATTTAAATAGGTTCTTTATTCTTGGCTATTGTATTGTTTCTATCGACGGTTTGGTGTCTCATAGTGTTCTTTAAAGGCAGTGAACTAAAATTGAATCAGTATTATAAGGGAACCTAATTCCATGGTGAACGTGTCCTATTGTAAAGAATTCGCGGACCACCCGCGGCGCTATCCTGGCAGGGTCGCCATGTGAGGTTGGGCGATCGAGAGAGTAAAGAAAACACGTACGATGTAGTTGAAGGTGCAATCAATACTGATTTATTATAAAATGAAAGTGCAAGAACAATGATTACATTTACTTATACCTAAGGAAACCTGCACACTGGACACTCCACACCACATGTTGTTCTAGAAAATTCTTCCAGTTCCAGTGCCATTTAGCTATTTTGACGTGACTGAGCAACAAAGATCCACCCATCTGAACATCAAAGCTTTCGCATGTTTAATATCAGGTAGTGGTTCCATTAAGGAACCGAAATCGGAAAAATCATTTATTTTTCTTTATTTGAAAAAGAAATACAAAAATATCGTCTCAGAAATTATACCTATTGGTACGTTTCTACCCGGAAAAATCAACTCACCCATGGTTGAGAAAATGTAACCTATTCAGAAATAATAAAGCTACATTCATAATTATATTTCAGCGCGTTTCAGCAATTCATTTGTATTTTTGTACTAGCTGTTGCTAGCGGTTTCGGCCCTGTGTATTTTGAAAATTATCCCACGGGAACGTTATACTGAGATGAAAGGTTCCTGTGTATATTGAAGTATCACATCTCTGTGCCTTTTTATTAAATCACTAATTAAATGAGACCTCCTCCCATGGTTGGAGCTGAAGGGACTGTCAGACTAGTACTGAATTTTACGCCCTTTACGTTTCAGCGCCACGGTTACCAGATAAAGCAATCCTGTGACCCCGGCAGACTTTGGCCCTCTAAGGAGGCCCCCGTCAGCTCTTTGAGGCGCGTAGAAGCACAGTCCATGATTGGGCGGCGAGTCACCCAGTAGTCGCGCTCCGCATGCTTCCTACCTCTTGCCTTACATAATGATTCTGGCTGCAAGAGAAGGTCATGTCTAAAATAAAGAGGATCTGACGTCAGTACCCAAAGTTTGTGCCAGTTCAATCTGTTGAGAGAAACTGATCGAAAAACTCAGTAACGAAATATGGCCTATTAATATCTACCAAAAAAAGGCAACGAAAGATCGCAATGTAGCATTTAAAATGTGATTTAGCAATTCTTTTAAATATTCTATTCAAGCCATGTTCAAAGTCGATGTATTTTAATGAAAAAAATATGTAAAAGAAGGAATGCCGAAAAATGTATGTATTTTCCTAATCCCATAACTTTGAATAACATTCCACTCCATTATTACGATGAAACGCCTCGATACATTATGAAAGAATCGTTTGTTATTTTATAACATAAATAACCTCGTTATCAACCCGAACACAATTCGACCTAATCGAATTTTCGTTCAAAACGAGTTTACCATTTTCTTCAACGAATTCAATAAGCTCTTCGAGGGTAAGTTGAAAAACAAGCCGACCTAAATCTGGCACTGACGGCAAACTCAAAATTTGACAAGCCAAGTCATTTAACTTTGTTTATTTCCCTAGGCCCTTGCTTTGAAAGGCGTTGAGTTGAGACTGGCCGAAAAATCTACAGAACGTAATTTTGCAAACGAGAAAAAACAATAAGGGCTGATTCGCCTGGAAAAAGCTTTTCATCTTGAGAAGCTCTAGCGTAACTAGCTTATAATCTATTCAAATTCTTGTTCCATATTCAAATAGTTTTGATTTCGAAAAATATCAACTTTGTCCTTTCAAGTTTAAATCGAGTTATTTCAGATTGAGTAGATCTGCCGAGAATCGTATTTGGGTCTAAAAGTTTTCTAGTCAAAAAGTTATAGAAAGTTACAAGGCTAGTTGTAGACATAATTAGTTCATGAATAAAGACTTCATTATTTCTTCATATTCATGTAAATTGAATAGTTCATACAGAACTATTCAATTTACATGAATATATCTTCAGAAAGTTTGATCCAAAAAGCTAGTCGCAAACTATTTCTGAAATCGAACTTAGCGAGTAACAACAAATGAAGTGTTTTTCGTAGTACAAAATAAAATCAGCCTTGTTACTCATGTTAATACGGTACTATCTTTTATGGCTTGTTTTCATTAGCACAAATGGGGAAATATAATTGATTGGTTGTCTGTCTCGTCGAGATTCCCAAATTCGGGAAGTTGCGTTGAGTCAAACAACGGCATTTACTGTGTGTTCAACATCAACACGGTTCGAAAACGTGTTCGAAATTTGAACGTTCCGTTGTACTTACGTTATTGGCCACTTTTGTTCTAGACCCATAAATACAGGGTGAAATTTTATTAATGAGGAATTTATTTTAAATTCGGGCATTGCTAACGATACTAATCGTATTACGGAAGTCAAAAACATTTTTAATGCTATTCGCTTAATATTGTTTTGATGTTTGTTTACTTTTCGTTCGGCGCGCGGTGTAACGCGTTTTAAAATTTTGTTTCTTTTGGGGTTTTATGATTTTATATTTTTTTTAAATTAATTTTAGTGTTTATTTGCAAAAATAAGCCTTTGCAATGTGACGTAGTACATTTTTAAAGGTGTCTGTAATTGCATTAATAATATTTTTGATTTGCGATTTATTAGCCCTAATGCAATCAGGTACTGTAATTTTAATTGGTACTCGACCTATTAGTTACGACTAAATAAATAAATTATAAGTACAGTACGTACGTACAGTACAAGACTCGTTAAGAAGATAAAGTATCTTCTAAACGAGTCTTGTACTGTTGTTGAACGGAAAAACTTAAATTTTATAGCCCTATTTTTAATAATCTTATTTCGACCTTAACGAGCGATTTACTGAAATTATAGGACGAATAATATTTTGTGAAAAGGGTATATACAGCAAGGCAATACATACTATATTATTCAAAAAAAGATTTAAAACTCGCTGTTGTAAGCGGATTCAAAAAAAAATCCATGAGATAGTTATACCCGGATAAAAGGTATTTTATTTATTAATCCGGATTATAACTTGTTTACCAAATTTCATATAAATCCGTTCAGGTTTTTTTTTTATTTTTGTGTGAAAATGTAACAAATATCCATTCCAAATATTAGGGTTTAAAACGGGATATTTACCATGTTTATTATTTGTTTTGATTTCGTGTTGTGAGTGAGACGAGTGATAACGGTGGTGAAGCCGAACGCAAAAAACGAACGAGAAGGAGGGTAGACCGATTTGTCTGCTCATAAACATCCACCCGCAATAACTTTAGTTCATCCGTGATCATAGCACTTGCAACAGTGCCGAAATATCGGAAACTCAAAACAAATAATAAACATGGTAAATATCCCGTTTTAAACCCTAATATTTGTAATAATGACCATGTCAGTTTAAAAATATCCATTCGTTTTCACAAAGTTCCATAATGTATAGTATTTAGCATAGTAATACCAACGCGAAACTGTAACAGTATTTCGAAAAACAGACTTTGCACGTAAAAGGATTGCCGTCCCCCACCATAGCTTAAGGCTACTACACATTTACTATGCGTATTTCCCCGAACAACTCTTGCATCAGTAACTGCAAACGCAACGTAACTCAACGTAGCGAAACGCAAACGATCGCGATGTGGTCGGCATTCACAGATATACGTGCCTTTCGCAGTGTGCGCTTTGCATTGAAACCTTTTACTCAAAACTACGGTATTTTTGATACAAAAACCGATGCTGTACCAATCTGATACTGTGTTGGAAAGTATTCTGCGGTATTTGAAAAAAAAGAATGCGTTGTTTTTGTATTGTAGTTTTGTGAAACATCGGTGTACCTATGAAGCGGATACAACGGAGTAGCTTTGATTACAGGGTTTCAATGTGATATTTTTTTCAGTGTGAACGGTGTAGTGGTCGGAAACAAAATCGAGAATTTTTCAAGTGTTTTTCAGTACTATGAATTACTATTAATTATGTTTATAAAAAAACGGTGACCGCGACTATGACCAAAATCAACGCATATTTCGTAAGAGTTTAGTTAACAAAAGAAGAAGAAGGAACCGAAAAGATATCTATTGCAAAACAATTGATTTATTTGCTTTACGATGCCAGAATTTTACGCAATCTCTTTGGACGTAGATAATGAGTAAGACAGAACCTTGACCTGAATTACTTAGATAGTCATATTGCACAAATCTAGGCGTATCAAGACCCGCATTAGGGAATAAATTATGAAGTCTAGATTAGTTACGAATAATTCATAAGCAGTGGCAGGTTCTGGTCCGTCGCTTTGATGTATGATCTGTTATTAACATGAGGAGCCTTGTAAATGTTTAATAAAGACACATAACACATGCTGTGTTGTGGAAATAACTTCATGTAAATTGATTTTAACTTCAGAGCACTTAGCACAAAATTTCAGTACTTTGCAGTAAATTTCCAGTATCTACATCGTTGAAAAATGAAACAGCGCCTCTAGTGTCCGAAGTAGGAACCAATTTTTTCCTTGAAATTAATGTCAAGTTCCAGTTTACGTCACATAATCTAGAATAGATGATAAGGCCTCAGTTGGGAAAACGCTTCGCAGGTGATTATGTTGATGAAGCAAAGAAATCCATTGCCCACAGCCAGTTTTCGAAATGATATATTATAGTTTACTTTACAAATCTCTTAAAATAAATTAGAAACGTAAATGAATCGTCACCTTTTAATAAAATGTCTAAATGACAATTTTATTTATAAAAGTTATATTTTAAAAGATGACCTTTGTATCGGCTATAAGGCAAAGAAGAAACTAAAGGCGCTCCCTCACCGGGATCTGTACCCCTAGCACGAGTTTTCACTATTTTACTTTACAGAGTTTTTCCAGTATTTACAGCGTTTCTTGTATGAAAATATGGAACAGCGCCTCTGGTGTGCGAAGAAGGAACCAATTTTTTCCTTGCAAATTGTCAATTTGAAGTCGTCAATGTTCCAGTTTACTTTACGTCTCAAATACTGAAAACTCGTGCTGACAGTACTGTTATGTAACGTTACAGAATCGAATATTTCAGCAGTGAGGGAAGACAATCGAGCATCACAATGCGCACTTGTATCAAACCTATACTAAATGTACGCGAATGTTCGTCAGTCAGGGAGGTAGTATTGTAATGTAATGCTCAAAGTCGAATTTATAATGTTACATGACACGCGAATGCTCCCGGTGAGGGGTGAGCGCCTTTATAGGTATTAGATTAATTTATGTTTTTCAGTGACGTATCCTAAAATAAAAAAAAACAAAGTGGCTGTTATGTATTCATTAAGTATTTTTTTATCTATTTCTTATACAATATGCCAATAACTTCTGAACTCCCAATGTAGATAACATCTCTACGGGACCTAGCCTTAAATGCATTGTGACTTCTGGTTCACGACCTCAAACGAAGATAAGTTGCAATGTTCACGCTGGTAGTTTGAAAGCTTGCATAATTTATTGCACTATTTGGGCAGGGATATAAATTAGTATTTGTAGTTCAGAATTTGCACTATAAATAGCAAATAGCATGTCATTCCGATATTGTAGGTATGGTATAAAACATCTATATTGTTATAGTAAAAACAGACGAGATTCTTAATTTGATAGGTTTTTTTTATGGCGTATATCCGCTGCCTCGACAAGGCAGGCCATACCGCATCGACTTGTCAAAGTATTCCACGAAGGGCAACTAAACAAAAATTTTGACAGGAGTCCGATGTGTAATAGATAAGGTGTAAGTAGCTCAGGTGCCATTATCAGCGGGTGCTCTTCGTGGAATACATCGACAAGGCGATGCGGTATAGAAGGGACTTTGTTGCAACCGAGGTTCGGGCACGCCACGATCGCAGTAGTGTGACGGGGTCTTTGAGGAGTGACTGGAAAAGCGTCACGGCGAAATTCAATAAAATATTTTATTCATTCGTTTCTTATTAGAAACTTTGAAATCATAGCAGCGGAGATGCATATTATGACTTATTTTATAGACATCGTAAAATAGAAGATGACATACATTCTGAATTCAAGAAAAGGAAAACTCATAAAAATTGATGTTATTATTGCATTTTAAACCTACATTTTTAAGTAACTATAAGCAGCAACCTCTGCTGGGTTTGCATAATGAGAAGGGTAAAAGTCATAGCTCATCACAGCCACCCGGTACCCGACCCACACTGGCCCGCCTCGTGCGTTTAATAGCTACTATTTATATCGATTTTATTGTTTTTTACCCACCATAATCACCTCTAAAGTATTACCCGATCGCTTCGATCGCAAACTGTCGACTCATGGACGGCAAGTATACCACTTGGTGA
This sequence comes from Agrotis ipsilon, assembly GCA_028554685.1. Lineage (NCBI taxonomy): Eukaryota > Metazoa > Arthropoda > Insecta > Lepidoptera > Noctuidae > Agrotis > Agrotis ipsilon. The sequence continues at coordinate 9,345,900 of CM052967.1, forward strand.
CCACACACGAGCCCAGGGCGGTAGCGTTGCCTTTGATTAATTCACGTGTGGATCCCAACGATTACATAAACATAAAATCTTAATGAATACCCTAAAATTTTCCTGATGTGTTATTAAATAATTAGAAGTCGAAAAAAAATACTATATAGCCGAAGATGGCACGCCTCTTAGGACAGTCCACTTAAAAAAAATACAGTTATGATGATTTAAATGGGGCCCTTATAATCTAAAGGAAACTTTTAAAAACAATGTTATTTCTTTAATCCATTTTAAATATTAAAAGAATCAAATTCCCTCTTTTTTGGTAAAAACATAATGAAATATCCGTACACTTGAGCATTTTCTCAAAATATCTTCCTGTCCCGAATTTTAATTCAAATAAAAATTACCTCGAATTCTATTTTATGAATTTTTGCCCCAGTACACGAAAAGTGTTTTTATTACCTGTTAGATCTCTCAGGAAGGTTGCGGGTCGTGCTTGTAATTGTAAAATATTTTGTTTTAATAGAAATTCCAGAAATACTTAGTATTCCTTTAGAAGCTCAAATCCAGAGTGACACTTAATTAGTGTGGGATTGGGTGGCGTGGACTGTGCAAAGCGGCTTGGACAGGCCAGCCAAAACGGTTCTTTTTTCAGTTAAACTTTTTACCCCTCCAACGGGAGGTATTCAATTAGTTAAATTAAGCAGCGCAGTCGCTTCACGTTTTTTATTTATTTTAAAACAGATCGTTTCGCAAATGAAAAAAGTTTTAAAACATTGCCGAAAAAGTTACTTCGAAACGCAACCTCGTTTTACACCGAATTACAATCCTAAAATAATATTTGAAACTGAAGCAATTTCTCTTTCGGTTTCAATTTAAAAAAATACATCTTGTATTAAATAAATATTTTAGTACAAGATATTTATTTCTTAATTAAACTAAAAAGGGTTCTGTTATTTTGTTAAATGTTATTGTGATTTCCTAACTAAAAGGTTGTTTTTACATTTTTGAATCTTCAATAAATTGAGAATGCACTAATTTATACACTAAATGCTTTTCAAGAAATACCTACATTATACTACTGAAACCCACCAAAGCTTTAGATAAGTACCGAGGTCTAAATAAAAATGTTGAACAAATTATAATTATGATAACATCAACACGATCTTGCCACAACGGGATCACAATTTTGCTCATTTCCTGAAGTGAATTTTGTCATTAGAACTTTAGCCCTCGTCCATTGCTGAAAGAAAGTTCAATATTCTAATCAGGATTCCTTTTTAGGGTGAAAGATCTTTTTATGGTGCCAGTGTCAGAGAAAAATAGCTTTATGTACAAATATATCAAGATAAACTGTGTTTGAGGACGCGAGACAGTAGAATAATACATTAGGGTAAGAGAAATATTGGTCTTTGAGCAAATAGGATGTTATTGTATGTTCGCAGCGCCCATAACTAAACTACGCACGTCTGTCTACTTAGCTTGGCTTTGCATGAAAATGTGTTCGGACAAAACTGGCCACTGAGACAGGCTGCCACGCTACGCACGGTTCGTGTCTCGCATTCGACCGTGGCGTGGTCACATTCGCAAACATATGAGTGGCTCAACAGATGTGGAAAATCTCCTTGTGCGTAATTACTCACCTAACTTATATGAAGCACTAGCACATACATTATTATGTGTGATTTAGAAGTAAAATAAATATTTCGATTTTTAAATTGAAAACCCGTAATAGTTTCCCATATAATTTGGACTAAATGATGTTGTTAATGATGTTTATGACGGCAGTCATAAGCATTTTCAAATAATTATAAATCGATTTAAAACATGTATTTAGATAATCTGGGCCTTGGACTATAACACGCACTCAGATTCCATTAACCTGATCATAATAAAATACCTATATAAAATAAAATCCACTTTGTTACTTACTTCCCTGAATATTTTGTTTTATCCTTATTTTCCTATGTATTACTATTCACCAGTAGTTTATAACAGTTGGTACAGATCTATATGTAAATTTTGCCAGTTTCACAAAAACAATGTCACTAGAATCTAGTTTAAAAACTTTTAGACGATCATTACACACAAGGTACAGTTTGTGACACTAGGGCCACAATAACTAATGCTCGTGAAGGAGGTGGCGGGCCGCGAGAGAGAGAGGACAGCGTCCTCCCTCCGCCCCAACCGCAGTGGTGTACGCCCACGGCGCCGTACGTCGCAAGACGATCTCCGGCCACCGTAGGCGCGGGCATGCGGACAGCGAGTAAAGAGCAACTCGCTCTCCGACCATGGACCATGCCCGGGTCGACGGCGCGTCGTGTTCCACGCGCGCCTCAAAGAGCTGTCAGCTAAATGACGGGGTCCCCTCTCAGAGGGCCAAAGCCTGCCGGGGTCGCGGGACTTATTTCTATTACCGTGACCCCGGAACATAAAGGGCTACTGAAGGACACCGTGGATTTTAGTCAGTACAAGTCTGACAGTCCCTCCCGCCCTGCCCGGGGTTGGAGGTCTCATTTGATGATTTTAACACGCTAAAAACAAAAAAAAAAGGGCCACAATAACGAGTATTTTTTTATTTTATTTATTAGGGAAAACAAACAATAACACATTAAATATAATACATTGAAAAATAACAGAATTACAAATATGTTATCAACAACGTGCTCCACAGATAAAACCACGAGACATTTTGGTTCGACAAGCGTTGAAGAAAAAAAAAATTGACTTTTATACAAAAATTTAAAGACTATCATCACAACAAATCAATGGGAAACGAATTTAGAGAAAAAACACAAATAAAAATAAAGGCCAGTCTCAATAACCAAACACAAGCAAAATCAATGTTGCAGCATAGGTAATCCAGCCATCAGAGTTGACTCAATGAAAAAACAGAATGAAAACAATAGACTTGTTTGAGTTGAACCACCCGTCAGCAATACTACTGTTCAAGCTGAAATCAATCACACGAGTGCTATAAGCTTTAAGATACATTTTTGTTTGCCACTGCGGTTAAAAAGCCACAGCAAAGAGAGATAAAAACTCCAGATTGGTTTTGCGGAATTCTTTTCTCTATGTTCACTCACTTCACCTACCAAAACACAATGTTCAGAGTCAGAAAAGAATCTCTTAAAAGTAATGTTTGTTCGAAGGTTTATTTTGATGAAAAAAGTTAATATTATGTGTAAGCTACTCAATTATGTTCGATAAATTGTTTCGCAGAAATCTTTACACGTGTTTTTTTCTTTTTTGCAGAATAAGCTGTGTTCTTGTTGAGTTCACGGTGTTCTTTATAAAGGTAAGATTTTTTATTTTTATTTTCATATGTGATTTATTTTTTGGACAGACTGACATGTGCTGTCACATTATAGATATTTTAGTTTTTTTTTTATTGAATTATAATTGCATTATTGTTTCTCTAGCAAAAGCGTTATGTCAAATTCCATTCGAAATTCGGAGTAAATAAATTGTGAAATGATCATCCAAAAAACCGAAACAACATTGACCAACATTGTATCGTATTGAAACATTTGAAACCCACAGAGAATGCGTCGCGTCGCGTCGTAAGCTAACAAATCCATTCAAATCCCATTTTACCATCCCTGCCTTTTCGTGTATTTACACGTAACGGGATCGACTGTCGGAACGTGCCCGGATTGCGTTGACGCTCTGCAATGCGTTGCATGCAACCGCACAAATCACGCACAATATGCAACAATATTTATTCACGTCAACGATGACACGCTTTGTCAATAACGTGATGTGTGAATTGGCTTTTAACCCATTGAATTGTAAGTTCGTTTTCGAGTTGATTTTGAGGGATTTTCACCTGTTGTTGTGAAAACCTGTTGACTTTTATTATCTGAAAGAACTCTGATACGGAAACATAAACAAATAATAGTCTTTATTAAGTGGACTGTTCATTGTTGATGAAATTGCCATAAAAGGGAAAATCGGAAAGTTACGTTGTCTGTGACGTTGGTAACTGTGAGGTTGTGCGATTATCGGTTATCATCGTTTCGGAATGTGATATGAAATTACAAGAGAATGAGGACAATGTGATGAGGATTGTACCAACATTTGGAAGTGGCAATAAATAAGCAATTTCAAAGCGGTTACGTTACAATAATTTAGTATACAGGCCAAAAAAAGCCACCCCTGTCTACCTGGGGTCAATCCGGTCGTTAAGAGGGGGATATGAATTAATGTAGCGTTGAAGCTATTATGTTTTCCAGTTTTTATATATTTCTTTCAAGTAAATAACCTGGCACCATTTTCGTTGTAAAGTGTAGTTGCTAGGTGTCTTTACATTACACGCATTTAAAAAATTGTAATGGATTGAAACAGGTCGGTTGAAAAAAAGACTGAACTTAGTCATGGTGTTGGGAATCATCAATAGACCGAAATCCCATTGTCAGACTGCTACTGACTGAATTGTTTCGTATGTTAAGGGCGGCGGTAACTCTTTAAAACATTCACAACTCTGGCAGACCAGTGGCTCACCTAGCCCAGTGCCTAGTTACCAAAAGTGACCATAAGCCTCAAAACAAAGAAGAAAAACATACCAGACTACTATTTCTAAACTAAATATTTATTCTTTTGGCAACCCTACTTAAAAGTAAAGTTCCAAATGACACGACTATCAAGGAACGTGCGCTACATGCACATTTCAACTCCCTCGCAAACAACTAAATAAATCACCCCACTTTACTTTGTATTGTGAATGCTTTTGTTGAAGATCTATTTTATCTATTGTTGATAGAAATTACAGCGACTGGTGAACATTATCGTCAAAATTATGGGAAGTATGAAGCCTTTAATGGCCCCAGCCCTCTTTGAATAACTTGTTTTGGGGTATACAAACTGTCTTTCTCCTCTCTGGGTGGAGCTAACAGGACTATCAGACTCTAAGTGACTAAAACAACACTATCTCTTCATATGCTGTTTGCGTTCCAGGGCCACGATATCTTATTTAGACCGCCCCGCAACCATAATATTATAGCTTGACTCATCAAACATTTAAGACTCTGTCAACTACATATTATGGGTACGAATTTTTTATTGATCCTGTAAGATGCAGCTGCATTTTGAAATTTTAAAATTTTCCTTGGAAATACTATTACACTTTCACAATCTAGGTTAGAACTGGACAAAACGATACATAGGTAAGGGTAGGTTTTTCATCATTGTACTCGAATATAAAAATTTGATAGTTAACTATTTTCCTGAACCCCAGAAACCTTTCCAAAGCAGTTTGACCCCAAAACAAATATAAACTAGACCCGTTAAATCATTGATTGATTTATCCGGAAAACCCAAAATTTAACTTGTGTTACATTAGCTGACTATAAATTATGCAACGTTACAATTTACTCTTTGACTATACTTAGAACAAGGGACAGTTACGATTAAATCTCAAAGTAAAAGCTTCCTTATTTTCAAGAAGTTACAAAGTGCATTTTACAGTAAAGCTATATTCTTTACCATCAGACACTCCAAGTGTTATATCTTATCTCCATTTATCACAGGAAGCAATAAAGACGCGCACAGCTATATATTTGCGTCTCGCTCCCGTATATTGTTGCTAATGATACTGTTCGCAAATAAAAGGAGTGCTTTTAGAAATTGTGGACACGTTCTCTTGTTGCCAGAGGCACATAATAGCACGTATTTATTTCGTTTTTGACAAATCGTTTCGTAAGCTTCGTCTAAGTGAATGATGTGATGCGGAACTGAGAGTGAATGATGAAACGCAATACGGTTTCATGCATGAAAAACCGGCAAAGTAATTCCGGACCACCGAATGAATGTTATTTACATACGCACTATACTTTTTTTTTTTTAGTTGGTATAATCATCAAATGAGTCCTCCCGGCCTGGGTGGGGCGGAAGGGACTGTCAGACTCTTACTGACTAAAATCCAGTCATCCATCCCGTGTTTCTTCAGATGCCCTTTACGTTCCAGGGCCGCGGTATCCTGGGTTAAGAAAAAACCCGCGACCCCAGCAGGCATTAGGCGCGAAACGCGACGCGCTACCGACCCGGGCTTGGTCCTCGGTCGGACGGCGAGCTACCCATTACTCACCGTCCGCAAGCCCGCTCCGCCGCTGTGCCCTCTGCTGATCAGAGGGACACGCGTTGGAGCGTCCACACGACAGGCTATTCGCATACGGGCAAAGAGACCCCTTAGGCACACAGTGCCTAAGGAAGAGTTTTTGCCCGCATCCCAGGGTGCACCGGCCCGAAAAACTGGTCTTCCCCCCGGACATATCAGAGAGGGAACTCCAGTCCACGGGCGCACGTGGAAGTTTCCTGTCTTAGCACCCCACGCACTATACATAGAGGTCTATTTGTAAAATGTAAAACATTAAATAACTTTCATGGGCTGAAAGTACTTTACGGTTGTAAACAACTTTTACTATGTCACCAACCCTGTATGTGAGAAATTCGTAGCGTGGGGCAACGCTTTCATTAAAAAAAAAATGTCAACGGAAACATATTCAATTTTGTATAAAACATCAGATTTTTTTTAAATATCTCAGGTTAAGTTGAGTACGTAGTTAAATCAGCTGCAAAGATAAGCATGAGTTGCATATAAATAAAATGAAGTAGCTGACCCGGCAAATTTCGTGCTACTTCAGAAGTTTTTCATATTTAATTATTTTTATACGCATTAACGCATGCGATGCGCATCGTAATGATGATTTTTTGAGGAAAGAAAAATTTTAGATTGTAAGCGGGATTCGAACCCGCGTCTTCTGGATAGGTACTCCAGACGCCTTAACCAACTAGGCCATCGCAATCCACACTTGCAAGCCGAAATTCTCCTTTCCTTGTTAACGCTTCATGGTAGCGTGGCGCCATCTCTTGGATTAGTGTTTAACTAACTTCCATCACAACACGTTGACATTACAGCCAAATCAATGTTGTATAATGAGATAGCGTCTACCAAACTAATTAATTATTTTTATACGCATTAACGCATGCGATGCGCATCGTAATGATGATTTTTTTGAGGAAAGAAAATAAATAAATTTTTCATATTTGCTCACTTTTTAAACCTTCGCTGGACTTCTAAAAATAATTCAAAACTAAAATTAGCCAAATCGGTTCAGTCTTTCGCGAGTTGTAGCGAGACTAACGAACAGCAATTGATTTTTATGTATAAGAAGAAAAAGAAGATAAGAAAAAAAGGTTTGTTATGCAATCTTGCAATGCAATATCCCTTCTACCAATATAATTCACGATTGTATAGTCATTGTGTAACGTTGTGTAGACACATTAATTCTTTTTTATAAAAGTCCAGCAACGCAACTTCCAAAAACTTGATTCGGATAGTTGATAAGGGGTGAATCTTTAATTTCGGATAGTAGATAGTCTAGCCTTGTGATGAAAAAGCATTCAAAATAAGCCACTTACTTATTTCCGCATCGCATTTCTCCTTTACAAAGGCTCAAAATTATTTTACTTGCCAGGTACTCTACGACAGTACATTGTCACATACTACCTGATGCATGAACGATTAATCAAGATGAACATGTTGTTAGACGATATATTACTTAAGCCTGTCTGGTTTTACAGAACGTATTGCTAAAGTGGATTATACAGCGTGTTGTTTTCAAATGTTGGCACGAGTTACGATTTATTTTTATCTTTCTGTTGACAATGTTGGGAGAAAAGTTTTCTTTGTGTGAGGTTATATTTTAGAAGTTGTAGAGATGGATACCAAGTCTACTTTCAGTCCACTTTCATCACTTACCCATTTCATTATCTAAACCAAAAGAATAACGAAAGTGATGTCCTGTCTTAAATTTCGTAGAAAGAAAAGTATGACCTATAAAAAATCTAAGAATGCAGAAATCCTTTTTTTTAAAACTTCGTCAAATAACACTCATAGTCCAATTTTATAGGATTTTGTGAACTGATACCAACGCTTGTTGTTTACGGGTATAAGTATTTACAACGATTTTGGTGAACTAAAATCGAAATCGAAAGGAATTTATTCAAAGCTTTAAATGGGTACTTTATGAAAACAGCAGTAATATTACATAAGGCAGTCCCCCAAATTACTCCTCCCTCAGTCGTCATAACAAAATTTCTTATAAATCATTATTTGATACATTTTCTTTATATGTATACATAATACAAAAGATTCGCAGGAAAAATATCCATTTTTTGTAACAAATAAAAATGTTTTACAAGTCACAATATCTCCTAATGAACAATTAAACGAATCCATATCCATACCTTTTTTTTCCAGGACAATAAAAATAAATTACGAATATAACACAAATGTTTATTGTCTAAAAGACATTTATTAATGCTAAGGAAATTAAAAAGAGAAAATATATCTTTAAGCTAAACTTTTCAGTAAACAATATCTACAACAAAAAAATCAGAACTGAAAATATATAACTCAGAAAGTCTTACAAATGAATAAGAACCTAATTACGTTTACGGAAAGTGAAATATAGTTAAATAAATAATTCGTACATCAATATTTTTGGCTTAGTATAACAATCATTGTAGGCGTAAGTGGTATTAGACCGAAGACTAGGTACAAATTAATTATATTTATTTGGACATTAAGATACGTAAGTATTCCCAGTTTTTACCTTCCTTACCGTTCCCTAGAGTGGAGTGGAAAGGACTATTTGCCCCTTCGTACACTAGGCGACGCAAGTCTCCGTTATCTTACGACTTTGGTAACCATTGACGCGTGCCTGCGAACAAACCTCTCTGGATTTGTCGATACTCGCTTGAATATTAAAGTCATAAGGTATCGGAGACTTACGTCGCATTTAGTACACACAAAGGGACTTAGACTTCACTAACTAAAATTGTTGACCTGTTTCCTCAGTTACATTTTGTGTTCCGGTGCAGTTTCAAGACTTCTTCTTTACATTTGAGTGAAAATTGCAAATCATTAAATATACATAGGTAGATATTTGGATATTTATACCACCAGAAGGCTCAGAAATCCGAATCTTTAATGTTTAATTTTCCTTGTAGTAGGTTGGATTTTCAAAATAGTAGAACCTGGTGTCGATAATTATAATATTAATTAGATATCGTTCTCGTAGATTATATAGCAGTTAGTCGAGACACTGCTTTGAGATATAATTATAATAGATCTAATATAATATTACCATGTACAATATATAATTATATCATAATAATATATATTAATATAATATATTGCCTGGATAATAATAATAATGATTATTGTAAGTGCCAAAATGTACAGTGTGACATTTTGGAAATGTTGTTGGTTATTCGGTAGTATTAACCACAGCACTATAATAATTAACAGATACTAATTCTATTAAAACATTATCGTGGTCTATTATTTAGTAACTGCCGGAATTGATTTCATCAAAATACCGAGTGGTATTGTGCTACTCAATATTAAATTCTGTTTAACAGTTGGACGTAGTTAAGCAGAAAGGACTCAATCCACACTTTGGCCAAAATTGAGTTATGTATGCCAACGTACTCCTGAGGGTCGAATCTATCATGTAGTGAAGACCCTATTTTTTAAATATACACGGAAACTAGTTTTTCTCGCTACCCCGACTCAACCCACAGTATGAAGAGCACACAAAATATATTTGCTGAATGAACTCAGTCCGCTTGAATTGTTTCTCAGTAATGAATTTCTATGAGTATGTCCCCATGGCCGATTAACCAGAACAGACTCAAACGGTTTGAATCCTTTCTAAGAAATAAATTTTGATTGCAAATATCATTTAATCAAATAACTGAAACGACTCAAACAGGTTGGGCCTTTTCTGAGTTATAGGTTTACTGAAACAAAATATTTATTTTTCTTTATCAGAAACGACTCAAAACACTTGAAATATTGCAGAAGAACAGCTTTATATGAACAAAACATGTAATTATCAAATAACTAAATCGACTCAGGCAGTCTGAGTCGATTGTAAGGAGAAGATGTGTTGACTGATACATCTACTTTTAATTGAACTGAAATGACTTAAAATATTTGTGTTATATAAGTTTAAGTAGTAGAAATATTTCATTAATCAAAGTTATTATGTTAGCGTTGTTCATAAAAGACATACATGTAATAAAACTATAACTATTAATTTCCAAAAAAGATTATAGTTTCAATTTTTTGCTGAAAGTTGGTAATTACTTTAAAAAACTGGCAACTCTGCCATTTTTCGCACACTGAGTAGTGAAAAGCGTGTTTTCACTACAACTGTAACCGAATCCTTTTGTTGGTTTTGAGATCTCGAAGTTGTTTTTACCCAACCGAACTGTCTGTCCAAGGTAGACGTATTCTTGAACGACTTTAACAGTTATTTTACCATTTACTACGACTTGTCCCGGGGTAGTGGTGTCGTTATTCATGATTTTTGTGTTTCCATGTTCATCCTGAGACCAATACGTTCAGAAGCATGGTCTTTCCTTTTCAGTTTAGCGTCTTAAACACGTCCTCCAAGGCATTGGTGAACGGTTTCGGGGATATAACATCCCCCGTCTCACACCCCTGCGCAGCGTGATATGTTTAGACTGGTGGACTGGACTGCTGGTTCTGTACTTGAACACTCATAGTCGCCGCGTCATACAGACATTTTCAGCACTTCGTTGTACCGCGATAGGCCATGATCTATGGTGCTAAATGCTGCACGAAACCCAGCCTGCTCTGGAGGCTGAAACTCATCAAGTCTTATTTCAAAACGATGTGTACTGATGACCCTCAAAAATATAATTTGGCTTAAGAGTGATTAGGGAGGATAGTTTTTAATAGGGTTTTGTTGCCACGTCTTTGGGAGTTCTCCCGGTGTCTAATACAGAGTTGAATAACTTTTGGAGCTCCCGAAGTGCGGACTTTCCACCTGCTTTCAGGAGCTCCGAAATGGCTCCATCTTCACCCGGGGATTTTCCATTTTTAAGCTGCCTGAGGGCCTCCTCAACCTTATCCAGGATAATTTCCGGCAGTTCATAGGTGTAGTGGCGGTTCAGCGTGATTCGGCTATCCTCTGGAGGGCTGATAAGTGTGAAATCGGCCATAAAAGTCTTCTATCTGGCTAAGATCTCCGGCTTTGAGGTTATGGTTTAATTATTAGGTGATCTAAGCTACGTCAAATGCGTTTCGGCTGTTGAACGAACGGTTTAGCACCCAGATTTTCCTCTATTGTCTTTTCAATTAGGCTTGCATTAGAGGCTCTGAGGTCGCATCAACTTGCTTATCCTCTTATTGAGCTTTCGCTTCTCTGACGGCGTATAGCTAGTAGATCCCTTCTTCAGGTGGCGCTGTTCGCTTGTCATTTGAGTGGAAGAGCTCCGTGTTTACAAATGAATATTTCTAACGTATTTGTGACATTTCTATACTAAAAGCTGTGAGTTCTAATTTATAATTGCTGAATTTTCAATAGTCTGATAACTTTGATCTGAGGAATAAAAAAGATGGACAGATTATCTATAGAAAATATGTCAAATCCCTATTTTTATTCCTCAGATAAAAGTTGTCTGACTATTGAAAAATCAGCCCTTAGAGTGAAAGTTATCTAAGTGATAACGTCCTATTTTTCAAGCTAAGCTCGAAGATCTCAGATCCATGTTTAATTTAATACCTAAAGGCTGTCATCCAGTTTACAGTAACCATAAGGAGACAACCATATCAACGAGGATGTTGATGGATACAGGCCATCTCTTTACTTCGACTTTAAGGATGAGAGAGAAAAAATATGCGCGATCATTTTTGCGTTGTTTCTTCTTTTTTTGTATTTCAATCAAAGTGTTTTCACGTGATTTTGCTAGCTTTATGTTAATTGACAATAATAATATGACTTTTCAATTGTTATCGTTGTTATTATTTATTTATAAGCAGATTTTCTAGACGAAGGGTAGTTTTGAGTCCATTCTGAGAAAGTAAAAAACAAAACCTCTCTAAACAAACTTAAGTTTAATTGTAAGGACTCAACCCACATTTCAGTTAATATCTCGAAATCTATTGCAAAATATATTATTATATTTATTGAAAAATAAAATATAAACTATCCTTTTAATTAGGGTGCAATTTTTTTTTTCAAATGTTATTTTGTTTTAGAGGAATTACAGCTTAAACTTCAAACGCCCATAACTCAAAAGTGACTTTTTGTGGATTGAGTCCTTTCTGCTTAACTACGTCCAGTTAATAGGAAACATATTTGGAGTAATCCCCTTAACTACAACTTAATTACTCACGCTATTAGACTATTTTTATAGTAAACAATAATGGAGTATTATAAGTCTTTATAATGGACTAGCAAATAATTTCGATTGTAAACACGCGAAACCAGAATTACTGTAGTTTAAAGTAATAATAAAGGGTGATTAAGTAGAATTGTAATTAATGAACTACACTTCGTGATTTGCTTTCCAAAGACAACAGTATTTTGGAAAAATCTACTTTATAAAATTAAAATAAATAATACGATAATTAATATTATAATTATCAACACCAGGTTCTACTAGTTTCTTTATTTTCTAAGAAATGAAGATTTTTTTTGCCTTTCTAGAAATTAACTAAGATTTGTTACGTAACAAAATAAAGTAACCATCGAAGTCCAGCGACAAAAAGTTTTTAACTGTGTTTAATTAATGCGCAGGAGTTCCTTCTGGGTAAGCTCACTCCGTTTCAGTCCCTTCGTAACAAGGTGACACAAGTCTCCGATACCTTACAACTTTAGTCTCAATTGACGTGTGCTTGTGCACGTATCGCTTGGTTTGGTATTGTGATAGTCGCCTGGATACCGAAGCCGTAAGGTATCGGAGACTTGCGTCTCGCCTTGTGTACGAAGGGACTGAGATGGAGCGAGCTTACTCAGAAGGAACTCCTGCGCATTAATGGAACACAGTTAAAAAGTTTTTGTCGCTGGATTTCGATAGGATGTGGTGGTTACTTTATTTTGTTACGTAACAAAATCTTAGTGAATTTTTTAGTAAGGCGCAAAATTTCTTTCGTTTGTTACTCAAATCAAATATATTTTTCAGCCGTCTGCATATATTTTTACTCTACTTACAACATTAGCAAATAGTAATTATAAACGATACATAATAATATATGCACAGTTTATATATACATATATGTATGCTAGTCAATTTTAGTTCAACCACAATCCTTTTATATATGCTAAACATTTTGTAACCTCGTAGCTACGAGTAAATAATTAATATGAACGAGAAATTCCATCCATTTTCTAGCAAATTGGTGGTTTACTCGACTGTAAACTAAAGCTGTGATCATTTTTAGTTTGAATAGTTTTCGGAAATTATCGCAAAATGTTAATTTAATGATAGCATAACTTTAATTTAAATACCTACAGGTATATTTTTTATTTGGTACCGTGTTGCGTATTATGTAGTTTTTTATGTTATGTACTCGCTCTCAAAACAACCTTTTGGTAGCTATATACTTAAGCCAAAAGTGAATAGTTACTTCAAGGCAAGGGTACTTCACAGTCGACCACATAATCTCCAACCTTTGCAAGATACTGGTCAACCCTAGCGTATCGCTTAATAAAAAAAGTTAAACGAAAAATAACGATGATGTTTTGTAGGTAAACAATATTTTCTATTACATGCCAAAATTGAAATCAACCTTAGAAGTTTTCCGTGGGCGGAATTACGTGCCCAGTAAAATATTTAAGCCTTGAACAAAAAACACGGAATAAAATGCGTGGAGCGATTTTTAAAGGAGAATAAAACGCTCGCAACTGTTGCCAAGCTAATTTCTACTCTAAAATGTACTCTAAAACCGCAAAGTCGTCCAACGCGTTTAAACGCGTGTTTCTGCTCAAGGCTTTAATCTTATTATACAACAACTTCATGAATGAAAACGACTGAAGTAAATATTTACCTATCAACCTACATAAAATTGAGATCTTGCCTTAATAAACAGAATAAAAATAACTGGATAGCAACTTGGTACATACCAAAATACCCAAACATAAGCTTATTATAGAACTGTCACCTGCCTTACCCAAACGTTGGCTATAATAGCAATAATTAATACACATAAGTGCCGATCAGATAATTACTAACGACATGTCATAATGTCATTGCTAATGGGGAGGAAACGTCATTAAGGACTATCAGGGATTTCCGGTGAATGGCATTATTGATTGGATTTTGAGATTAGATATTGTCATATAGCTTTATATTATGTAGCTGGGATGATAATAAGATGGCGGCTAGCTATGGATAGTTTTCTTGTGAAATTGTAAAAAGAGGGACTAGACACATTGGGGGACGTACCTATTTACCTAGGTTTGGGACAGTATGGGCTAAATTAATGTAGAAATATTTTTTTAGCTTAATCTCATTTGTATTTGAAATACAGAAATATTGTATATAATGTGTTTGTACCTAGTTCTCTTTTTAATAAAGGGACCATTGTATGCCTTGGGGGTTTCACTTTTATCTTCAAAGCACTAGAATGTTCAAAGCTTATTAATAACAAAACAGAATCAAACGTTTTTAGCGAAACATTGCCAAGGTTGCCAGCAAACGGAGGTATTCCACGAAGGGCACCCGCTGACAATGGCACCTGAGATACTGGAACCTTATCTATTCCACTTATGACTCCTGTCAAGTTTTTTCGTAGTGCCAGGTGCCCTTAGTGGCAAATATACAGAGTGTTTCTTTTAAATGGGCCAAAAGGGAGAAATCGATTTCATTGAATTGGTCGATTTCACTCATTTCTGTGGACAGCTCACACTTGACCAAAAAAATAAAAACGCCAAAATTATCAGTATCATAAAAGAGCTAAAGGTTCCTAAAAAAGTTTTCCCGTATCTCTTATGGATGCAGATTTCTCCCTTTTGGCCAATAAAAAAAAAAGCACCCTGTATAATAATACCTCGCAAACGACATTTGGTAACTTACTAAAAATATCGTGTTACTTACAGCTTTGTTTACATGTACAGTCAGCATCAAAAGTTGCTGACCACATTCTGATTTTCAAAACCTTTGTACACCGAAATAATACGGTGTACAGCGATTTTGAAAATTTCAATATGGTCAGCAACTTTCGATGCTGAATGTACCGTAATTTCGAGATTACCAAAAGCAGATTATTCGCGTAATTTTAAATTAAATTCTTTAAAATTATTTTGCTCCACCGCGTTAGGTATATCATCTGAACTCCGTTTCACAACTATCTTCTCAAGCTATTGAGATAAACTTCAACAAAAGAAAACTTTGAAAAATAGAATGGACCATCTCTTTGATAACTTGAGTGTTACTTTATGCTTCCTCTGAATCAATGGAAAGTTTTCATACAGGTTAAGTTTTGAAAGAACTAAGCATCTATAGAATTACCTTAGTAGATGTCTTTCGCTGTTATTTTGTATAAGTTGGACTAAGTTATTGTTTTGAAGAGAAAATGAAGTGAGATTTAGAGTGAAAGTTTTAAAAGTAGATTTTAAAATTAAGTTACCAAGTTAATGAAACACATTTTAGGCACTATGAATGTTTTTCATAGGAGACTACTATGCTTTATAAAAATTAATGCAACTTTTCGTAGTAACTTTATAACTCAAGAACGGGCTCACCCTTACAAGCTAAATGTTTAGGCTTTATTTGGAATATTTAGTAGATTATTTAGGTGAAGTTTGCACAAAATCGGTCGAGCGGTTCTTCATTTATCACAGTTTTTGTAACACGTAGCGAAGCACGGGGCGGGCGGGGTGATGATATTGTTGAATATCTTGTTTCAACTTTATGAATTATCGACTCTTTAGGGGGTTTTCGGTAAAAACTGACAATTTACATCAATTTTTACGGTTTTTTTTTAAAGTTAAATTACTACAAATTGGCACGAAATTACTAAAAACTAATTTGAGAATCACATTAAGCATTTCTTTTCTAGTATTTGTTTAGAATAAAAATTGAAAAACATTATTAAATATCAAATTGAAAGCTAATTTTTAACTCATATTTCTGAAATTATACGGGAAGACTGAATTTTGGAATGAAATTATGAAACAACAATCAGAGAAGCCAGGAAAAAATACGTGGAAAAAGCAAAGATACCGTTTTTGTTTTTCTATAGAATTAAAAAAGTAATTTTAATTAATTAAGTACCTAAAAAAAAAAAAATTCTCAACCTAAATTTAACGAAACATCATTTTTATTTTACATTTAGGTTGAAATAATTATAAAAGAATATCTATACATATAATAAAATAGTAGGAAAGTCAAAACTGTACATTGAATATTTTTTTAAAAGAATACTTGGGGTGTGATCTACAATCGATACCGAAGCCAAAAATATAGTTTTTAGAATTTTTGTCTGTTTGTCTGCTTATCTGTTTGTCTGTATGTATGTCCGGGATAAACTCAAAAAGTACTAGGTATTAAGTCTGGTCAAAACATAGGCTATAATTTATTTTGAAAACTTGAACAACTGGCGCAGAACCGCGACAGACCAGCTAAACTATAAGAGATACAAAAATGGTGCGATAGCAAAAAGTGTTCCACGTGATGAGCATTTTCTGCTGAGAGAATTAGTTTGAAGATCTGGAACACCTGATGTGGAACTCCAAGAGCCTAGCTATACTATAACATATACAGGAATAACGTCTCAGCAAAGTTGTTCGGCCTGATGAGCACTCTCTGTGGACATATAAAATATGAAGATCTGGTACACCTGATGTGGAACTCCAAGAGCCCAACTACACTATAACATATACAGGAATGACGTCTTAGCAAGAGTTGTTCAGCGTGATGAGCACTCTCTGTTGACGTATAAAAATTGAAGATCTAGAACACCAAATGTGGAACTCCAAGAGCCCAGCTACCCCGCGGTGGTGGACGCCCACGGCGTCGGACGTCACAAGACGATCTCCGGCCGCCGTAGGAGCGGGCATGCGAGCGGCGAGTAAAGGGCAACTCGCCGTCCGACCATGGACGATGCGTCGTGTTCCACGCGCGCCTCAAAGAGCGTCAGCATAATGACGAGGCCTCTAAGAGGGCTAAAGCCTGGCGGGGTCCCGGGACTTTATACCATCACCGTTAGCCCGGAACATAAAGGGCTATTGAAGGACACCGTGGATTTTAGTCAGTACAAGTCTGACAGTCCCTCCCGCCCTGCCCGGGGTGGGAGGACTCATTTGATGATTTACCACGAAAAACAAAGAGCCCAGCTACACTATAACATGATTTTTTTCAACTGGGCGTGGATGGCTATCTTCGAAACTATGAGGAATATCGAAAAATGTTCAAGACTCCTTTCAACAATTCTGAGAAGTAATCATATACGGCAAACTTAAGAAAAACGTATAATTGAAAAAAAACTGATCAATCTTCAAGGCGATGACTGTATTCGAAACTTAAGTTAACCTTTTCTTCTTTGAAATCATGCTTATTGTTGTTCAACTCAACGCCCAGTTGAAAAATTCAACCTGTATAGGAATGACATCTTAGAAAGAGCTGTTCAGCCTAATGAGCATTATCTATTGATGTATTAAAATATAAGATTTGGAACACCTGATGTGGAAATCAAAGCTATCACTATTAATTTCACGGACTGATTTTCGATGACGATTAATATATTAATACAATTTTTATTCTACTGGCCAAACTCCCATGAATTTCTTACCCGGGCTCTTGGAGTTGGGTATCAGACTTTTCAGATCTTCGATTTTGCCGACCCCATTGTCGCTGGCATAAGCAACAAGATCCGCGTACGAAGTCGCGGGCAGAAGCTAGTTTGAAATAGACTTGTATGTTTCTGACCACAAAAATTCCAAGCTAATTTCAAGCATAGATATAAATACACCTTTCGAGTTACGTAGCCTGTGGCGACCACAAGTGGCCAAATTGTGTGTTCCACAAGCCACCTAGTTTGTGGTGACTGTAAAGTTTTAGTTGGCGACAGAATATTTCGTCGCAACAAGCCACAGAACTTTAGGTAATCTAAGTTTCTAAATAGGACATGTTACCTTTCCTAACTTTAACTGCTCTGTAGGTATATTTCTCAAGTGTCCAACTTAAGGTTTCAAAGGCTCTTACAGCAAAATAATATGATCTCAGCCGATACGTTTTTTTTAATAGATAGAGTGATTCACAAGGAAGATTTTTATGTCATAATATGCATACTATAGTACATATTGCACTAATATTATAAACGTGAAAGTTTGTATGTGTAGATGGATGTTTGTTACTCTTTCGCGCAATAACTACTGAACGGATTTGGCTGAAATTTGGTATACAGATAGTTTATAACCTGGATTAATACATAGGATAGAATAGATAGATAGTTTTTATCCCGATTTTATGTTCCCGTGGGATAATTTTGGAGTTGTAGCGGGTGAAGCCGCTGGCAACAGCTAGTATTTAATAATATAAGTAGGTAAACTCAAAAACTTGTAAACGTATTTCAAAAATTCATTCACCATTACAATGCTAAATCTTAAAGTGATGATAAAAGCCATAGTAAACCTTGGCGTATTATAATTTAAAGGATATATTTTACTTTTGAAAAGCACAGACTTTACTAAAAATTATAAACACAGTGAAAGCACCCAAAGTTCATACATATACAGTTGAAATTCAGTTGACCCAGTTTCTTAAAATGACAGCCCTTATAAAAGAAGCGGTATGATCCGTCATTACTAACGGCCGACGTCAATTTGCAAGCAGGGTTGAACATTACACGGTTTCTACTATATTTTCAGTAGAAAGGTTCCCTAAGATAATGCATTATAATAATAATAATAAATCAATTTATTTCTCCTCACAAACAAGACCATAGATACAATGGATTGATTGATGACAGTTAGCAGACTGTGAAGAGCTGGTGTCTATTATAGGTGTTAACCCGAGTTACAGATCACCAGGATCCCACCCCGTAACATAACTAAACTAAACTAAACATTAGTAACAGTTCTAAAACAAAAATATTTGAGATTTTATATTGCCAGACTTGTAATTAGATAAAAACAATTTAATTAAAAAAAATATAGAAAAAACAAAAAAATCATTAACCTAAAAATTACTTAATTTAAATCATAAGTTAGACTTACCAATAAATTCATTATTTATTTAAACTGCATTGAGACCATCGACTCCATTCAGATAAGAAACAGACACTACAAAAGTAAACCCTTAGGTCCTGACTTTAAGTCTCATATCAGTGATCTGTTAAAGAAGATTTTGAGTGTATATGAGTTCAATAAAACAGTAACAATACATCGACCCAGAGACGTATGAAGTTTTAACTCTGCGTTGTCAATCCATATAAACAAACTGGTCGACCGAAAGCCCGCTCTGCACTGGACTTTGTATCCGCGATCAACGGCCTAGAAAAACCAACGCTTATTAATCAATAAGCTATTCAGACGGTGGAGACTGCAGCAAAATGGTGAAACATGATGTGCAAAAACATTCGCTTATAGCTAGAACGTTTTAATGGAGCTGGAAATCCAAACGAACAAACGATTCTCATGACGCGTCTAATTATTTCACTATTACGACCAATTTGTCTACTTGAGAGCTTAAATAACACAGAGACTATTTAAAATTCTCATAAATTTCCCATTTTCGTGGAATAAATATCAATCGTATCAATACTTAAAAAAATACTTTCGTTTAAAATACTTTTTTTGCTTATAGGCTTCAAATGGATAAAATACCTAATACTTCATCCAATTTTAGCCCGTTCATTATTGCTTCCCGAAAAATCCAAAGTGGCATTCATAATATTCAGTCGGAAAAAGGGTCAAAGAGGAAATTGCTATACTTTATCATCGAGAATGACAGACGAATTGGTGATTCAATTTATTGATATATAAGTAGACAGAAGTGACTCTCCAATAAGCATTAGAGGTGACGATCTGCTAGCCTTCCTCGCAATGATTTTTATAAATGAATAGATACGTTACCTACACGACATTCTATCTTCAAAAACGGCACACTAACGCACACATGAATAACTAAATATTGCAATAGCACACTACACCACGATCAGTGTCTAAAGTAAGATGGCATCGCAAATGAAAAAGATACAGATATAGTCAAGGTTTGTCAATTGACCACATTTGAGCGCGTCACTTTCTTCGCGTATAACGTATCTACACCTTTTTACTTATAATATCATTGCTTCCTCGGTAATATTTTGGTGGCATTCTTAGGTTATTTTGGTGGCATTTTAAAAAATAAAACGGTCTCACGGTCCTGCTGTTCGCAGTCCGTAGCTAGGCAGATACAAAGTGAAAAAAAATGAAAACTATTCTATTCTAACGTTAAATAAATGTTTTTCAGGAGTTAGTACTGGTACCTGTAAAAACTGAAAAAACATTCCTCAACACAAATATTTGTCCCGAGTGAAAAGAAAAACAGCCACAGAGAAAACAAGCGTTCCTTGCATTCAACTGTCTGTGTTGCATAGAAAAGCCGCAGAGAAAACATAACCTCTTTCTAGGGCAGTCGAGTAAAAATAAGCAAGTAACTAACATAGTTGTTTAACCCAGGTCATATAAAATAAGGCTTCCGTGACGCCATAAACTAATGATTAGAAATAGTAAGCTTCAAAGCAAAATAAATAATTGGCTGATTATAAAATACGGTAGAAAAAAACGACTAAAGAAAAAAAATCTACGGTAGAACACGCAATGCTTTATCGCGTCGAACAGTTCTTTGATGAAAGTAATCAGCTTTTTATAAAAGCAATGACTAGACTTATTTTTGTCTTGGATACGTAGAATGAGTAACCAGTTATTTCATTAATTATAGACTTTCCGAATAACCACAGTTATAACATTCTACAGGCTTTGTCAATTTATCAATCGTTTTTTATACAGTGAGGTAAAGCTGAGTAATCTACAAATCATCATCATCATCATCAGCCTATAATGTTTCCACTACTGGGACACAGGCCTCCTCTCTGAGAGAGGGAGTGGGCCATAATCCACCACGCGGGCCCAGTCCGGATTGGTAGATGTCACATATCTTCGAATTTTTGGTTCTAGGACATGCCGGTTTCCTTACAATGTTTTCCTTCACCGTTTTGAGAGCAGTGGTGATAAAATAAATTACATAAAGTAATGCGCCTGGCGGGGTTCGAACCCACGGCCTACAACTCGTAAGTCGGGACCTATACCACTGGGCCACCACTGCTCCTAATCTACAAATGATCTCATCAAATTTTGATTAATTTTGACACAAAGATAGATGAGAAAGTAGAGACGGGTTTGAACCAGGTACTCCTTTCACGAATACAGGTGAGGCTATGAGTAAAAGTTAGTTCATAATTAGGTGAAAATCAAATCGCTTATCAACAATTTTCCATTCAAAATCTAATAAGTTTCTCAGATATATATAAATCAACTATTGGTGGTTTTCATTCCAGGACTCTACTACCAGCTATACACTACTATAGTTTTCGCAAAATTCTTGGGTTAATACTCAGAACCTACTATTATACTCTACTAGGTATACCTATTATTGACATTGTAAAAGTTCATTGACAGCGATGAATAGCTGTATGCTACTCTTTCACTCAAAGTTAAACAAATTGGTACAACTTAAGTCAGATTAGTTCCAATGTGGGAAAGAGACAAAGCTATACAAGTCGTCTAGTGCTACCTCGTTCCCTCACTGGAACTGCTGCTAATATAATAAAGGTGAAGTGTTTGTTTGGCTCTACGCGCTAATTACAAAAACTATTGATTAAAAATACTTTTTGTTTTGGATACTACATTTATAGTGGAATGCTATAAGGCTATATTATATCACGCTGTAACCAATAGGAGCCGGGCAGTGGGAATGAAACCACGAGAAAAAGCTAATACATTATATCCTTGATTACCATATAGGATATTTTTATCTCGATATGAAATTCCCTTAGGATATGAATCGAACTTTACGCAGACTATGCCGCGTGCAAAATCGACGCGAATCATTATGTTTTGGTTAACCGTTTTGGAAATGGCTGAAATCAAAAAATATACAAAACAATTTGCAATTCGAAAATTATATCGTAGTAAAGACTCTTACACATTTTCCCATTGAACAATGGAATAGAAAACCCGCACGGCATTACCGTTTATAAATACTGATTTAAGCTTTTCGGTTTATTTCTAAATTTAAAATGGGAGTTTAACGGGAACTCAAAACAAATCTGTAGGTAATCACGGAAGATATCCCGTAAGTGACATTATAAATTACGGTTTATGCCACCTGCATAGAATAAACATATGGACAGGCCGGATGAAACATAAGTTTTTTTTTCCATCCTAGAGGGAAAACTACCTCGTGCATTCAGAGCAAGATAAGCCCGCAAATCTAGCCCATTCTTTTCAATTCCATTTGAGCAATAAGAAACTAGTGCGGCAGATGACTAGATAATATGCATAACACCTTATTTTCTGGCGCAAAAATTTTATTGAAATATTCATAGAAATGAAAACATTGTACTATATCGACGTTTGAAAATTATTCGTTTTCCTTTATTTGTATTTTGTGAGTTTAATTATTTTTCAGCTTATAAATGAAAATAATTTTAACAGGATAAATAGCGGTAAAGAATTACTGAAAAAGTTCGTTAATATAGTTTTTAAGTGAAGTTGAAAAACAAAAACTGACAATTAAAAATAACATGTACCTACAACAAATACGTTAATGACTTTATATTATTTTTTTACACTTTGTACCTGCATTACTTTTACTGTAGTCACCATTTTTTATTGAAACATCGCTTTTCCCTTTAGAATGAATCGAAATTTCGCCATTTAGAAATTTACTATACAGACATTCGCTAACAGTACCCCAAGCACGAGTTTTCACTATTTCACTTTACAGAGACTTTCCAGTATTTACAGCGTTTCTTGTATGAAAAAATAGAACAGCGCCTCTGGTGTGCAAAGAAGGAACTAATTTTTTCCTTGAAAATTGTCAATTTGAAATTGTCAAAGTTCCAGTTTACGTCTCAAATACTGAAAACTCGTGCTAAGGGTACAGTTCTACCTACACATTTATGCTTACATTTCTATAATTTTATTCAAGTCGCAAGACGCCACGGTTGGCGCAGTGATTGAGCGATCGACTGCTGCGCAGCGTGTCGCGGGTTCCTTGCCCGTACGGAGTAACTGGTGGCTAGACGGTAGTCAACAACCACTATAAACTTGACTTTGTGTCATGTTACGTAACTATAATAAGTCTAATCTTCCACTATGTACGCCTATACGTAACGGTCCCTTTATATACACTTATGGCTTAATATTAGTTACATTAATTAAATTGGTCCTGACATTTAACACCTCTTTGTTTGTACAAAACTGAGGAAGACTTACACTAATTAAGTCGTTTCCGTTGTTATTTACCATCAAAGCAAAATATGATATTAAGAAAATATATTTTGAATTTTGTTTGTAACGATAGTTATTTTTAACCCCAACGCAAAAAGGTCGTGTAATATTAATAAAATTTGTTGTAATTAAAACTTTTCTACCTCAGTCAGTATCATTCGATATCTCCAAACAAATATCGCATTTCGACAAAAAAAAACCAATACGTTTTATCCAAAATATATTATGCCTATAGTAGTCAAAATATATTTATTCTTAAAAGCTGTAGCACTTTCATCAGAATAGAAATCTGGTTATCCCGAAACTGGGGCGTTCGATCCAGAAATAGAATTCTCTGAATGTCTATTACCTTTTAGATCTTTTCGACAGTTTTCGGGGCATATGTACCTATTAGATATTATTATCTGTGCTGTAAATATAATATTATCAGTAATATAATATATAAGATCATAAAAATTAAATACATGACCCAAGTGGCATGAACCCGGAACGTAAAGGGCTATTGAAGGACACCGTGGAGTTTAGTAAGTGCGAGTCTTACAATCCCTCCCGCGGCGAAAAAACTTCCTGAAGCCTACGGCTTAATTGGCTTTGAGTGATGTAATCAACATGACTCAAAGCTTATATTATGATCATTTGTATGAACGTGCGTGAGGTGAAATGAGGCAGTCTATAGTTTCTTCCAGGGAGCATACGTGAGTAATGATGTCTTTTTTTTTTGTCTTGATAAAATCATCAAATGAGTCCTCCCACCCCGGGCAGGGCGGGAGGGACTGTCAGACTTGTACTGACTAAAATCTACGGTGTCCTTCAATAGCCCTTTATGTTCCGGGGTCACGGTGATGGAAATAAGTCCTGCGACACCGGCAGGCTTTGGCCCTCTGGGAGAGGGCACCGTCATTTTGCTGACGCTCTTTGAGGCCATGGTCTATGGTCGGACAGTGAGTTCCCCTTTATTCGCTGTCTACATGCCCGCGCCTACGGTGGCCGACGTCCGATGCCGTGGGCGTCTACCACTGCGGTTGGGACGGAGGGAAGACGCTGTCCTCTCCCACTCGCGGCCCGCCTAATGATGTTCTATTAGCGACAAAACCGTGTCGTTCTAACTATAGAACTAACAAAATAAAACAGTTGCGTACCAATTTTGGTATACGAATAAGTTTTATATAGATAACCACGTCTAAGCCTATAAAGCAAATATTTTCAGGTTCAAGAATTTAATACCTTCTTACCAATATACACTTACAACGTAAGCCTTTGCCTTAAGAAAAGTATTAAATGTCTAGACTATTCCCTTAAGTAATTTATCTTCGTAACAAAACATCTTTATTCCAAAGAAATGGATAAAATAGGTACATTAACGAGTTTATAGTAATTAAGGTCGCTATTAAAATGATTTAAAAGATGAAACGGTTTATAACAATAACGAATTTAAGATTAATGCCCTATTCATTCTTAATCTATTTACAGGGTTTTTCTCAACAGGGCGTGGATGGTTATATCCGAAACTACGAGGAACATTTCAACAATTCTGAAAGCAGTCTCGAGGCCGATTTTGACGAAAACTGCATCATTGGATTTTAGATAAATCAATAATCATGACCTGGAATTGAGCCCGCTTATTTTACTAAGACGGGATTTTGTGAAATTCGAGCGCCCGGTTCCTTCGGTTGCTCTTTGCGTTCTAGGGTCACGGTAACCTCCTTCCATAGTCCCACAAACCCGGCAATAGGCATCCCATCAGATTAATGAAAACTCTTTCAGACGCGCGCAATCAACCACGCGCCACGACTCGCCGTCGACTCAGGCCTAGTTCTTGATCGGACGGCAAGCTACGCGTTATTCTCCGTCCGCAAGCCTACCTAGCCTTAATTTACGTAGCTTAAATATGTAAATCCAATTTTATTTTATTATCAGCCATCCTAATGGATGAAACCTGTTTCAAAGAGTCTAAAAACAGTTGAACAAACTAACAGCTATAAAAGTTACTACTTGATCAGTAAGAGCGGTAGTTTAAAGGGTGGTACTCACAAATGGTCCTAATGTGACGATGATTCTCAGTCGTAACGGAATTCCTTTATTTGTAATCGCTACTTAAACTTTTGCGACCCAAAGCCATTACAGAGACAGAAGTGTAGGAAACTAGCTAACCCCGCAAACGGGTTGTTTTGCCATATTAATTATTTCTAGAAGAAATTCGAAAAACAGATAGTACAGCTACTATCTGTTTTTCGAATTTCTTCTAGAAATAATTAATTTGATTTTTATGGAATGCATAGGTATTTAGTGGGTCTGAGAATCAGCATTCTCAGACCCACTAAATACCTATGCATTCCATAAAAATATGTGAAGCCTTTTCAGAGGAGTATGGTAACTTACACTGTGATACGAGAATATTATTACCTATATTAGATAATACTCGTATATGAAAAAACAGACTGAAATGAAGAAAAACTCTTTTTTGGTACAGATTGCCTTGCGTTGGTAGGTTAAGCCTTAGCCGCACGGCGCGTCGTGTTCCACGCGCGCCTCAAAGAGCTGTCAGCAAAATGACGGGGCCCCATCTCAGAGGGCCAAAGCCTGCCGGGGTCGCGGGACTTATTTCTATTACCGTGACCCCGGAACATAAAGGGCTACTGAAGGACACCGTGGATTTTAGTCAGTACAAGTCTGACAGTACCTCCCGCCCTGCCCGGGGTGGGAGGTCTCATTTGATGATTTTACCACGTAAAAAAAAAAGCTTAGCCGCAAATACTGAGCATGACATTGTAAGTTCTATTCTTATGGTAATTTCATAATAGCAGTCAGCAGCAAGGAAGAATTGAAAAAATAATAGAATCTAGTCTCTATCTTGACAATATTTTTTAAATTGAAATTCTGTGATGTAGAAATAAACGTTTCTATTTTACTGTCGTCTACATAAGCCATCATAGCATATTCGGGTTAAGAAAAAAATGTAGTTATATAAGATAAGTGCTCGCCCCATACGTAATGGGATTTAAACATAAATAATGAAATGAGAAAGCCGACATTACTTCCGTTAAGCACCCATCCCGGTTACGCGCCTTTCCGGGTATAAAATAAAAAATGTAGAATAAATTTTTCTTCATTGGAAAAATACTTATAAAGTAACTAACGTCGATTTTCTTTGCCTTTTGTATTAACATTTATATTATGACCATAGTAGTTTTATCGTCGTGTGGCACGCGAACTAAATTGGGAGCCAAATCACTGTATATTTCTTTTAATATGGCGCTTGAAACCTGATTAGTAATCTTTCCGCTTCTTGTGTTTATTGCTGCCCCAAATAAGGTAATTCCAGTTAGTTGATAGGTGTAGAGCTTGTTAGATGTCAATAGCTGATGCGGCGCTGGTAATTGGTGCCAGGGAAGATGGAATAAAATATCGGGAAAGTAAATGCACGTGTGTATTGTATCAATGTCGCAGATGGAAGGGAAGAAACAGTGTTGCCACTACATGTGTAAAGAGTTACACTAATTTTATGTTGGTATTGCAAGATAATAATTAAAATCTCCAACAATAGGATTATTAAGTTGTAGCACAAAGGAGCCAAAGGAAGGATACTACTGCTCGTCTGTTACAACAATGCTTAGACAGACTCCAAAGCGGTGACTTAGCACATAATTATTAATCACCTATATTATATAGGTACTTGTACCTGTCATTGTGAACCAAAAGTCTTTGGTGAAACCGATTCTTATGCTTTAAATTGATACTGAAACTATACTCACATAGTGTCAGAAATAATAGAGAATAAAGATATGAATATGAATATGAATAATAATTAAGTGGTCGATTTTATTTCCTACGATTACAGACGTGATCTTAAGGCGCTCCCTCACCGGGAGCATTCGTCAGACAGGGACGTAGTATTGTAATGTAATGCTCAAAGTCGAATCTATAATGTTAATAACGAATGAAAATCTTCCGAGGTTTGGCATTTATTAACTAGACATTGCTTTGCCGTTACTCAAAACGAACTTAAGTAAAGTATATTCTATAGATCAGTCCCTGCGACAGTCGTAAAAAAGGTCTGGGGGAAATGGGCTCTGTTGTATGTCAATCTAGGCACTCGATGCTAGACGAAGAGGGCAGCCCTTTTGTAGTAAAAATATAAGTGTTTATTTTAACTTAGAAACTGAAGTTGTGAATATTGTACTTAGATCTTGAGAGATAATTGATTTCATGTATATCAGCAACATACATATTATTTGAAAGGGCTTTGAATGTATGTCAATTGGTCTGAATTCTTTTTCCTAAAAAGATGGAAAGTTATAACAAGATATATTATAATCATCATAGAGCAAAACTGCCATTCCATGTGAAGAGGCGCTATTCCACAAAAAAAAAATACATCAATTTGCTATCACAACATGTAGGTAGTTAACAAGTAGTTCACCGATAATAACCTGATTTTTTTTTATTTCGAGATTACGAGATTGTTCTTTTGACCTGAAAATCGTTATATCTAAAGATTGTTTTTCATATCGCTAACAAAATAAATATCTGTATATCAGATATCACACAAATTACAAATAGTGTACTGCAATAAATTATTCGTCTCCAACCACCGTAAATATGCAAATATCACAGAACGAAATGCCAAAAACACTACGAATATTCAACGACAGGGAACCGACGACCTTCTCCAGATATACTGTCTCTTCAACGGAATTTTAAGACTTCCAGGGTTCATTAAATACCAGGACTTGCTAGATAGTGATAGAATTCCGAGATAGTAGCGTCGCGACGTAGGTACTAAAGCGGGACATTTAAGTAGAGCGTCACTAAATAGACTTTTGAACATGAATACTGATAGCGTTTATTTGATGCGTTTAACCTATTTGGTTTGTTGCTGTTGCCTTTTGTTTTTACTGGCAGTGATAGTCAGTTGTTTCCATAAGTGAAGAGGTGGATTATTAAGCGGTTATTATTTAAATATCACGAGAATAATTCCTTTAAAAAAAAAAAAAAAACCGACGAAACATCGAACTGAAAAGCAAAAAAATAAATTTTGAGGCGGCGCCAAACAAACAAACATATAAATTATTTGAAGAGCAGAATAGCTCATTGTATAGCTTGTCGTAGGCCTCTTTGCGACTTCCAAGTATTTTAGCTGGGAAAAGTGGCAGAACACACTTCTTAGTACACCAGTAGTAGACATGGCGGAAAAATCTCTCCTGTAGTAACTAAGGTCGAGTTTTTTTTACCGAAATTAGTGCTAATTACGATACGTTTATGGATCTAGTTCTGTAAGCCATAATGACTGAAAAACTTATTATCACTTCTGGCTAATGCCAGAGTGATTGTGGGATCTTTGAGCGTGAAAAATATTTTTAAAGTTCGCTACGTACGTAAATACGTACGTACAGGGTCATTCATTTTCAACTTATCATAAAGCTAAAAACGAATGACTATGTTCGAGGACCATTCCAATTCCAACTCAATTTCGATATTTAATCAGTTCCGAGTAAAGGCACTAGAAAATCTCATCACGGAACTAAATAACAGTTAGGTATTGAGTTTCCAACACACTATACATTTTCGTTTCCGTGAACCGAAAGCCGCCAACCAAATAAACTGTGAACGCAGAACAATCATTGTGACCAAATTAATGCGCTCTCTAAAGCTATGTTGACTAGTTCACGTTACTGCAGCTACAGTTATGTTGTTAGTGTGTTGATGTGGTATTTCTCTGTTACGAGATAGTTTTAGTAAATTTTATGTGTGTTGCCGCTTTTAAGTCAACATTTTCGCAGCCGAGGTCCGGGCACGCCGTAAACGTGGCGGTAAGACCCCGCTTTGAGGAGTGGCTGGATAGACATCACGGCGTTCTGACCTACCGCATAACGCAGGTCCTCGCTGGACACGGAAGTTTCGGGAGGTACCAATGTCGTATAAGGAAGGAAGAAACGCCGGGGTGTTACGACTGCGAGGATCGCCCGGACGACTCGGTTGAGTATTTTTTGGTGCAGGACTTGGACAGAGCACCACCGTGCCCTCACGACGGC
Organism: Agrotis ipsilon; assembly: GCA_028554685.1. Taxonomy (NCBI): domain Eukaryota; kingdom Metazoa; phylum Arthropoda; class Insecta; order Lepidoptera; family Noctuidae; genus Agrotis; species Agrotis ipsilon. Next base: position 9,375,232 of record CM052967.1, read on the forward strand.
TTTAGGCGGAGATCTCTCGCGCTTGGCATTGGTCCAGGCCATGCTGCGGGACAAGACGGAGTGGGTAGGAAGCATCCTTCTGCGAAACAATCATGATCGCGAAGGAGGAGTCGGGCCGCGTGAGGGCGAGGACAGCGTCCTCGCTTCACCGCAGCCGCAGTAATAGGCACCCACGGCGACGGACGTCGGCAGACGCTCTCCGGCCACCAAAGGCGCGGGCATGCGGGCGGCGAGTAATAGGCGTCTTATTCTCCAACCATGAAACATGCCCGGTGCATTGTGGTCCACGCGCGTCTCAAAGAGTGTCTTACGAAGTAAATAATTAGATAAGATACTAAATTTAAAAAAAGGCAATAAGACAATAAGGCGTTAAAGTACTCCTCTGCATCGCCGACATCCGGATGTCGGCGCAAATCGGATCGGATAAGTAAATCAAAATATTAGATAATTATGATTTTTTATTGAGAAAAAAAATCCGTTTGCATTACGAAAACGAATAAATTGCTTTTCACACTACTTGCTCGTAAATGTCATATTATACGTCAGGCAAACCTACTGTAAAGCATGACATTATTCCCCCTCGCTCGAGCCGGGAATAATATATGTACTGAATTTCATTATTCCCGTGGGAATAATGTGATTTGAATTTGGAAACTCAAAGAAAACCGTATGAAAACTTTCACCAAGGAGTCGTATCAGTAATGGCGGCCGCTGGCAGCAACAGCTGATCGCTTACAGTGGTGCCAACTTCACGTTCGAAGGTTGTCGTACCACATCAAATTTCAAAATTCTAATTTATTTCCTCGCAGTAGGTGTGAAAAGCAGAGTACGCTCCTCGGGAGTAAAGCTGCCTTGTCTTGGGCTTACTTGAATCCCTCGCTACACTAAGGATTCTTAACTTAATTCCCTCGTTTCACTCGGGAATTAACACTTGAACCTCCTCGCTGCGCTACGGAGGTTCACCCCAGAATCCTTAGTGTAGTTTCGGGATTCAATACGCCCGTGACGTGGACAAGGCAATGCTTTACTCCCTTGGTGCGTAATCTACTATTATTGCCCTGTTAATCAACTATCGATAACAATACCACGATGTGCGAGTGCTAAAATCAAATCAAAGATATGCCATCGATATTAAGAGGCACTAATGACGAACCACGTATGTTATAATGGCTTCAGTAGCACAAAACCAGTTGGTTTGATACCGAAAATTAACCTGGGGTTTATGATTTTCTGGTAGTGCTACTAAATGGTAAGTTAGTAGTAAGCCGTTATTGATAATAGAAATAATAACGTAGGTACGCTCATAAATGGATTTCTGGTTTAAAGGTACATACTAACATAGTAAAGTACTGTCAGACTGTGTTTTATTTTGCACCTTTAACCTTTGTGGCAGGAAGACGTTACCTGCCCATTTGGGGGCAGCCTGGTAATCGATCGAAGGGCTGCAACGCTCAAGAAGTCCGCCACCAAAGAAAGAAACTCTTACCTTTAGCCACGAACGTCTCGTCCAGAGGGTACTCTGCGGTGTACCTAGCTGGGAGCTCCCACGTTGTGCCTTGTTTGCTAAGTCGCGCTTTAGTTTTGGTAATAGTTCTTGTCCTGGACTTCGAGGGTCATACAGGTTGTACAAAACACGTTCACACACACAAAATATTGAGAAAGTTCCTTATATTAGAATTTTATAACGATCGCACGTTCTACGTGCGCCGGTGAATTTTGCACACACGACGCGCCATTAGAGGGCGCGCAGAGCGCGGCCAAAAGGCCTGTGATTGGACGGGACGTTTGAACGTTGTCATAACGCTCTGCCATTGGTTCAAGTTCCTACTTCGGAAACGGAAGACTCGAACGCTGCATTATTCGATCTTTATGGCTAGAGATTTGAATGAAAATGGAATACGATGTTTTTTCTGAACTTTAATACGAATTCGAATTTATGATAACGAAACAACCTTATTAAGTACATTTTTAAATATTTTCACAAAAACATAAAAAAAGACATTTAAAAATATAAATAATATTGGCTCAGAGTGAACAGAGTCCAAGCTACCGGCAGTCACGGACCCAGAGTAAGGAACCTCCTAATAATGCGCGCCGTGTCCAGAAGAATAATAATTATAATAATTCATTCATTTAATATAATTAAAATCTATTCCCATAGAGCACTAACTGCATAACCTACTGCACGCTTGATAAAACCAAAGAAAACAAAAATTCTATAAAAAGAGAAAACTCAAGTATCTACAAGTTAACTAGGTGCCGATAATAGAAAAAAAACTGAACAAGTTGTAGCTAATTAGAACTCAGAATTCTCAATTACAGAATATAGAACAACTTTTTCTTTGAACTTAGTCTTGTATCAAAAGGGAAGTTTTCCCAGTCCTTGGAGAATATCCCTGAAGGCATAGTTATATAGGAGCCTGTTTCGTAGTCTGGAAAGGTACCTACTATCGGTAAGATTAACTAAATATGGAACACAATAATATTCTTAAGATATTATCTGTCTGGGAAGTTATCAGAAACTTTTCTGTATTATGATGCCGTTCTTGTTACTAATGCCTCCTCAAAATAATAGGCCTCTAGATTTCTAATCCTAGCGCACGTGGCGCTATCTATTATTATGTAATAACGTGTGTGTCGTTTTCTTTTTGAACAACTTTTTTGAGATGAATATCATCATCGTAATGTTGGACTTTGCACAACTGACGACGTAACAAATAATTTGAAAAAACCTGGATGATTGGTTCAGTGGTTGATGTGTCAAAAGATAACAAACAAACTTACTTTGCGTTTTTAATAATTAATTAGGAAGTGAGGATAAGACTAGTAAGGATGAAATAAGAATTTCTCTTAGATGCTCACTCGAATGTCTCGCTGATGGTGGCGCGTGTGTCGGATCATTTAGCTTCAAAATGGTTGAATGTTGAATGGTGCTGATATATGTGTGTTCGGGTCAATCACCGAACAATAAGAACATGTCAGCGTAATTGCGACACCGCGCTATATGCATTGAATATTTTATGTATCACCTGAGTAAAATAGTTAGTACGCTTTCGGATAGCATATCGGGCGCGACTCAATCTCATCCTATTCACCTCATTAGTTTTAATTGTTATCCCATTTATAGTACTGAAATATATCCATCTTTACAATCTTCAATCTTAGTATAACTTAATCTCACCCTAACCCCGAACATTGGTCCTTCGAGCTTATTATAGCGGGACCGACGCGTGTGCATTAGTGTATTTCGTGTGTATCCAGTTATCCACTAACTGTACGGTGTGAGTGTCTCGCTTGAAACTTGTAACCAGACCCTGGTGAACAGAATTGAGTGAATCAAACCTTTCATCATCCTACTGATCCTGTTGAACCTGGTTTTTTACGAGAGCATCGCATCATCTCATCGCGCTGCTACTCCAGGTTTGTTCTTGCAGCCATCGCAAGGACATTTGATCTCCAAAGAAGCCTGCAGTACAAGTAAGGTCTCTTTTTTATCCCTATAATGTCGAAAATGGAAGACATTTTATCAACCCAACATCAACTGATCGAAGCCATAAATGGGCTCTTCACCAATTTCAAGAAGGATGGTGCAGAGCGCAAGACCTCGGACTACCTACGTCGTCGATTAGCTACCTTGGAACAATACTTTACAGAGTTCCATAATAATCATATGACTTTGTTATCTTTTGGTGATAAATCTCATACATATTTCAGTACTAATCAATACGATCAAATGACTGAAAAATATAACAACATTAAATCTACTATTCAGAACTATATCCCTCACGCAAACAGACCGCAAACCTCTGAATTGAAACCTCCTACATTCCAACCTACTGTGGAATCTCAATCTTTAAACCTCGCATCCCAAGCTGCTTCTAAAACTCCTGTTCTTGAAGAGAGTAGAGCCGAAATTCTCTTAAAAAAGCAAGCTACCAACTTTAAGGCGTTTTTAAGAACATCTTCCAACATCGACCTTGATCTCGTTACGGAAAAATGGGAGTTCGAAGACCTCCTGAAGACGATACAATCTCGTTGGGCGGCTATTGACTCGCTTCATTGGGAGCTAGACAACGAGTGTGGCGAATCGAATCCCGAGTACGAAGAACAATTTACTCATTACGAGAAATATTATAACAAAATCAAGAAAGACATAAATAAAAAAATGTGGTCCGTAGCGCATATTGAAAAATCTACTCCTAAAATGGAGATAGCTGCCTTTGAGGGAAACTACAACAAGTGGATTTCGTTCAAAGATCTTTTTACCGAAGCAGTGCACAATAACCCCTCTTTGTCGAATGCACAAAAGATGCAGTTTTTAAAGAGTAAGGTGAAAGGTGAACCCGAAAAATTAATCCAACATCTCCAAATTAGCTCCGACAATTATCTAGTGTGCTGGAATATCCTTAATCATCGTTACAATAATAAACGACTAATCTTTACATCTCATCTTAACAACATCATGAATATCCCTGCAAACCAGCAACAGTCGGCAAATCATATAAAACGCATTCACGACACTACGTACGAGAGCGTAAATGCTATCAAGAACCTTGGAGTCGATGTGACTTCCTGGGATCCCTTCCTCGTATGTATATTGTCCCAAAAACTGGACTCGGATACATATGAGGATTATCTACAAGCCTTAAAATCCCCGCGAGAGTTGCCCGTCTTAGAAGATTTCCTTAATTTTCTAGAAACTAAATTTATGATGCTGGAAACTTCACGAAAGAAGCTTGAAAACTTCACGCAGAAATCATCTTTATCTCAATCCAACAACAATAACAAACCATCTTTTTCAAAAGGTTCCAATTATAGCCGAAATTATAACAATCCCAAAACGAATTACTCAACAAACCAAGTTTCGCAATCGTCAAAGTCCAAACGCAAAAATAACTATCGCAAGCAATGCCCTATTTGCAGTTCCGACGATCATCGAATTCATGCATGTCAAAACTTAATAGAATTGCAACCTCATGAACGGAAAAATATTATCGCTAAATTGAATCTTTGCATTAATTGCTTGCATTACCACGAAGGTAAAAAATGCCTTTCCGAAATAAGATGCAAAGAATGCAATAAAGACCACAATACCATTTTGCATGAAGCATTTACGTCACATCGGTCTGGGCCAAATACAGCCACGATTACAAAATCGCCATCCCAGCAGCAAGAACGAAACACAGTCGCATCGCTTCTTAAAGAACCCTCAGAAATTTTGCTTGCAACAGCAATAATTAACGTACAAGCAACGGACGGATCCTACCAAAAAATGAGAGTTCTTTTAGATCAAGGGTCACAGACATCCATTATTAAGGAAAGCGCAGCTCAGTTGCTAAGACTTCCGCGACGGAAATGCAACGGTTATATCTCTGGAATAGGAAATAAGGAGAACAACTGTAAGGGCAGGATTACCATTAAATGTTTATCGTTAGTCAGCGATTTTACCTTTGAAACGGACGTATATATAATGAACAGACTAATAAATAACTTACCCAGCTGTACCTTACCTAAACCAGACTGGCCTACTCTTAACCAAATAACTCTAGCAGATCCCGAATTCTACAAAAGTAGGCCAATCGACATCTTATTTGGGGCAGATATCTATTCCACTATCCTTATGGACGGTATTTGTCGATCAGAAGGAATGTTGCCCATAGCCCAACAAACTCAGTTGGGATGGATCCTTAGCGGCAACTACAAAACGTACCATTGCAATGTGATCTTAAATAATATCGAAGAGATTCAGCAATTTTGGGAAGTGGAGGACATACATGAACCTCCAGCGATATCAGAAGAAGATGAAAAATGCATCGAATTCTACCAATCTTCGACCTCAAGACGGCAAGATGGAAGCTACGTCGTGAAAATACCATTCAAAGAAAACTTTGAGGAAAATATTGGGGAGTCGAAAACAAAATCGATTGCTCAATTCTTCCAATTAGAGCGGAAATTAAGTAAACAGCCAGCTGTGGCACGTGACTATAAAACGTTTATTTCTGAATACCTAGAGCTCGGACATATGACACGCGTTGCGCCACACTTACAGCCGGACTGCTACTTATCGCACCATTGCGTCCAACGATCTGAGTCAGCAACTACTAAACTGCGAGTTGTCTTCAATGCCTCAGCAAAAACCTCAAGCGGTTACAGCCTCAATGATCTTATGTGCCGAGGACCCAATTTACAACAAGATCTTCAGAGCCTTATCTTAAAATGGAGACAATTTAGATACGCTTTTACAGCAGATATAGAAAAGATGTTTCGCAAAATCTGGTTGCATCCCGATGATCAGAAATATCAGAAAATTATCTGGCGGAACAATCAATCACAACCTTTAAAAGAATACCAGTTATCGACAGTTACCTATGGCACAAAAGCCGCACCTTTTTTAGCCATGATGACACTGAAGCAACTGGCCAACGATGAAAGGCCAAACTATCCGCATAGCTGCGCTCCTGACATCTTAGAGGACTCATTTTATATGGATGACCTCATGCATGGAGAACACTCAGCGGAAGCTGCAAAACAGCTCAAAGATGAGATGATTAACCTCCTCAAATCTGGAGGGTTTAATCTCAGAAAATGGCGATCAAACTTACCGGAAATAATAGATAGTTCTGATGCACCTCTGAAGGAAGACTTTGACTTTAAGCAACCGGAGTCAACCAAAACTTTAGGTCTTAGGTGGGAACCAAAAAATGATCTATTTGTCTTTCACCCTATAGAGTTTATCTCACAAGACATCCTTACAAAAAGACAATTCCTATCTCAGATATCGAAAATTTTCGACCCATTGGGCTGGCTAGCACCAGTCACAATAAAGCTCAAAATCTTGTTTCAAGAATTATGGAAATCAGACCTGAGTTGGGACCACCCTGTCCCTCAAGACATTGCGTTAGAATGGAATATGATTAAAACCGATCTATCTCACATATCTCAATTTAAAATTCCACGTTGGATTAAAACTCAGGATAAAGATACCATCGAACTACATGGATTTTGTGACGCTAGCACAAAAGCATACGCTTGCGTGGTGTATTGCAAAATACAAAGAGATAATGAAACCCACGTTACTCTCATTGCAGGGAAGTCAAAAGTAATACCGCTGAAAAAACCACAGTCCATCCCACGCTTGGAACTTTGCGGCGCCCTCTTGCTGTCAAAGCTTATACAAAAAATAATCTTAGCCCTAAGAAGCTACAAGGTGCATGTTTATGGGTGGATTGATTCAACGGCCGCACTAGGTTGGTTAAGTGGCGAACCGGAGAAATGGAAACCTTTTGTTGCAAATCGAGTGAGGAGCATAACAGAAATAATCCCTAAAGATAACTGGAATTACGTAAAATCAAAGGAAAACCCCGCAGATTGCGCTAGTCGTAGTTTACCCGCTGCACAATTAGCCAATCACTCATTGTGGTGGCAAGGGCCGAACTGGCTACCACAATATAACCCTAAAGAATCCCATAAGGTGCCGATTGATACAAGTGTTACTAGCCACGAAGAACTTAGGAAAAAAGAGAAAGTAAACACGGTCATAATTAACCCCAAAAATTCAATAGTAATTCACCTTTTAATAAAATATAGCACTTTAAGGAAAGTGACTCGAGTATTAGCCTACATCAACAAATTCATCGACATTGTTGTTTACAAGAAACAACGCACTAGTTTCCTTACTCTTCAAAATATAAAGACAGCAAGAGAAATGTTAATAAAGCACGTTCAGAATGAATATTTCCACGAAGAAGTATCGCGGTTGAAAAACAATGACCCACTAAATAAGAAAAGCCAGATTCTTAATCTCAATCCCATCCTGGACTCCAATCAAATACTCCGTGTTGGAGGTAGACTTAAACATTCGAATCTCGATCCCGAAATGAAACATCCCATCATAATACCGAATAAGTCGAAACTGGCAGATCTTATCATAGATGAATCCCACGAACTTGTATTTCACGGTGGAGTAAAAATGACAACTGGATTTATAAGGAGAAAATACTGGATTCTTGGAGGCAACAGAGTCACTAAGAAACGGTTAAGACTGTGTGTCAAATGTATAAGAAATAATCCCACACCACGACATCAAATCATGGGCGATCTACCTCCAGCGCGATTGATTCCTAACCGACCCTTTTACCACACTGGAGTAGATTATACCGGACACATCTTTATAAAGGCAAACAAAGGCCGTGGCATTAAAACCTGTAAAGGATACGTCGCAGTTTTTGTTTGCATGGTGACTAAAGCTGTACATTTAGAAATAGTCTCAGATCTCACTGCGTCAGCATTTATTGCCGCACTTCGACGAATGTCAGCTAGAAGAGGAGTTCCTGGCCACATCTACAGTGACCAGGGAACTAACTTCATAGGAGCCAACAAAATCTTAAAACAGGAGATGTCCGAAATCTCAAGCATCTTATCTGATCAAGAAGTAAGCTCGACAATCTCTGAAATGAATATTGAGTGGCACTTTAACGCCCCATCATGGCCATCTGCTGGCGGACTCTGGGAAGCTGCAGTTAAGAGCCTTAAACATCATCTCAAGCGGGTCGTGGGAGAGCAAAAACTAACCTACGAAGAATATATTACCCTGCTATCCCAACTCGAAGCCTGTTTGAACTCCAGACCACTGTGCCCTCTGACAGAAGATCCTGAGGATTTAGACTTCCTAACCCCGGCTCACTTTCTGGCAAGTGGCCCCAACTTAACGATTCTCGAGACAGAGCATGATCTCAGAACACGATGGCACCTGACGCAAAAAATATACCAAGATATATGGGTTAAGTGGAAGACTGACTACCTCTCGCAGCTTTCAACTAGGGCCAAATGGCGGCAGCACCAAAAGGATCTCAATCTTAACGACATCGTTATTATAAAAGACGACAACCTCCCACCTGGAAAATGGAGTCTAGGTCGCGTAGTAACGCTGCATCCTGGAAGTGATGGACACGTAAGGGTTGTCACACTTAAAACCAAAAACGGTCTACTAAAACGCCCAGTTGTAAAACTATCATTACTACCGACAAATAGTAATGATCAAGATTCAAATGCCCCAAAAGTTGATATTAAACTTCCAGCTACGAGGAATAAACGTCCCATCTCATTCTCAGCTATGGTTTTATCTTTGACATTATTTTTACTATCACTAATAAGCACCGCTCAAGCATCCTACAACCTCACCATGCTGACAAACAATAGTGTCTACTTCGACAAAATATCTAATATGCATTTAATTAGAGACGATTGGCATTTAATAGTCTATTATGACACAAAGCCTTATCAAGATGGAACGGCGGCATTATTAAAATATATCAAGTATCTTGAAACCTTATGCTCTACGATCAGAACACAAACACCTTGCGACGGCGTCATGTTACAACTCGAGCACGAGTTCGAAGAAATTAAACATTACGATAATATTGTCTTGATGAATGACTCATTTATGACTAATAAGAAACGGCGGAGACGCGGCTTGCTAGACGGAGTAGGCTACGTTGCAAATAGTTTATTCGGAGTGTTAGACCAACGATTTGCAGAAAAATATGAGAAGGATATTGATCTTTTAAAGCATAACGAAAACCATCTATACAACCTCTGGAAGAACCAAACGTCAGTCGTAGAAGCTGAATTTAATCTCATGAAAAGGATGGAAAATACTATGAACAAGCATCATAAATTAATTAATCAAAAGCTTAATTATCTCCAAGATTCTTATAAAAATCTCGCCCTGCAAGTGCAAAACGTAACTATGGTCACAGATTTCATAACTTCGGCTTTCACTGCCAACAACTTGCTGTATACCCTTCGAAGAATCCAGGACTCAATTTTGGATACAGTAACTGACATTTATAGTGGAAAATTAGATTTTCATTTAATATCCCCGAAGCAACTTAGATCAGAGCTAAGTATAATTTCCGCACAAATATCTGGAGACTTAGTAGTTCCTGTCGACAATTTTAACCTTAAAGATCTTTACAGCTTACTCAAAGTAAGAGCTAAATACTCTGGCAAATACCTAATTATAGAAATAAAAATACCCCTGATTGAAAGGGATGTTTACGAGGTATTCAATCTTATCCCGGTTCCACGCATTGTGAAAGATAACTTGATCATGAAGGTGAAAACTATCTCTGAACTAGCAGCCATCAACATGCGAAAAGATTCGTATTTGACCGTCACAGACACGGATCTACAGTCCTGCATATTGCAAAACCCTGCTACTATTTTGTGCCACATCAGAAAGCCTATCCACCACATGAAAGATGATCATAGCCTTTGCGAAACAATCCCAGGAACAAGAACTTGTAAAACTATAACTACTTCTTGCAATAATGACTGGAGAGAGTTAACATCAGAAAACAAATATTTTTATTTATGCTGCAATGAATGTAACGTCAAACTCTTGTGTGAGAATCAAGTTCAAGCAGTTAGGTTATCAGGTGCTGGTCTGTTGCGTGTAGGGGAAGGCTGTCTAGTAAAAACAGAAAATTTGATGGTGTATTCAAACAAAAGATTGTCTAGTATAATTAGCTCGACGACAAAGATTATCTCGCCAGAAATATCACCAATCAATCATATGATAAATATCACCATGCCAGAAATCTCATATGAGCTTAATCCCAATAACTCAGATAACCTCATGCAATTTGAAGCTATTAAGCGAAGTCTTGAGATCATGAAGCAGAGCGAACCTTTGAGCACCAATATCTCCTTCCACGACGTTCACCAGTATGCTGCTATATATCTCGTCATATCGTTCATCTTGTTATTGGTGGCAGCTTACTGTTTTAAATATTGGCGGCAACGGCGACGTAACGGAAATCACCCCACTCCCACAGTAGAGCGGTCAGCAGCATCTCCAGCGACTGGGTCGCTACCTCCACACACCGTTCCAGAAAGTGTTGTGATTGAGTGTAGTGAATTTAGGGAAAATGGGCAATCTAGTAGTAAATCAGTGAAAAGTGATCCTAAGAGACTAGCTCTATCTAGTGAGTGCTTACAAAAAAAGGAAGATAGAGGTTCTTCTCCGATCTTTCGTGTGTTTTCTCTTCCTGATTTAAACTGTAGAGACTCTGTTTAAGTTGTAATGTTACCTTCATCTCATCGTTTAACATAACTAACCCTACATAACTATTTTATTATTTTAAGAACATTGTCTTCACCTTGTTAGTATTAATTTCATTACTAACTTGACATACTAACCTCATTCTTTTCTCCCTCGGGAGCATGTTCGGGTCAATCACCGAACAATAAGAACATGTCAGCGTAATTGCGACACCGCGCTATATGCATTGAATATTTTATGTATCACCTGAGTAAAATAGTTAGTACGCTTTCGGATAGCATATCGGGCGCGACTCAATCTCATCCTATTCACCTCATTAGTTTTAATTGTTATCCCATTTATAGTACTGAAATATATCCATCTTTACAATCTTCAATCTTAGTATAACTTAATCTCACCCTAACCCCGAACAATGTGTCATGTTCGTGAACGGGCGCTGTCAGTTGAGACTGGTCATATCTTGGCTGTCACGGTCTATTCTAATTATTAATAACTTTATTATGGAATTGTCTTTTTATATTTATCATGTACACTAATAACATGCCACATCGTTCTCACATAATGTACCATCTGATGATGAATGATGTAACAAAAGTTTTGTAATGATTTTGGTTATTGAAAAAGAGTGTCCATTGAGTTTCTGGCTCATTCTTCTCCATAGAGATCTACGCTTTGGAATGAGCACCTACGGTACTTTCACAGTTTTTATGTCTTGTGACTGGGACTGTAGCACTATAACTATTTTGTACAAGTTTTATTTTTATGTCTTTTTGACAATTCAAAAGTGCCTGTAATGGCCTATTTGAAATAAACGCTTTGATTTTGATTGATTTTCATTTTGAGGGCTCGGATTCCACACAAACGGAACCGGTCGTTCATCGACATAGATAAAAGTCAATCGTCAAATTTTGAGTTTTTTCCTACCTACGTTTATTCGCTGCCTGGCATACAAATCTTGACCAACCCTTATTTTATGAAACATTTCAATGGGAAAAAACATACTTTCGTTGAAAATATTATATTTTTCACCATAATTACATATAAAACAACCCTAATCGTAAGAGGTGGCTTCAGCTACCGCAAATTGATATTAGGTTATCACAGGATGACGTACGTTGTAATAACATTACCCACCGCATCGCGTTCGCTAGCTGACGTGTTTTAGTGGATCAAGTTTGTTACCTGAAATTTGAAAACTCTTAATATTAGACACTACGTTTATAATAAGTTCTGAATAAGAAGTGTTGATGTTAGACTCTGTTTAATATTTATAAATAACTCATGTCATTAAAAATAACGTTCGTGAGAATAACAAACTTTCGAAGTAACGCACATCACGTTTATGAACTTCACAATGATGGGTTTGACGCATTTGGTGCACTTCTCAACTTGTACACCATTTTCAGCTGGTGCACTTCGCCCACAATGATGACTTACACTCAAAATGTTTATTCATGTTAATGTTTTAGGGGTCGTCAAAAAATAATAGAAAAACCCTAATGAACAAACCACCCCGGAACGTTCCTGGCACAAAAGATCCTAGAACACTTGCCGCGTTACCACGCTGAATGGCAATTGCCAGTCTCTGCACCAGAAACGCTCCGGAGCGATGGTCCAAACCATTGGACCTAAATCATTTACCAATTTCCCTCACGAAAATCTTGGCCTCTCTCCACCAACCACCACACATCTCCAACGCCACGGGAACAAACAAGTTAATGGTTTTACGTTATTTTTATTTATAAGGTCATTAAAAAAAAAAATCGAAGTTCCGTGTTGTTTCTTGAAACCAAAACCAAGAGAAAATTCATTACTTCTTTTTTCAGATTTAAATTACATCTTTAAAAGAATATTAGCCAGGTATGTAGGCGCATCCATTATAACAAAGAAGAACATTTTAAAAACTTTTAGGAACTGAGTTTTCCATAACAGTTTCTCTTTAATATTACGGCACTTTGTAAAAGAAAATTCCTGTCCACTCAAGTTACCAGATATTACAGGAAGCAAAAGTAGTTTGATGTACTTAGTTCAACACTATTTATTATGAAAAAGTCTAGCTTTTGTTTGATGATGAACGCTAAGCCAACTTTGAGAATCTTTCTTTGTACTCCAGAGGAATTAAACAAAAGAAAACTGTACCCCTAGCACGAGTTTTCACTATTTTACTTAGCAGAGTGATTCCAGTATTTATAGCGTTTTCTGTATGAAAGGTACAGGTATGAAGTAAAACTGGACCTACAAAGCTAATTATAAGTATTATAAAATGGTTTCTTGAAACTTTATTGTCCTTTAAATTTCAAGAATAGCTTTATCGGACTTAAAACTATTGATAAATGAAGAGGAAGAGGAACGCCAAAGAAAAGATGGATGGATTGTGTGAGAAAACACTTATTAATGTAAAAGGAGTAAACGATGTTTTGATATCTGCAAGGGGAGAATGGAAGAAAAAAAAGTAGCGTGCCGACCAAAATTAAAATGGGAAAAGGGCAGGAAGGGAGTTACCTATGATTTAAACACAGACACACATACAAATAGAGCCGAAATAACTACCTATCATACAAATATTTGTAAAATGACACGTTCTGTAGCAATCGTTCCGTAACACCGTCAGCTGTGCCGTACAACCGTCTGCCAGTCTATTTCCTTTTACGCCTGAGTTCACAGGTAGATCCTGTATCAGATAAAAGCTGAAAGTGTTTACGCGTTCTCATATCAATTCTAGCACATCTGCAACGTATTTATAAATTTTCAGTTTACATTTTCACATTACGAACAGTGACCAGACAATGCTTTTAAAAATTCAACCTTAATTCAAAGCCATTAAATCACTTCGCTCAAATCCAACACAAAATCACCGTATTAATAAAGATACATGTGAAATAAACTCCTAAAATCCTGTTTATTTCAAATTTTATTTGTATTTCGGCGGCCATATCCAACAAACCTGGGGCATGAATTAATTAACGGGTACCAAAGAGTAGTGAGTCCGTGGAATGATAAGTAACTTTTTGAAGCCTGTTCTTAATTGATAGAAAGTTTAGGGAAATAAATATCTATCACTGATTAATCTGTTTCATATTCTTGTTGATGTTAATTTAGAAAGGGCTTCTAAATTCTTTTACAAAGACTGTAAAAGGAAAAAACGATTGAGGGATGGTCAAAATCGGTTTAATCATGACTTGACCAACAGTGTCAGCCTTTTGCTATGTTGTATTTATTTTCCCCGAAAATCTCCATTTCTTGAAATGCTTGTGCTGAAAATAAACGTTTGAGCAGTATCTAATAAGATAAAGTAATACCTAATTACTTTATTAATAAATTGTGAAGTAAAGTTATGCTAAACGTTAATCTCAAGATTACATTGGTTGTAACGTTTATTAATAAGCGTGTAGGTTTCCAAGTTTACAAAAAAGGTACTGTTTAATTTTCTTGGCACGTGTATACTTTACAAATGAACACTCCATTCCCTTACTACTCTGTAACTTCACAAAATAATGTGAATCCTTGATGACGGGCCCTGGGTAACCGTTGTAAGTTTCTAATTGACCGTCTGCCAAAATTTTAGCTAAAATTCATTTTTGTTTTACTCGACCTTTTGAATCACTTATTTAATTAACCCAAAATCGCCTAGTTACCAACTAATCTTTGACTTTAAGTGGTTAAGTAACGTGCTTAATTGTTGACTGAAGCTACACTAGGTTTAAATTGAGTTGAAACTTGAGGTTAATGTTTGCCTTTATAAGTATACCGTCATGTTTATTTTAACTTCGGAAGTTTGCTTGCCAAATAATGTAGGCTTTAAGGGGTTTCATATTGAGGTACTGGAAATAAATAATGCACGTCGATTGAAAATCATATTCGGTGAGGTTCGGCTTCCATAGCGACACACCGTCACGTCTGTTGTTAAATCGTCGTTCGTTGTGGTCGGCTAGTACTTGGCGCGTCAAATTTAATCGACCAGAATAGACAGGTTGCACGTGTTCGGGATTTTCTTAAAATGTTACCCGGTACGGTCTTGGAGTTTAAGAGAAATTGAAGAAATAGGGTGGATTTTATTCATTACTAGCCTGACGTCTTTTCCACTCCACCCCAAGCGTAAACCAAAAAAAAAGCTGTTTAAGGAAATAATGCCTTGTGTTTATAAAGGCTTACTACAAAAATCAAATATGTATAGGGTCTTTGTACAATAAATTCACAACTTTACAGTCCAGTTTAGCGGTACTGTAAGCTATATTCCTGTCCGAGCTTAAAGCCAAACTTTACTGCGTAGGTATTATGTAAGTTGCAATACATACAACGTACATTTTAGAACTTTACCACAATCCCACGCTTTAGTGTAACTGGCTCCCAGTTCTCTAGTTAACTGAAATCCTCTAACTAGCCTAGCCTATCGTCTGACATAAAACGGGTGCTGTGAACAGCATAATCCGATTAGCCAACATTTGGTTGGAAAAAGGCACATTTCTGACCCATTCATTATGCTCGCACGAAATACCCAGCCTGGAGTTAGCGCTCCATTTTTAATATTATCTATGTTTTAAGTGAAATATTTTAGAGTAATAATTAACTGGGTTGCTTCAAATATTTCTATTTTAAAAAATATTTCCATAACGTTCATAAAAACAACTTTCATGTTTTAGTAATTTGGTACCTTTGTTATGTCATATATTTTTAAAGGTTACCCTACACAAATAGGCTCGGTAATCGAAACACGCTATTAAAAAACTGTTGGGTGTTAAGGGTATCATAACAGAAAACAATTTATTAATTAAAAAACCGTTGGAATATCACCTCTACATTGGTATGTTTTTCTTTTATTATCATGAAAAAACAATTTTCATTTAACGATATGTTTAGCGCACGGTTTCGCTTACCTTATCATAATAGCCCACGCAATGCTTTAAAAAGCCCATGACATTTGGGAATACTGTACCATCTTATTAGTGAAAGATTTATTTACATTGGGTTCAGTAATCTTAACAAACACGCATCTGTTAAACGAGAATATTTTTGGTTGCTTAGAGTTCCACCTAGATAACATTTTGTCATCATCTGCCTAGCCATTTACCAACTTTTTTTTTTACTTGTTAAAATCATCAACTGAGCCCTCCCACCCCGGGCAGGGAAGGGGGACTGTCAGACTTGTACTGACTAAAATCCACGGTGTCCTTCAAAAGCCCTTTATGTTCCGAGGTCACGGACAGCGAGTTGCCCTTTACTCGCCGCCCGCATACCCGCGCCTATGGTGGCCGGAGATCGTCTTGCGACATCCGTCGCCGTGGGTGTCTACCACTGCGGGTGGGGCGGAAGGAGGACATTGTCTTGTCTCTCACGCGGCGCGCCTCCTCCTTAGCGAGCATGACTGCTTCGCAGAAGGAGATGACCACTTCCCACTTCGGTTTCCTCCTTTCTCATAAGACACAGATACTTCCCGAAACATCCGTTTCCGGTGAGGACCTCCGTCACGGGAAAGGTCTGGACGCCGTGACGCCTGTCCAGCCACTCCTCAAAGAGGGGTCTTACCGCCGCTCTTGCGGTGTGCCCGAGCCTTTTCCCAACTTTCAGTAAAAATGGGTATAGCTAAATATTTTTTATTTTACATGGAGTGTTTGCTTATCTAACCTCCACAACCCACTAGCTGGGTAACACGATATACATTATAACAGTATTGACTGTCAATGTCAAAAATCTACAATTAATGACAGCTAGAACCAACGGCTTTACATGCTTTTCGAGTCACGGAGGAAACCTGCTAACTATATCACACATCACAGGCACGGTAGTAATGGGGTCATGGACATGGACGTGAATAATGTAAACGGTTAGCACTAAGAGCTCTCTCATTATTAACTAACTACCTGTTCTGTTAAGTGACGGCTAACGAAACGAAGGTAAGTTGATCTCTTACTTTACTGGGAAAAGGCGGATTATGCCTTCGTAATCTGCCTGTAATCAACCCTTGTTGAGTGCGATAGTTTGTTAATGTAAGTTTTATTAAGTGCCAGGTTTTTAGGACGTGAATATCGTTTTTTGTTTATATTTTGGTACAAATGGTATTTAAAGTAATAGGTAAAATACTTGTAGCTGAAAGAGTCTGATCAGCGCATCAGTTATATTATAACGAATTAATTTTTCGTTTACGATTTTTTATTTTAAAAACTTGCCCCCACTAGTAATTTTTCCTGTATCGTGGGTGCGTTTACAAACATAGAAACTCATATACACTAACGCCCAGACCCAGAACAACAACATGCAGAACATACGAATATTTGTTCGGTGTGGGGTTCGAACCCGTGACATGCTGCGCAACAGTCGATCACTCAATCAAACGCCAACCGTGATGAACAACATTTGGTGATATTAGTGCGTCAAAGAACATTCAATGATACGCTCAACGTATTTTATGTCAGATGAACGTTCCTTCCTTATTATTCGGTTTAGTCTTCTTCTTCCTGCCCTTATCCTATTTTATTTGGGGTTGGCGCATCACGTCTTTTTCTTCTATTCTCCCCAACGACGATATATTACTAGACTCCGCATGCACTATCTAAGGAACAAAAACTATTCTGTCAACTCGCTGAGGTACTACGTAAGCGAGGGGGACGGGGTAATGCGTTGTGATTGGCTAACTCAAGGTCTGTTCTGTCTCAAGGTATGTATACGGCTCACAGGAGTGGTCGAAATAAGACGGATATAAGACTTTTTTGCCTAATGTGTTGACAGACATCGTTCGCCAGTTATTAGGAGTCTAGTAATATATCGTCGTTGATTCTCCCCTATCAGACGTCACAGTACATTTACTCCTTTTTCTTTCATATCATTCCTTAGACAATCCATCCATCTTTTCTTTGGCCTTTCTCTTAGTGTCTCAGTAAAACAAAAAGTACTTAACTACTACAGTTGTTTATGTAACTTTTTTTTCACAACACTGTTTATGAAAAATCTGCTCAACATGATTTTCCTACACAATTTTTAAAAAGTTTTGAGTTCTGAACACTATGTTTTAACTTATAACAACGATATAAGGTTTCTTGGACGTAGTTAGGGCTTGTAAAACATAATCTATATATATAAAAATGAAACCCGATTTTCCGTTGTCACGATATAACATGAAAACGGCTTGACCGATTCGGATAATTATTTTTTTGTTGTGTTTGTAACCATCGGGACCGGGTTTTAGACCGGGTCCTCCACCCGTGTGAAGCCGGGACGGGCCGCTAGTTATTGATAATAAAGAACCCGGTCGAGGAAACTTTAAACAGAGAGATTAATAAAGAACCTACATTGTTTTTAATAGCACTTAGTTTTTTCTTTAAAAACTTCCAGCCTTACTACAAGGCAGATGTTTTCCGGCCACCGTAGGCATGCGGACAGCGAGTAAAAGGCAACTCGCTGTCCGACCATGGACCATGCCCGGGTCGACGGCGCGTCGTGTTCCACGCGCGCCTCAAAGAGCTGTCAGCAAATGACGGGGCCCCCTCGCAGAGGGCCAAAGCCTGCCGGGGTCGCGGGACTTATTTCCATAACCGTGACCCCGGAACATAAAGGGCTATTGAAGAACACCGTGGATTTTAGTCAGTACAAGTCTGACAGTGCCTCCCGCCCTGCCCGGGGTGGGAGGCCTCATTTGATGATTTTACCACGAAAAAAAAAAGCCTTACTACAAAAACCAAAACATCAGTCTGTTGAACACTTGTCTAAAAAAAGTGTGACTGCAAAACGTACCTTATTTCAACGACATAATCTGACATTTTTTAGACAAGTGTTCAACAGAAGTTTAAAAGTTTTTGTGGTACGACAGTATGATTTTATGCTAGGTTGCTGATTTTGTTTGAAGATTTATTTATAAAAACGGCAAAAAATCACAGTTTTATATGGGAGCCATCCTTAAATATTGTATTATTTTAATTTAATAATTTATTTTCAAAATGATTATACAGGATGAATTTTTCAACTGGGCGTGGATGGCTACTTTTAAAACAATAAGGAATATCGAAAAACGTTGAAAGGAGTCTCGAGGCCGATTTTGACGAAAACTAAAACTGCATCATTGGATTTTCGAAAAATCAGAAATCCTGGTCAGGAATCGAACCCGCTGATTTTGGAAAAAAATCACACCCTGTATTATTACACCATTCGATAGGGTTGCTACTAAGGATTAAATTCTGGGAAGTAATCATATACGGCAAACTTATGGAAGTGGCTGATTCTTATGAAGTTGCTATTTTTCCATGTTTCTTTATATCTACTACATCTACTGAGCCATATTTTATTCGAAATTAAATATATAATAAATAAATAATAATAAAAAAAATATAACATCACATTGGTTGTATAGGAGCCCCTTCCATATCTATTATAATCTGTTTTTTTTAGTATTTATTGTTATAGCGGCAATAGAAATCAATCATCTGTGAAAATTGTTTAGCTAGCACGGTTCATGAGATACAGCCAAAGACGTACCGATAGACAGACGGACAGTGAAGTCTTAGCAATAGTGTCCCCTTTTAACCTTTAGGTACAGTTGAGAAAGAAAAGGTATTGGCTTAAGCTCATACAAAACTACTAGTCTCAAGGGATACCACTTCTCTCCCAGAACTTATTCAACTTCACATAATATACAAAACGAGTACAAAAGGTAAAACTTTAGGTAAAGAGATTTTGAAGTAACAATCGCCGTAGCGTCGTTGCTGCATCTCGTAGCACAGTAATTTTATCGTAGCACGTGTCTACGAAACTGCTACGCCGTTTCAATTGTTGACTTTCGTAGCGAATAAGTTTTGTACTCAAGAAAACTTGCTTGTAATAATTTAGAGGTTCATCATATTGTTGAGTATGAGGCTATCAAAAAACAACTGTATGATTTGATTAAAGTGCAAGCAATGTTTGATCGGATTGGTCCACGGATCGGTAACTATTTAATACATAATGAGACTCGTCTGTTGCAACACAGCACGTCAAACAATACTCTACTACTAAATACTAGTAGTAGGATTAGGAAACTAAACAGCCAGACCCACCCAGGGGTATTTTAAGGCGTGTCACTTAAATAAGCTGTCACGCCATGCTAGACTAGAATACGACACAGGCATGTTAATATTTTCCAAATATCCTTTTCTTTTCGTGTAGAAGCAGTTTCCGTGAAAATACGGCCACCCTCTGATGTCACAGTTAGTTAAACTGTATCTGGAAACTCCACTGGCCCCTTATATGGCTCTAGACTATTATTGATTACTAGCTGCTGCCAGCGGTTTCACCCGCTACAACTCGAAAATCATCCCACGGGAACATAAAATCGGGATAAAAACTATCCTATGTGTTAATCCAGGTTATAAACTATCTGTGTACCAAATTTCAGCCAAATCCGTTCTGTAGTTTTTGCGTGAAAGAGTAACAAACATCCATACATCCATACATACAAACTTTCACGTTTATAATATTAGTAGGAAACTATCTGTGTACCAAATTTCAGCCAAATCCGTTCTGTAGTTTTTGCGTGAAAGAGTAACAAACATCCATACATCCATACATACAAACTTTCACGTTTATAATATTAGTAGGATATAAGTCCAGGTTTCTTCACGATGTTTCTTTCACCGAAATTCCAAGATAAACATAGAAAATACGAGTGTTGCCCAGATTTAAAGTCGCAAATTTGTGCACGAGATGCGAGGCGCTAACTTTCGGGCTATTTCAACTAATAACTGTTTCACGACTTTTTCTCAAATAATAAAAAAACAACAGTACAAAACTTTTTTTGGTAAAAGTCTAAGCAGGCTCAAGAAACTTGCTTAAAATAATTCAGTGGTCCATAACGTCTGTGTTGACTAGTAACTGAATGTACCAAAACAAAATAAAATGCTCAGTGTTGAGTGTAATCCCGTTTGGGGACCGCGGTGAGATTGGCTCGGTCCGCCTCATGAAAAAATATTGAAAGTTTATGTCCACAACGATGTTAGAGCAGAGCCCCGTTTAAATAATAAAAGCTTGGTGGGAACTTGTGTTTGTACCGGATTTATTCTTCTGTATTTACGAATATATGTTTTGGTTACGAATTATTTGTGTCGAATGTTCGAAAGTTCAGTGACATTGTATTTTATCTAAGTACAGTTACTTTGGTCTCGGGACTTATCAAATTATCGTGACCCTGGAACGTAAAGGCTTTTGCAGGATACCGTGGATTGGATTTTAGTCAGTACGAGTCTGACAGTCCCTTCCGCTCTGCCCTGGGTGGGAAGACTAATTTCATGATTTTACCAATAAAAGGTATGTAGTTACTTTTATACCTGCGGGTTAATATTTTCGTTGACGGTCAGAGAGTAGAATTCTGTGAAAATCAAAACAAATGTTGTCTTATTTTATCCCTTACTTTTATATTGATATGCAACCGTTTTCATTGTTGCTGATATTCAAACGTTTGTAACAAAAAGTATAATGCCAAGATGCCAAGCTTGGACATTCGACCAATTTTCATAAAAAGTAATTCCTTCCACAACATGATAACTAGGTATAAGACGAAGTTTGCACGTCTAATTTTGTAACTTTTTCCTATCATTAAAAAGTTACAAAATTAGGTAGAAACTGCTTCATAGACTAATATTACTGAAAAACGTTGGTATGATATCATTATATGAAGGAGGAGGCGGGCCGAGAGAGAGAGGACAGCGTCCTCCCTCCGCCCCAACCGCAGTGGTGTACGCCCACGGCGCCGTACGTCGCAAGACGATCTCCGGCCACCGTAGGCGCGGGCATGCGGACAGCGAGTAAAGGGCAACTCGCTGTCCGACCATGGACCATGCCCGGGTTGACGGCGCGTCGTGTTCCACGCGCGCCTCAAAGAGCTGTCAGCAAAATGACGGGGCCCCCTCTCAGAGGGCCAATGCCTGCCGGGGTCGCGGGACTTTTTTCTAGTACCGTGACCCCGGAACATAAAGGGCTACTGAAGGACACCATGGATTTTAGTCAGTACAAGTCTGACAGTACCTCCCGCCCTGCCCGGGGTTGGAGGTCTCATTTGATGATTTTACCACGCTAAAAAAAAAAAAAAATGATATCATTATATTTTTGCAGTAACAACATTTTAGTCCCATCTCAAATTCCTGCGTCATAAAAATTATATAACCGCAACACGAAATGTTGAATAAAGAAAGTTTACAACTTCTGTTGGGTAGTGTCCAAAATGGCAATACTTGTGAAAAAAACTTTGTCAAAGAAATTCCTTTCCGCTCTAAAAGTAGTTTTTTCTTGTCTGGCTTTATTGCTTTTTGCTGTAACCAATCACATGCCTTGAAATATCTCTTGCAAAAGTATTGGTTTTATTTATTTGTTTACATTTAACATTTATTCATGCAACGTTGAACGGAAAAGTAATACATTTATGTTTGAGATAAAATTGTTGTATTTGTAACATGAGCATGTTAAGTTTCGTACATATATTATTATCGACTAGTTTTCAGCCCTGGATTCACACAGCTGTAATGTAAAAATAAAATGTAGACTGGGTTTCATTTGTTATTTAGGAGCATTAAATGATTCGAACCTAAATTATGCAAGAATTAACTTATCTTTCATTTTATTCTAGACAGAAATTCAGCTTATTCAAACAAGAGAAATAAACTGAAAAATATTGTGATTTTTCATCAAACAAAATATTTTTAACTTGTCATAAAATGTATAACATTGTTGTTTCAAGCTTTCTAGAAATAAAATCTTTATCTATTGCATATCGTAAAAGCATATACTGACTTCTGTTTTACTGAACTTAGTTAGATGTAGGTAGTGTCTTGTAGTTTTATTTGTAGAGACGCTCGCAATAATTGCGTAATTGAAACGAACAGGGATACAAATTATAATAAAGTTTCGCTAAAAAAATTACCAAGATGCTAAAACCTGTAAGTATTTTCGATTAAAAAAGCAACGTACTGTACTATATTAATAATGCGCATGCAAATCTTCGCCAATTGTCGTATTCCCGGAAACACCCGAATCATTGAATCGAAGAGAGCCCTAAACAATGCACTTGCATTTTGCACCTTGTTCGAAAGAAACAGGAGTCAATGTCATATGTCAAATCATGTGAAACAATTGAAAATAATTCGGGCGGTCGGCGGCTGTCGCCGGTCAGTCAAAGGTCCGTCGTCGTCCGGTCAGTCGTCTTTATATATTGGTGGTGACTGCACGTATTCTCTCTGTGTGGAATTATATAGAGCTGCTATTACAAAACACATAATTCTACTTAGTTATGCATAAAGAAAATGCACTTAACCACTCTATATACATATCGTCTTCCGACGCTCGGGGAATACGACCGTTGCCGAAAAGTGACGAAGATTTCTATTTGCTTTATTAATTTTGGAGTACTGTATTTCTTGCTTATAAATCAGTTACTCTTACTAATCTCTCTGAACGCTATAGATTCGAATTTAAATGAATGATATTTTGCTCAACAACAGAATGCAGGAATCAGCATAATTTAAATGAAAAAAAAAAATAAACTCGAAACACATAAGTACATTTTTACAGTACTTCAAGTGTAATATAATTTTGAGTGCAACCTCCACAATAGTTTCAGTCGTTTTAAAAATAAAACAAGTGCAAGCCTGCATGCCGCCACAAAACACGCTTGTACAGATTATTTCGTATTTTATTTAAATTGTAACACCCGCATCCTCTGGTTCGTGTTACCGTAACCGCGGTACAATGTATGTTTGAGGAATTGTCGTTCCATTTCAGGTGGCCGAAAAATAATGAACAGAAAATTAAAGAAAAACAAATTTTAATTTATTTTGGTCGCTGGGTATACCTACCCATGGAATTTTATTATGGAGGAGTAATTGGAGTTAGCAAATAGCTGTATTTACAATAATTGTACATGGTAGGTAGGTACTGTTGTGGGAAAACTTTTTTTAGTAAGTATATAATAAATATTTTTACGGAGT
This sequence comes from Agrotis ipsilon, assembly GCA_028554685.1. NCBI lineage: Eukaryota > Metazoa > Arthropoda > Insecta > Lepidoptera > Noctuidae > Agrotis > Agrotis ipsilon. The sequence goes on from CM052967.1 coordinate 9,399,235, forward strand.
TTAGTTATGGATCGTAGCAAGCGTTTTATAATTTCATCCTACAAACATAAGATATTAATGCGAGCGATTTACGCCGTCTTTACAAGAAGTTCCTATGTAAATTGAACCTAGTATACTTCATGTTAAGTGATTGCTTTTGGTTTCACTAATATACTAGATTTAATAACTCAAACGTCCGTATAACCTTGCAATAATAATACCCCTATATTTTACGCACGATAAACTAAAAGGGAAAGTTCAACTTATCGAGCACGCGGAAAAAGATTGCACAAAATGATATAACGATACCCAAGTACGCAACTCTCGATATAACTTTCGATTATCGATAACATTAATCGAATATTCGGCAAAGAGGATGATAAGCGAAAACATTATTGTTTCCTTGTTATTTTTGGTTAACTTATTCGAACCTTTTTGGTTATGCAAGAGGAACACCACTTATTCGATTACATGACGAATTGTTTGCCACTTCGCCTCATTTTGCTTAACGTTTGGTTTTTGTTTTTCCAGAAAATTCCATTTGTTTTTATACGGGATTAGTCTTTTACGTACTTCGTGACATTGAGAGGGTATTGTTTGACTTATAAAGCGTTTAATCCGGCAGATGTTTCAATTTGTGATAATGACGTATTAGCTAACGCGTCTTCTTTGTCTTTGTCACTTTTGTGTGTCTTTTTTAGGCCTTTTATTTTGAACATCCTTTTTACTTTTAAAATGTCTCGCCTTACAGATAGCGCGTGCTACTATCAGTCTTATTGAGACTGGAACAAGGTATTCTTTTGTTTATTTTTCTATGACGCGCAAAAGTAATCTTTGCTCTTTATAGGATGAGACAATTTGAGTACAGAGTCAGTTAATCTTCCTATCTTATAACGTCGACGTACTCTCCACGCGTCAATTTCCTTCTACAACTCAAGTAAATCGTTGTCGCAATTTCCTGAAATTGAGGAAGAACACGTGAAATGATGCTTCATAGAAGGGAGAATTTTCTCTTCTTTTGTTAATTATTGTTTTTCGTAACTTCCCTTGATTACATCCTTTCCCTGTTCCTGTAATCTTCATCGCTGGTCGTCTGGAAGATTTTTATCAGTAAATTGGTACTTGTTTCTACTATGTTATTTAATTTATCTTTTCAGGGAAACCTTAAATAGTCTTACTGGCAGTTTTGTTTCCCCTAATTATAGGCCTATTCCCTCCAACTTGATCCAAATCAACTGAACTGTCTGTTTCTGTTTTTAGTGAAAAAGAAAATACATGAAACTAGGAATAAAATATTCATAAGGGCTTAAAGGCTTTTTCCGAAGTTTTCGTGCAACCCAAATGATTTGTGAGGCTGAAAACATTGTCGATACATCATTGTTGTAATAAGGTTTTTGTTGATATATACCAAAAAATATAGGGCACTTCTTTATAACTCATCTTACATTACAACGTTTTAGATGATACAGACACATCGACGGTGTTCTCGTGGCTCAGTTCTGTATTGATTAAAAGATTACGATCAAAAGTTTAACATGATAAGAAAATTAATTTCTAAATACAAAATTGAGATATTGCAGTTAGTGTTTGTTCTCTTGCTATGAGATCAGACAGAAGTAATACTTTTAACGATTCATAACAACCACAATCCAAATTAAGCTATTATTTGCCATTAAATTCAAAACTTACCTACTAATGAAGAATATCTTATTTTATATAATGACTCGAAAACAACGTCCCACAGAAGTTTGAATCAACAAAGCATATACATTGGTCTTTTACTTCAACATTTGAAAGGATTCCCAGAAAATACGAGGAAGTTTATAAAACATACTGAAAAGAAACTGAGAAAAGGCAGTGTGCTTTTAATAAGGTTTCACTACACATATTTTCAAGTCGGAAAATGTCTCGTACAGAGGAAATTGTTTTCAGTGTCTGCTCTTTCCTTGAGTATGTAAAATACATGGTTTTCTATGATATGCGAGAGCACATTAACTACTCAAAACTGATTTCTTCCCCGTTTTGTTATAGTTAGTTGGTTTTAGTAGTTATTTTTTAAGAAAAACCGTTCAAGATTTTTTTATTTAACTCTTTTACAATAAATTAGTTAAGTGCATAAATTAATTGAAAGTCTGCTTAGTCTCAGTTAGGCCATGTTGCTAGTCCACTGTGAGTACAGTCCCCAAAAAACTCTTGCCGTCCATGGGAAGGGTACTTGGCACCTCTGGGACTCCTCTATACCTCCGGAAGACATACACTGCCTTTATTGGTGAGGTTTTTTTAGAAAAAATGTGTGCGCAGTAGTCGAGAAGTCGTAACCAACATGCTCGTATAAATGTGAACGAGTCGAATGGTATATAAGGATCGTTATTTAATAGGTATATATTTTATTTCATGGTAACATTTTAGTATTTAATTTAGAACGCGCAAACATACATTTGCATACAGCCAGTATTAAAAAGCTTTTTAGTAGGATTTCAGAATAGAACGGGATTTATTCACGCATAAATAAAAAAATATGCTAGTCGGATAACTATGTATGATGTATACGGACTTTATGTTGACAAATTCACAGATGACACACGTACAGCAAAAAGGTTCTATTTATGAACACTGAATTCTCTTCACAAACGTATGCAAACTATGTTACGAGACCAGAGCATTCACTTGTAACCAAACGTCAAGCATTCGCCATTTTTTATTTTTTCCATCCGATCCAAGCATAGAGCCAAATATCGCTATGAACATTTTCAAGACCGATCATGATCTTTCAAGCGAACGCTCTAGTCGATGATCGTCAGAATTTTTTTCTTCATTTAGATACTGACTAAGACTGTAAGAAGCTCGCTAGAACGTTCGTGACAATGCTCGCTATAAAGTTCTCATTATTTTTTCTGTAATATAATATTCTCAAGAACAAGTGAATTCTCAAGTTTATTTAATGAATCAAACATTTAATTTTGTTTGTGTGCAAAAGTAATCTTTAAATAAACTAGGCACCAATGGATTTAGAAGTAAAGTAAAAAAAAAAACATTGAGCGAATTTCTATTTTCAAAAACATTTACGGCCAGAAAACTTAAATTAATCGGCTCAAACAGATCAAGTTTTACTTACAAAACAATTGTAAACCAATCAAGAACATGAATTGAATTATAATCCCTATTTCAAGCTCTTTTTACGACCATCGTGACCTCAAAACTAAACGCATTTATTACTAGCCAAGAACCTTCCATTTTAGTTAAGTAGGTATATTTAAGGGGCAAGTAAAGTACTCAATAACTTCGTAATGGCTGGCTGAACGATCGTGGTCCACTCTACCTAACAGCTGCGTAAGACATAAAAAAGTAAAAATTAAAAAGTAACATTGAAGCCCTAGTCGGGTGGTGCCCGGGTCATAAATTACCTACTGGGAAATTAAAAAGTAAATGTTATGTAATGGACGGAGTTATTTTTCGTAATACATGACAAGGTTTCATAGACACTTTAGGTAAAGAATCTGAAAGATAATACGAAATACAAACATCAGGAATAATTGAAGAATGCGATAGAAATGATCGACTGCCGAGGACGCGAGACTAAAAGGACAGGCATTGAAACCCAAAGGACAATTGTAGGAACAGGGTTATCTTAATATATATAAATCTCGTGTCACAATGTTTGTCCTCAATGGACTCCTAAACCACTTAACCGACTATAATAAAATTCGCACACCATGTGCAGTTCGATCCAACTTGAGAGATAGGATAGTTTAAATCTCAAATTTTAGACCGGGTCCTCCACCCGTGCGAAGCCGGGACGGGCCGCTAGTTTTAATAAGTCTAGATTGGCGGACCCTTCTGCTTCACCTAAAGTGAGAGGATTCATAATTAAGCGATATTTCACAAACAAAAAAAGCGTTTCTGCGAAAGTGACATTGTGATTTTGGAAGGATTCCAAGTATACATCCTCATAGAAAAGACATATTAAATGTTTCATTCGAGCTTTTCATTTAATTGATAATGGCTTACTTTTTTTAAGTGGTGAATTCATTAAAATTAAATGAGGACGAGAGCGATAGTGGACAGCGAGTCGCCCATTACTCGCCATCCGCATACGGTCCGCCGGCGTACGGTGGCCGGAAATCGCATAATGGCTTTCTTAGCGTATGATTGTGAGAACGGATGGACAAGGTGTTGGTTACTCATTAACGCAAAAACAGACTATTAAGCGGGTTTGAAAGTTTTTAAACATATCATTTATAACCCGGTTTAAGATTTAGCTTTTGATTCCAATGCACGCCGATGAAGTCCAGGGCAGAGGTTTTTAATTTTCACATTTGGCATGACCATCCTTTGTTTGGTTAGTTGTATGACATTTTATAGTATGTTCGCTTAGCTCCCTCTCCCTCGTGCACAAAGTGACACAAGACTCCGATATCTTACGACTTTGACAGCCATTGAGGCTTGCCAGTTTACGAACCTCTATGGATATGTATTGTGTCAGTCACCTGGATACCAAAGTCATAAGGTATCGGAGACTTGCGTCGCCTAATGTACGAAGGGGCTTATTTTTCAACACATAATTTCAAAAACATTTTCAAGCGTCGTCGCAGCTTTTTCTTCTTGGAAAAGGCTAACAAGGCAAAGCAAATGAAATTAATAAACATCATGTGTGTGTGTGTGTCTTTTAATTAAATTCTCTTGACGGCAAAACTGCTGCACGTTATATGGTTCGCGAAATTAATTAGTGGGCTTAAAGCACTTATTATTTCTAAATAGTGTCTTTATTTTTTTAGTGAAATATTGAAGTACATCTTGTGGTTGTGATTGATGATGACTGAGACGATAATTTGACCTCGGAAACAATTAATGCTGAAAGAGACCTTTTGACCAAACTATGTTCTATTAGGAGTACATTGTAGTGTCCAAAAATCAGCATTTTGAAGACCTTCAATATATCAATGATTTCACTATTACTGTACATGTACTAAACTCAAATCATTCACGGGACTGTCTCATCAAGACAGTCCCTCCAGCCCGCCCTGAGTGGGAGTACTAATTTGATGTTTTTACCACGATAAAAAAGTCCAAATCATTCAACACACATTTACCATCTCCATACTTAAAAGAAGAAGAAAATTGTGTTTATTACAGACAGGCTTTTTCATGAAAAAATCTATTAAATTAGTAACTAAACCATATTTCATTTTTTGTGACCATAACTAAGACTAATGTGCCCATAAAACGAAGCATTTTTCCTAAGGAGACTCTTTCATAAGTTCATCGACCTGTTAATGACCTCAGCAGATGTGGCCCTGTGTTCAATTATAATTTTCGAGGGCGAAAACATGCTTCTTGAAGGTCTTAAATCTGTCTAGTAATTTGTATTATTAATATGCTCACTAATGACATTAATTTATTCATGAGTACGGCTTAAACCGCAAGGTCTAATAGCATGGAATTTTAAACAAGGACTGCTTATAGAATGTAGAGTAAGGGGAGCTGTTTGATCAGTAGTTAAACTAACAATTAGTTAAAAACTACGATCCGCATTAAAAAAAAAAACTGTCAAATTGTAAATGAACCCGAGAGAAGCCGCCGTCAAAGTCTAGTAATCCTTTAATTATGCAAAGTTATGAAATGTATAATGGTGAGTACCAAATAGCGGTAATTATAATTAAGTTCCCACCAAAATTGCCACCCTGTATTCTTTACGAGAATTTAAGTCAATATTCTCACCAGTTATTATTCGGCATTCATTTCACAGCACAAGCAATTCCAAGACTCAGTTGTTTGTACTCTGATGTAAATAAGAATTGAATTTCGTAGCTAAAATATATTTTTATATTGAAACTTGTTTATAATCCGTCGTTGACATAGTTTCTCTTGTAGACTTAAAAAGTTGTGACCTGAATGTGAACCGTATTATTACTTGCTTTTAAGCGCTGTACAGTATGGTACTCTGTTTTTAGAAAATGTATTTTATCGTGGCGAAATAAGAAGGTCGATCTTTAAAGTTAAGCCGCGTTTGTCGAGGTTGGTCTGTGGATGAGTGACTATAGCGAGTTGCCTCCGTAGCTCGGAAAGCACAAGTCTTTGGTCCCAGCTGTCATTTGTACATCTCTGTCTTTAATCACAGTCAGACGCTCGAAAATCTGAGAACCAGTCTTTCCAAGGGTCTTTTTATCGTATTACCCTGTTACTGGGTTGTCGAGGTAAGATAGACAATCTCTCCATGTGACATACTGATTTCAGCTGCATCCAGTTCGATTGGAAGCCGACCTAAACATAGTTGGGAAAAGGCTAGGTCGATGATGACGAAGTTTTGAGGTAGTTGGCTCGTGGCCCATTGGTTGATCGTCAGCGTTAAGCAGACTTTGCCAAAGATGGTCTGTTGATGGGTATGAATTTCAACACAGATTGGTCCGAAGGCTATGCAAGTGATAACCCTTTTTTTGGGTGTTAAAATCATCAAACTGAGACCAGGTCGCTCTGGGCGGAGACAAAGTAACTTTCTGACTTTTATGGACTAAAGATACTTTGTTCCTTTACATACCTCCTGTGTTCCGAGACCACGGTATCCTGCTTAGGAAGCCTCGCGTAAGTCAATGTAAACTCTAAAACTTTTTTTTTTAACTAGGCATGATAAGAAAACAGAATCTCCTAAATTATTCCACAAAAATTGGCCGTTTTATTCACCTGTACAAAATGTTATTTATTTAAATCTTGTTTTAAAGAAGTCTTCAAGAAAAAGGAATTGCTAAAACTTTGCTGGTGAATTGATTTACATTTTTCTTGTACTACAAGAAATTGTTCAGAATTTTTTCGTACTCAATCTGATTCTTGTAATCATTTCGGGTTGCGTGACTAGTCGTAGTTCAGGTTGTATTTTTCAGGTTCCGTCGAAATGGGAATCTTGTTACGGAAGCTCTTTTGTCTATCTAACTTCATTGGGAAGTGAATCGCCTTTCCTTTCAGATAGCCCGTCCATTTGCTCGTATACCGTGACTTCATAAAATTCTATCTGTCCGTTTTCTTTGTTTCTCAAATCTAGCTTGTCTTTTGTTTTGCATGTTGTTTGCGTGAAAAATATAGTTTCGTAATATCTCTACGTCATCTTCCAGTTCAAGAAAGTTCAGAAGTGAGTTGCTTTAGATGTTAAAATATAATTAATTACTCAACATGTTAAATTTAATGTTCGTTGAAGAGAAATTTTTCGATAGTTAGTTTAGTTTTATTATAATTTAGGCATTTTCCATTTGTTCATTTTGTTTTAAGTTATAAATTAAATAGTTGCTAAAATCCTCTACATATTTAAAAAAACTACACGGAATGCATAATTTTGTTAATTAGAACTCATGTATTGTTACAAAGGTCCATTAGGCCGCTTCCCCATTATATAAGTTGCAAATTGTATGTAACTTGAACAAATCCGCATACAAGTTACAAGTAGATAGTTTCAACAAATAAATTTTATTATTTTTAAAAAGTTGCCCCACGCTAGAATTTTCTTCCTGTATCGCGGTGCGATTACATACATAGAAACTCACACAATCCAACTTAAGCAAGTTGTGTGCAAATATGACGTGCATACAAGATGCAAGACTTACCTAATGGAAACGCACCTTAACACCGCGTTCTACTGTCGTTCTAAAATATAAACATTTTAATAGCAGTGTATTTTAGCTGTGTGATTGCTGATAGCATCAATACTCAATCAATACCTTTCAGAAATGAACATGGATACGGCCATAGATTTTTCCATTTCCGGGATATACGAAACAGTATTTTACGTACCCAAATCAACCGAATACGCAATGTTCTAAATTAAAAATACCATCAATAGTATTTCAAATAAAAAAGTTTCTAAAATTCAATACACTCGCAACAGTCATCATGGTTAACAGAACTGTCAACCGAATTGCGTTCAGAAAAATGATTGATGAAAAAACTTTGTGACAATTTCCAAATGAAACTAATTGGAAATGTTGGGCTAGGCAACGTGTGTCATTGAAGTACTTTGTGGCTTTCAGACAATTTCGTTGAATGGAATTGAAAAATAACTACTAGACTATAGCGTTTGAAATGGTTTTTCAGTTGCACTGTTACTCTCTCTGAAGTCCAGTCAATAGGGACAGAAAACAGGCTTTGTCTTGCATTAGGTCACTTTTTGTAGGACAAAATTCCCCGTTGACTGGACCATTACTGTTGTTTATTAAGATGTTATACAATTACTTTTCATACAATTTTGTTTCTCTGTTAAGTTTTTGACAAATTATATTACTACTAGCTTCTGCCCGCGACTTCGTACGCGGTTCCTGTTGCTTATGCCAGTGGCAACGAGGTCGTCAAAATCGAAGTTCTGAAACATCTGATTTCGAATTCTAAGAGCCTGCGGGGACTGGACAACAACCGTAGACCGGTCTGCTAAACTAATTAGATTAGACCATTATTTTGTGTTTTGTTTTATAAATTGGTACTCAGATTTTCCACCGAGAATCTTTAAAAATACTTAATTGTATTTCGAAGACATAATTAAGATTTTTATTTCATTTTAACAGTTGAATGGAACCCACAGACAAAAAAAAAATGTAACATTTATAAAATATTGTAACAGTTCCACGTTACTTGAAACTAGTATAAATACTGGCAGTTTGATAAGTGCAAATTGTTCCAAATGACTTAAATAAAACGCGGGAAAGAAAGTAATTGAGACCAATTACGGTATTATGTTATTTTTGACATAATGGCCCGAATTAACTTTTATGGTGCATGTTGAATTGAAAATTAACAACTGTGTTAGACGCAATTTTCTTTGGCATTTTAGTTTTTTATGGTTGAACTTAATGGCGAAGTTATTTGCGTGGCATAAATGTGAATAATTTTGTGTAAATAACTTTGTAACAGGTCAATGGATGGATTGAACTTATGACCTTTTTCTCTGAACTCACTAAATACATGTGATTCCATTCTGAAAAAAATAATATAAAAGTTGTTTTTATCTGCTACTCCTTAATTCACAACAACCGAACGAGATTTTTGATGATATCCGACCGAGGTTTGTGATGACGTCAAGCATACAAGTAGACCATAATGTATGTTTTCAAAAGAGATATTTCTTATCCCAGTATCACAATCTCCTAGGATAACTTTCGATCTAAGGGTGGCTAAAGCAGGGGATCAAAACTAGTATGTCATGTACTTGAAGTTAGGTTGAAGTACTCTTAAATCTCTACGTGTCAACCTATACATAGATCCGTCATAAAACACAATACCTATTGATTATTATTATGTGGAATGTATGACGAAGGTTGATTTCAAATATGGGTTCGCGATGACAGATTTCATAATGTCATTTAGCGGAGAGGTTTTTGATTACAAACTGAATTAACGGTCCTTTCACGACATTGGTCTAAGCGATCAGCGTTGCGATGGGCGACGCGAAAGTCTAATTTTTTGGAACTAAGCGAATTCGTCACTGTCGCTGCCTCGTGGCGTCCTTCAAACATTTCTAACATTTATTTGATCTTACCGCTCGCTGCCCCGCGCTAAGTCACCGCTCACAGCTTTGCAGAGAACTTCCCGATCCCGATGCTATTATCAAAAAAAAAACAAAACATTATCACTTTGTGTAACTAAATATTCCATCCTTCCCTTTGTAGCAAAAGTATTTGCGATGTCAAAAGACATCGAATGTTTCTATCTTTTTTTATATTAAAAAAAGACTATTTTATTTATTCAAACAGTATCGAAGTATCGTTCAAAGAATTCCTTTTTTCTTGAACTACTTTCTTTCGTCTAGAGTTGTAGGTAACAAAACTAGAATCGCTTTTTATGGCAGTGCCGGGTTATAAAGTGCTGTGCGATCAGATGTCAGATGACGTAAAAAAAACGAGTTTTTGTAACGAAACTCGCGGTTTCAGGTAGGTATTTCTGTTTGACGGTTATTTAAATCATAAATATAGTCATACTTTGGGGATTTTATTGAGAGTCTGACATAGCCAGATAGAGCACTATCCAGGAAAATGTCTTAAGAGAATACCGCGGCCTTAGGAACTCGGGTTTTACTCTGTACGAGTTTGACCTTTGACTTCTCTTGGATTCAATAAATGATATCCCAAAACAAATAAAGAAAACACAGCGTATCCATGAGCATTTTCCCACTGTTTAAAGTCCTTGTATAATATTAAGTGAAGCAAATACAACAAACTTCGTCGAGTAACCTAACAAAAAACTCAAAACTTACTTTCATGGAAGTATACAATCACCTGGAACTCCCAAAGACCACAGGGTAGGCAAAGTCCTTCAGAAAGAAAAGTCAAACCAAAAAGTTTCTAACTCCACAGAACAAACTAAAATAAACTCACGAAGTAATCTTTTGTTAGACATCTGATTTATTATTACCACTGTCCTATTCCAAAACCACTTTTGTTTTAAAAATCTCATTAACTACAATATGATAAACGGAATAGAATTCTGTGCAATTCAAAATCAGATTATTGACCGTTATGGAACGTGTTCAAACTTTGAATAGCTGTTCCAACTTTGAAAATGGAATGCTTTTGAGAGGAGCGATTGTATCTACGCCATTGTTTGACTTTTGAATTTATACTCGTGAATGCAAACTGTGACTAATGTTGGATTATCTAGTTAGGTAAATGAGATAGGTTTGCGTGTCGTACAAACAATAGAAGATATTATTATGTTTTAACATAATCTGCTTAGCTTTTTCCCAGTTATGTTAGAGTCGGATCCACTTCGAACCAGATGCAGCTTTTATTATGTATTTTATTTATTTATTTATTAAAACTTCATGCACAGAGTACATACATAGGCGGACTTAATGGCTTAGGCATTTTCTACCAGTCTACCTTAAGGTGATGCAGAGAAATAAACACAGTAGGTGCAGCAAGAAAACTAATATGAAAATACATAAATATTAAAATAAATACATAAATACATACATACAACAAAATATATAAAATCAAATAGACGAATTACGTGAAGAGGTTGTCTTCCTGATCTCCCAAACCCAGTAACTAGATAATGGTGTACCTCTAGATAATAGAAGATATACAAACTTAAATGAATATTGTGATAGCCCAAAGAATCAGTTAACTGCTTTCAAGTGTCAGGATTTGGATTCAAAGTAGGTGGGTAGAAAATACTTAAAGAACTGGATTTAAATAGCTTAGTTAATTTTAACAAGACGTGTATTGATCTTAGGTCTGAATTAGAGTTATTCATGCACTAACGTTGCTAAAAAAAGAAATCCATATTAATATCAATATTTCGATGCAAGTACCAAAATTACTCTACCTAATTCCGACCTAAGACCCAAGTCCCCTAAGACCAAAGCCCCATTGTACCCATTTGTATGAGGAAAATGTATTTGTCCTGCAGTGGTTACATAAGGTGTGTTATGTTAATTATTATCATTTTGTGGGAATAGCCATGTATCTGCATTAACATTCGCTGTCAAACGCAGTACCAAATGTGCAGTGTCTAGGTTAATTGCATAATGCTAATTTATCTTGAACAACGTTATGCTGTGTTCAGGTCAGTTCAGGTCAGTTCATACAGATCTGTGAACAGTAACGATGTATACGGCAATTTATTTGTAATCTGATTAATCTGAAAATATGATATTGTGGGATTTTTAACTTATCATGTTATAGGAAAATTAATAGTCTCTATAGAATACACCACCACGACCATGCGAAATAAAAGTACAAACTATTCTTTAATGCAACACCTATCTTGATGCGTTTTGACTCAATTTTCTATGACAAGCATAATAGATTTCTCATGTTTGGGAGAGGACAGGCAAGTGTGCAAGTGTGTCATTAATATTGCTGCTTCAACATATCGCTTGTCTTGTCGACATACCTATATTTTGAACTCGGTTTTGTTCGATTTTTCTTCGATAAGTAAGAATCCCACAAGAACTTAACTGGATTGAAATCTTTTTGTCGTTGCCGCACTGGTAGACGACGCAGACGCCCATGGCGACGGACGACGGCAGACGATCTCCGGCCACCATAGGCATGCGGGCGGCGTGTAATTGGCGACTCGCTGATGTCCGATCATGGACGCGCGTTGTTTTCACGCGCGCCTCAAAGAGTGTCAGCAAGATGACAGGGTCGCGGAACTTATCCAATTACCGTGACGCTGCAACGTAAAGGGCTATTGAAGAACACCGTGGATTTTAGTCAGTAAGGCTTGTACTGACTAAAATCCATGGTCAGTCATGACAGTCCCTCCTGGGATGCAATGAGTCCTCAGAACCCAGGGCCTGCCTTGGTGATTCTAACACGATAAAAAAAATGTCGTTTCGTTTCATTATTTATGTGTGCGTGTCCTTCACTAGATAAGGTATTAAAACGTAATACACTGACAAATCAGTTACTTCCACATACATCATCAATCATCATATTGTAATATATCCTTATCATATTATATTCGGGGCGGATGGGATCAACATTCTAGCTGTTGAAACCCAGGCGACGGATTCAGTTACATCTGGGTGATCGTCCGCCATCTTATTTATTACCTTTGCTTTTTTTCAACCAAAAAAAATAACAGCGAAGCCATGAAAAATAAGGAATATTGTCATTTTTAATTACATAATATTCTGTGTTTTTACGTACGTATCATATGGATGTGTAACATACAGGAACCGCAAGTGACGTAATCGCATTGAAACCTCATTTTGAAACTTCATTATGAAGCCTCGCCAACGTCAACCCCAAGCCTTCATAAATGAAAATGAATTTTTGCTTGAACCAATTCATTTATAAATAAAGATTTTTGTTTTCCTTAAATGAAATAAACACACAACACAGCCAATCAAATCAAGTAAAGCGAAAACAGAAATGTCTTGACTTTACAATTAAGAACGGTCTAATTTGAGTATCAAAATCTCAAGATAATTGCCCACTGTAATCATTCAATTACCTTCACTTGAAGAAATCTTTAACTAAATAATTAAGCTTGCTTATTAACATTTTCTTTTAGGATCTTGATACCGAAATTGTTAACACGAAACTCGTGGATTAAACAGGGCGAACCGCAAGGGATTTAAATAAATCGTTTGATAATACAAAATCCTATTGATTGGACTTCTGTTCGGGTACAAAACAATTTTAAAGTTCGTCGTTTCGCTGACCGCAATCGGAAGAATGGAGTTTGGAACTTCATGGCTGTCGGTCGCTGTGAACCTCTGGAAACTTATCCTTATCAACTGAGTGCGAGATAAATGAGATTCTCTCTTGTTCTTTAATCGCTTTGTAGCTATGTGTGCAGAGATTTATTCTCAAAACGAGCAGCAAAATATTAATTTAGGTTGCTTCCTTCGATGTTGAGAGGAAATGAGAAAGCTTTGAGGCGTTATTCGAGAGAAAATATTATATTATTCTTTTATTTATGCTCGTGCTGATTCGTTATTGGCTTATTCTTTATTGTTCCTGATCTGTCGATTAGGTAGTCTTTTATTGCTGGGATTTCTTTGCTATAATTACGGCTCTAATAAAGTTTTTTGTCTGATTTGTGCAGGTTTTAATCCTGCTTACCTGTTAGAATGACTTTCTACAAGAAAGGTCGCGTAGCAGACGTTAATAAGTATAAAAAATAAACAAATCTATATACATATAATAAAGTAGTAGGAAAGTCAAAACTGTACATTGAATATTTTTTTAAAAGAATACTTGGGGTGTGATGTACAATCGATACCGAAGCCAAAAATATAGTTTTTAGAATTTTTGTCTGTTAGTCTGTTTGTCTGTTTGTCTGTATGTATGTCCGGGATAAACTCAAAAAGTACTGGACGGATTTGAATGATTCTTTTTTTGTTGTATAGGTATTAAGTCTGGCCAACACATAGGCTATAATTTATTTTGGAAAATTGAACACCTGGTGCAGAACCGCAACAGACCAGCTAAACTATATGAGATACAAAAATGGTGCGATAGCAAAAAATGTTCCACGTGATGAGCATTTTCTGCTGAGAGAATAAATTTGAGGATATGGAACACCTGATGTGGAACTCCAAGAGCCCAGCTACACTATAACATATACAGGAATGACGTCTTAGCAAAGTAGTTCGGCCTTATGAGCACTCTCTGTTGAAATATAAAAATTGAAGATCTGGAACACCTGATGTGGAACTCCAAGAGCCCAGCTACACTATAACATATACAGGAATGACGTCTTAGCAAGAGTTGTTCAGCCTGATGAGCACTCTCTGTTAACGTATAAAACTTGAAGATCTGGAACTCCTGATGTGGAATACCAAAAGCCTAGCTAACTATAATATACATATAGGCGTGAATGGCTATACTTATCCGAAACTATGTGGAATATTGAAAAACGTTGTAAGGAGTCTCGAGGCCGATTTTGACGAAAACTAAAACTGCCAGGAATCAAACCCGCTGATTTTTGGAAAAAAAATCACACCCTGTATTATTTCTCCATTCATAGTGATGCTAATAAGGATCAAATTCGTGGAAGCAATTATATACGGCAAACTTAGGGTAAACGTTTAAATAAAGGAAAACTGATCAATCGTCAAGACAATTACTGTATTCGAAACATAAGTAAACCGTTTCTTCGTTGAAATAGTGTTATTTTTGGTCAAAGTAATTTTTAACGGATTGCTGAATATAGTGCGATAGTTGATACGTCAAATACAGTGCAACATTGAAAACAATGAAATTTTATAATTTCGAATAGATTGTGACACCGTAGAAGGAAGGTAACATAGAAAAATAGCAATTTCATTAAAATTTGCTATTTCCTTAAGTTTGCCGTATATGGTTACTTCCCAGAATTTGATCCTTATTACCAACACTATCGAATGGTGTAATAATACAGGGTGTGATTTTTTTTACAACATCAGGGGTTTCGATTCCTGGCCAGGATTATTGAATTTTCTTAAATCCAATGATGTAGTTCTAATTTTCATCAAAATCGGCCTCGAGACTCCTTTTAACGTTTTTCGATATTCCTCATAGTTTCGGATATAGCCATCCACGCCCAGTTGAAAAATTCATCCTGTATAGGAATGACATCTTAGAAAGAGTTGTTCAGCCTGATGAGTACTCTCTGTTGACGTATAAATAAATATTGAAGATCTAGAACACCTAATGTAGAACTCCATGAGCCCAGCTACACTATAACATATATAGGAATGATGTCTTAGAAAAAGTTATTCAGCCTGATGAGCACTCTCTGTTGACGTATAAAAATTGAAGATCTAGAACACCTAATGTAGAACTCCATGAGCCCAGCTACACTATAACATAATAGGAATCATGTCTTAGAAAAAGTTATTCAGCCTGATGAGCACTCTCTGTTGACGTATAAAAATTGAAGATCTAGAACACCTAATGTAAAACTTAAAAAAAATTTTACTCAAAGGAAACATTCCTTTATTTTCGAATAGAAAGCAAACTGCATTCAAAGATTTTCAAAAATTCTCTTCTCCCACACCCGGGAATCGAACCGGCTAAAATTGAATGTTCCAATTTTAATCTAACATTCCATATTTAAATTACCTCAAACACGCAGCTACGAGAATGTCGCAAAGGCAGTCTGCATTACAAAAGATGGATGTTAGTTAAAGAGTTTTAACTTGACTCATAGAATTTGTTCAGATTTCCTGGTTTTCTTTTCATTTAATTTATCATAATTGTTAGAGAGATTTCGTCCGTATAATTGACCCTGACGATCGATGCAATAAAAGTACAGGGTATATTGTTTTCAGATTTTAGCCGGTTCGATTCCTGGGTGTGGGAGAAGAGAATTTTCGAAAAACTTTGAATGCAGTTTGCTTACTATTCGAAAATAAAGGAATGTTTCCTTTGAGTAAAATTTTCTATCTGCAGTATTAAGAGTACTTTCCCTCCAGGTGGCATTACAAAATTCCACCCTGTATTATAGGAATGACATCTTAGAAAGAGTTGTTCAGCCTGATAAGCATTATCTATTGATGTATAAAAAATTAAGATCTGGAACACCTGATGTGGAAATCAAAGCTATCACTAATTTCACTGTATAATTATAAATTAACATAAGCTGGGATTACCTCCAAACAGTGAAGGCGGTCTCAGTTTAGGACTGATTTTCGATGTTGATAAATATATTAATAAAATTTTTATTTTACTGGCCAAACTCCCATTAATTTTTACCCGGGCTCTCGGGGTTGGGTATCAGACTTTTCAGATTTTCGATTTCGACGACCCCATTGTCGCTGGCATAAGCACCAAGATCCGCGTACGAAGTCGCGGGCAGAAGCTAGTATATTAATAAGTATATTACTATTTTTGGAGTGACTCCCTATCTGACCTCCACAACACAATAACTGGTTATTACGATACCCATTGGTATTTTGGTCACTCATCCATAGAACACTCACCAACCTAGGCATAACCTTAAAGATCATCCTGTACGGATGTTATTACGTATTAGCCCCTTCGTACACAACTAGACGCAAGTCTCCGATACCTTACGAGTTACGACTTTGTTATACAGGCAACTATCGGAATACAAATCCTTAGAGGTTTGTAGCCAAGCACGCGTCAATAGACATCAAAGTCGCAAGGCATACGGAGACTTGCGTCACGTTGTGTATAAATGGCCTTAGTTTCTAGCGCCTCAGGGTCGTAAACACGAAGCGTAATAAACTAATCCATATGGATCTACCAGCAAATGATGAATAGACGTACCTCTTGTATGTTATGCGGAATCACATAAACAATACAAGATATATTATTATAGTTTCAGTTCAAAGATAACATCGAGATTCAGAACCCATAATATATTAATAAGGTAATAAATTACTATTGTCTTGAACCTGCCGTGACATCTATCTATCTTCTATACATATAATAAAATAGTAGGAAAGTCAAAACTGTACATTGAATATTTTTTTAAAAGAATACTTGGGGTGTGATCTACAATCGATACCGAACCCAAAAATATAGTTTTTAGAATTTTTATCTGTTTGTCTGTATGTATGTCCGGGATAAACTCAAAAAGTACTGGATGGATTTGAATGATTCCTTTTTTGTTGTATAGGTATTAAGTCTGGTCAAAACAAAGGCTATCATTTATTTTGAAAACTTGAACAACTGGTGCAGAACCGCAACAGACCAGCTAAACTATAAGAGATACAAAAATGGTGCGATAGCAAAAATTGTTCCACGTGATGAGCATTTTCTGCTGAGAGAATAAATCTGAAGATCTGGAACACCTGATGTGGAACTCCAAGAGCCCAGCTACACTACAACATATACAGGAATAACGTCTCAGCAAAGTTGTTCGGCCTGATGAGCACTCTCTGTGGACATATAAAAATTGAAGATCTGGAACACTTGATGTGGAACTCCAAGAGCCCAGCTACACTATAACATATACAGGAATAACGTCTTAGCAAGAGTTGTTCAGCGTGATGAGCACTCTCTGTTGACGTATAAAAATTGGAGATCTAGAACACCTAATGTGGAACTCCAAGAGCCCAGCTACCCCGCGGTGGTGGACGCCCACGGCGTTGGACGTCACAATACGATCTCCGGCCACCGTAGGCGCGGGCATGCGGACGGCGAGTAAAGGGCAACTCGCTGTCCGACCATGGACGGTGTGTCGTGTTCCACGCGCGCCTTAAAGAGCGTCAGCATAATGACAGGGCCCCCTCTCAGAGGGCTAAAGCCTGCCGGGGTCGTGGGAGTTATACCATCACCGTTACCCCGGAACATAAAGGGCTATTGAAGGACACCGTGGATTTTAGTCAGTACAAGTTTGACAGTCCCTCCCGCCCTGCCCGGGGTGGGAGGACTCATTTGATGATTTACCACGAAAAAAAAGAGCCCAGCTACACTATAACATGATTTTTTTTCAACTGGGCGTGGATGGCTATCTTCGAAACTATGAGGAATATCGAAAAATGTTGAAGACTTTCAACAATTCTGGGAAGTAATCATATACGGCAAACTTAAGAAAAACGTATAATTGAAAAAAAAACTGATCAATCTTCAAGGCGAGGACTGTATTCGAAACTGAAGTTAAACTTTTCTTCTTTGAAATCATGCTTATTTTGTTCAACTCAACGCCCAGTTGAAAAATTCAACCTTTAGAGGAATGACGTCTTAGAAAGAGCTGTTCAGCCTAATGAGCATTATCTATTGATGTATACAGGGTAATTTTTTAAGTAGTTCGGATATTTTTTTCTGTGGTTCTATATCGATAATAGAACACGTTTCCATAAATAACTTTTTAATTTTTTATCCCACCAAATTCGAGTAAAAATATCCGAGAAACAAGGAAATCATAGACACAACGTTATTCGTAGCAAGAATATTATCTAACACAGCGCGATGCGACAACAGTCACGCGGAACGGGAGTTGGGTGTGGGGTACGGGACGCGGGGTGCGGGGCGTGGTAAAGGACAACAAACCCGCGCCGCCCGGCAAGCTCCATTCAACTCAGGCGCATCGATAACGTGACACGTGTCGCAATTTCACGCATGCGCCGACGCACTCGCCGGTCGTAAGTCGTAACAATGACGTCCCAACGATTTTCAAATCGCGAGTACTACGATATGGTACCTGTTTATTTACTCAGTGGTGAAAGTCTTAGTGCAGCTACAACAATGTACGAACAAGAAAGTGTACCTCGTATGCGAGCTCAAGGACAAACAACCCTGTAGATCAGTGCTAAACTTTAAAAAACTTTAGATACGTGAATAACAATAATTTTGAAGCTAGAACACAGTATGGATCGGTGTAGATGCGGTCGTTCAACCTTACGTAGTAGCGCCCGCGCTTAGTGTGCGTCACAGACAGTCGGGTCGAGCTCACAGCTGATAAGCCATCGGGTGACCATGAACATCTGTTTCAAGTAGCAATTCTTGAATTAGCGATAACTTTGTTATTTTTTGGTAAAACAAAAAAATAAAAAATACGTGTTCATTAATTTTCGTAAATGTATAACATACTAAAATATCCGAACTACATAAAAAATTACCCTGTATAAGATTTGGAACACCTGATGTGGAAATCAAAGGTATCACTAATTTCACGGACAGATTTCCGATGACGATTAATATATTAATATAATTTTAATTCTACTGGCCAAACTCCCATGAATTTTTTACCCGGGCTCTTGGAGTTGGGTATCAGACTTTTCAGATCTTCAATTTTGCCGACCCCATTGTCGCTGGCATAAGCAACAAGATCCGCGTACGAATCTTGTTGTGGGCAGATCTTCGTCGCGGGCAGAAGCTAGTGAGTTATGTTATGGAACTAGCTGTGCCCGCAACTTCGTTCGCGTGGATGTCGGAATTTAACAATGTATTTTTTAGTTGCAAGCGCTTAATTCAGGCCACGTTTTTCATATAAACCGTGTATTTAGAATTTTCTTAGATTAATCAAAAATATTTGACACTTGTATTCCAGGTTTAATGTAGGACTATTATACACCACACCACACCACACTACACCACACCACACCACACCACTCCACACCACATGTGAACCGATTACGATGAAACAAAATACATAATGTTACTTCAATTTAAACTCGTCTATTCCAGGTTTTCTTTTAACGCCATTTGCCGTGCATTGTAGTTTTGCTATTCGAATTCGAAGTTAGATCGCGCAACTGACGTACGAAATCAAATTGTGAGACCAAAGTGCACCCGTAATTTTACTTCTAAAACATTTTAAATTAAAATATCTTTTGATAGACTGAACCGATTCCGATGAAACAAAAACTAAATTCCTCTCCAAGTTACGCTTAATCGTTGTGTATAAAAGTTATCTATATTAATTTCGTACACTTTACGTGATACCTGGACAAATAAACATACAAACAGACAAAAATTCTAGAAATGCTAGAAATGGGTTATATTGGTTGTCCTTTAATACCCTGGCTATATTTTTTGAGTTTTTTTTTTAATGTACAAAAATAACTTTTCTACAGTTTTATTATATGTATAGATATAGATAGATAGATAGATATAGAAGATAGAAGATATAGATAGATAGATTAATTATTCGATCATTTTTGTTCATTTCACGAATGAGTTATGATGATTACTAAATATTGTTGTTTATGTAAAATGCCGTGGGGCGCCGGCTATGCCGTGGGGCGCCGGCTATGCCGTGGGGTGCCGGCTTAGAATTGCGCTCCCCCAAATCATCCCGTGGGTGTCGTAAGAGGCGACTAAGGGACAAACCGGAGGTCGGGCAGCAGCGTCCTCCGTGTACTGCACATCCTCACTGCGATCGCCAACCCGCCTGCCAAGCGTGGCGATTAAGGCAAATTACCCCCTATAATGAGAACCACAGAAACCAGGCCCCCAGTCCCCGGCAGCTCCGCTATCCCTGGCGCGGGTAGCGGTCAAGGTAACGGCGGAGCAGGGTGTAGGCCCTGGTAACACACAACGTACGCACATTGAGGACTGACGAAAAGATCTGCGAGCTGGAAGAGGAGCTGAGCAAGTTACACTGGGACATTATGGGGTTATGCGAAGTCCGTAGAGAGGGGGAGGACACCGTAACCCTGAAGTCTGGTAACTTGCTCTACTACCGGGAGGGCGACCAACAGTCCCAAGGTGGTGTCGGGTTTCTCGTTCACAAGTCCCTCGTTAACAACATAATAACCATCGACAGTGTGTCGAGCAGGGTGGTATACCTAATACTCAGAATATCCCAAAGATATTCGCTGAAGGTCATTCAGGTATACGCACCGACCTCGTCACACTCCGATGAGGAAGTAGAGACTATGTATGAGGACGTAAGTAGGGCCATACATAGCTCAAAAACTCACTTCACTGTTGTTATGGGGGACTTTAACGCAAAGTTGGGCAAGAAAAGCGGTGATGAGTTGAGAGTGGGGCAATTTGGGTATGGGCAACGGAACCCTAGGGGACAGAGGCTGGCCGACTTTCTGGAGAAAGAAGAACTCTTCATGATGAACTCTTTCTTCCAGAAGCCGCCTCACAGGAAATGGACCTGGCTGAGTCCCGATGGTTCCACGAGAAACGAGATAGACTTCTTCATGACCGACAAGAAACGGATATTCAGTGATGTCTCTGTGATCAACAGGGTGAAAACCGGTAGCGATCACCGAATCGTAAGAGGCTCGCTGAATATCAATGTTAAACTTGAAAGGTCCAATCTGATGAAGTCTACGCTCCGACCTACTCGGTCCCATATTCAAAACCCCGAAAGCTTTCAACTCGAGCTCTCTAATCGCTTTGCTTGCCTTGAGAACTTAGTTTCAGTGGACGAGATCAACGACGGGCTAGTGGAAACTGTCCGCACGGTAGGGTCTAAGTTTTTTAGACCCGGCCGTAAAGATAGACCTCAGAAATTGACCGATCAAACCTTAAACCTCATGGCTGAACGACGTTTGCTACAGTTGCAGTCTTCCGATGACGCGAAGTCATATAGGCAGCTCAATAGACGTATATCTAAGTCCTTGCGGCACGACCTGCGTCTCTTTAATACGAATCGTGTTAAAGAGACCATACAGCGAAACCAAGGCTCCAAAGTGTTCGCGAAGGACAAGTCTATTGGGCAAAGCCAGATGACAAAGCTGAAACGGGAGGATGGCAGCATAGCATCGACCAAAGCAGAGGTTTTAGGCGAGATCGAGAGGTTCTATGGACAGTTATACACTTCGGTCGCAAAGCCCGTTGACAGCTTGGTAGGAGATCCAAGAGCCAAGCTGTCCCGACATTATACCGAAGATATCCCGGACATCAGTCTGTACGAGATTAGGATGGCCCTGAAACAGCTTAAGAACAACAAGGCGCCGGGCGAGGACGGAATCACCTCAGAGCTTCTGAGAGCGGGTGGAACACCGGTACTTAAAGTCCTCCAGAAGCTCTTTAATACCGTCCTGTTCGAGGGCAAAACGCCCGAAGCATGGAGCAGAGGTGAGGTGGTGCTGTTCTTCAAAAAAGGTGATAACAGCCTATTGAAGAACTACAGACCCATCACGCTTCTGAGTCATGTTTATAAGCTGTTTTCAAGGGTTATCACAAACCGTCTCGAACACAGACTTGATGACTTCCAGCCTCCCGAACAACCGGTTTCCGAAGAGGCTATAGTACCATAGACCACATCCATACGCTGCGGCAAGTTATACAGAAGACCGAGGAGTATAACTTGCCATTATGCTTAGCGTTTGTGGACTATGAGAAAGCCTTCGATTCGGTGGAAACATGGGCGGTGCTTGAGTCACTCCAGCGATGCCGTATTGACTGTCGGTACATCGAGGTGTTGAAGTGTTTGTATAATAACGCCACCATGTCGGTCCGAGTACAGGAGCAGAGTACGAAGGCGATTCCATTGAGAAGAGGCGTCAGACAGGGGGATGTTATCTCCCCTAAACTGTTTACTGCCGCAATGGAAGACGCCTTCAAGCTCCTGGAATGGCAAGGACTTGGCATCAACATCAATGGCGAGTACATCACTCACCTTCGGTTTGCCGACGACATCGTAGTCATGGCAAAGTCGATGGAGGAACTCAGCATGATGCTCGATGGCCTCGACCGAGTTTCGCAACGGGTGGGCTTGAAAATGAACATGGACAAGACGAAAATTATGTCAAATGCCAATGTTGTGCCCACCCCAGTCTCTGTTGGAAACTCGGTACTCGAAGTTGTTGACTCATATATCTACTTAGGACAAGTAGTCCAATTAGGTAGATCCAACTTCGAGAAAGAGGTCAGCCGCCGAATCCAACTCGGTTGGGCAGCGTTCGGGAAACTACGCAGTGTCTTTTCGTCCGATATACCTCAGTGCCTCAAGACGAAAGTCTTCAACCAATGTGTGTTACCAGTGATGAGTTACGGCACCGAAACGTGGTCTTTCACTATCGGCCTCATCTCAAAGCTCAAAGTCGCTCAGCGAGCTATGGAGAGGGCTATGCTCGGTGTTTCTCTGCGTGATCGAATCCGAAATGAGGAGATCCGTAGACGAACTAAAGTCACCGATATAGCCCACCGGATTAGCAAGCTGAAGTGGCAATGGGCAGGCCATATTGCTCGCAGAGCGGATGGCAGATGGGGTCGAAAAGTGCTAGAGTGGAGACCACGGACTAGCAAGCGCAGCGTAGGACGTCCACCAACAAGGTGGACAGACGACCTTATGAAGGTCGCCGGAAGACGCTGGATGCAGGTCGCTTCCAACCGGTACTTGTGGCGATCAAAAGGGGAGGCCTATGTTCAGCAGTGGACGTCCTATGGCTGAGATGATGATGATGATGATGTAAAATGCACCTTATTATTATAAAGATAAATCTATAGATTTCTTCTAAAGTTCTGGACTATTTGCTTCTTTGGAAATGAAGGCTACTGAAGCGTATAACTTTGCCAGTTTAACTCTTGAAATCATTAAACTAATTATTTAGATAAAAGTACCCTATGGCCGTCTCTGTACACGCAACGGTGGTTACAAATGGGTTACTATTTTCCCGTCCGTCGCCAGTGGAGACTGTCGGGATTTTGTTTCCGATTGTCACTAGTGGCAGCGAACTGTACCCCTAGCACGAGTTTTCACTATTTTACTTTACAGAGTTTTTCCAGTATTTACAGCGTTTTTTGTATGAAAATATGGAACAGCGCCTCTGGTGTGCGAAGAAGGAACCAATTTTTCCCTTGAAAATTGTCAATTTGAAGTCGTCAAAGTTCCAGTTTACTTTACGTCTCAAATACTGAAAACTCGTGCTGACGGTACTGAGAGAAGTGACAAATGGGAAAAGATGCCTGATACGACAGGCAAAACTTCAGGATGATCTGTTAAGTACCTACGTTAGACATGAAAAGGTAATAGAGAAACTAACTTCAGCATTTACATTAAAATAATTTAGGATTTAGATTGTTAGGCACATATTTCCAGGTCGTAACATTACTTAGCACAGTTTACAACGAGAAAAAAGATCTTTCCTTCTACTATACAATTTATCTTTCTTTTTTACTTTAGCTTTCGCGTACTTTCTCGAGATATAACAAATAGGTTTATTGTAGGTGCTTATTTTTCCGCATGAGTTACGTTATATCCGTGACTTACTTACTTTGCGTATTTGGGTAAAATAAATATTACCTATATCAAATAACTTACCTACTTAGCTAATCGTATAATATTACGAAAACTACTGAAATAGGACTAGCGTAGTCAATCTTTGTGATGTGACCTAATGAGATTAATG
Organism: Agrotis ipsilon; assembly: GCA_028554685.1. Taxonomy (NCBI): domain Eukaryota; kingdom Metazoa; phylum Arthropoda; class Insecta; order Lepidoptera; family Noctuidae; genus Agrotis; species Agrotis ipsilon. The sequence goes on from CM052967.1 coordinate 9,423,410, forward strand.
ATAGTATTAGTAATCCGTGACCATCATGAATCTATTCTTGGTTAAAATGATTATGACGATGTCCATCAATGATGTCAAGCCCCATTTTTAAGATCTAACTGGATAGCACTGTTTGAAATGAAGCTTGACCTTAACAAACGACTTGGCAAACCGATCATTACTTTCCCAAATTAGTGCATGTGCTATAATATAGCCAGAATAAACCAGCCAGGTAGGAAGAAAAGTACCGAGACAATGAGGTTGGATGAAGTATGGGATAATGTCCATCATCGTTATCCCTATACTTGACATGGTGCACTTAAATGCACATTGAATTCAGTTTTTTTTTTAAACAAAATATTACATCGAATCGTTTTAGTAAAAACTTCAAGTGACTTTATAAACGTCTCTTTACGTGAGAAAAAGAAATCTATATTTGTCTGGCTCACACTTTGTCAGTGGTGAACAAAATGGCGAACCGGCCGTCAGAGCCTGCACATTGCTCTGTCAATATCATATTTTATCTCACTTAAATTAAGCTAAATGTATGAAATTGCTATAATTTTACTTTCTGCAAGCTTCACGCAATAGTCTGTTTATATTAAATTTGGGATATTTTTTTTGCATATACAGTAATTCACGATTTTTGTTATGTGTGCATTTAAATACACACTGCCTGGTGCAATGTGAACGACAATATATTTTTTGTGTATATTTAAATGCACACTGCCAACGTCATAGATTATTACTACTTGTGAATGTTGTGTTTATAAATGCACATTGCCTACTGTGCTACTACATAATCGAGGCTTTGTTCAGACAGAGTTTTTTTTATAATGCATGAAAACAATTAGTATTACACTTTCCATCAAACTCCTATGCCTTAGCTTGCAATACTTTTATTTGAGATGACTAAAAGTCGAAAAATTCTAGCGTTGGTGCCTAAATGTGGTGCTAAGTCTGATGTAGTATCTTGCGAATCTTCAGAAGATGCATTCTAGATGTGTAGACCTCAAAAAGATGTCTCCAAAGACAGCTCCCCGGACCCAAAAACTGGGTCCTCACTCCACAAGTTTTTCATTCCTGCTTCACTATCTAGCCTAAAATGAGTTTCTGCGCTATTTTTAATTTCTCAATTCGGTCGGTATGTTTTTTTTTTTTTTATTTTTTTTTTTTATGTATGTACACCGTTTACTCCGAGGTTTCTAGTCCGATTGGTGTGATTCTTTTTTTGTTCGATGCAGGATACTTGCAGTGTGGTCCCATAAAAATTTCATCAAATTTGGTTCAGTACTTTTTATTTTGTGAGCCTTTTTATTAATTTCGCCTACTTGGATGACATGATGATCAGCGTGTTTGTTACGCGATTACTTCGCCAATTGTGGACCGATTTTGAAAATTGTTTTTTTGTTGTATTAAGGATCGTTCACCTTAGGGAATACTGTAAGTTTCATCGAACTCTGTTCAGCATTTTTTGAGATAGGGTATTTTATTGGAACTTTCTTTTATGTACACAACATGGGCGATGTTAATACCGGTGCTACGGATTACAAAATTCTAGTGCACATGTAAGAAAATGATGTATTTACCAAAAAATTGGGTTGAATATTAAAACTAAAAAGAGTAAAATAAAAAACTTTTTTCAAAAAAAATTTAACCGACTTCAAAAACAAGTCGGTGGCAAAAAGACATCGAAATAATAAAACAAAGCCACCGACTTCCGAAAGAAAAGTTATTTTGTAGGTTATTTTACCCTTTTTTGTGGTTGTTTTTGAAGTCGGTTAAATTTTTTTTGAAAAAATTTTATTATTTTACTCCTTTTATTTACTGCTCCCTCGGTGGGAGGAAGATAAGAGATATCAAGCATGATGGTGGCCACCGAATTCAAGAATCACTTATACTTGTGGGCATTGAAGGAGACTTTTTTAGCTGGAGTCCCATTCCACCTCAAGATGTAGGTTTCACTTGACTTTGTTCATCTTAGGTAGTTAAGGGAGGGTCTGTAATGACTGCTGCTGGTTTCTGGATCTTTTACGATATCAAATACAATTTTCCAAACGCGAAAAGGTAACAATGTTGTTTCCCAAAATTACAGACTATCAAGAGAGGATACCTCGGAATCTGTACAAGTCATGGAAATACTTACTGAATAATACTGGGTTTATTCAGCATTTATATTGTTCATACAAACTATGCCGCTAAGACGCATGGTTTCCGAGATATCAACAAAAAATCCAAAAAAAGGTAGCTGCAACCCCCCAGCTCAAGGGCTAGGGGCGGGGTCTTTTAATCCACCTCCTAACTATTCTAAACAAAGTTACATAGTAAAAATTGTCTTCCTAGAATTTTTTCTCTATCTGTTCGTGGATTGGGCTAATAGTTGAAGGGCGAAATTGTTTTATACATTTTCATACTTTACATTTTTCCATTTTCACTTAAATAGTATTTCATTTTTTTCATAATGTTACATTCTTAGAAAGACATGTAAGAAAACTTTGATCTCAGAGCATTAGGACTGAATACTGTCATAAATAATAATGGAAAAAATGTTTTACTATGTCAATATCGTAACCGTATCGAACCTAGCTCCTAATGAATTTCAAAACTTTTTGATATCTTTCGAGATTAATGTTACTTTTAAGTTATTGTTTCTTTTTTAGATTAGTGATTACATGGCAGTGTGCATGTAAAGACACAGTTTTCTTTGTGTTTTTTTTCTTGTGAGCTTGGCAGTGTGCACTTGAAGACACACAATATATCCTGAAAACTGAAATTCGGAGATTTTTTGTTTTAATTTTCCTGACATCCTTATGATCCAATTAACAAAGGGAAGTAGTAAAAGTTAATTTTTCTAAAGGTAAAATTCTCTGCCAAGTATAGGGTTATTTCAACATGTTAACACCCATTACTGCATATGAGCCTTCCCCTTTTTCAGCCTTCTCGGTTCTCAATGTCCCATCATCTGTCGTAGTCTACATAATCCGTACAAATTGTTTCATTCAAGCTATTTACTTTAAGCCAAATATGTTCATACTAGACGATACAGATCGCCAACGGGTAAATACCCGGAACCGAATACCGTGTGAAAAACCACCTGACATGCCAGCATGTAATAATTTCTCGGAATTTTCGTCAAAATGATGACATTCCAGTTTTCGCATGACCGCACACTATTGCCTTTATCTACCCTGGTACCGTTTATTTCACGAGCATTTTTGAGGTATTGGAATTTTGTTATTTTCGTGTCTAACGAACATTAGTAAGGACTAATAAATCAGATTACGCGTAGGCATAAGCATATACAATATTGATAAATGTTTTTGCTGGTTCGTTTATTTGGGAGTTGGATGGCCCAATATTGTGGGTTACATACGGCGTTTTTATTTGGTAAGAATTTAATCACACACTGTTAGTTCATTGTTCAATCAGTATTTGAATCAGGGTCGTGCTGTGTGGTGACAATTTTGTTCGTATTCGGGATGGAACGTGGAAGCGGATTCGCTATGTTCAAACACATCGTGAACAGTAATGAATGAAGTTTAACTGAAATTGTATATTAACTGTACGATAAAACAATTACGAAGCGCAAGAAGTGCACTGATTATAATAATGAAAATCCTTCTCTCTGAAATTCAGTTGCATCAGTAAAAATAAAATACAATCTGATAATTTAAAGGTGTGTGTTTATTAAATGTTCACGCATGCTCATGAATGTTGAACAGCAAATAACTTCAAAATCTTGTAGGTATCGCAAACAGAGAAAAAGCAATTATTAAAGTTAATAAAATCAAGCTTGAAAACTCTAGCTCTAAGTTACGAACACATTAGGTATTTCATTACACAACAAAATAACTGTAATAATTAACGTAACTTTTCCATCTTTACAGATAAACCAGAAACTTCGGTGATTAGGTCGCAATTGCGTTGCAGTGCGTAACGACAAATCGGACTTTCTTCGGTACACCCGGACAAGACTGCAGCACCGATGAGGCTTGTGAACCATGAGTGCTTGGTGCTGCATCGCGATCATGATGTCCACTATCAGTACCAGTGTTCTTTCACCGGCTCCGCAGAAAACTGAGGCTAAGGAGGCTTATGGTAATTATATTTCCTATTTTGAAATATGTAGTGTATTATAGGAGCTCGTGGCTAAATAATTAGAGCCGCTCAGGTCGATATTCCGCGGTTAAACCGCGCTTGCCCAGATTGGTCTGTGGATGGGCGACCATCTGACAAAGCGAAGAAGCGTTTCCTCCGTGCCTTGGAAAGCACGTGGAGCCGTTGGTTTCGGCTGTCATTTGTAGATTTTTGACAGTCGTTACTGTTAGTCAGAAGCTCTAAAGTCTGACAACCAGTCTTACTATGGACTATCGTATTCCCCAGTTATAGGCTTGTAGAGGTGCGATAGGCAGTCACTGAATCTGGTTCGACTGGAAGCCGGCCCCAATGTAGTTGAGAAAAGGCAGATGATGATTTTTGAAATAACATATTATTTTTTTTTTTCAATAAAAATATTATGACGACGGTTTTCCTTCGAAATTTATAACTGACCATTTTCCTAAATAAATAAAACACTTCCGTTTACTTTGTTACCATGACTTACAATCATAAAAACACACACTGAAATCCATAAAAATAAACACGTCAAATAACCATTATATAAAATAATAAGCATTTACGGCCCAAATAAACAAAATGCCTGGTTAAGCACCCAACAATACTAAGGAAATTTAAATAATGGCTTCAGCGCGGCGGAAACGACTTCCAGTTGTTTTCTTTCTGATTAAATACGCTCGTTTCTCATTTAGCTCGAAAAATAATGGAGTCAGTTCACGAAATAAATATTTGATTTTAATTGAAGAAAGAAATACTTTAAGGTGCCAATTCTTTGAAAGAAACGAACGATCTTTTATTAGATTTTTCAACTCACTGCTGACTGAGGACACTTTTCATCACTTATTTGTTTGGTGTTTTTTGTTCTCTACAGGGTATTGTAGACAATCGCTTTTAATAAGTTTCGTATTTCTACAAAACAATTCGATGTGATTCACATAATCTTTTCAATAGGTTATATATTATAGCCATTACTATCGCTAATACAAACCACTTTTAAATATACACTGAAAAAAAAAATTGTTTGCTTCAAACAACATCTTGTTTAATGTGATCACGCATCATGACTCCATACGAGCCTAACAAGATCTTGTCTTCTGCAGCTATGAGAACTTTTTTAAATTATCTTAGTTCCGTATACTAAGTAATGAATTGCTAAAATTACGGGTAGTTATTTAATTTAGCTCAAATGTTGGCCAGTTTAAGGATGAGACATTTTCACATCAATACACTTAAATTGTAGATTCAACTAAGATCTTGCACAATACGTCTGTGCAACATTATAAAATGAATGAAGTTCTTAAGTTGTTATCATCTGTTGGTTCGTTAGGTTACCGTTGGTTTGACTGATAGCTTTGCTTATTATTTTTCTCTGTATTATAAGATACTACATACTATTCGTAATTGGATTAAACGTGCCTATTAAAATATAACAGATTGTTGTTTCACATTTTCTTGGGACTCCAAAACTAATGACTATTATTGTTAGCGATAGTTGCACAAACATTAAGAGTAATGTATTGTGTACTTTCTGATCACAAAGTTTTGCTTCTAAACATACTCTAGATCCTAAATAAACTTATCTGGATTGCTTATATTATGAAGAGGGACTTCCTGAAATCTCTGAAAGTTATCCGATCAGAATCAAGTGTGTGCCCTTCCATTGTTGATCGCTTGTTGATAATACTTGATTTCGGTAAACTTAGTCTCGAAATTATGAATGAAAAAATAGTTTGGCTTTTTATTACATACTGAAACAACGGTCATTGAACTGATTTTTTCATTAACTGTTACTAATAGAGCTAAGTCGGCTATAAGTCGCATTAAGGTTTATATGAATTTAATCTTCATATACTTTTCCAACTACGTGTATTAAGCCACCCGATACTGAGTTAAGGTAGATCTTTTCCAAATCTTTCACGGACCAGAGGGTCAGACAAAAACTAAATTAACTAAGTATACGAATATCAATTTTGTAGACATTAACATAGAGATTTTTAAAAGAACTACGTTTATTAATCAAACAAAGATAAAGGAAAAAACTTGGAAGAAAAAATGATAGTTATATTGCTCGATTTCCTAAACCAATATATTGGAGATCGGTCTCAAAAACTACTAAGCGGTTAAAAGTTTTCAATATTTACGTTTTCGTTACCAAAGTGCCGTAGAGGTTATATTTTATTTATAGTTTGTACACTGGCGAACCGCCGGCGACTCTAACTTTCATTGATTAAGTAAAGTCCTGGGAAATGGTTTTAGAACGGAGAGAAATTCAGGGAAATCCATCAAGCCTTTGGAATTAAGCAATTTGTGAAAGCCTTGCTTCAAATTTCCCGTAAAATACGACAACAACCAAAGCTCTTAGCTTGCTTTGATTACTTTATAGGGTATTCTCGCTAAACGCTGAAAGTTAATTAACTAAGCACCTAGTCATCTTTTGTGACACACTAAATATACACTTCTAGCTACATTTTAAATCAGTGTAGTTGCTTTTATGTTTCTGAATTAGCTAAGGCTTTGCTTTACAGAATTACTCCCTTGTAGGAGTGAAGGACATACAAGTTTTTAAGGAGTTTGAATAGGTTGACTATACAAAATTATTACAAATACAGGTTTTTAAATGGTTTTGGCAATAAATAGACATTTCTCCCATATAAAAAAAAACGATAATTTCTGTATAATTAATCGTTTTCGCTCTGAGTGCATTACGTTATTTTCTTAAATTATTTTTTATACAGCAAAAATGAGATTTTACTTTTACAGAAAACTAAACTGTTACTAAACCCAAATTATTATATTATTCAATTACCTTTGACACATTATGGTGGTAAAATGACAATAAAACCTCAAGAATTCTGTGTTTAATTATTGTTAGTCACACAATACTCTTGTAACCACATTTATAGCAACCTCATAATTATATTTCCAGCACAGAGCTATTTATATGGAACCCTTATGTATGGTTACTCAAAGCTTTTTACATACGAGTACGCGTGTAATAACATAACGTAATGTTTTTCTTATTATGGTAAACATTTCTTTGTTATATTGAAGCAAACATAACCGTCGTATGTTTTGTTAACCTTTATGTAAATAGGTTGTATGAAATTTTCTGCTTTGGCCATATTTTATTGTATTAGTGAGATTGTGTTGAGCTTTAATTATGTGTTTAACTTATTATTTTTTAATTAATTGCGTAGGTACATTTGTAAAATATGTTGACACAAATTAAACTGCTATTTTTATAAATGGAATTCCTTGTAATAATTGTGGATAATTGGTAAATATCTGTTTAGATAAGTATTCCTAAAATCACGTTTTTCCCAACCCTATATTATTATTTTAAGAATTTTAAACTTTAAATGAACTAAACATATAAAAACACTGAATAAGAAATGGATCAGCAATACAACTACCTACCACATTTCAAGAGATATATCGTCTTACTTCAGACACTTGTCTAAGTGTTCAACAGTTGTTTAACTTTTTGTGGTACGACGATTAATAAAGTTCTCTATCAATTTCGTGGACAAAAAGCTGAAAATTCGAATTATTTCAGCGCAAACTCGATAACCGTTAAGGTTTTTCTTAAAATTTTATGTTTCGTTATTAATCTTTTTTATTACGCTCCTGTAAAACTTTCAACTAATTTTCGAGTGTTGCTGTTTGAAGTTACTGGGGCCACGTTTTGCACAAGACGTACTCATAATATTATAACCAAAAAACAATCCTTAATCTGTAATTTAACAACATTGTGTTACCATTTTTATTCGTGAGTGGGCTCGCTAGTGACCTCGATTTTGCAAGACAGAAAGTAACGGATGAGGCAGTTTTTCCAAGTTAAAGCTGACACAGATAAGGGCGGGCAAAAATCCTTCAGCATCAAAGAGATGTTACGTACATTTTGTATGAACTATCGGAAAATACAGACGAACCGACCCGTATTTTAGGATGCGCTAGGAACCGACCCGTATTTTAGGATGCATGCGGTCTGATGTGGCTTTTAGGTGCACTTAGATTTATCCTTCTATTTTATTCAACGCCATACCTTCTAATCTGCCTCCACGGCAGCAACGCAAAACACGCGGTACACTATAACAACGCAATACTTTTTTACTACTATTCTAAAGTCCCTGTAAAAGTCTAATTGAATAAATGCTTTGAGTATAACACTTTCATTATCCGCGCAGCAGACACAGTATCTTAAAAAATAGTCCTCGACCACATGTGGTTCATGGGGCCAGGAATGGTTTAAGTCTTCCATAAAGAATTTGTTTGCAAAAGCTACTAAATCTGATTTTTGTGCCTGGGTTGATGGTAATACGCTCTTCTCCTATCACGTGAGATTAAACACGACTCGGGAAATGTGGGTGTGCTTATAGATACACCTTTGCTAACCCGATTAAGGCTCTCATTTACCGCTAGCATTCACCTGTAATGTAACATAAAAGTACGCGATTTTATGCTCTATTGTCTTCCGTCACTGATGAAATGTTCGAATCTGTAACGTTACATTACAGGTTAATGCTCGCGGTGAGGGAGCGCCCTTAAAGGTGTAATAATTTACTCTGCAAATCTGTTAGGCATTTCGACATACATATTTATTATGTCTAGTACACAATGCATTGACCACTAACATAGATAGCCTGCCAAGTGCGGTGTCCACTGCGTAATGTGTTTATAATGTACTCGAAACGGATCGAGTTATGATGCTGTGACTCATTCAACGTGCTTTTGAACAATTCGAACCATAAACACAATTTCGAATACATTTTTGTTGAATAGTGTTTCAGTTTTTTAAATTTAATGTCTAGTTCGCGTTTGACCATTATCTGGTCCTCCCGAAACATCCGTGTCCGGTTAGGACCTGCGTCAAGCAGTAGGTGAGGACGCCCCGCCGTGGGGCCTATCCAGCCACCCCTCTACCTACTACCTCTATACCTACTTAGGGATCTTGTAGTGCACTGTTGTTTCTTATTTATATCGGATTTTTATTCTTTCACAGACCGTCACTACTGGTACGCGCAAGCGCAGGAAACGTTGCAGAAACGACTGCAGTACGCTGCTGATAAAAATCCTGTCGCAAAGTGAGTAGATTTTTTTTCAAGTTTTGTAAGAAAAATTCTCCATTTGGTTCAATATTCTTCAGAGTTTTGATTTTAAGCTTTAAACTGATGGATGGATATTGTTAGTTTAAACGGTATGAATGCTCTGTTTTTTTTTCGTGAAAACTTATTGTAATTGTCTATTTTTAACCCCCGATGGAAAAAGAGGGGTGTTATAAGTTTGACGTGTCTGTCTGTGGCATCATAGAGCCACATTTTTAATTTATTTTTCGTGGAAAATAATATCCAGTGTCTTAAAGAGCGTTAAACAAAACTCTACTATGTTATCTAAGTCAATTCATGCTTTTCGAGCAAATATCTGCACGTAAAATTTGCTTACCTTTAAAATCCCTGTTACATACATTACAAGTACCAAGCATTTCGGATGCCAGTATGTCGCGGGCTCTGCATGACCGACATTTTCACAAAAGCAATACTTACGTGGAAATCTCGGTCAAGTTCGTATATAGGCCACATCGGACCTCAAGTTTCCGAATGTGAATGTGTTTACATGTATATCAGAATATTTTAAGGACCATCATAATATTTTTATGTGACTTTTACGTCTCTATTTGAGATAGCAGTCGACCGCATGTCGTTCGATAGTAAGAAATGACCTTTTTTCGGCATATGGATTTTTAATGCAAGAGTGATAGAATTAATATCTTAACTAATGTTATAAATCAATGCATAAAATAAGTTAGTTTGTTATCTTTTCATGCCTCAACCACTGAATCAGTTATTCTGGCATATATATGTTGTCGTATGTAAAGAATTGTGATTATCAAATTCTAAATTATTGAGCAATCGTGGTTACGGGTAAAAGCGAATAATTTACTTATTTTATTTTGTCATCAAAATAGTTCCTTACAATAGACTTAATAGTGCCGACAGTGTAATAAAATGGTAAAAATTAACAAGAACCAACTCCTGATAAAGAAAGACGCGTTACAAGAGTTATCATTTTAGATCGTACAATTTTTACTGACCCAACTTTGCTTGACATTAGTCGAGTGTCGGCTAAACTGTATGGTGTTTAAAATACTAGTATAGAAACATAGTTGTAGTTATCTGACTTCACACCAAAACATATAAAATAACTGGCTTCCGAATCATATACGACAAAACTTCTCTAATTTTCTTCCTCCTCAACATATTTACTCTCCTCCGACCTCATTTCCTCAGTTGCTTCAAAAGACTAACTTTTCGCACTTGTTTTGTTTATGCGAGCAAACACACTCGACCCAAACTAGGATCCGGGCGCAGACACATTCAGCTCAAACAATACGGAACTAGAGATAAATAAACGGATCCCTGTTGTCCTACGTATAAATTGAATGTTATACGTGAATAAATATTGTAGAAACATCGTGATATTGTCGATAATATTAATGTTTTCGTCCTCATAGATTTAATAAGTAGTATCTGGGTCTCATTTATGCATTTAAGTTTTTGAATGAAAAATATTGAAATTTATCGTACTGTCATTTTAATCTAACTATAACAATATAAATTCCAAAATTTGTGAAGATTGATGTATGCATGACCCATCCATGCATGGATGGATATTCATTATTCTTTTATACAAAAACGACAGAGTGGATTTGTAAAACATTTGGCACGCAAAACCGGTTCCGGTAAACTATCTGTGTACTAGCGCCTAGTACACAGATGGTTTAGTAGTAGTTTATCCTAGTGATACCTGTACTAACACAGAAGATACTTTTTATCTGTAACTTTTCCGAGTGATAATTTTTGACTTATGCGCCAGAGAAACCTTTGACAAATTGCTAATGATAAATAATTTAATAATAAATGATATTATTGAAAAAACGAAATGCTGCGGACTACTAACAGCTTGAATTTAAAAAGTAAAATAAGTGCTGAATTATTAAGCAGTTTTTTTTAATGAATTAAACTTTTACCCCTTACTAAATGACAAATAATTTAATTATTTCGTTGTTTTTTTTTTTAACAGAGTAATACAATACAGTCTCACCAAGACTAAATGTAATTGAATAAAACGTGGACGAATGAAAATGAAGTGCTGTAAACTAGAAACAGTTTTGTAATTAAATCGTTCCGTAATTCAGTTATAACTAGTCCCAACAGTTCTGTTAATAGGCCCTGTACTTTAAATGTAATTATGTTGAAAGTTATACTACCTACCTATATTAGTTTCAAGCAATTCTAGACTTTATTACACAGGTATTATTCGGAGTTAAAGTGAATTATAGAACTTGGGAAATATTTGAGGCATGCCTATATTGTTTGATGATTTTTAAGGCTAACAAATAGGGTTTAGTAAAAATGTTAAGCCAAATTCCAGGAATTCTAAATATTTTTAGGGCACACCGAAAATATTTATAATTTATATTCTATTAAACTTGACGCAAAACCCTATTACTGAGACGTTATTTTTGGAAATAACAAACTCATCCTTCGAAAATTATTTTAAAATTCTTGAGGCTGTTTATAGAGGCTGTTTATACCTTTAATAGGTAGGAATTTCTGTACAGGTTCAAAAAAATGTAGCTTCAATATTAACAAGCACAACATGAATACTTGTTCATAAAATGATATATTTTGTTTATGGAAAAAAAATCTCGTTCAAAGTTTTGTCCCTTCCTGATCACCCCATTTTACTATAATATTTTCACTAGTAATAAAAATTAAACTTCCATTTCCCCCTATAAAAGTACAAAAGATTGATATATAATTAATGATTTTGTTTACATACCTGCCACTCGACCCTTTTGGGGGACAAGTTAAGCCCTCAAGCCTCAAGCCCTCACATTGGCCCACATTAGTCTCTGGAAGCGTTGACACTGATAAATTGATATACAAAAAGTAAAAAAGGGTTTGTTGTGTATTTTTATACTCGCTGGTTATGCAAAACATGTACGAAAATAATGTTTCGAACTGGTAGTGTATCCAAAATGCGACCTTATTGTGTTTTGTCTATGGATAGAAAATCGATCATCATCTTCTGTTCGTTTGTTTTGGTTCAACAATGAAACACTATTTCGATGGCCATATAAATTGGGTCTACCTAGAACTGGGTCACAAGTTTAAGTCTAAATATTTAAGTTTAGTTCCACCACAAATACTTAATAAACGTTTGTGTTTGTGTCAAACTTTTGAGGATGACACAATGTCGTTTTAAATCGACAACAAACGCATTTTTACCAGTACGAGGATTTAAACGACAATAAAAAACACCGATGAAAATAAAAATGAAAACCACTATTGAGGCGGTTATTTTAAAATCCGAACTCTCACCAAACATAATTATATGTCTGGTGGTACATGAAAGAAAAACAACTACGAATTCGATTCAGAACATCATAGTTTCCCTCAGTTAAAATATAATTTAGATTTTTTTCACAATGGTTTATTATTATAAACTATTTCACGAAGAATTTCTCAGAAAATGTGTAACAAACAAAAATACAAAAAATCAAAATGCAAACGCAAGATCAGAAACAATAATAGTTTTCCAAGTATTTTTTAAGTACCTGTTGGAAAACTTCAGAATCTCGGTAGAAAATACTTTTAAAACAATCTCCATTCTTTGCTAATTCTTCTTTTATAACTATTTTATTATTCAAATAAGAATTATATTTCAATATATGCATTAGCGTGAACGTGGATGAAATAAAAAACGAAGTAGGGATCTTATTCGTTTCCTTTTGTTTTTGCTTACCCCGATGGAAAACAAAACCCGTTCTATCGCAGTCGTGCAAAAATGACGATAGTAATTATTTGTTTTTTTTTTCTCTTAATTAAAAATCATGAGACAATTTTTACAAATACATGTGACACTTAACACAGCATGAAAGAAGACATTATTCATGTGTGTCAACATGTTTCTCTTTCCACAATTTTTGTGTGTGTCCATTTAGTCATAATATATTAAGTAACATATTTTTTATAATCCAGGAACGTGATCCTCGTAGTTGGAGACGGTATGAGCTTGACCACAGCCACAGCAGCCAGGATCCTCAGAGGACAGAGACGAGGGCAATCTGGAGAAGACACAGATCTGGCCTGGGATACTTTTCCTGCTGTCGCGTTGGCAAAGGTAAGGCACACTTTTAGTACATAATTCAACATCTGACAAGCTGGTGCCCGATGATATTTTAACAAAATTTACGAACTACCATAACAAAATTTCTTCAAAGAGTGGCTTAATGGGTTTAGCCCCGACTTATGTCGTGGGTTTGAACCTAGCGCAGGCGCATATTTATGTAATTTATTTCATCACCGCCGCTTAAAAAACGGTAGAGGAAAACATCAAGAGGATGAGATCAGAATAAAGACTTCGAAGACATGAGACATCTACCAAGCAGCATGACTGGGGAAGGGTGTTGGATTATCAGGTGATTGATGCAATTTGGAATCCAAGTTCTCTCCAGGGTAAGCTCTGTTGGTACCTTTGATTGCATCTGTAGAAAAACTGTGAGAGAAATAAACCCTAGACAAGCTCACAGGGGCCTTAGCCAAACAGCAGACGATAGCAGACGACAATCGTTTTCGTTCATCAGTCACCAATACATTTTCAACTTTATACCCCACCGCGCAAAGTTGAAAATCTATTAACGTTCACAGATCGTTTTCGTTTGTTTCGTTCGTTATCGCTCAGCAGTTTTTAATAGATATTCAACTTTACGCGCTGGGGTATAACGTTGAAAATGTATTGGTGACTGCTGACCGATAACGATTGTCGCTACTGTCGTCTGCTGTTTGTCTAAGTCCCCTGATCTTACAAGGAACTCATATAAAATAATTCATGCTAACTCGCAGTTCATTCCGTCACGTAGAAAATGCACAAGAGAAACCAATAAATGTAGTAGAAAAATTTCGTAGGAAAATATTGTTTACGTCAGTAACAATAAGGTTGTTTATTGTTTAAATATTAAGTCTAGATTCCCATTTACTTACCCACTTACCCAGTCTTCACAAACATTACTGAAAACTAATTAAGTTTTCCTGCTTACTGAGGATTTAATAAGGGTTGTTTTTTAAACAACACGTAGGTATACGGAACACGGTGGTATAAGATACACTGTTATAATGAAGATTAAGTCAACAGCAGGAACATATTAAATTTTTAATGAGTGCAAATATAGTGTAGCAAAGTTTAAGTAAGTTCAAGGGTTCGTTATAGCTTCCGTTGTACCAGGTTAATGTTCTGATGCGTATATGTTAACCATATTTTGTCGTGAAGTTAACATAGTAAGTTACCATAAATTGCCATATCATACCTTCGTAGTTTATTCCATGAAAACAGATTCAAATACATGCAAAATATTTACAGTTTTTATGAAATTAAATCAATAACCATCTTTGCGATTTTCAACTTAAATTCGAAGCCTGGAAATCACGTAATCATTTATTATATTTGAGTGGATAAAGGTGTGGGCAAAAGCAGTAGGTTTGCCATAACTCCAATCTTTAATAAAAGAAGCAAGGTTTTTGCAAATCACTGGGACCATTTGTTTTACATACATACATAGGTACATCACACGTAATAAATCTTCAAAAGCATAATAACACTTCTACTTATTGGTCCATGGCACAATAATGGCCATGTAAAATGAAGCTTTCTATTAACGATGGCGAGAACCAGTAAAAGAAGTTAAAAGGTTCATGATTTGAAATTACATTATAAAATTATTCCATAGAAAAATTTGAACTGATCAAATAACAAATTCATTCAAAGATGACACAATCTGCATGCATAATACATATCATCAGCGATAACATGCTAAACAGTAGATATTCAACGACATTTTTTTATCCTTTCACGAGCCTTTAGCACCTTCTTTTGGTTCTCCTAATTTTTCCAGTCAATTATTATTTTCGAAATTCTTTTTTGTGTATTCTCTTTTCCAGAGAAGTTTTTGTGTCATTCTCCTTTCCCGTTTATTTTTTCTTTTTATAAAACACTCTAAAGGCTTTTGATATTAATAAGGTTTCATTTAAGCTGAATAGCTGCCAGTACTCTGACGTCATTTAATTATTTTGAGATATAATCTCACTTAATCAATATTGTGGCAGTGTGGGGATTACGGTATTATCGGAACAAACTCGTTGCGCTGTTGTGGTGACGTTGGGTTACCATAAGCGTTGAATGTTCATGAGATACCGTATTAGGCTGCGTTTCCACCAGAGATGTGCGATGGAAATGGGCCTACGTGGATGTGGAGCGGAGCTGTGAAAATGCGCATTAATGTATAGTGCGAGGATGCGTTGCGAAGCTGTGAAATGTTTATTTAAAATAAAGCTGTGAAATTTCAGTCCTCGCATCACATCCCACTCACACATCCCTTGTACACATCCCTCGTACACATCCCTCGCAACGCATCCCTCTCATCCCTCGCTTGTTTTGTATGCGCAAAAATCTAGCTCCACTGAGCCGTTTCCACCAGAGCTGTGCTGACCAAGGCGACGTAAATGAAGCGATTCTATTGGTTCTTTACAAACACATCCCTCGCTATGCATCCTCGCACATGTCTGGTGGAAACGCAGCCTTAGGCCCAGAATCCACCAAAGCGGAGACGAGAGGGGAAGTATTTGAATAATCAATCAGATTTCTACATTTCCTCTCCGCTTAGCTTCGCTGGAAAAATAATTGGTAGTTCAAACACATCTCCTCTTTTCGCCGCTTTGGTGGAGTCCGGGCCTTATGGTGTAAATAGTTGTAGCTTCTCACTTCTCTCAACATGCTAACCTACTTTCTTTTGTTTACTTGTAACGCGCGCTTTGGAAGCATCTGACGCGCTAGCGCAAGCATGCAGTGAAAGCGTAATGTAAATAATACATGTAACCCCTTTCTGGCGAAAAGCACAATAAGTACAAAGGTTTTTTCTTATGAAATGGGTTTGTTCTTCGCCTTAATCTAGTCCATAAGTAAAGATGAGGTCTAAGATGGAAAAAGCTCCCCCAGAATCCAGTAAAAACTGTTTGATGTAAATCTCCCACAGGATGTTGATTGCCAACCAGGGGGTCCTGATCTGTGGCGCCGTCCCGGGATGGACAGCTTTTTTTTTATCGTGGTAAAATCATCAAATGAGTCCTCCCCCCCAGAGCAGAGCAGAAGGGACTGTCAGACTAGTACTGACTAAATTCAATAGCTCATTACGTTCCAGGGTCACGGTAATTCGGCAAGTCCCGCGACAGGGCGCAGCAGGCTTAGGCCCTCTAAAGGGGGCCCCGTCATTATACTCTTTGAGGAGCGCTTAGAACACAGCGCGTGGCATGGGCCGTGGTCGGACAGCGAGTCGCCCGTTACTCGTAGCCAGCTAGGATATAAATGCAATATAATTTTGAACGAGTATTTTCAATATCGATCAGAACAATTTAAAATGTTCAAATATTATTATATACATTACGTTTACACCGCACGGTCGTACTCAGGAATCAGATGAGAATGTCTCGTCTTATATTCCCACATAAACAGTTATGCCAGTATGGCTTCCGGTTCCAAAGTGTCACATTGTTTTTCATGTGCGTCGTAAGGGACGATTATAGGATTATTCTGGGACAGCACCTTCCAGTACCGGTGAACAAATAACATTCTGTTTTGATCACCATGCCATCTGTGAACCGTTTTATAGCAATTTTAGAACGCATTGTTTCGAAGAATGCTTCCTGTCTTCAAGTGACGCTGAGTGGTTTTTAGCACTTTGGAGTGGAACTCCAAGATGATAATACTTTAAAGCCACGTATTCACTGAGCAACAATTGTTTATAAACTCTGTTTCAGAAACAAATCATTTTGTTTCAGAAACATATAATATTGTTTCTGTAAACACTACGTGTATGAAAAAAAAAATATATGTTTCTGAAACAAAATGATTTGTTTCAGAAACACGTAGATTTTGTTTCTGAAACAAAGTTTATAAACAATTGTTGCTCAGTGAATACGTGGCTTTAAGCTTGTTGTTGTGATTCTGACTACATTTTCAAATTGTTACTACTTGGTACCGTCTTCAAAGATTTGAGGCGGTATCTATGCTTTTAAACTGTAGGTACTTTTGCGAAGCTGGGACCTAAGAAGAGCTTACATTTTTACACTCCCCAGGATTAAACTTAGATTAGGTATATTAAACAGATACACACCTACATTTTGGCATTCATGTTTTAAGTTCCATGTTATAAAGGCCAAGCAAATATCCATCAACTGAATACTCAGTTGAATTTTTATTTCATCTGAGTTATTGTGTTATACATAAAATAAGACAGTTACTAATAATTATTTTGGGACTGCTCCAGTTTTTCCTTAAAAAAGTTGTTTTGAATCATTCGTTTTTTATTTCATTCCTTTCAGTGATATAGAAGAGCAGTTCTACTGTAAGGCTCTTGGCCAGTCTTGTAAAACGCGTACGACGATGTCCATTTTTGCCAACAGACTTACAACATAGATGCCCAAACCGGAGAGTCTTCAGCCTGTGCTACTGCCCTCCTTTGTGGTGTGAAGGCACGGTACGAGACCCTGGGTCTAGATGCTGGAGGCAGGTTTAACAGCTGTGCTTCCACCATCAACTCCAAAGTCACGTCACTAGTGGATTGGGCTCATGAAGCAGGTAAGCAAATATTTTGGTCGAGGCGTGACGTGTGACGCACATTTTAACAGCGACTCAAAATCTAACTTTATTTACTACACAAAAAGATACACATTTCCAGTATCGAATCGTCGCGTCACGTCGCGTGTCGGTGTAAACTGACTCTAATCTATCTATCTAAATCTATTAAGGGCTGATTTTTCAAACGTCAGATAACTTTTAAGACGACTACTCAAAAATCAGCCTTAAGAGTCTTGCATTGACCAGTATGTGACCTGTGTGTGTAATTTATATAGGGTCATACAAAAAAAAAATTGCATTATGTATGGACTTCTTCCCAAATAGATGACTCATAATTACACAGTATAGTATACATAAATAATTATTCCAATAACATAAA
This sequence comes from Agrotis ipsilon, assembly GCA_028554685.1. NCBI lineage: Eukaryota > Metazoa > Arthropoda > Insecta > Lepidoptera > Noctuidae > Agrotis > Agrotis ipsilon. The sequence continues at coordinate 9,441,576 of CM052967.1, forward strand.
AGGCCTTTAAAAAAAATAACAGCTTTTTTCAAAGCGTATCGATGGCAAATAATTTTTAAATTTGAGTTTTACACAATTCAGTTAAATCTCTGTTTACAAGACTGAAGGCAGAAAGTCTAGATAACCAAACCGAAGACTAGAACCATGCTCCAAAAGCATTTTAGATTTAAATGTCATTGGTTAAGTGATTCAAGCTCCTGACCCAAAGGTCAGTTAATTAACTCTCTATTGTGATAACAGACCACTTGTTAACAATGTCAGCAAAGACTCTGCTAAGCTTCCCTCTTAAGCTGGGGTCACGTAGTTGATAGCGGTCTTATAGTATAATCTGTACACTTGATGCTGGATCGAAGCGAATAAATAAAGTCTATTATTGGAAATATTATTTATTTTATTTATCGGGTTTTTTAATTATTATTTATGTTCGACTTTAGGAGTGGTCAGCAATTATAGCTAGTATATTCTTGTGGTACAATAGTGTAATTCTAGAATGTAAAGAGCAAGAAACAGGGTTGATTTTTGGTCAGTAAGGTTGAGGTCAAACGAGCGAATAAAAACAAAAGAGCGAAATAAAGTAATTTTTAAGAAGAGTAGAATATATTGCGTCGCGTCTTTTGTTTTGTCTAAAAGCGACCGAAATTCTGCGACTACCGACTACTAAACAAAATATTTAGGTAGAACTTTTTATCATGAAGAAAAAGTGAAGTTTAATGCATTTTACATTGCAGCCTTAATTAAGGCTACAATAAAAATGTTGAAATAAGGAGTCTATAGCATTTGTATTATTTTCTTTCAGTGCATGCTATGTTGGTTTTCCTTAAGTATTAATACTTGTGAATAGGAACTGATAAAAAAAAATATTACGAAAAATAATCAGCAGTATCCAATTAAAGATCGTAGAAAACGTCAGAATATAGAACATTGGCATTTTATTTCATATACAAGTATCTAGTAATAAAGTTCAGACAGACGGTACTCGTTTAACAAGACAAAATGTATTTCAAACAATCAAATTTGTATTATTCATTCAATAACCCGTAAGCAATTGGTTGAAACATTTTCTCAGAAACATGTTCAATTTCCAGACACAGAATTCAATTCAGTCGTGAATACGAATTCCCAATCTGACCTCTTTTTCCCCTCCCTACGAACCTTGTGCCCGTCACTTATGAGTGACGTCACAAAACAATGTTTTATTATACCCTCCATAAGGAATTCTGTGTATCTTTTTGCCTTCAGAGAAGTACTATCCAATAACAGTGATATTTACCCAAGGGAATAAAACCAGTAGATGAATAGATATCCTCCATTTTATCAAGATCGTATCGTTTTCAATAATATTTTGGGATGTTATGTATCTTTAGGGATTATAGTGAATTGTTTCTTTTTTATTTGTTGAAATGAACAAGAAGTTAGCATTATTTAATATAAATTAATATCAAATGTTCTTTATCCATGGTAAAAAAGAAACATGCCAGAAATTTCAACATGGTTGCCGGAATTTTAATCGAGCTGAAGTTGGCGAAGTTGATTAAAATGAGTATTCGCAAAGAATGCTGATTTATTTGCGTACATAAAGTATTTCAAATTGATATTTTATTGCAACTAGGTATGTTATATTTTTCATGCACTTCATCAAACGTGCTTTTAAAGGCGCTCCCACACCGCCAGCACGACCTGTAATATAACATAAAAGTGCGCGATTTGATGCTGGTCTTCCGTCACTGATAAAATGTTCGAATCTGTAACGTTACATTACAGGTGTTCGCTCACGGTGAGGGAGCGCCTTAAGACCAAATCTGTACCCTCAGCACGAGTTTTCAGTATTAGAGGCGTAAAGTAAAAAAGTGAAAACTCTGAAACTGTATAAAAATTCAATAAGAACTAGTGCTTGATTACACCGCAAGAATACATTAAAGTTATGCAATATATTAAAGTGTTCCACGAATAAGGTCTAGGCTAGCGTGCAGGATACATTTGATGCTATTTCCTCGCCTCAAACCTTCAATATAATGAAATGTTCTGAGTAAAGCGAAATTGTCGCGTTGGTAAAATATGTGCGCAATAGTTACGTCGAGTGCCATTGTGTGGTGCATTCGCCTCGATGGACTGGCACTCAATGGACGAGTGTGTGAACGTATCTCGGCCATGCTGTATCTAGTTATACGGAGATATAAGACTATATTGCTATTGTAAAGATAATGTTTTCTTTTATTATCAATTTCTGGGAATGTCTGCTCGGATTGAATTTTGTTTTGGTTGCGATGTAAGGTCTGTTTCAAGCCATTTCTATAACTACCCATATAGTCATAATTATATACCTATCCTATGTGATAAGTATCACAATTATGTAAATATATCATTGAATTTCCCAGTCAATATTAGCAAAGAAATAAAACCCGATTCAGCATAACAAAAGACTTAAAAATCCAAAATAAATCCAAATGTATTTGTATCTAAGTGATATTGACTGGTAAATTCAATGATATATTTACATAATTATTTTGTTATATTCTAACATTATTTTTTGTGGTTAAAGAACTCTTATCAACGCAGAGACACACCAAAAAAGTCAACTATTACAAAATCATGTGACAGAGCAATAGCACGCTATTCAACTCAACTATCGAGAACTTAAATACAGCTACTATACCAGCAGATAGTCCAACAAACCTGACCTGCCCATACAAGACGGCATTATACCCTACTTTTACCTACTCACGGTCTCCACTGAAACCCTCGTATAAAATCTTGAGTTCTGAAACTGAAAATGACATATTTCAAAGCTATTTATTTTACTTACCTACGCTATGAAAAATAACTCGGAACATCAACATTTTATGACTATGCCGCCCCGACATATTTTGTTAGAAAACAATTTTCCATTTTGTCACGATATACAACCTTAACCTCTTTAGATCATAATCATAAACCTAGAAACGACTGAAAGCTAACGTTTATGTTTTATATAAACAGTTTAACGTCAAATAGGCTTTCTAAAGTTCATTGTTCAAGGTTCTTTAAATATTCAGTATTTCAGCTCTGTGCTCTTTATTATTTTTGAATAGTCGAGCTTATAAGTGAAAAATGAAGTTATTATGGTAGATATAACTTAGAGTTAGTTCTGAAAGTTAAAATATTTTTACTTTTTTGTTTTTAGTTTTAATTGGCGATAAAATTAAAAGAGTCCTTCCTGCTTTCTGCTGCTAGGTCTTTCAGACTCTTGCCGACTAAATATCCATCTAGTTCCTTCGATTTTCCTTTGTATTCCAATTCCACGAAATAATACTACTTATAGTCTGTCTCATAATCTCGTAGACTAAATTGACACATGCAAATGTCAAATTTACAAATAATATTGCCAGCTGTTTTGTGCAGTGTTGTACCTATGATAACGGTTTTTTGAATCGTAACTTTTTATCTATAATAGACGAATTTAATTTTCATTCAAAGTTTTATATTTAAAATTCACGTACGTACACACGGCTGCACAACGCCATGCGTAATCCGACCATGTTTCTTTGCCTTTAAATTAAACAAAAAATTTATAGAGGATAAAAAAGTATGGTTTTCAGAAGACCGTCGTGTGGGTGTCATCATTATAAAAATTATAGGGCTAGATGATTACCACAACGAGATGACTTCTGATACCTATATACGAAAACTGGTTAAAAATATTTTTCCGAAATAAAAAGAAAACGAAGTACTTTTAATAGATAATGCTCCATATCACACCAGGAAACTGGATTCGTTACCTACTTCTAGTTGGCGAAAAGGGCAAATCCAAGGTTGGCTAAAATCAAAAAATATTTCGTATGACGAGACAATGTTAAAGCCCGAATTTAATGAAATTGCCCGAAAGCACAAAAAAGCCGATGAAAGAAATGTCGTCGACGAGATGGCTGCTGAACGGGGTCACTATTTTGCGACTGCCCCCTTACCACTGCGAGCTAAACCCGATTAAAGTTGGTCTGGGCTCAAGGAAAGGGGCATGTCGCTAAAAATAATAAAACATTCAAAATGAATGAAGTACGAAGCCTTTTAGAAGAAGGACTTCGTCAAGTGATCCCGCAGCAGTGGAAAGACTGTATAGTCCATGTAATTAAAATTGAAGATGAAATGTGTCATCTGGGCCATATAACCGACGACATTACTGATAGGTTTATCATAGAAGTAGGTGGCGATTCAGATGATTTAGAATAATCTTCAGACATGGAGTTATTATCTGAATCAGATTAACGCGAATACCTGTAATTAAGTTATGTAATTTAAAATAAATAATTAACATTATTAATTTTGTATTATTACGTTTTAAATAAGTACCTACACATTATTTTAGGATAAACACATTATTTCAGGTAACTTATTGTAAAAAAACGATACTTGATTTTATTAACGCTAAGTTTCGGTTGTGCCACAACACTATTTAAGAATTGCAATAAACTGACAACACTCGTAATGTCAGTTTAGTCTACGAGATTAAAAAACACACTTTAGATAGTCCATCGACCTTGGCACGCATCTTCTTTCTGCCTACTTATTATTTGCCTTTTTGTTATTAATTCAAATCATTATGTAACAAGGCCAAGGCTTCGGACTAATTTGTTTCATTTTTATTTTCTCCATTACTCGTATCTTATCTTCATTTACTGTCGATTGAACACTTTGATTTTATCTGGGATTTTGTACTGCTTTCTATTTAACTTTATTTTCTCGTTATCAATCTGTATCATTTTAAATTCATAGCTCAGTTCTGGACCTATTACATTAATATTGCCATCAAAATGCTAAGAAAAAGAATCAACATTGAAAATATTTAATAGTATTTAAAATTCGGAAGAAAAAAAAATACCAAATATAATTTATAACAACTGACGTTCATGAAATAAAAAATCAGCCCTAACACTAGTATGTCTTTGCGAAATCAGGCATATCTTTGTGGAAATCAATTATCAATGCGAAAGCCTGGATTGTATTCTGCATTCAAAGTGGATCTTTTCAATAATTTAATCAATTGTCCAGGTAAATCCAGTGGCATCGTGACAACAGCGCGGATAACGCACGCAACTCCAGCAGCGCTGTATGCGCACGCGCCGTCCAGATACTGGGAGGACGACAGTAGGGTACCCCCCACTGTCAGGAAAGACTGCAAGGATATAGCCATGCAGCTTGTAGAGAATGAACCAGGGAGAAGTATGAATGTAAGTATAAATTATCAATTAATATATAAAATTCTCGTGTCACAGCGTTAGTTACCATACTCCTCTGAAACGGATTGACCGATTTTTATAAAATTTTATATGCATGTAAAATTGTTGTTATAATGTTAGTACGTCTGAGAATCGGCTACTATTAATATTTATTTTTATTTTTTGGACAATGTGTTTTTATGTGGCATTAAAAATACATAAGTTTTCTCCCTTCTTTCACCAACCCCTATTTTTTAATAGCTGTTGTAGTAATAATATAATAATTTTTCATTCCGCTCGAAAACTGATCAATTATTTTCACTTGGTAAGTTATCCTCCCCAGGCGTCTACCGGTCTAAAAATAATTTATGTGGCAAAACAATATTTTCCGGATCCGCTAGTATTATTATGAGCATGGAATAAAGTGGGTTTTAAATATTTCAAACAATTCCAAAAGATGTAGCCAAACGAGCGTAAATTTTTGAGTTGTATGTATTTCGGTCGGTTTCATAGGAAAGACCCTCTTTGATTCATATCGCAAAATGTTTTGAAAGCAATTGGCACTTGAAATTATGCGCCCAACTCATTAATCTATGCTCGTTTGAATTCAGCCTAATTCGAGAAATTGTTGTCTGAATTGGACTTAGTACCTACCGTTTGCAGGCCGAGTTACGGTTTTGAAATTCGATCAACTTGCAGGCATGTTTCCTCTACACAAGGATTTTCTGAAGTAATAAAGTTAGTGAAAATGCATAGGGTGAAAATCCAGGCATATTTAGTCAGTATCAGGTTTATCTGCAATCCATATCATCATGAAACATTTTTCAAAAAAGATTACGGATCTTTTATCTCATGATGCGTTTTCGTACTTGTTTGTCTTTATTGACCTTATGATACTGTGGTACAGTCAGCATCAAAAGTTGCTGAGCACATTTAGATTTTCAAAATCGATTTACACCGTATTTTTACGTATTATCATCGATGTACAGCAATTTTGAAAATCTGAATGTGGTCAGCAACTTTTGATGCTGACTGTACTACTGATATTATTTTAATAACTTTGAGCTAAGACAAGCAGTTGTATGTATTTATTATATGCTACAAAACTTGGTAAAAAGAGGGCACGAATTTTTGATATTATAATCGCACATAAAAATTTATATTCAACTAAAATGTTATGAACTATCAAAAATCTCCAAAGAAGCGAATATTTTGGCCAACTTAGTATAAAATTCAGATAATTTGCATCAAAATAAGCACATTTATGCTATATCTTTTTACATAATCTCCCCGTATAATTTCCATGCAAAACGCGCACTAATTCTGTAAAGTTCATGTCCTCGAAAATGTTTTCTAAACAGAACAGCGCAATGTTTTGTTAAATTAAAGCTTAGAGGCAAAACTTGCGATGCGTGTTAAGAAGAAGGGGAAAATTCCTTGAATTTTTAATAAGAACAAAAGTAAGGATCTTATTTTTATTAATAGCTCTCTAGAGATGAATTAAAGTGAATCCTGAAAATTGTACTAAAGCCTTTTTCGTGAAATAGTAATTGATGTTAATTAGATACGAAATACTTGGGTTGTTAGGATAATCAGTGAGTTTGATGTGGCCGGGTTGCGCATTTTAATTACTTCAGTTGTAAAATATACTGACGTTAATTTTCTTTTGCATTTCATTCTTTGCTACAGCATTATAGACAGTAAAGATTGCGGGTTTGAAAGGAAAGGAATGTTTATGAATATTGTATGCTATGAGGATAACGCTTAAAATGCTTTAAAAAGGAATGACGGTACCAAGAGTTGGGGGACAGGAAACTGACGTAATATTATATTATGTGGAATGGTTTCGAAAAAGTAACTACCTACTATGGTTACTTATTGAAGTTTAGTACATTCTGATATCAAGCCGACGTAAATGTCTAGCCAGAAACCATCGTATATTTCTTGTTATATAGCTTCGAAAGACACCAAATGACGAAACGTAGAAAATATTTTTTTCCAAATTGCCGTAGCAAATTGGCATTCAAATAGAGTCAAAAGATATCTACATCTAAATCTTAATATTTGACTTACTAAAATGTAAATGAAACGTCTGATAATACAGATTCTTGCAAAATTTAATCAAATAATAAACTACATAGGGTAGATTTTCTGACTTACATAATGTGACCGCTTTTGCGCTCTTCGGTACAATCTCCAGTGCTTACAACACAGTAGGATATAAACCATAGATTTTAGTGCATTCCCTTTGTTTGGTTTAAGGTCGATTTTAGTTATTTCCCATGACAATATTTTAATAATCTACGTCGCAGTACCCTTATTAATAGTGTACTCTTCGAGTACAATTATATTATGTAACATGTAATGTATACTTCTTCAAATTTTTACATAAAAACTAAATATATGTTTTCGTTTGAAATGTATAAAAAAATTTGTCTATTCCGATTCTCATATTCTCGGATTTGTTTTTCACAACAAAAATGGTATTTAATATGAAGCATAAATTGAGTAGCTGTCCCACACGATGTTAACAGCTTCTTAGCTTCTAAGGGTTATTACGATCTTCCTCATGAATTTGGCTATTATATAAGAATAACAAATATATTTTTCAAATCTAACTAGTTATTCTCGAGATAAGCGTGTCCAAGCCAACCAACTCGTCAATATATATTATTAATAAAAAACTACAATCTACAATTACAATATCTTAAAAACTGGTTCAAATTATTGTATTTTCTTTTCAAAAGGTTATAATGGGTGGAGGTAGAAGACATTTCCTGCCAACGGTAACTCCAGATCCAGAGCATCCAAACAGAGAAGGAAGGAGATTAGATGGTAGAAACTTAGCAGAAGATTGGGCAAGGGAGAAGAAGAGGCGGCGATTGCGAGCTCAATACATACACACAAGAGAACAACTTGCGAAGTTAGATCCAAGAACAGTGGATTATTTGTTAGGTAAGTGATGTTTTTAAGCAAATTAATATCTATCTATCGTCGGAACCATGTCAGCTGAGAATAAGTCTCCTGTCTTGAAAAAAAAGATGGCGTATGAAAAAAAGTGTAACGTTAAGTTACTTTGACCAATTTTCAATTTCCCAAATAAACAGCAATTGTTTTGTAAGACATTTAGAAAATGTTTTCTACTATTTTTTTTAGAACTGTGTATCCTGGTTAACTTTTAATAATTTTGATATGGCAATTCCAAAAACTTACTTTCAAAATCTTGACTAGATAATTTGTATAGCATGCCGTACGCCGTCCATAATAGTAATTCATTATTGACGATAAATAAAACTTTAAACAATCCTGCTAAAATTTTCATCCAACCATTAAAACAAAACCATTAAAGTGCACTTATTTTAAAGCATTCATAATATTTAAATGTGGCGAAATTCCAGTCAAAATACTCGCACAGATGGACGACGAATCCCACAAGCGATCCTCTATTCACAACCATTTGACCTGAAGATTCAATTTTAAGTACTCTGCAAACGTGTCTGCGTTCACTATGCATTTCGATAAGTGTGAAAATCGATTCCCAGTAAATTCTGAACGCTCGGCTAGACTGTCAACTGTTTTCGAAGAAAGCCAATACGGCTCAAATAAACTTAAGTTCAAACAGACGATTAGGCTTAAGTTTGTGGACGAAACATCTGCTCTCAATTCCGTAATTTATCCCCAAATATTCTGAGCTAGAAAAAAGTGGGCAAGAACTCTAATGCGATCAAAAGACGCCTACTGATCTACATAATTCATGCCAGGGTCACAATATTGGAAAAATAAGGCGGGAGTGTAATGGTTTGGGTTGCTGATAGCTTCGAGAAACTCAGTTTATAAGATGTGAATGAAGATATGAATCATGATATTCGATACACTATACATTTATGGGAAAATGTGAGACTATAAAAAGAGCGAAGGGTGCCCGAAGCTCTTTCGTTATTGAAAATATTGTGCTAGTTTATTTTCGGCGTACCGAACTAGTGTTAATCACAACCTATAAAAATATTGGTACAGAGCTGTACGTAGCACAATTTGTAGGTTTTATACAGGTTAATTAAGTTTTTGTTAGTATATTTTAAGAGAAAATATAGTCCCAATTTTCCATGAATATTACAAAATATCAAAGGTTACCTTGCGATTATAAAAGATACAGGAACTTCAGCACGAATTATTACTCGAACATTAAACTTTTACTTCCGGGAAAACTACCTAAAAACTCGTTATTATGTCTTTAAATTATGGCTTACACCGTCAGTTTAGGAGCCATTACTTTTATGAAACTGCGTTTTTATACAAATTTTCTAAAACGCCTCACCTACCGTCGGATTATTTAAGAAACAGGTCGCCTTTGTGTGCTACGTTGGGTTTGTTTAAGGGTTAAAGCTTACTCAGCAATTTGAGAATGGCCCACAAAGCCTGTTTTGGGTGACCCAAGTTTTAAGCCCGTATACAATGAAGGCATATAAATTAAAAGGTATAAATAAACTGGTTTGAAGCGGTGCGGGGAAAGATTGGGGGAGGCCTTAGGGTAGGATAGTACCTTTAGTTTAAGGAAAAATAAAATAGGCTACATCTTTACTTGTTTGCCGTATTGTACTAACCGTTTATTAACTTTAATTACCTACGATTAATTGCGTGACTCCTTACAAATTACTCAACAAAAAACACCTACAGTAATTTTATAGCACTTATTTTGTAAGCAGTAGAATTCATGGTTCAATGTCTATAGCCATTGGATTAATAACAATATTTCAAGCGGACGTGTACCTGCGGGTAGATCGATTGGCGCTTTTAATTAAAATTGGACGTGACGAGCATAAAGGTATTCCGACGAATATAAATTTCAATATTCTAAACTTGAATGTTATGTACGAGTATTATTAAACGGCTTTTCTACATACTCTTATCTAGCTTAAAGTATTGTTGTTTAAGTAAGTCGTTTCTAATCCCGTCTTTCTGAAAATTCCTGTAAGATTTCATTAAAATTTGCGCAAAGCAATGCCAACTTCTAAACACCACTTAACTTTTTCCGGGTACGTAAAGATCAGGAAACGATAAAAGTAATGAATTTCCTGTGTACAAAATTAATATAAGAGAGACAACAGGGGTGTGGAAGTCAGCATTTGGTTTAAGAAAAGTTGGACCAGAAATGTATCCGGTCCCCACTGCGGAGTTTATGAAATATTTACGTTCGCAGATTACATTTACCGCGTTTACATTATGATCAGTGTGGCCCCGTTGTGTAATCCCATTTGAATCCTTTTTAATCTCACCCGACCGACATAAAGTAGCATTTGCATTTCAAATATGGATTATGCTGTTACCAACATCCTTAATTCGAAAATTGTATTGTTAATCACGGTTCTTAGTATTTTAATTTATCTGTCACTTAAGTAAGTTCTCTGGATTGCTGGACTCTACTCTTTTATTTGAATTATGAGGGCGGTTTTCATTGTGTAAAGTTTTTAAGACTGATTTGCTCTCAGTTTTTTGTGAGTAATATTTTCCTTGCATGTAGTGTGAAGTCGGGCACGCCGCAATAGCGGCGGTAAACCCCTCTTTGAGGAGTGGCTGGATAGGAGTCACGGCGTCCTAACCTTCCGCGTGACGCAGGTCCTCACCGGACACGGATGTTTCGGGAAGTACCTGTGTCTAATGCGAAAGGAAGAAACGCCTGGGTGTCACCACTGCGTAGATCGCCCGGAGGACACAGTCGAGCATACGGTGCAGGATTGTCCCGCTTGGGCGGAGCACCGACGTGTCGTCACGGCGGCGATAGGCGGAGACCTCTCGCGCCCAGCACTGGTCGCGGCCATGCTGCGGGGCGAGACGGAGTGGGAAGCGGTGGCCTCCTTCTGCGACGCAGTAATGCTCGCAAAGGAGGAGACGCGCCGTGCGAGAGAGAGGACAATGTCCCCCCTCCACCCCACCCGCGGTGGTGGACGCCCACGGCGGACGTCGCAGGACGATCTCCGGCCACCGTAGGCGCGGGCATGCGGGCGGCGAGTAAAGGGCAACTCGCCGCCCGACCATGGACCATGCCCGGGTCGACGGCGCGTCGTGTTCTACGCGCGCCTCAAAGAGCTGTCAGCAAAATGACGGGGCCCCCTCTCAGAGGGCCAAAGCCTGCCGGGGTCGCGGGACTCATACCATCACCGTGACCCCGGAACATAAAGGGCTATTGAAGGTCACCGTGGATTTTAGTCAGTACAAGTCTGACAGTACCTCTCGCCCTGCCCGGAGTGGGTGTGAAGTCGAGAAATGAGGAAAAGATGTGAGAAAACTTTTTAGCATGGATGTGGATTTGGACGACTATTAAAATAGGAAAATACCAAAGAAACTTTTCATAAAGGGTGTGATCGTCGTTATGGATGATGAGGTAACTGATGAGATGACGACGAGAAAGTAAAGAAGGAGAACACAATCATGCTAAACCGATCCTTAAATAAATTGGAATAAGGGCACGATAATTACGATGTAAATTTTCCAAGCACGAGCCAGATACGAACGTGACAATAACATCCATTCGTCAGCGCCAGCGATGCGTTAATTCCAAATAAGATTATACATTTATACGGCGTTAAAGCACTTAATGATGTTACTGCACGGAAATATACTGTTATCGTGAATAAAAAATAAAATAACTGGCGTTTAAAATTTTTTTTTTTTTATGCAGGTCTTTTCGAGTACTCGCATATGGAATTCAATGCGGAGCGAGGAGCGGTCGCGGACGCAGAGGAGGGAGCGAGCGCGACTACCGCTGTCAAAGCCGACGATCCGTCCTTAGCTGATATGACCCGAGCCGCCTTGTCAATTTTAACTAAAAACGACAAAGGATTTTTCCTACTCATTGAAGGCAAGTATTAAATTTTTAATATTTTCGTATAAAGTACTATGGATTATTTTTGTAATTAATCAACACTAGTTTCTTTGCCGAACCATATTATTCTGCATGTTCCTTTACTAATTTTGAGCGGAATAAAATTTACGGTGTATTTTAATAATTTCAGAATATGTAAAATGTTTTAAATGTGTTTGTTCCCGCATTCTCATTGTACCTAATGGCCCTGTTTCTTGCGTAGGTGGAAGGATAGATCACGCTCATCACTACAACAATCCATATAGAGCTCTTGACGAGACTTTGGAGTTAGAAACCGCACTGTTGGCAGCATTAGAGAGGGTTAATCCCGCTGAAACTTTGATAGTAGTCACCGCCGATCACGGTCATGTAATGACTTTCGGCGGGCAGGCGACGCCGAGAGGACACCCCGTTTTAGGTAACAAACTAAACAGAAAATTAAAGTACATTACATTCTATTCTACCCAATTTCCTTTTTGATGCTCAAGTTGAAATGTGGATAGTGGAAGCCAACTATATATAGAAGCAAACAACATTTGGCACAGACTACAAAACTTACTAATTGAAGTCGTGTGCCAAACGTTTTTCGTTTACATGATGTTCTCTAAACCGCATCGATGGCTATTGGCTTTGTTGTTAAAATTGCAGCTTAGAGTTCTGTAAATTAATTAAAGAATGTTTTAACTTGGAAGTTTTTGAGGCTTTAGAAGTATTTATACAGAGATTTGAGAGTCTTCAGAAGTTTGAAGTGTGTTTTGTATTTAGGTGCGGATACTGTGGTGTCAGATATCGACGGCTTGCGGTATACCACCCTGCTATATGGAACAGGACCTGGCCATTCGGAACCCAGGGCTCTGCCGTTAAATACTACGGCCTCTGCTGCTGCTTCGGCGGATGCTGTTCATGCAGCTGCAGTCCCTAGACAATGGGCTACTCATGGTGGTGAAGATGTGCCTATTTGGGCTTTAGGTGATATTATTTTTCTTCCAAAAATTTTTCAGTATCAAGGTAAAAATAACTTAATTAGAACTAATAATGTTTTTGTTGCTATTTAGGTCCAATGGCAACGATTTTGTTTGCGGGGGTAGTGGAACAGAGCTACATCCCTCATGCGATAGCATATGCTGCCTGCATCGCCCATCAGTCCCGCAGGTGTCAAGAGAAAATCAACTTCACACAACCACCGGTAAGCAAATACAGAGACAAAATAAGTTTTCCCTGTTCATGAATAATTCTAACTTGTGGCCCAATATTTTACCACGAATAACTTCACAGACAAAAGGAAAATTAGTAAAATGTTCAACTTTTTATCGTATTTTGTAAAAGTTTCGTGCTTTCGCGTCAGTATTGTTTCGTAAATTGCTACAGTTCTTCAATAAAAAAAAATCTTGGAAAGCCTTATTCTGTATTAACTTCACTGGCGACGAATAAATTACGTAAATAAAATAGCATAGGGTGAATCTGATGGGGATTTAATTTTTTATAGCAGGAAAAACCTCCAAATTGCGTGCCACCGGAGGTTAGCAGCGTTTCAGCAGCGGATGAGACAAGAAGTGACGGGTCCAGCGGTCGCCGCATCGTCGTCGCATCAAGTGTCATGGCGGACGAGCGCGCACCACGCTCCTCCGCTCCGCTACCCGCTCCGCCTATAACCTCACGCAACCTCATCTCAAGGCTAATCGAATACATTACCCGCCTAAGTTTTGTTTGGTTAGTCGTTAAATTATAAATATTGTTTGTCAAACTGTAAATACTTTACAAGGTAACAGGAAGACGGGCAACGGAGTTTTGCTAGTTATGTTTCCTGTTTAAATAAATAATTAGTTGATTGTACAATATCTAAGTGGTGATCAAAGACGTTTTGTACAGAACAGTAAATGTAAATACGCAAATTGGAATGTAAATACAATAGTTAATTGTAAATATACAATTAAAGTGACGATTGATTATTTAGTCTCATCATTAAATGGATTTTTAAAAGAAATGTGGTTTTCTTTTTCGATAAAATTTCTAAACGGACACCTTTGAAACGACATGGGATTAAGTTCTTCTATTGAACAATTCGATCAACCGGTGGATATAACTCAATCAAGTAAATTGGCCTTTCACCCCGACTAACTCAATAAGAAACGTTGCGAAAAATGAAAGAGGTCCGCATTTAACACGTCGGTAGCTTACTCACAATAAATAGGTACCTGACTGATATACAGAATTTTTTGTAAAACATGAACAAAATATTCAGGTGTTACATAACAAAAAATGAAATATTTTCCGTTGACAATGTGTTTTAGTACCTGAATATTAAAGTGACGTGTACTTCAATTTTTTTTTTGATCTTTCAGGGGTTTCATAGTAAAAGCTTATAACTTTAAGTGTTAAATATTAAAATATTCAGCCCATGATAGGTTGTTAATGTTTTACAAAATCTGAGTAACCACTCAAATCAGTGTTTCATCAGATTTTCCCAATTCCTTTGGCAGCTCAGCTAAGCTCACTTAATCTTTGTTACTTGGACACTGTAAGAGTGGATTAGTTGCACTACTTACTTCGTTGAAACTTACTTTGTCAAAGACTTCAGATCAGTTACTTACTATTGAAGTCAAAGATATATATAAATCTTTGAAAGCTGAAATGAGAAAGTGTATTCTAAGGTGAGGACATGCGAGCGCGAGCGTAATTTTGTAAATCGTAGTCGCAGAATTTCGTGTTCTGGTTCTGGTACGGTACAGACCACTCATTTTGCGTCGCGTAAGACTTTTTCTATGAAAGCGACCGAAGTTCTGCGACTCACAAAATTACGCTCGTTCGGCCTCACCTAATAGAGCCGGCCCAGGCTACGAATTTGGAACCTCATTATTGTTGACAATCTATGACGCAGGACATGATAATAATGCCTTATCGTTTGTTGAGCAGCACCACGTTCAATTTTGACCAACTTTTTTCGTCGTATTAATCCCAAAATCACGAAAAAAAGCTAGCCCATTTTGACAAAACTCTGCAATATGGCAGGTATAATAGCTTTTATTCTTTCAGGGTTGTCCCTTGTTTGTTCAACCATACGATATATAATTTACTTAGCATATTAATGTAATTTAAACTGGCATAGTCTGACGCAATCATTAGGGCTTAGAGGGTTATAGTAATATTACCAATAAACCAATAAATAATATAGTACTTATCGTAATTAATTTGAATCCCCATTCCACCATAAATGTACATTCCACCCGACAGAATTGGTAAGGGTTGTCACTAAAAGCTCAAATGCTATTGGTTGTCACAAAGCGCGATAACGCAATTGTAACACCAAAATAGACGTGACAGCATTTGTGGCGCTTTCAGCATGACTCACGTTCGCTTTGTTCCAAGATGAAAGCGCTCACAAGGTGCGTTCA
The DNA here is from genome assembly GCA_028554685.1 of Agrotis ipsilon. Lineage (NCBI taxonomy): Eukaryota > Metazoa > Arthropoda > Insecta > Lepidoptera > Noctuidae > Agrotis > Agrotis ipsilon. Next base: position 9,457,016 of record CM052967.1, read on the forward strand.
GCAGATTTATATCTAGGTAATAACGTGGAACTACGTTAGACTATCGCATTTATCTTGCGTGGGCCGCAGTTGCTGTAATGAATAATATGTTGCTCGTGTGTGCTGTTGGGTCGTGGAATTTCTGACCGAATTTCCAGTAGTTTTCGCAGTTCGGCGGTTTATGTAATTTATTGATTTAATTGGCCTGAGCTGCGGAATTTCCTCCGTACTCTAGAATTCTCGCAGCGAATAAGGTTACAATGTAAAGTGATTTATTTCATAGTAGAAAATCTCTATAAACTCGCAATTTCAATGCCAAATTGACAATTCACTGCGTGATTTACCATTCGATCATATACCTTCATTGTCAAATATGACGAAGAAACCGAATACGAATTGCAAAAAAAAATCTTAGGATTGTGTTAAAATAGTTTGGTAGGTATGCAATTCAAGGTGTTGAACTACGTATCGACAGTAAAAAGAAATAATGGTGATTGACCAGTTCTCCACGTACGGGATAAGGATCACAGAGTAAGTAAGAGAAAGTATCAACCTTTTGTCATTGACGAGCACCCTTCAATGGGCTCAGCTATTTGGGTCGACACACAACCCAAATAACGAGAACAACGCACGTGTCGTTTTCACCAAAGCTGAAAATGGCAAACGCAGCTTTTGCTTCCGTCGTGGTATTCAAGCCAAATAAAAAGGCCTTTTTTATTCACGTCAAAATTCATAACATTGCACACTTTACTGTTATACTGCAATAAAAATGTAACAACCTCTTTATAAGCCGTTCTCTTCAAACGTCCGTTTTGCTACAAAATGGCGTGATTTATATGGGAAATGGTATAAAAAGAAAACTCGTTGTTCCTTAGTGTTTTTGATGTTATTGCTTTTGTTACTTGAAAAGTAAATGCATTGTACATTAATCTTAACATACGTCGTGGGATAGCTTCATAAATCTCATTCTAACTTGACTCCTTTTAGATGCAATTTCAAATAAAGTGAACTAACATTAGCATGAAGTATTCAAGTTCTGTATGAAGGCAGCTCTTTCAAGAACCACACAATTGCTGCGAGTGTATTATATGTACTCGCAGTATCGTAATCCTTTCTCCCGCGATGTAGGGTAACCACTAATGGCGCGTAACGAAGGCAACACAAGAAATAAGATAACGTTACCGTTTTATACCTCAAGGAAAAGGAAACTACAGACATTTTTCACACGTTTCTTGACTTCAGTAGAATTCATAACGACACTGAAAGGAATTGTTCGCGTCTTTATGCTACATAACAAAGGTATTTGTACGGATTTTTAGATATAGAAACCTTACCTTTTTCCTTACATATTTAATGTGTTACTCTAGACATCTAGAGCCGGCTGATGTAATGTGTTGACATCAAAATACAACTGTTTATACGGATTGTTGAGTATGTTTTTGTACAATTTATGGGCTCGACTGTGAAAAGCTTGAAAGTATAATTAATTTCATTTGTCAGAGCTTGTTTTGTTTCTTCTAGTCTGTATATTAGGCCTTTTTGTGACGCGGTGCTCAGTGCTATTAGAATAAAATGGAGCATTTTTTGTTTACATAAACAATAAAATTATTATTCTTCCTTATAACTCTGTCAGTTATACGTTAAACTTTAAAGTAGAGCAGTTACTGGGTTGTGAAGATCAGAAAGGTATTTCGTAGTCGCTCCGTTGCACTCATTTTGACTGGAAGCCGATACCGTCATAGTTGGAAAAAGCTAGGCAGAAGATGATCTCTGAATGACGATAATTTGTTTAAGTAACTGAATCACAAGATGGAATACTTGTCAAGCAATTTTGACGGGAATGCTTGAAATTACTTCAATAGTCGCACTCCTGTTTAGTTTCAGTTGTCATGACGTTCTATATCTTATTGTGAATTAATATCAATAAGTCAACAAATATCAAGCATATACTTTCCTAGTTGAAAATATAGTTTTTTTTTTATCGTGGTAAAATTATCAAATGAGGCCTCCCACCCCGGGCAGGGCGGGAGGGACCGTCAGACCTGCACTGACCAAAATCCACGGTGCCCCCAATAGCCCTTTATGTTCCGGGGTCACGGTGATGGTATAAGACCCGCGACCGAAAATATAGTCTTGCAGCTGACTTCGATTTAAAATCCCAGAGTTACCTAAAGATATTTCATTTTCAAATACCAAGACAGAGTTTCAGAACTAAAGGACAACGTATTCTAAAAACAAATACTTTTACTTGTAAACTTGGCCGGTATTCTGACAACTCGCTGGTTTGTCATCAAGAATTCCTTATAGCTCCCAAAACGTCTGAACACTAACCCAAACTACTTAGAAGAATCTCTTATAGTTCTATAAAAGAACGTTATTTGTACGAAACAAAAGAGATTCACTTAATAAAACATAATAAAGGGAAGAGTATTTATTACGTACTTGCTCTTCATAAGAAGCTTTTAAGATGTTGTACCCTCTTCTTCTAAGACTACAAAGGCATTCTTAACAGGATTTCTTAGTGCAAAAATCTCAGGTATTATCTACTTTCATGTGAAGTAGGTTGTTGATTCTGTCTGTAGGATAAAGGTTAGTTTTATCCAAAATTATTGATTAGTTTTATATGTTGTATATGTTGTTATTAGTTTTATATTGTGACATAAACTGGAACTTTGACATTAATTTCAAGGAAAAAATCTTTCCTTTCTCGCAAACTAGAGGCGCTGTTCCATTTTTCCATTCAAAAACGCAGTACTTGAAGTATTTAACTTCATGTACGCTGTAAATAAAATACTTAAATTTTGTGATAAGGCCTCTGTAAGGAAATCCTCGAATGTTAAATGTGTTGTAATTTTCAAACAGAAATACATAGTTGTGTGATGTATGATAATATAAATACAATTTATACTTTTTATGTAGTGATACCATCCAATGAGTCCTACCATCCAGAGAAGCGAGGAAAGAACTGTCAGACTAGTACTGATTAAAATCCACAATAATCCTTCTTTATGTCTTTACGTTTGCCGTTCACAGTGTCGCAGTAACCAGGTAAGGCAGTCCTGCAACCCATAATGTATAGCTTAAAGCACTAATGTACCTTCGTATCCTAACATTGACCGAAATTCGTATCAGGGTACAATTGAGTCGTCAAGTTTCGAAATGCGGTTACACCTACGTTTAACCGGCTAAACCTAGGTGTATCCTAAGGTGGTAGACGTAACCACACTTTGGGTATTAGCCGTAACTTAAACAAGCTTTTTCCTCTTCATAATATTAGTAAAGATATACAAAAACTTTTCTCGTATAGGTATATTAAAGAAAGGCCTGTATTTTTATAAAATTAACGCCAGCTAACTTGGCAAATGGACCCAACGAAATTGGGTACCTACATCATCATCAGACCACCATCCATTACTTTGAAGTACCCCTGAGTACTTTAGAACAAGACCTATTTTATCAGAGTTTCGGGGATGGGCATAAATTGTCCCTCACAAGTCTAGACTAGTGCCCATTTGCAGTACCTAATGGTATGATTCCACGAAAATTGTGTGTAGTACATTTTTGTTTACGCACTTTTGCAGTACCTATGCTTATAGTATTCTGGGGACTTACTCTTGACAGCTTCGAGTTCTGAATCAATCGAGTTTGATTCGATTTTGCGCCATTTCTTACTCTTGAATCCGACACCAGTGCACGATCGCGCTGTGGCTTGAAATGACACTAACTTCAATCGAACAATCCGTTAGGAATTCCGAATTTGTTCAGGAGTACGGTTTTAAATCGAGTTCGTATCAAAAACGAATTAGTATCAGAAATAAAATCGGAGTTGAATCAGTTTTGGGAGTAAGCCTGCAGGTGTGGCCTATGCGACTGAGAGAACCAGACCTGATTAAACAGTCCTTTCCCTAAGTTTGTCGTATATGATTACTTCCCAGAATGTAATATTTATTAGCAACACTATCGAATGGTGTAATGATACAGGCTGTGATATTTCTCCAAAATCAGCGGGTTCGACTCCTGGCCAGGATTATTAATTTTTCTAAAATCTAACGATACAGTCAAAATTGGCTTCGAGACTCCTTTAAACTCCTTTCAACGTTTTTCGATATTCCTCATAATTTCGGAGATAACCATCTACGCCCAGTTGAAAAATTCATTCTGTATAATAATGTAGGTCTGTAGAAACAAAGTCACACACTTTTATATACAGAGTGTCATATTCGCCTTAGCCAAAATTCTCTTTAAAAGATTTTTTTTAAAAGTCACACACTGGTACATACATAACAACACAAACACACATAAATAAACACAACTCGACCTTTTTTGGCATGGAGGCATATAGAAATCCAACTGTTACGGCACGTTACGGTCACGGTAATATAATAATACAGTACCCCAACTTCATACAAACGGACGAAAAGCGAGCTATACCTACGCGCCTCGATGTCGGGGCGCGCTCGGGGCGCAGACAGTCACGGCTGTATCGCAGTGTCGAGCGGACGGTGTGTTGTTTTTTTAACAATAACCGCGTGATTTTTTCTCTAAAAATCAGTTCGAGTACATATTTGATAAGACGAGTAGTATAATTAAGCTTTATATTAGAATGGGGATTTATTATACTTTAAAATTTAACAATAAAGCATTTCGTAGGACTCAGTCGAGGCGCAAATATTTTTCGGTCTCAAATACTTCTATAATACATCGGACTTAATAAGCCCGATTTGTTTTTCAAACAAAAACAAGATTTTTTTAATGAAATCTACCAATCAAAAAACAACACGCATTTTTATTGAACACTTCCTATTCATTATACAAAGTATTTCATTTATTTATATATAAAAGTATATTTACAATCACAAAACTAAAATAGAAACAGAAAGTACGCAAAGGCAAATGTTATTAAAATGATGTAGATGGGTAGCCCTAACGCATGTTTACGTACCGCGCGGCTGTAGGTATTTAAATCTGTCTGGCGGCCGAGTTACGCTACTGTATATTATTATACTGTGTTACGGTCTAGCTTTTTATTCAGCTGAAACATCGTACTATGCCAAGGTCAGCTCAAGGTTACCAAAAAGCCAAACTAAAATGTCAAACATTTTCTGTTTCCCTTCACCACCCATTTTGGCACAGGAAGCCTGCCTTGTAGGCTTACAACCATAACATGGGGCTTATAAAAATTGTTCTTACACACGAGTCACCCGGCTCGAAGCCAACGAGAACTGTGTTATCGTGTTTTACATTCTCGTGCGGAGATAAAAAGATTTTCGTACAATCTTATTCGTGTTGAACGTAATGAAGTATCTCAGGCTTTTTTTTACGTGGTAAAATCATTAAATCAGCCACAGGGCGGGGCGGGAGGAACTGTCAGACTCGTACAATGACTAAAATCCACGGTTATTTTCAATAGCCCTTTACGTTCCAGGTTCACGGTAAATAGATCCCGCGACCCCGGCAGGTTTAGGCCCTTAAAGGGGTGCCCCGTCATTATGCTGACACTCTTTGAGCCGCGCGTGGAACACAACGCGCCGTCGACTCGGGCATGGTCCAGGGTGCACACCGAGTCGCCCATTACTCCATGGCGGAGAACGTCTGCTGACGTCTGTCGCCGTAAGTATCTCAGGCTTAGGGTAATAAAGTTTAGTGATTGTGTTGAACGGTTGTTGATAAGAAAGATAAGTGTGGGGGACGTCAATGCATTGTTGTGATCAGGGTAGGAAACAAACTTTAAATAATAGTATTGTAAGTTGTTGATGTGGGTTTATGTATGTTCTTATGTATATTTACAAAGGCCTTATCACAAGATTTCAGCGTACTTGAAGTATTTACTGCGTTTATTGTATGGAAAAATGGAACAGCGCCTCTAGAGTGCGAAGAAGGAACGAATTTTTTCCTTGAAATTAATTTCAAAGTTATAGTTTACGTTATAACACAAAAACTGTAAATTCATGATAAGGCCTCATATGATATTATATTTATTTGGTAACCACAACCGCTTTTATATACTAACTTTATGTTTTCTTCAATTTTAATGGGAATCTGTCAGACTCGTACCGACTAAAACTACTGTGTTTCTTAATAGCCCTTTACGTTCGAGGGTCACGGTTTCTTTATAAAACATTCCTGCGACTCCATAGACATAGGCTAGGCACTCAGGATCGACAGTAACATACCTATAACATATTTATTTTAACGTTTCCTTAAAGTCGACAGTTTTTATGTATTTTTATTAATTTATTTCTTTGAGCTGTCTGTAAGTTCAAAGACCTAGCTTCTGAAACAACTTTTCCAAACCTGGCTGGAATATTTAATAGTTATTTGTTATACAAGAGTGCAAAGTTGATTTTTAACCGCGTGCTCAATTTTGATGACCGAGCAAGCGAATGATTCTAAAATTGAATCACGAGTGCAACGAGTGATTCAAAATTAGAATCATGAGCGATAGCGAGGGAATCAAAAGAGCACAAGGTGAAAAATCTTTGCACTCGAATGCAACACGTAACTTTTCATCCCACCTCAGCGAGGAAATGACTAAATGCAAAAACAAATAAAAACAGATGTACATTGTACAAACACAAGATAGGCTTTTATTTCAGTTTAGATATTAACTAAGACATTATTATAGAACAGAATAATTTTTAAATTAAAACAAATAATACTTAGGTAGTAGTTGAAAACTACTACCTAAGTATTATTAAGTTACTTATTTTTATCTTGGTTTGTCATAACATAACAATAAGACGTGAAAGGAAAACCGCACAAAGCAAATAAAAAAGGTAAAACAAAGTACTGAGCCAAGAATGTTTCGGGTCTGAAATTTTAACAAAATAATTGTAGATTACGCTCCAAGGGAGGCGTATTGAATTCCGAAGCGATACTAAGGATTCTGGGGGTGAACCTCCGTCCGTAGCGCAGCGAGAAGGTTCAAGTGTTAATACCCGAAAGAAACGAGAGAATAAAGATAAATCCTTAGTGAAGCGAGGGATTCAAGTTAGCCCAAGGCAACGCAGCCTTACACCCAAGGAGCGTACTCTGCTTTCCCACCTAAGGCGAGGAAACAAATTCTTTTTTTAAAATTTGTCAAATTTCACAACCTTCGAACGTCAAGTGGGCACCACAGCAAGTGATCAGCTGTTGCGGTCATCGGCCGCCATTACTGCTGCTACTCTTTTGTTCATACGATGTTCTAAATTCAAATTTACTTTATTCACTAGAGGATAAAAACGGCTTTTACTCACTTGAGGATAAAAACGGCTTTTACTCACTTGAGGATAAAAACGGCTTTTACGGTCAGATATCGAAGAGCAAAAGTACCCTTTCCGAGATGGGGGGATGAAAATATATTTTTCTTTCTTGTACCTTTCTGTATATAAAGAGTAAGAGCCAGTTCCATATACTACGAAAATATTCTCGGTACACCATTTAAAATAACAATGCCTTAAACATGATATTCTATTGAGACGACGGGACAGAATGTACAAAATTTTCGTCCTTACATACATCAAAGAATCACTTACTGCTATCATAAGGTGGGTACAGACTAGCGCATTTACTTATAAGTAATTTACTTTTAAATTAACTCCAATCACAACTGAAACATGACGTTCGATTTGTTAAGTTGATTTTAAAAACCAACTAGCGTTTTTTATATACATTTTGTCGAGTACACTATTAAGACTTGTAGGTCCAAAGTTTCATCACAGAGTATTTAGAAGGTAGAAGATAATATGTCACCGGTTCGTATATTGTCTATACTCACTCGCCGTGAGCACTACGTTGAACAGCATCGACCATAGATGAGATACCGGCGTGAGTGATGTCACCTTGACAGATGGATGCGGTTCGTTTTACGAAAGCGTTCATCTTTTAATAATGTGATAGCGTAGCAAGCAAGGATGCACACTAATTGGTAAGAACTTTAAACATTGAAATGGTTTTTAAAAATCTAAGCTTTTGCTTGTATTGTACCAGTCGTAAAAACACAGCAAATGCTTTAGTTTATATCCACCTTAAACGTTTTTGTACTGTATAGGCGCCGAACTAAAAATTCTATTACGTTCATATATTTTTCAGCGTGTTTACCTTACCGGCCGTAAGTCGGTAGTACCAATAAATAGGTCGGACGTGAGCACGTTTTGGGCTTGAACTTTGTTTTATAGGGTTTGGCAAGGAGTATGAATAACTATAGAGAACATTTCTTGCTAATTCTTCTCCATAGAGATCTACGCGTTGGAATGGGCACCTACAGTACTTTCACAGTTATCATGTATTGTGACTGGGACCGCAGTACCTACCATATTATCATTTGTACGTAACGGCTATTCGAAACACAAAGTTTTTTATTCAATACGTGTCTGCCAATCCCAGCCACTCAACCCAGCGCGGAAGGACTCATTTGATAATTTTAAAATCAAAAAAAGAAATGTCAAAACATTTTTTTTTCCAAGGCGGTCCTCGCCCTAGAAAAAATGTTTTGAAAGTGACAATTGTTATTTTTTATATAAAGTAAAGACTCTATGTAATTTACTCGCGAATACCAAAGCTTATCTTATTTATACTCATCATTCTCCAACAAGACTAGATCCATACATAAACCACGTGATATTTCTTGTAATCCCTTTTCATAGCTTGTTATAAACTTGGTAACTAACAATAAAAACTTTTATTGCTACGAGTATCGGTTACCCGCAGATTACGGTCTCGAGTGCCAGTAAACTGGTTAGTTACTGGTATACAGATACTGATTATAAGAAGGTACCTTTAGGGAAGTGTTTCCCAAACTCTACTCGATCGCGAGCAAATGTGCGTGGTAAAAAGTACATCGATCAATTATTATTAATGCATATATTTTTTTTTATAAACTGCCCCTCACTAAGAATTTATCCTGTACCGTGGGTGCGTTTACAAACATGTAAACTCACATACAACACCCAGACCCGAAACAACTACTTGTAGGTCATACAAATAATTGTTCCGTGCGGGAATCGAAAACTAATCATTCATTTATAATCAGAAAATACATCCCTAAAAAATAGTTTCAATTGTAAACAAAATCTCTGTTTTCTGAGCCAGCTAACAGGTGAGTTGGAATTTGTGTTAGATGGGTCGGAGCCCAATCAACTTTGAGAACCACTGCTTTAGAGATTGTTCTGTCTTTGTTATTCTTAGTCAGGGTTTATGGCCTTGTCCGATGAGCTTAGTGAAAGATTTTCTTATTACTAATGGATGTTGTTTTCTTTTTATTTTATTAACTAGTTTTGTACAAAGTACCTTCTTGTTAGCTTCACTATTCTATTTAATGATTCGTTTTCTTCAATAAAGATTCAGACGAAATTGAATAGATAGCGGCCAGAGTTTTGTGTAGCGGACATTATTAAGATGACAAAATATACCGCAGTGTCATTTACAACGAACTTGCTGTTACCAGCGGTTTTACCCTTCGGGAACGAAAACTGCAAATTAACGGAATTTAATGTGTTGTTTCAGAAACAAAATTATCAAGATCAGTTTCGCCGTTTTGGTGTTATTAAGATGAAAACATCCGTCGATACTTCTTGTAGATCCTTTATTACAATAGTAATTAGTCCGCTAGTTGGGAAATCAAAAAGTATTTAAGTATTTTTCCTTTTTGCTACTTGAACTAAAATTGATGAAGATACGACGCTTTCAAAACTCCCAATACGTCACAAGCAAGTCCGCAAATCAATTTTGATACGTTATATGTTTGTAAATATGCATTGATTATATATAATGAGGACAGCGAAGGAGTGGAACTCTCTGCCTGCGTCTGTGTTTCCGAACGCATACAACCCTAATATCTTCAAAGTTAGAGTGAACAGGCTTCTTCTGGGTAAGCTCGCTCCATCGTCGACCTTTTCTTAGTCATTCCTGACCTAGACTAAGGTCAAGAGCAAACCCATCAAAGATAAAAAAAAAAGATTATACAAACAAAAAATACGCCGATATCCATTATTATATTTGTAAAAAAAAATAATTCTATAATTATTATTTGTTCGTGCGGAATCGCTTGGTTGAGTGACTGACTGCACTAACCGCAGTCAGTTTTTACTATCAGTTCAACAATTCCATCAGAACTAGCCTATATTCGTTAACTTCCTGGCCTACATGACCAAAAACCAACCATATTTGGCCTACGACACCTTCCAAATTAAGTTAGCATCTACTTCTAATCTAATCAAAAGTGACAACAGAATTTTCACGTACCGATTGGCACCCTACCTTGATAACTCAATTACTATTGGGAATTCCTTATATGAATATTGATGAAGAAAGGTATATAGGGTAGAACAGGCTTAAAATCCCTTCTGTTGATTCCTGATACATATTGCGGTTTCTGATGACGTAGTTATATTTATATTAATCTCTCTGGGGTCTTTATGTAAAGTTTGACTAAGTAAGAGTGGGTGGTTGGTTTTATAAACAGACGCTAGACCATCAACCTATCCAAAGTACAATTTCTTGAATAGATTTTCAACTTTAACGTAATAGTTGAAGGTTCATGTTTGATTGAGTTTTGACAGATTTGGGTAGGTTGATGTGTTGGCGTCTGTTCATTTTAGTAATAATGTTAGTTTTGGTAATCACTATGTTTATTTATATCGCTTTTATCAACACAAAGCCTTATTGCCAACTTCTTGTAAGTTTGGATTTTTATTTTATTTTGCTGGGTAGGACAACCATAAACGGTGCTCTTAGAGCACGGTTGCTCCGTGCTCCAAGAGCAAAGGACTGGGTTAGACTTGACCGTCTAAACACCAGTCTGCTGCAGTGCTAGGTCGCGAAACCCTTTTTAAAACAGTTCGGTTAGAAACCTAGTACCCACAACCGACATGCCTTGGAGACCTTGATCTTGAGTAATAGGACTATAAGCAAAGTAAGGAGTGTCTAGCGCATAGCTTAGCAAACCAGCACTGTGACTTTTTCTTAAAATTTCAAAATACATGCTGATATAGGGCTTTTTGGTATCGTACAGGAGCAGATTTGATATACATACATTATTCTAGTTTCATTATTTTCTTTGTTTTTCTTTCATTAGACATCATTTTTGTCTTTGTTTTTCTTTTTTTAGTTTTAATATTGTTGTTCTATACTGTGTGTGACTAATAAAAACCTTTTCTTTCTTTCTTTCTTTCATAGTAGACGGATTTCTGTCTAATGCCGCTTGTCAACAAAGTGGGTAATTCAGACGAGCCTTTGTAATTGAAGGCAGTTTCTGCTAGCCTTCTACTAACCGTACGTACATCTCTCGATCATGCAATTCTGTCTATCGTCAAAGTGCCTAATGTCTAATTCCAGTTCAAATGGGTCACAGGTCAATCGCAACATGCATGTAAGGCACGGTGCGTTCGAAATTTCTAGCTGAGTTCATGCGGCAATTACACAAATTACAATCAGCCTAGTTTGAAAGGCTCAGGCTCGGCTTTTAGAAGCCTGTATACGTAAAATTGCTGATAATTGTAGGATGTTTTGATTGTTTGTTCAAATCATAAAACAAAGTTTCTAGAGACAGAGGAAGTGACATGGATAGGATGTTCTAATTTATAAAAATATAATAAAGAGTTTAAAACTTCAAAGATTTTCTTTGGATAGAAAAGTTCAAACCGCGGGCAAGATTTGAACCTGTGACCTTCGGATTCAGTACATCCGACGCTCATTTCCAACTGAGCCACCGAGGATCTTACCTGCCTCGGCGAATTCTTCATTCCATTTCTAACGTCACCATAGATGTTTATCTCTGAAGCAACGCTGTTACACAAGACCGATGGAAGAACCTACATTTTTGTCTATGGACAAAATAATGTTTGCATGTATAAGTTTCATGAAATCATGTGAATGTATTCGCAGAAAAAAATGAATCAACTATAAAGTTGACTGAAAAAAGGATCGATAAACACAACAATATCTTTTTAGACTGACATTGTCACTGTTACAAATATGTGGGTTTAAAACGGAATATGTGGTGCCTTAGATGAGTCATAAACGTTTTTTGTAAAATGCAGGGACGCGGACGTTACAACTGTGTGTGTGAGACTAAAATCTCGTCAAGATATCCATGGCTCCGCGAGTATTTTACGGAGCGCGAGTGTTGGAAACTTAAAAACAAATAATAAACATGGTAAATATCCCATTTTAAACCCAAATCTGTTTTAAACAATCTGTAACGAAAATATCTGTTAAAAGATATAATTGGGCCGAAAAAAATAGCCTTTCATAACAGAGGCTGGGAAAAACCTACCCTGGGGTAATTTAATCTACAAAAACATGAGAAACTGCGCCCATGGTACGGCAAAAAGCTTCATTTGAATAAAATGTTGTTTCGCTGATCCTAACATACTTTTCCCATTAAATAATACGGCAGTACCACAGGGGTATAACTGACACGAACTAATAACAAAACTAATATAGGAAAACTAGAAAAGAAGAAATCCCATATAGAACATGCAGCAGAAAAACACCATCCATGTTTATCACTGGAGAGAAATTGTTTACTTATACGTCATAAAAACGGAGGGAAGTCCATATCGGGCGGTATTTCAGTCAGTGACGTCACTAAAATGAGCTCGGTCTTTTTTTTTTTGCGGCGAACGGCCGCGGTCCTTTGTAAAAAGGTTGTATCTCTTTATAAAGGTGACAGCTTAGTTGACGAAGATTTACGAGTAGTGAGGAAATTGTATAAGTGATTAACTTTAAGTCGGTTCCGAACATCTTCCGACCCGTTTAGAGGATCGATGATTCTGTTGAGAGAAAAGATTTTTTGTTAGATGTGGTTTTGGATATTAAAAGATTTTTTTTGTAAGAAAAACTTATTGCGAATACGAATTGGGTTTAAAAATTGCGCCTCATAAAACCGAGGCGCTATGGTTTCATAAGCTGCTGAAAAGCAGAAAACCACCAAGCCTGTCGATTCACGTTGGGGATGTGCAAGTTAAAGTGAGTCGGTATATAAAGTATCTCGGATTAACCCTGGACGGTCGATGGGGTTTCGAGGAGCACTTCGATCGCCTAGTCCCCCGAACCGAGAAGGTAGTGGGTGCATTGCATAGACTGCTGCCCAATCTCGGGGGACCCCGCGAGGAAGTTCGGCGCCTTTACTCGGGTGTCGTTCGATCGATAGTCTGTACAAGACTATCGATCGAACGACAGCACCTGTTTGGTCGGGTAGATTGTCAGGCGCCCGTCGCTGCAGGACTAAAATAAACAGCCTGCAGCGGGGGATGGTCATTCGTATTGCAAGAGGATACCGAACCGTGTCATTTGAGGCTGCAACTCTCTTGGCACGCTTTCTGCCTCTGGATATCCTGGCGGATATGGACAAGAGGATCTATGATCAGATTCATGCCATTCGCGAAAGCGGCAACAATTTACCAGCGATCTGTTTTGCAAGGCTGAGGCGGCAAGAACGGCGACACGCGCTTGAACAGTGGCGCAAGCGGCTAAAACAGCCGCAATTTTCGCGCAAGCCGTCTTGCCGCACTTCGAAGCTTGGCTGGAAAGAGTGGAGCGCATTTCCTACAGACTCACTCAGGTGCTGACCGGGCACGGTTGGTTCGGCGAGTACTTGCACAGGATTGGGCAAAAGGTCACGGCAAATTGGCACCACTGCGGAGGTGATCTGGATTCAGCACAACACACACTCGAGGAATGCCCCACATGGGCTTCCGAGCGGCGGATCCTGGTCGCCATAATAGGACAAGATCTGTCTCTGCCGGCCGTGGTAAAGGCCATGCTAGCAGATACAGAGAAATGGAGAGCAGTGACTTCCTACTGTGAAACAGTGATGCTCCAGAAGGAGGACGGTGATCGTGAGAGAGTCGATCCCGCCCGGAGAAGAAGACGTCCGGGAGACAACCGCCGTGGCGCCTAACACGCCGAAACCCCGTCTGCATAATTTCTAAGGCAGGCGGGCCTTTGAGATTGCGAGCGTCCAGAGTGGGGACTCAGTCTGCTCACTAAGCGATCTCAGAGAAGACGGTAGCATTGTGATCACGTGCTACCATACACAGCGAGGCTGAGGAGAGGCATCTTCAGTCTTCTCGAGGATGTGCCTTAACAGGCGTTGCACAGGGGGGTTCCGGAGGTTGGTCTTTTAAGAGATCCCGGTTCCCTTCTCAATGTGCTGATGGTGACCACCGGGGTGGTTTTAGTGAGGTACAAATCCCACACTCCCTGGTCTTTTTGCCCAAAGACCGGGCGCCTTTTGAAGGTTCCCCCCGAAAAAAAAAGGCTAGACTGCCCCAATGGAAAAGCACACAAGGTCGAAAAAATTTTTTTTTTTTTTAAATCACCCAATGTCATAAGCGGCAGTTATTTGAGGAAAGCATCGGTAAACAGATAATAAACGTTAAACTGGGTACACAAAGGTGCTATTCCTTTGTCACAGTGTTTTTAGGATGTACGTTGTACCTAAAACTAGAAAATATTTAACTAACCTAGCTGCTGCGGTTCCCCGTTTAAGTTTTAACAACATACGCCGCAGAGAAGGCCACGGATTTCTAAATAGGGTTTTTGTTCCTACAAACTGTGACAAAACTTGCCCGACTTTATGGCTTAGGTTTTGTTGGATATAAAGAGGACTAAACTATGTGTTTAGGTCCGCATGAGGGTATAACGCGGACTATTACATGATTTAACCTTTTAATCCCTGAATTAAACATCAAAGTGGGACAAATAGAGCTATTATTTGTGTTGTGCTCGCTCCATACGCGCCAAGCTCCGCGCTTCTGAAGACAATGGTTCGGCGCGCCTCGAAATGGAGCGCCCAATTTGTAAGAGATGGATCGCTCTTGGACGTGCGGGCGTACGTTGATCTTGGCGCGGCCTCACTTGCTGTTTCACTAATTTCATCATCTGAAGATGAGCATTCTATACCCGAGTCGAGAAAAAGATTTATAAATTACTCAGCTGAAATCCAGAGTATCGATTTATGTCCAGTCGATAACTATAGGGAAGTTACTAGCGCGTCGCATCCCTCCGCGCGACTGCACTTTATCCGACTTGTTAGACAGTATAAAAGCTGGGTTGATATGCAAGATACTCGTATTAATATAATTAATAGCATCAGCGCTCAAGCCTAATTACAAGTGCAGAGATTAACTCCTACAATTATGTAAACTACCTCTTTATTATAGACAATACAACGTGTAACGTTAAAAGCGCAAAACCTCTCAACTAACTCAGCCCAAGTTACTGAACAATGTTTGTTCTAAAAATATTGGAAATTCGCAAAAAAAATTTGGTTTTTCATACAAAATGAAAAATTGATCGGGTCCATCAGTATGAAAAATCTTTTTATTTTCTTGTGAATTTCCAAAAGTCTTAGAACAAAAATTGTTCAGTAACATGGGCTGAGTTACCCCACGAGAGCTTTTGCGCTCTTAACGTTACACGTTGTATAAAGAAACTAGCACCTTTTCATAAAAAGTGTAAAATCAGATGCTTTCTAGGAAAATGCTAATTTAGACTGATTGATGTGGTACACATTCGTGTGCATGGTACACATTTGAGTCACAGAGTTCTGATATTAAAAGTTATTACAAAATTTTTGAAATTAATTTAATTTTCTGATAAATTTATTTTTTGATAAATTCTAAGGTTAATCTAATTGTGGTTAATCCACCACAAGTTCGGATTTTCACTGACAATTTAATGAGACTGTTTGAAATTCAACAAGTAACACAGTAAATCATTTTAGGGATTTGCTAAATTGGTAAAATATTCGTATTACAGTCATACTTTTCATCCGAAATACTACAACGAGATACCTGAAAAGCTATTGTCTGAAAAGTTTAAAAAATTTTTGCTCTTTAATAAATTTTTGTTTTATTTTAATTTAAAATAATAATTTTAACACAATGGTTGATTTTAGTTTATTTTTCGTGACGAGATTCGCGAGACAAGATTAATAGTTAGAATGAAATACACCTGCCTAAAAATATTGAGGATTTTTAAGTACTTCGCGCTCATTTACTTAGATGTTGGTATCAATGTAATAATCAGTCAACTACATAACACCAAAGAGAAAACAACAAACTCAAGTATGTTGGAATAGCTAAAAATATGTACTTTCATTGTTTAACGTTTCGATCAAACGGAATGGACTTCTCCATGAAAACACAATGCTATTCAAGGAATACTGACAGTATGTTACGAGTACTAGAACTGCTTAAACGTACACACGGCTACACATCAAGCTATACAAAACCATTTTGTCTTGGTCTCGTTTCGTTCGATTCTTATTCACAATGAAAGCTCAGCTAATGATACGAAGTGGGAAGCGGTCGCCTCCTTGTGCAAAGCAGTAATGCTCGTGAAGGAGGAGGCGGGCTGCGAGAGAGAGAGGAGAGCGTCCTCCCTCCGCCCCAACCGCAGTGATAGACGCCCACGGCGTCGGAGGCCGCAAGACGATCTCCGGCCACCGTAGGCGCGGGCATGAGGGGAGCGAGTAAGGGGCAACTTGCTGCCCGACCATGGATCATGCCCGGGTCGACGAAAGAGCGTCAGCATGATGAAGGAGCCCCTCTCAGAGGGCCAGTGCCTGCCGGGGTCATGGGACTTATTCCATCACTGTGACACCCCGGCACATAAAGGGCTATTGAAGGACACCGTGGATTTTAGTCAGTACAAGTCTGATAGTACCTCCCGGGGAGGACTCAGTTGATGATTTTAACACGCTAAAAGAAAAAACGGTCAGTTAATACTGGTGTTGTATACCTTGATGTGTAGTCTTGTGTACTACGCATTGCATTGCTTCAAAGACGCTTTTGCTGAGGATATATAACCAGCTAGTGCTTCACAAATAGGTTTGCTCGCATGAATCTGTTTAATTATTGAAACTTTAAGTTTAGTTTCACCTGTTGTACCTACAACATCTATCAGGATTCTTTGTTTTACGAAATACAACCAAAAACAGATTTATAGCTTAGCTACAAGGGCTTAAACTAGAGTGAACAAAGACACCTGTCTTCAGCGTTGCTACAGTAACAGTTCAAATTGAATTTTTGGACCTCTCATAGTTGCTATCTTACAGGATTTATAATTTAAAAAAAAATTGAGATGCAGAGTCGGTATCATATTTAATTTTACAGGACTGTAAGGATCAAGTCACACCGAGACGCGACGCTCTGCGGATATTTCAACAGAGCTACTCAAAATCAAATTCTATTTACTACACGAAAAGATACACATTTGCAGTATCGTTGCGTTACGTCGCGTCTCGTCGCTTCTTGGTATGAGCCGATCCTAAATGAGTTATTCCATTTTTTAGTGCGCAGAAATTCTATAAATTCTATGAATGTTAGCTGACAAATTCGGAAAGTGAATGTTTGCGAGGAAAATACGAAAAACTAATGTTTGCGGCTAGTACCCTCCCCAAAATTTCGGATAACTCTCCTTTGTACAACAATGTTTTTATTTGAGTTACTTATTTAAATACGTGCTGTAAATATGAAGTTATAAATACCAGCTATTTACAATATTCCTAAAATTCGTGTCAAATACGTAAAATTACTAATTGCATGCTTGAAGTATTTCCAACGTGGATTTTATATCATAGATAGATAGATAGACGAAGATAGATAGATAGAAGATGAGAAAGCTGTCACACATCATAAGGGCGTATGCAGATAGAACGGTTAGAAAAAAATCTATAGAACTTTCCTTTCTTCTAAAATATAACAAAGTTATTTCTCCACCCAGAAGGCATGCAATTCTCGCTCCATTTCTTTGTTTCATTATCAACATAGTTTTTGCCAAAACACTTCCACTGATGAGCCAATCCATGAGCTAATCCTGTTAATAAGGTTTAACGAACGTTCTGATGATAAGAATAAGTCTTTAACTATCATTGTTTTTTTTTTACCGCGGTATAATTATCAAATGAGTCCTCCTGAGAATGTGGCGAGAGGGACTGTCAGACTTGTACTGACTAAATCCACGGTGTCCTTCAATAGCCCTTTATGTTAGCCCATCATCATGCTGCCACCCCGTCATCTTTATAGCAGTATACCCTTGATTCGGTTAGGTTAAGTAAGGAACAGAAGGGTTAAAAGGTGACGAATTCTAATATTTCGACACAAGAAAGCAAATACCTGCACGAGTTTCGTTTCTGCGAAGATGTCTTCCAATACTGTCTTACGTTCTCGGAAGATGGGCTTACACAGCCGAGAGACCGTAACATGACAATCAAAACTTGTGTGGGTTACATTGCTACACATGGCTACACATAGCGCTTGAGAATTTATTTTGGTACAGCGTACTTGAAGTATTTACTGCGTTTATTGAATGGAAAAATGTAACAGCGCCTCGACAGTGGGCGACGAAGGAATAATTTTTCTCCTTGAAATTAACGTCAAAGTTTACTTTACGTCTCAAAAACTGTAAATCCATGAAAATGCCTACCAGTTTATCGTGATCTCGTTAAATATAAATGTTTTATGTGTTATATGTACATTGAACGGTCAGATTATGCTAGTTTTGTATAGCTTGATGTGTAGGTACACTAGAACTAAGGGCCTTATCACACTAGCGGTTTGGAAGCGGTTGCGGGGCGGAGCGGCCGCACAGCGAATGCGTCGCGAACACGCCGCGGTTGCGCAGCGAATTCGTTGCGGACGCGCAACGGGATCGCCGCGAACAGCAAAGCGGACGCCATTTTGTACTGCCTCGAACAAACGCCAAAACGTCCGCCCCACCTCAGATCAACGAGGAATTTTTTGTATGAAGACTTTCGAAATATTCCTCCAGCGCTGAAATTTGGCATAATATGATAAGAGTAGGTGATACAGATTATAGATGCATAATTTTTTTTTAGCCGAGAAGTTTTTTTTATCAAAACATGAATATTGCTTATAACTCTCAGCGAAAAATTCCTCAGCCTAATCTAATAATGGATCTTCCCAAATTCGTCGATGCTTTCGTTTTCGTTTTCGGCGTTTTCGAATTAATAACGTCAACAGCAATGTTTCCTCGTCGGAATACATTTTGTTACTGAGTGTACAAACACGTGACGAAAACGTAACGCATTTGCCACGCGTCCGCGGCGTCGTCGCTGCGCAGCCGCGGCGTGTTCGCGACGGATGCGCTGCGCGTCCGCTCCGCGTCCGCTCCGCCCCGCAGCCGCTTCCAAACCGCTAGTATGATAACGGCCTAATTGCATTTCAGTCAAATGTTTAAAAGCGAGTCGAGAAAAGACAAATAAATTGTATTTTTGACTAGGCCGTTATCATACTAGCGGTTTGGAAGCGGTTGCGGGGCGGAGCGGACGCGCAGCGCATCCGTCGCGAACACGCCGCGCATCCGTCGCGAACACGTCGCGGACGCGTGGCAAATGTGTTACGTTTTCGTCGCGTGTTTGTACACTCAGTAACAAAATTGATTCCGACGAGGAAACATTGCTGTTGACGTTATTACTTCGAAAACGCCGGAAACGAAAACGAAAGCATCGACGAATTTGGGAAGATCCATTATTAGATTAGGCTGAGGAAGTTTTCGCAGAGAGTTATAAGCAATATTCATGTTTTGGTAAAAAAAAAACTTTTCAGCTAAAAAAACAATTGGATAATTATGCATCTATAATCTGTATCACCTACTCTTATCATATTATGCCAAATTTTAGCGCTGGAGGAATTTTTCATACAAAAAATTCCTCGTTGATCTGAGGTGGGGCGGACGTTTTGGCGTTTGTTCGAGGCAGTACAAAATGGCGTCCACTTTGCTGTTCGCGGCGATCCCGTTGCGCGTCCGCAACGAATTCGCTGCGCAACCGCGGCGTGTTCGCAACGCATTCGCTGTGCGGCCGCTCCGCCCCGCAACCGCTTCCAAACCGCTAGTGTGATAAGGCCCCAGAAAACATTGTGTAATATCGTTTCTAAAATACTATGTAGGTTTTCTTCTCCTTGTGGCCTTAATTTATCTTTATTCAGTCTCACATCTATTTCTATTTCTTCTACAAAGATATATTTTCTAGGTCAATAAACATTGTTATCATATAAATATTGTAAATAAGTATACTTAATCGGTATTTTTTTAGGAGTGATCGTGACTACCTTTATCAATATTAAGTACGGTTCAAGAATTTTATATAGGCTCGAAATGTCTATGTGGAGTTTTCATTTGTATTTAAAAAATTGTTCTATTATCTTATTTAATTGCTTCGTTTAGAAAGTTTATGACAAATAGGGATCGGTTTGAGAAGTTTAAGACTTTTTAAAGTTAGATTTTTAATTTACTGCGATGGAAAAACAAGAACGGTAAATAATGCTGTTGTGTTTGAGAAATTGGGGCAATAAAACCATTTCTTAATTAATTCAATTGATGGTGAATGTCAAGTCTGGGTCGTGTCTGGTTAATGGCTTTTCGGTCGTCCTTTGTAACATGGGACTAAAAAATGACAAGTAAAGTGTGGGTATATTTTGCCCTTCACACTTTCTCTATCTAGCTTCAACGTTATATTAGTATCATGTTTTTTTTAACGAGTGAGAGGCGCGGGACTTACCAAATCACCGTAACCCTGGAACGTAAAGGGCTAGTGAAGGACACCGTGAATTTTAGTCTATACAAGTCTGAAAGTCCACCGTTTTGCCCTGAGCGGGATGACTCATTTGATGATTTAACCACGATAAAAAAGTGAGTGTTCATTAAATAAACGCTTCACTTGATGTATCTTACTGCAACACACGATGTAACACCTCTTCATTTCGGCTGCAACCTTATCTTAAACAGTTCAGCAGCGTGAGGCAAGAGTTCTATCATTTTTTTTTGAATTTTAAGTCTTATTGATAAAACACCTTGTAACGTGTTAAATGATATGTGAATTTTTATCGGGATGCAGTTATATGTATAGTTTTTCACTTCATGGTGTTAGATTGTAATTCACTTGTGAATTTGGTTAAACCATAGCAACAATTGTGCTAGCCATACAGGCGCTATTTGTTTATGTGTTAATTTTGCGTTTGCGTCCTGCCAAGTATCAAGATAGAAGAATTTTACTGCAACATACAATGTAACATTGCTCCATTTTTGTTGCAACTAACCCAAACGGTTGCAAGAACAAGAACAGCAACAGCTCTGATCCTGAGCGCGGAAACACGTGAGCGGAAACTTAGCGAGTTAGATAAAGTTTTGAGTGGGGGATGCGCGGGTTTCGCTTAGCAGTCATCGTAACTCGCTTCGCCACATCTGCGGCTCGACACTCAGCTCGACGGGAATAACGCATGTGTTCTGGACATCACTTAGAGGAGGTTTTAAAAGAGGTGTGAGTATTCGTTTGGAATTTCAAATGTCATACGGAGGTTAATTTTGTCATTTTTGGGGTGTGAATGCATCAAACGGCGTGGTTGGCGCGGAAGGGCTGTGCATCTTATACTGACTAAAAGTCTGTCTGTGTTAGGTCAAATGGATGAATAGTAGGATTTTTTGACGATGTTAGAACTATATTGTTGTGCATTTATTTAAGTACACCTACATAGTACACAGTTCACGTTTAACCTACTTCCCAAATACAGGACAGTTTCATAAGATGAAGAAATAAAGCAACGGCATGTAGCGGATGAGAAATGTGCAAAAATATAAGGTTTTATGATTCAACGTTACCTCGCAGAAGCAATAAGGAAAGAACAAAAAAATATCACAAGCAAAAAATTGCAGTGACGTAAAGGTATATCTACTGAAATGAAATATTTCGGATGAGGGTTACAGTTAATCTACGCTTTGCTGGTGAAACAAGTATAATATACAAGTCTTCAAATCTTACAAAAATAGTCAAATCTAGAATAAAAAAAAAGAGTACCATACAAATATTAGTTCCGTTAGCATAATCGAAACCCCAACTCAATTGGAAGGTGCTCTTTATCTGATCTGGTTGTCAGATGACGGGGCCGCGGGACTTGTCTCATAGCCATGACCCCGGAACATAAAAGGCTATTGAAGGACACCGTGGATTTTAGTCAGTAAAATTCTGACATTCCCTCCCACCCTGCTCGCGGTGGCAGGACTCATTTGATGATTTTACCACGAAAAAAAAAGACTGGTTGTCAGACTTTCAAGTTTACTACTAGCAGTAACGGCTTGTAAAGATCTACAATCACAGCCAGGATCTATAGTTTGACGTGCTTTCCAAGCCATGGAGGAAACTCGCCATGATAGATAGCCAGCCATTCACAAACCAACTACAGCAATCGTCAAGCCACGATTGCTGTAGTTGATCTGTGGAGCCGCCAAGATAGCACGTCTTAAAGATCAAGATCTTTATCTTGGCGGCTGATATAATAAAGCACGACTCCTCTATTAGAAATACTTGTAATAAATCGAATAAAGCTAAATAACAACATCTTCTACTATTAATATAGCGGAATATACAGTACTAACTATCCAATATTGAATTACAGTGTGGTAGTTAAGACCGAATGGGGACTGAGCGAACTTAATCGGTCCAATTCTCGGGAGAGCATGTTATTGCTTCGCGTTCAGCCAGTTTAGCACTGGTATTGCGGTACAATACTTCGTTAAACGATGTTGGATGGACTTGTTATGTTAGTGAAATGAATTAAAGCATTCGTGCTTGTAGAATTTGGTTGAGAGGAAATTCAGTACAACTAGAAAACACACATCATCATCGACCTATAATTTTCTCCACTGCTGAGACACGGCCTGTGTCTCTCTGCGTAAGGGAAAATAGATACACAATTTTTAAATAATGAAAGGGCTGAAGAATTCGATGTTTGTAGACAGAATCTTGGAGTTCGGTTCGAAAGGAGGACGCTATCCTCTCCCTCACGCGGCCCGCCGCCTTCTTCCTAATTTGGATCCGCTCTGTGGTGACACCCAGGCGTTTCCTCCTTCCTCATCAGACAGAGGTACCTCCCGAAATTACCGTGTCCGGTAAGGACCTGAGTTATGCGGTAGCTCAGGACGTCGTGACGCCTATCCAGCCTCCTCAAAGAGGGGTCTTACCGCCGCAACTGCGGCGTGCCCGATAGAACTTAGCTTGGATTAATTATGAAAGATTTTATTCGCGATAGTGAAGTCTCCAGAGATATTTACTGAACTCCAGACTGGAACTCCTAGATGCGAGAATAAGCTAATTAATATATAAATTGAATTTACACACACGATACTTTTTGTCCCTAACTATTTACCCATATAATATACCAGCTGCGTAACGTATTAACAAATTACCTCCAGTACAATCTAGCAGTATTACGTACGATTAGTTGATTGTTCCTTTGTACATCCATACGCCACTAGAGAATTAATCTGTGAGATTGAATTGAATTTCCAGGAATCAACTATACTAAGTTAGGGTCAGTTCACACCGAGACATGAAGCGACGCGAAATAACGCGCCGCGACGTAACGTGACGAAACTGGCCATCTTTAATTTTTCGTGTTGTTAGCACAGTGTCACTTTTTGTGTGATAAATAAAGTTAGATTTCCAGTTGCTCTATTTAAATGTGCACAACGTCGCGTCTCAGTGATAATCGACCCTTAGGTTGAGGCTACTTTAAGCAGCGATTTGCGATGCGACTGGAAAAACGAAACGATTTACACGCGTTATCGCTAATGAATGTACCGATATGCTCACGTATATGGCTATAAACGTGAGCATTCATTTATTTGTTTTAATCGCTTTTGTGTCGCAAATCGCGTCGCAACCTAGTGTAACCTCAGCCTTAGACTAAAGGCTTTGAAGACAGCATATCACATAATAATCTCTGAAACATATTCAAATAAACTTATTAAGCCAATATTTGATTCTTATTCAGTCTTTTTTTTTTTTTTTTTTTTTTTTTTTTTTTAATAGCCTATACTGTCCCACTGCTGAGCAAAGGCCTCCCCCAATTCCTTCCAGGAATTCTTTTCCTGGGCCGCTTCGAACCAGCTCTCATGGTGAGCGTCTAGGTCGTCTCTCCATCTTTTTCTGGGCCGGCCTCGGCGGCGCCGTCCATCTCCCGGCTTCCATTGGGTGGAGATCTTCAGTCAACTGAATAATAATCAAAAATCGACATATTGGCTAAACACAACTTGTTTAGCTCAGCCTAGTGTTTTTTCCCCAAACGTATCAAATAGAAAGAAATTTACTAAATTTTTCCTGGTGACTATAACGATACGATAACGAATTATGCTACACGAATATAATATGTAACTCATATTTTTAATAAAATAAATGAACGAACATTAATAACTTTTCTCTAATTCATAACAATTCATTGTGGCAAACCATGATTCATTCATAGACTCATTTTAATGGATTCTCTTTTACAAATTTACACATTGTCCAATCACAATAGCTGTAATATAATTCCAGTTTGATATGAATTAAACTTGAACAATTATATTCATAGAATAAATGTTAAACAAAACTTAAAACTTGTAGGAATGTTATGTTATGCGGGCGCTTTCTATTCAACACATTGTCTGCAAACGTTTGTCCTTTGTCCAAGGCCTTTACCCTGCTGTAAGGTACGCTCACTTTCCAACGTTATCTTAAAAAAAACAGCTAAAAGTTATTTCGCTTATGAACACGTACAAAAATAAAAATGTTATTTATGTCTGGTTACATTTAAAAAGGTATAACGCTGTCTGTTGTTATGTAAAAATAGTGGTATCAAAAATTTGTCACTTAAAGTACGATTTTTAATTGTAGTCAGTAAAATGACATTTGTTCACTATAGAAATGTACTAAATTTCATAGTATCAGTGACAGTTGCACTTGTCATTTTACTGACTACAATTAATAATCGTACTTTAGGTCAGCAATACAGGAGAAATTATAAATGTGGGGAAAATTTAATTGTGCAAACAACAAAAACGTTACCTGGTTTAATTCATACGATATTTTGATACATCCCCCGTAGTCTATTTTCCACATTCAAGAGCACGTAATCGTAATTATAAAATAACTTGCTTTATTTAAATACGGTACTATTTTTTGCCAATAACATTTTCATAGGCCCACCCACGTGTAACATTGAATGTCTCCAAGTTTTCCTCATAATTTCCTTTTATTTTATCTAAAATCTTCAACGTAATGTAACCTAAGAATTTATGAGTTCTTTTACCTCCTCCGAAACATTTCACTTCGTGTGGCTTTTCTTCCGGGTCATCATGCCACAAGGAAGCCATTCGCACGCCTTTACATTTTTTATGATACAATACAAAAGGTGAATGTTACGTGATGACCGGCTTGTAAATGATATGATACCTTTGTATAGTGGTTTTATTTGTTATTTTGTTTTTATAAATGTTTAGTGTATGTTGACCTCAAAACAGTACCCAAAAGCGATGTTAAAGTGTTGAAAAGAAATTCAGTGACAAGTAAACTGCTTAGATTTACATAGATTAAAAAAATTTAAACCCCTTTTGCCATTTATGATCTTGAAAAATCTTTACTTTAATAAATCCACAATCATTTAGCGAGTTATTGATAAAAAATTAAGGCTTTTTTATTTTTGGAATACTGCCTTTTTTAAACCACGTTGGGTTATAAAGAGTCACTTTTAAACGTCACAATTTTAAAACTAGAGGAAATGGTATTTACTCTACATTTCATTCTTGCTATAAAATACCGAATTCAAAGCAACGATGTAATCAATTTAAATAACATTGTAAAGGAAAACTAATAAATCTCGAAATAGGCCCCAATTAATTAATACTATACCAATTAATTTCAATCTTAGAATACAAAGGAAAAATAAAACGAAGGCGAACATTATTTTTTTCCCAACTTTCGTCTGTCGGCGCTGTTGGCTGTATTCTCTTTTCAAAAAGTAGTTGAAAATGTAAAAAAAAAAAGAAAAAAAAGTGCCATTCATAAAATTGATTGGAACATTTAAATACAACCTTTAATTAACTTGGAGACATTTAGGTATAATGCAGAAAAATTGACTTACTTTTTATTTTACTTTTCGTCGAATTTTCATTCATTACACTTATTTTATTCTGAAATTCTGGCATGTTTATTTAATTCTCCATATTTATAACTACTTATTTTAATAAGCCAAAGTGGAAAGTTTCACGAGAATTTTACCAAAAACAAGGTTTGTTTACAATTCGGCAAAAAAAATTGGAACAGATAATGTTTGAGTTACCTTCATAATTTTGATATATTTACGTTTAGTCCAGGCGCCATTCATTGTGGTTCTATTGTTAGTGAGATTGTTCGGGTATCATACCGGCAAATTGGATGTGCCAAGAGCCAAGGACGGCGATATAATGGAGGCGGCATTTTTCTATTGGAATTTCTATGATTTACGAGTTCGTTCACATTATGTTAGTGCTTTTTGAAATTGATTGAAGACCTTTTCAGTGTTTATATAAAAGTGAGGTGATTTGGACCAGAAAAACGATCTTTAGGTGCCTATAGTTCTCATTTTTTTTCACATGAACAACTTTTTGGACTAGAAGCTTTTCACTAGACATATTTTCTTTGTGTTACAAGTTACCTTGATCTTTTATATTGAACCCTGCCTTAATGCTGTCTATTATACTCAAATGTTGACTGTAAATTGTTTGTGTCATTATGTGCGCCACCAATATAATATCATTAGTGTTATGTAGGTAAGTTAATGAACTATGAATCAAATACAATAACATAACTTTGTCACAATGATATTATTACTTTGAACAATTTTAATCCATAAGTAATAAATAATGTCGATAATAATGAAACCATACTCACGTCATACAGCGCATTACAAGTTTTGGTATTATGAAATGTTTTTTGTTATGTTTTTAAAAATGTAATGAATGAGTAAAAAATATAGTTATAAGAAGGCGATCGCCAATAATTGAAATATTTTTAAGGGTGAGGCCAAATGAGCGTAATTTTTGAGTCGTAGGTCGCAGAATTTCGGTCGCTATCATAGAAAATGTTGCATCGCGTCTTTTGTTATAAAGGAGGGCGATCGAAATTCTACGACTCACTAATCAAGAATTTTGAGGTATTCCACATAGGGCACCTGGCACCTGCCAAAAATGTTGACAGGAGCCTTATGTGGAATAAATAAGGTGCTAGTAACTCAGGTGCCATTGTCAGCGGGTGCCCTATGTGGAATACTTCAGAATTACGCTCTTTTGGCCTCACCCTAAAACCCTAAAGCTAACCGAAAAGTCTTTTGGGTCTTGGAAGAAATATTTAACTAAATATTTTTCTGAGCTCTATGTGATGATAAAACACATACGTCATAGATTAGCTAACATACGAGTATACCCTCACCTACAATTCCCATTAATCCCTATCGTAAAATCAATTTCACGTGAATGCGCCTCGGAAACCAAACAATTCAAACATGGTTCGTGGGTAAAATTATCTCGCGTGTTCGTCCGGATTATATTTAATCCATTGTCATGCGATAATTAATTCAGGACTTATTCGCAATCGGTTGTGCCTTTTCTGAAACGTGACATTCAACGGTTTATCAGAAAATGCGCATTTAATAGACATCGCCTTTTTTGTGACATTATTTTTATGTACCAATAATGTGAGTAGATGGAAGGTTAAAGTGGAAGCAACAGTGGTTATTATTTTAAATGCATTTTTTTTCTAATTTATGTTCAATATTAATTATTATATCTGCAAATAAATCCGACTGGAAGTAATAAAATCCCATGACACATCATCATTTCTATTTTTTTATGGAATCTTATTGAAGTTTAAAACACCAGTGCAGAATCGATACAAACATTGAAAAAATATTCCTTAAAGGGATGAACTTTTTTTTTTACGTGGTAAAATAATCGCATGATGAACTTTTATTTTTTATTTTTGTAACATCATCAAATGAGGCCTCCCACCCCGGGCAGGACGGGAGGGACTGTCAGACTTGTACTGACTAAAATCCACGGTGTCCTTCAATTGCCCTTTATTTTCCGGGGTCACGGTGATGGTATCAGACCCGCGACCATCGCATGATGAACTTGGCGAAATTTTTAAATAAGAAAACTACTCAGGAAGTTGGGCGTGTATGTTACAAATGTACATAGGTATCGATGTATACCTTACGAACGGCCATTGTGACGTGTATTGGAAAACATCGGACACGATGTTGGTGACTTGATGGATGGCGCAATAACGAAAATACCGAACAAGGACGATTCTCCTTGAAAACCTTTACAGTTTACAGTCATTAGTTATTGTTCTTTGGCGTTAAAGGTTACATTACAACTTATATTTTAATTAAAACGTGGATTCCAAATTTATTGCCGTTCGGCACGTCAAAGTGAAAGATACTCGTAAATCATTATTTTACTTCAATTAGGCTTTCAAAGAGGAACATTTGAACGTTGAATATTAAAAATAAAGGAAATGAAAAGGGAATGGGATGGGATTAGAGCTTCCAAATATTCGATGACATCAGAGATTCGATTTTTTTATAAAGAGAATATTCGAATTATTCAAATACCTATTATTCGAATAAATGTGTTTTTTTTTTTAATTTTGTATGAAACAAGTTGTTTATTTTCTAAAACTATATCTAAACGAAAAGTAGAAAAATAATTCGCAATTTTGTGACATCCATCATAATTATTGAAATTTTCTCTGTACTCGTTCCATTTGCTAAGCTATGATTTAGCATCAAGATATATAGTTAGTATGAAAATTGTAAAAGGCCATTTTGCGTCATTTTGACGCATCTCGTGCAGCTTTTGTCTATATCATTTTTAATGAGAATCTACTCAGCTGATACTCAACAACATCCTGTAAGCTTAAACACGCTCCTATGTTTGCTCAGGGGTGTTTTGTATGCAAAAACCAACGACGTTTGTTTGAGGTATTCCACATAATATGGCATCCATTGACAATGGCACCTGACCTACTTGCAACTTTTTTATTCCAAATGAGGCTCTTGTCAAAAATTTTCGCAGGTGCCAGGTGCCCTATGTGGAAATTCGAATAATATTCAAATATAATCCAGTCAGTATTCGAATAGTAAAAAGGGCGAATATTAGAAGTATTCGAATATTGGCATTGAAAGCCCTAGATGGAATTGATTCTACACATGTCTGGCCTCTGTTAAGTCGTATTTATTTTATGAACATAAAGAAAAGTTACATATAAAAACATTTCAGTACATAATCTGTAATTCAATAGCTGTACCTACTAATATATCAAATGTTTGCCACAAATTATTCTTATTTACGACCAACAATCTATCTTTAATTTATTATTTATTATGTAACGTCTAAAAGAAAAATAAGTAAAAGAGACGATAACATTTATCAAACACGTGTAGAACTTGGCAAACAGTACTATGAATATTAAAAGGTTTGGTTTAAAGGTCTCAAGGTCAAAAGCACATTTTCAATGTGTTTTAAACTTTTAGACCTTCGCCGAGAAAATATTTTACAATGAATCTTTTGCATGTCTCATTAGGCAGATTGAACGGCTCGGCGAAATCTCTAGATAAGAGAAAACTAAAATATAATAAAGACTTCATATGGAATAAGCCGAGAAAATTTGAGTGATTATGTAGTTTAGAGAATTAATTTAATATTCAGTGTAATCAGTGACAATTATTAATGAATCTTTCAGTTTGTAGTAACACCGAGCCTCTCCCAGTACGTTTAGAAGGACATACTGACCTTATGGTGAGGTTCTTGAGAAAAGGGGTGTGTAACGTTTTGATATAATAACAAAAGCTATAATGACTTAATTTCATTTACTATCCTTTATTTTAGTAACGTGAGCGTTATTTCATAAAATATATCATCATTTCTACTTCACCCTTGAGAAAAAAAATATTAGATTCATAATTATCACTCGTAATGGGTCCTAGTGTATGACAAGAGTGAGTACATTGACCGATTCTGTCTCTATTCTATAATTCGCCATTTTATTTGCATGAGCATGGCACGACTCAAGGCTGAGTGATGAAAAATGTAAATAATAATACCGGGAATAAAACAATCATTAATAATTCCATTTTTGCTGACTCCCATGGAAAAACGGGTGTGAATTTATGTACATACTATTTAACAATGTAAAAACTCTCAAACATGATACTGAACCTTGCTTAATTACGAGTAAATTTAATTTTAAAATACTAGCACTTGCACGGTAAGCATTAATAAAAAATCAGATAGAAATTTCAGCCAAAATTCAGATGAGCATCGCTAGTTACAAGCTTATTTCAGCTCAACGAAAAAATCGGATGCTCAACGAGTAACTTCAAAAATACTCGAACAGTTTTTCCTCTAGTAATTAATTATTATTTATTAACTGCTGCTTCGGATTTATGCAAAATATCGCCCGACTCTATTAATTCGTTCAGTTTCCATCAGATTATTAGCTAGTTTTTTTACTTATTTTTTAGTCTGCGACATTTTGTTTTCTGTTTTGGCTTTAAAAAGGTTTCTGTCGCGACTATTTTTAGTCTCTATCGTTAGGATGCTAATTGGCAGCTCAAAATGTAGTAACCATTTCAATTTTGATTTGATTACAAAAAGGTTGCTCCATTTCTAGTTACAGATTAAAAGAACATTTAGCTACTGTTATGTTTCTTTATAAATAAAAGATGCTTGTCGACGTAGAAAGTTTATTGTCCAGGCAGACACAATAATTATACATTTACAGACAGTTAGTGACAGTGCGTAGGAGCAGTGAAGTGACGGAGTGAACCATAGACTAGATAATATACATATCATAGACAATCCATAGTGGTGTGGATGCTTTCTAATTACTAATTAGTGATGTTACAACAGCTACCAGTAGCGTTGTTTTTGTTCTATGTTTTTTTTTATGTGTTAATAAAATCATCTAATGAGTTCCCCCATCAGTGTACGGCAGCGCGATATTCCTGTAAAACTTTTTACTTTCCAGGGTCACGCAGCTCTCTCTTGAGGCGTATGTGAAATTAGACGCGCCGCCGAGACGGGCATGGTCTATGATGATGATGATGTTCGCGTAACCTATTCTATGGAAGACTCTTATTTCTATAATTATTACCTTTTGGTTTCCTACATAAGAAAATATTTTATGTTTTTTTTTTAATGAATAACTTTTGAATCATAGTAGGATACAATTTTTAAAAAGATCAAAATTGCAGTTATCATTTTGAATTGTGAAATATGATCCTCAATACTTTGAACAGTGTCAAACCTATTCCTTGTATTGTAAAGCCAATAAAATGCTGCATTGTAAAAAAAAAATGAAAAATAAAGCAAAAAATCGTCAGTTTCACGGTGTATGCTAATGTGCAAGCTGTGACCACAGCGTTTCATCGTTATTCATTCAAAAAACGCGTTGCAAAAACGTATGGCCCAAATTGTGCTCAGTGCTGAAAGATGCAAGTCCGTAAATAGTTGCACAATGTTTAATGTATCGGGTTTTGTGCTCAAATGTATTTATTGTTTTTTTTTGAATAAAGAGGAATATATTGTGTGAGGATCATATTTATGTGATTGCGTTACTTTTTTGAGATATTTAGAATCATCACAATGTTAGAGGAGAGGATACTCTAACCTGAAATTATCTTATATTAAACTTTCTGTACGTATATTTTTTATGTTTTTAAATATTTATAAAACATATATGTTATAAAACAAACATTAAGAAACAGTACATCACCGGTATTGAGAACAAGCTACAAGTCCCGGTTAGGGCTCCAAAGAGAGGAATCTCCTAACAATGCGTGCTGTGCCAAGAAGAACTGCTTTATGAATAAGGCTGATCCTGATCAAATCAAAATCAAATCAAAGCATTTATTTCAAGTAGGACAGTTATAGCACTTTTGAAATGTCAAAAGACAAAAACAGTACCGTTAGCACGAGTTTACCGTATTTGAGACGTAAAGTAAACAGAAACTTTGAAAATTTCAAATTGACAAATTTCAAGGAAAAACTTAGGTCATTCTTCACACACTAGAGGAGCTGTTCCAATATTTTATACAAGAAACGCTGTAAATACTGGAAAGACTCTGTAAAGTAACATAGTGAAAACTCGTGCTAGGGGTACAGTTCAAAAATAGTTACGTTAAATAAATGAAAACAGTTCAAAACTACTTATATTGCTACAGTCCCAGTCACACGACATAAAAACTGTGAAAGTATGTGATGCCCGTTCCAAGAAGTAGATCTGTATGGAGAAGAACGGGCAAGAAACTCCATGGACACTCTTTTTAGATCGCCGAATTTATTACAGAACCTTTGTTACATCATTCCTTTAAGATGGTACATTATGTGAGAACGATGTAGTAAGTTAAAAAGTGTCCAAAAGAAATCAGAAATAAAATTATTGATAATTAAAATAAACCGAGGCAGTTAAGAGATGATCAGTCCCAACTGACAGCGCCCGTTCACGAACATAACGCATGCTATCAGCACCATTCAGCTCAACCATTTTGAAGGGAACTAAATGATCCGACACACGCGCCACCATCAGCGAGACATTTGAGTGAGCATGATACACTCTCAACCGCCAGGATCATTCAAGTCAACAAGAGACGTAGGTGCTCAGTGAATCACAGCTTTGAAGTACATAGTACTCACACAATATCGGGTATGAAACTATATAATACAAGGAAGATTGAATTTGATCCTGATCCAACTATCTTACAAGAGCTTCCTCCAACATTTTGATCCAACGGTCTAACAAGAGCCTCCTTAGATGTTGGTAACCTTAAAGTTATTGAGACTCGTTAAACCCTAGCCAAAATAATACAGCAGCAATATAACCAAGAAGTTTTCTACTGTATTTTTATGGAACGAAATTGCCATCATAATATAAGGCGTCAAAATCGTCCCTCGCTAAAAATACAAAGTACAAACAAACATTTCAATTTATAATAAAAAAGGCAATCGTAATAAATATACGAAAATAAATAAAATCTCCAGCAATTTAAATTTACTTAGGCCCTGAAATAAACAACACAATATTAAGAGTTAATTACATGTAATTAAAGTTACCAACTGGTATTACCCTTGGAATCCATTCTTTGAATTCTGTCTGTCAAATATTAGCCTGACGAAACCAAATTCGGACCTCAGTGCGTCATTGGGAACATTTTAGACCTTTTTGAGACAAATTTTGTAACCCTGCCCGGATTACTCGACCCTTGTTAGGGAAAGTTAACCAGTAAATGCGGAGCACATCAGATAATTAAGTATTTATTTATATTATGCCTACTAGAGATTGGTATAATTTAGTTATAAGTATTATCTACATTGAAGTAGACAGGGTTACTTATAATTTGATCAAAGAGTTACTACTTTTAAATTACCGCATGACGAAACAAACATTTATAGGGCTACCCGTAAGCTAGTTGTTCCAGTACGGCAGTTCGTGTATGGTTTAAAAAATTGTTAACGTGAATTGTAATTGTTAGTGTGGATACATTACCCACGATACAGGAGATATTCCCGTGAGTAAAAATCGTGAGCAAACGGCATGTTCTAGAATCCAAAATTCGAAAACATGTGACATCTTCTGACCCGCCCTGAGCTTGTGTGGTGAATTACTGCCCACTCTCTCCCACGAAGAGGAAAACTGTGTCTATGCAGTGGGAACATTGTAGGCTGATGACTACATAGTCGTGGTACTGATCACGGTTACCTATGTAGGTAACCGTGATGAGTACCAAGACTATGTAGTATGTAGTAGTAATAGGTATTTTATTAACGTACCCCAAACTGCGACAACGCAACAAAGCTGCTTGCGTCGATATAATAGACGGCAATGACAGGACTAATATCTGTCTAAAAGACAATGAATCTATGAAAATGGTGACAGGCGGCAATATCACCATTGGCAAAGTATAATCGCATAACAAAGCCATGAACTTTTTACTTCATACATTAAACTAAATAATATTGCATGGTAACAGAAAAATGTGGTATTATAAAATACAATACAACGCCATGTTACTGATTAATCCATGTTACTCAACGTATTGTATAATAGAATATATTAATGAATAGAAAGGTCATGGAGGTATTAACAGTGAAGTAAAAATATTTAAAGCTTGAATTTATAAAGCTGAAAAGGTTGGAATTTTGTCCTTCAACACTTTCGTAAGTAAAAGGTTTCCAGCAAAGGTAGCATCATGACCAAGAATATACAAAGTTATTTCTATATCGACTCATAGACGACTGAAGAAGAGAAAGGTTTCTTATTTCGTTACTCTAAGACTATAGAAAATTTTCCACATTCTGTCATAATTGTCTATTCTTTCGCCGGCAAAACCTATTTCTACAATATCATGTTTTACGAACAGATGCGATCAAAAATTAAAAAAAAACAACACCGCAATTATGGTAAAGTAACAGCTAATAGCTTAACCTTACGGCGTTTTCAAATCGATAGCTTTTAATTGCACCTTCATAGTCATAAGAAAACATGATCCATTTCACCAAAACACAGGTCCTAAACACACACCAGCCAGCGAACAAGACCAAAAAATCCGAATTTATAGCTGCCCACACACCTTACGTAGACGTATATCCTAATTTAATGTTGAGCTGTCCAGCGGGTACTTTCACAACGACATACTCGAACAAGTTGCGAAGCCTGCTGACGCGACGGGAACGTGTTAAAGGACTTCGTGCTGAAAAACGTGGTAACTGGAGTGGAGCCGGGACGTGGTGCGACCATTGTTTCCCGAATAGTGACGCCTGTCTATTCAAAGTTGCGTGTTTTTAGCTGAAAAGGACGCGGATTCAAAGGTTTTGTGGGTTTATGAGGGACTTCCTTATGTTGGATGCGAGAAAGAATTTATCTGAGTAGTTTTTTTTCGTTGTTGTTTACTGTATTTTGTTTGGTGTGTGAATTTGTTTAACGTGTTGCACTGATAGTATATGCCTAATGAATATAAAAGTAGAAATAATACGTAAAACTTTTTAAACTGGTCACTAACAGCATCGTAAGTTAGAAATTAAAATGGAACTTTATCATTTGATATTACCTACTAGTAGTTTAGAGGTATCGGCATTTCAGTACTGTCGTAAGAACTATGATCACTGACAAACGTAGTAGTTCAACAATGGAAGATATCCCGCGGTCGCGAGACTAACGAATTGCCTTGACCCCGGAACGTAAAGGGCTATTGAAGGACACCATGGATTTTAGTCAGTACGAGTCTGACAGTCCCACCCGCTCTGCACTGGGTGGGAGGACTCAATGGATCTACCATTGAGTCCGTATTATGTGGAAATAATATTCAAAAATACAAATGGTAACTTAACCTTAAAGCGGG
The DNA here is from genome assembly GCA_028554685.1 of Agrotis ipsilon. Lineage (NCBI taxonomy): Eukaryota > Metazoa > Arthropoda > Insecta > Lepidoptera > Noctuidae > Agrotis > Agrotis ipsilon. The sequence continues at coordinate 9,492,199 of CM052967.1, forward strand.
CGCGCGGTCATTTGTAACGGGAGCGGGCGCGCGTAACTTAAAAGACGTTGTATAATAAAAAGGCGAGAAATACTTTTATATGGACTGTATTTTAAATATTAATAAATTACTGAAATAACACGTCTTTATGCTAGGGCAGATTGAACATAAGCTAGCGAATGAATGAATAGAATGAATATGAAGTTGTTCATAGTACAGATGTTGCCCTATAAAAGTTTGCCATATAAAACCAAGGTGAAATATTTTTGTGTTTAGATTCTTTTCTAAACATAGTTGGGCCGGGGTTGGTGAACAACATAAATAACTTACAATTTAAATTATCTACTTAAAATAATAATTTTTCAACAAACCCTTCCTAAAACAATAAACATATTTTAACTATATATTGACTTAACTTTTATTCTAAGCCTCTACCTTTTACATTATATAATACTCTATAATTTTTAAAGATTTTTCATAACAGTTACATATTTAAGTATTTATTTAATTTGTGTATGGCTAACATCAGATGTAACATTAATAAAGAAATACTTAAGCTAAGGCAACATCTTAGGAAACACAAAATTTAATTAAGTGGTAATGGACACAGTTTTCTAAGAGATCTAGTATACAATTTATTGTTGGCCATTTTAACATGGGCCACTCTGACCTGACCATCTGGTCCAGGGACTATCTTGTCTATTCTCGCCATTGGCCAAGATAGAGGTGCAGTGTTGTCACTGCGTACAATAACAAGGTCACCTTCTTTTAGATTGGGGAGGACCTGTTTCCATTTGGGCCTGCTCTGTAATTGAGTGAGATAGTCCCTCGACCAGACAGACCAAAAGTCTTGTTTTATTTTTGATAGCATATTCCAAAATCTAAGTCTGTTCATAGGAACATTTGAGTGATCTATCTCTGGAAAAGTAGTCATAGCTGTACCTATTATAAAATGTCCAGGTGTAAGATATTCAAAGTTAGACACATCTGAACTCAATGGCAAGAGAGGCCTTGAGTTTAAAACTGCTTCAATTTCTACAATGACAGTGTAAAGAGCCTCAAATGTAAGAGCAATATTACCTACTATTCTTTTAAAATGAAATTTTAGACTCTTTACACCTGCCTCCCATAGCCCACCAAACTCAGGGGAGTAGCTAGGTATAAATTTGAATTTTATGTATTGAGGTACACAATAGTTTTGAATTTCATCCACATGTTTCTTAGAGTTGAATAATTCATATAATTTATTTAGTTCATTTTCAGTACCTTTAAAGGTCTTTGCGTTGTCACAAAAGATAGAGACAGGCATTCCACGCCGGGCGATAAATCGTTTGAGACATGCCAAAAATGCCTCTGTGGTTAGGTCGCTAACTAACTCCACATGGATGGCCTTTGTTGCAAAGCATACAAACAAGGCAATATAGCCTTTTGTTATGAGAGGTTTCCTCATTCTAGATACCTTTAAGTTAAAAGGTCCACAGAAGTCTACCCCTACTATATGGAATGGTCTCACAGCTGTCAATCTTTCCTCAGGTAGAGAACCCATGAGCTGCACAGCAGCTGCAGCCTTTAGTCGTGCGCATTTAATGCAGCGGTTGACAACCTTCTTAACCTCACGGATGGCACTAATGATCCAAAACCTTTGAGAAAGAGAGCCTATGACAAGTTTTGCACCAGCATGTAATAAGCGCAAGTGCTCTTTGTGTATTATAATATTCGTGATATGACAGTTTTTTGGCAAAATAACTGGGTGCTTCTTTTCATATGGAATATCAGAAGCATTCTGAAGTCGACCACCTAGGCGAACTAAACCATTACTATCAATGAAAGGGTGTAAGCTGGACAAGCCTGACTTTATAGGAGAGTTATTTTTGAGCAAAGTAATCTCATTTGAAAAATGATATTCTTGAGTACAGCGCATGATTACCAAAAGTGCATTATGGAGCTCCTTTGGAGCTAGGACACCAATTAACTTTTCATTTTTTACATCAGTATTGTTGCGAAAACGCAAAATATATGCTACTACTCTTTGCAACCTATTGATATCAGAGAACCTTTCAAAAAAGTTTTTTGAAAATGAGTTTTTGTGACCAGTTTGCGAAGAATCATTTACATTACAGTTTACAACAGGATCAGCATCAATATCATCATCAAGGGGAATAGGTAAGTTGGGCTCTGTAGAAGAGTGTTTGTAGTCTACACTAGAGAGATCTCTTGGACCAAACCACCAAAGCTCATTAGACTGCAACTTCTGTGGATCACATCCTCTAGATAACAGATCAGCTGGGTTTTCAGCTGTGCTGACATAATGCCAACTAACACCTTCAGTCAGCTCTCTGATTTATTTTACACGCTTGGTGACATAAGGATTTGACTTTATGTTATTTGATTTTATCCAAGCCAATACAATTTGTGAATCACTATACAAAAATGATTTCAGTGTAAACCTATTTTTTAAAACTTTATTGACTCTACATGAAAGCTCTGAAAGAAGCAGAGCACTATTCAATTCAAGTTTTGGGATAGTGATAGATTTGTTCAATGGAGCAACCCGTGATTTGGAACACAAAAGGTTTACAAAGACCGTTCCATCAGCATTAAATACCCTTAGATATATGCAACAGCCTAATGCTTTGAACGAAGCATCAGCATATCCTACTAGCTCTACATAAATTTTGCCAGTAGAATTGACACATCTTGGAACATTGATGGTACCCATTGATTTTAAATTTTCTAAGAATTTTTCCCAAATGTAGAGCTGTTCATGGGGCATTATAGAGTCCCAGTCAATTTTAATTGACCACAATTTTTGCATGAACAGCTTTGCTGTTACTATAATTGGACCTATCAATCCTAAGGGATCAAACATTTTCCCTATAAAACTTAACACTTTTCTTTTGGTATTAATGTCATTTTTCTCAACCAATGGGGCTGTAAAACTGAGCTGATCTAGCAAAATATCACATTTCAGACCTAGTGTTTTAACAATATTATTTTTGTTTATATCAAGTTTTTCAAAATATTTGATTTCTTTTGGAAGGTCATCAAGAAGTTGGGGACTGTTGGAACACCATTTGTGAAGAACAAATGAACCTTTTTCCATTAGTTCAATTAACTGCCCTTTAAGCTGCTGAAGCTGCTCCAGACTATCAGATCAGATCCAGCTATCACATCGTCAACATAAGTGCTTGTGCGCATGGCTTCGGCTGCAAGAGGGTATGAAGCACCATATCTACTAGCCAATTCAATTAAGCACCGTGTTGCTAAGAAGGTTGAAGCTTTTAAGCCATACGTAACAGTTTGCAATTGTATACAGCTAATGGGTTTCTGAGGATTATCGCGCCAGAGTATATTTTGGAGGCTGGTTTGTGCAGAATCTATGAACACAGATCTAAACATCTTTTGAATGTCACAAATTAGAGTATAGATAAAGGTTCTCCATAGGATGAGTATATCAAGAAGTTCACTTTGGACCACCGGACCATTTAACATGACATCATTCAGTGAGACCCCTGATCTAGATTTCATGCTACCATCAAAGACCACCCGCAACTTAGTAGTTAAGCTTTCCTCATTAAAAACTGCATGATGAGCCAAGAAGTAATTGGACCCATCTTGAACATTATAGTTTCCAATGTCAACAATTTTAGCATGTCCCAACTTTACATATTCATCAATGAAACTTTTATATTTTTCTAAATACAAAGTATTATTTTTAAATTTTTTCTCCAGTGTTAAGAATCTTTGGAGGGCCACTGAGAAAGAGTCCCCAAGCTGCAACTCAGCTTTCTTGGCTATTAATGGCATTTTGACAACAAACCTTTTGTCTTGAAGCTGCACATTTTCATTGAAGCAACTTTCAGCTTTTTCGAATTCTAGGGAATTTAGCTTAGATGCAGGTTGAGGTATACCCTCAGATAGCCAGAACTGTTCCATCACCTCCTCTAATTTATAACTATTGCAGATGGCAAGATTGACAACGCTACTATCACATTTACCGCTATGTACCGCACTTTTAGGGATGTTACCAGCAACCGTGTAGCCAAATAGAGTATTTTGCAATACAGGACCGTTCTGAATTTTGACCTGCCCATTCAGCAAAATATTGAAAAATATTTCAGCACTTAGAAGTATTGATATGACATCAGTTACATTGAAATTATCATCTGCTAAACAGATGTTTGTAGGTATATTCAGCTTTGATATATCAAAAGAATGCTGTGGCAGGTGGGATGTGATGGAATCTACAACATTGCATTTAATGTTCAACTTTACATCATTTACTGGAGAGTGTATAGTTAAATCAACACATTGATTTATTTTTTGATTTTTATTTCCAATTCCAACTATATTGCTAGTTTGGAATTTGGTTTTTAGACCTAACTTTTCCACAAGCTCTGTTGTCACAAAAGAAACTTGGCTTGCAGAATCAAGAAGCCCTCTGACAAAGATATCAGACCCATGTCTGTCAATAAGTTTTACCCGTATAGTAGGTAATAAAACATTCACTGAAGCATCATGTGAATGCATGCTGACCGATTGTTCAGTAGCTGGAATGCTGTCTTTATGCAGGAGAGTATTGTGACCTGCTTTACAGACTTTGCAAGTAAAATTAAACCTACACTTACCGGTGTGGTTTTTTAAGCACATTGTGCACAATTTTTTACTTTCAACAAATATGGTACGGTCTTCTATAGGAGCCGTTTTAAAGCGGGGACAAGTATGCATAGCATGGTCTGACCCATCGCAGTACAAACATTTGTAGGTACTTTTATTTTTATTTTTAGTGACAACATTGCTCACTTTGTTTGAAACTAATGACTTTTTAGGTTCAGAACTATCCTCAAGCGCCATGGCACGCTTTTCTAAAAACGCAATGAATTCTTCCATAGTAGGAAGCACATCTAAATTTCTATCGAGCTGATAAGCCCTACACGTAAACTGGTCTAACTTTTTTGTTAGGAGAGTTATTAATAGCATATCCCAACTTTGGGTTGGCTGCTCCAAGTTCTTTAATGCATGCAACTGTTGTTGCAGCTGTGATATAAATGCCCTTATAGCAGTGGCAGTACCCTTTTGCATGGACGGCAGTTCCAGAATAACATTTATATGATTTGAAATCAACCTTGCCTTATTGTCAAAACGCTTCTTTAATAATAACAGAGCTTCCTTATATGATTGATTGACTAGAGGTAAATTCACAATAATGGCTAGAACATCCTCTGTCAAAAACTTTCTCAGATAAAAAAGCTTCTGCACATCTGAGAGCGTAGCATTATTGTGGATGACTGCAGTGAACAAGTCCATGAATGACGTATACTTTGTGTAGTCCTTGCCACTAAATATCGGTATATCCAGGTGGGGCAGTTTAGAAGTAGAAACACTGTTACACAATCGTACTTCATTCATGTTCAAGCTCTTTAGAGCAGCGTTTAATTTTGAAATCACTGCAAAATACTTATTTTCAAGCAAAGCTACATCCTCAGAATCATTTGCATCAAGAGATAAAATATCTAGCTGTACAACTTCGTATTCCTTAAATGTAGTAATCAATTTTTCTTTACGAGCCTCTAGCATTTCAGTGCTAGACGAGGCTATGTTTATAGGATCACATATAAAGTTTTCAATGCGAGTCACAGTACCTTTTAAATGTCCGCGTGTGAGTCGAAGTTTCTTTAATTTGGCATCTTCCATGTTTACGTACCACACTTATTCTAGACCACAAACACTTCACTGCACTACAATGATCACTTTTGCGCAATACGTCGAAGAAACACCGTTTAAATAACTGCGCCGACTCCGCCGCCGGCGCCTCTGCGCCGCGCCGGTCAAGATGTAAACAAACTCCCGTTTGTTCGATGTGACTGAAGTGCCTGGAACTCAGGAACGGAACGCGAGCTGATGCTTTGATGATGACTATTATATGATTTGACTGAAGACTGGTTGAATTCACTGATATCTCGTCCGAGGAATTCAGTTGTTTTGAAGTTGCAAGTTGACGTTGTTTAGTTGACGTTTGGTAAAAATGACAGCAGTGACAGCACTGAGCACTGAAGTTCGAACGATTTGATGAACGAACGAGCAACGAACGGTATGAAGTTGCTCCGCCGGTCTTGCCAACCAAACCCAAACGTTATAATTTGAACCAAAAATGGATTCCCTTTCTGAGAATTATGAAAAAGTGGCGGTATTAGAAAAATATGCAATCTTATTTTCCAAAAATCCACTTTTCACAGCAAATTTCTTCTTAATTTTGGCTTTCTGTGCGTAAGCAGGAACTTTCTTGAGTTTTTTTTCGTTTTTGCTAGTGAGAAGTTGTAAATTTCTCACTAGAAGCTGCCACGGCCGGTACTCGAACGATAGCTCCGAGAACACGTTTTTTCCTCAAAAATACGTCCCGCACAATACAAACTATTGCTCGATGGACCACTTCGCCTATGTATAATAAAAAGGCGAGAAATACTTTTATATGGACTGTATTTTAAATATTAATAAATTACTGAAATAACACGTCTTTATGCTAGGGCAGATTGAACATAAGCTAGCGAATGAATGAATAGAATGAATATGAAGTTGTTCATAGTACAGATGTTGCCCTATAAAAGTTTGCCATATAAAACCAAGGTGAAATATTTTTGTGTTTAGATTCTTTTCTAAACAGACGTTTAGACTTTAAAGACGTTAAATAAAAGAAATAAAGCACTTATTATTCAGTAATTATTTATTTATTTGTAATTAGATATGTTATCATTGTCCTTAAAGTCTAATTTGTCAAAAAAAGTAATTAGAATTATGAAAAAAAAAACAATTATTAAACTAATTAACATAACTCAAATATTCTTTGGATCAAAACAAAAATAGGAATACAAAACCCATTCACATATCTCAGACTAGTGAATATACCTAATCTTATAATAAAAAATACAAAATTAAGAATAAAAATGAATTAACTTTGGTTTAGTTTTCAAGTTTCAGAGCCTTGGTCGCTAAGCTCCGATTCACTTTCTTCCTCGTCTTCATTTAGTAATTCCTGGAGTATTGCAGTTTGTGATAACCGTCCACATGAGTCGTGGACGGTTATCACAATTGACGGTTTTATATGAAAAAAATCTAAACTTAATTCAATAATAACGAATGATGGCCGAAGAACTACTATGAGCCTGAACGAGGGTATGTCACGTTGAGCGTCGCGCGTAACCTTTTCGACGACAGGCGCGTGTAGTCATTTCGACGACTGCGCCGGGACCAAAACAATTGCGATCTGCGGAGTGGGAGGAGCACCCCGAGCGACGGTTTATACTTCGTTTTACTCCCAATGATATATTGACAGGCTACTAGAAGTGACAAATAAATGTAATGGGTAGTAATAGTAATATGAACGTAAATGTACTAAGCGCGGTCGATTCGACTACGCGCGCCCGCTTGAAGGTTAAAGAAGGTTCCATAACTATGAGATCCTTAGCAACAGCCAAAAGATCTTCATAAAATGTCTTAGAGACTAAATTGTAGAAACTAAAAAAGATATTCCCAGTAAATAGTACACCAATTTCAATAAAAGAAATATTACAAACACATATCAACCTATATAAATCCAATCCAAAGGTGTCTTCCCTATCAATATTATTGAACTAACAGGAAATTGAAAACGACTGACGCCAGACAAGCAAATCTAGAACATGCGTGACATGAAATTTCCTAGCAGTCAGTTATGTTTTTCCCTTGCGCAGTCTTACTATCTAGTAGACAGGGTTAATTAAGTTAAAGGTTCTCCTTCAGATTACAACGTGGTGAATGAAGCTGAGAGGACGTGGGACAGCTATTGTTTTACGAATGACGCCTGTCTATTCAGTAGCGTATCATTTTAGTCAACTGCCGCGAGGTGGAGTGGTTGGTAGTGTTGGCTGTCTGTGTTTTTTTTTGTCTCAACTTTATGCCTAATTGCTAGAGTGAGAATAGTATAAATGTATAATATTTCTCTGTTTACAAAATCAATATCTTGGCGAGAATGAAGGACCATTAATTATAATAGAGTCGTTAGAAAAAAGTCTTTTTTGAGGAAAAAGTATGTTAGTCTCTAGGCTTCGGATCAAACGTAACGACTGTCAAAGATCTGCAGACCTACCTACATACCAAGGCACTTCTAATATCTCTGTGCCTCAAAAAAAAGTCAGTGTGTGGACTAACCTACTCTTAGGAAGCGTGGATTAGTCACGAGCCCCGTTTTTGACAAAATAGGTAGAGATAGAGATATACCTTACCAAAATTACATGATAACATACCGGGCTTCACAAGCTTTCCTTCACAAAACAAAAGGCCTACTTAAAACAGCCTTGTAATCAGTAGATTGTTTTATCTCCGTAGTCAGGGAAGTTGACTCCGCATTGTATATCACTTAATCCATACGCCCGTGCATGCAAGACCACGAACAAAGAGCGCGTACCTATTGTCTGGCGTTCTGGATTCTTCGCTTTGATATTATGAATCCGCGTGCCACAGAATAGATAGGTGAACAGAAGGCTAGCTTCATACACCGCCATAGTTGGCGACCTCTAGCGCTTGGCACGCTTGCCTCAAAGAGCTATCAGCTATCTTACGGAACACTGTTTAGAGAGCCAAAGCCTTCTGGGTTCGCGGGACTGTCTCATCAGGCGACCGTGACCTGGAATAAAAAGGGCTATTGAAGGATCACCGTGGATTTTAGTCAGTACAAATCTGACAGAATGGGTGGTAGGAGTAATTTAAAAAATTTACCACGACAAAAAAAAACTCAGTGGACTATAGAAGAATATTTCCTGTAGAAATTAACGCCAAAATTTTGTATTTCCAATTCAAAAGTGTTTTCTACCACTCCTTGAGTTAACTCTACACGATAACTGACAAATGCTTGTTGGCGTTGTCTCGGTTTCGCGAAAACTATGAACACGTTCACTGCAATCAATCGGTTAGGTTAGCAAGTATGTGCATGACCTTCTGTACCTAACTTTTTTATATGAATCCGCGTGAGCTGTTTTTAAAGCTTAGCAGCATTGTTTATTACATTCTTGGAATTAAGAGTGGAAACAACTGAGAATCGCGGGATACGGTTGTAGAAGACGCAAGGGAAATTACATTTGATTAAGTTTAAAATGTGTCCAGTATTCTTGTTGGGGGCGAAATTAAACTTTCTTTAGTTCTAGACGAAATACTTTCTTTGCAACTGTTTGAAGTTTCACTTAAGCACTGTTAATGTTGGACTCGTATTTCTCTCGCTGCTCGATAAAATGCCTCTTGCAGCGTAAGAAATAATACAGAAAAAACAAGGTTTCTGTTTTTATTTAAGGCGTATTTTCTTTTTAAACTCTTGTTTTGTGGATACTTTTACAAAAATACAAATTTAAAAATACCCAGGCCCGGAACAACTACTTGCGGATCGTGCCAATATTAATTGCTTACTTACTCGTCTATTATTTAATTTGGTCAAATTGTTGTTCGTAAAAACTCAATAAACTGCTGATATTAAGTATCGAAACTAATATAAGAATACATAACTTCAATACAAGTTAAAATTCCATTAAACTAATTGCTTTTGTAAACTCTATAATACTTACTTAGTTTCTCATTAAAACTTGAAACTCCTAGTAATCTCTTCCTCTATGTTTTGCGTGAAATGGAACGACTGTTATTGATTTATCCCTGTCAGTTACTGAGTAAACTATTCCAACTTGCAAAACGTCAGATAAACAGCTTAGTGGAACTGATTTACGTCACAACTATATCTATTCCATGTTTAGATAGATAGATAGATAGAATATACTTTATTGTACACCAAAATTATTACATAACTATTATAAATATGACTAATTCTATGGTTACAATGGCGGTCTTATCGCTAATAGCAATATCTTCCAGACAACCTTTGGATGGACTGTACAAACTACATTCATTTACTATTTGGTTTGGGGAAATAGGTGCATAAACTTCTCTGAAAGTCATTCACTATTAATCTTTCTAGTGTATAAAAAAATAGAAAATAACTGTTCGCAATGGTCTAAATCTCTTTTTATTTCTTTTTTTAATTAACTCAAATATAAAAAAGTAAGTTATCATCAGTCTAATCATTTTCCAATACATGTATTTTACCGCTGGTGTTCAGGAGGAATATCCATACTTTTTTTTGGTCCACTTCGAGTTTTATTATATTTTGGTAATGTATATTCATTATATCTATTTTGTTTTAAATTTTAGATAAAACCTTGGTACGCCATTGCACTTTGAACCTAAAATAAAATAAATTTAAACTTCATTTTCTGTTCAAAGGATCAATCGCATTTCTCTTAGGTTCTAAGGAAGGTACAAGTTGTAGCCAGAAGGTACAACTAGTCCGTTCATGTCCCAAGTTGTGTCCAAGCTGTTTACGGTCATGTTCAAGTTGTATTACAATGCTCAATTCTAACCCTTCGCTTCCTCTCCACCATTGCAACTTAGATTCTTTGTTTGGCTGCTCCGTTTGCAATTTTAAAAATCTTGTGAACAGGCCGGCTTTGTGGACAGTTTTATTTTTATGTCAAGGTAAACGCAGGTTTTTTTTCCTTATAATGTTATTGAATACAACACACATAAACCACGGACATCCATTAGCATCCCTTGTTGATCTTACTACTAAATAATATAAAATGGAAATTTTGAATGTAGTGAACGCATAGGATGAATAGATCCATATCTAAATCTTTGGTCTGTTTAAAAAAAAAAACAAAAGAAATTGCCCCGTATCAGTAGGTGGAATTATTGGTGGATTATCGTAACTCTTTCAAAAATTGTTGAACTTATTGTTTATCACCAGGATTAACACATATGATACATTATGCTTAATCCCGATAGTAAAATCCGTGAGACGATTACCGAACTCCACACGGAAGAAGCTGGTATAAGTATACTACCATTGATCACGATCTTAGACATAACGGACCGACTAGAAAGAGAGAGACAGGACTGAAATTCACTTTCAGTTTCATGACATTAAATCCATCCTTACTGCAAGACTGTATTTAATTCCAACGTACTAAATTCAAAAGCCCACCAAATGAAATGAAATGAACCAAGGCAAAAGTTTGAAAGTTATGCGGGCCCTAGCATTGAGCTCTTGGGTGCATATGGTGCAGTTAACCGCGCGCATGCCGATAACGACTTCCATTATATCACTTACTTTTAATTAAGTCTGACGGCTTTTTTGGTTGGATTTGACGTCGTTTGCATGTTCACTTAGAACAAAGCAGTGTGTGTAAGCAGAAAGTTGGCAACGTCGTAAATACCTGTCAAATATTTACAAGTTTTAATTAATTTGGTAAATTTACTGTATGAAAATCTATATCTATCTATCCTATTCTATACATATAATAAAACTGTAAAAAAGTTATTTTTGTACATTAAAAAAAACTCAAAAAATATAGCCAGGGTATTAATGGACAACCAATAGAACCCATTTCTAGCATTTTTAGAATTTTTGTCTGTTTGTATATTTATTTGTCCAGGTATCACGTAAAATGTACGAAATTAATGTAGATAACTTTTATACCCAACTATTAAGCGTAACTTGGAGAGGAATTTAGTTTTTTTTCGTTTCATTGGAATCGGTTCAGTCTATAAAAAGATATTTGAATTTAAAGTGTTTTAAAAGTAACATTACGGGTGCACTTTGGTCTCACAATTTGATTTCGTACGTCAGTCGCGCGATCTAACTTCGAATTCGAATAGCAAAACTAAAACGCACGGCAGATGGCGTTAAAAGAAAACCTGGAAAAGACGTGTTTAAATTGAAGTAATCGGTTCACATAATATAAAAAATATAAATTAATTAAAGCAATGTGTAAAGGAATCGTAGAGTAGAATAGAATGGAATGGTGTGGTGTGGTGTGGTGAGAGCGGGCATTAGGAAAATAGTCCTACATAAACTTGGAATACAAGTGTCAAATATTTTTGATTAATCTAAGAAAATTCTAAATACACGGTTTATATGAAAAACGTGGCCTGAATTAAGCGCTTGCAACTAAAAAATACATTGTTAAATTCCGACATCCACGCGAACGAAGTTGCGGGCACAGCTAGTAAGAAATATAGCTCTGGAGTGCACTAAAAAAATGATACAGGAATGCAATTGAAATACAAAATTTGATGTTGTCACCGTTTCAGGTGTAAAAAGGCATTTGGAAGGTTTCTCAAAACTTTTTTGACATCTAAAACTAAGTATTCGGTTAATTATTGCATTCCATTATAAATTTTCAAGTGCATGATGGTTTTTGGAGCTTATAAATGGGCCTTTATGCATATAATGATTACTACAAAATTATGATAATTTAACAAAGTTCTCTTGTATTTGCTTATACTTGTAATTTCATTTCCAGCTTATCAATTTAGTCCGTTAGTTAGAGATTTTAAAACTATGAACGTGTAGTTGGTATTATATCATTATTTTTCTTGAGTCCCGTTGTTTGCAACGGGACTCAAGTCTCCGATACATTACGAGCTTAATAGCTGTTTTTATGTTTCTAAACGCATCAGAGCAAAGCTTAAAAAAACATGAAATAATTCCGAACATAATAATTCAGTTGAAATTGAATTTAGCTTACATTCACAGATATTTTTACCGTCATAAAAATCACACCTGAATGATGGAGTATCAGTTGAGTACAGCTCGATCAATATGTCTGCTTTTTTGTCGTTTTCGGGAATAGAATTCTCGATAAAAACGCAGCAATTTATACGAACTTCTGCAAGAACCGTGAACTGTCATTATGGAAAGAGTGAGAGACAAAGACCAAAGAGAAACAGTTTCCAGGGGATACAGACTTTCAAGTGGGCAAACCTGTAGAGTGTAGATAAAAGCTTTTCTATAAATGGTCTTTAATTAAAACGTCATTAACCAGCTATTTTCCAAATTGTTAGATTAAAACTTTGCTCTTCCACTTTGTAATCCCTTTTGTTAAAATCTTCTAATTCTTAATTGGATGCCATAGGAGTGTAGGACCTATAATGGCCTTACACGTGTCTGAGAAAACCTTTAAAGTTTCGAGGATTTTGTGGTGGAGAGAAGACATTGTGGGCCTTAAGTTTATTATAATACGTATCTTAATATAACTAACATAATATGTACCTAAATGTAACGATGTGGTTACCCCTCATGAAAACACTTACGTTCGTTGCTGGGATAACCAATTGATCAAGCTCACTGTAGGATATTAAACTAATGGATTTCTGACAACATACAAAATCTTATCCAGAAGTATGCAATAGTTATTTATGATACTAGTGCGGTAAGTTGGTTTTTACAAACGAGTAGACGAACGTACGCCCGAGCGAAGCCGAGGGCGTACCGTAGTCACGAGTTTGTAAAAACCAATTTCTGCACGTGTGTCATACAATGTTTTTCAACACATTTTTCCATATTAATATCAAATTCCTCGCTCGAACTCAGATTTGTCGCAACAATTTTTGAAGTTCCTAATACAAAAATGGCGCGGCTTTGAAAATAGCGCCACATGCACGTGGTGAAAATTAGAACTACATCTTTCGTCCCATTTACTTTTAAGTATTAAAGTGAGACAACGTATTGAGCAAAAGCGCTTCCAAGGAGGTTCGAACAGTCAGGTTATTCTCATAATGTGAAACTCATTGGTGTTTTTTTTTTTTGGAAATTAAAAAAATACCGTAAGGAAAACGCACGCTGCTGTACTACGGGGCGTGCGGTAAAATAGGTACTTAGGTGAGAGTACCTATTTTACCGCACGCTCCGTTGTATGGTGCGTAATTTTTAACTTTCGAACAATGTATATGTCACAGTCAAAACTCTTAACTAGTCAAAAGTACTATTGACTAGCAAAATCAGTCAAAAGCACTTTTGACTGAACAGGTTGGTCAAAAGTGGTTTTGACTGAAAATTATTGGTTATTAGTACTTTTGACTGCAAATTTGCGGTTAAAAGTACTATTGACTGACGCTCTTCGTCAAAAGTAGTTTTAACTGAAATAAAGCATCAGTCAAAACCACTCCACTCCACTGCTCCTACTTTTGGGTGATTTAAAACAATTCTAACCTAACCTGTCTGTGTCGGGGTGACCCAAGTCGTTTTTACCAATATTTTTTTTCTCAGTGCCCCATTACATACACTCCTATCTAAATACCAGCTGAACAGCTTTATGCTTTTGAACGAGAAGAAGACGGTCGACTTCAGAGGCACCTCGAGGTTCGGTTTGGTTAGGTTCCTTTAAACCTTGTAGACAGAAAAAGGAGCCCCGCGAAGCGGGGCTCCGTCGACCTTTCTTCGAAAGCCCTCTTCCTCCGCTTTAGAAATAAAACGAGCGCTCCGCTTTAGAAAAAAAAAAACACTCTACAATGAAGAATTATTTATTCATGCAACTCAAACTATTATGGCACTTTGAATCACACAGCAAAAGCAATCCATCAAAAGTGGTTTTGACTGATACAACCAGTCAAAACCACTTTTGACGGAATCACTTAGTCAAAAGTACTTTTAACCAGCTCCATTGGGCAAAAGTAGTTTTAACTGTTATTTTAGTCATAAGTACTATTGACTAAAGCATACGGTCAAAAGTACTTTTGACTGATTTTGCTAGTCAATAGTACTTTTGACTGGTTAAGAGTATTGACTGCAACATATACATGCTTTGTAAATGCATTTTACGAGCAAATATGTTGAAAACATTTTTACAGTTATTTTCTGTGAAAACGATGTCTGCCTCGCTCTAAATTACAGTCTTATCTTCCCACCTTTACAGGATAAGACAAGGATCAATCACTTACCATTTGGCAAGAGTGGTTTTCAGACTTTCGGGCTTTTGACTTGTCAGTCCGAAAGTCTGAAAACCGAGTGATCGTTACTGTTGTAACGATCACTGTCAATGATCCACAAACAACAGCTAGGACCAACGGCTTGATATGTCTTGTCAGGGGCCAGTCATCATAACTCAATAGTCAGTATATTCTAGTTATATTGAAAAGATTACCAACACCTTCTTTATGATACTGTTCTCCTAGTACTTTTCGTTCAGATTCTACAATGAGTTCTCACCTTCTGTAATGCTGTGCTTAGCTGTGCTAAGGGTACATTTGCTGTCCGAAATTACCCGTTTCAAAATAAAGAACTGCGGGCCGAATCGACCAATTACAAAGAGTTCTTGGACCATTGGCACCGCAGTCTGAACCGAACCGCTAAACGCGAACTAAACTAAAGCCTCTATTACTTCAGATTGCCGTAATCCTTAGATATTGTTAATATCAAACAATTCCTAATCAATAACTCCTCACGTGTAATATGTAATGTGGAATGTGATATTAGATTAAAGGCATTATTGTCCCTTTACGTATTAAGGGTCTGAACCCTTTGACCTTTACGAGTCTATATTGAAATAACCTTTGTTCCGGTCGATTTAAGTTGGAAAATCACCCAACAATTTATTTATGGGTAGGTTTTTACTAACAATACATATGGAAGTGATATCGTCAGAATTATAAGGCACAAAACTTCAAATAGAAAGCTTTTGGAGCAGTTAATTAGTGTGTGCGTCCATTGATCAATGTAGCGCCCATGTGTTCCACTATAATGCTGGTTTATTATATGCATATGCGAATTTTTAACATAATTTTAATAACAAGGGGCTTTTTTTAACCGACTTCAAAAAAAGGAGGAGGTTCTCAATTCGGTCGGTATGTTTTTTTTTATATTTTTTTTTATGTATGTACATCGATTACTCCGAGGTTTCTAGTCCGATTAGTGTGATTCTTTTTTTGTTCGATGCAGGATACTTGCAGTTTGGTCCCATAAAAATTTCATCAAATTTGGTTCAGTACTTTTTATTTTGTGAGCAATTTTATTAATTTCGCCTACTTGGACGACATGATGATCTTTACTTTTTACGTGTTTGTTACGCGATTACTTCGCCAATTGTGGACCGATTTTCAAAATTGTTTTTTGTTGTACTAGGGATCGTTCACTTTAGGGAATACTGCAAGTTTCATCGAACTCTGTTCAGCATTTTTTGAGATAGGGAATTTTATTGGAACTTTCTTTTATGTACACAACATGGGCGATGTTAATACCGGTGCTACGGATTACAAAATTCTAGTGCACATGTAAGAAAATGATGTATTTGCCAAGAATTTGGGTTGAATATTTAAACAAAAAAGAGTAAAATAAAAAACTTTTTTCAAAAAAAATTTAACCGCCTTCAAAAACAACCACAAAAAAGGGTAAAATAACCTACAAAATAACTTTTCTTTCGGAAGTCGGTGGCAAAAAGACATCGAAATAATAAAACAAAGCCACCGACTTCCGAAAGAAAAGTTATTTTGTAGGTTATTTTACCCTTTTTTGTGGTTATTTTGAAGGCGGTTAAATTTTTTTTGAAAAAAGTTTTTTATTAGCGTTGTAAAATCATCAAATGAGTCCACCACCCAGGACAGGGCGGGAAGGACTGTCAGACTCGTACTGACTAAAATCCACGGTGTCCTTCAATGACCCTTTACGTTTCAGGGTCACGGTAAAGCGATAAGTCCCACGACCCCGGCAGACTTTGGCCCGCTAGAAGGGGGGGGCCGTCATCACGCTGACACTCTTTGAGCCGCGCGTGGAGCACAACGCCGTCGACCCGGAATATATAAAGGGCTGTTAAATGTGATATAATATTCTATTTCCACTACACTGGCTGTAGTGCAGGTACGACTGCCAGTCACCACCGCAATATTATTTACGAGCAACATCTAGGAACAAGTTACGTGTATGTTTCTTGCTAATTGGCGGTGCAATTGAGCGCAGATTATAGCACCTTTTTTAATCTATCTGAAGTACCTAGCAGTCTGGCTCTGAAATGTAACAGCTTAGGGCCATCATTTTTTGCGTCAATTCTAAAATTTTAACTCTCCGTGTTTGTATGATTTAAAACAAAATATATGTTTTCACATAATGATTCTGAATCGTATTACGACGGAATCCCAAATCTCGTACTTCTCGAGAAACATTTATCAATCTACAAACATCTTAACTTCCACAAAAACCACTAAGGGAAATCAAAAAATAAATCACAGTCCAATCATAATAAAAGCAACACGAGATTCCGGAATGATAAATGTTTCTAGCTATATAAGTACGTACGTAAATAATGTAAAAAAAAACATTTCGTAGTAAAACATGAACACAGCCAACTTTATCAAAACGTTTCACTCCGAAAGGGTAAACATATATTTTACGGCTAAACCATATTTTGTTGGCGGTAATTTAGTATTCAATCGTTGTGCAAACGTTGGTTGGAAAGGCGTAAAATCTTCTAAAGAGCTTACGTTCAATGCAACTACGCGTATTTTATCTGAGAGAGCGCGCGGAACTGAAATCGTAGAAACAATGGAGATGGTAGTAGTAAACCAAAGTTAATTAAAATACTATGCGATCACGATCATAGGCGAATCGTGCGCCATATTGTGGTATCTTGCACGACTTTATAATACTTGTATGCTTTAAATAGATAACCATAATTTGAACTTATTATATTCAAATTATGATTATCACTATTTAAAAGCGTAAATCAGTCAGCAAAAATTAGGTTTATTGAAAATAATTTTGCACAAAATATTTTATGTTTCATTACTTAAGTTTCAAGTGACAATTGGCAGATCGAGGTCAGTTCACACTTATTGCGGTAATTTAGCTAGCTAGGCATTATGCTATCTTATGCCACACACGATTTTAAGTCCACAACTGGACACAGGTCATACTCAACACAAAAAGGTGGCGTCCCATAAAAGATAATTTTATTCATGGTATAATTTATTACGGTACGAACAGCAGCTAGTGTGGTTACCAAAAATCTCTTCTCGACTGAGTAGATTTCTTTGCCTTCACAGTAACAGGATAGGAAAAACAGACAGAACTTTATGGACATTATACCCAAATACTGTGAGTAAAAAAAAAAACAAAAATCTTAATCACCATAAAATTATTCTGCTTAATAATTTGATATAAGTAAATTTTTGGGGGGTCATTTTATTATTGTAAATTTCCCAAAGCGTCCCTCCTTCAATACGTCACACATAATTTTTCTTTTGAACAAATATAAACAATACTTTTATATCATTGTAGCTTGTGAACGTACTTAGTTTCACCCACATGCACGCTAAGTAGTAAGTATTTCTCGAAAGAATAGACAGGATAATAGCAAAACTGTGGATGCTAGAAATAGCATATCGCTTTTTCTAAGATCCACGGAGCGAACACCTAGGAATGAAAATAGCTGAGTTTCGATAACCGTTTGTCTAGATTACTGGAATACCTGTCGTGTTGCGAAGGTCGTGGGTTTAAGTCTCCGGCAAGTGAACACGTTGACTTTGTGGTTGGTTTTACGTTTAAACGTCGAAATGTTTAAGTATCCGTTTTAAGTTTTATGTCATTGGGTTGAAATTGTTTTAAATGTTTACTTTATTTTGGGCTTATAGTTTGTGTGATTGTTTTAACAAATATCATTTTTTTTTTTAGCGTGGTAAAATCATCAAATGAGACCTCCAACCCCGGGCAGGGCGGGAGGCACTGTCAGACTTGTACTGACTAAAATCCACGGTGTCCTTCAGTAGCCCTTTATGTTCCGGGTTCACGGTAATAGAAATAAGTCCCGGCAGGCTTTGGCCCTCTGACAGGGTCATTTTGCTGATTAACAAATATCATAAGCAAAATTAACTTATAACTTTGTCACTGCTGGGACACAGGTTTTCTCTGACAGAGGGTGGACTGATGGTTTGTGTTTTGGTGGATATCTCATTCGGTCTTCGAATTTCAAATTTTAACCATTGAAAATGTTTATAGATATGTATGTATAAATGTTTACAGGATTACATTATGCGTTAGGTACTTTTCTTTTACGGTATGACTTCCCGTGGAATATTTTTTGATATACACACGGGTGAATCTGGTGGTAACAGCTAGTTTGAACCTAAAAATGGCTTGACGCGGTCAACTGTTGCGATGCGTGTTGCAGATTCAATTTCCGCATGGAATATATTATATTTGTTTTGCCTGCAGGTGGATTGTTGATATACACAACAGACAAGTCAAGTTATTTGTGAATATAAAATTTGTTAACGATACAGGAATAATTCAATGAAAACCAATTCTTTTTTAAATAAGTATGAGTTCTTCAACATTATTCCGATGAGCTCAGTTTTGTGAGTATGCGAGTCCATTGCATATAATAGTGGCTAGGTTGCCAATTAAGTGGAAAAAAAGAGTAAATCGACCAAATTGCTGTCGACAATCGTTACAGTTGTCTTATTGTTTACAAAAAACAAATTATGTGATATTTATCAAAGTTGTCAAAGAAATCTTCTGTGACGCAAAAGGTGATCTTGAACATCTTTTGAGCTTTTGAACTTTGTTTTGTTAATCGACAGAGTGTTTTATAACTAAAACTTCGCTGACCGTCTCTCCGTCCGTCTATCACCAAGTATTTTATGAACCATAACAGTTAGACAATAGAAATTACCACAAATGATGTATTTCTGTTGCCGCACAAACCAAACACAGAATAAATAAATATTTGAAGGGTGTCCTTTTTCGGGTGCCGCTATATTCACTAAAAACAAAATACAAATAAAATATTTAAAGGGGCTTCCTTATACAACAAACGTGATTATTTTGCCGATTTTATAAATAATGCCACGGTAACCTTGACTTGCACTTAGCCAGTTTTTTGTCATGATATTATGGTATTCAAAGACATAATACGCCAGGCGATTGCCAAAAAAAAAATAAGAAGAAAATGTTGTATCATAGCATCGATACATCATTTTCTTCCCGTTGCCTTAAACTGCAGAGTTACATAAGTTACTTGTGTACGCAAGCAGTGTTTATCGCCCGCAGGTAACACGGTGACCTATTTGTTCGAGAACACTTTGACAACTTTGCTTTAAAGATAATAAACCAATACAGTTGGTTCTGTGAAAAGTTTTCTTTGAAACACATTCTTTGTTTATTAGCTATTTCTTTTAAAAACATTTTTTCTGATACTCTTCTGCAAGTTAGTGGTTAATCTGAGCTTGTGGGACTGCTCAGGTCGTAACCTACCGTAGCTCCTAGTACGCAAAAGGCAATCGAAGGAACAGAGAGGTTTTTTGTCAAAAGAGTCTGACAGCTCTAGGGACAAATTATTTGATGAGCTAACCACCCCGCAAAACAAATAAGAAATTTGTTGGTGACTTTTTGAGCTGACCTAAAGTAGAGGTAGTTTATGAAGGTTCATTTGTGAAGTGGCGCATTTTCACCTCTAGTGACACCTGTAGACAATGGGTTGGCCGGATCATGCTACGAGATTATAATTACTTACTACTGCTGCTCTATTACTCACGATTTTCTATACAAGAAAATGTCCTCCATGAGACCATAAAAATAGAAACAACATCTTTGTCTTAAATAAATATCCTACATTGAAGACGAGAACTCAAACATCAATAATCAAGAACCTTTTACCTTAAATGCATACTTTACGCATAATCTCGCAAGTAATCTCAACGACACTTTGATTTAAGTCTGATTCCGTATGTAATGTCTGAATTCGTCTACTTTCCCTCTTATGTCCCTAATTTACTCAAAGTGACTCATAATGTATCGCCATTTTGTCTTCTGAAAAAGTAGACAGTTCAATCTGATCAAGTTGAAGATATTCTAAGATTGGCTTTGACTTAGCGTGCACTAAAAAGTTTAATTACATTATTATTTTATTTAAAATGCAAAGTGAAATCAGAAACTTGTTCGTGAAATCAAAATCAAAAGATTTTTTTCACTACGCTCGTGGTCTATGCAGCTACACTAGTGCTTTTTTTTAAAAAAAAAAAAAACCTTGTCCCATACTAAGAATTGCTCCTGTATCATGGATGCTTTTACAAACATAGAAACTCACATACACAAACACCCACACCAGGAACAACTAACCTACTTGCAGGTCATACAAATATTTTTTCCGTGCGGGGATCGAACCCACGACACACATAGCAGCAATGCAATTGCTCAGCCACTGCGCCGAACGTGCCGTGTATTTTTGTTGGACATTATTTCTGAAAGTACTGAACTTATTTTGAAAATTCATTTACCAGCAGAAGTAATGAATGGCCCTGTTATTGATTAATTTGTTTTTTATTTTCCCATCAATAAATATTTCAGAGATGTGTTTGCTCTTGAAACTAGTTCAGGCCAAAGGTGACTGAGACAAAGCCTACGTTGGAGCGAACTTACTTAGAAGAAGCCTATTCACTGTCATTACGAAGAAATTCAGATTGTATGCGTTTGGGAAGACCGACACAGGAAGTTAGTTCATAAAACGTAATACGATCAGCAAAAGTTAGTTAACTTTTGCTGTAAAGAGATTGAAAGCGCTTAGTGTGAATTGGTGGAATGGCAACTAAGTATCTATGGTAATTTACGTTATTTTTTTTTTTGTTTTATGTATTTATTTTTTATCATAGAGTTATTATTACTACGTGTAGAGACGACACCACGCATCACCTCTGTGTCCCATCCAGGATGAGTGCGCGCGCCTAGAGCACGCCACAGAGCTGTCAAACAACTGAATGAACTTTGTGCGCACGCACTCATCCTGGATGGGACACAGTGGTGATACGTGGTGTAGTCTCTATACATAGTAATAATAGCTCAATGTTTTTTAATGTAGGTATGGCAATTTGGATCAATGAGATAAGATCGTAGAGATCGTGCTTGTAACGTTATGGAATTCAATAGAATATACTGTATGAACTTTAGAATATACTTTAGTAGGTAGTCAATAAATGGCACCCATGGTTTTCATTTGGATCGTGACCTTCATTTTCAAAGTCTAGCTATACTTATCTATGGAGACGGCACATATTGGTGCAGAAAATTTTAAGATAAAGAGTAAAGCTCCCAGCTCAACTCATCAAGGCTAATAGGGAGTCTACCTAAACGGGAAAATCGGCTGCTTAGGAGAAAATCGTATTTTAGGTAATTGGGTATTGAACTGTCATATAATGTGAACAATTTAGTATCATCCGCCTTGCCATCCTACCTTACTATATTACAGAATTTATACAAGGTTGCGAAAGGTTAACGATAAAATCTGAGTCCATAATATATCCAGCATATACCTATTGAGAAAAAGTCTGAAATAGTATTTATTATAAATACCTAATAATCGTCTTTGCAGGAGCACTGCCATGCCCCCAGATGTCTATCATTATTCTGCGTTTGTGTTTCCGAACGCATACAAATCTCTTCGAAATAGTAAACGGGTTTCTTCTGGGTAAGCTTGCTCCTCCGTAGGTTTTGTCTCTGTTGCCTCTGACCTAGACTAGATTGAAGAGCAAACTAATATCACATAATAATAAAGAAAAACATGTTACCAATAAGCTTGATATTGTGTTATCTATACTAATATATCAATCGGAGCGCCGCGCAGCGATTGTTGATATAACAGCCGCCCAATAATAGAACCTCGTGAAGAAATAAAAAGATAAACATTTCAAGTATCTCGATCTGGGTGAATACAGCAGTCATTGTGGCGATTGTCGTGTCTGTCAATGGCTTAATTACCAAGACCCTCGAACAACATCTGGGGAGGCTCTCGCTTGGTAGCTGCATCAAGCGCCTGATTCAGAAGGCAGTACTTGGACTCGACGCGTATTGTTAGGAGGTTCCAGTCTCAAGAGCCTTGACCCCTGGTAGCTCGGACCCTGTTCCCGATGCTGGTGGACTGCTTATAAGTATTTTTGTAAAAAGATATAAAATACGTGTTTAAATGAATAAAGATAATATAAAAACGTGTACTTATTTAGCACTCGACATCATACTTAAAAAAAAATAGTATTACTTTTAACATTCCAGCCAGTACCTACACAGAAACAACTACTCAGAAAATCATGTAAACAATTTCAATGTAACGTTTTACAATTCAAATGACTTTTGAGAGAGTTAACTTGAACTTAAATTCGTTTAAGTCAGCTGAGAAACTCCACGTGAAGTGGTATTAAAATGAAGTGTTAGTGCTATTTCAACTAAGTTTACCCCCATAATAAATGTTGGGATTTGATAGTCAAATTCACATATTATTTAGGTACTTAAATTGACTTTGCACGTATGGGTAATAATGACCAATTATACATTAAACAACAAGTGAAGTTAATACACAATCATTATCCGTCGTACCACAAGAACTTTTAAACGTCTGTTGAACACTTTGTCTATAAAAATGTCAGATTATGACGTTGAGATAAGGTCCGTTTTGCAGTCACACTTTTTTTAGACAAGTGTTCAACAGATGTTTAAGTTTTTGTAGTAAGGCTGTATTTATTTAGGCACAATTAAATAAACGACTACATTATTTACTACATAAACATCGCCATGTTTGATGTTTCTTTGGATGACAGAATTCTTTATACCTACACATGTATTTCGTCTAGACTTCCGTCGACAAATCCAATATTCTACAACATCATTCTGAGATTGATTCTTAAAATGAAAACCAACACAATTGTTTTGGAATAGTTTAAGAAATGTGATTATTTAATTAATGCATATTTTTTTCTATTAAAATGAAATACAGAAAATTTCAGCAACGTCACTTTCAGCTTTATAGCACTAAGTAACCTAATTGATTAATTTTCCAAATCAATACGATGAAGTCTGGCAGATTCAAATTTTTTAAGGTATTCTTGCTAAAAGATAGTTGACCAAAAATAATCTAAATAAGATAACTAAAATCAGACGAAATAAAGACTTGAAAAATACAACTAAAATCACACAAAGACAAAGATTTCAAAAAGGCCGTAACGAGACAAATGAAACAAAGCTCTTTCTCCCTATTAATAAGTGTCTTCGTCATAATGGCAACTCCGTAAGGCTCACTACCCTCTTTTTAAATGTCCAAACGGACCTTAGGTCATTAAACAATTCCTTATTTACCTACATCGCAAATTACCGCAAATTAAGTTCGTTTAAATGCCGTTGTCGCTACAGACGTTCCAAACGGAAATTCCCGTTTACCAAATGGTTTATTCTACTTTTCTTTGTCCGTTTAAAGCCGCTGAGTAAATGTTGTTAAAAATATCCTTCTTCCAGCTCCATAATTGCTTCAACTAAAACGCTGTATTAAAAAGAAATTATCGCGATTTGAAACAATTTTGCGTTTTTTCACGCGAAAACGTTCCACTTTCAGTCGTTGTAAACTAAGGTACGCGTTTTAATTTCAGTAAAATGAAGCCAACATTTTTAAGCGCTGAATATGGTAACACTCAAGCGTATTTTTTTTAAAGCGTGTTTTTACGTAACCCGTCACACAAATCGTGGGCGACCGCAATTGCCTGTAAAAATAATGTTGATTTCTGAAAATAAACGCCTGAAGAGTTGTCAACTTAAAAGTGCACCGACAGCATTTTTCAATTTTTTGTTCAAAATATTTTCGAGCATTTTTAACCGAGACGATGAATCACGGATAAATGTTGTGTTAATTCAGGATCACGGCAGTTGCAACAGTGCATATTGTACAGTACATATTGGAAACTTGAAAGAAATAATAAACAATAGAAAATCCTTTTGAAATGATAGTCGACGAAATCTGTTCAAAAAAGAAAGAGTTGACTTTGTGATGGAACTCTGAAAAAGAAAGATGTAAAACCCAGTGGAAATCTCAAATGTTCTACTAGAGCAGCATAGCGTACGAGCATACGAGTAAGTCGGATTCAATTCATTACAGTGCACTTCTTGACGTAGACAAGTACGTCCATGAATAGGGGAACGAGATCCTCGCACGCTCGTTTTCTCTTATGGGGTACAAGTTACGATGTCGTACAAAACTAAATGGAGCAAGCTAATTGATTACATTGTTCGTTGGGTGTTCTTTGTTGGCCACATAGAGAAAAGTTAACTAGTAAACTAACTAACACTGGTTCATAAACATACCGTATGTCTGGCGTCTGTTGATTTGACACTTAAAGCTATATATAGCTATACACGAATAGATTTATCTGATTTTCTTGAAAACTACTAATGTATGATAGGGTTAGGCATAGATGTGCCTGGTTCTTGAAGACACGACCTCTACAAGCCCGCTGTGTCTGTATGTTGTACTGGACTCACAACTAATAAACACACACAGTGATTAATGTAGAAGCCACTCTTTCCCACTCAGAGGTATATACATCACGGCAGTGGAAACAGCACAGCCCAATTAATGCTTAAGTATTACATTTTTAACTTTTCCCCTGCAACTGTGTCCCTTGATAGTGTCTACGAACTCTGAGATTGTACCTACTCCATTATAAAGATTTTATACTCTCTTTTTCTAGTCTAGCCCAAAGGTGACAAAGACAAAGCCTACGATGGAGCGAACTTACCCAGAAGATGCCTGTTTGTTCTAACTGTCCTGTTCACCATTTTTATTTTTTAGGAAGTCGGTGTCAAAATGAATAAAAAAAGAAAGCCACCGACTTCAAAAAGATAAGTTATTTTACACATTATAGTAGTGGTTTGAAGAAGTATTACTTTTAACATTCCAGCCAGTACCTACACAGAAACAACTACTCAGAAAATCATGTAAACAATTTCAATGTAACGTTTTACAATTCAAATGACTTTTGAGAGAGTTAACTTGAACTTAAATTCGTTTAAGTCAGCTGAGAAACTCCACGTGAAGTGGTATTAAAATGAAGTGTTAGTGCTATTTCAACTAAGTTTACCCCCATAATAAATGTTGGGATTTGATAGTCAAATTCACATATTATTTAGGTACTTAAATTGACTTTGCACGTATGGGTAATAATGACCAATTATACATTAAACAACAAGTGAAGTTAATACACAATCATTATCCGTCGTACCACAAGAACTTTTAAACGTCTGTTGAACACTTTGTCTATAAAAATGTCAGATTATGACGTTGAGATAAGGTCCGTTTTGCAGTCACACTTTTTTTAGACAAGTGTTCAACAGATGTTTAAGTTTTTGTAGTAAGGCTGTATTTATTTAGGCACAATTAAATAAACGACTACATTATTTACTACATAAACATCGCCATGTTTGATGTTTCTTTGGATGACAGAATTCTTTATACCTACACATGTATTTCGTCTAGACTTCCGTCAACAAATCCAATATCTACAACATCATTCTGAGATTGATTCTTAAAATGAAAACCAACACAATTGTTTTGGAATAGTTTAAGAAATGTGATTATTTAATTAATGCATATTTTTTTCTATTAAAATGAAATACAGAAAATTTCAGCAACGTCACTTTCAGCTTTATAGCACTAAGTAACCTAATTGATTAATTTTCCAAATCAATACGATGAAGTCTGGCAGATTCAAATTTTTTAAGGTATTCTTGCTAAAAGATAGTTGACCAAAAATAATCTAAATAAGATAACTAAAATCAGACGAAATAAAGACTTGAAAAATACAACTAAAATCACACAAAGACAAAGATTTCAAAAAGGCCGTAACGAGACAAATGAAACAAAGCTCTTTCTCCCTATTAATAAGTGTCTTCGTCATAATGGCAACTCCGTAAGGCTCACTACCCTCTTTTTAAATGTCCAAACGGACCTTAGGTCATTAAACAATTCCTTATTTACCTACATCGCAAATTACCGCAAATTAAGTTCGTTTAAATGCCGTTGTCGCTACAGACGTTCCAAACGGAAATTCCCGTTTACCAAATGGTTTATTCTACTTTTCTTTGTCCGTTTAAAGCCGCTGAGTAAATGTTGTTAAAAATATCCTTCTTCCAGCTCCATAATTGCTTCAACTAAAACGCTGTATTAAAAAGAAATTATCGCGATTTGAAACAATTTTGCGTTTTTTCACGCGAAAACGTTCCACTTTCAGTCGTTGTAAACTAAGGTACGCGTTTTAATTTCAGTAAAATGAAGCCAACATTTTTAAGCGCTGAATATGGTAACACTCAAGCGTATTTTTTTTAAAGCGTGTTTTTACGTAACCCGTCACACAAATCGTGGGCGACCGCAATTGCCTGTAAAAATAATGTTGATTTCTGAAAATAAACGCCTGAAGAGTTGTCAACTTAAAAGTGCACCGACAGCATTTTTCAATTTTTTGTTCAAAATATTTTCGAGCATTTTTAACCGAGACGATGAATCACGGATAAATGTTGTGTTAATTCAGGATCACGGCAGTTGCAACAGTGCATATTGTACAGTACATATTGGAAACTTGAAAGAAATAATAAACAATAGAAAATCCTTTTGAAATGATAGTCGACGAAATCTGTTCAAAAAAGAAAGAGTTGACTTTGTGATGGAACTCTGAAAAAGAAAGATGTAAAACCCAGTGGAAATCTCAAATGTTCTACTAGAGCAGCATAGCGTACGAGCATACGAGTAAGTCGGATTCAATTCATTACAGTGCACTTCTTGACGTAGACAAGTACGTCCATGAATAGGGGAACGAGATCCTCGCACGCTCGTTTTCTCTTATGGGGTACAAGTTACGATGTCGTACAAAACTAAATGGAGCAAGCTAATTGATTACATTGTTCGTTGGGTGTTCTTTGTTGGCCACATAGAGAAAAGTTAACTAGTAAACTAACTAACACTGGTTCATAAACATACCGTATGTCTGGCGTCTGTTGATTTGACACTTAAAGCTATATATAGCTATACACGAATAGATTTATCTGATTTTCTTGAAAACTACTAATGTATGATAGGGTTAGGCATAGATGTGCCTGGTTCTTGAAGACACGACCTCTACAAGCCCGCTGTGTCTGTATGTTGTACTGGACTCACAACTAATAAACACACACAGTGATTAATGTAGAAGCCACTCTTTCCCACTCAGAGGTATATACATCACGGCAGTGGAAACAGCACAGCCCAATTAATGCTTAAGTATTACATTTTTAACTTTTCCCCTGCAACTGTGTCCCTTGATAGTGTCTACGAACTCTGAGATTGTACCTACTCCATTATAAAGATTTTATACTCTCTTTTTCTAGTCTAGCCCAAAGGTGACAAAGACAAAGCCTACGATGGAGCGAACTTACCCAGAAGATGCCTGTTTGTTCTAACTGTCCTGTTCACCATTTTTATTTTTTAGGAAGTCGGTGTCAAAATGAATAAAAAAAGAAAGCCACCGACTTCAAAAAGATAAGTTATTTTACACATTATAGTAGTGGTTTGAAGAAGGTAAAGATTTTTAAAGCTTTCTTCGCTATGCTCGTAATTATCATACAAAAGGCATCACCCCAAATATGGAAATTAAAAAGAAAAACCAATACCATGGCTAATTAATATAACAATATCAGAACAAATAAAAGCAAATAAAATAAAGAGTTCATAGTTTTAATTCCCTACGTTTTTCCTTTAATATGTTCGTAGCCATTGCATTTGCATTGCAAAAATTGC
The DNA here is from genome assembly GCA_028554685.1 of Agrotis ipsilon. NCBI lineage: Eukaryota > Metazoa > Arthropoda > Insecta > Lepidoptera > Noctuidae > Agrotis > Agrotis ipsilon. Next base: position 9,520,596 of record CM052967.1, read on the forward strand.
AAATGCGCTGCAACGTTGAACGTGGACCAATATGGGCATAACCCAACATGAGCACATGTCGTTTTAAGGACTCAGTACAGGATTATGTACCCGAAGTTATTAATATTTTAGCGTATTTTAATTTATGTTAATTTTATGATATCGTATATACATTATTTTGTCTGTTTACGTGTGATCTTTGATTCGTGCTTGTAAATGAGTCAGTCTCTCCAGACTGACTCATTTACAAGCACTTCTCCAAGTGTGTGTGTGTGTGTGTGTTAGTTGAAAACAACAAGATACATAGTAGTACGGTACATATTAGTATTTATGGAAGTAATAATCAATTTCTAACATACAATGGTCCAGTCATGTACAGAAAAAGAAAATGGAAACCACCTTCAATAAAAACATATTATGTGTCAAACAAACTATTTAATAAAAAGATGTTATTATTGAAAGTCAGTGACTTAGTTTCTTATTTCTCAGTCTCTTTTATAAAATCAGGGAACATACATAAAAAAATGATTCCGATGCATTGAAAACCTCCCCCTTTTTTAAGTCGGTCATTAAGTCGGTCGGTTTGTTTGTTTTTGAGTTCGATAATTAAAGGTTGATATAGACATGTAATTATTTTTCATTAATTCAGTCCCTATAGGTCAATTCTCCAACCTCTACATAATAAATAGCAAAACCTAGAGATCATCTGAGTTTAATTAAATAATTGTGGGTTAGATTTTAGGTAAACTACCGCAAACACATTTATTTTGGTTCGTTGAAGTATAAACCAGTTCAGTGTTACTAATTGAACATAACATATAAAATAATGTTACTAGCCAGTATATAAAATGGTAGAAAAGTCAAAACTGGACATAGATAGAATATTAAAAAAAAATCCTTGGGGTTGTGATCTACAAATTATACCGAAGCCAAAAATATAATTTCTAGAATTTTTGTCTGTATGTCTGTCCAGGATAAATTAAAAAAAGTAATGCATGGTATTCACTTGAAAGGCACGAATATTGTTAAGAAGTAGGGTCAACATGGCTACATATTATCACGCTATCATCTACGGGGACGACCAGTGATCCTTTATCTATACATAATAATAAAACAGTGGAACATCTGTGTCTGTACATTGAATATATAAAAAAAAATGGGCGGGGATTTAGAAACGGTAATAGAATCCAAAAAAATATCTGTTTTTGTTTGTTTGTACAAAAAAAAATGTTATAAATATTCTGGCGAGTCTAGTGAGGTGACACGCGTCATTCACAGCTTATTAGTGGCTCAGCCTTCTTAAGAATTACGTGGGTGTATCAAAAGGTACACTTGTACGCCTATCAAAAAAACGAGCTTACACGCGCAGAAAATCTGCTCATCTGAAACCGACCTAGTTATCCAATTCACGAAACGTCTTCGAATTTTCAGCTATGAAGTATTGGAGCGATCTCTTTCAAAATATTTCCCAGGAGAAGGCAATAAATATTTTTGAATACTTTCAATATATATTGAATGTTTGCAATATATTCAATATTTTCATAATACTCCCAAGGTGAGCTCGGCGGCGACGGCATCACAACTCTGTGGATATTGTTAAATTGAAAAAATATTTTCGTTTTACACTGTTTGAAGTTCGTAATAATTACGTTTCAATTTAAAACATTTTTGTTTTGTATGCCTTTTTTTCTTTTAAACCTATTTTTTTTATTGAATTCAGTGAATGTTTTTATGATGATAATTAAATGAAAAATACATTTTAATCTTGTTCACCGAATTATAGATACTTTGAAAACTGAAAATGCATTTAGCCGAGTTTTATTTTTAACATTTTTGGAAAAGAATATAATTCATGTTGGTCTTCAAAGGTTTGTTAATTAAAGGTGCAAATAGACAACTATAGAGACTTTAGACAAACAGACATACTTTTATAGCTCATTAAAGTATCCATCCAGTGTGACTTTTTAGAATCGTAGCTATCTACTATGTCTTTGTGTTGATATTCTGTATATCCATAATACTGTTTTTAGTACATTCATATTGTCTTCTTCTTACGCTTTTCGTGTTAGGTACGTCTAAGTATTTGTCAAAAATATTTTTTTTCTATTTTATAACAGATCAAAAGGACGTGATTAAAAATGAACGCCACATTGGTTCGTTTTGCTTTTTTTAAGGGAGTTTCATTTTTAAAACCAGAGTTTTTGAACACTGTGCATGCTTCCACGACCAATAAAAATCTTAAAATAGACTACAAAATTTAAAACTAATATACCTAACTGAGCAATTTAATGAAGGCTCATTTTAGCTAAACCCTTCTATATTTTAGGAACCTACTGTAGTACAATAAGGCCATTAAAAATGTTTAACAGAATAAACATTTTAGCGGGTAAAGGCGATTTTAGATTCAGCACAATACTTTTCAAAAGCCTTGGGGCTGGCTTATCAAATTCTAGGTCGGATTGAGAGAAAAGAATGATTCTTTCGGCCTTGTGGCAAGGGGCAGAGATAAAAGGGACGGATGCCTTAGGGCGAGTCAGTGCAAAATGAAAAATCGTAGGCATATCCCCATTTAACTACTGAGCAGTTTATTGCGATGAAATATTACTTTTCTAATGTATGTTTTCCGTATGTATTCATAGAGATTATTTAGGACGTGGATGTTTTTTTCCGGGGTATGCAGATTAATGTCGGTTTTTGCTATCGACGCGGAATCGCCGAGTGTTTAATTTCTGTATGTGTCTTGTTTCTAGTTGTATACGTAATTATATGTGCATGAATAAAATTATATATATTAACGGATAAATTGAAAGTGTCCATGGAGTATCTTGTCCATTCTTCTCCATAGAGATCTACGCTTTGGAATAGCACCTACGATAATTTCACAGTTACTTGTGACTGGGACTGTTGCACCATATCTATTTTTTTTACTATTTTTTTTTTGTCTTTTTACTATTCAAAAGTGCCTGTAACTGGCCTACTAGAAATGAATGATTTTTGATTTGACGTTCGTGTAAAAATAAAAAAATTGTTTCATTGGGCAAGTAATGGGGAATAATAGAGATAAAATATGCTTTTTCACTTCTCTTGCTCTGAAAGTGCTTCTTTGTGCAGGGCATAGGCTGCACAAAATCGAATTTTGTGCACAAGGGCGTTAACGTATCTACTCATAAATGTATTATATTAAGGCAAAGAAAATGAGCCATACAGCCAAATGCAACAAGAAGTTTATAGATAGAATTTGTTATTATATAATATTTACTTTAATTTATTTGCCTTATGTGTTTTTAAGATATAATAGATATTAAAATTTTAATTCAAGTACGGTAGGTTAGTTGATTTAAGAAAATTATCATTACAAAATTAATTTAATAGTAGGCTGTATAGGTCTGCAGCCAAATATCAATGTCGTAAGATTAAAAAAAAAATAAAGCGGCGGGAAACAGCTCTTGCTCTTTTTTCGTGCATTTATTAATTTCTTCATTTATTAATTTCTAAAATTGTTAAAAATGTCCAGGAAAGAAAAATAATATTAAAAAAAAACAAATTCAGAAAAATACCAGATATTCAGAAATTTAATAATGGAAAAACCATTTCGTTCAGTATTCAAAACTGTTCTAATTTTACTTTGAATTTTAATCAAAGAAATGTTATGTTATACTACTGTTTTATTTCCTTGCAATCGAAGTGAAAAGCAGAGTTTATAACTCGTCCACAAAACCATTTTTATCCTCGATATTACTATCAGCTCTCGCCTTTGGCTCGAGCTGCTAAAGATCTCGGATAAAAATAGTTTGTTTTGTGCACTTGTTGTAAAATCTACTATTTTCCATCGTGGGAAATTATCGAATGTCTCCTGCCGCCCAGGGGCCAAGGCTAGAAGGCTGCACGGTGTTCCCTCAATAGGCTCAGTTACCTGGCAAAAAGATGACAGAGAGAGAAATCATCAACGTCTCCAACCCAGGGCAGAGCAGGAGGGACTGTCAGATTTGTACTTACTAAAATCCACGGTGTCCTTCAATAGCCCTTTACGTTCCGGGGTCATAGTAATCCGCTAGCCCCGCGACCCCGCCAGGCTTTGGCAGGCAGACTTGGAAGATACTTGCACAAATTCCCGACATTTTTACTGTCCTGTGTTTGTGCAAGTCCAGACTTGCGCAATTATATTGGACCCTTAGGATCTAGGTCGACATAACCACTGCACCAACGACAAAATGAATAAATTGATATTATACCTGAAGATTGATGAAAGTTTACTTTAGTGGACGAGGGCTAAATTCGGGCTCATTGTTTACTAACTGCAGTCTTATGGGATATACGTATCGATATATATGTATGAATGCTGCCAAGAATATTGTAATGAAATACCTATAACATTTGAGGAGAAATTCCTCAAACGTTATAGGTATTTCATTACTCTCAGCTTTCATACTCCCCTTTTCCCCAAGATTATATTAAGACGATACGCAGAATCATAATAACCATCTGTATGTCCTTTCACCATCTTATTTCAAACGGTTATTTGGTAGATAAACCTCTTGATTACGGTACATAATATACTTGGGATCGTCACATTTAGTGGACGGGTTGGGTCATGCTTAGCAGTGGACATTTGCGGGTTAACACGCTGATAGGTCGCTTCTGAAACTATTATAAAGCCACTTATAGCCTCATTGACTCATTATAGTTACAGCTAGCAGGTTTACTTCGAGAATCTGATAACGGTAAAAGTCACTTAAATAAAAGTTTCAAAAAAATAGGAGAACAGTAGTTACTGATTGCGAATATATCCTCGCTAAAAACAAAAAACGCAAGAAAAGTCTATAGAATTTCTCAGCCTTTTCTCTCCAACCTAAAATATTTTAGCTCACAATCAGCTAACGAAGCAAAACTTTTAACCCTCAAGCATCGGACGCACCTTGTTTACAACGAACCATCATTATTACTTTGATTGTTCAGAGTTTGACACCGGCTTTGCATTCGTAATATAGCAGTGGTAACGCGGTCTCGTGGACCCAAGTTAATTAGGGGCAGAATCCCAAGGGTTAAATGTTGCCAGTGTACGTTGCATTATTGATGGGAACGGCTATAAAATTTTGGCACTGAAATTTAAACTTTACACAAAGTTTCCAAGGTTGGTTTTGATATTGAGTGCCGCCATTTTGATGTTTTAGTTGTACAGTCAGTGGAAATAATAAAAGTGGATATGTAAACTTGGCAAATATTTACATAATATGGAATATTTATACAAATTGTCATGCATAATGTTTAATTTATTTTTATTTATAAGCTCGGTCAACCTTGTCTGTATGGATGACATTTTTCTCTAGCTCTTAATTTTCTAGTTGTTGTACCAGAGTGAAATATGGAGGCAGTAAGTTTAAAAGATAAGTTTTTTATTCTAGATTACACGATACTTAAGTGATAATTTCTATATAAATGCTAAACAGCTCTGCCGAAAATTGTTAAAATTATCTGATTTCGAGTCAACATGATAATTCTTATGGCTGTTCTGACTTGATACATTCGTATTTCTCTCTGGGCTATCATTACAATTTGGGTATAAAGGCCCATGAGACGAACAAATACTTTCTTTTTACAAAAACTAAGACTTTCAACTTTTTCATTTAATACTAAATATTTGGTAGCAAAGCTCATGATTTGGGTATTGAACAAAGAAAAGAATTTCATTAGGTATTCTGTATTGAACACTTATTCATTTGTACGGTTTTAAAAGTCAGTGACGAGGATCAGTCTGCCATTGTTTGATATAAAGAATTCTGGCCTTTGAACAAAAATGCTTTCACAGCGCTTTCCGAACTATGTGCTCGTAAATATAACAGAACGTTACCCTTTTTGCTTCGGCGTCGAGTAATCAAGATATCAGAAATCAATAACACTGCAGACGTCTTCGATAAAAACGGAATATTTGCACCCGCGGCGGAGGAAGTCATGTCGCCTCTGAAAATGTTGCCTACTACATGACATGTTCAACTTATATACATTCATGAACTAAAACCACTTTCACATTAAAACGATTTTTGCGCGACAGTCGTGCGACAGACGCTGCTAACGCGTGACTGTTCTTATAATAGTGTAGAAACGTGGTTCTGCTGCGCTAATGTCGCGCTACTAACGTTTTGATGTGAAACCACCCTTATTTCTGTTTCAACTTGTGTAACAGTTATAAGGACTGCAGTAACTATAAAAAACTTGGATCCACATATACCTACTTATTTTGCACACCTGAACATTCTGAAAAACCTCATCAACAAGGTCATTTTATGTCATCTCCTGTTCGTAAATATACTTTATTAGTCGACTTTCACTTACCCTCTAAATACCTACCTATGATCAAAACAACCTACGGAGCGGGATTTGTATTTGTTCGCAGAGCTCAAAGGAACCTAACCCAACCAACTTCGGGGTGTCCCTGAAATCTGATTACAGCGAGGGGAGTGTCATTTGGTGAGCATTTATCCATTTTGGTAAGCAAAAGTAATACTTAAATTTTTTAATGAGCATTTAAATTAGCCCTATCATTATTGTTTTAATACAGCCTGTTTTAGATAATGCAATACAAGAAATTGCATTTGAGTTGTATGCAAGTTTTACTACATTGCGGTTTTTGTTTCATCAACTGAAATCATTTTCCATTAATAGTTAAACTCTGGCATTAAGCTTTAAAAATGAACTGTCTTCTCAATTTCGGGCTTTGTTTATTTATTGTTAACTTGCGATCTTGTTTACTTGCAGTTTATTCAACATTAAATTGTTATAGTGTCTTATGTTTACAGGACAATAACATACTACTACTTCAATTCAATAATAATATAACTTGTGTAATAGAATCAGAAATTGCTATGGACTTGCCTTTGAAATAACAATATGTAATAGTTCATTAAGTTTTACCACTTACCCACAAAAATATTTAATATGTGAATACTTATTTGTTTACAGGTCTTCAAGCAATTCTTTTATTTAATTTTAAGTTTCGCATCTATTTCTCATATTCAGTGAATTGTATTCTTTTTGAGAGATAAATGTCTTAAACCGTATTTGATGAACTGTTGGAAACCGTTTTCAAAGACGTCACAGAGTAATAATTATTTCAATACGATTTTAACACTGCAGGCGAGCTCAAACTTCTAAGTAAATAGACGAGATGACGATTAGAAATTCTCTTCGCTCGCTCCTAAGAGACTTCGCTCTAAAATTGATAACTTCACCACATTGTTTCAAGCTCTCTACTACCTTGAAGATTAACAAGGAGTGCCGTCAATGCATGGTCGTTAGGAATGCATAGTAGGGGGTGTGACTAGAGTTGCATGTCTCACGGGGTGAAGCGGGTTGTTTATCTATTTTGTATTCAAGATTGTCGGCTTACATCTTTGTGTGACGTCAAGATTTCTGTACTGAATTTATGTTGTCTTGTGAAATGATTAATGTAGTTATTTGTACCTACATGCCAAAGTGAACTTGTGTATTCGAAGACATGTGACATCTACCAACACACGAGGTGGACGCTGTCCTCTCCCTCACGCGTCCCGCCTCCTCCTTCGCTAGCATGACTGCTTCGCAGAGACAATGGACCACTCGATATGTATTAATATAATATGATGTCTTGTGTTCTGCATGGTATCAATTTTATTGTTCAATACAAGGACAGATCTTTGATTATATAATGTCTTAAGTCGTAACCCGTGGGACTAATTGAATTTAAGATTGCCAACGAAGAAAAGAGACGTGAAACACACAAATATCTGCATTCTCAAAGAGTACCTACATAATTTATTGGAAATGAGAGCAGTCTTAGCCACCTACAGCGACGTTTCCTCTCTCAAAGTGCAGAGATCTACATCCGATTACAAGCGATAAGGTACGACGTGACACGCTTTGAGATTTTTCTTGTAGCAATAACAAGACGTTGCAAAAATGTTTATGTAATGTGTTAGGTATTTATATTTATTAATTATTGCAGCACATTAAAAATGGGAACTAGTTTTTTTTTTAACGTGGTAAAATCATCAAATGTGTCCTCCCATCTAGGGCAGTGCAGGATCCTGACTGTCAGACTAAAAAAAAAAAGTACTGACTAAATTCTACGGTGTCTTCACGTTCCGGGGTCACGGCAGTTCGTTAGTCCCTCGACCACGGCAGGCTTTGGTCCTCTAAAGAAGGCCCCGTCATTGTGCTGACAGTCTTTGAGGCGCGTTTGGAACACAACGCGCCGACGACCCGGGCATGGTCCATGGTCAAACAGCGAGGCGCCCATTACTCGCCACCCGCAGACTAGATGTAAACTGTGGCAATACACGCCTCTTCCTTATGAGACATCGGTCCAGTACAGACGTGAAAATTAATTAAACTTGTCGTTATGTCAACGAGGCACAATTGAGGTGTCAAATGGGGTTCCGAACTTATTTTATCATTTTACCACCCAAAGAAAAGTTATTGTAGTATAAAATACTTATTTTTATTTACTTTTCTCAAATGATGTCATCCATATTCTTTAAAGATAGATTTCTGGTTCATTGACTTTATCGGAAACCCCTTATTCTACAGTTCACGTATCCATTTTATTACTGTGTTTGAGATCTTGATCAACAAAGTTAAATGTTTGTACAGACTTGAAGAGTAATATCGACGAAGTAGTTTACGTGGCGTCGTTAAACAACAGTTTAATATCACGTTAGATTAACTATTTTATAGTGTATCGGTGTCGCAAGAAATATTAATTAACACAACATTATTATTACAGTATCGAAATCTATGTATGTGTTTATTAAAGAAAAATAAAAACAGTAACATATTACAGAGATCAAATTTCTTTTTTTGTTCGAAAGAAGATTCTTCAGGAGTGACAAAAGAAAAGAAAAGTTATTTTATAGGTTATTTTACCCTTTTTTAGTTGTTGTTTTTGAAGGCGGTTACATTTTTTTTTAAAAAGCTTTTAATGTGGAAAGTGGAATTTGAACGGCATTCTGGTTCAGTATTAATAAAATATTTCAGCTTTCAAGTGGGAGTTGCGATGACCTAATTACATAGTAAGGCGTTTGGAGAAAAAGTTAGTCAACGCAAACGTCAACTTACGATATAAATAAGTTATCAAGGAGGAATGGCAATAAACATACATCTAACCAATTCATTTATTAAATCTCACATTTGTAAAGATAGGATTCTTGAAAATTTGCTTTTGTGTTCCTCTTTGTGGTCTCAGTGCGAGTGTTTGCTCACATATATCCGTCACATTCACGAGTCGTCGAGGCATCCCTTTGACCGCATACTCTCTGTAAAACTGAGAGACTCTTTTACGACGTGCAGCTTGAATTTCTAAGTTCATTTCTTTAAAAAAAATCTTAAATCTTTTATTTGGAATTTCTAGCTATTCGCCTCGCCATCTATTGTAGGTAAACATTATTATTTGATGATGTAGTCGTTTCGGATTAAACCTTGATACAATTTTCAATTTTAGACGAACAAGGTGTATAATTTGAAAATAACTTACGCCTTTAGCTACCTCGTTTGTTCAGAGGCGAGAGTAGACTTCTATTTATTTGTGTAATTCTTACTAACTTCTACGACGGCGATGTTTAAAATATTAAAATGTTCATTTATAAACTACAAACAATTAGTTTTAGTTATGAATAAAAATGGTTCATAACATAATGGCTGTATTTTAGTCTTTTATTATTAAATATTTCGATAAATAGAATGAAAATGCAAATCACTTTTATACATTCTGTTTTTAATCTCAGTTCAAAGTTACAAGAATTCTGCGTCTGTAATACAATTCATTGATTTCAACAAACAAATTGCTTTTCGGTTGTTTTTTTTTCAGTAGTAAACAATATCATTTTATTAGGAGCTCGCAATTTATGAGTGTCAAAGGTTTTAGATATTTTTTACAAGGTAAAATCTTAAAATGTCCCACCCAGGGCTGGACGGGAGGAATTATTGTCACTCTTGTACTGACTAAAATCCATGGTGTTCTTGAATAGCTCTTTACAATCCGGGATCAGGGTTACCTGATGAGGCAGTCCAGCAACACCGGCAGGCTTTGGCTCTCGAAGGCCCGTCAGATTGCCGGAAACTATTTGAGGCGTGCGTGGAACACGACGCGCCGTTGACCCGCGCATGGTCCGTGATCGGATGGCGAGTCAGGTTATGGTTTTAATCCGTCACTCCATCAAAAATGGCGTAGAAAAATATTCCGAAGAACACCGTATTCCCGTGAACCTATAAAGAGTGATTGGGCTTTTCTTTCTTCTTCTTTCCAGAGTGGAAATCGGTACAAAAAGTCTATGAAAACCAGTATAAAGCCATCGTTCCCGAATGTTTAAAATGATGATCATTATCGTTTTAAGGTGTACAAAATATCTATAGGTAGTAAAAAATAATTGTTACCCATATCCTAAGTACGATAACGTAGACTTTATTTTCCTTAGTTTTGTAACTATTTATTATTTTAGATTCTTATTTTAACCCAAAAGGTTGACAGGCAGATAATGCCTTAAGTCGTTAAGTTCGTATATTTTATCTATAAAAATAATTGTTACCCATATCCTAAGTACGATAACGTAGACTTTATTTTCCTTAGTTTTGTAACTATTTATTATTTTAGATTCTTATTTTAACCCAAAGGTTGACAGGCAGATAATGCCTTAAGTCGTTAAGTTCGTATATTATACCTATACCTTAGCCCATAGTTTTTCTCCACAAACCTACCTCCACGTTAACCTGCTACACTCGCGCACACAATAAATTAATTTCCCGGTACTTATGAGAAGTGTTAATGATGACGTCATTAGTTTCGGGTCATTTAGGGTGTTAGTGCCGACCTTATCTCATAGGCAGTAATGGCTATAATGATATTACCTACGTGCTAAATGGTAATGAGTTTTTATTAGCATCGTCAGTTTAATTGTCCTGAGATAATATGGGGGTATGGGATCTTTTGTGTGAAGGTTTTGTCGTAATAATTAAGGTATATGTTAATGAGGGTTCGTTAATAATCATCGTATTTAGGCTTGCTCCTTTATCCGGGAACAGGTTTTGCCTTTAGTCATTGACGTGGGCCTATCTCGTGTATCCATTCGAAGTTGTTTTATTCTGTTGGCTACATAAACTAAAAAGTAATATGTACCCAACATAATAAAAAAAAATTGTGTGAAACGGTGTATGTCAGTGTCTGTACAAACTTAAAGTTAAAAACAATTATGTACAGACCAACACCGGACACATTGTACGTATAAAATACTATATTAATAAGTCAAACCAATTGAATGTACTATATTGAACCCTATTCTTATTAAAACAAATGTTTTTTTCGCAATACATCTCACTTTTATTTTCTTTTTGTGCCTAGATTTATCTCTTTCATCCCTCATGACACCATTCTAGTGTAAACTTATTATTTTTAATGGGCAAACACAAAAGGAAAAACACTTTGATATTATGTTTTCTAAGAGAGAATCAAATAAGTGGGTACAGGGAAATATGGAATGAAATAGGTTACTTAGGCAAACACGTTACATAGAACTGATTCCATTGTTATCCAATTACATGAATCTCTATAAATAGGCATCTGTCAGTGCGTCGTATTTACATAAGTATTTCGGTACAGAGAAATCATTATGATTTGTGGTTCTAATGTTGATGAGATTGCAGTCTGATTCTTTTTATGCTAACGTGGCATTTTTTTTCTGGAAAGGTACCTAGTTCTGGACACTACTAAGGTTTATGCTATGATCGTATTTTAAATCTGTACAAGTAATGCTATTTAAGATAGAGTGATCATTCAAATAATTATATACTCAATACCATCTAAACATAAAACCTGTTTTTTTTTAACACTTTAAGGTTAAAATCAAATTATTTACTTTTACAAATATGGTAATTTGGACGTCAGAAATCATCAATTTTCCATTCTAATGAAAATGTTCACAATGATGGTTGCCATCTTCATGAAGGGTCTGTTTACACCCTGCATAGGTTCGTACCAACTCATTGCTCGCCACGCATGATTTTATTTTGTCCGGCGCGTGCTGTTTTCGATTGAAAACTCAACAATATTCCATCAGACTTTCATAACAGGCCAATCCCTTAGGCGTTGTTGACGAACAAACAAGTAAACAGCTTTTCAATAGATTAGTTTATTTTGAAATTGTTCTAGAAGCTTCGATCACTGAGAATTTTGATAATAGTATTTTGGACCAAATTTCGGCAATGCGGCCAAGATTAACGCCATTACTTTTTGCATCTGAATAGATCGAGGCTAAAATAAAACCCTATTTAAAAAAAAACATGCTGTATAATTCGATATTAAACCAATGCAACTAGAGATAAGGTGTAGGACTAACAGACTTTTGCTCTAGAACAAGATAATTTAAGCTCACTTTAAAAAATTAATAAAGCTAGACGTTCAGTTGGTAATTGCACTGCATAATTAATTAAATTACTATGAATTAATCTTTATAAGGCCAGAGAGTAATAACCCTTTGCTGCTCTTCAGGGCTTGAAGGACTGTTGATTTATCTGAACAATTGGATCAAACATTAAATAAAATACATCTTATTTGTTACAAAGGTGCCCATCGGTCTAACCAGTTAGTAAATTATTTAGGCCACCCGTAGTAAAAGTAAAAATCAATATAATGAATTTTTCTCTTGGACTTAATGTAGCCCATAATCAAAGATGAAATCCAGCACGCGTAGCATGGCACTGTAGAAACGGGTTTTGTCGACGGTAGAATAGACACATTGACAGAACGTAAAAGATTTTTATCGATTTAAGCATAGCAATGTTGAAATTCAAAAAAGATAAATTTCTATTCTTTAATAGTATAATAATCATGTCATATTTGTGCAAAAAAAAACTGTCGATATGTATAGAAATAACGATGAAATAACTTTGTCTTTTCTTGTTAGAATAGAGATAGAATCATCATGCTACGCGTGCTAGGACAAGGATACCCAGAAACAAATAGATGAAAAAAAAAATGATTGCAAAATAATCTTTCTTACTAAATTATAATTTTCTAAGTTCGTCGTCTACCCAGTCACCCTGTACTTTAAAGTACGGACTAACAGAGTATATTACGTAAATCTCTTAAGCAGTCTAGATTAAGTCAAATACATCAGTGTAAGTCAATCATAATTTCGCTAAGAGAAATACAGACGAATATATTACTCCTACTGCGTAACTTAGACTTACATGAAACTTGAATTTAAATTTTAATCAAGCGTAGAATACATTATCTCGGCTCTAATTGTGATTTAGTGGTTCGTAAAAAGGGTCGAAGAGCTTTTATATGCATTCAAGTTTAAGTTTAAATTTTGAGGTTTTGGATTGAATAATTTAAATGGGTGCAGTTATATTAATTGCCTTATCTGACTTACGCTCAGAAAGGATTATAGATGCTATATATTTCTTTCAGATAAATTTTGATGGATGCGGGTTGTGTAAAAAAAAACGATTATATTTATAAAAAAGAAATGTGGATTTTCTCTTGAATTTTTTCGAGATTTTGAGACTAGAGATAATGAAAAATATGTCTGAAACCTGAACTCTTCGAGCCTTACACTCTCGTATTACGAGTAAGGTATTCCTAATTTATTATTCTGCATACCTATCTTGTGCATCTAATTAACCGATAGTGCTCCATATCGAAGCTAATATTCGAAGTATTTTGTAAACTGCACATGAATATTCAAAATTGAACGCTTTCCTAATAAACTAATTAACATTTCAAAATGCTTGTAATATTAATAATGATTTGAGAAGTTAAATAATGTTAATATTTAGTTGAGCCAGTCAATTTATACGCGGTTAGACTAAAACTATTGGAATTAGTGGTTTTGTGGATTGGCTGATGCATAATAACGCTCGAGTCAACTTTAGGCTTGATAGGATAATTATATATTACCCTTACCGGATAAATTCAGTGCTTAAAGTCATTATAACTACCATTTTAGACTTAAAAGTGAAGGTCGTAAGGACCGTTTCAGTTACATTTTATTTATAAGTAGTTCATACATCTTAGTATCAATAATACCAATATATTTGTACACGGTAATTATCACCCACCCATTTCAAAGAAATGTGGATGTTTAGCTTCAGTTTAAAAGATAAGATAGTTTTGGAGCTGATAAGTGCCGTAAGCCGCGTCTTGCAATACAGGGGCTGGTCGCTAGCATAATACAATGGATTCATGGATTCGTAACTTTAAAGATTGCTCTCATAATAAAACAAGTTTTCGGTACAGACAGATAGGCACTAATCGTTGAAGATAAGAAAGAAAGAAAAGAAACAGGAAAAACTGCCAATCCTCAACCTGTGTCTAATTTGTGCGATCGCATAAGATAACACGGGGTTCATTTTACCTGCATCGACCAGTACCAATTTTCATTGACCGGTCTGTACCGACAACCTACTTCTTTATGAAAGCTTCTTTAATAATATCGGGAAAACATCACCTATTGGTTAAACAATCGTGTTTTAGAAAAGTGACGCTCCATCTAGAACACGTGACTCATTCAAGGCTGAAATTCTACGGTAGTGTTATTGAAGCTCTCACTTTGCATGACTGTCAAAATCACAGTTATCTTTATTCCTTTTACATAAAAGTTGATTGTAGGTTGTTATCGTCAGATGTAAAATAACTAAGAACATCTTTTTGAGAACAAGCTAGGTGAATAATAAATCTAAACAGTTTTAATAGTAAATTGTCTGAACATTATCAAAACAAGATATTTAGGCATTTGTACTCCTCTTAGCAATTATCCGAACATTTCTGTTATAAAAAGGTTTTCAATCAAGCTTTTCAACCAAAGCTTACAGAGATCTGAACAAAAGAGTTCATAATTAATTGAATAAGTATCCAATTGAACATAATTTTATTAGTTACGATCGGTTCAATTTTATCTATGCTTTAAGGGTCATGAAAGGGCATGGAAAGGTCAAATAGTTCATGAGTTTAACGTGATTTATGTAAAAACGTAAAGCACCAACGCTATTTTACATTTTTTATTTGACATGAATGTACACTGATGTAAAAACGTAAAGCACCAACGCTATAAATATACATGTTTTATTTGACATGAATGTACACTGATGCATAAGGATCGACGGGGTACGGGGAGTCTCCTCGCAGAGGATGTCAGAAGATAGATAGCCGAGGGAGACCTAGAAAACTGGCGTGAATACTTAGATGCTTTTATGCGAGATAGGCCGGAGAAATCTGCACAAAGGTAAGATCACAATCCTTAGGAGGTATTTGTAGAAACGTAAGGATGAAGTCATTAGGGTATAAGCCATCTTTATTTCAAATTTTATGCCGGGTCCAGACTGGTGTAATGTAACGCGAACCCACGGTGTAATGTAACGGGAATTGTAGGTGTGGACGGCACCGCGAGCATTACATGTAACGCTCGCGGCTGTTCCATCGGCTGTCGGTTTTTGCTCGAACACAAAGCTGCACGCAGTATTCGCGTTCTCAATTCGCTGTGAGTTCGTGTGCCGTCCAAACTGTACTCGTATACACGTAATTGTTAAATTCGCGTTACGCTAGTCTGGACCCGGCATTAGTCAAATCGATTAAAAATCCCGTAAGTACTGATATGAAATACCGGGACAAAAGGCTTATCCATATATTATGATTTCTATGACAGGTCGTGAAACAAGTACATACTTAAAATCAATCTCAGTCCGTGAAAAATATTAGTATTTTGGTTTCAGTTTTATGTAACACATTTTCAGTTAACATGAAATGATTCTACAACCATTTTATTCGTTTAAAAAAAGAAAATAGAGAATGTGTACAAAGAACGTGATATTTTTAACCGTTTAACTGAGACGTGCTTAGAAAAACATCAACGATTCTGAACGCAGCAATTTCTTACAAGGCAATAGTATTTACCGAAGAAAAAGTTATTTAAGAGGAGCTTTGAGACTCCGGAGTTAACAAAAAATGTCTCGAAAAGCAACGTAGGTATTTAATGAGGCGGAAAAAGCTAAACTTGGCCAAAAGAAAAGTGACTGCCAAGAAAGTTAAGCTTCAAGAAGTGAGGTATGCCGAGTAAATTTGCTGTAACGAATATTAAAGCGACGAACTCTAATTTTTCTTTTGTTTTGTTTCAGTTCTTCTTCAGTGGGTGTCATTATAATCGGTGGCTTTGAAACGTTTAAATAATCGTTTTATTCGTTTTTATTTTATTTAGTTCAGATTCAGATATTTATTTGCAACAATGTAGGTACAGGTATAAGATGATACAGTTGAAGGTTTCCGCTACATTCTACCTTACGGCATGCAAATTTACAGAAATAAATAATAAATCAATACTTTAACATTAGTTTTAAATATCACTAATAAGTACAATAGAAGTCACTGAAATGAATTGAATTTAGCCCTATTCTACGAACTAAAGTGAATACATGCAAATTACATAGTCATATTTCCTTATCATTTAAAAAGTCATTGATACAATAATAGCATTTTTCTAATAATAGTGCAGTCAGCTTAGATTTAAAAATACGAATAGGGTGTTCTTTAAGACTGTGTGGAATTTTATTATATATGATAGGTCCCATTGACATAATATTTTTCCTTAGTAATGCTGTCTTGTATTTGCCTGTGTGTAATAAGTTTTTATATTGTTGTCTTATTGGGCCTGACCGAGTTCTCAAGTCGGCTAGTGACGGAAATAAATAAAAATTCGATTTAACAAATATTGCAACCTCTAAAATGTACAACGATGGAAAGGTCAATACTCTCAGCGACTTAAACACAGGCACACAACTGTCTGTAGTTTTCAAATTTAACATAGATCGTATACAGCGTTTTTGGGCTTTGAAAATCTGTTCCCTCTCACTACAATTAGTAGTGTAGTAGTAGTAGTATTAGTTAAAAGCTCGTTAACGTTACATAAACGTTGATGGTTGATATTTTAACGGTTGGCTGTAAATTATTACCCAAAGTAACTTATGAAAATACTTTTATTTTTTTTAGCACTGAATAATTTCATAAAGGGGTATTGTGGAAATGTTTTTCTTACTTGATATTGCCTTTTATTTGAAAAACAATAATTCACAATGATGATAATGTTAATTAAATAGGTATACTTACATTTATATACTTGTCATGTTTGTATTTTGGTACACACTTTTCACTGAATCTCCTAAACCAATTTCAATGAAACTTTCTGAATGTGTATGATTGATTGCAGTTTGAAATATAAAATGATTAGTGACAGCTTACAAAAAGGGAGACAGGTTGCTAGTTGTTGAATTATGTATGTTTTTTCATATTTAAAATTCTGCTACCAACCAAATCTTTTCGTTTTTTTTTATTTATAAAAGCTGTATTTTCCATTCAATATTAACGAATACAATTTATATTCACAACATACAAAAAATATTAACACGATGTCACGCTTCATTTATTAAGGCACATCATCAAATATTCAATACACAAACCACAGCACATACTGTTAGGGGTTTTGGTTTCCGCACTTAGTCCTTCATGTGGACCATTGTGCGTGGGCCGTAGTGGCCTTTGGTGGCTTATTCCAACCAGCCCACCTCCCTCCAGAAGTTGATCAAGTTCTTTGGTCTGTGGAGAACATCTGTGTAAGTCCTGGGCGTCCCGAGGGTCTCTGTCCTGATCTGGGTGACACCTGTGCACTCGAAGAGCACATGCGCAACGGTTTCCTCAGTCTCCATGCAAGCCCTGCACAGGGGACTGTCCGTTATGCCTATTGTGTGGAAGTGTTTGTTTAGGGAGCAGTGTCCCGTTATGGTCCCTGTCAGCAGACGCATGCCGGTCCTATCCAGGCGTAAAAGACGTCTGGTTAGCCTGCCATCTAAGGATGGCAGAGCTTCCTTGGATTGCCTGCAGCCTGGTGTCGAGGTCCACCATCTCTCCGCTTGTGTAAGGATGCGCTCCTGCAGCCATCTACGTATCTGGTTGAAGGGGATGGGTATAATGGGTTCAGGTCCGCAGACTGATGCGCTGGATGCTCTCCTAGCTAGTTCATCAGCCGCGTCGTTGCCCAGTGATCCGCTGTGTCCTTTAATCCATTGTAGTGTCACTTTGTTGCGTTTAGATACCGTTAGACGTTCTAGTGCATTGTGACATTCTAGTATTAAGCTTGAAGTGGTATATCGTTTCTCCAACGATTGAAGAACTGAGGCGCTGTCAGAGAGTATACGTATATGGGTGTCCGTAACTCTTCTGGCCTCTATCGCATATGCTGCTTGTATAATGCCCATGCATTCCGCCTGATAGACGGTGTTATACATTCCCAGCGGGCTGGATATATTTATGTTAAGGTCGTGTGAGAAAACTCCAGCCCCGGTTCCGGAAGCATTCTTTGATCCATCTGTGTATATCCTCAGCTCTTTCGGGCCTGAGTAGTCATATTGCTCTTCTGCAAGTGTGATACTGTAGTGTTTTGCGAAGTGGTATTGTCTTGGGGCTTTGTCGCAAGGTGATGCCATCATTGGCTGTTGTTCGATCGCATCATTCTTTATTCGCGTGTGTTTAATTCTTGAGTCTTTGTTTAGGGTTCCCAGGGCATGAAGCCTAAAGGCGGCTAGGGCCGCCTCTTTCTGCACGATGAGGTGTAGAGGTGGCAGTCCAAGCATTGCCTGTAGGGCAGCGGTGGGTGCAGTTCTCATACAGCTAGTAATTGCCATACAGGCGAATCGCTGCAGCTTTTCGAGGTCTTTTTGGGTTGTGCTCAGGTTTGTTCTGGGCCACCAGACCAATGAGCCGTACGTGACTGTTGGTCGTATGACAGTGGTATATAGCCAGTGAGTGGTCTTGGGGCTGATCCCCCAGTTCCTGCCAAGCATTCGCTTGCACTGCCACAGGGATATGCTGGCTTTTGTAGTGATGTAGTTGATGTGTTTTGCCCAATTTAGCTGTTTATCCAAAAAGATGCCCAGGTATTTGGTTTCAGTTGATAGGCTTAGGGTGGTTCCAAAGAAACGTGGAAGCTGTAGGGTCGTCAGCTTCCTCTTTTTTGTGAAGAGAATCAGCTCGGTTCATCTCGGTTCATCAATCAACCACAGCACATTTCACATCGCTTTACGATCAAGCAAAACCTTTTATACGTGTTTTTATAACCTTTTTAAAGCGTTAGATTTTATGTTAAAATAAAAAAAAGAAAGAAAAAAATGGAACTCTTTTGTTTTCGGTTTTATGATCTCGAATATTTTGCTTGGATTTTCTGTGAGGCATACAAAGTAAAGCGGAGGGGTGTGTTTACAAAGCAAACGGGTTCCGGCAAACACATGCTCGTACCATACGCTTAGCGCTTCGCCTTAATTAAGTGCTTTGCGAACCACTTTAGTTAGCGACGTTGGCTCAAATGATTATCAGTGAATACATTGGTGATGCTCGTTCTGACGGTTGCTGGTAACCTATGGATGGTTTTTGCTGAAAAATATTGTATGATGGAACTCAGTTTGTGATTTGAATAACTGTGTGATTTGATTTTGCTTTATGTACCAATACGATAATAGTTATTTGTTATACAAGAGTGCAAAGTTGATTTTTAACCGCGTGCTCAATTTTGATGACCGAGCAAGCGAATGATTCTAAAATTGAATCACGAGTGCAACGAGTGATTCAAAATTAGAATCATGAGCGATAGCGAGGGAATCAAAAGAGCACAAGGTGAAAAATCTTTGCACTCGAGTGCAACACGTAACTTTTCATCCCACCTCAGCGAGGAAATGACTAAATGCAAAAACAAATAAAAACAGATGTACATTGTACAAACACAAGATAGGCTTTTATTTCAGTTTAGGTATTAGCTATGACATTATTATAGAACAGAATAATTTTTAAATTAAAACAAATAATAAAGTTACTTATTTTTATCTTGGTTTGTCATAACATAACAATAAGACGTGAAAGGAAAACCGCACAAAGCAAATAAAAAAGGTAAAACAAAGTACTGAACCAAGAATGTTCCGGGTCTGAGATTTTAACAAAATAATTGTAGATTACGCTCCAAGGGAGGCGTATTGAATTCCGAAGCGATACTAAGGATTCTGGGGGTGAACCTCCGTCCGTAGCGCAGCGAGAAGGTTCAAGTGTTAACACCCGAAAGAAACGAGGGAATAAAGTTAAAAATCCTTAGTGAAGCGAGGGATTCAAGTTAGCCCAAGGCAACGCAGCCTTACACCCGAGGAGCGTACTCTGCTTTCCCACCTGTGTACCACATCAAATTTTAAAAATAGAATTTGTTTCCTCGACAACCTTCGAACGTCAAGTGGGCACCACAGCAAGCGATCAGCTGTTGCAGTCACCGGCCGCCATTACTGCTGCTACTCTTTTGTTCATACGATGTTCTAAATTCAAATTTACTTTATTCACTAGAGGATAAAAGCGGCTTTTACTCACTTGAGGATAAAAACGGCTTTTACGGTCAGATATCGAAGAGCAAAAGTACCCTTTCCGAGATGGGGGGATGAAAAAGATTTTTTAATTTTTCACCCAGACTAGGAATTTCTCCTGTGTCGTAATAAATTGGGAGTGTCTGTTCTTATTGAACTACTGAATGAAGTCAGTGCATACGCCATAAAGAAGTTATTTTGAATTATGCATAATATATAAATAGATACTCCAATTTTTGCAAACATACATAGTAAACTTCTAAATACTCAAAATAAATTGCCTCGTCTCGCGTCTCGTTGGCAATTTAATTTGAGTAAATAGGAACTTCTCAAAAGGTAGGTACATCGTATCATTGCATCGGCCATTGTCTGTGAAAGCAATAAAACTACTACTGATATTAGTTCTAAAGTATTAATACCAAAACCTGGTCAGGTCTAGTTATTAGCAATATTCGCTTAATTTTTTATGCAAAATATAAACACAGCTGTATGGAACTATCATCTTTTTTATGTCATAAAATCATTGAACGAGTCCTCCTGTTGTTGAACATTAAAGGTTTTGTACTGCAAGAACTATCTACCAGTAACTAGGGCCAAAGTTTTACTTACGAACCTAACTAACATACCACACAAATCCAATCTAAAATCTAACTCAGCAAACACAACTTTATCAAGACGAGGAACTATTTCAAGACGACCGGTATTAAAAACAAGGTATAGGAGAACTTTATACTCCTAAGTTCCGCTCGGATCTTGCTCGAGATTCGATGATGCCCATGATTAGTGGACCCCGGATACTCCTAAAACTATTCCAACTTGGAGCAATAAAAACAAGTCCACGAGTTTACGAGTGAGTACCTAGATTGGAATTGAAGAGTTCTTGTTACGGTGGTTTGAGTGACGTAATAAGAAGTCTTTAGAATTTTGTATGTTACGTGTGAATATGTGGTGTAACCTTTATATAAGTTTTTAAACTGAAATTTATAAAATACCTACAATAGTCTGTCTTGGTATGGACATGTGATGAGGAGGGATGACACTCATGTGACTCAGAGAGTGATGAGTATTTGATGGATGGAGAGGAAGGGGAAGGCCAAAGAAAAGATGGATGGATTGTGTAAGGGATGATTTGAATGAAAAAGGAGTAAATGGTATGGTAACGTCTGATAAGGAAGAATGGAAGAAAAAAACTGCCCCAAGTAAAATGGGATGAGGGCAGGAAGATGATGATGATGAATAGAAGTGAATTGTCATACACCGTACCCATATTTCTTTATTTGATATTAACCTTGCTTGAATCGTGTTCGAATACACATTAATAAAAATTATCACTTTGAACTCTGGTTAATTACTTATACAGCTGAACGACCATTATTGCCGCAGCGAAAACAGCATTTCAATACAAAAAGCGTGGTGTAATTCACCTGTAGTGAGCTTTCAATATGTGTAAAAGTAATGAAAACTGATATTTGGTCTGCTTCATCGTCATCATCATTGGTGTGTTTTACCTAGTCTGGGTATTGGTCATCTACGCAAGTCTCACTTGAAAAGTGTTTTTTTATTATTAGCCTTTCAAATCGGAGTTACTTTTTGAGAGAGTTTTTTCTAAGGCAAACGGCATGACCTAGCTTATTTTTTTTTTTAGCGTGGTAAAATCATCAAATGAGTCCTCCAACCCTGGGCAGGGCGGGAGGGACTGTCAGACTTGTACTGACTAAAATCCACGGTGTCCTTCAGTAGCCCTTTATGGCATGACCTAGCTAGAACTAAAACTTCGAAGACAAGGCGACATCTACCAACAGACACTGATGACAACCCAAGTTTGTTGTTAATTACCGTGGTAAAATCATCAAATTAGTCTTCCTACCCCGGTAGGAGTGGAAAGGACTGTCAGACTTGGACTTACTTAAATCCAATCCGGTGATCCTTCACTAGTCCTTAAGTTTCAGGGTCACGGTTACCTGACGAGACAGTCCTGTGACCCTTGCAGGCTTTGGCCTTCTTAGGGCTCCGTCAGATTGCTGACATCTCTTTGAGGCTCGCGTTGGAATACGACACGCCGTCGACCCGGCTATGGTCCATGATCGGATGGCGAGTCACCAATTGCTACCCACAGTCCGCATACCCGTGGCTACGGTAGCCGGAAATAGAAGTAGTATAGTAAGGTCATGTTTTATATTCAACCATTAATCGCATTTTCAAAAATAGTATACCACTTGTAACTACTTACTACTCGATCCTTCTAAATAAATTGGTCTGGCTTCAGCTACAGAAACGATCTATTTAAAGATCAGAAAATACCTTTCAAATCAACGAAGAGGTTCTCTTAAGTGCAAATAAGCGACGCCGACGTAATAAAACCAATTTCTTCCGCACTGCAGAAAACCCCGTACCTACTCGTTCAACTATCTTTAGTAAGAAACCAATCTTGATTGAAAATCTTACAAACAGGAGCTTAAAAAGTATTGGCCTACATCCCGTTCCTTCGCCTAGCGACAAACGAGAAGTTTATTTTTAGCGGAATACTTATAAAATAAAGAGTAGATTCAATATTTTTTTATACTAAAATGGAACTTTGTAAATGCAAGTTTGGATATTTGGATGGATGGTCACAACAGCTAAACAGATTTTGATGCAATTTGACTCAGACATATGCAATAGTTTGGAATTTTACATGGGATTTAAAGAGTGTCACGTTAATTTTTGACTTACATGCAGACTAAGCCCCTGGTAACAGCTGTTATTTTTAACCAACTTCAAAAAGAAGGAGATTCACACTCTTCGCTTCCGGAAGTCGGTGTTTTTGGTTATTATTTCATTGACATTGTTTTTGAAGTCGGTATTTATTTTCTTTTAACTTTTTTTGCATCTTACGTCAGTAGCAAATTTTTCAGCTATTAGAAATTAAAAATTGGCTTGCTTCTTTGTGGAAAAGTTACCAATAGTATCGAAATATTTCTTCATTCAGTATCAAAACTTGGTTCAAGTAGTATTCTTGTGAAGTATGATTTAAGCTATGAACACGAAAAGAGAATGTCGAACTCTGTCAATCAACGCACGAACAAATTGGAATTGGAGTCTGTCAGACTTCGTACCAATTGCGGAGCTTTTGAGATAACTTTTCAAAGGGGTCCTAGAAATAGGTTGTTATTTTAGGTGGCATTGGATATTTGTCTAAATAAGATGGTGCCCTATTTATAAACAAAATTTTAAAGGTTACAATGTCATTAAGATGATTTTTAAACAATACCGCTCATTCACGTTGTTAAACGACAAAACATTTTACGTCGTCTCATAGCACCGCTTTCTCGCGCGATTGAGCAATGTCAACAGTTTTCATTCCAGCCGATTTTGAACCGCGATACGCCATGTTTCGCAACCTCATCCAACCGTGCCGCGCCGATGAGCGGTGCCCAAAATGTTCTTTTTTTTATTAGATAGAAAAAATACTTTACTCCGATTAAACAAATGCTTTAAATGGTCCTATTTGTGTAAATAAATACATCAATATAAATAAAAATCATTGCAACACACGTAAAATCAGTTTGTATTCACTTTATACGAGTAATAAATCCAATCGAAACACCAATAAAAGTCTAACGTAATAAAAGCCGAACAACAAAAATTTACATTATAAAGTCATACAGCAGACTGATCAACAATAATTGGTTATTTCACGGATTTCAGACATTTGGTGTGAATTTCGGCTGCATTCAATTTCATTTGCAATTTAATCCAACTTATAAATTCAATTAAGACACCCTCGACATGAATTGACTGCTCGGTTGGGCCTACCGTCGCAGTAGCGACTGCTGAATGACGGTCTTTTCCTACCCAAAAGCTCATTGGGTATCCTAATATGGAATCCAGACCCATGGCGGACGCAAACGAAATAAGGCTTATAGGAAAAAAATAATTAAACATTTTCGTATAAAGGGTGTAAAAGACCCGTGTTCTTCCAAACTGATATTGCGTTTATTTTTTTCTCTAAGAATGTCCCTGCAGTAAGCCTGAAATATGGTAGTTGGCAGTATGGAACTGGCTCACCTTGGAAAATATTATAAGCCTCTGTTTCTGGGACTGTTTCACCAGCGCTAGCATGCCATCGGACTGGGATTAGGGTGGACAAAGACAAGAAAGTTGTGCAAAGACTATGTAATGTGCCTGCAATAATTTAGTTTTTTTAAAATAAGTCCAGAGCAGAGCGGTAGGGACTGCCAGATTCGCTTAGACCGAAAACAGTTAATATAACTATTATATTTTTTCCTGCAATTCCTCTGAAAACAGGCAGCGGTCGGAACGGAATACCGAATGTAAGCTGTACAGGTTTAACAATGAATGTTAATGAGGTAAAATGCGTTGCGAGCTTCAAATACTCGTAAACTTGTGTTATGTTCTATTTGGCATACCGCGTAATAGCATTATATTCAATACGGATCATCGTATAATTTATGTAAATGTAGGTTTTTGCTGACTTGAATTGCATGTATTTACTACATAAAACTCTCAATTTGAAACTGACAGTGTTTTTGACTGACATAATTAAAGAAAAACAATGTGTTAGCTAAGGCCGGTTTTAGTGCCGACGGTCGGTGCGTACGTCGGTCGCGCTTGTCTATGAAATTTTACAAATCGCTACAGTGCTTAATCGACCTTACGCAGGCGTATATATTGCTAAGTGCATACGAGGACCTTCGTCGGCCGACGCGCTTTGGAAACATTTTAACGCGTACAGTGCTACATCATCACATCATCATAAATATAATCGAACCTACTAGTTAAAAACTTCAAAGACATTGTCTGATTTTATCTTTTTAGTGATTTAAGTACTTAATTTGATCAAACATGGTATACCGAAAGACTAATTACCGAATTTCGACTTCGCGAACTTCTGTGGACGTGTTATACCAAAGAGCGTGATGCCAAGTTAAAAACCTGGGTATAAGTTTGTACAACTTTGTGTCCGCTTTTCGATGAACAGTCGCAGGGAACGAAAAATTGTATAATAAGTAGTGTACGTGTTTGTAACTGTACCAGTCCGGCCTGTTTACTTGGTCAGGAGAGCACTGAACGTTACACATTGACCATCCGATATGCGTGTCGTCAGACGATCGGTCAAGCACTAAAACCGGCCTAATATATGAGCTTGAAATTATTAAAACATGTTATTTATGACAGCTAGTAAAACGGAATAAATTCACCTACCTACATAATATCAAAAGCTTCGAATAAATTATCATTAGAACAAAATAATTATATTAACAAGCCACGATATTTTATGTACTTTAAAAAATACTTAATTTTACATACATTCATAATGATTAAACCTCAGCCAATAAATTGTCAGCTTCTGTCTTTTTCCAGTACCGTGCTAGCTAACAAGACTGGTTAAAATGTTAATAGACCACATAAGACATGAATGTGTTCGTCTCAAAACAAACAGACATAGAATAGACAGTTACAGAAGGACGGATCCATACAACAAGTGAATACGCACACACACTAATAGACACGCAAGTAAACTCAGAATTTTCAAAATTTTAATCCAGACCTAAAGTATTTAATTTTGTAATCAATAACCGGAATTAGTCTGGTCGCATGTAACCATAGTTACACAGGGAAACCTATAATTGGCCATATAAACTGTAATATTCATATTTTGTAAAACATTATTATGTATCGCTGTTGGTTACCTAAATAAATAAATAAATGCAAGCACGCTTGCGATTGGCATTTCTTTATCTTTCTGTTTGAGGTCGCTGCAAGTATGCATATGTGTGAGTGCGCCAGTTATCGGTAATTCTACTGAATTAACCCTCTGCTTCTATTTATTCTGTGGCGTTTATCTCCTGGCGTCCGTGAAATGTAATTAAACGCTCTGAAGACGTTGATTCCATTCACAAAAACCCTTTCAAGGTTCAACAGCGACGTTATTTTACTTGTGTAATAACATTTTGAGGAAGAATGTGAGATTTTATTTTCTAGTTTACTCAAAAGAAAGTGTATTGATATTTTATTTGAAGTAGGAAGTATGAAAATATATATTATCAAATAATTTTATGTGGACTGGAATAAAGTGGAAATTAAGCTCGTTTTTAAACGAAGACAATAACACTTTTCAGCCTTTCAGTATTGGTGAATATTTTGTAGGTAGCCCCACACTACGATTTTCTCCTGTCATGGGCGTTTATAAACAAAAAAACTGACATACACAAACACCTAGACCCGGTGCAACTACTTGTATAACCTACAACTCCTACACTACTCCTACTGCAGGCTACTGTCTGCTACTACTACTACAATCGACACCGTGATATCGACTGCTCGAAGAAATCCAGATACCTACCTACCCTCTAAAATTGTGAACGTAGAAGCGATGAATATTATATATTTTGATCATCATCATCATCAGCCTATAAATGTTCCCACTGTTGGGACACTGGCCTCCTCTCTGAGAGAGGGAGTGGGCCATTATCCACCACGCGGTCCCAGTGCGGGTTGGTAGATGTCACAATTAGTTGGTAGAATCAAATATTTGAAGACAAAATATTTGATTCTACATGTCGGCTTCCTCACGATGTTTTTCTTCACCGTTTTGAGAGCAGTGATGATGAAATAAATTACAGAAAGCAATGCGCCTGGCTGGGTTCGAACCCACGACCTACAACTCGTAAGTCGAGGCCAATACCACTGGGCCACCACTGCTCTCACTCTCTGTATTTTGATCAATATTGTTGAATACCCTTGAGTGTAAACATACATCGAGAATCTTCAAGAAATCATGACTGTGCGTTTCTGTATTGTGAAGAAAATTAATGATCCATCGGATATGTAGAGCAGCTGTGATACGAATGGCCTTGTGCATCTCCCATAAGAGATAATATCTCAGATATCCCGGAAGAAATTACTTTATCTACTCTGGAAGCTATCAATCATCAAGGCATTGTGTTATGATTGACGGAATGTACCATTTGATACCGATTACACTTGTGTGACATTCAAGAATTTGATTTGAGGCTATACAAGGTTAAATTTTGGTCGTTTATTAAAGCGACCAAGATTTCATGCCCCGAATCGATCCTCCAAGAGATTACCCTTGGAGGATCGAGTAGGTACATGAAACACTATCGATTTGTAAACATAAAATTAAAAAATAAAGTACTTTTATTTCTGAAACTGAAATTAATATTCGCGTATACGGAATTCATTTCTTTAAGTAAAGAATAGCTAAGCGAGTTCATTGGCCGTAGGTAGTAGTCGGTCGTCGCGTACCAACTACCTACGGTCATTGAACCCTTTTTTTTTTTAACCCGTTTATTTTTTTAATTTCATCTTTACAAATTGATAGTGTTTAATGTACCTAATCGATCCTCCATGGGATTAAAACGATAAAATGTTGACGGTGTATAACCCAAAGCATAGGAAAGTATACATAAGTAGCATAATCGTAGTATGGTAGGTTCGCTCGCAGATTTAAAAACTAGATTTTCTTCGATGCTAAGTAGATAATATGAATTTAGAAGTGACTACGATAGTTCTTTTTTACAGTGGAGTTTAAATAAAAGTGTTCTAATTATATTTATTTGCAGTCCCGCAGTGCCCACCCGGCTTAGCTAGCAAATAAGTTAATTTATGAATAAAGACTGCTTTAAACTGTATTTTATTTTATTTGTGAATCTCACAACAAACAAAGCAACATAGTAAATTTTTTACTATTTATTTATTAGTTCACTTGATATTATTATATTTCTACAATTTTGTTTCCAAAACGGGAGCAAAAATAATACTGCCGTCATCAAGATAAAGCGGGTAGTTACAAAATTGTAAAGGTTTCTGAAACTTGACAGATGAGAACGTAAAAATAACTTAAATATTTAATTTGAGTCTTACAGTGAAGAAAGAAACTATAAGGAAACCAGATTCTTCCGGAACATGGAAAAACAACTTAATTTTCTCGAAAAGCAAAGTTTGTTAAAGTTCATTACACGACAACACAAATAAGTTTGAAGTAACAAGATTTGGCTATGTAAGTGGATTTCAATAAATCTCGGTTATATTAAAATCTAATCTTTTACCTTTCATCTTTTCATTTAATCTTATTGTATTACGGTACGGCTGAAAGAGATTACTTAGTAAAATCAGATTTAAATATTCTTTTTACCAGACTACACCCGAAGGAGAGTTATGTTTAAAACCTTGTCTTCACGCTAAGGATTTTTCCTGTAACGTGGGTGCATTAACAAGCATATAAATACACATACATAAATACCCAAAACTGGGACAGCAATTTTTATGTCATAAAAATATTTGCTCCGTTTGAGAATCAAACCCGCAACACATAGTTGACCACTGCCCAACCGTGCCATTAAGTTATTTTTAACAACCAAAGGAAACTTCCACAATATTTGTTCCAACACACACTTGGTGTATTTCCTTATATACTAATAGTTTGAGTGTATATAAATAAGCTACTTCAAAGAAAATTCTATAAATAAGACCCCTTACCTACTTTTGCCTCAAGGATTGTCTAAAAATAGATAAAGTAAAAACATTTCCATCGTAAGTTTACACTCTCATGTATTAAAAGTCTATATTAAACACAAATAATTTTAATACACATACATTAAAACGATAAAAACTTTCCATAACGTAATCGGAATATTAAATAAGGCCGTCGGTGAATGAACGGAGGTTCAGCCAATCGTCTTTGAGCACGAGATCCCGGCTTTGCGCTTTACAGATTGTGAATGATTAATCGAGAAATATCGAGAATTTTCTGAAAAGGCTGACTAAATTGAAGTGCAGTTAGTACTGAAAGGCGTCAATCTAGTTACAACGAGTGATAACAACTTCAAATTGAAGAATTTATTTGAAAACTATTAAAGATTTCATAAAAGGGTTTTGTAGGAGCTTTAAAAAATTGACTATCATCAGTATTATGAAGGTTATACTTTATTGTAATGACAATAATGCTGAAAATCAATTGAATAAAGGACCTAACTAAAGTAAAAGTTGAAAGGGCTGAAGTCGGCAAAGTCATTTGACTTGAAAACGATTTTCATCAGACTATTAATTGCAGCACACACACTTACACTGTCTATGCTTTCATCTGTCTATCTCAATTGGGGTTGGCTCCAAGTCTAAATATTCAAATGAATTTCTTTAATTTACATGGCACACCACAATCCACTTACTGGGTAATGAGATAATCCCTTCGTAAGACTATCAGACTTTCGGGCTTCTGACAATCAACTTGAACATTACGATTATGACATAGGTCTACAAATTAATAGCAGCCCGGAGCTACACCTAACTAAAATCGACGTTCAAGGGTGTCAAATAAAATTATTATTTATCGAGAAACAGTCTCACTACATACATAAAATGAAAAGCCCACCTAATCCATAACAGACAAGACGATGATAGGTAGGCTCCCAAATAATCCTCTCATGAAAAAGTCTCCAAAGAAAAATAGCTTAGAAGAATAATGTTTTATTTATCACAAAAGTTATTACACAGAAACTTTATACGGTATTTAGATCCCGAGACTTTCGTTTCACTTAAAGCCAAGTCACACATAAGTCTTTGTTATACTGACAATTTGGATCCTTGGGTTAAATCAAAAGGATTTGGATGAAACTAATAGTACTCTGTGGACACATACAATGTCCGAAAATAAATTCAAGTGGAAAATAAACAGAGTTTTGTAAATTTTCGCTGTCACTCGGCGAAATTGTGGGTTAGATAAATTCACGTGAAAGTCACATCTCGAGAATAGGATTGTGGTTTTGAATGTTTTAAAATTTAAATTTTTTGATCTCAACATGCTCATACATCGTTACAAACAATAGCATACCTAGCCTACTAGTTATCTATAAGAGAATAAAATTGGTCAGTAGATTTTATTCGTATGATGCCGAAAGGAAGTTTGTTGTTCCTCAAATAACCTTATTGTAAGAACGTGGCAAAATTCTATTCTTCATCGAAGATACGTAAAATCTCAATAAAGTGATGCATAATAAAATCCACCACTATTCTGTTGAATCTGCACCCTAAGTGTTAGGATATTAGATTAAAGTTTGTTTCAAGAAGAGTTAGGATCCCTACTATTGGCTTACTTAAAACAAAGACTCAAACAAGGAATTTTCAACCTTATTTTAATTAAGTTAGAATGAATTCTGGCTGCAAAAGTAAGTTTGCAGAATTGATGTGCTAGCTTTAAACCCGGGTTTAAAGGAAAGTGAGTAGCATTTTGAAGTAAAGAATCGATTACTGAGCTTTTGATATGGTTATCTGGAATTTTGCTAGAGAGCACTAAATAATTTATTGGGAAGCCAACATCACTTCAAAGTTAAGCTGCTGATCTAGATTTTCAGTAATATTTTAGCGAAATGAAGGGTACCTAACTGAAAATAGGGCACGGTGTGTGTAAGGTTTACAATTTCATGCCGAGAGGAGTCGGCGGCAAAGTGACAGGGTATTGATTTAAAATCTTTTGCTCTATCCTAGACGAGAGGCCTCAAAAGATGATTTTCCAATCTGAAATAAAAGGCTTATTGGTTCGTAAACTGAGTTGCAGTATTCCTTTTTAAATAGCTACTTAACTATGTATATCTAAGCCATGATACAACATTTTGGCTAGCAAAAGCAAGTCTATTTTAAACATTGTCAGGTTGGAAGTAGTTTGAAAATAACGTCGCCAAAGTTATTTATACAAAACTCAATTAAACTTTAATTTACTTAAACTATTGTTACTGTGACAACAAGAATAACAAAATCTTATTCTAAAACATAATTAATTTTGGAATAGTAAAATTGTTTTTTGTAATCTGTTTACAGAAGTTTAAATTATTTTCTTTTATAAACAACAAACAATTATGTGGCAGAATAAAATCAGGCTATAAGTTCACACGAATTGTGACCTAACAGACGTCATAAACGCCCCTTGTATTGACGAACTAACGAAAGGTTACGATAACAAATGGGTTCATCCCTTATCACGCTCGAGGCGTCCCATGAGTTAAAAGATTATATACCCTTATGAACCGGATAGATTATACACCCAACTATAACACCGGGCTCAAAAGTAAATACACCTGAAAATTGGCGAAAAAATGGATAGCCTGTACGAGGAGTTTTGTGCATAATTATATTCAAATGTACAGCAGTAGTAAAACCCACATATATAAACACCAACTTTAGAATTACTATGTGACAAAATTGTAAAATTACAGCATTTAAAAAACCGACAAAATTGTGTCTGTTGTGTTGAGCCCTCTTAATTCTTTATAATAATTATGTTTTTAGTTTAACTAAGGGTTCCTGTTTGACCCCTATCTCGCCTGGTGGTAAGCGAAGAAGAGGTAGACGTTGAAGCACGCTTGCCTAGAAGTAACCTATTCCATCTTGTATAATTATTTTATTCCAATTAATATTTTTAGTAATATATTCTGTTGATTTGCATAGCGGTCACAGAAATACATCATCTGTGAAAATTACAACTGTCAAACTATCACGGCTTATGAGATACAGCCTGGTGAAAGACGGACAGACAGACAGCGGGTCTCTTAGGATTAAGGTCCCTGTTTACCCCTTAAAAACCCCTCTCTCAATTCGATTAAATGTCAAACCAGCTGATCTAATGCCACTCATGTTGTTTAAGAACTCCCCTCGACTGGATTTTTGCAAGAAAAAATTTTGGAACATTTTTGAGAAAAACTTGTAAAAAGAAACTTTGTAAAATTAAATCGTCTGTTTTGAAATAAAATAAATATAAAATAAAGGATATTTGAATTTGAAGTAATTCAATGTGATCTTGATTAAATGTATTTGTTTTCTGTAACTTTGAAGTTTTTTTGACAGATGAATGAATGGAAATAATTGTAACTTCACACAAAATCTAGAGAACGGATTTGAATGATATTTAGTATACAGATAGTTTATTATCAAGTAGCTACTTTTCATACTGGTATGACGTCCCTGCAGGTCAATTTTCAAGTTTATCGCGGACAAACCCGCTGGCAACTGTTAGTCTTTACATAATTCTAGATTTCGTTCAGTTTTACACCTCCATACATCTTTATTCATGCCTTCCATTTTCCACTACAACGCACCTGAGCTTTTTAAAGGACATTTCTTATAAGATTGATGGACGACCGTCTAGGACGTCCTCACCTTGATCCCAAATTTGGAACCATTGAGCTATTATTACTAAGTATAGAGACGACACCACGAATCACCACTGTCTCCCATCCAGGATAAGTGCGCGCGCCTAGAGCACGCCACAGAGCTGTCAAACAAATGAATGAACTTGTGCGCGCTCACTCATCCTGGATGGGACACAGTGGTGATACGTGGTGTCGTCTATAAGTAGTAATAATAGCCCAATGTTTGGAACAAATAATCTAAAAGTTGGTGCTATCTAATAATCCTCATAGTTTACCTTCTAAAGTTCAGCAGGTCATGAAATAACCACTTTTGATTGCAATCGCACATAGTCACAATCCGATTTCTAGTTTCAAAACTAAGTTCACAGCTCTATAAAGTTAACTCCATGAATGCAATCACACTATTGCACTTCAAATTTATAGTAACGCGTCGTTCTAAATTTAATCTACAGAAATGAAGGGTACGTGTTGATTAAAACGTGTTTTTTGTCATTTTTATATTTTTGGAAAGAAAGAAAGAAAAGAAGAAGAATAAAGGAAATAATAACTTAACAATTTAATGGCAAAGGGCCTGAGTTCAGCATAATGCCAGATGACAACGCAAAGTTTGCCACTTGACGCTGATTTTCAGCTGCAGCCCACAATCTATCTATTATCTATACATATAATAAAACTGTAGAAAAGCATAGCATTTTTAGAATTTTTGTCTGTTTATCTGTCTGTCTGTTTGTATGTTTATTTCTCCAGGTATCACGTAAAATGTACGAAATTAAAGTAGATAACTTTTATACACAACGATTAAGCGTAACTTGGAGAGGAATTTAGTTTTTGTTTCATTGGAATCGGTTCAGTCTATCAAAAGATATTTGATTTTAAAGTGTTTTAGAAGTAAAATTACGGGTCTTTGGTAACACAATTTGATTTCGTACGTCAGTCGCGCGATCTAACTCACACGGCAGATGGCGTTAAAAGAAAACCTGGAATGTCTATTCCAGGTTTTCTTTTTATTGTGTTTAAATTGAAGTAACATTATGTATTTTGTTTCATCGTAATCGGTTCACATAATATAAAAAGTATAAATTAATAAAAGCAATATTTCTACTCTATGATTCATTTGAATCATAGAGTAGAACAGAATGGAATGGAATGGAATGGAATGGTGCGGTCTGGTGTGGTGTGGTGTGGTGTGGTGTGGTGTGGTGTGGAGTGGAGTGGAGTGGAGTGGAGTGGAGTGGAGTGGAGTGGTAAGGTGTGTTGTGGTGTGGTGAGGTGTGGGATGAGGTGGTGTGGCGGGCATTAGGAAAATAGTCCTACATAAACCTGGAATACAAGTGTCAAATATTTTTGATAAATCTGAGAAAATTCTAAATACACGGTTTATATTAAAAACGTGGCCTGAATTATGCGCTTGCAAATAAAAAATACATTGTTAAATTCCGACATCCACGCGAACGAAGTTGCGGGCACAGCTAGTGAAATATAAATCTGACAACAAGTATGGAGTATGTAAGGATCTTAGCAGATGGCGCTCTGTAATGTCTGCCTAGCCCCATGGGAAGAAGACGTGTCGTTGTGAAGCGTAATGACATAATAATCATCTAATTATTTTCAGAAACTGATTGATGTGGTCGATGAAAATTTTACTAAATCAAAATGACGAAAAAGAATACCATTGACGAGAAATCAGAAAAACCAAAATGTGAAACTTTATCTAAATATTTATATTCAGCAAATTCGTGATATACCAAACAAACAAACAAACATACACATCTAAAATCACAAACTAACAATTTATGAAAAATATTATTCTAAAATAGATACAGTCAGAGATAACAGTTTAAAATGCAGCTAACCTGAAATAAAAATGAAATAGAATTTAACGTAACATTCAAGTTGTTCACGGACTGATTCGCGCGGCTCGGAATTAATATGCAGAGCCGAATGCCAACCTTTACTTACATAGATAGTGTGCGCAGACCATTATATTAACGGTCTTACTATAGGAATTGTTACTACCTGAGAATATTATAGAACTGCTTTCGTTCTGTTACTTCATTCTAGCTTTGTTTTAAGTTTCTGTAGGAAAATTGAATTGCGGATTGACTTTGTTAATAAAATAAAAGACTATTATTGCTCTATCATGGATCACTGGACTATCTAAGCAGGGTACCGTAGACCTGCAATTCCTAGATTATGTCAAGGCACAAGATTTACGGGCTTAAAAATCATCAAATGAGTCTTCCAACCCAAGGCAGGACGTGAACTGTCATACTTGTACTGATTAAAATTCACGGCATCCTTCAACAGCCCTTTACTTTCCCAGTTACCTGATAAAACTGTTCCGTGACCGAGGAACAGGCTGAAGTTTTAATCAGAAAGTCTGACAGACTCTTTCGCTGTAACCGGGCTTACCCATTTTACGAACCAAGACATGGGTTCATCATGGTTTGTCAGAGCCTATACTAAGAAGTCAAGCCTGGCACAACCAAAGGAAATTATAATATAACTTGGTGTTGTGTCCTCCCTCACCGCGACCATTCACCTGTAATGAAACTTTAAAGGTTCGAGCATTTCATCACAATGAGCACCTTGTATGAAATCGATACTAAAGTACGATTAATAATTAGAGTCAATAAAATGACAGTATTTTTTTTTTCAGTAAAGAAATGTACTAAATTTCATTGTATCAGTGACAGTTGCACTTGTCATTTTACTGACTGGAATTATTAAACGTACTTTAAATATTACATTACACGCAAATGCTCCCGGTGAGGGAGCGCCTTTACATTACGAGATGAAACGGGTCACGACTGTTAAATGATAAATGATATTTATTTTTGCAAATAGGTTTTCACAAACACTTTTACAAGTCAAAAACACTTTTTTTTTATAACTAGATGAGGCCGGTGTTTCGTACCTGACTACTCTGAGAAGAAACATCCGAAACAAACTCAGAGGTCATCGTCTCTTTTAAAGTCCAGACATTAAATTGGTTAAATCATGCGAGGACTCTGCAGGTTTGTGTCTGAGATGGTCTTTAGAAGAAAGAACCATACAAATTTGAGTGGACCTGTCCAGTCAGTGCAAGCATTTGTCAGTTATCGAGAAGTTCGACTCATAACTCAAGGAGCTCAACCAAAGAAAGCTAAATTCATATATAACCGGTAGTTTAACTATAGTTCAACACATTAGCACACAAGTAGTCTATTCCCACAACTACAACCCCCTTTATTATCACAGGCCACCAAACGAAGTCTCAAAGCAAATCCTCAGAGGTTCCCTACTGTTGACATGTCATGACACATTGATGCATTATATCGTGCAAGTCAACATGTATTGTTCAACAAAGCGCAAGTCACTCTAGGGACATTTTGTGTTCACCTGCTTTCATATGCGACACGGCTACTGCAGGTCGTGAACGATAAATTCTTGAGTAAGGTAGGTAAAGGTAGTGGGTAGTGCGGAAAAGAAGAATAAAGGTATTATTATTTTCTTAGATGTGTGTGTTATTGTAACTCTCTGGGTTGGACATAAGGAAATGCTTTGTGGCTTTGTTTGAGATTTTAATTGCGGATGTTTCAGTGTTTACGAAGACACGTTGCAATTATTAGTATAGTAAAGCTGGAACTTTTGTTAGGCAGGGGTGCGTTTAGGTCAACCATCCAGTTTAAAATTTATACGGACTAAACCTTAAACACCCCGTTAAAGTAAACCGAGAGGTGAAAAATTAAACTGACTAAAATTTTATATGCCCCGTTCACGGTCGTCCGCTGGTAAAAGTTTTCGCCTACTAGGATAAATCTTAGCGACCTTTTTACCTCGCTAAATTTTATCCTGCTGTCAGATTGACTTTGACATAGAACTGTTTGCTCAATTCGCTCTCTAGAAACAAATATTTGTAACAAGTACTTATTTTATCACCTCCGTGAACTTTATTTGTGTGTGACAAGTAAATAAGATTTGAAAAAAATTAGAATAATTAATAACAAGCTGAGCTGTCAATTGAATTTGACAGTTAAACCTATGACTCCGTTCAGCGAACTCTCGTTAGTTTAATTTTTATCTGGATGGTTGACTTAAACGCACCCCTGGTGTCGGTCGGTTTGGGTTGGTCGCGTAATGTCAGTTGCGTATTTTATTGAGGAAAAAGCGCAAGAACTTTAACATTTAATTATGATTTATTGTATAATGATGTAGGTATATAAAAAAATCCTATTAAAATTATATTATTGTATTGACTAAAAAATTTACTAAATACTTCCAATTTATATTCAAAACTGACGATATGTAACAAAAAAAATTAATTCCTCCTTGTGAAGTGTATGCTTTTTTTTTTTTTTTTTTATCGTGGTAAAATCATCAAATGAGACCTCCAACCCCGGGCAGGGCGGAAGGTACTGTCAGACTTGTACTGACTAAAATCCACGGTGTCCTTCAGTAGCCCTTTATGTTCCGGGGTCGCG
This sequence comes from Agrotis ipsilon, assembly GCA_028554685.1. Lineage (NCBI taxonomy): Eukaryota > Metazoa > Arthropoda > Insecta > Lepidoptera > Noctuidae > Agrotis > Agrotis ipsilon. The sequence continues at coordinate 9,557,608 of CM052967.1, forward strand.
GTAATAGAAATAAGTCCCGCGACCCCGGCAGGCTTTGGCCCTCTGAGAGGGGGCCCAGTCATTTTGCTGACAGCTCTTTGAGGCGCGCGTGGAACACGACGCGCCGTCGACCCGGGCATGGTCCATGGTCGGACAGCGAGTTGCCCTTTACTCGCTGTCCGCATGCCCGCGCCTACGGTGGCCGGAGATCGTCTTGCGACGTACGGCGCCGTGGGCGTACACCACTGCGGTTGGGGCGGAGGGAGGACGCTGTCCTCTCTCTCTCGCGGCCCGCCGCCTCCTTCACGAGCATTACTGCCTCGCAGAAGGCGGCGACCGCTTCCCACTCCGTCTCGCTCCGCAGCATGGCCGAAACCAATGCCGGGCGCGAGAGGTCTCCGCCTATCGCCGCCGTGAGGACACGTCGGTGCTCTGCCCAAGCTGGGCAGTCTTGCACCGTATGCTCTACTGTGTCCTCCGGGCGATCTTCGCAGTGGTGACACCCCGGCGTTTCCTCCTTTCCCATCAGCCACAGGTACCTCCCGAAACTTCCGTGTCCGGTGAGGACCTGCGTCATGCGATAGGTCAGGACGCCGTGACGTCTCTCCAGCCACTCCTCAAAGAGGGGTCTTACCGCCGCGATTGCGGCGTGCCCGGCCGTCGGTTGCGACAGTCGTCCAATCCATACTACCCTGAGCTCGCGCCGGAGCTCTTCCCGCCACGCCTCGACTTCTCGAGGCAGCGGGGTCTCGCCCCGGCGCTGCGCCTCCACACGCCACTCATAGACGTGCTGGAGGGCAGTCGCCTCCAGATCCCAGGGTAGTAATCCGGCCAGCAGGTTGGCCGCTTCGCCGGCGATCGTGCGGTATCCCCGGATAGCCATGACCCTCTGGCATGCGACCAACTTCAGTGGTCGCGTCCGGATGCTCAGGGCTCACACGGGGGCCCCATAGAGGGCCATGGACCGCACGATACCGGCGTACAGCCTACGGCAGGAGGCGTTTGGCCCGCTGAGATTAGGCAGCAGTCGCTTGAGGGCGGCTGCTGTCCGGTTCAGCCTTGGGGCCAAACTCAGGAAATGCTCCCTGAAGTTCCACCGGCTGTCGAGGACGAGTCCTAGGTACTTCATCGTCCTCCCGACGCCGATGCGAACCCCCTCCACCGTTATGTGGGACTGCGTCCGCGGCGCGTTCAGGCGGCCATGAAAGCACATGGCCACCGTTTTGTGAAGCGCCACCTCGAGTCCCAGCTGCCGGATCCTTTGGACGACTGTCGCAACCGCTTGTGTCGCCTTGTCGGCCGCCGCCTGGTGCGACACTCCCTGTGCCAGGACGAGCGTGTCGTCAGCGTAACAAATTACGCTGACGCCGTCCGGGAGGTCGCCTCGCAGCACGTAGTCGTAGCCGATGTTCCACAGGGACGGCCCCAAGACCGAGCCCTGTGGGACACCGCACGACATCTCTCGCCGGTTCCACTCTCCCCGGTGACCGGGGTAGATGACGGCTCTGTCCGTCAGGTAATCCTCTACCACACGACGGAGGTAGGTCGGCACCCGGTGATACCGGAGTGCCTCCCTGATGCAACTCCAGGGCAGGGTGTTGAAGGCATTGGAGATGTCCAAAGACACCGCCAAGACGACCCTGCCCCGGGCAACAGCATCCCCCGTCGTGAGGGCTCTAACGCGCATGATGGCGTCCACCGTCGAGCGCCCCCTGCGGAAGCCGAACTGGCTCTCCGACAGGTCCGGGCCCTTCCGATTCAGGTGCCCGACGAGGCGGTCTGCAATAACTCTCTCAAAGAGCTTGCCCACCTCGTCGAGCAGCACGATGGGCCGGGTGAAGTGTATGCTAGGTACTAGGAAAAATACACAAAATGGCTATCGAAATTAATTATACTTTTATATCAGTTAGTTCCACGTATCAATCCTCATGAAAAAAAGGGAGTGCTATATTCATTCGAGTAAAAGATTTTAATTGAACTTCATTCGGCTATGAAATACACGAATTTGTTGGTTTTTGTTACATTTTTATAGTCAGTGGCAAACATTTTGTTTCATTTTTGTTATTTTCCAATATTAACTTTATGCTTTAATACTATTACGAGTTGGTGGGACACAGGCCTTTTCTGTGTGAGATGAAATGAGCTGCGCAATGGAACATCGTTCTTAGAAAACTGCCGTGATGTTATTATTAAAACATGAGTCGGTATAATTTAAACAAGTCTAGACGAACAAAAAGGGTACCTAATACCCGCATCTTCTGGATAAGTTCTCCAGACGCCTTACTAATTTAGGCCATCGCAACTCACACTTGCAAGCTGAATCTTCTATTCCTCGTTTGAACGTTTTTTTCTTTCCTCAAAATCATCTTTATGGTATTCGTGCGTTTAAAAATAATTAATAATTATTAATTTATTATGTTGTTCTACATAATTATAATTAAATCATCTCTCGTTTAAATTGCTTTTATGTAATCAGACCAATAATAATTTAGTTCTATCGATTTAAACTTTGTATTAAAATGATTACATTTTCTGCTCTGTGATTTTTTAATTTGGTAAATAACAAATTTTACAAATACATTCTACGTTTTGATATTTTAATAGGTATTTACAATATATCTGTTACAGTTATAAAACAAAATAATGACAATTGATATAATAATAACTACCTAAAGCATAATTTACTATAAATTATTCAACTATGTAGTCAAGAAAAATGTAAGAGAAAAGACGCAAATCTAGTTCAAACATTAAAATGTCATTGGCTTAAATAAAATATGGGCCACTTAAATCACTTCTCTTATTACTTCTGGCACTATGCCAGTTCTTTTGTAGGCACCGGGATCTACGGCAGTGCGTGGTTTAACATGATGGATCGCCTTGACTTCGAAATAGTAATGGCAGCTACACACCTTACGAAAAATAGTTACTATTGGACGGTACAGTTCAAAGTGTACTAACGATAAATCTACAAGTGTGTCTTTATAAAAGCACCTTAAGACCGTTCTTAGAAAGTACAAACAGCTCAACGGATTTCAGTTTTTGGCAGATACTCGTAGGTGTTTTTTTTTAGCGTGCTATACTATATATGCATGGCAGAAGGGAGGGACTGTCAGACTTGTGCTGAGTAAAATCCACGGTGTCAAAAATACAAGACAAATAGTCTTACTATAATCTATCTTTCATACTTATTTTTTTTTTTTTGGGTAAAATAACCTATTGCGCCTGTGTCCATAGAACAGCTAAACAATAACATTAAGACTCAGGTCGAAACAATAACAAGAGATTTCAGTTAGAAAGAATGCCAATAACAATTCTGGAGCTCTAAATGTAGTTACAGCAAGAACGAACCACAAATTCAATTTGCTTAACTGCAAACTTAAGCCGACTTACAATATACTTGCACAAGCGTTTCAAATCTTGAACGCAATCTCAACTGCTCGCAATATATTGGACTTAAACAAGGAACTTAACTTTGCGCAAAACTAAGCGCTACAAAATAATTAAGCGCAAAACCAAAACACGGTGGGGCATCACTCTCGACGCGTCCCGGTGAGAAATACCCTGGTAATTTGTTCCCGGGTATATCCGAAATAATCCGGGAACGTAGCGTTGCAATTTGTCGGGCAACCCTCCGTACCTTTCCTCTCCCGATAGCGCGTGTCCGTACATTCAAGAGGTTGACCTGATAGGCGTTGCTGAGACGTGACCGACCATTGTTTTGGTGGATGGACAATGGACATGCTTATTATGCATCGTCATCTGCAAGGGATATCTCTGCTTCAACTTGATTATCTCTTGACTTGAACAACTAAACATGTTGTCCTGCGAAAGCGAGTTCATACGTTTCCCATAATTTCTGTAATGATTTAGATGAGTTTTGGAGAAGGAAAAAGGGGATACTTGGCCACGGACTAAATAGTTGGTAAATTCAGCTTAAAAATTGACACAAAATAACTATTTTGTAATCTAGATTCATCATTGATCGAACATTAGTCTTTTACAATCTAAGTAATCAATCAGTAGGCACTAAGATGTCTGCCCTCATTCTTAGACAGTCCGATTTTACTCATATTTTTTTTGAAATACGCAGGTAATTACTAATATCCGGCAATTATAATTCCATACGAAACAACGAGCAAAATTTTTATACAATAATAGTTCTTGAAAACAGCTCCAAGAATTTCGATGAGGTTTTCAATAAATGGCAATTTTAAGTGGTGAAAAATTCCCTTGTCTGGAAAAAAAATATTGTGTCGGAATATTCATGCAAAACAATTTACACGTACAACATTTTTCAAAATGTACGTGTAAATTCAGGTTTTGTTTTTCGCTTTGTGAATGTTTCGTCAGGGTCTACTATATATTATTTTTAGGTTATCTCTATTTTCGCCCGAACAAGCTCGGTTGACCACCTGATATTTAACATTATGGCAGTTTGAGGCTTGATATAACAAGAGACACAATTACTGTTTTCTACAATGCGCTCCTTGCAACTGATCTTAGCCCATTAAACAAAAATATAGGTATAGAGGGAAAGTTTTTGACTTCGTAACTTTGTGGACTAGTTAGGAGGTGAACATATCAGCCCACCTTCTTTTTGTTTTTAAAAAACTAAAAATTGTATTGTCAAACCACCTTGATTTGAGAGTACCATTTTTAATTTTTCGCTACATGTTGGAAACAATGCGTCCTAGCGAGATAGTATTTAAGAACAAAACATGTTTTCAAGCAATTTCTCTCTTTACCTTGTTTTGAGCATTCATTTACTGGGTTAACTAGCTTGCAAATTGTTTGTGGAAACTGTGAAAGCTGTTTTTGCATGTAGCCATTTAAGATCAGAAGCATGGAATGGCTGGCATGGAAGAGCATGGAATTCGATCATACGTACTATGAGGATGCCCCATTTAGTGGAGGCAATAGTTTATTAAACCCGATATATTCAAGCAAGACAATATGAGCCTGCGACCTTCTTTGGCTTAGTACAGATGTAAAATTTTTGAAACCATATTATTTTTGACTGATAAAGCAGTCAAAAATAATGTGTTTCAACTGCTGAAAGAATTTTCAAAAACAGTTCAGTAGTTCTAGAGTTTTCTTCCTACAAGGAAACTTACAAACTAAACTTTTTTTAGTATAAAGTTATATAGTGTATATTTCAGTAACATAAATATTTACTCATGTTTCATAGCTTTATTTTCATCCATCAACTGCACAGCACAAAAATAATACCAACCAACTCTGTACAATTACTTCCTCGCGCGGTTTTACACAAGTATGCAATGGCCATCGAAATTTAAAAAATGTAGAATTTTTTATTGGAAATAACATTTCTGATACACAGCGCCATACCTCGAGCAATGCAACGCCTGGATTGTTCTCGTATTATCGAAGTATATATACATTTATTTTAATAAAAATCTTTGTGAAAGGATTATTGACGACGAATTATTTTATAGTGATTTTTTAAAACAAAGTGTTTCATTAATTAAACCTTCAAGCGTTACGTCACGGAAAATTGAAAACGATTACAGTTAACAACCGTGTCTAAAAAAAATAACTGGAAAAGAAACCCTATGTCAACGACGAATGCCGTTTTGACGATTTAAATTTTTTTAGACAAGCGTTCAACAGACTGATGTTTAATTTATTTTTAGTAACACGGTAATTCTTTCAATAGGTAGGGAAAAGTACTCCACTTTCGTTAACCAGTTTTAGAAAAATCTCGTAAGAATAATCTACGTTATTATACGTATCCAAAGAAAAATAAACGTACGTAACGTTGTTCTTTGCATTGTAGAAAACGAATTTATTTTATAAGTACCTAATAAAAGTATTATGAAGGTACAGAATTAAGAATTTTCTTAAAAACCTTTCGGGATGTAGGTCCGTGGGTAAAAAGTGATGAAATGGACATAAATGAATCGTCCCATTAACGAACAATCCAATGATGAATTAATTAACGGTATCAAATGTCAATCAATCAATCACATCGAGAAAATATTACCAAAAGCGTGATCTACTTACATCTAATAGATAGTCAAAACGACAAACAAGCAAGAAAAGTGAGTGTATAAAAACGTGGGAAAATAGATGTAGTAGACTCATCAAACTGAATTGAAGTGTCAATTTCAATTCCATTTTCTACTTTTGGAAGCCAAGCAAGCAAAGATGAAATTCAATATCTATGCAGAATAAAATTTTGCTCGTTGAATTTGCACCGCTATTTTCACATTGCACCTTGACCCCAATATTTCCAAACCTACTTATAACGACTTGCTTATGCCAGTGGTGTCACCTGTGTGGGGTAAGTGGAGAGTTATTTATCACAGAAGATATTTCCGGTATGTAAAATTCCTAAGGGTTGGTTTTCTCGCGTCGCGGTCGCCTCCTTCTGCGAAGAAGTATGCTCACGAAGGAGGAAGCGGGCCGCGTGAGGGAGAGGAATGCGTCCTCCGTCTACCACAGCCGCAGTGGTAGACGACCTCGGTGCCGGATGTCGGCAAGCATTCGATGATTTTATCAGGCTAAAAAAAGGGGTTGTTTTTCAGCAGTCACCAGAAAAAGAAAAGTGCACGGATATCAAATCAGTCTATGGTTATATAAGTATAAAATATTGTGGGATTACATAATATTCTGCTTGTTAAATCGACTAACCAAAACCTTGAAAGTTTCCTGGGATGACTGGAAACAAAAAAAAGAAACTGAAAAAATCTTATCTCTTCAAACTTGTCAATATTTTGGCAAATTGCGCTTAAGCGGTTTTAAGATAAAATATTAAAGAAAAATATTAAGATGGGCTATAAATTAGTGACTAAACTTAATTGAATCATTAATTTAAGGTCATTTCATAGGTTTTTTAGGCAACAATTTTGATTCGTACATCAGAAGCGTTTTCCAACCAAATCATTGCAGTTGCTCACACTTTCTAAGGTTTAGGCTATATCATAAAATAACAAGATTCCAACCTGGTTCATAGAGTAGACAGCAATATTATTAGTAAAATTTTGGCCTTCGAAGGCCCTAGCATGAATTCTACTTATTTGACGAAAAAAACAAACCTTATACAGAAATTATTATATTCCTACTAGCGGCCCGTCCCGGCTTCGCACGGGTGGAGGAGTGGTCTAAAATTTGAGATTTAAACTATCCTATCTCTCAAGTTGGATCGAACTGCACATGGTGTGCGAATTTTATTATAATCGGTTAAGTGGTTTAGGAGTCCATTGAGGACACACATTGTGACACGAGATTTATATATAGTAAAATATGGAAATTAAAGAAGCGCCTGTGGTGAATTATTGTTAAAGTCTCCGTTTAAATTATGTCACTACGTTAAAACTTGTGATACGGCCTGAGTAACCGAAAAATGTTTCAATAGAGCAAGAGACACAGCTTATTCTGATGTTATTGTTTCCAGATTATAACAAAAATAATAATTGAAATTTTTTACATTATATTAATTATAAAATCAGAAAAGAGAGCAAGGCTTTGAAAAGGTATCTTGTAAGTAAACTTCCCAATTAATTACCAAGTAGAGTAAAATTTCATAACTTTAATACTCAAAGAAGACTTTCGTATAATTAACACTTCATCACAGATTCCATCTCTAAAGATAAACTCTTTAAAATATTCTAGGTGCGCTTAAATACAAGCACTAAGTACCGAAGTATTCAAGAAGTAGGTACAAAATATTTAAGATTTCGTGGCGAAGAGGTTTAAATTAATTCACAAAACAAATCTAAGAAGAAAAACGTCAAGAGAAGCCTTCGGGCGTTTCGCTTGAATGTTTTTAATCAAACTCGTGTTTCGGAAGTTTGGGTTTGTCCCTGTTTTGCTTCAACCCGTTACGTTCAATTTCTGCTCTCTTGAACACGATGTTTTTGTCCCTGAAAACTTAGGAACCTGTTTAGAATTCCTTGTCGCTTTTCTCTCTTCTGGGTAGGTTATTGGCAACAAATTGCCAAACGTCTTAAAATAACTGAAATTTTTTGAGGGAAAGTGACCATGATCATCCATCATTTTTTCAATCCTTTTTAATTATATCCGGCCATTTATCATGGTATTGGTTGATAAAGGATTTTTGTTGAGTTTTGATGGGATTTAATTTTGATTAATGATTTAAAAGCAGCATGAAAAATGTAAAGGGAGGTTTTTTGACATTTCACTGATTATGATATAACCGATTGAATCCCACAATATGCCAGTACATAGTGAAACATACATTTGGTTCTGAATACATAATAATGAAACCTTAATTTTTATAGCTTTAATTCTAAACTTATTTTATGTTTCATTAATTTGGTACTTACTATAGAAATCAACAAGCATAAAAACTTACCCGAAAAACAAAATTTACAACGTGGGTAAAGTTCTACAGGGAGTTCCATCAAATAACAATAAGTCTTCGTCATCTGTTTAAGCAAATTACTTGGTCAGAATAATATTTTCCACATTTTATTGTTAGGTTTAAAGAAACTTTATTCTCAATAAAAACATAACAATGTCACTTACTTGAGAACAATATTTAACATTTAAAAATTACAAAAAGTTAGTCGTCACCATTTACAGACTGTACACACACACACTCATCCATTGCATTCATCTCCCCACAAGTGATCAATCTGCCATGACATACTGACTAAGTTGGGTTTTGAAAACATTGAAAGAGTGTGTATTTCTAATACATGATGGTAGTTTATTATAAAGTTGTGCTCCTTCAAAAGTAAGCATTTTTTTGCCATAGTTTGTTGACTCAGTGGACTCCAGAATGCACTCTAAAGCTAAGCACAAATCTGAATTCTCTTTGAAATATCATGCATTTAACCTGTACCGTCAGCACGAGTTTTCAGTATTTGAGACGTAAAATAAACTGAAACTTTGACTACTTCAAATTGACAATTTTCAATGAAAAAATTGGTTCCTGCTTCGCACACCAGAGGCGCTGTTCCATATTCTCATACAAAAAACGCTGTAAATACTGGAAAGTTTCTGTAAAGTAAAAGATGAAAACTCGTGCTAAGGGTACTGACTCCGAATCAAAACGAATACCTACCTTATGATCCTCAATCAACGTCCCAACAAATCACAATGCCATTATCTTCTCCGCTGTTCGGACTTATTTTACCTGGATATTCCAGTTTATTCGAAGTGCGAATTCCGAAATAAACCTTATTAAGTCTAGTACATGGTGGAATTTATGACGCAATTTTCCCTCCCACGTATGGTTAAGATAATTGTGATCTGTTTGTGAGGGAGAACCATTCGGATTTTGTATGCTATAAATGAACGCAAAACTTTGGTTCGGTTTAGATTAGTTGTCACTTGATTTTAATGTTTTAAACGAAAATGGAGAGCAGTGGTGGCCCAGTGGTATCGGTCCCGACTTATGAGTTGTAGGTCGTGGGTTCGAACCCAGCTTGGCGCATTACTTTGTGTAATTTATTTCATCACCACTGCTCTCAAAACGGTGAAGGAAAACATCGTGAGGAAACCGGCATGTCCTAGAACCATAAAATTCGAAGACATGTGACATCTGCCAATCCGCACTGGGCTCGCGTGGTTGATTATGGCCCACTCCCTCTCACAAGAGAGGAGGCCTGTGTCCCAGCAGTGGGAACGTTATAGGCTGATGATGATGATGAAACGAAAATACTTTTATAATAAAGTATTTATTGAACCGCACTATTGTTGGTCTCCTATTCAGTTTTGCGGCTTAGCATAACTTGGTCCTTGAATCAACTTGCAGCCAAATAGTAAACTTATTTTCTTTTTGTCGTAATAATATTTTTCAGTACCAGAGGACTTCATTGGCTTAATAATACCACGATACTATAAAAAAGTAGTATAGGTTATTTTAGACTGTATAATGTCTTTTTATACCAAATTGCATGTAGGGGTCTAATTTCTATACACGACGAAACCCGTGGTTTCGGCTTGTAGTGACACACGTCTTAAACGAGCCCGAAGGAAGAATGGATGATATTACTATTTTCATAGAGTCCGCGCCACCACTCATATCCACACATACCTGGGAAAATGGTACTACATTGCAAGGTATTGTTTTTTAATCACATAGACACTATCGCCGCGTCAAAATACCTTCAGTCATGGAGGTATTATCCGTCCGAAAATCATCTGTATTAGTTCCCGTGTTTTCGTTAACGGACTGAGAAAGTAGACACCCAAATCCGTTTTTCCATAATGACGTGGTTGAGTTACAAACATTCAAATCACAATCATAAAATTTTATATTAGAAGTAAGATATCCTATCTAAAATCTTTGTCCTTTATTTAGTTAAGTCGAAAATACAGAAACTCGACCCTTAACTACATAAAACACCTGAGGACCCTTTCAGAATGTCAATAGTCTTTTCAAATATAATTCGGGGACAATATTCGTAAGGATTCCCCTACAATAGGGTCATAATACACTCTGGAGAGGTCTCCCTGTGTATTTTTGATAAGTGTGAATATAGACTTTCGAGAGCATATAAAGGTGTGACGTAAGGTTTTATTCTTTTAGATTTTTCTGCTATATTAACCAAACAGTCTTATCAAGCAATATCGTATTATGAATATGATCTACGATACTGATCTTGAACCTTTACTTGAAAATTACAAAAAAAAAACTTGGTGCAATCAATTAATTTTCAAAAATAGTTAATATCGTTATTGTCTTCTATGTTATTAAGTACAGTCATTTTTATTATATTTCGTAAAAAAATCATTAAAAAGTCCTCCCACTCATTACATACTGTCAGACTTGTACTGACTAAAATCCACGGTTTTCTTCAATAACCCTTTTAAGTTCCGGGGCCACGGTTACCTGATATTACAGTCCTGCGATCCCAGTACAGTACAGACATAACAGATAGAACCGAGAAGAATGGCAGAAAAAAGAAGGACCCGTAATACTGTAATGTATCGCTCGCTCATACAAATCTTACACCTGCAACGACGATATATTACTAGACTCCTAATAACAGGCGACCGATGTCTGTCAACACATAGGCAAAAAAGTCTTATGTCCGTCTCATTTCGACCACTCCTGTGAGCCGTAAAGATATCTTGAGACAGAACAGATCTTGAGTTAGCCAATCATAACGCAGTACCCCGACCCGACCCCCTCGCTTTCGTGGTACCTCAGCGAGTTGACAGAATAGTTTTTGTTCCTTAGATCGTGCATGCGGAGTCGAGTAATATGTCATCGTTTTCTTACACCATCGTCAAATAAAAACTTAGGTAGGTACATGAAAAAGATGTCCTCTAAAACGGACCGCTGTGTGAACGACCACTTATATAAAAAGGCAGCGGCATTACATTCAGCGATCTAATATGTCAAGCTAATAGCTCAAATCTACTTAAAGATTACAATCGTAATGAGAAAAACAGAGATAAAAGCAAAAAATAAGGACGTTGTCGCTCATCGAACGTTGTTTACTCTTCGTCTAATAGCAGTGTCGCAAACAAAGTCACAACCTTATCCTATATGTTGGCCGCTGATAACAACGTTATGTCTTAGCTGTAAAGGTGAAAATTGCGTGTACTAGAGCTAAATTGACTTACTAAAAGTTGGCAGTAGTAAAGATACGAGACTTGAAATAGTACCCTCAGTACCCTGTAATGTTAGGTGCAGCTCTGGGAGTATTTACGGGTAGTTATTTGATATCGAGTTTAGATGAGGTGGTTCTAAAGTAGAAAGTAAAAAAAACAAAAACAAGATCACGTAAATTGTATTACGATTTGTTGCTACGGAATTATGATTATTTCAGAAAATTTCACTAGAAATAAAATAGTTCTACGGATTACCTTTTAAATGCTAGCGACACTAGAATTAATAAGTTTTATGGAGGGAGTAGCTTAGGCTCATAGGCTACTTTTATTTTACAATAGATTATTTTACTCAAAAAAAATATTAGTCTTAAATGTAGATTATTAAAAAATATATAAGACCCGTATTTTTTCTTTTGTTACGAGTACGTGAACCAAAATTGTCGAAGATACAACTCGTCTAAAAATCACAAAACGTCACTCGGTCGATACAATTTTACAAGCGTAATGACGTCACAAACCTTCAATCCCGAATTTGGAAGCTTTTTACCTTTGTCAATATTGATTGATTAACAAAAATATGTGGCCATTAGTTTTCTATATTATTACTGACGGACTAATTTCAATTTTATTTATGCAGTAAAATCCCCCTACTATCGAACTCAACGCGGGTGGCACCGCGTGTATAAGCTATACATACCCTAAATACAAGAGCACCAGGAAATCATAAATTACAGGGCTTGTCGCATGAACTTCATTTCTCCATTAGTAGGGTCATAGTACCTTTGCTAAATTACTTCGATGATGGATTGCGTGAAACAGTCCATTACAAATTATAGCACCTTGGAGCGCACTTGCCAAGTTAGGAGGATTGCACATACTGTCGGGTCGGCTTAATCAGCATTCACGGTTGGCAAAATAGTTCAAACAGCTATCAATATTACCTCACGAAAGTGAACTATTTTCTCCTTAAGACATAGGATGTTTTTAGCAGAACCGACTCAGATTTTATGAGAAAAAGAGATTTGTTTATTTCAGAGTCCGCAGTGGTTGGTAAAACAGATCTGTGATCAACCGTAACTATGTTAGTAAATTGGAATGAAGATCACGGATATTTTTAGATAAGTGGAAGAATAAAGCTTGCTCTTTGAATAAAGATCTTCCTTACCACAAGGTGGGTTGAATTTTGTAGTATTCAATCCAATTAAAATTTCAAGACCTGTTTTATTCAAAATATTATACAATTGATCCTAAAAGTCTACCATAATTTCCGATTGTCACACATCAAAATGCCTAAAATTTGGTTCAGGTTGGCTATATGTTTATCAAAAACTGCCCAATGGATTGTGCCGACCCGAACTAGTGTATTAGATCCCCAACGGCGTACTTCATACAAATTAAAGGAAATTACTTGCTCGGAAATTTTGCAAGGTTTTCGTCATTCACTTAGAGAGTAAAGACAAAAGATTCTGCTGTGTCCCAACATTTAATTTACGCCCATTAGTAGGATTCAAAAGATGCTTGGAAATCTAAAGTTGTTCTAGAAACACTATTCAGAAAATCTGTCGCGTAGTACTAATTAGTAATTAAATAGGATTCGTACAATGAATTGGCAATTAAATTAGTTAGTATTAAAATTGGCTCTAAAAGTAACTGAAGTACGGAATGTTATACTGATGAAGTATTTCCACTGTTTCCACTTTATAGTTGAGCTTATATGATTTAAAAGAAAGTTGGAATGTTGCAAGTGTTTTTTTTATATTTTGTCAATAGCCTCGTAGGTATGTACATAGAAAACGAAGCTTTCGTTAGACAGGTGGATCAAATCGGTTTGGTTCTGGATTTGGCGCTGAAGGACTTATTTTTTGGATATAATTGTTTTCTCCTCTTGTAAAATATTAAAAAATTCAATGACAAGTTAATATAAAGAGACAATAACAACAACACACTAGTTTTTTTAAGTATCAAAAATTTACTTTAATTAAAACTATAACAAAATTATGACATAACAACTTACATAACTAATAGTATATATATCATACTAAATATAAAATCTGAAAATATTTATTTACAAAAATTACTAAATTAAAACTAATTATAAATTTATAGGCGTTCAAAAAATTCATAACAATATTTTGAACAAATATAAATTGTTACCGGGATTCAAAAATAATCACTACTTGAACAACCTTACCTTATCTTAACCTTTCCACCGTGCGAGTAAACTCTTACCGAAGAATGTTTCTTACAGAAAGTTTCTATTCAACAAAGCTTGCTCAAATTAATGAGACCACTTAAAGTAAATTTAAAACTTGAAACACCGTATATTCTTAGCATTTCCTCAATTCATAAAGAAAAAATACTACAAAAGCTAGATTTAAGACGTGTTGGTATAATAAAATTTAAGTAAACACTATAACGGTTGAGTAGAAATTAATGTTGTTGGCAACGTAATATTATGCAGAATTAAATAAGTTATTATTGGTATGAACGAAGCATGCAGCTTATTGTTTTTTTTTTTAGCGTTGTAAAATCATCAAATGAGTTCTCCCGCCCAGGCCAGGGCGGGACTGTCAGACTTATACTGACTAGAATCCACTGTCCATCAGTAGCCCTTTGTGTACCGGAGACGCGGTATATGTGCCCCGCGACCCCGGCAGGCTTTGGCCTTCTATAAAGCGCCCCGTCATTATGCTGATGCTCTTTGAGCGCCGTCGACCCGGGCATGGCCCATGGTTGGACAGAGAGTTGCCCTTTACTCGCCGCCCGCATGACTGATGTAACTTAGCTGTGCTTTGGATATAGTGCAGATTCTAATAACAATGTTACAATAATACTTATATTGTTTTCTAAGCAAAATTATATTTTTAATCTTAGCACAAGTTAGCACAGTCTTAGCACAAGTTAAGTTAAATAAGGAGAAAGTGAAACAGGCTTGTGACAGTGTTTTCCTTTGGTCCAAGTATTCGCAAGCGTGAAAAGAATCTAAAAGTCCTGTGTTCGATTTCCAGGTCCAGCAAAGTGTTATTTACAGTGACGGATTAAGACTACTTGATGCCCTAAGCATTTCAAGCCTTTGGTGCCCATATCCACAGGCTTTTTTTCGTGATTAGTTCATCAAATAGGTCGTCCTGCCCAGGCCGGGACGGGAGGGACTGTCTGACTCCACGGTGATCCTTCAGTAGTCCTTTACGTTCCAGGATAACGGTTACTTGATAAGATAGTCTCGCGACCCCGGCAGTCTTTTCCCTGTAAAGAGCACAGTCAGTTTGCTGACAGCTCTTTGATGTGCGCGTGGAACACGACGCGCCGTCGAACTTGGATCAGTCCATGATCTGACGGCTAGTCACCCATTACTCGCCATCTGTATGTGCGCCTACGCTGGCTGGAAATCGCCTCGCGACGTCCGTTGCCGTCTCAACACAGACGCTTCTGTGGATAGACAGTAGTGTCTGCCTATTATGTAGGGAAGTACTTCGTTCAGTTGGTAAAACAGAACCTAGGGACTTGCAAGAGCGAGCGAAGCGAGCTCGATTTTTTTGCACCTTTCTTGTATATGCAATGAATAAGGCAACCCAGTGTGCTTAGTGCGAGTTTTTTTACGCAGACGCGATAGTAACGTTTAACCGCGTTTGGCGCTCTTATTGGCCCGCTTCAAGGTCGTGAGAATTCTCAACCAATGAGATCGCCAAACGCGGTTAAACGTTACTATGGCGTCTACGTAAAAAAACTCGCACTAAGCACACTGGCTTATACACGATGGAATAGCGAGCGAAGCGAGCTAAAAAATTTAAGCAGTTTCAGTAAGTTTTTGGTGACTTGAGAGTGAGACGTGATGCCCATGGGGGCACCCAATAAAATCCGTCCTTAAGATTTTTTGAGCTTCTTCTGGTGCCCCCCCAGACGTGATGCCCTAGGCAATTGCTTAATTTGATTAAGGGTTAATCCGTCACTGGTTATTTATAAAAGTAGTAGAACTACTTATGTTTTTAATAGTTATGAAACAATTTTGGTTTACAATAAAGTACTATATTCTATCTATCTATAAAAGTTACAGACTGCTACTGAACTACTGCGTTCATAACTTCCTAACTCATTACAGTAGCACTGATGTCCCGTGATTTCACTCGCTTAAAATATCGCGCTACGACCAACAGCAGCTGAGCAGCTGGGTTATTAGCGCGTTATTTTCTAGTCTTGGTTTCCTTACAACCTTTCAATTAGAACCAGTGGTTCTCAAGATTAGCGCATTCAACTCAACAAACAAATTCTTCAGCTTTATAAAAGTGAAGTGATTTTAAAACTACGTCAATTCTGTCCTAAATAGAAACCAGTTTCCAAATGACCAACTAAATACAAAACGGAGCAAAAAATAACACTAAAATTCTACAAAACCAAGACTTTAACGAAATGTAAATAGAGTACAAATTTCTGAAGCTAAATTGGCGTACCACGTTAAATCGGATGCGGCTATGCGGCTTCACTATCATACTGAAAGCTTTTTATCTGCCACTGAGCTAAGAAACTGAGGATATTGTATTGCAATGCTGGATTGAATTCAATACGGTAATACTAAAAGGGCGTTAAATATGGTATTTGAGTTCTCAGTTAAGAATCAGAGATGTTTTTAGTTAATTTATTAGTTTTATTTTCATTTGACGGCACGGTAAGTGCAGAGGTTGAGACGATTGGACTGCTGCGCTGCGTGTCGTGGGTTCGATTCTCGCACGGAGCAAATATTATATTTGTGATCAACAAGTTGTTGCTTCGGGTCATGGCATTTGTGTATGTGAGTTTATGTTTGTAAACGAACCCACGTAACAGGAGAATTTCCTAGTGTAGGGCAACGTTTAAAAAAAAAAGTTTTTTTTTTGTCGTGTTATTATCATTAAATGAGTCCTCTCTCATCTAGAGCGGAACAGGAGGGACTGTCGGACTCGTACTAACTAAAAGGGTCACGGTTACCTATACCGAATGCCATGTCTTCCGGGCGATTGGCACAGTGTAGAAACCCAGGCATTGCTTCCTTCGCAATCAGAGACATGAACTTACCGAAACATTCTTGCCCAGTGAGAACCTCGCTAGACGCTACCGGCCATAGATTTACGTTCTGATTGGAATTGACTTACATTATTTAATACTTATTTTACATAAACCATACAAAGAAATTATATTTTTAAATATTGTCTTAAAACTAAGTGCATAAAAAAATCATACAGCTTATATATTTTCAAATAGTGAGTTTCTTTAAATTTCTCAAGAATAATTATAAAGATCGGACTAACTTACCAAGTGACGTCCGATCCTCAATTATGTGAAGTAATCTTGATCTCATGTTTTTTATACCATGTAGTTTGCAATCCTTGCTTGCTACCGTATGCTACGCTATCACATTATTAAAAGATGAACGCTTTCGTAAAACGAACCGCATCCATCTGTCAAGGTGACATCACTCACGCCGGTATCTCATCTGTCATTGTTTCAAAGAATTCACAACTTTCCTGAAGGGTTAGAATCTGAAACATATTCTGGGTAGGGTCGGGAATGGATGAGATCAAGATTACTTCACATAATTGAGGATCGGACGTCACTTGGTAAGTTAGTCCGATCTTTATAATTATGTTTCGTAATCTTGATCTCATGTTTTTTATACCATGTAGATGTTTAAAGTAGAAAGTTGTGATAACATGTTCGAATTATTTAACCATCCTTACATAATTTGAAGAATGTTACAATTAGTAAAGATAAAATTTGCCTTCTACATATTAGTTAAACATTTAAATTCTTATAATTTGTCATTTCAGTTTACATCATATCCCCCTCAAATTCCCCTTAGGTACATAATGTAAAGAATGTTTTAACCATTCAACATAAAATTTGCTTTTTACATGCTAGTTAAACATTTAAATTCTTATAATCTGCCTTTTCAATTTACATCATATCCCCTCAAATTCCCCTGAGGTACATAATGTAAGGAATGTTTCAACCATTCAACATAAAATTTGCTTTTTGCATGCTAGTTAAACATTTAAGTTTATATAATCTGCCTTTCCAATTTACATCATATCCCCCCTCAATTTATTTAACCACCCTTAGGTACATAATGTAAAAGAATGTTTCAACCATTCAGCATAAAATTTGCCTTCTAAATGTTAGTTAAATATTTAAATTCTTAGAATCAATATTTCTACTTTACACCATAATCCTAGCTCTCAAATCATCCTTACATAATGTAAGGAATATTGCAATCGGTCGACATATAATTTGGCTTCTACATGTTCTGCATTGAAATGCTTATATATATATTTTTTTTTTTTTTTTTTTTTCTATGTTACGATTAGTCTCACACATTAAGCCTACACCGAGCCTGAGTTAAATAATCTAGATTACTTTTGATAAACCTTTTACAAAACTTAACAAATGTTGAGTTGTTGCCCCAACCTGCTGGTTTTTTATTTATCTCAATGTTAAAACCTGCATCAGAGGCTTTGAAGTGGCTGCATGTACAAGGCCTGAGCTGCATCTGCCATGAGCAGATTTAGTGACATCTATACCACATTATATAGATAGTGTTTGGGCTCGGGGTTGATCCAGGATTCCAAATGAATAAAATCTGACTCCAAATAATTGCGTATAATGTGGTTTTACAATGATATTTTTTAACGGTACATGAGAGTGTTAGCTTGGTCGTTTACGGCGCACGACTGGCGAACGAATGTTGAGTGATGAATGACTTGACCGAATGAATGAATCATCGATGCGCTCGAACATACTGGGGGGCGTTGGAGTGTCCTGCCTCCAATCAATCTGCAGCAGCGTCCAGCAGGGGACACAGATACTTCACACCCCTTCGGTAGGTGCCGGAAGCAGTCTTAATCTCGGCGACCCGAGCCACGCCGTCCTTTCCTGGAAAGAGGCATTGAATTCGGCCCAATTTCCATGTCATGGGTGGAGCATTGTCTTGTTTCAGCAAAACCAGGTCGCCGACTTGAAATGGTCGAGTTGGAATCTTCCACTTCCGCCTCTGCTGCAGCTCAGCCAAGTATTCCAGCTGCCAGCGTCTCCAAAAATCCTGGCGCAGACGTTCTAGGCGCTGAAAGCGATCTAGCCTATTGAAGTTTAAATGTTCCAGACAGGGAGACGGCATCGAAGTTAGCGGCCGTCCGATCAGGAAGTGACCTGGGGTTAAGGACTGAAGGTCATCAGGGCACGAGGATAAGGGATATAAAGGGCGGCTGTTGAGGATAGCCTCAATTTGACTGAATAGAGTGGCTAATTCTTCGAATGTCAAATGTGAATTACCTAAAACTCTTTTTAAGTGAAACTTGGCGGATTTTACGCCAGCCTCCCATAAGCCACCGAAATGAGGCGCATACGCTGGTTGGAATTTAAATCCTATACCCTCCCCAGAAGCAAAGCTTGCAATATCATCAGCATGCCTTGAAATCAAATCTTGAATTTCTTTGTCAGCGGCAACAAAATTACGGCCGTTGTCGCAAAATATTTCAGAAGGTTTTCCTCTGCGAGAGACAAAACGCCTTAGCGAAAGTATAAAAGCATCTTTCGAAAGCTCACTTACAGCTTCGAGATGTAAACATTTAAATCGCAAACAGACAAAAATACAAAGGTAACATTTTGTAATTTTACATCCTCTCCCTTTCCTATCTGCTATCAAAAATGGTCCAGCGAAATCGACACCAGCACTAACAAATGGAAAATTGGGGTTTACACGCTGGTCGGGTAAGGAACCCATCAAAGGAGCCAACGTATTCCCGCTAACCTTTCTACAAACAATACACTGCCTAGCGGTAGTTCGTGCAAGATCTCGTCCAGCAA
This sequence comes from Agrotis ipsilon, assembly GCA_028554685.1. Taxonomy (NCBI): domain Eukaryota; kingdom Metazoa; phylum Arthropoda; class Insecta; order Lepidoptera; family Noctuidae; genus Agrotis; species Agrotis ipsilon. Next base: position 9,576,976 of record CM052967.1, read on the forward strand.
TGGGCCAGACAAATTCGCGAATGGATCCAAGCAATAGCAGTGGACCAGCGTGAAGAAGACGTAAGTGCTCATGCTGAAACAATAACTTCATAAGTCTATGCTTAGCGTGTAACACCATTGGATGACGTTTTTCAAATGAATAACAAGAATATTTCAGACGCCCTCCAACTCTCAAAATATTTTTACTATCTAAGAACGGACTCAACGCTAACAATGGATTTTTAGAATCTAATGTCTTTTGAGACTGAAGTGTTTTCAATTCTGAACTGAAAAGTTCTTGTTGAGCTAGACGCACTAGTCCTTCTAACGAAGCCTTAAGCTCATTGGGCTGTAAAACACCCGTGAGTTTATTATTTGAATTCTTGCAATTATGCACAAATCGAAGTACATAAGCAAAAGACCGTTGCAATCTAGAAAACTTAGAATATTTATCGAAATTAATTAGCTTATTTTTATCACTATCTATTTTTATACATACATTTGATTTTACCTCGGGCAAATCACTAATATTGTATATTACTTTATTATTTGTAGGCCAGAACTTTTCCGACTTAAATAAATACGAAGGACCGTTCCACCATAAGCCCAAGTCATTTAGTTTGTCTGAATCTACTCCTCGCGATGCTAAGTCTGCCGGGTTGAGTGTGGTAGGCACATGACGCCATTCCGAACCTTCAGTAAGCTCTAAAATACTGCACACTCTATTGGCAACAAACGTTTTTAATTTATCGTACCTAGCCCCTAGCCATGCTAGCGCGATGGATGAGTCAGACCAAAATATCTTCCGAGTGATAACACACCGCAGTGCGCGACATGCGGCCGCAGCGAGCTGAGCTCCCAACAGGCACGCACACAACTCAAGCCTGGGCACAGTGGTCGGCTTCACAGACGCAACACGAGCTTTAGCACACAGCAATCGCACTGTGACGTCACCCTGACTATCTACCGATCTCAAGTAAACACATGCGGCATAGGCGGTCGTTGACGCATCACAAAAACAATGTAATTCTATTGAAACCGGATTATTACATAACACGTGACGGGGAATGAATAGATTACGAATATTAGACATGTTGTTTATGAAAGATTGCCACGATTTAAGTATATTGTTGGGCACTGGTTCGTCCCAGTCTATTTTGTGTACCCATAACTGTTGAATTAATATTTTAGGCTTGATAGTCAATAAACTTAGCAGGCCAAGCGGATCAAAAACCTTACAGGAATCAGATAAGATAGATCTTTTAGTAGGGTTGTCGCCCTTGTTTTCATAATTTGTGGGAAAATGAATGTAATCCTCATTAGGGTTCCACCCTACTCCTAGGGTGTGTGATGAAGAACTGATGATCAGATTGCGTTGAACATCTTGGGATTCAGAAATCAAAGAGCGTGAATTTGACCTATATTTACGTAATGTGAAACAACCAGCTGACAAAGCATTCTCTATCGCGTTTCTAATTAGTATTAATTCAGCTTCACTATCGCAACCTGTCAATAAATCATCCACAAGAAAATCATTTTGTATTATGTTTCTTATTTTAGGGTCACTGCACTCCTCGCCTAATTGCCATAAACACCGAGTGCTTAAAAAACTTGAACTGCTATACCCGTACGTAACAGTATTTAATCTGAGTGACTTTAATGGCTCATTATCACAATTACGCCATAAAATTAATTGCAAATTACGATGATCTTCGTGAATCAATACTTGTCTATACATTTTTTCTATATCGCCTGACAAAACATAAGCGTGCTGACGAAATCTAAGTAAAATATTTAACAATGAATCTTGTATGTTTGGACCGGTCAACTGTAGATCGTTAATGGAATATCCCGACGTTGTAGGTGCACTACCATTGAATACGACACGTAATTTTGTCGACTCGCTGGTTGGTTTCAACACTGCATGATGCGGAATAAAATAAGATTGTTCGGGAATCAAAACAGTGGATTCCGATAAATGCCCCAGATCAGAATACTCTTGAATGAATTTTGAATACATATCCTTCAGTTCCGGATACACATTTGCTTTAAAATCATTGTGTTTTGATTTAACTTGCACTACGCATCTTTGTAGTGAATGAGACGTAGACACATTTCCTATACCTACAATATCGACCTGGATTGGCTGAGGAGTCAACTGAAGCTTATTTTTTAAACTATCAGTGATTAAAGAGGACTGACTCCCGCTGTCTAGCAGAACTCGAATTGTTGTGTATTGATTTGTGACTGGATTGAAAACATCAACCAGGGCTGTTGAAAGCAGCACACTATGGTTGGCCTTGACTGACATACTAATTACGTCATCAGTAGCAACAATATCAGTAGAAGCCTGTTCGACTGCACTCACAGTTGAGGATGCAGACGTGTGAACATTTGATGTGTTCACAGGTTGAGACGGCTCCCTATGCAACAGGGTGTTGTGTCGCCCTTTACAAGTAGAACATGGACCTAACCTGCATTGGCGCGATGAATGTCCCTTACGCAAACAATTGAGACATAGCCTCAATTTCATCGCTTCCGCGGCTCGATCTGCTGGTGACTTGGCCAGGAAAGACGCACAATCGTACACACGATGACTACCCTTGCACAGGAGGCACGCGTCAGTAGAAACAGCATTAACATCAGCTGAAACTGTAAAAGACTTAGTGTGAGGCTTATCACCTTTATGAGAAGAAGAAGTTGTTTCACCTTTCGATTTATTAATTTTAACAGCATCTAAAACATTAGCTCGACTATTGAGAAACTTAAAAAAATCCTGTAATGTAGGAGAATTTTCTAATGAGTTGGTAAATTCCTCCCATTTGAACTTAGTACCACTGTCGAATTTCGCCGAGGCCAGTTCGACAACTAGACCGTCCCACGAGTCCGTGGGCTCATTCAAAGTCTTCAAGGCACGTAAGCCTTTGGAAACATGATCTATTAAATATCGCATAGATTTAGCAGAATCTCGAGTGGTAGGTGGAAAATTACAGAATAAATTATAATGATTTTTCTTCAATTGCTTAACATTGTTGTATCTCTCACAGAGAAGATTCCAGGCATCTTCATAATTAGCAGAGCATATTGGCAAGTTGCTAATGACATTGGAAGCCTCCCCCTCAAGGTAAGAGTTCAAGTAATGAAACTTGTGTACAGGTTCAATTCCGTCATTGCTGTGAATTAAAGAAATAAATGTATCACGGAACTCCATCCACTTAAAGAAATCACCATCAAACTTTGCTATTTTAATCAAAGGCAATTTGAAACCCATAGGCCTAATACTACAGCATTTAGAAGAATCACGTGCAGAATGTAAAGAATCAGCATTACTACTTGGTTTTGAAAGATTAGCATCTATAAATAGTTTTGCTTCTGCAATCAAAGAACTAAAATCACCTTCTATGGCATCTCTAATGTCGAGTTCACTATCTAACTCGGACGAATTTAATAATTCTATGTCTGATTGCAGATCTTCAAAATAAATAAACAATTCACGAAACCTTTCGTACCTATTTAATAAAGTATGCATTTGAGCATCGGTTTGTTTTTCTAAAGAAATTACTTCATTTAAAAAGTTCTTAAACTTTGTAATTCGACCTTTAACTGAACTACGTTTTACAATTAAATCCTTCAAGTCTTTTATTGAATGACTAGCTGTAGGAACTTGAAGTTTAACACTTCAACTGGTGATCTTGAACGTAAATCACTTGTACTTGTATGCGACATAATAAAAACTCAGCGATACAAAATTGAACACACAAAGATAACGAAATAAACAAAGAAATAATACTTAAATTCACTCCAGCGTATGCGACGATGATTCAAGGTCACGATCGCAGGTAGTGGGACAAAACAGCTGATGGGACGGCTGGCGAAAGATAACGCGCCGAAGGAACAATAGGCGTCAGCTGGTCCGCACGCACCTCGCTCACACACAATATGCACTGGAATGCGTAATTAAATAAACATTAATTACTTATAAGAAACGTTTGGTTTTAGGTGAAACTAAGGGAAATTAAATAGATTAGCAATTAGGTAATGTACTAACCTATACTGTTTGAGATGAAAATTAGCAAAAATATTGAATATTTTATAGTTTTAACGGCAACTACGTGCTTAAGTAATAAAAATTTTACAAATATGTGCGATTAGGCTTTGGATTGGCAATTTGCGCATGCGCACGTGGCTGAGGAACACAATGAGCTGCACGGCTTGCGGCTTATTATTGATTTTAGACAGTATTTTAATGAAATAAAATGATGGATAGCTAACAAACTTGTGTAAAACCTATAAGTAGATGACTTTCGCTTAAAGATGCGATTTTTGTCAGTTTTTCATCCACCCTAAGGACACTTTTTTTTTTGTACTTAATAGGGATTAGAGGATTATGGAAAAACTGATATAATCTTGCCTTTGGTTTTGCGTTAGCCTCACAATGAAGTAACGCTTCCCCCGCAGGCGGATAACCTATGAAGACAACTAGCACAATGCTCAGACAAATAGAGGACGGAAATATGGGAATAATAGGGGAAAATAGATACAGGATGGATCACTTCCCTGGCTTAACCGTGGCTGCGGTGCTCCTCGTTCACAAATCAGCTGACCGGCGGGCTACAAGCTGTGGTTAAGATGATCTCCTGGCAGTGTGGTGTTTCACTCCAGTCGTGTTTCCTCGTCACTATTATATCCGTGTCCACTATTGAGATGTTCAAGCGGTTTCTCCTCTGAATAAAGAAACCAATCTCTAAATTAAAAGATGCACGATGTTCAACGGCTGGGCAAAGTTTTTCAAATTAACGTGCGTCGAGTCCAAAGTCCGCTTGACAATGAAGTGCGATGCGACGAATAAAATATGCCGATAGCTGCGTCGAATCACGTCGGTGTCACCATGTTTGGGCTCGGGGTTGATCCAGGATTCCAAATGAATAAAATCTGACTCCAAATAATTGCGTATAATGTGGTTTTACAATGATATTTTTTAACGGTACATGAGAGTGTTAGCTTGGTCGTTTACGGCGCACGACTGGCGAACGAATGTTGAGTGATGAATGACTTGACCGAATGAATGAATCATCGATGCGCTCGAACAGATAGTGTTTGTTTAATCCATTTACTAATAGATGCTGGTGAAGCTAAATGGCAAGATTTCTTAATTAATGTTGGTAAATACTAATATTTTTGGTAATATTATTGATTATCACAATTGGTAATTCTTATGATTTTAGTTGTATCTAAATAGGGACAACGTCAGCTATTTATGATTTCTTAAATATATATATATATATATACATATATATATGTATATATATATTAATGTATGTTCAGACTGTCATTTATGATGTCCAGATGTCTTAACAGAGGCTAGAATCTCATTATTAAAAATTCCTTGTTTTGTCCAAATGTTAGTCCTTTTAAATACCAGGGTTTGCACTCAGTAAACAGTAAAAAGTTTGACTGATATTATCATTTAAAAATAATCTGTTCTTTCTATGATTAACTTATTTGTGTCCTATAACAATGTTGATTTTATAGAATTTAAAGAGCTATATAGAACAATGTAATTTCTCTCGTCATAAAACCTTCCCTGATAATACAGTAGCTGCTATAAGAATAGGCGACGAACCACCGCATTACACATTACTACACCCCCCCCCCCCCCTCTCTCTTTTGTTTGAAGGGACCTATTTAATAGGTCAGACGGGGGAAATGTATTAAAGAATGTTGCATCTCGCTTAACAGAGAAAGCATCAATGGATATGGTATCCAGGCTTGAGAACCATGAATCTAGTTCAACTGGCAAACAAGTCAACTTTTGAGCTACCGAGCTGTTCGACAATGGTTATATAAACTTTAACAAAAGTTTAATTCTGTTCTATTCCAGAATCGAGTGTTTAGATTCTATGACCATTTTCTTTAAGCTTCTAGAACATGCTAATCTAAACTATTATCATGGAAATGCTGTGTTCCTCTTATTTTATTGATATTGTTATTATGTTTATCTTCAGCAATATTTCGCAATCAGGTAGATCTAATGTAATGTTTTCAAGCCTATAAATAAATATAGGAACGAAGCAATTCAATTTTATTGATATAATACAGTTTGTCTAAGTTTGTCCAATACCCATGACTCTTACTGCCAATGCAACCAATACCAGTCAGTTAGCAAGGAATCAGAGAAATATCTAATATAAAATCTAACCCTTTTATTTTGCAATGATTAGGAGAGAAGAAGGTAGGATGTCCACCATTAGTAATCCATTATGACTTTGCTGTCTATAGGTAACACCTTAAAAAAAATATTTAACAAAGCTATTGTTGTATGTCTTTTAAGAAATTGTGTGTATAACCAACCATATTCCATGCTGCTATAAGTAAGCCAAGTCATTCTGCAAAATCTTATACTTGTGATCTAATTTATATTTTCAAAATAATTTTGTAACTTATCAATTTTAGTTTCAGGTAGTGATATACAAAAACAAGGTGGCATCTAAGAGAGCCTAAGGATTTCTATTTTTGCTTGAGTTGCAAACACCTTTTCTCCCCATTTATTGTGAAATCTAAGTTTTTCAGTAACTGTATATCAATGTCTATATTTGATTTTTACCATCAATCTAGATGAAAAAACTAGCTTAGGTCTTTTAGCCCACAAGTAGGTCACAATTAATTCATAATTTTGGTGCTGCACTAACGCCAAAGAAGAAGAGAAATAATTCCACATTTCACAATAGTTTTTTTTTTTTTTTTTTTTTTTTTCACAGTTATTGAACAATGTGTATTTTTAATATCCAAGTTTGTTATAACCATTTGGACTCATCAGTCTGGTGGTCATTCTTATGTCCTAATTTAAAATGTATTGTATTAATACTTATGTGTTGTATTAACTAATTAAGAAAACACTATGAACTGATTTTGTATTGGTTTACATGGTTTGTAGTAACACTACTTCCTTATTTGGAAAAAAAAAAAATATAGATTTCCTGTTGTGAACTCTGAGTGACATTTCAATGGTATTTTATATCTTGATACCAGTCACATGTTGTGGGGTTAGTATTGATACTATTCCAATAATCAGGGATAATCAGCTTAATGTGTCTGTTTGTACCTGGTTCAATGTTGGGTCTGGCAGGGCCGTTAATGCCTCTGTGGAGAACACACTCAAACAGGCAATAGTATTGCTTGAGGGCAAGCAAAATTATTGTTAAACTTGAGTTTTACTGGTGGTTTTGATTGCAGCAGCAGACTTCTTTACTGCTCGACAGGCAGCCAGCTTGTTTTGTAATTTGTTCTTAAATAGACTCAGAAATTATTGAATTCTCTAAGAATTTGTTTAGGTATTTGTAATAAGGGCACACACTGCAATGCCACACTATTTTCTTCATGTTCTGATGAGATAATATACTATTTAAGACTTGTCCATGTCCAATTGCAGTGACAGTAGCAGTCAAAATGGCTTCTCTGACACTTCTCCTCTTGTCTTATTATAAAAGTTCATTGATTTTCATGTCTTCTGACGCTTTCTCAATTTATATGTCAACATTTATTTAGGATGTCATAATCCTTCCTTAAAAATAGGCAGAGGAGAAGACTTTTACCCTTGGGTATCACAATGAGGAAAATGGCTATAATAAATATTTCTTCTTTATAGAATCTTGTTTTTCCTTTAATTTAACCTGGGATGTAAGTATTATCTTTTCTTTTCAGTACTAGATCTTAATTTCCTAGAATCTTGCAGATTTCTTCAGTCTCCGACTTTGACATTATGTACACATGAATGGTTGTTTGGTCCACCGGGTCTAGTTGTCATCAGACTGCATGAGTGTGAACTGATACATGTATGGCTCCAAGCATGTGAAGGGCTCCAGGTATGTGAAGGGGTATATATACTTGAATAGCTATAATTAAACAAGCGACTGCTACTTAAATTCCAGTGTCTGGTGTACTCGTCAGAGAAAAAGACGGTAATATTATGATCTACTCATGGATAACCTTTTGTGAAGACTCATGTTTTGGCAGGTGTGAGTAGATATCGCTTCTCATGGCTATCCTCTCTTGAAAGGTTTACAGGCACTGAATTGATTATTAAGGTAGATAGTGCCACACCGCTGGCTTACTTCTTGTGAAAGTTTTAGGGTCACTGAATTGAATAACAAGATAGGTACCTACAGCCACACCGCCGGCTAACCTCCCGTGAAAGCTCTATCTTGGCAAGTGTTGAGTAAGAACTCATGGCTTCCCACGGCTAACCTTTCGTGAAAGCTCTAGGGTCAATGAATTGAATATCAAAGTAGGTACCTACAGCCACACCGCCGGCTGACCTCTCGTGAAAGCTCTATTGGCAGGTGTTGAGTACTCATGGCTTCCCATGGCTAACTTCTCGTGAAAGCTCTAGGACACTGAATTAAATATAAATGTAGGTACAGTAACACCGCTGGCTAACTTTTCGTGAAAGCTCTATCTTGGCGGGTGTTGGGTACGTATATGTTATCAACACATTAACTTTAATGTTTTGCCAGGTTATTTACAGATCCGGAAAATGGATTCGCCCATGACTATGGGCGAGAATATGACAGAATACATAAACAAATAATAAACCCACGGCTGACCTCCCGTGAAAGCTCTAGGGTTAATTTGTATGTATATATCGATAATTCCTTAGTACATTTATGCAGATTTTAGCTAGATTAAAAACTTTTGTAAATTGACTTACCGGGATGTCGGCGCCGGCGCGGGCGACTTTGCTTCCTTTCTCTCTTGATTGTATTCAGTTCTTTATGAAGTCTTTTGATGGATATTAAATGGTCACTGGATCGTTGTTGACCCTTTTTCATATCCATTACTAACAATTTTCACTTATTATAATATATATTTCGAGAAAACTTTGAATTGACGTGACAACGCAACGCACAAAAAAGTACAATGACAGATGAGATACCGGCGTGAGTGATGTCACCTTGACAGATGGATGCGGTTCGTTTTACGAAAGCGTTCATCTTTTAATAATGTGATAGCGTAGCAAGCAAAGATTGCAAACTACATGGTATAAAAAACATGAGATCAAGATTACGAAACATAATTCTCCTTTTGATTGGCCCTAAATTTATCATTGGAATTAAATACTGCTAGTGGTAAATTGTAGGTGTAATATTAATATTGTTTATCTTTTTTATCTCTGATTTTGTGATGCGCACAAGGTGTTGTCTCAAATTTTGATTTTTATTCCAATGTAATTAAAAAGAAAAATAAAGAATATAATTCAAATATCAGTGACAAAAGATGAAAAAATAAAGATTCTAATGTCAAACGGTCACTCTTCATTATTGAAATTTTTACTCAAAGATTTTTTTTTAATCTTTAATAAAAAGAGGACAGCTATCATAAATATCTAGGAAATCCATCTAAAATTTTGACTAGCTGTTGCCCGTGATGTCGTCTGCGTTGAAAAAATAAAGGTTCACTGCTGGTTCCCCGTAGGTGATAGCGTGATAATAATGTCGCCTTTATTTTGACCCGACTTCTTAATAATATTCGTGCCGAAGTTAATCCATGTAGTACTTTTTGAGTTTATCCCGGACATACATACAGACAGATAAAAATTCTAAAATCGGTATCGATTGTAGATCACATCCCAAGTATTATTTAGATAACCTAACATTTCATTATATGTTTAGATGACACCGGTAAATGTTCTTTTAAAAATAAAGTTGCAAAACATAATTGCTAAAACGAGTTGACAGCTAAAACACTCAAGAGAATTATTAAATTGATGGCTCAAAACACAATCATCATTAGTAACATATCCCCGACACGCAATCAACTGGATAAACACAAACCAATCTACTGTGATCGATTTGAAAATCCTCAAATCGAGGCACAGCATCATTGCCTTTAATTTTCATCTCTATAACGATGAGGACAGGGTTGAAAATATTCAAATGAAGCATAGTCATAACGGTATGGAAAATTTTAGCGCTTGAGCTGTCGTATATATGCTCAATATTCTGCAAACTTGCATCAATTGTTCACTTTCATTGCTGAGAACAAATAAGTGATGAAAATTGTGAACTTATCCATCGTTCGGTTTAAAAAACTTTATTTCTCAATAAGACAAAGTCATTTACATGAGAACATAATATCTTATTACTAATTATTCAGGTCGACAAATAAAAAAAAATAAAAAAGGTTTTTGCACATGGGTTTTACTTATTTTAATATATTCTGATTATAAAAGCATATTTATTTAAAAGAAAATACGATTACAAATCAAAAATATTTGCTTTAAGAGTTTTTTTTTTAAATGCTTTCAGAGGCGGTTCGGTTTCGGTTCAGTAACACTTGCTTCGCTTATGTAGTTGCACGTAATAGGTGTGTACTGTGTACGTAAGTACAAAAGACATTTGAAGTTTGATGCCGATAAAACACATAGAAGTATCGGAAATAATATTGAACTGTTACATCTTTTTTATCGTGGTAAAATCATCAAATGAGTCCTCCCACCCAGAGCGGGAGGGACTGTCATCGTACTGTCTAAATACACGGTAACCTTCAATATGCCTTTGCATTCCGGGGTCACGGTAATTTGTTAGTCCCGCGACCCTGGCCACCTGACCTGACGTGGTGATAGCGTAATGTTATAAAGCCTTGCTCGATAAATGGACTATCCAACACAAAAATAATTTTTAAATTCCAACTAGTTAGTCCTGAGATTAGCGCGTTCAAAAAAACAAACAAACTCTTCAGCTTTATAAAAAAAAGTAAATAAGTATAGATTTATCTTAATAATTGTGGTCTTTCAATCCATGGGGTCCGAGCGCCAACCAACCATTCAAAGACATCGCCAAGCGTATAGTCGACGCCTCGCGTGACCAGAGAGCTGGCCTATATCTTGGCCAAAGGATCAGCGTTGTGATCCAACGAGGCAATGCTGCCAGCGTTCTGGGCACTTTCCATTGACAGCGATGTGGATGAATTTTTCGACGCCCTGTAATCTTTACTTTTATTTCAATCATTTTTGTAAATATTTTACCTTTATTTTTAGTTTTTAAATGTAGTATATTAGTTAGGTTCATTATGTTATAAATAAACAACTACATCTTTGGCTGAATGAATGCTAATTTGTGCCTACATCTAGAGTTTCTTATTAAACAAATAAATAAGGATAAGCCTAAGCTCATTAGTTGGTTTACGTCAGATCAGATTATCTAAGCTTTGATTGATTGATTTACGCTCTTTCGAAATGGAGTGTAAGCGCTGTATCCAAACTCCTAATATATGGGCGAAGTTGTTAGATTTAGGTGACGTTTTAGCCCCAACTTTGACATGGTCGGAGTTTGAGAGGCGATAGTGTTTCTAGTGTGATCTGTTAAGTGGATTTGAATTATCGTAGTCTGGGATTGTGAAACTATATATCGAGCCCCCAATCGGGCTTTATGCTGTTATGTCAAAATTGGCATCTATGGACTGGAATACACCTTACCATTTTTTTCCAGATTTTTCCTAATGATATTTGCAAAGAAATCATGACACACATGTTTATTGTTGGGAATTTAGACAAAATAATATTTCGGCAAGAAACCTGTTATAGGTCTTTACGAAAAAAATAATTTTATTTTTATTTTGGTAAGTTGCGATTGACGGGTTATTGGTGTGAATATCATTTTATTTTTTATTTTGGAAGTTGCGATTACCGGGTTATTGGCGTGAATATAATTTTCATGAAGTTTTTGGAAAACGTGTTCATGGGGTTTTTGTTGAAATAATTTTAAAGTATGTGTGCCGTAATATGCACTTACAAAGTTTTTTATTAATACCTTTTTTAAATTATTTGACATTACCACAATAACTCCGTAAAAACAAATTATGGATCAACCCTTAAATATAAAATAACGCCTCAGAAGCCCATAATGCAACTTTAAGAAATATTTTATTTGATAAATTATTTACTGTAATAACCCAGTAAGTACTATTACTGTAATATTTTATGTATACAATTTTAGGTATTATTTATTTTATAAATTACTAGGTTTGGAATAAAAGGATTTTCCTAATAATGGCACAGATAGACTTCGCAAAAAATAGCTTTCATTTAGTAGTAGTCTCATTTAGTTAGTAGTTTACTTGTTGAAAAGATATTTGACAAAATCAGTAAATCTTTTCTCCTGTAAAATTTTGATTTTTCGATTGCCGAGTTATTGCTTGGACGCATCGATATGTTTATATTTTAATCTTTATTCATTTTATACATACACTTATTTTACATAGTTTAATTTAGAATAGAAATCCACCAGCATCGAGAACAGGGTCCAGGCTGCCTCTGGTCAGGTCTCCTGAGAGAAGAACCTTCTAACAATACGCCCTATGTCCAGAAGTAATGCCTTCGAAATCAGACACTTGACCCAGCTTCCATACGAGAGCCTCCTTAGACGTTGTAAGTATAATTTTATTATTAGTTAATTGATTGAGTCGCTAGAATGTCTTTATAACAGCGGTCGGCAACCGCACATGTTAAACAATTAAAAATTAGACTCTTTAAAATACAAATAAAAAAAATAGCTAAATGCTATTACAGCTTATCGGAATTTTTAAATGAATAAGTTAAAAGTGCCTGAAGTATGAAATTTAATTGCGATATTTCTTTAATGTTAAATTGTTAAGTTAGAATTAGCATTGTTAAATTGTCTTTTATTTTCTTTTTATGTCATTGTTTGAACTTAACTTCACCCTATGTTACAACCAAAAAATTTGTACGCCATACCTAGAAGCAAAACATGCAGCTACCTCATCATTTATTGTTAAGACCTGTTTACTGTATACCACTCATATTTTTACAAATAAATATATCTTTATCTTATCTCTATCTTTTTGCAGGCAAGGGCCACATTTTTTTAATTAAAACGGAAAATAAAGGTTAATAATTATACAAATAATATAATCTCCTTAGTATTGACCAGGCGTGGTTTGTATAGAAGAAAACTTCAACCTACATCGGTTCGGTTTCGGTTTAAAATAAAACTTTAAATTAATTGCACCAATACTATGCTCGTGTAGGACACTAATCTCGTAAAAAATTGTGCCAGTATGCAGATTGCTTGATAAAAGGACATTTTCTCCTCCAAAATAAAACAAAAGTAACGCACCGGACCTTTTGTTAAGAGAAAACTTAAAAGCTTTTTTACAATGTCCAGAAGTACGGGTAGTCGTTGAAATGTAACAAAAAGGTACTTGGGTACTTTGTGATGGTTCATAGTAAAAAACTATGTCAGACTTTGCAGAGGAAAGGGCCTGGAAACTATTATGACTAATTTGTGGGTACATAAACTCTGTGTCACGTGCTTTACAGGACCTATTTTGTTCTTTTATGGGTAGGTAAGGGTCAGAACACAGTGTTTTGTTATGTGATGTTTTGTTTTGTCAAACCAGAGTAGCATTGCAGCAGTCGGCATTAAGAGTTGATGTGACCTGCAATTATATATAACTTTCAAGTTACCAACATCAGCTCTTGACGTTTATGATGCCTCAATATATTCAGAACTCATTCCATAGTTCTTCTCGACGTAAAACAAATCATTTTCATTGATGAAATTCAGGTTTAGTTGTTTAATTTTTTTTTCCTGAAATTTCAACTGTCGCGGTTTTGCAGAAATGTGTGTAATAGCTACAGTCGAAGTGTAAAATTGAATAAGGAACGTTTTTAGTTTTCTCCTTAAGCATAGTTGTTATACCCTGCGGTAGACGCCTACGGCGTCGGACATTCGGCAGACGACCTCCGGCCACCGTAGGCGCGGGCATACGGACAGCGAGTAAAAGGCAAATCGCTGTCCGACCATGGACCATGCCCGGGTCGACGGCGCGTCGTGTTTCACGAGCGCCTAAAGAGCGTCAGCAGCAGGCTTTAGCCCTCTCAGAGGGCCAAAGCCTGCCGCGATCGCGGAACTTACTTCATTACCGTGACCCCGGAACGTTAAAGGCTATTGAAGGACACCGTGGATTTTAGTCAGTACAAGTCTGACAGTAAGTAAGGGGTGGGAGGACTCATTTGGTGATTAAATCACGCAAATAAAAAAATCCCAGTTGTTGTAGTAACATAAAAACACTGCATTTTTTCCTCTTCATTCATTATAACAACATCAGAACACTAAGCAACCTCCTAGTACTGTTGTTTTAAACAAAGTAAGTAGTCCATTACAAACTTTTTAAAACTTTTTTTAAAATAAAAACCGGATTTTCAAATTTTAAGGTAATGTAATTCATAATTTACTCTTCATCCTTTTTCTAACTTTGTTAAGTTAATTAAGTTCAGTGAACTTATTTAATTACTTAGCTACTTATTACTTCAAAGTTATTAAGTAAGAAAAACAGCAGATTTTGGTTGGGAGGTATGCTAAAACTGAATAAAAAAAAGTAACTTGAAAATAAAGTTTTTATTTTTTATTTAAGTATTTAAATATAGGTTCGCGGTTGACCACTCACTCGTTCGCGGTTGCCTGATGGTAAACGAAGATGACTGTGGTCGACGGTGAAACACGATGGCCTAGAAGGAACCTGTTCACTCTTGACTTGAAGACCCCAAGGTTATAGCTCTCTGGAAATACAGCCGGCAGGGAATTCTACTCCCTACCTGTGCTTACTATAAAGGTGTTGACAACACTCTGTACGTACCGGAGGCCGTACAAAGCCGTACGTCTTGCAGTTCGATGATAGAAAGAGCCAGGCGGAATCAAGATGTGCAGTTCCATCGCACACTCTTCGAAATGTAATCGATAAAAAAACCGACCGGCTGGCAACACGGCGGCGACCCCGATGTTCAAGGCTCTAGAGCTTGGCCCGTTTATCTTATAGATAACCGTATTATTATCTTGTGAGAAGAAGAAGAAGTGCCATCATAGTTTCGTACTAATATGCATCATCAATCATCATCAGTCTATAAATGTTCCCACTGTTGGGACACAGGCCTCCTCTCTGTGAGAAGGAGTGGGCCATAATCCACCACGCGGGCCCAATGCGGGTTGGTAGATGTCACATGCCTTCGAATTCTTGGTTCTAGGATCTGCCGGTTTCCTCACGATGTTTTCCGTCATCGTTTTGAGAGCAATGGTGATGAAGTAAATTACATTAAGTAATGCGCTCGGCTGGGTTCAAACCCACGACCTGTAGGTACTCTTAAGTCGAGGCCGATACCACTGGGCCACCACTGCTCATCAATATAATTATCTGATATAGTTTCACTTTTTCACAAACCTCAACCTATACTAAATAAGTTATTAATTATTTAAAAGTTGGTTTCGTTACGAAATAGCTAAGGTTAAAGCTTGCTCCTTTAGCGAGATTATGGACATCGCTTATTTCATTTATGCTCCTTTACCCCCTAGGCAGCACTTAATTGAATGCCTGAGGCAAGCGTTGCAGATCCTATAGAGCGCGCTTTTTCACAATTAATTAAACTCTCACTGTTCATTAAAAATGTATTAATTGGTACCTTACTTAAACATTTTGTACCCTTAGCACGAGTATCAGTATTTGAGACGTAAAGTAAACTTGAACTTTGACAATTTCAAATTGACAATTTTCTTAAAATTGACTTAAAACATACTCATGTGCAGTCTTAAGAGGAAACTCCAAGGGCTAGAGAATTGAAGAATAGGTATTTGTAAAATCGATTGCTGTCGCGCAGTGCAGAACAACAGGATTGCAGTGCGCGATAGAGACAACAACTGCAACTTGGACCGAAAATACCTATTAGATGAGCACAAAATCAAGGATTCGTAGTCCCGTAATTACTACTCCAAAGCATAAACAATTTAACTACTTTTTTCTATAAAAAGTAAATAAAGGCTTTGGCCGTGTTCCTATGTTTTCCTTTTTTATATAATCTCGTTTAATTTGTTTTCGGGATATTTGAACACAACGGAAATCTGACCAATTTTGAATGTTCCTAAATCTCTTTTAATAACTAATTAATGGAAAAAAGGAAAACATAGATACATGTCAACAGTGGCAATAGATTGTAAAAAAATTATCACTCTACTGGCATTTTCCAAGGAGCAAACAGGGTACTACGTTTGTATGGATAAACGGCCGTGGTGTTTCCTCTTAAGGGATCCCATCAACTATATTCATCCCTCTTGTCAGATACAATGGAGATAGTGCTGGTATACTGTTATTAATTCACCGGCAGATGCTTCCCACCCGTTCTATCATCTCATACGATACTCTTGGGAAATGTCCTTCTCATACGGTCATACGTCACTGGTACAACATTGTGTTAGAAAGTCAAGCCACTTGCATTAACAATGAAAAATGAACTATTTAAATAAAAAAGGGTCTTTTTAAAAAGAAGCAAGTATTATCCGTTTATTAAAAAAAAAAAAAACAAATTCAAACTTTTTGAAACGAACTATTTTCAGAAAACCGCATCAAAATCGGTTCAGCCAAACGTGAGATAATCGCGGACAAATACACAGGTCGAATTGAGAACCTACTTTTTTTTAAGTCGGTTAAAAATAGAATGCACGGTAAACTTCAAGGAACATAGAATCCGAGAAAATCTCTAGGCTTAATTCGAAAAATTGCCAAAACTTGTCGTATATTTCTCTATTTTTATTAATTAGTATCACAAAAATAAAACTGTAATAATCATTTGTATTCAATCTGTTTTCTAATAAGACTGATTCAATCCCAAACAAGAATCAAGTACCAAATTTAATCTAATATTAGCTGACATCTAACTGAAAAGTTAGGCTAACGAAGCAATCTCAGCTGAATAGGGCTTATAGTTATTTTGATTTTCCGCACAAAACTATCGTAATAACTTTACTTTGACGATAACTTCGGCCGAAACCGTTCAGTCGGAAGTTCGTGGTGCACCAAAGTGCAGTCAGGAAATGGCAATATCCTTTAGACTGAACTGCCTTCAGCTAAGGTTGAATAGACTTAGTAAGTACATATTATGTTGTGACGAAGGTGGTGATTTTCTTTCACTTTAACTTTCATATTATTGTTCTTGTTTTATTTAGGATCTTCACAAAGAATATTACTTAAATGTGCCATTCTTTTTGCAAAAATTGAACTCGATAGCTGTATTCCTATTATAACAATGAAGATAAAGGTGTACTTTCAACATTGCACAAAATTGTGCATGAGAGACGCTTTTTTTTGAAAACATTACAATTACGCTTGTATCCCATGTCATTAGAGCGAGCTTATTACCATGGACGGGGTTATATCACTATTTTTATGAGGTACTATCTAGCCGTCCCGGCTTCGCATGGATGGAAGACCTCTAAAACCCGGTCCCGATGGTTACAGACACAACAAAAATAAATATCTGAAACAGTCCAGCCGCTTTAGAGTTAGCAACACATTTTGCGATCCATTTGTATATTATAGAAGATAGAAGAAGATACTTGCCTACGCTACACTAAAACGTATTTCCCTGTTCCTGCACATTGAATTATGTGCTTAAACTCTTCCACAAGCTATAACTACAACTGAGTTAAGCAATTCATCTCCTCGGCTGCTTACACAAATGTTCTGACAAGCTTCTCTACTGTCAAAAGTGTTCCAACACTTGCAACAGTGTACCAACTTTATTCCGGTCTAACATAGTTTCAGTCCAAAAAGTATTTTCAAAGAAGTAACGGCGCAGAAAGATAATGTATGAGGGAAAGTTTGCATCTGCATCGTGAATGCACTGGGCTGAATTATTCACATTTTTAGAGAAAAAAATCTGGCAAAGTGTGTTTTGAATCATGAAGTTTGTTCCGTACTCATTTTTAGTCAGGCCTCAGGTCACTTAAAAGATCAAAATCACTGAAAAATAAACTAAATTTAACTATCGTAAAAATGATGGCTCAAAAATATTGTTCAGTTTTTATTTTATAATATTTATTAGCTATATAGTACTAACAATATACTAATACTCGCAATTGTACTAACAAAATATGGATGTAATCAGAAGATGAGTCTGAAATAAATGTTATTATTATAGTTGTCTCATGGAAGTGTAACTCAACTGAAAACGAAAAGGTTCCGAGAAATAATATTATAAAGCAAAGGTAATTTCAATTTGAAAAATAAAGTCTATATTTTTTCTATTGTGGCGTTGACAACCGAAACATTTTTACTTTTTATTCAATTACTGTAGAAACTACGGTTGGAAAACCGTATTTAGAATCCTGCCGTTTTCGAAAAAAATAAACGGATGACACGGCAAGTCAAACAATTTCTCTTGTTGATTACGGTACCCTAAAACCTCAAGGTATTACACGAACGTATTCGCTAGACCCGCGACCAAACGTTGTGGAAAATGTATTATGAAGCCTTGTTCAAATAATAAATGTGAATGTGTGAAAACATTTCTTATTATTCTGAAATGCATGAAGCTCAGTCTCATGAAAAATGGTTTTTTCCTCTATAAGTCTACATGTGTAGTTATGTTTATACATTTACTTAAAGGTATTTAACCTGCTGATCATTTTATGTTACGACGAGCGTGGCCAATCTCAACGGTTATTATCGGCCATTACATCACCGCAGATCCCAAGAGATCCTGCAGTACCCAAGTGACAGCAAAGAAAGAAAGAGAGAAAGAAATAACATTTATTGGTACAAACGCATTGCAGCACAATAATAAAATAGATTAAAATGAACAAGTGATTATTGAAACTTGATGTGGTACGACAACCCAACATACGCCCAGTGTATTTTTTCCAATTATTTTTTTGTTTCATCCTCCAGTTAAATCAAGCCCAAGGCCAAACACAAAATTCCCATGGTTCATGAAAATAACATCGAAAATTATACAAAGTCGCTCTTCCATCATAATTAGAAGTATGCAAATAAGAATTAACGGCGATTAAAATCACACACACTCATGTAAGTACTTAAGAGTTTATAAAATATTCATAAACACGACGTTAATGATTTTCAGGCTGTGAGGTAGTGGCAGCGAAATGGCAAATCTAAGGTGGAAAGCCTTGCTAAGTTTCGACGTACGAACCTTTGTATGTAGCCGCAACTTGAAAGTTGCCGATAGTGGAAAACAAAGGACATTGCAAAAAAAGTCTCCACCCTCCGCATAGTCCTTTATTTTTAAACACTTAAAGCATAATATACGTAGATGTCGCAGAGATACGATATAAACAGGTATTTGATCAAATACCTGTTTGAATTCCATTGTTTCTCAGCAAACTACATAAGGCTGTTGATTTTTTCGTTATACACCTATTTATTTATTGATTTAGTAAGTTTCAGATTCGGTCAGACTCAGTCAGACCCTAGGTTGCAACAGTATTTTAAACAAACCTACTTTGGATCCCTCGCTGCGTTTCGGATTCTACAAAAGAATCCTGAGCGTAACGAAGTATTCAGCAAATATATTTTTAAACAAAAGGCTAATCTATGCACTTTTAAATGTAATAACTAGAATATATTTTTGAAATCGACATGATCTTATATGGTGCTTTAAACTTAACACATGCAAAACTTTTTAGGTAAAACAGAGATAAAATAATCATAATTCTTGCTTTTGTTTTAAACATAAAAAAAAATATCTAAAAGATTAACAGTCCGTTGATTTAATTATAAAAAAAAACTTTTCACTAAAAGGAAACTCCTTCAGAAACAAGCACAAAAAAGTTTAAAATAACTTTCTTTCAGAAGTCGGTGGCAATAGTCAGTGAAATAAAAAAAAACGAAGCCACCGACTTCCGAAAGAAAAGTTATTTTAAACTTTTTTGTGTTTGTTTTTGAAGGAGGTTCCTTTGTAACTTTGCACTCGTAGGTCTTCTTAGTACGAAGAAAAAATACAAAGCCCACATTACGTAACAAGACAGAATACAATAACAAAAGAGACAATTTTGTCCGTAACATAACAACGGGAAGCCTCACAAGAAAAACCGTTTTACACAGAATGATGCTATGTACTCATTACATAAAATTGTCCAGACAATCCCCGGCCCCTATTAGACCTTTACGACAAATAGTTTGCGATATTTTTTTTTACTTACAGAATAATTAAGCTGTGATTAGGTCCTTTGTCTGAACGTAAGGGATGGGAAATTGGAATATGTGATCTGAATTCCTGACGACCTGATTAGGTAAGCTTCTGTCTTATAGGCCTCAAAGCTGACTCGTTCTAGGGTGGTTAATTTAACCAAAGGATTTATAGAAAAGAGGCGTGTTTCTTAGCAAATTAAAACAGCATTAAATCTGGGACTATAGTCTCTTTAGGAGAGCTAATTAGTAATAATAAATAAGCTAACAATAGACCTGATATAGTGGTGGTGGATCGATCAGAGCGGCGCACAATCATTGTTGACATAACCGTCCCGCATGAAGAGAACCTCGTGAAAGCTGAAAAAATAAGCAAATCAAGTATATTGATTTGGCTCGCGAGGTTGTCGATATGTGGGATGTGGATTCAGCAGTCATTGTGCCGACAGTCGCCTCGACCAACATCTCAGGAGGCTCTCGTTGGGCAACAGGATCAATGGCCAGATTCAGAGAGAAGTTCTTCTGGACACGGCGCGCAATGTTAGAAGGTTCCTTACTGCAGCCCTGACTGCCGGTAGCTTGGACCCTGTTCTCGATACCGGTGGGCCACTAATAGTTATATTTTTAAATGTTTTTATTATTTTTGTAAAAATATTTAAAAATGTACTTAATAGTCTAAAAGAATGAATAAAGGAAAATAAATATAACAGCTTTAATAACACTGTAGAATGACGTAAGTTTTTTTTGATGCTTTTTGATTATACTGTTCTATAATTACGAATAAATTTCCGTCGCGTCACCTTCCTAGTGTGTTTCAATATAATTGTTTGTTATGTGTATTTCCGTAGGTACTGACAGTCCACAACATCTTCACCGTTTGGTTTGGTGAATTTATGCTTCTTTTGACTGTTTCCATGGTAACCAAGGTCATTCGTCCCACCAAAGAGATTAAAAAGAACTCATAGAGCGGGCATTGGGGAAATTGTTAACGCCCTGCGTCAGAAGCGTTGCATGGCAACGCGACTACTAGACTGAGAGACTTTTTACCTTGTGGTAAAAAGTTTTGGATCACACTTTCTTCGTGATGTCCCGTCTATTGCTCGTATATAGTTTAATGTCTTTGCGTCCCACAAATTAGATGAAAAGGTATCAATCGTCATCCCATCGTTTGTGGATCAAAATATAATAATCATCTATGCATTATTATTATAACTGAACAATAATTCTGTATTTTAAAAGATTTTCAAGAAGTAATGAAATAACACAAAATAAAGTGACGCAGGTCGCATCTTCCACTTTTATTGTGTTACCTAAGTCTTACCCGTGCCCTGTCCAAGGGGAATTGGAGCGTAAAATATTTAGTTCATTTACCATTGTTATTCTATCTACTTTTTTTTCTTTCTTTCTTTCGAATACGTCCGTAGTGTTGGTTACCGTTTACGTAACGTTTATCCCAGGTAAACTTTGTCTGACGAGGGACTTTTAGAGGACCAAAGTCTGTCAGGGTTGTGGGAATGTCTCATCAGGTAACCGTGACCCGTAAAGGACTATTTCATCAGGATCACCGTGAATTTTAGTCAGTACAAGTCTGACAGTCCCGCTGCCCTCCCGCTCTGGGTGGGATACGACTCACCTGATAATTTGATTTGAAAAAATAGGTAAACTTTATATTGAACTAGCTTTTGCCTGTGGCTTCGCTTGCGTTAATTCAGAATTTGAGAAACAATACGGATCGTCTAAGTGACGCTATCTGGATTATGAACGTGATTGCTGTTTTTCTTGACAATTACAGCTCTCTTCTGTTCTTCGGGAGAGTCTGTACTCCTGATAAGGTAAGGGCTTTTTCGAAATTCGATTCCTAAGGGGTTGTTTTTGGTGTTGATAGTTTGTTTGAAACTTCGTTATTTTAAGTGTTAGGAGTCTCAAATGTTGCATTTTTGCATGGTTGTTATTTTTAGGATGTAGATATTCACTAAGACGGGGTTTTGCGATTTTCGACCACTGAGGGGTTTTGGAATTTGGCTTGGGGGCTATATTAAGGATGAATATGTTCAATAAGACGGGATGTTGCGAAATAACCCCTCTTTGAAGAATGGCTATAGAGGCGTCACGCCGTCCTCACCTTCCGCTTGACATAGGTGTCACTACTCAGTGGATCGTCCGGATCATACGGTGCAGGACTGTCACGCTTGGACATAGCACCGTCGTGTCCTCACGGAAGCGAAAGATAGCGACCTCTCGCACCCGGCATTTGTTAAGGCCTTGCTGCGGAGCGAGACGGAATAGGAAGCGGTCGTTTCCTTCTGCGAAGCAGTCATGCTAGCAAAGGCGGAGCCGAGTGGCGTAAGGGAGAGGACAGCGTCCACCTCACGACCCAATCGCGTGGGAGACGCTCACGGCAACAGAAGTCGCGAGGTGCTTTCTGGCCACAGTAGGCGCGGGCATGCGGATGGCGTGTAATGGTGACTCGCCGTATCATGGACCTTGCCCATGTCGAGGGCGCGTCGTTTTTCATGCGCGCCTCAAAGAGCTGTCTTAGAGGGCCAAAGCGTGCCGAGGTCGCGAGACAGTCTCATAAGGTAACCGTGCCCCTGGCAAGGAAAGGGATATTGAAGGATCACCGTGGATTTTAGTCAGTACGTATCTGACAGTCCCTCCAGTCCCATTCTGGGTGGTAGGAGTGAGTCCTTTGGAGATTTAAGCACAATAAAAAGGGGTTGTTTTGGATAGTTATTAGTCACAAATACTGCATAGGTTTGTTCTTTTTAAGAAGGTGGCCAGGAGTAGAAATACACAGAGGCAAAGTTCGAAATACGCGCGGACGAAGTCACGGGCGAACTGCTAGTTACACTATAATTTTTCGTCGTATTACAGTATCCGGAAAAACAAAATTTTTCGATTGATGTCAATTCTGTATCGATACTTTTCGAAAGCTGTTTAAATAAAATCATCAAGGTATCGACATACCGTGAGCCCCTTAATATACTTATGTAGATGCTCTCACAAATACCTGAATAAAAATAAAGTTTTCAAAGAATATGGGATAGCATTATGCAGTCTGTATGCTTCTCAAAGCAATAACGTGAATGGAGACGACTTTGTTGGATATTTGCTGAATAAACGTACGTATTGAACGAGGATCAAAACGTTAGGTTTTTACATTTTAGGACACAAAACGTTTACATGCACGCAAATAACATATTATATCCTCATTGGGATGCTAAACGTACTAGAGCATCCGAATGAGGATATAATATACTATTTGCGCACATGTGAAACGTCTGGAATTGCGTTATTGTCAACCTTTCAATGATTCTTCTGAATGAAATAAGGTATTGCGTTTTTATTGGAAGCAAAAAACACGCAACTACACAGAGGCGGACTTAGTACGATATTTCATGAGGCGTACTTGTCTGGGTCGTCTTAATAGTTTTTTAAGCAGATCTCTCCTTATTTTCTCCAAAATTTAATTGTTTTCGGTCACTTAGCTCGGCCTCGTACTCTTACAAATTGTTTCTCTTCCTACTTATTTTTCAATATTTTTTGCGCTGGGCAGCGGTACCACAAACTACAGCAGCTGTGGCGGTTACGCAATCCCAAAGGCGGTCTTAGGCCACACCGTCGAGTTCGCAACCCCATCCTATCGGAGATCAAAGCCAAACTGTTTTTAATGTGGTTCTATCGGCGTTCGGTGCGTATGAGTTCCATTTTTTTCTGGCTAAGTTCGCTCCATCTAAGGCATCATCTTCGCCTCTGAATCGGAGCCGAGACCGACGCAAAAATGAATGCCTCAACATTTCCTTTGTAACAAGTTTAGCTTTCATATTCTCGTAAATATAAGATTACATAGACCACACTAGGAATGCATATGCAAAGTCTTATCCTACTAGTTCCAGTCTTGACTTCAACCGACTTCACAGAACAAGGACCAAGTTTGATTAGGGTCCAAAATTAATTCTCCCGCGGGACGGCCTGATCTAATTTCGGGAACAGTTATCAAGTGGCGGGGAATGTTTGGATCTTCGGCTATATTCGTGCTTGTAGGTAGAACATGGGTACCATAATGATTTTAACTTCGCTTAACTAATAAAATGTCTTAGGGTATTGTGAGATTCAGAGTTATCATTAGTCAGTGATTGTTTAAATCTATGACGCGATCCGGATTCTGCGTTAAATCTTGAAAATAAATGATTCAGTGGAATTCTTCCATAGATTTGATGTAGAAGTATATTGAATGGTTTTACTAGTAAAGTACGAGTGTTGGTAAGTACTTTTAATATAATTATATTTTCATTAAATTATATGAGCACATATTAGTCCCACCTTTTGCGAAATACGCCGTAGACGTGGGCTAGCGGATGGCGACTGAGGAGTAACTTGCCGTGCGATCAAGCCCGAGTCAACGGCGACGGCGCGTCGTGTATAATATCACGTGCGCCTGAAGGCACTTTCAAAAACTGGGCAAAACACCTGCCGGGGCTCCGATATCGTCCCGCCCCCCACTGCTCTAAATCATAAAATGCAAATGAAAGAAAAGATAGTATTTAGTACAGTCAGTTATAAAGACAGAGTGGAGAGGGAAACTGATCTAGATCCGTTTCCCTCCCTCCACACAGGGCGGAAAGAAGTATCAATAATAAAAATAGTAGATTGTTATACAAGGGTGGAAAGAAATCAATTCCCATACGAGGTATTTAGACGCACGAGCGAAGCGAGGGCGGCTATAGTCAGA
Source organism: Agrotis ipsilon (assembly GCA_028554685.1). Lineage (NCBI taxonomy): Eukaryota > Metazoa > Arthropoda > Insecta > Lepidoptera > Noctuidae > Agrotis > Agrotis ipsilon. Next base: position 9,601,676 of record CM052967.1, read on the forward strand.
GTGGGAATTGATGACTTTCACCCGTGTTAAACACTTTACTAACTCTACTCTACTCTACTTTTCATTTCAAATATAAGTCGTTTTTCTAAAATATTTATTGATAATAATAACATTAGTAGTACCTATTTAATAGTCTTTTTTAATTTAAATTTCAAATATGGAACACACCGCCCGCGTCACCGCCGCGGGCCATCCCACTTTAAGGCGCTGTGAATAGCTAATTTACCTCTCGCTCGCACGTTTCGATATTTTGAATGATATAAAATCACTGATCCCATTTTTGAAAAATTGCAATCAACAATTCTGTGTGCAATCACATTGCACAGTTTAGTAAAAAAAAACATTTTAATCGATACAAGTTTACCTACTCAAAAGTTTGCTTTACTAGTTTTAGTACATAAGCAAACTGTGCAATGTGATTGCACACAGAATTGTTGATTGCAATTTTTCAAAAATGGGATCAGTGATTTTATCTTTCAAAATGTCGAAACGTGCGAGCGAGGGGTACATTAGCTATTCACAGCGCCTTAAAAGGTATTTTTTTTAATTCACATTGACCGCAGCATTTTTTTTATCGATATTTTTCTAAATTATGTAAAAAAAATTATAGCCAACTAAATAACCAATTTTAGTTCTATTTTTAAAATTCATTCCCGCCCTAGGGAGGGAAGCAATTACTATGAGTCTTTCCCGCCCAAGGGAGGGAAGCATCGTTTTCGACCCAATGCTCTGATCAAACAAACACTACTTTCCGAGTATGAGAAATGAAAAATCAATTGCTGTTCGTTAGTCTCGCTAAAACAACCAACCAACCAGTCTTACCATGGAAATAGTATTACCCAGTTACTGGGTTGTGGAGGTCCGACAGGCAGTCGCTCCATGTAAAATACTGATATCCAGCTGAATCTGGTTCTACTGGAAGCCGACCCCAATATAGTTGGGAAAAGGCTAGGCAGATGATGAGTCTCGCTAAAACTCGAGAATGGCTAGATCGATTTGGCTGATTTTAATTTTGAATTATTTGGGAAAGTCCAGGGAATGTTTAAAATTTAATGTTTTTTTTGTTTCTGAGGCGGCACGAAGTTTCTCCGGTCAGCTAGTTTCCAGAAAATTTTATAGTATCTTGTAAAATATTGGCAACAAATGATAAAATTGTGTCAGTACTTCAAAATTAACAATAGTTTAATTAAAAACGTCCTTAGTCTGCTGAATAACAGACAAGACGCCTCTTACCCGACTTTAACATTGTAACAAAATAGGGTCTACCCTATAGTATTCGAAGAACCCTACCTTTTCCAGAACCTAAATTTAAGTTTAGGTAGTTACTTAAGTTTAGAGGCTCGTAACTTATGTTTTGTAAGATTACTTATCTCAAAAGTACCATTCAAAGTTACGTCAAGTATTATAAGGGTTTTGGGTAATTATAATTACTTTATTGGTGGTGCTTTAACTTATTTTGAAATACTTGGTCTTGGAAAGATTAAACAGTAATGAGTATAGGAAGAGGAAACGCTTAATTTAAATAATTGGCGTTGATTTTGAAAAGATGAGCCAAATTTTAGTCAAAATATTGTTATACAAACCAAAAAAAATATAGGAAATATTCAGTAACAGTTAAAAAGGGGAGAAAGCTAAAAATGTAGTTAGTTAAGGTAGTAGTTACTTGTTTGTTTGTTCTTAAGTGATTCAGTTTCACTAAGAGGGTTTAATTTAAATCTAATTTGATTAAATACTCCCTGAATTGTTCCCGACTCCCTCTATTTTCATCTCAAAGTAGTAGATGCCATTAAGACTTGATTTAATCAATAGTCTTAATAGCACGGGTTAAGCCACAGGATTCGGCATGCAAAATACTTTTGGGACGCCAATTTTTAGCAGTGTTTTTATTTGAAGTGAGTCATGAGAAATGAATATCAGTTTGGAAGTATGCGCACGAGTCTCTCTAACGAGTCTACTCTGCATTATCTTGCACTTTTTAAACGTAAATCCTTCTGTTTAAATTATACCAATTTGATTTAGTAGTATTTAAAAATAGGCCGGAATGAATAAATTAATTAATACAAGTTGGCATATTATAGGTAAACCTTAAAATATTTCCCATTTGTTACACGTATGAAAGAAAAAAAATAGCTATCTGTAATTGAAAACGTTTGACGTTTGCGCAGCTACAAATACAAATTTGGTAGTTGAAAGTTTAATACTACTCTCAAGGTCCTGATAAAATGCTCCAATATTTTGCGAGCTTGGCGACCAACTTTAATGTCTAGACGAAGAATATTTACAATCGGCGTTCCTATTTCGTAAACTTAGCTTGACGACGACGCTTTCGTCACAATCATACCTACTTACTTTATCTATCTAGGTAAGTAGACGAAATAGTTTTTTTTTTTTTTTGTTTACCCCATTTTAGTCATAAATGTCTTTGAAATTTCTGTTACTTGTTTTTCGAAATAAATATTGTAGTTTTATATTTTCAAATTCCTACTATTTTTTTATTAAAAATAACAAAAAGAATAAAGTGCTTAATTATTAAGATGGGTGCGGCTTCATGTCGCAGTTTGATTTGTGTGCTGTTTTGTTTACTAACATTAGGTTTTAAGCATAATATTGTTACTAACAAAATTATGGACTAGTTCTGAAATAAATACTTATTATTATTAAAGATTAAATAAAATAAAGAAATTGGAAAATTGGAGAATCGATCCTTCGTCATCGAACGATTTGAGCACGTTAACCACTGTGCCAGCATTACGTCTAGAACGTCGGTTGAAATTATGAACTATATCGTTAATTTGATTTATATAATATTAAAACAAATTATAACAAAAGGTCGTAAGTCAAAGTGAAGGGTCGGTCTATTGGTTTGAGAAATAATTGATTGTGGATTTATGAACCTGATTGTACACGGCTACACATCAAGCTATAAAAACGAGTTTGTCTTGGTCTCGTTTTGTACGATTTTTACATACAATAAATGGTATGCCAATACTGGTTTTGTATAGCTTGATGTGTAGCCGTGTGTACCTGAGGTGTACCCGAAGTGCGAGAGGGTTTGAACTTGAAGTAGTTCAACAAATGATTTGGGTAGTTTTAATTTAATTAGAAGTGTAGAAACCTAACGAGGGTCGATCTTTCATTAATCCGGGGTTTTGAATGGGTTTGTCTTATTTAATGGAAACTGTGGAAAGTTTGGTAAAACATAATATGTATTTGATAAGTGTGAGAGTAAAATTGAATGTACAGTATAAGTACATTTACGTACAATACTTTTTTCTCCTATGTTACTTAATTCTTAAGCCGGAGACAAATTGAAAATAATATAATTTAATCAGCTATTTCAACAGACTTATTTTATTTCATTTCTTGTTCTCATTTTTTTTTCGCTAAGACATTTAATAATTCTCAAAGAGATAATAATTTAATTCCCTATTTTCAAATGAAATTGCATATTTTCTGACCACGTTGTAGAACTTCGCATCTTAATGAATGTGGTATAAAAAAAAAACAATAATCTTTATTCAAAATAGGCTGATAAAGCAGTGCGGTTTTAAAAGGTAATTTTACATAATAACGGTGCGTACAGACCATATTACATAGCACGTTACATAAAATTAATATATAACTTTGTTTTTTTATGTTCCAATGTTAAATAACAAGGTTACATGATGTGGACGTGTTATATAACATGTTACATGGTCTGTACGCACCTTAAGGTAGTCACGCAAACCCTTTGTCACTTCCTAGTGTTTCAAGCAGTAAAGTGTAGTAAACAAAGAAAACAGACGGGTAGACAAAAATTGGCCCTCTCTCTTGCTGCTGATGTATGAGCTCCCTTAGTATTCCTTCCCCGTGTCCCAACAAATTTTCAAGTTTATTTTGATAGCTGCCATCATAAAAGATGTCGGCCGTAAAATTACTTCATACTTTCATTTTGTCGAAAAGCTGTAAACAAAGCAACTTCACGTTTTATGAGCCTACATTGCGTATTATTACGAATTTTTATTGTCATCTCCATGTTTTTTTTTTGTTGCTAGTGATGTTTGCATTATGCTCGTCCGTGTGTAGCATAAGGATAGCATATTAAGGATACTTTTTTACAGTATTTTTTGATGTCTCATATAACTTCTTTCAAATGCGAACAAGTTTTTATGTGGACGAAAAGATGATGTAGTTTCATATACCTGTGTTCTCTTGTTTAAAGAAAAATTGTTTAAGTTTTAGATTTAGTTTTCCTAACTCATCGACATCAAAAAGTTGAATATAACAAAAGTATATTTTGAAAAAATTATTTCGCACTAATAAATGTGGTATTATTTCCCCCCGTGCATTAAAATACGTCTCGTAACAATTTCTTTTACCGGTTTTATTAACTAGGTACTCGAGTACTGTTTCACTCTTATATAAAGTTAAACTTACTGATCAATGGAAAAGGACGATGATGTTATGTTTAAATCTATATATATATAAAAATGAAACCCGTTTTCCGTTGTCACGACATAACATGAAAACGGCTTGACCGATTCGGATAATTATTTTTTTGTTGTGTTTGTAACCATCGGGACAGGGTTTTAGACCGGGTCCTCCACCCGTGCGAAGCCGGGACGGGCCGCTAGTTATTTTATAAAAATTAACCCTCTGCCCGCGCAGACGAAGCCGCGGGCGGTGTTTTATAAAATAATTTGTGTTGTTTATAACTTCAAACTCAGTGAATTTAATGTCCGATCACCCCTCCTTATAGATACTTTTGAAAAATCTAAAATAGTCTCGATCGCTACTTGGTAGACTAGGTAGGACTTGGTAGCAACTGCTGTCCGAAATTCAAGTGTCTGCGTTTAGCGGTTTCGGCTGTAATCGAGTCTTAATAAAAACCCTGTCCTTTTATATATAATTATAGATACACATTATCACTCATCAGTAAAATGGGATAAGTACAGGAAGATGAAGATATATCACTCATCATGAATCCTCAATTTCTTTCCAAACAGTAACTGGTAACAAAATTGATTATATGTATTACGTCAAGGCACTCACGCGACGATATAATATCAATTAAATCAAGGTGGAACACACACTGAGGATTACCTTACCTGCCTGAATTTTGATGAACCTATCAATCAAAGCATACAGAATTGTTTGTATGAGGGTTTGGATAACAGCGCAATCAGTGTAATTATTATGATTGAGTTACAAACTGTTATTGATGAGTTAATCACGTATATTATGTTCCCCGAAATGCCACAATATGCTGCGTAAAACCATCGATTTGTGGCTAATAGTGGTTTAAATTGTTTTTTAATGTTATTTTTCGTATATCATTACGGGTGTGTACATATCATTACATGTGATGGTTTCAATCTCAGTCGTTAGTTAAACTGTTGAAAAAATTAAACTAAAAATGTTACAAACCTACTTAATAGAAAATCAGGTCCACTGATCTAAAAAGAGGAAAAACACATACCAGAAAAAAAAAAGTTGTTTAGAAATTGACATTTCAAACGATTTAGAAATATAAATAGACACAATTTTATCGCGATTGAAAATTGCGTTTAAGTGGTTTAAGTGCCCTTATTCATTTTAATGAAACTCGTTCTGCGTTTTTTTCAGTAACATTAACAATATCAGATAAATAGTAACTGCCCTGAAATAATAGCTGAACAACTAGTGTGCCTTTAAAGCGACTAACAAAATAGAAGCAAGTATTCTAACTTTGATAATTCATCAAGCAAAAGTTATAAAGAATTAACATGAGATTAATATTTTGTGTAATAGTGCTTCTACAACTCCAAGCAACTGTGATTGGTGACGAGTACAAACTGATCTATAAAGGTTATGAATACTGCAAAGACCCGGATCCCCCCTACGAAGAAGTAAGAAAAGTTAACGTGAGCCTAACAGTGGTTAACAATACTGACAACTTCTACTTTAAAGGAAATTTGACAATCAATGAAAATCTCTCCGGATATTCATGGAGATTTCAAAAAGGCTTCGAAAAATCTGGCAACATTGTCTTCGAAGATGATTTCAAAGGTCTGTCTTGCAGATCCTTCATACCAAAACTAATATTTGGAATTGCGAAAATAAATTTTAATCCAAAGACATGCGATGTTCGTAAAGGGAATTATACTATAAACAAATTGGAGATAAAAAGGTTAGACCGTGCTACGATTTTCAACCCAACGCGGCGCCTTGGGACTAATGTTTATTATTTAAGTTTCTATAAACCGCAGGCCACTTGCTTTTGTATCAAAGTACGTATCTCATTAATAAAAGTATAAAACAGAACCTCTACTGGATTTTTATTTAATAAAAATATATTTTTTTTTTTTTAACTTCATACCGCCTCAGATTCGTTTTGAACGCATCTTTTAAACCTTCCCTTCAAAAAATAATTCGAATCCACAAATTTTAATAGCCAAACCGGTTCAGCTGTTCTCGAGTTTTAGCGAGCGACGAGCAATTGATTTTTACACGCATTTATTAGCTTCACTTGTAACTATGTATGTGACCCACATGATGAAATTTTGCACACGCTCTGAGTTCTGATGATAGTACATACTTATCTATCTATGAAACTTCATTAGAAATCCAATATGGCGGCCTCTCCAAGATGGCGGACTGGCTGTTTTAAATCCACCCCTATGATATGGGTATCATATGAAAGGGTTTGCTGTCAGAAATACGAAAAAAATAGTCACGTGGCTTAACTCCAATATGGCGGCAGCCACGCTCGCGAAGGGGGAGGCGGGCCGAGTGAGGCAGAGGACAGAGTCATCCCTCCACCCCAGCCGCAGTGAGCCTACGGAACCTACCGTGACGGACTTCGACAGACGATCTCCGGTTACCGTAGAGATGGGGATGCGAGCGGCGAGTAGGTAATGGGCGACTTCCAGTCCGACCACAGACAATGCCCGGGTCGACGGGCGTTGTGTTCCACGCACGCCTCAAAAAGTGTCAGCAAAATAACGAGCCCCCCTTTAAAGGCCCAAAGCATGCCTCGCTGGACTTATCGAATTACCGTGACCCTAGAACGTAAAGGGCTATTGCAAGAAACTGTGGTTTTTAGTCAGTACGAGTCTGACAGTCCCTTCTGCCCTGCTGCCCTGGTTGGGAGAAAACATTTGATGATCAAAATAAAAATAGTCAATATCACATTTTTAATCATGAACATTGACATGTGCAGCGGAATACATTAATTAACCGCGAACTCGTCTAGAGAAATGATTTTCTATTGAAATTCAATGAAAAATGCCGTAGCAGAATGAGCCATAAACAGCTGGTAGTCTGTTACGTCATATTTTCAGCAACAAAATGATTACTTTTTTTTTGCTTATGCTGTGTTTCAGTACCTATGTTTGCCTACAGTGACCAGTGGGGCAATTAATTGTACTCAGTTTAAAAAAAAAATACCTACGCATGTACTACCATATTTTATTTCTAGAAAAGGAACTAGGTATTTAAATTAAACAGCATTTAAATGTATTTGTATGTTCATTGACTGTGTAATTATGATCAGTTGATATAATATTAATCAGTAACTTCTATGATTTAAATCACACCAATTTAAATCGTCTATTTCTATACACATAGTGATATTCGTACATACTATTTTGGTCAAATATGAAATTTAAATGTGGTGGACTATTTTTATTACAATTTATATCGATTGTTTTTTGTGTGAAGTACAGGATGGTATATAAAGGTGATGAAATCTGTCCGGATCCGGATCCACCATACGGACGGATTAAAAAAGTCGATATGAACATCGGTGTGGTCAACACCACTAATAGTTTATACTACCATGCTAACTTCACAGTCAAAGAAAACCTATCAGGATATTTGTGGAGGTTCAAAACTGGATTCGAAAAATCCGGAAAAATAGTCTACGAGAACGACTACAAAGGTTTGACCTGCAACAGTTTCATATTTAAAGTACTGTCTGGACTTTCATCAATCAAGTTTGATCGTAACACCTGCACAATATTCAAAGGAAATTATACAATTAATAATTTGGATATATCTACATTAGATCGTGCTGTAAATTTCTTACCTACGAGAAGAGTTGGTATAAACGTCTACTACTTAAGTTACTCTAATCAGAAAGAAACCTGTTTTTGTATAGAATCCCGCATTTTGTTTACTAAAATTTAATAAAGGATATACTTTAATTGGAGATTTTTTTTGTAATCTAAACTTTTTTTTTCTTCAATGACTTCTGATTGGTGCATTTTATTTCAACCACTCGTAGAGAAGTAGTTTAACTTCACATCTTTAATTACCTTCTGTGACTGCTACACAAAGGCTACTCTCAATTCCTTTCGACAGTCACTATTGAGACAGCATGTCTTCCTTGACCATTGTAAAGTAACGCTACTACCATTTTGTTAATTTTATTTTAATTCTCAATGAACATATTCAGATCGCCATCAGCCATTTTCCCATCATCTTTTTAAGGTGATATCCACTTTCTAGCAGTCTACCCCAGGCAACGCACTACAGGCTACCTTAAAGTGAGTTTCAGATAGCCTGTCGCCGTCTGACTCGCGACCATCGTTCTGTCGGAGTCCGGCGTCATAGAGCTTTCAGTGATCCATTGGTGCGCAAGAGTTCCAGTTTCTTCTTGGGGAGTCCGTTCCATCTTAGGTCTTATTTTTACTTTAGGGCTAGGTTCAAAGGAAGATCCAACACATCGTGAATAAAAACATCTGTTACGACCCTAAAAATAATATTTATACTACACCTGCTTGGAAAGTACCTTGATACTTTATCAAATTTACGATAGAAAGTACGTCATTGCATATCGACCAAATATGCGGGGAGAAAACGCATCTGAGCGGGAGAGAAAAGTGTATGAAAATCCATTTCTAACGTGGTTTTTCTTTTTTAATTTTGGGTAAGACTATGCGCCGGTAACCTAAATATCAAAAGCCAAAAAGTTTTTACAGTGAGTTTTTATCTCCAAGTTCGGAAAATGACACTGGCCACTAGCTGTGTGTTGGATGGTGTCGGCCTGGCAGTGCGACCCTGCGGCGGCAGGATAAACAATTTGAAAAAAGAACATGTGAAAATTGACGCCATTGGCGCGATTTTCAATTTGTGTGTTGTTTGAGGATTCAATTTTCGTAGAATGTAATTTATTTTCCTCGTAGGTGTAGTATAAAGCACTATGTATCACTCGAGAGAAAGTGTGATTCCCGATCTCGGGTATTTTAAAGTCCTCGGCTACGCCTCGGCCTTTAAACGATACCCTCGATGGTAATCGGTCACTTTCTCCTCTCGGTGAACAATGTTCTATTTCATTACTATACTCTGAGCGGGTTGAAAGTTATCCTTTTCAGCCCTAGTGCGAATTTATTTCAACTGACTGCTGCCAAAAACTAGTTCAATTTAAACATTATTATTGAACCATGTTCAATTTTTCTAAGCAGCCATTTAATTATAGTGCGATTTGTAATGAAATAAGTAAGTCAATTTCCCGTAGATTTAAATTGTAAATGTACATGAAAAATGTCACTAATTGAGAACCAAGTACGTATATGTTATTTGCATCGGTTATGTGCTCATTGTCCATGAAATAGTTATTTAGTAATTAGGAAATACCATGATATAAACGACATCCTAATGGCTTTGTCAATCAGACACCAATAAAATATGCATCAGTGGTACAAAAGTACTCCAACTAAAAGTACCTGCAGTCATTGCGAATATGAAACTATTTTTTGCTGTAATAATCGTCTTGTATCTTCTGTCTTCTATTGTGTTCTGCGTGAAGTACAAAATGATCTACAAAGGTGATGAATTCTGCCCGGATCCGGATCCACCATACGAACAAACAAGAAAAGTCGAAGTCAACATTTCAGTGGTCAACAATAGTGACAACTTCTTCTACAATGCTGATATCAGGGTAAAAGAAAACTTGGTTGGCTATGTGTGGAGATACAAAAAAGGAATCGAAAAAGACGGCAAAATTACCTACGACTCTGATTTTAAAGGACTATCTTGCAAAAGCTTCATTTTCAAACTTATTTATGGAATGTCCAACTTAAAGTATGACCACAAGACTTGCGACGTTTTCAAGGGAAATTATTCTTTTCATAAATTGGAAGTGACGAAAATCGATAGAGCCGCTGTTTTCTTACCGACGAGGCAACTTGGAACTAACTTTTACCTTTTAACTTACTACAAACCTTCAGGGACTTGCTTCTGTTTGCAATCCCGGGTTTTGTATATAAAAATATAGAAGAATAGTGTATAAAAATGGAAACGAAAACTGTAAAATAATAACATATTTCTAAATATGTCTATGTTCTTAATCTTTTGGAGACTACAAGCATGATGTTATATCTTTATATCTTAATGAAAAATAAAGTTAAAATCGTCTTTATCATACATTTTCTTGTTTCTATTTGTTTATATTTTTTTTGGTTCATTCCTACCATCCCTATAGTTTGTTATATCATAGGAGACAAGTATTACACTTAACATGAATATTTGGCCAGATACTAGTCATTGCCATAACAGCGTGGCAGCGCCACCTGCAAGTCTCTTGGGCACAATATTCTTTATTAACCGCGTTAAGTAGGAATTCTCTGATGCCGTTATGATATGTTTTAATTAACAAATAAACGTTGCCCAACACAATTTCTCGTGAATTTGTGAATGTTAACAAACGAGCTAAACGTGGTACAGTTATTTTTGGTGGTTTGTTAGTTAACAAATAAATAGGGAAAATTCCCAGAACTTGTCGCCCCTAATATAATATATTAAGTGCCAACAGAACATATTCGTACAAGAGCAAAGTATACTAAGTAAATTCGCAGCTACTCCCATTCCACTAACGCTAAACACAAATGGAATACGGATGTGATTTACGACACAACCTTCCAGACTCTTAAAAGATACCAAGCCTACTTCATGATAATATTTTATACTTTGGGCGTATTATTATTCTGTAGCTCTCGAAGTCTAGAAATTACTGGATTTTTCGTACTCTCCAGATTTCGCATTCTAGTTCAGGAGTGATACTCACAACAGATAATATGGTTTGGTATAGTGCATGAGTACTCCGTTAAAAGATTCCAATTTATAAAAACTTCTGGATTACTCGTAATCTTCGGATTTTGCTTTCCAGCTAAGATGATACTTTGCAGCAGTGAGTATGGTTTGAAAAAGTTTTAACCACTTTCTTGGAAAATCTTTGGAAACATTTTCCGTGCAGGGTACAAGGCGTGCAATTGCACATACAATCATTGATTTTTTTTAACTCATTTTTTTTTTAGTTTTTCTAGGATATCACTGACAGTCTGTGAAGGAAAAACATCTAGTAGAAACTAGTAATAATTGAATCATTATAAGTCCTGAGTCATGACAATGGTGTATGAGGTCATTAGAGACGGTTTAACTAACTTTAACACAAGTATTACACAATAAAAATAATAATTTCAAGACACGATGTTACGGATTATAGTCGGCATAACCCTTTTTTTTTTTTTTAGCGTGGTAAAATCATCAAATGAGACCTCCAACCCCGGGCAGGGCGGGAGGTACTGTCAGACTTGTACTGACTAAAATCCACGGTGTCCTTCAATAGCCCTTTATTTTCCGGGGTCACGGTAATAGAAATAAGTCCCGCGACCCGGCATAACCCTTGGTAGGGTAAAAATGCCTATACAGGAATTTTTACCATTTTTTTTTACTTTGGGCATTTCAGGGGAGACCTAGGGCGTTTAAAATTTGTCATTTAAGCGTCATTCTACCAATTAAAATACTTAACATAACTTTACGTGATCATTTTTTTTTAAGTCTCTGTATGGTAAGAGCGGGTACAAGTTATTTAATTCCCATACACAAACAATGTAGCTATTGAACAAAATCTATCACTACGCCGATCGTGGCGTATATTGTAATTCTGTATACTCAGAGAATAACTTAGAAAAGTCCAAATGTAAAATCTAAAGAAAGACATAATTACTGAAGCGTTTGGCATGGCTTCCATTTTCATAGAAATCTTTTCTTCGAAGTTTGTTAAAAAAGGAAGAAAAAATCGGAATGTTTTATTTTATTTCATTTACCTGTAAAGTAAAAATCAACTGAGAATAAGGAAAATCAGGTTTCCCACGTATTGTGTGGAAATTCATCCGTTTAGGATATGAGTTTTTTATTCATGGTTTTTTTAATATTTAAAAATGTTTTAACTTTCAGATACCTCAAAACATTTATAAATGAATAAACATAATAATTATATTGTTTCCTTATTTAATTACAGGTGAAAAAAATGAGGTTGTGAGTAGAATAAAATCAAGCATCTTGTGGCATAAGTCGAGTAAATTGGTTTCTGAACTAAAAACTTCTCTAAACGTCTTGTTTCAAAGAAAATATTCGATCCATAACACAATAAATATCTATGGCAATATACTCTTAAAAATATTTTCATAGCCAGAAAATATATGTTCATCGTAAATTGAACCATAATGGGAGAAGTTTAGAATCGATCACTGTATTTTGATGGCAACATAAACGTTTAGAATTTGTCGACCTTATTATAAAGAAATTAGAAGCAATAAAGTCTCCTAAATACAGTTGATGTTTTTAAAATCGCATGTTATGAAATTTAGAATGTAATTTAATTGGTCACTGCTGTATCCAATTGGTATTGTTATTTCGCAATTATTTTATTCACAATCATTACGTTTTTTACCTTTACTAGCTGTTTCCCGTGGTTTCACCTCCGCTGCTTAAATCCTGTTGGTCGTAGCGTGATTTTATATAGCCAATTGCTATATAACATACAACGCTATAGGAGTATTCCTTAGTAAATAAACTATCCAACACAAAAGCAAGTTATTAATTCTGACCAAACAAACATGACCTTATGAAGGTCGCCGGAAGACGCTGGATGCAGGTCGCTTCCAACCGGTACTTGGTGGCGATCAAAAGGGGAGGGGAATCAAAGGGGAACATAGGCCGTTCAGCAGTGGACGTCCTATGGCTGAGATGATGATGATGAAACAAACATACTCCTATTAAGGCGCTCCCTCACCATGAGCCATTTACCTGTAAATATATGGGCTGTTGTACAGATTCGAACATTTCATCAGTAACGGCAGACCATCGAGCATCACAATCTATACTAAATGCACGCGAATGTTCGTCAGTCAGGGAGGTAGTATTGTAAAGTAATGCTCAAAGTCGAATCTATAATGTTACATTACACGCGACTGCTCCCGGTGAGGGAGCGCCTTTACAAAGATACGATAGTAAGATAGTAACAATGTTGAACCACCTTATGAGTAGGATCCATTGATAATTATGCAGCACCATACAAATAATTGAGAAATCAAGGGATTTAGAAATCAAACACAATTTTAATACTTTCATTTAAAAACAATAATACTAAAATATTTACACAAGTAGGTAATAATTGCAACATAATTTTGTACAATTTTCTTCCCTTGGGAAGTCATATATATTTGTGATGTAAATTTCAGGTACTAACGTTTAATAAAATAATTGTTTTAATTAGATTCTTGAGGCTTTTGCTCTGTAGACTCTTGGACTATGACTACTTGTTTGTTCGCTCGTCTCCTTGCGTGGGGTCCTAGTCTAATTCTGGTTGGCTCTCCGTCTACTTCTGAAGTCACCTGCGAAAGAGGTTTAAATGATAAATCTGATATTGGAATACACAAGATTTGTTGAAATTAAACTTTTATCCTTTTTCATTGGCTGAAATTAATCAATGACTCACACGACGAACAATATCAATGACTTAAGCATGTTCGTAAAATTTGTTTATTGCGACATAAAGACTAACATCGCGAAAACTAAATTAAACCTTTTCATTAGATTAATTCGATTCTACGATCATTTGCATTGGTGTAGAAGGTCAACACTTACTCGTATACTAATAAGCAAATCAGACAGCGGAGACCGCTGATAATTGTGAAACTTGTTGTGCAGGCAAATCTTGTTACAGACTTGTAACGGTGCGGAAAAACGTCAGCTCGTAGCTGAACTGAATATCCTATTCAAAAGGAGGAAACTCCAATAAAATTACAAAATAATTTAATATTTTTTTACGCACCTGAACTCTCTTCTTTCCCGCAACGTTGTTTTCTAGAAACTTGTTTACAGCAGACAAAGTGTTAATTGGTATCTGTAAAATATAAAATTCTATCAGTTATTGCATCAGAAACCAAATTAAAAATAAACTGTGCATCAAAGTACAAAGCAGGTAAACTTACTTGGCCTGATACCTGACGCTGACCCTTTTCTAAGCCTTGGTAAAAGAAACACACCACACTTACGCTAAACTCACCTATTTGTTAGTACATAATATATCCAAATTTTCCCTTCACCTTGAATGCGTCATTTCGTTCTCACAACTACCAAATTCTTATCTTTTAAAACCATCACAATAGACTGAATTAAAAAACACACGGCATAATTATTTTTGAAGACTTCAACCAGCATTATTTTTCTTTTACTCTTTTTTCCAGGTTCTAGATGACGTCACCACCCCACCCTCTATTTAATGACGACGCTACTCGACTATTACTATTAGGTTAATTTCGAGTTTCTTTAATTATTTACCACAGCCACACGCCGCCGTTGCCACGTCTTTTCTGTATAAAGTGCACCTTAATTACCACTTACCTCTTCCATGTTAGATTTGCATAAAATATATATAAAAAAAGCAACTATCCGTGCATATTTTCACTCGAGCACGAGCGACCTGTAGCCTAACGTTTGTACCACACAAACGTCAGTATGCAGGTCAACCTACCCGAATCTGACAAAATTCACCAATCGAGCAATCGAATATTTATCCTTTCACTATTATTGTAATAAGGTTGAAAATCTTTTACCTAAAGTTTGTCAGATTGTGGGTAAATTGGTGTGATGGCGTCTCTACATATTTAATTTCTACTAACCCGCACTAGACCCACAAAGTGCATAGTCATCATACAAGCAGGAGATATTTTTTCCAGAATAGAGAAAATATTTGAGGATGATTATGTGTATAATACCAAATGTATAAATAGTATGTTTGTCTAAATGCCAATTACAACCTATAATAACAAATTCATAATCAAATACCTTGTTTGTGGTATTTGATTTACTGATTAAACTGTTAATATTAGAGCTGATAGCAGATTTGTAAATGAGCTTTTAGAAAATGCCCTCTAATGTGCAGCATGCGTTTGAAATATTTGGTCATATCGACAGGTTCAAACTATCAAACAAAACAACATTCTTCATGGAATCAGATGTTCTTGTTTAAGTCGAGTAGCAATTGAATATTTTTTCGTTATTTCAATACTGGCGTATTCTTCATTAGAAGAATATTGCCTCAGTAGTCAGTAGTCGAAAAAAAAAATCTGTTAAAAGGACATCTTTAGCAAATAAAACATTGATGATGGAGAACGTTGCTTCGTTTGATAATCAGTTGGTATAAAAACCACACCATGCAGATAAACCCCGTGTAAACCCTTATAAATAAACATGCAAAACAAAAGATAGTCTTCGACTACACTAAAGACCCATTTTCATGCAGCAAGAAATTGCATGTAAGTTGCATGCAATTTTTGACACCATGAGAACAAATAAAACTGCGTCTACGCTAGAAGACCCGAGCACGAGCGGAGCATGAGCAGGTGCCGAATTATGACATCTTAAAGCCAGAGTAGTTCAGTGTAGCTCCCGTGAGTGAAAGATACAGAGCTATACATGTCATCTAGTGCCATTTCGTTCACTCACGGGAACGACTCTGGCTTTAAGACGTCATAATACGGCACCTGATCGTGCTCGGCTCGTGCTCGGCTCGCCTAGCATAGACGCAGTTTAAGGGAGTAATGAATTTGATTGCAATGTATGATCGTGAACTTACGGAGAAAATATCATCAATAAATGTGGAGGCATTCGGTGTCTGTACCGAGATATGTGCCTCGGATGCAGATGAAGATGATGTTGAAGGAGAAACATGCTTCGAAGTTATGTCTGACTCTGTAGGAAATGAAGAATTAGGTGAGAAATCGTTAATCATAACAAGAATACTTAGCTAAGAAACAATACATAAAATTAGAAGAATTTAAATGGCTATTAAGCGATGATTGTAACTGAAAAATAAAGTGAAATTTTGAAATGAAATTGGGTACTGATTGTATACATAATCAAAAGTCCAAAATAATAATTTTCAGTGTATTTCTCTAGATCATAAATATTTATCAAGTAAAACATATCGTTTTATTTCTAATAAATGTCGTCGTATATCTTTTTAATAGTTACACATTTGCAATAATTTACTTAGTCAAACAAAACATTGCTTTCATGTTTCCGTTGATAATAAAGGTATGAAATGGACTATAATGTAAACTACTAAATTATTTAAAATGTAAAAACTTTTACGTTCAAAAATAAAGAAGTTACGTTAAAGTAATGCAGAAAAAAAATACAAAAAACTTAAATTAGCGAGAAAGGGTAATGCCATGGCTGTCGAAATAAATTCTTATTTTTATTACACTTAAATTAAAATAAAGAAACCCAGGAATTTTACGGGTTGATGCAGCTGTTATTTTGTGTGAATTTATCTATATTTTTAATAAGTCTAACGAAGGCGCTTTGTCCCGAAAGGGGGTGCTCGTAAAAAATAAAAATGTAATAAAAGAGAACTGATAAAAATATCAAGAAGATTACGAGGGCAAAGGACAGGGCAAGATTATAGAGCCATTCTCTTCAGGTCGCTTACACGAGTTATCACAATTTGTAACAGCGACGTAAAATATTTTCATGATTTACTGAATAAGTCTTCTATTATATTCTTGAGGGGTTAATCAAAAGACAATGATCAAAATTAATTAACATGAAAACATTATAGTTCTCTTTTTGGCGGTCATCGACTTGGCTTTAAATGTCATAGATTTTTATTTTATAAATGATTAATTTGTAAGGGGGATGTATTAACATAAAAAAAACCTATTTGTTTGTTTTTCATTCATTGTTTAACAAAAAAAAACTAGAAAGACTAAAAATTTAAAATTAAACAAAATGCTATACTTTCTTCTAATTATTTTCTCCATACCCTCAATTTAGGTGTATTAAACTTATAGGTAGGTACGCATTAAAATAAATTAAATTTATAAATAACTAGAGTATCCAGAATGGCCAGAAAACCCGGCATTTCCAGAAAAACTAGAGTAACCACCTGCATTGAATGAAGCAGATTTTTGGACTGAAATTCCAGTATTTTGAGCGGTATTTGACAGAAAACCGCTAACTGCCTTCAAAGTAGAAATTGGAATCTGTAAAATGCAAAACATTTTCTTAGTAAAATTAACCTTAATTTATATTTCAGACTAAAGGCTTGGTGAAATTGAAAAAGTTACCAATATAATTGAAAAATGTGACAACAAAAATGAGATAGTTTTTAAGCAGCCTCAAATGAAAACAAAATAGAGGCTCTGTTGGCATTTGGGAGGAAGATCACTATGAAGTACCGGAATACTAATTATAAGTATTTAAATGATTTAATAGCGAGCCTGCAGTATTTTATCACTGTTAAAAGAAGGTATTCCCTTCTTCTGATATTGACAAATGTGTGCCAGTTTTTTTTTTGCAATTCCCAAAACAGACAACGAGTCTATCATAGAATACTCACGTTGAAAATATCCTGGAAGAAAGTATTAGGTCTTGAATTTACAGCGATTTGTTTGGTGTATGTAACACCAGAGCTGGGTCCGTAATGTTCTCCGCTAACAGCACCTCCTGCTGCGCCATGTGCATTCACATCAACATTGACATCAACTCTCTTCTCAATAGGCTGCACAGTTTTGTAGACTACTGTCTGTGGCACTGAAGGAGCTACTTCTCCTCCAACTCCTGCATAACCACCAACGTAGACAGTCTTGTGGACGTGGTGTCTGTGAGGCTTGTGTTTGCGAAGGTATACCGTCTGCACTACTGGTGAAGGCTCAGCGTGCACCTTTATGGAAATAAATTTGTTTTAGTTGATGACGTCATGAAAGAGATGGTTGTAATTAACGTACTGAAGGTAGAGTATTAAACTGGCGGAAGTAAGTTATTAATTCACAATAGCTGATAGGTACATAAAACACAAAACATAAAGACTCTGATGAAAGAGAAAGTAAAACTTTAAGCTGAGACTGTTGGTAGATTTTAAATCTCGAAGTTCTTGACAAGGTATAGTACAACCTTACAGACTAAAAGTTTTAAATGAGTGCTGTGTGTCGTGGGAAGACAAATACTTAAATATGTAGTGAAAGATTACAGAATTCAAGGTTATTTATTTTTTGTTATCTATTACTAGGGTCTAAAATTTAATTTGTGTCAGAAACATGAGTGGTACCTAGACAAATAACATTTATAGGTTAGCAGACATCGTGTAGAAAAAGAAATGCACTTGTAAAAGTACTAAAATGTGTTACAACACAAGGTGCAAAGATATTTGCAGCAACTGTCTTCAAGCCTCTGTGTGCACGCACGAACAAATTCACCGTAGATGCTATCAACGAACCTGCTGAATATAATAATACTGTGGGGGTGGCGCCCACATCGGTGGACTGTAACTGCCCTGTGGACTCCTAAACAAAGAACTCATAAAATCTTGAAAATCAAATGGTGCAATTTTACTTGTGTGATAGTGCGGGCCTTTCCATGTACTCACTTCTTTTACAATCTCTGGCTTGGCATTAACATTTACATATGCGTTTATGTTTCCTTCAGCACCAGCATTTGCACTTGGAGCGATTTCATTAGTAGCCTCGAATTTTGCTTCTCCCTGAACATTCTTGTGTACGGTTTTGACTTCTTCCACAGGAACTATAGAAACTTCAGTTTCTTTTACTACCGTGGTTGGCACTCCAATAGATTTGTGGGCCTCTATCGAGAATCCTGATGATCCAGATACACCTGATTCACCACCCTGCAATGATAAAATTAATTTGAAAAAATGCTGCATTCTTTTTATTTAAATTTTTACATTCTTGCACACCACGACCGCAACTGATGAATTTATTTAAAATTCATGTCATGCCATTGATTTTGAATGATGGCCTTTTCATATAAAAGTTTTGATCATATCACGTTTGGGGTACATAGCATCCTATACAAAGCTCCATGCAAGATATTTTGCGGCGTAACAAGAAAAGTGAAAAATGGGGTCCCAAAAATGAGACCTGAAATGACAAATGGACGTGCATTGTGAGTGCATGCGCAGAGAAAACTTGGTACTTTTACCTTTTTCCAGAAAGTAACTACACGTTAGTCTCACCTATGTCACATTTTGCGGCCGATTTTGATGACTCAATAGTAGGAAGACGGGAAACAGCCGTGTTTCAATAGGAGCTCCCATTGACATTTTAATGATAATAACACATTGTTTGTTAGATATTTATTTCTGAATTAAATCAGTATTAATTTACGAATATTATAAGTAGATATTATTTTACGATTAATACCCTTCATTCGCATTAAGTTGATACATAAACGCTCGATAAGATTGCATACCAAACTTACCCACTGTGTTTATTAATGTTTCAAAAGCCATAGGTAAATACTGAAATAAAAATTATATCGAAAAATTACAAAATGCCGAATTATCTCTTATAGAACGTTTATGAATGAGGGTAAGTTGTACATAAAATCTTAGAATCCTCCACCAATCAATGTTTTTGTTTTTGCTGTTCTTTGAGAAGTTTTTTCATCTCTTTCAGTCTTCGTCTTTCTTCTTTCCTCCTAGCTCTTTCTGAGTTGTCACCTACCAGGACAGAGGTAGCGGATTTGCCTCCTGCTTGTGCTGTAGAGAAGCCTCCTCCCACAGATTTGCCTCCAGCAACTGCTCCACCAAGACCAGCAGCAGCGTTTACGTTACCTCCAGCTGTGGCAGCAGCGTATAATCCACCTGTATAATTAAATATGATTATATAAAGAGTAACTCATAAAATGAGGACGAATGGAAAAAAAAATTCGTCATCCTGTGACGATGCAGAATCAAATCGGATTATAAAATGTTCATTTATAATGTTGGACGTTATAATTTCTATCCTAAACAACGTTGAATCATTCGAAATATAATTCTATAAATTGCCTTTGCTTCAATTTGAGCACCCAATTAAGATTTAGTAACAGTTTACAGCCCATTATCAATTACATTTCACTGATTCAAAATAGAGCCCACTGTAATCCCCAAATAATTTTCGATTTCAATTGAACATTAGCACGTATCAGAAAACACAATCCATATTCGAACAAAATTAGTCGCTAATAAATGAATGGTTGAATGGGTTCATTTATTCATACAATGAATATTCATTATAGCTCTGATATTGGTTCAGCAAATGTGGCTTAAGTAATCAAGACAATGAGTTTTTTCCCTCATTTTTCATGCGTCACAAGTTAATTGCGATCTGAAGCTAAGGTCGAGGTAGCGTTGACGATCAATTAAGCGTTACTGTGATCACTGAGTCAAGTCTAGCAAGATAATGTCCTGCCAAATAGGATGTTTTATTCTCTGGAATCTCTTCAAATTAATTATCAGTTTTCATTCATTTGTTCACAACATTCATTTTGGTACACGAAGGATTAAGATTCTCTTAATATTTGACTTATTCGTTTATTTTTGCATATTATAGTCGTAAAGTGACTGACTTGGTCTCTCATGAGGTTTGAAGATATTGTAATCATACATTATTATCTTATTTGAATTTTGTGTGCAGTGGTTTATAAAGTTATTTCACATTTCAGTGAATCTTTATCGTTAAAATGTGAATATAGTCAATTTTTCTTTTATTTCTTAATCTGTTTAAGTACCATATCATAGCTGAATTCTTCATTAAGAGCTTGTTTTAAGGAATCTGTTTGAATTTTGTTATGTCACTATCAAGATAGTAAATTTTCTTACCAGCAGTGCCACTGTCGCCATTGACTGCTCCTCCGAGGCCGGCCTTTGCTCCTTGTCCAAATGGTGTACCAGCTTCAGCAAAAAGGCCGCCTGCAGTATTGCTACCACCAGCTGGAACAGAGAAATTTTCTTAATGTTATCATTTAATATTGTCTATCACAGTCTAATCTTTTTTCTCAATTTCTTCTGAGTTGGTATTAATTGTTTGTGTTTTCTTGATAGTTATAATTACTTTAATATCAATCAATCTATGAATTATTCACAGAAGATCATAATAGTACAACCCATTATTAATTATTGTATGATAATGATTTAGCTACACATACATTTACAGACGTTGCATCGCACATAAATGTTGAGAGTAATCTTAGTACATGGTTAATAGAGTCTTCTTTGTAGGTCATTCATGTGAATCAGTTTGTTAATAATCATTCTAGATTTGTACCTAACATTATGTTATAAATAAATTAATGTATCTACGCGTATTTCTATAATATTTACAAATCTTAAAAATAAGCTAGCCTGAGCACTGCCGTGAGCTTAGATAAACAGATAGTTCTCATATTCCTCCTAATATAAGGTACCTATTGATTGTAATTTTAGATTAGTTTAAATTATTTTATTTTGTAATAACTTTTATGTTCATTTTGAAATTGTGCTTTGCCCTTGCAACCTCATGTCAGATTCTGGCAAAATTATTTAACATCTTGTCCACACCACATGAATGCAATGTTTGAATTTGACTAAAATAAATTGCTATAAATAACGTGGTAAGAGCAAACCTAAATCTAGATTATGTTAAAGTTGATCTACATCTACGAGCTTGATCTCAAAATCTATTATTATCTTATTCTGTTTAGTTTACGTAGCTTATATTATTTGAACAAATTAGATATATTTGCTTCTATAATCTTAAACAAACGTATCATATTATTTGCCACAATAAATATCAAAGCAAAGTTTTACTTAGAGTTAGACAAATAGAAAGTCTTACAGGTCAAAATATCTTACCCAGGCAAGAATCTCATAATATTGTCAGCCTTAAGATAAAAATAACAAAAGACAATTTCTCTTTGTTAATAAAAAAGAATATTATTAATTAAGCAAATTCTTCAGTTTATTCTGATCCTTAGATTGTGCATAAGTAAGAAGAGATAAAAATTTGATGAATGCGATTTCGCAAAAGAAGAAAATTAAATATTGTGAACCCTTATGGGGATTGATTTTCTTTTTAAATTAGTGACTAGCTATTTTCCGTAGAATGCTTTAACATTCATTCAAAAAGGGTGTTACTAATCTCATCCGTATCACACATACACCGCAATCATCATATTTTATGATCTTCATAATGTTACGCTATGTTAGCCTATAATGTTGACGCTGATAGAACACAGGCCCTATTTCTACGAGAGTGGGACTAGGCCATAATCCACCACGAAGGCCCGGTGCGAGAATTATAATTATGTCATATGTTTTAAAATTAAATTTTAAAACATAATAAATAATATACATTTGTTGTTAAATTATAAAATTAAATTACACAGTGATCCTCCGCTTGCTTGGGCCACCAGCCCACCACTACTCTCTTTACATAGTTATTATTAACCGTAAATATTATTCCATAAATTATAAATTAGAATATTGTACACGTGACCTACCTACGCCTCCCAGTCCCACACCAGCATGATATCCGCCAAAGTTGACCCCCAATTTTCCATCTTTGAAGGTAATAAATTGCGGCGCCTGAAAAGAGATAAAACAATTAAATTATTATAAATTCGTGACAATAAAGTTGACTTAAATGTTAATAACTTCACTGGTATAATTGTGGTATAGTAATTGATCAAGTTTATGAGTAAAATTATTGTACGTCGGATAATTTTAATAAAATTATTGCTTTTGCGGTTTTTTATTAGGTGGCGTTGAAGTGGTTAATTTCAATGACATTGTCACATTAATTTATTTGATTTGATTAATCACTCGTTTAGTCAAATTGGTTTGTGAGTTCATTACATTACATTCATAAACATAACACCTGTAGAATCTGAAGGGTTTGGCAGAGGGATACATGTTATCACACCTACATTGAGTCAGTTACGTTAGAGTTTTATAGTATAGAGATGAGCCTATTGCCATGAAAGAGATTCAAATCCAGACATTGTTATAGCTACTAGCGAAAAATCTCAAAAACATTTTAACTGACCTGGAAATCGAATCCAGAGTCACATGACCAACAGTTTTGCTTGTTATCATTTGACGAACATCGATTGATTCTTCCATATGAAAGGTCAAAGAATCTTTAAGACTTAAAACAGTATCAGCTGTATTTTAATGATTTTTATACAAAACCTTTAGATGGCAAGACATTTTTTGAAGATACGAAAAATACTGACCTACAAACGAAGGTTCCGGCGCTCTTTATTTAGACTAATAAACTACAAATCATACGAATTAATTTAGTCTCAAGATTAATTTAAGCACAATGCTAACAAGATACCTACATTGAAATTAAAATTATGAACATTAACAAAAACGAACTCTTTTTACGTCATGAATTATAATCAGCTTCAGACTTCAGACACGTTTATAGCAGACATTTAAGCGGAATTAGACTCTAGAGAGTCTTAAATTGAAGATTTTATAGAGGGTTAGTCATAAATTAAGTTTTAAGAGATTCGTTTTATAATTTATTCGTTTTGGACTAAAATTCAGCGTTTAAGGTGTGCTTACACAAACTGCTACACTTTGTGTGCATATTAATAAAGGGGCTACAGATTTCTCACATTGAATTATCTTAACTTGTGTGGTTCTTTTGAAGGTCGTCGTAATTGCTATTTTAATAGATAAGAGTAAAGGTGGTTTTCCACCTAAGTTAGGCTATGCTACGTTGTTATGAAAGCGTTCCACTAATCATATTCCATCTCACATAAAAGTCAATTTTTTATGGAAAGATTCGTGCTGGCTCTGTGTGCTGTGGATAATAGGCAGGTATGGCTGTGTTCAATAAATGTGTGCTGCGGATAGCCACGAGTGGTGTTTAAGCTACTTGTCTTCTTCGCATAGCTTCCTTGAGGCGGCAAACCTCCACAGCACATTTTACTTTCTCCGCGACATAGCTATCACAATTTCGCAGCACATTTGCATAGCACATATTGTGTGAAGAAGTACCCTAATAATGATGAAAATAATGAATGTAAAGTACCATAGTCTGTGTAAAGTTCGCTTCTACAATTTTATTAAGGCACGCAATACGATTGAATTTAATAATAAAATCTTGGAAAATATTTTAAATCCAAGCACGTCACGTTAATGGGTAAACGAATATTAATAACAATGGATTAAAATTTATTCTGCTATGTAAGTAAACATGATAATTACGAAGATACCGTGAGTAAGGTTTAAAATAATGAAGTTGTGCCAAAAACGACGTAAGATCAAAAAATAATGGGAGTAAAAACTCCCCAAAAGTCTGTAATAGTACCCAGATATTTTTTTTTATCTTGGAAAAAGCATGAAATGAGTCCTCTCAGATCTACGAATATTTGTAAATGTTTTAGGTAATAAATTAGGATTTTTATTGAATTTGAAATCACATGTCGTACCTACGTTGACATTTCCTGCTTTATCTTTTATACCTAGATTTTTTTCTTTAAGAACCGCGTTTTTACCTAAATTTTTAATGACCATCATTCTTTAGCTTATCTTAGTCCAACAACAGTGTAAAAAACATAGTTGTTATATAACGAACATCAATTATTTACAATTACGTTCACAATGTTTTATTCTCAACTATGTATCTTATGCCCGCGGCATTACCCGTTTATTATCCCACAGAAACGTCATAACGGGATAAAAAGTATAATGTATTAATTCACGTTAGAAACTATAGGCGTATCTGATTTAAATCTGCTCATGAGAAAAGGTAAAAAACATTATCCCAGCCTGGCTAGCGAGGTAGCGGAAGGGACTGTCGGACTCGTGTTGACTAAAATACATGATGTTTCTTCAATACCCCTTTACGTTCCGGAGACACGGATAAGACAATCCCGCGACACGAAAGAAGGTCTACTCAAATTCGTATTACTACATTTTATTAATGCAATAACGTACACGCTATCGCCAATCCAAAAGGACTATAAATTAGTCGTATTGCGGACTTTACAGGTGTTATTTTTTTGCCCGTGAACATTAGATATGAGCGCCGCGCCGGCGCGCCGCCGTCGCCATGAATTCAAGTCGGCGCGCCGCCGCCGAAAGAATCGCGCGGCGCGCCGCCACGACGAGTCGCAAGTTGCTTTCTCGCTCGCCCTCGCGTCCTGACGGCATTAGTTCGCTCTAGCCTCTTTGCTACACTCACTACGTAGCTTATGCCACACACGTTGGTGCCTTTTCACTCGTTCCGGTTGCCGGGTAGCCGGTGCCGGCCAAACCCTATTTCTGGACAAACTAGTCTGCCCTAGGCAAAACAAGTTCTTCCTTCACAAGAGAAATCGACGGTTAGTTTTTTTTCTTCAAACCTAATTTGTCCGAATCGGGATGACAGCAATGTTATTTTTTTATTGTATTGATATAATTTAAATTTTAATGGCTCGCCCATCTTCAACCTTATCTTAGTCATTCGTGACCTAGACTAGGGTCTCTTTGAGGAGTGGCTGGATAGGTCCCACAGCGTCCTCAGGTACCGCTTGACGCAGGTCCTCACCGGACACGGATGCTTCGGGAGGTACCTGTGTCGGATAAGGAAGCAGGAAACGTCTGGGTGTCGCCACTGCGAGGACCGCCCGGAGGACACGGTGGAGCATACGGTACAGGACCACCGTGTCCTCACGCAGGCGATAGGCGACGATCTCTCGCGCCCGGCATTGGTCGCGGCCATGCTGCAGGTCGAGACGGAGTGGGAAGCGGTTGCCTCGTTCTGCAAAGCAGTCATTCTCGCGAAGGAGGAGGCGGGACGCGCGAGGGAGAACCCTCGCTCACGGCGCAGTGGTAGACGCCAATGGCGTCGGACGTCGCGGGACGACCTCCGGCCATCGTAGGCGCGGGCATGCGGGCGGCAAGTAATGGGAGACTCGCTGTCCAACCATGGATCATGCCCGGGTCGACGGCCCGTTGTGTTCCACGCGCGCCTTAAATAGCGTCAGCAGAATGACGCCCCCCCCCCCCTTAAGAGGGGAAAAAAGGGCCTGACGGGGTCTTGGAAAACACTTATACCGCCGTGGATTTTAGTCAATACAAGTCTGACAGTCCCTCTCCCCCTGCCCTGGGTAGGAGGACTCATTTGATGATTTTACAACGATAAAAAAAGACTAGGGTCAAGAGCTAACCCATTTCACATAAAAAAAAAATAGATAGTGCTTTGATTAAAAACTCTGTCTCGCATCTTAAAATACTGAAATAATTATTGTTTTTAGTAATCGTTATCTCTAATTAGAAGAATAAAATTAACAAATACTAATTAGAAACTAAAATTGTTATTAACAAATACGTTTCTTTATAAAACTTTTTTGGTATCTATCAAAAACACGGTTCTCTAATTTTTCTTAAGAAAACTCTCCCTAATAAAAAAAAATACTAAGGTGCTGTGGACGCCGCCGCCGCCGTGAAAATATTCAGGCCACGCCGCCGCCGTGGAATTCGCCATCGGCGCTCATATCTAGTGAACATACACATTAATAAGTCGTAAAATGTCATCGTAATAATAATATGTTGTGACTTTTAATCCACGACGTCAATAACATAATCATTAGGAAGCATTCAAAACAACTTTTTATAACAGTATACCTACATTAACATTCATAGGAAATACCCACACAGGCCACACACTCTGACTTACACTAACACGTGTTTTAATCATATTCTGAGTTGTGTACTGCATTATAAGTTCATTTTATTAGCACTTATAGTGATACTGACTGGTAACGAGTAGATTAAAGGTACTACTCCTGTGTACTTTTTGTAGTACACTTGGCTGACCCCTCTTGTATAAATGGTTAAGATTTTTAGAATACGAATAATATAATTCTTTTACATTTTATTTACTTTCCTCAAATAATTCATATGTTAAAGAATCATGAAATTTTATCGATTCATATTCTAAATCAAAAATCAATGTACTACAAAAAGTACATACGAGTATCTAGTACGATTAATACATTTCATTCACCATCCTACCACAAGAAAGATCTTTGAACACCTTTTCTAAAAAAGTGTTACTGAAAAACGACCCTTAAATCAGCGTCAAATGCCATTTTGAATTTGAAAATTGACAGATTTTTTAGACAAGTGTTCAACAGATGTTTAACTGTAGTAAGACCGTGAGTATTACTTTATATGCCAGTAAAACGTGAACTTTGAGATGCAAGCTAATTAAGAAGCAAGATAATACTGATAGTACAGTACATGGTACCTCCTTACATCCACGTATGATAGACAGACAATGGCTTTTGTTTCAACGTAAGAAATCTTGCGCAACGTTATGAGGAAAAAATAACTGGTCAAGTGCGTGTCGGTGCGCAACATGGTATAGGGTTCCGTTTTCTATGACCCCGGAAGGTAAAGGGCTATTGAAGGACATCATGGATGAAACTACTAACAGGACAGAATTGTAGTAATCAAGTGACAGTCCTAGATTGAATAATAAAAACAAGTTAATCTAAGTTGCAGTTGAAAAACATTGTTTTTTTTTAGCAAAAATATGTTATCCAGGTAAGTACTACGTACATTTTATAAACTGGTCAACTATACATTAATTTACTTGTAAGATTGTTTTACTTTTAACTTATATGGACATACTACGACTGGTTTATTTTATTTTGGTACCAGAAGACACTTAAGTCTAACAAATATGAGCACTATAAAGCTTAATATTTCAGAAATTTTTCGATAAAGGAGTCCTTTAATCGAAAAATTTCGTTGTTTTGTGCTCACCTTCAATATTTTTCTAAACGCCTATCCTACGACATCCCACACCATGGGATACGAGAGAAAAAACACCCACACCCGCATGTGAAGAAGAGGTATCCCGAAAATAAGGTTTCATTTTACCTTTTTGCTAGCGAGACAAATCCATAATGATGTTCGTTAGAACGTCATAATTATGGATTTTAGGATTATGTATGACGAAAATAGAAGGATTTCTCGTAAACTTTAGAACCCTAAATAGATGTATTTAACTGTTTGTTATCAATCAAAATCTTGGGAATCCTATGTAACCTTCTTGTCGTCTTTTTGTAAAAGTTATTCAAGCTCAATTTTATAACAGCAAAATAATAATTTATTTGAGGTGTTTGTGAAAAGAGTTCTTCGAAAACAGGTGGCCTACCATGACGTCTTAAAACTAGAGTATTTTTTATCATCGGAATGAGATGGCGATCGACGACTTATATAGCTCTGTCTCCTTCCCACAGTGGAATTGTTCTCGCTTTAAGACGTCATGGTCGACCACCAGACTCCTTAGCTGCTACTGAGAAATTCCGTATGGAAAACTGAATAACATTTCTTGTTATCGATCGGGGAAGTCAGGAAGATAATTATATCTGCAATAGGCATGAAACTGATTAAAAAAAATAGAAACTATTCTCATCTTAGAGATGAATACAGTAAAGTCCATTGAGACTGCTCCTTCCACAAGCCACGACACGAAACACATATCTAAATAAAATGTTTAATGCCATAGATAAATAATTCTGTATGTTTGCACGATAACTAGTTAGTGATCCGATGTTTTGGCACATTTTATTTTTGTTTTTCTCTCATATTTGTAGGTTTGGTTCGTAAACATCGACCAATTAGCGAGAATATCAATGTTGGATACCCATTGCATTTGTAAATATTGAAGCAAATATAAAAACGTGGGAAAATGATACTCTATATCCACAATGTGGGAGTTACTGTGGCAAAGATAAATATTATTTTTTTATTTTATGTGTTACTGGTAAATTATAATTTTAGGGTTATACCGCGCTTGCTGTGGTTGGTCGGTAGATAGGTGAACATTTATCGTAGCGAGTATTCTCTGTGCTTCGGATACGTAAAAGTGTTGACCCCGGCTGTCATTTGTAGATATTTCACATTAAGAAACTCGTTTGACAACCAGTCATTTCAAGGGGTATCCTAATACCCAGTTACTGGGTTGCGGAGTTCTGATACTAGTAGGCAGTCGCTCCATGTAAAATTCTGATCCATTGAGCTGCACCCGAGTCGGCTGGATGCCGATCCCAACATAGATGGAAAAAGGCAAGGGAGAGGATGATGACTGGTTAATCAATGAATGAAACATAACTATTCTCAAAAACAGTCGATGACTAGGTATTAATTACTAAAACATAAACCTATGTTATATGATGAATATAAAAGATTTTCTTCAAAACCACGGGTCTCGTAACATTATTTGTTATTCGAAAACCGCTCTTATAGCATGATAGTCACTAACACTCTATTACATAAGCAAGAGACGTAACCTCCATAGTCCATACATCCTACCTTTCAAGAAACCACTCGATTGCTCCACAAAAACCGCCCTTATGATACAGCCTCTAAGGTGTTTTCTACAGATAGTGCTGCGATTTTATCTCAATATTCACATCGTATCTGCGGAAATGTGTTTGCGGTAAGATGATCCGTTCCCGATAAATGAACGTGTTTTGTATTGAAACTAGTAGTGCGTTTGAGAGATCGACACCGCAATGGGATTA
Organism: Agrotis ipsilon; assembly: GCA_028554685.1. Taxonomy (NCBI): domain Eukaryota; kingdom Metazoa; phylum Arthropoda; class Insecta; order Lepidoptera; family Noctuidae; genus Agrotis; species Agrotis ipsilon. Next base: position 9,631,280 of record CM052967.1, read on the forward strand.
CGATGTGTTGTGGACGAGGAGGCTGTGGCAACCGATCTTTTGATATGGAAGGTTTGTTATGAAATGTTGCGCTTGATGATCATACCTCATGACTATGATATAAAGTCCGTAAACTGCAAAACGGACCTTATTTCAATGACATAGTCTGACATTTTTTTAGACAAGTGTTCAACAGACGTTTAAAAGTTTTTGTGGGACGACGTCGAGTCTTTATAATGTGCACCTACCGAAATTAGGAAATCTATGAAAAATTCTATCGAAGGAGAAGTTATCGTCATAATTTCTGTGTTAAATCTTTCGGGTGGCTCTACATTACAGCACCCTGACCAAATCTTTAAATGCTCCAAATGCTCATTCCTAAGAAAAAGCTGTCTACCTGCTAAACAGTAATGCTTAGCCGTATACTGGGTATTTCTTTAAAAAAACTTGGTTTATAAAAACTGATGATTGGCATAACTGTGATCCAAAGTATACCTATTAAAAACATGGTCTGTTATTTTATGATTAATAATCTATCTTTCTCTTATTTCTTGTACGCATGGGAAAAAAAAAACAATAAAACATATTTCATGATATTACTCTCGCGAATATAAATATCGAATTTTATCTCCATACATTAAAAGCACCTACTTTCTTCTTTATGGATTCCTATGATAGCATAGAAAGTGCTCTTCAAGTTGGGGTTAAGTATAATCGGGATATTTACTGCCAAACCTCGATATCTGCATTATATGGTACGATATGTTTTATTTCTTGCCTCTTCAAACCTTCTATAATAACAGAAGGGTTAAGCTGATAGTTATCGAGAAAGCATTTTCGCGAAAAAGGAAATTATAACCCGAGTATGTTATAATTTCCCTTGCACCGTTATATTTTAGTATGTAGCAAATTCATGGGAATTATTATGCGTTACCTCTTCTGTTGTGACGCTAAAAGAGCTGCACGTGCCAAAGGAAAGTAATCTTTATCAACAATTTGAGGAAAAGTTTCAAACTCAAAGAGGGCTATAAGTACCCCGAAGCTAACGAAGCAGTTATTGTAATATAACTATTTAGACAACCTTATACTAACTTGCAACAGTCACGAACTCAGAATCAATGACACGTATACAATGAAACCTAATGAAATAATGATTTCTAGCCTAGACAATCTGCCTATCCCTAAAAGTACGAGTCTAAGTTATTTCGACGTAAAGCAATTAACCACATTTTTTTTTTAATTTTGCAGCTTATTCGTACTAGCTAGTTTAATATGACCCTGAATATACAGACATTTTGAAAAATCTTGGTTTTACATCCGGCTAAGTGCGTTATTATTGCTTAAAATACTTTTAACTGTTTTCCTCCATTCTCTATGTCATCATAATATCGTAAAATCATTCAAGGCTACTAATAATTTCCACAGTAGGAAATGATACAAGCCGTGATTACTATACACTGTTCTGATGTGCAATACTATCCGCTTTGAACGATACTCATTAAGTATTTCGGGGAATTATTACTACGGTTCGTTTGTATTTGGGAGCAAAAGGTGTAATTTGCATTATATGTCATGTTAAGTTTAATAACATCTAATTACCTTGAAAGTTGTTATTACACCTAATGACTGGCCTGTTGGTCTAGTGATTAGTGACCCTGACTGCTAAGCCGGGGGTCGTGGGTTCGATTCCCACCCATGACAAATGTTTGTGTGATGAGCATGAGCATTTGTTCTGTGTCTGGGTGTAATCTTAATATATATAAATCTCGTGTCACAATGTTTGTCCTCAATGGACTCCTAAACCACTTAACCGATTGTAATAAAATTCGCACACCATGTGCAGTTCGATCCAACTTGAGAGATAGGATAGTTTAAATCTCAAATTTTAGACCGGGTCCTCCACCCGTGCGAAGCCGGGACGGGCCGCTAGTTTATCTATATGTTTGTATTTAGAAATATATAAGTATGTTTATCAGTTGTCTAGTACCCATAACACAAGCTCTGCTTAGCTTGGGACTAGATGGCGGTGTGTGATAGTTGTGGAATATTATTATTATTACCTAATATTAAGATAATTTATCAATTGAAGATAAAATGTTTGCAATGTCATGAAATACGAAGTATTCCAGAAAGTTCAAAGGTCGCTTGGCTAGCTATTTTTAGCTTTTATTTGATAAACCATAACTAAGTACCGTGTAGGCACGACCGATTAAATGTATGCGTCACAGTACGCGCGATAAATTGAAAATTATTAATAATAATTGCCTGTCAGTATTAATAATTGCCAAGAGTCGAGGCAAAAGTAAGAAATTAATCATTTTTATCGGTGTTATTAATCTACTTTGTGTTCGACCGAGCCGCAGAGGGAGAGCAGTGTGCGGGTGTGCGGGAACCGAGGTAGCGACAGCAATGCGTCATTTAGCTGCTTGTTCTTGTTTCGATAACACGTGCGCGTTGTTTCTTGCGTGGTAAATTTGTGACTCCTAGTGCTGTTTTCATATAAAAATGGAAGATCTACTAAATATGAAAACTAGATTCAATGAAAAAGCCTTTGTAATAAAATCCAAGAAAGGAAAAAATCATCAATTATTTACACAACACGAGTATTTTTCATTTTTGAACAAGGTAAAAGCTTCCAAAGAGAAAACAAAATACAAAACACCTGAGGATTACCAACGCTTGTCAAGGTATGACATAGTAAATATTAAAAATACACAAAAATTAGTGGTTCCAGTTAAAAATGAGAAAGATTCACTTATTTATTACACATATTTAGAAGAAAACTTTGATATTATTCATGAAACTCATATTTCTCTCGGACACGGAGGACGCGCCAGAATGATTAAACAGCTTAAAAATAAGTATAAGAATATTACAACTGAACTTATTATGATTTATTTAAGCTTGTGTGAACCATGCCAAAAGAAATTGAATATTCATAAAAAGGGATTAATGGGAAAACACATTGAGAGGACTGAATTAAATTCAAGATGTCATGTCGATCTTGTTGACATGCAATCACAGGCAGATGGTCAATATAAGTTTATCATGGTATATCAAGACCATTGTACAAAATTTGTACAACTCAGGGCGTTAAAATCGAAACGCGCCGAGGAAGTTGGAAATCATTTGTTAGACATATTTACTACATTTGGAGCTCCATGCATTTTAGACAGTGATAATGGACGTGAATTCACCAAGGATGTTATCAATGAGGTGTGTAAAATGTGGAATGAACTTAAAATTGTCCATGGAAAGCAGCAAAGTAGCCAATCTCAAGGTTCTGTCGAGAGATCAAACCAAGATATTGAACAAATGTTAACTACGTGGTTAGAGACTAATAAAACAACAAATTGGTCAGAGGGTCTAAGATTCATACAGTTTATGAAAAACAAAGCTTTTCATTCAGAAATAAATACAAGCCCCTATGAAGCTATGTTTGGTTGTAAACCGAAAATTGGCTTAAAAACTTTAATGCCGGCTGTTGACATTTCTCATATTACTAGTGAAGAAGACATATATAAACTTCATGATTCTCAAGATACCAGTGCCGATATCTCTGAACCCTCGCACCATACTTCAGAAGAACACCTGGTTGATACCCATCCTGTTACAGTTAAACCTGAATGGCAAACTAACCCTTATGTTAACGATACCGATATTTCTGAACCTTCACACCATACTTCAGACGTAAACCTGATTGGTACCAATCGTTTTAAAATTAAACCTGAATGGCAAAATAGCCCTTATATGAACGATGTGGACATCTCTGAATCCTCGCAACAAACATTAGACATGCGTCGTTTTGGTGTCCATCCTGTGAAAATGGAGCCTCAATGGCAAAATAACCCTAACGTTACTGTTGGCGATATTTCTGAATTCTCGCAACATAGATCAGATGTGCGTCTTCTTAGTAATCGTCCTGTGAAAATTGAACCTCAATGGCAAGTTAACACTAATGTTAGTATTGACGATACGAGTATATCTGAGTCTTCGCACTATACTTCGGATATACACATGGTTAATACTCATACTGTGAAAATCGAACCGGAATGGCCAAGTGATCCTAATATAACCGCAAGTCAGGAGGATTCTGAAAAAAATTCTGGCGACAATGACAATAAGGAACAAATAATCATCACACCAGAAATTGAATACGGGAAGAAGGTACCGCCACCACCCCCGAAAAAAATCAAGAAGGAGGTTTAGCAAGATAGTCTTTCCAGAAGAAAGTTGACAAATGTAAAGAAGATCCAACACTGCCAGTTACAAAAATAAGTGACAATTTAAGTAGATACTAGAAGAAGAGGTAGATCAATCCAAGGTTCATAGCCAAAACATAATCGGTGTTATTATGTTCGTTACTGATGATAACATAGATAAGCTTGGAACGAAGTATGGCATTTTAAATGAATTTTATTCACGAAATAAGTTATCCATTTGCAAGGAAAACTTTGTTTCTGTTGACAAGGTTCCTAATACAACTTGCAATCTACGAGAATTTCAAATTTGAGAGGACAAGGCTTTCAACAGGACCATTGTTCTGGCGAGTGCAACTCCAGTCGATGTAAGAAGAAGTTTTTCTAGCTCATAATAATTTTATGGCTATTATGATTTTAATGTGGATTGTAAAATAAGTATATGATTATTTCATTTGAATTTTCCCTTTGGTTTATTTATTATTTTACTTCAGTTCTTATGAGTATTGTGGCAAGTGTTCTAATACTTTAAATTAAGCATTAAAGGATTTTTTTTATGTTGTTTGTACACTCTATGATTGTACAATTTAATGTTATCTGCTTTTGTTTGGTTTAATCAAAACAAAAGACTACGTTTTTGCATGTTAATTTTATGATAAGTATTTATTTGTAAGAAGTGTGGTATTATAAATAAACAAAAATTGGACAAATAACTTCTTGTCTTATTTTATGTTATATATTATGTTATATAGTTACAACTTCTAAATGTGAAGAATTTAAATTTTACATTCACATTTATCGTATCATGAGTTATTAATGATGAATAACTGTTACAAACAATAAGCAGGTGCCAGCAGCTTCGCATTTAACTAATGAGTTCCAACGGGAACTGAATACCGGAATAACCGGTATCCTTATGTCTTATTCAAACTACAGCCTATCTACAACCTACCTACTAACCTACAAATTAGATCTATTTTCACCGGGCTGTTTTTTTTTTTTTAATTTATAAATTATATTATAATATTAGTTAGATTTTTAATTCATTTCAATTGTAATTCTCGGTTTCTACATACTTTGATCTATCTGCTATCTAAAAAAATCAATGCCACTTTTCGTTGTAATTTTATTACTCAAGAACGGGCTCACCTATCCAAACTAAATGTTTAGGCTTTTTTCGGACTATTTAGTAGATGAGTTATTTGAAGTTTGCACAAAATCGGTCGAGTGGTTCTTCATTTATCACATTTTTTGTAAAACGTAGCGAAGCACGGGGCGGGCCGCTAGTAACACATAAAATATTCCGTTATAGTGTGGTTTTCAAAATGAATGTCAGCTATGTATTAAAATAAGAAAAAAATGTCACCGCATTGTTTGGTTAATGGTCCAACCATTAAACTCGTACAAAACCAACTTTCGTTGCAATGTGGTTTCATAACGTTTGAGCCGCGGCCGAGTAATGTCGGCCATTGCTCTATGACTCATTTGATATTTATTTACTAAGTAGTTATTTCACTCGCCGTTACCAGTAAATTAATTGTAAAATAATGAACCACAATTTTTTTTTCAGATGTAAAGATCGTGTTCAAATTAAGTGTCAATATCTCTCTACTAGCCACCAAACAATACCAATAAAATTTTGTACAATAAGTCCAAATTTTATTTTAATATTCCTACCAACAAACGTATTACGCTTTTTAATATTACACCCTGCTATACCACTACTAACTGGCAACAATTATTCATAGCTTACTTGGATTTGGAACAAAAATAAAAACATTTTCTTTTTTTTACTGTTAATGCATGTTACCAATCCCTGAAGAAAACATAATGTTCAGTCCCTGCACAATCAGACAAAAGATTGACAAGTTCACAGGGAAACCAGATTATTTTGCAATACTTTTGTGACTTAAAAGTAATTACGATTTCACATTTTACAACAACTATGTATAATTTGAAGTCAACTGAACAGAAAATAATGACCTATGTCACAAGTAAGGGTCATCATCAATTGCAAAATTAAGCTTCATAATAGCGCACCATAATTTGCTATAATGCAATCTGCAATTCAGCATCATTCACACCTATCAAGTTTTCTAACGACATAACCACGAACTACACGCACAAATAACACGTGTGTTGCGACAGCAACTATCGAAAAAGCAAACTAAAATAAAGTTGGAATATGCCACGTACGTATTACCATAAAACGACTCCACTTTTGTGGAGATTAAGCCGCTTATATATTCGGAAATTTCCGACATAAAACGGAATTTTTGCCTGTTGTACCGAATTTGGTGAAATTCCAAAAGCTCAAGGTTCTCAATATCGTGGAAAGTAAAACACACTAAAACCATAATTATATCAACGTTTAGATAATTTTAGCAAATTTTAATGTTAAGCGAAATATCTTTCTCTTGCAATATACATAATTATTTTATATTTATAAATATACGAAGAAAAGAAGAGGATTACAGAAATATCCGGAACTATTTTTATAGAATACAAATAATACACGCAGGCTTAAGCTTTACGCAAGTCACATTGCAAATTGCAACGCCTGAGGTCGTGAACCAGACATAAAGGAATATGTGTTAGCATTTTAGATGCAAAGTTGTGTCACCTATTGTTCAAGAATGGATGTTTCCATGGCCCGCCGTTACGGCAATTACACGATGTAATTATTATGGCGATAGTGTTACAACATACAGAGATACAACGGGTAAATTGTTTGGTGTTTTGCTTCAAGTTAATTGGGATTTCTAACATATATTTCTTCTGGTTCTAATGTGCTAAAATTGTACAATATTATATTCACTATTTCTAGTCTTAATTACATTTGACGGCACCTAACTATAGTGGCATAAAATGAACGATTTTATTGTCTCAGTGTTTCGTCCAACTTTAAAGACCGAATGGCGAATTGATAACCCGTCAGTTCCGAAAGTTTCAAGTTAGGTACGTTAAAGAAAAAAGACTTTCAGAGCAAGCCATATCACGTTGAAAACAAAATGTGGTGATTCCGATTTGTAATGCTGTTCTGAATAAGTGGTACTTAATCATTGAACTATTACTACTACGTATAGAGACGACACCGCGTATCATCACTGTGTCCCATCCAGGAATGTATTTAGCCGTTTTTGCGTCAAGATGCTTAATACCAAGAATTGTGCTAGAATATTTCCAATTAAATGTAAATATATACATACATTTATTAATAATACAAGTTGTTTACACTCGTAGGTATTCATGAACGTCAGTTTTTAATCATCTCGCGCAAGTCATTAGTCAAATGAAGAGAATGAATGGACTCTGCTTGCAACGGAAATTACTCAGCGTCGTGGTTCTGTCTGCCTTTGAAATCTATTCCTTGCATCTCGAGAACAAGACTGATGTTATTTTAAAATGGAGAATTGAGGACGTAGGAGGTTGTAGCTAAATAATAACAAAATCATATCATTTATTTCAACGATGACAATTACAGGCATTTTTGAATTATCAAATATTATATTAAAAAAATATAACAAAAATAATTATGGTGCTATTCTTCTAGTTAAGAGACACAATTGGGTACTGTGAAACTATTGTAGTGCCCATTCCAACGTACCTCTATGGAGAAGAAATTTCCTGGACACTTTTATTTCAATCGCCAAAATTATTATAGAAGTTTTGTTACATCATTCGGGTTATGGGACATCTCGCCCACAAGCCAGATGTTCCCTTTTTGAAATGTGCATGGGTCATCTCTAGATGGTACATTATGAAGCAAGTTTAAAGACAAAAAGAGCAGGTGCATAATATTAAATTGGAAGCCAACCTCAAAACAGCTGGAAAAGGCCAGGAAGATGATGATAAATAATTCATTTAAGATGTCGCTTCAGATTTTCGTATTTATTCAACCAAAATAAATTGACACTAATTAAGAAACGTACTTGAAACTTATGGAAGTATAACCAGGGAAACGTCAAAAATAATTATTATCCCAATATTGTTAACCAATTACAACTTTGTTTCAATAATTCAATTTGTAACTCAATTTCAAGATGTTTCGTACTTTTGATTCCTTTGAGTAATGTTAAAATTAATATTTAGATTTGATCATTGAATCATTTGACTTTCGAAGTCAATTTTGACAGGCCCTTATACAAGTTTTAAGGACAACAAAAGGTAGATGTTCCAATTAGATGTTAATAGGATAATTCTGTTTGGTACGCTTCGTTGAATTGTCGATGAGCTGGAGAAAGTTTGTTAAAGCTATTTTTAGAGGTGACAACAACATAGATAAATAACACAGAGAATTCCTTTTATACCAACATTACTTTCCCGTGGGATAACTACCCGGATACACACAGACGAAGTCACTGACTGACCTGTTGGTCTAGTGGTTAGTGATCCTGACTGCTATGCAGGAGTCGTGGGTTCGATTCCCAACCAGGATAAAAGTTTGTGTGATTACCATGATCATTTGCTCTGTGTCTAGGTGTAATTTATCTTTAATAAGTATGTATTTAGAAATATATAGGTATGTTTATCAGTTGTCTAGTACCCATAACACAAGCTCTACTTAGCTTGGGACTCGATAGCGTTGTGTGATAGTTGTGGAATATTATAAAATTATTATACTAGCAAAAATCATTAAGAAATGGGAAAAAATAGACATAGTATAATTTGTAAACTATTACAAAAGTTAACACTATTGTTATGTGCACTAGTGCATTAGGTAACGCCGAGCAAGTCGAAAGATGGAGAAATAAAATAAATAATAGTGCTTAATAACTGTTGTTTCACAGTCGAACTTAATTTTTCAAACAGTTATCTACTAGAAATCATCTTGTTCTGGTTGCAAAAATCGTGTATGTTAGAACAATTTCACCTGTTACAATTGAACGGAGCATCACAATACTAAAATGCGTTCAAATACTCTCTTGAACTCCGTTTAACTGTATTGACCGCTTTAGGGTTCCTACGCGAGGTTGTAAAGGGTTGTTGTAAGTTCACCACAAAAAATATCAAGTACTTTCTGTCTGCTATCCGTGCGGAAAAAAGAAATGGGGCGAATAATAATTTTAAAAAAAACAAAAACCTTTGGCTAACCTATAATATAAAAATGGATCGCAAAATGTGTTGCTAAGCTCATAACTCGAAAACGGCTGGACCGATTCGGATAATTTATTTTTTGTTGTGTTCGTAACTATTGGGGCCGGTTTTACAGGACTTCAACCCGTCCGAAGCCGAGACGACCCGCTAATTTATACATATTTTTTGTTGTAGGGAATACTTTTTTAGGTGAACTTACAACAACCCGTTTTAAATATTTGTATTAAACTTTTTTCAACATAAAATGATCATTATTATGACTTCAGACAATCATGCAATGATATTTGCAAACATCATACACAGTCGATTCACCGTGTTTTTCCTAACATTAAAATGACATTCGGAAGGCTAATGCACATTCCATTAAGCCCGGTTTCCACCGCGAGCGGAACGGACCCATTAATGACTTCGTTAAACTCGCAAGCGCAAACTGCATACTTACATTTCCATCAATAAATAGTTTTTACGTTCCCAGAACTAATTCATTTTTACTCTTTTCACCTGCTGAGTCATTAATGTGTCCGCTCCGCTTGCAATGGAAACCGGGCTTTAGCAATAATCATCTTATTGAGAAGTATCTATAAATCTGATGCAATGCAAAAAGACGTCAATAGATAAGATGTTGGCTTTGAGTGGTTTTTTTTTTACACTTTATGTGTATATAAATAATTATACCTATGTTTTTTTTATTTAGGTTAAATACCTAATTGCTTTTTGATATCTTAGAGTAAAAGTATTGCTGGGATTTCAACATAACTGCGTTTGTAATAGCCTACCTCTCCCTAACCCTTTTTTACACCGGGGAATTAGCGTGCGGACGAGCTGGCGAAGGAGGCAGCATTGTCGTCACGGAGGAAGCCGGACTATGACCTGTGTCCGATTTCATTCATCAGAAGTCAGATCCGCATGGGATCACTCGATGAATGGAATCGGAGATATGTGTCTGGCGAGACGGCCTCAGTGACGAAAATGTTTCTTCCAGACGCAAAAGCAGCCTTCCGTATTGTAAAACAGGTGCAGCCAACGGGTGTACTGACGCAAGTACTGACGGGGCACGGTGGGTTCTCAGAATACCTACACTGTTTCAGGTGTAAGGCGAGCCCATCGTGCATCTGCGATTCAATTGTGGATGAGACCATCCAACATCTACTTTTGGATTGCCCCGTACATTCCATAGAGCGATTTAACCTGGAGCAGGAAATAGGCATGAAGTTGACCATAGACAGCGTAGGGGAAATTTTTGGCGGAGAGCACAGAAACGAGCTCATATATTACTGCCTAAGTATAGCATCTAAGGTCGTAGAGAGAAATAAGACGGTATAAAGTCTATGTTTCATAAAATATTGGAATATTTATATGTTAACATAGAATAAGATATTGTAAGAAAATAGCAGTAATGTAATGTAAAATAGATCTAGGAATATAGAAGTAAGAATATGATTGTAATAGAGTAAGCATAGCAACTAAGTAGTTAAAATAATGTTACAGAAGACTGTATTATTATAGAAATAGGTTATTGTAACGAAGCTATAAATTGTGTAAAATAAGAACAAAAATGTTGTAAAAGAACGATATTAAAATTTTGAGTAAAAATGTCATTTCCCCGATGAGTTCATTAGAAAATAAAGATAAGACAGAGAGTAGTTTAAGAAAATGGGAATCCCACCCATAGACATGAAAGAGATAATTATGTATGTAAGAAAGACCACGTATGAAGAATGAAAGTGCGAGAGGCATAAATGCGAGAACTGGTATGAATGAAGTAGATGAGACTAGGCGCCAATAACGTTGGTGGAGAAAGATTAAAAAAAAAAACCCTTTTTTACATTACAGATTTAGAAAATCCGATTGAATACGGAACACCACAGCGCGCTATAAAACTGTATTTTTTTTTTAATTTACGTAGCTAAAAAGGTTGCCAGGCATAAAAAACTCATGCAAGATAGTCCGGGGTCGGAAGATAAATAAATGGCTATTGAAAGAAAATCATGTATTTTAGTCAATACGAGTCTGACAGTCTCCCCCATGCCCCTAGGTAGGACACATTTGGTAATTTTACCGCGAAAATAAATAGTAAAACAAAAAAGTGGCCTGATACCACTCTTGTAAGTATCGCCTTGCCTTTAAGTAATAGGAAGTTCTGTAGCAACGTTTAGTTCAAACAAAGTCAATAATTGGCCTGAATGCTAATAGCAACATCCTGTGGATTCTGGCAATAGTTTCATCAGTTTCCTATTTATTCAGTAACCTTAGTCCTTAGGTCACGCTATTTGATACTGATTATTTTGTTCCATTAATATGGTATGCACTGTTTAGCTATGTCTTACTCCTCTCTAGAATTAAGCCTTTATCAAACTGACAGGCGAAACGAATGCGTGCCGAAGCGTTTTTGTCTGTAACGTATGGAATTGTTTGAAGCCAGTCACATAGACTATCGGACCGCTTTCGTTTTTCAATGTGACTGGATTCAAACAATTCCATACATTACAAACAAAAACGTTTCGGATCCCATTCGTCTCGCCTGTGTGTTTGACAAAGGTTTAAGATCTCGAGAATAAAATTTGTTGTTGGGGTTAGAACTAGGATGTAAGGCATCTAGTTGTTATTTTATTTATCACACTTATTTTGAAGTGTGTAGTATAGGTAAGTTCCTAGTACAATTTCGAAAATGTTAACACAAAAAGTACCAAAAGATTGATGGTCATCATGTCATGTGTTGTAGTCGTTCGGTCAGCCACTGCCCAACCGTGTCGTCAAATTATTCCGGATAAGACCGGAATATGGCCGTGCGTCAATAGATCTATGTAATTTTATGTTCAATTACGTACCTACACAATTTGACAGGCCTGTTGGTCTAGTGTTTAGTGACCCTGACTGCTATACCGGATATCGTGGGTTCGATTCCCACCCAGGACAAATGTTTGTGTGATGAGCACGATCATTTATTTTGTGTCTGGGTGTAATTTATCTTTAATATAGAATGTATTTAGAAATATATAAGTATGTTTATCAGCTGTTTAGTACCCATAACACAAGCTCTGCTTAGCTTGGGACTAGATGGCGTTGTGTGGTAGTTGTGGAATACTATTACTATTATAATGTAGGTGATTTTAATTCAACACTCATTTAAAAATATCAAAACATTTCAGACAACTAAAAGCATATACTCATTAAAACTAACAACGTTAACATAATATATGCGAAGTTAAAAGCGTGTTTGTGTCATTCAAGACTAAGCACCTATTGTTAATATTCATAATGGCTAAAAAGTCACTCCTTAATCATGTTGCCTACAATGGTATGACATTAATAATATTTGTAAGTTTAATAAAATATATTTTCACAAGCCTAAATATTATATTAAAAATAAATTGATATTTATTCGCAACCATCACAGGCTTACTTTCAAAGCAAACCAACTATGTTTAACTTTATCCAAAATGCCACCAGAATTAATTAACTTTGTTAATCAATTTAAAAGTCTCTCCGTAGTTAAAGTTGCAGACAGTTTCGGCTAATTGTGTGGTTAAAAAGTAAACTAATTTTCTAAATAATTGTGAAGCTTTCTTTTACAAGCAAAGTTGCAATGTAATTTCTTTTGACATTTTAATGGTTCCTTTAGGCCAAAGAAAAGATGGATGGATTGTATAAGTAAGGATATGAAAGAAAAAGGAGTAAATGATACTATGACTTGTGATAGGAGAGAATGGAAGAAAGAAACGTGTTGCGCCGACCCCAAGTAAAATGGGATAAGGGCAGGAAGATGATGATTTTAATGGTTCCTTCTGACCTTTCCTTTGTTATTTTTCAATTTTAGTCATCCCGTAAGCATTCGCCGCCTTACCACAAAAAAAAAAAACAACTATTGTCTTACTCTTGTCCAAAAAAAGTGTATTTGCAAAACGGACAAGAAACAGATCAACGAGAAATGCTGTTTTGACGTTGACAGTTCTTTTATACAAGCGTTCAATAGATGTTTATCTTTTTGTGGTAACACGGTTACCGAAAGTTAAACACCTGTTGAACATTCTTGTCTAAAAGAACTGTCAGTTATATTTTTTTAGACAAAGTTTTCAACAAATGTTCAACTGTTTGTAGTACGATTTCATTTTACTATAGGACTAATTATCATTTTATTTTTCACTAGCTTTTCCCCGCGGTTACACCCGCTGCTCAGTTTTTTTTTCAATTCGAACTTGTAGCTGAGATAATATTAAATATTGATTTAACAAAGTCACTGCTCGCCTCTGTACGTTTAGATCTTTCAAACCGCGCAACGGATTATAATAGGTTTTCATTAAAATAGACACATTGACTCAAGGTGAAGGTTAATTTTATAATAAGATTATAATTATATGTATTGCACCAGTGTGAAGCAGTGGCGAGTTGCAAGTTTATAAATATTAAAATCTCTATCAATGTCACTTCACGATTATCCAAACTCAATTATCTACATTAAAAAAACTTCAGGGTTGCAGTTGTTATTGTTTAATTAAACATTAATGGACACATCTTTACGATGCGCATCGCATGCGTTAATGCGTATAAAATAATTAATTAGTTTGGTAGACGCTATCTCATTATACAACATTGATTTGGCTGTAATGTCAACGTGTTGAGTGGAAGTTAGTTAAACACTAATCCAAGAGATGGCGCCACGCTACCATGAAGCGTTAACAAGGGATAGAGAATTTCGGCTTGCAAGTGTGGGTTGCAATGGCCTAGTTGGTTAAGGCGTCTGGAGTACCTATCCAGAAGACGCGGGTTTGAATCCCACTTGCAATCTAAAATTTTTCTTTCCTTAATAACAAAAAATGGTTGAAAACTTTCCGAGTATGGAATACGCTCAGTCAATCCAATGCGCAAACCTTATTTGAAATGACACTCGAGACGAAGGACGCGATAGGTACATAATATGTAAGGTAATGCGCCCCTGACTCGCTCTGACGTCGCACTCAGCGCCGAGTATGAGGGCATAACCCAAAAAATCGATTTTTTTGGTATGAACTTTAAAATTCGATTATTTAAATTCGTTGTATACTTGTAAGAATATGAGTTAAAGATAGATAAATAAATCCAATTATTGCATGTTCTGTTATTGAAATATAAGTTGAAAACATAAGGAATTTTGAAAAATAAATATACACCAAGAAAATTATTTTTGAAATCCATAAACCATAGCAATTACATATTTCATTGTTTGAATGTGTATTTTTGAAACTTAAAAAAATACCACAATTATTCTTCAAATTTACGTAATTCTTACTTATTTCCGTTGGGATAAGTGATTGGTATTATGAAACTCGAACGATGCAGTATTAGCGACAGTTTTGAATGACGAGCGATCTCAAAATTAAGTTTTGTGGACTTTTTGGTACAAGTCGGGTCAATGACTTTTAATTCTTTCTTATTTGGCTCAGACTATAGTTTGAGGCAAAGTTTAAAAAAATGAAAGCTAGGAAAAGACCCAATTGAACCATTCTAACACCAGAGTGATCCAAACTAGTATTCCTTTTTGCCAATTTAGACATGAAATACTCGTACGCTAGAAGGCGAATATTGCTTTTCTCATACACAGGCGACATAGAGCATGAAATATCAGCATGTAAACATTTACTGCTGGACATAAGAGTGTTCAATAGTGACCAGCAGTTGTGAGGTTATTGCTGTGTCCGTTCGAACATGATTTTCGTGGCACTTGTGTACATTTGGTTCCATGTGCTTGCAAGTGAAAAGTATAATTATGTATAGTATCTTGCTAGAAATACACCTAGGTACATGTAAACTCTCATTACTGGTAATTAAAATACTTTTATTAATAAATTTCCTTTAATAAAAGTGCACTTTGAGATTCGATTTATAAAGGTTTATTATAGTGTATGCAGTGAAAGGCATGTTCCTATTAATCCCTTGTAACGTAAAAGCAACATCCGCTCTTACTGGATTTTTTATTTATTAATTACCAGACTATACTCAAAACGAAATATCAACAATATGAATATTTTTGAGATAATTGAAATGTCTGACGCCTTCAATATAGACTTTAAAAAATATAGTTTTATAAAATAAAAAAATAAAACAACTTTTCAATTCTTCCATTTTTAGTATATTTTAAACAGTACATAAAATAAACTATTTATTCAGTTTTCACGATAAATATTTTTCATTTTTTTTATAGGAAGAGCAAAGTTAAAAGTTGATTGGAATACCGGAAAGTAATGGCCATCGACATATTTATTTAAGAACTGAAATTATTTGCTCGGCAAATAAAATACCTTATTAAAATATATTAATAACCAGTAACAACCACTGAAATGTTTCTGGATTTTCTTGTAATGAGCACTGAATTATTACAAAAAGCATAATTATTGATACTATCTGGTTGCTGCGCTGGCACAGTAAGTAAGCGGGGTGATCCTGACACAACCGGAAATTTTGTTTTTTAGTGGCTATTCACACATAAAACAAACACATCAAATCGCAATGACAAAATTTGGTTGACCTACGGTTACGTGTGAATAGTGTCGCTGCAGTTTTTGTAGTTGCGTTGTGGTTTGTCGTTGCGATGTGGTCAACGCCACCACATCGCAACGACAAACCGCTGGTTAGTCGCTGCGATATATTTGTGACCACGCAACGTTGTATCTGTGATGTAGCCGACTGCAACTTTGCGGTGTAGCTAGTAGTTGCGTTGTGATTAGTATCACACACGCGGATTATGATGACATACAAATAAGTTAACTATTAACTAAATCTATTTATTTTCGATACAAGATTTCTTCGCCGTAGATGCACCTTTTTGCTGGCTGTTTTTGTGTAACCTTACTTTGTCAAAAATCATGCATCCAAAACACTACAGAAGGTATGCTTCCAGGGTTTTCAAAAATGATTATCACACAATATCCCGAAAACGTCGCGAAAGCCACCGGGTACTGACCGCATAATATTTCACAAGTCACAAAGCGCTCGAGGTCCATGTGACAGTGACAAATCGTTTAATTCTACATATGAACTCGGGCATTCAAAATAAACAGGCGTTTTTGAGACAACGCCGCGTGTCCCGTCTAGGCTAAACTTTATGAAGGTTAAAATATGACAGGGCCAGTGTTTTGTTTTCTGGATTTATAATTATTTTTTAGCGAATTTGTGTGATAAAGTCGGTTTAGCACAATCTAATTATACGATAAGAGTTTTAAAATCTAATATATCTACTCTATAATAAATGAGCTAAACAATCTGATTTGAAAGTAACTGATCTAAAGATTTGAATCTGAAAATTTAATTATGGCCTATCTACCTTATTTTAATGAGCCCAAAGATCACTCCGACTTTGAAAGAGATGCTGTATGATTGGGAGTTGTTAAATCATGAAATGACCGCTCAGCTCAAGCTCTGTACGGAGTAGGCACTAAAAATACCTAATGCTTACAACCCACCCTGTTCCAGCAATTTCCCTTTGAGCTCTAGTGCAGCACTAATTGTTCTTTAAAACTCCCAAAACACTGGGAACTATAATATCTAATGCAATAACGGTTAAGTGAAAATATGTAAATAATATGAAAGGCGATTTGCGGAGGTCCTGTCTATGGCATGTATGTAAAAATGACACAAAAACAAAGTCAAGATAAACATGAACTGGGCGTGCCCAAAAACAATAGACGATCAATGGGACATCATGGAACTTACATATTATTTTCTATAATTTAAACCCATTGTACGAGTTTCGCTATTTTGAAATGAAAACATTTATAGGTACTCGTTTGTTTTTTAAAAACTATTAAGTATTCTCTTCTACGACATTTATCGTCTCACTGGCCAGTTGACTGTTTAAGTATTTGAACAAAGAACTAGTCAAATTCTATATACCATTCGGATTACGAGATATCTTAAGTTTGACAGTCTTCAACTTTAGAAACCAACAGTCACAGTCATATAAGTTTAGGTACAAAGGTTGAGATTAAAGTTTCCTTTATAATATCCATAAGGCTTTAAAATTATTGCATAAACTTTATGCGAAACATTATGCAAACATAATTTCATCACTTACGAAGTATTAAGAACCTCGTCGATCACCACTTAATGTATTCACAAACACTTTTAGTAGTATCAAATAAAATGAGTCGACGATTTTCTCACTACTTCATTAAAACGTCTTCATTTATCTTCCTTTTAATAAAGTAAACATTACACGACCTACAAAATTTCCTCACATGACACATTGTAAAGGTAACAAAGTTGTAATAAATTACGAGATTTTCAAGCCTCGAGAAAATTTTCTCATTAATTATACGAGAAAATGTATTAAATTCGTCTTCCAAATGTTATTCTAATTAGACCCCGAACTTCTGTGTGTGTGCCTTCTTAAAAGGTTATGTAAACGTGAATTTGATTGTTCTCCAATAAGTTGTTTACTTTCTTATAAGGTTTCCAAAACAGTTGTATGTTTAACGATATTATTATGAACAAATAAACGTAATGAAGGTTGACGGCCTCTGTCAGTCCTTGACGCAGTACAAATAACTTGTTAGAAGTGAATTTTTGATTAAAATTATTTAGGAATTTATTATTATTCGCAATAATTGAGTTAGACTTGCAAAACATTTTAATTAGAGTTATACCAATGTCAGTTTCTGCTTGACAAAAAGCTGTACCTTGTAAATTATTATTCCATTAAATTTTTGAATCTCAATTGACACTTTAGGTAAACCACACATCAGTAGACAACAGATCTTAGGAAGTTTTGAGTTTCAGAATAAAAGGCCAGGATGTACAGGTTGTGTTACTTCTAAAGTGCTTACAGAACCTAAGTCATCTCTTACGAATAAAAAAAACACTTTATTATTCAACCAATCAATTACTACCACTTATAAACTTGATCATTACCGCTAAAATGTCCTCATCATAATTTCCAAGCCTATTAATAAAAATTATGTCTCGTGATTTATATTCGCATAATTTTATATGAAGTTATTAAAAAGAAAATTACTTACCGAGTATACTTGTACCAAAAGCACCGCGAATATTATTATATTCGATTGCCACATCTTCCTGGAAAAAGCAAAAAGAAATGTAAGTAATACATAAAAATATGTTTTTCAACACATTTGCTCGTAAAATGCATTTACAAAGCCTGTATACAGTGTTCGAAAGTTAAAAATTACGGACCATACAACGCAGCGTGCGGTAAAATAGGTACTCTCACCTAAGTACCTATTTTACCGCACGCCTCCTTGTAGAGCAGCGTGCGTTTTCTTTACGGTTTTTTTTTTAATTTCCAAAAAAAAAAAAAGAATTCCACCAAAGAGTTTCACATTATGAAAATAAACAACCTGACTGATCGAACCTCCTTGGAAGAGCTTTTGCTCAATTCGTTGTCTCACTTTAATACTAAAGAGTAAATGGGATGAAAGATGTAGTTCTAATTTTCACCACGTGCATGTGGCGCCATTTTCAAAGTCGCGCCATTTTCATATTAGGAACTTCAAAAATTGTTGCGACTAATCTGAGTTCAAGGGAGCAATCTGATATTAATATGGATAAATGTGTTGAAAAACATTGTATGACACACGTGCAGAAATTGGTATTTACAAACTCGTGACTACGGTACGCCGTCGGGCGCCTTCGGCGCCTCGGGCGTACGTTGTCTACTCGTTTGTAAAAACCAACTTTCCGCACTAGTATCATAAATAACTATTATATGTGGGTGGAATTATTTTCGGATCCTACTTTGTAGGATTGCAAATTGAAATACGTACGAGTTTCTTCTCTAGTATCATTTAGGCTCTTAGACCTTGAGTGTAACCAGGGTTTTAGTTACTAGACGAAGGGAACTTAGTACTCAGCTTTTCTCCGTAGCTACTCTAATAGGTATAGTGCGGGATTTCCGTCAGAGATCGAAAAATTAATGAAGTAAATTTTAATACCAGTTTTTCAATAATATAAATATTATTACAATCTAAGCTAGACAACAGTGATGTGGGGGTTTATTGACGCCTAGCTAAGTAACCACACACGTTTTTATAGTAATAATTAGTTATTTATTTAATAGTTTCAAAGCAGCTCTTTTACTTAAATCATCTTAAGTTTTAAATAATGATTGATGATGATTTTAATAATGAATTATCCAATAAATCAAATTCAAAGTTTCTGATAGTCGCACATAAATAACGTCCGTCGTACATAAATAAAAGAATAACAGTAAAAACCATGATTGAAATGTTCGAAATAGCAAGTTCCTGGCCTAAAATCAACTGTGTAATATTGAAAATCCAAGTTGACTCCCGAACTCAAAGTAAAATTTAAGAGTCTGGACCAAGAAAATTGTTTGTCAAAAGCAAAATAATCATCGAAGAGAAAGCGTAGGATTGAATTTAATATATTTTCGCGAAGAGATTTTGACAGAAACATTTTTCGAAGAAAAAGCCCATACAAATAAAATTCCCGACTTCTTTCTTTTATTCAATCGTCTTTAAATTAATAAAAAAATGTCAGTAATTTTGGTAACTAATGTGAATGAACGTAAATTCCATCAAAAATATTTTATAATAAAATCTTCGAATCCGTAAAATTCTTTAATACGATGAACGTAAAAGTTTTTGATTTTCAATTTAGTATTACAGTTGAATCCGTTTATTATGACATTGAAGGGACGGTCATTCTAAGCGGACGTCATACAAAGCATTTTGTACAAAATAAACAACCTCCTGTTTTTGTCAGTATGTATTTATTTTAACAGAGAGACAATATAGAACTAAGTCAATAACATTAATCGTTATTACCCACTGAGACTCAAAACAACCATGCATGCGCCGAACATCATCGGGTTTCACGTGACGCTTCCGAACACTTGTCGAAGTTGTTGAAAGAATTTTCTATGAAAACCAAACTTCGCTGTGTAATACGTCATAATAAGCGGTTGTTCATTATAAGCGGAGTCATAATAAACGGATTCTACTGTACTACGAAATCTTAATATTTTAAGGCGAAGTTGCAATACCGTGTGTAAATATTAAGCGCATCACCTCACACCCCGTCAAAATGCGAACAAATGTTTACACGCATTTTTATTTTATTTTTTTTGTTAGAGAAAAATAAAACGGAATTTATAAGATATGTTTTAAACATTTATTTCAAAATAAAAGCTGTATTATAGTCAAGCATGGCACTAAATTTTAGAGTTCACTGAATTATGTCACTATTGACATAATTTTAGTGATGAAAACTCTAAAATTTTGTGCCATGCTTAACTTTTTGTTTTTAACCAATTTTCAAATCTCTTAACTACTACTTGAATTACGTCATCAATACATGTAGCGCGACGCATCATGCACATTTTAATAAAACAACTTATAACGTAACTTTATTTACTACACAAAAAGATACGCATTCCCAGTATCGTCGCGTCACCTCGAGTCGCATCACGACTCGGTTTGTATCGACCCTAAAACCAGTAGTACTTTGCGGTCACACCAACCTAATGATGATGACTCAGATAGGTGAACACACGTGTAAAGGTAATTTGTTGTCGTGTTTCAAAATACTCAATTTGTATGTCATTCATGTAATGCCGAAATCCTTTAGTTAAAGGAAAATCCGTGATAAAATTCGTATGACACCCAACAATTCGTGTTATTCACCCACATAGGTGGTAATATTCACATAATATAATATACCATTATGTTCTATATTTAAATAACTAGCTTTTTCTCGAGGCTTTGCTCGTGTTCATTTAGATGTTGGCAGTTAATTCGGTTATAAGTTGCGCCATCTATTATCTTAAGAACGTTATGATTGTTTTCCTTAAAACCAATACTTTTTCGGGATAAAAGGTACCCTTTGCTTGTGTATCCTAACTACATTATCGCCTAGTCTTCTGACTAACAGTAACGACTGTCAGAGATCTACAAATGTCAGCTGAAACTAATAGCAACGTTTCTACATACGTGCCAAGGCAAAGGCACGGAGAAAACTTGCGATGATAGATTAACACCCATCCACAAACCAACCTCGACAAGCGTGGCTTAACTTTGAAGATAAACTTTTGCAACTGATATGGTTTAACCACAAGTTCTCAGATAGATTTAGTTCTATACATCATTTTATTTAAATATAAAACATGTTTGGATATTTTTAGAAGAGGTATTCCGATACCCGGAATTGTATCTCAAACCCGCAGGGCCTTTATTCATGAGCACTACATACGCATGTTGACCCAAAACGACATCCCATGGAAATGCGTAGTTCGGATTCCAATAAACGGCCAATAATCTTACTAGGTTACATACTGTTTTGTTTTCAAATTGAGGTATGTTTGGAATTCAGTTTAATTATTTTAGTATGTAAAGTTTTATACCTAATGCCTATAGAAGTGTAAACTTCATGTTTGGTGTTTGTTAACTCTTTCACTTAAAAAGAGCTGAACGGATTTGGACATAAATGTCAAACTGATAGTTTATAAGGGTTTTTGTAAGTTCACCACAAAAATAATTCCCCACGAATAAGTATGTATAAATTAGCCAAAGGTTCTGTTTGTCTTTAATTTTTGATTATTGTAAATTCGCCCTATTTCTTTTTTCCGCACGGATAGAAGAACAATGAATTAATAAAATCCAGTACAAAACTACCGAGAACGAGGACACACTGTGGAATCTGAACATAAAGTACTAGGAGAACAGGATCAACTTTTTTTCGTGTGAAATTATTTTTGTGCACCTTTCATACGAGACAAGACAATGGTTCTTGACGATTATGATTTTAAAGCTGGCTACCCTCTTAAAGTTTTGTCAGAGGAAAAATAAACAAACAAATAGCAAAACATCACCCTTGTAACTATAATTTAAACCTATCACATTAATATAATATATTAGGCAATATTATGACAACATTTATTTCATTTGCAGTTTTTTATTAATGTTCGAATTTTCCTCAATTACATGTTGAATGAAATTAGGTAAGGCTACACATAAAAAAATGTAGATATGAAGTCATGCCTTCCTTATTATGTTTTTGGTATTTATAACCTTGCTTTACATACGCCAGAAAAAAACTGTACCTGCGCTACAACCGTATTTAATATCTCAAATTCTTAATTTGCGATGTATGTTGCATTATCATAATATAGTTATAATAATTATTTATTATACTTATATGTATAATTTGAGAAAGTTTTTGAGGATTGATGGATATTAATACATCTTTCACACAAAAACAGCTGGACGAATCTTGATGGATTTGATTGACACAAAGTATCCTGGTATTCCATTTTTTTTTTAAATTTTCATTTGTACACGCAAGCAAAATTGCTAGCACATGCATAGAAGTATTTTTGGTGGTCACCAAAGCATTTATTAAATATACAAAAAATAAAGATTTTCTTTTCTAAAAAGTAACCTAGATTGAACGGAACACTAGTAAAGTTTTTGTACTACGATACTATAGCAATTCTCAGTAAGTTTTGAATCGTTGCATCAATCTCAGATGTCCATGTTGTCAGTTACTTTCACTTCTCCCTTACGTCATCTTAGAGTTATTATGACACATTGCTATCCGATAACCAGGCTGCCTACCATCACAGTTTAGAGCAGAAAATTTGTAACACAACATGCAATGTAACTCGCGGCGCAACATTTAATACATTTCAATGTGTTTGCGAACACACAAAAGAACAGCGCGTACCGCGGTACATGCATTATCGGCTTATGTAAAATGTTGCATAGTTATGTTACATTGCATGTTGTGTCGCAAATATTCTGTATTGGGTTTATTAGTCATTTCAAATAAAGTTATTAGAATTTTATTACTATTAGAAATGGAACTAAGTATCCCAGAAATCAATTGTAAATAGTCAAAGAAAGGTTCAATATAATTCGAGACAGGCTGCGATGGCGTGGCGAAAAATTTAAAATTATGAAACCAAACAATACCCTGGTTTTGGAGTTGGATATTATAAAAATTTACACCTCTGTGTGGAGCGGAAGGAAGCGTAGCGCTCTGTTACTGAGTACCATGTTCCTTCAATTGCCCTTTGCGTTACAAGACCGCGTTAAATCTTTAATATTTCCGCAACCCTAGCAGGCATTGTAGTCTATCAGGCTTTGTCAGTTATGCTGACAGCTCTTGGAGCCGCGTGTCACAACCACAACGTGCCGTCAGGGTTGGTCCTGAATTTTTAACCATAAGCTTAAAAGGGGATTTGAATAGTTTACTTCACCAGTAAAGAAGAAGAGTTAATGTTAATCTGAGTTTGTATTTTTTCAACTAAAACATATGTGTTTCTCCTATACTGTATTACTAAATACTTGCAGTTTGCAGTAATAGTGTTGGCAACATTTTCAATTACGTGTTTGAAAGTTTATTTTTCAGTATGGCAATGTTTACTGTTAAACGTTTTTGGGAAGTTAAATTTTGGAACTAATTAGAACTCCTTCTGTTAGGTTCTCTTTTGGGACCTATTTTCAAAATAAACGAAATAGTTCTGTTTTCAACTGTATGGAAGCTATACACGAAAACAGTAATTAGCTCATGTCGAAAATCCTCAACACCGACTTTGCATAGTAAAACGTATACAACGCTCTGCGCGAAGTCGATGGTGGTGACACTGGGTGACTATCAAATCAATCGCAATGCGCGATTTTTTTTTACGTGGTAAAATCATGTGATCAAGAAAATATTTAAAAAAAGCAAATTGATGGAAACGATCGGAAATTATGTGCGTACATCAATTTCAGCGGTCCATTTTTATACATACATTTTGATGATTATACGTATAGATAAAAAAAATAACTAATATAGCAAGAATTGTCAGATCTTATATCCCCAAAATAATTATAAAGATGGTCAGTAGGAAGCGCTCTCATCGCACACTCTAGTGTCTTTATATAGTCCATTATATTCAATACTCATATTGATCCACACATGTATTAGTTTAGTTAGGTAAACCAATACTTACTGAAGTCCTTTTGGGAATGTAAATTATATTAGCAGAGTTTTTTTAGCCACAAATATTTGATGAACACGATATTCGAGGTTACTAAGACAAAAAATGCGATCTCATTGTCTACGTTGATATATTATGAGAATGGTTTATTTCCACACTTGAGTCTAAATTAACATACGTTTTTTGTTTAAAGCGTATTTTTTGCATAATTATGTAGGTATTATTCCTGTTTTATACCCAAAATATAGTTATACGTAGCTATTGTACTGTTGAAATTTATTATAATGAGCAAATTAGTTCAGTTTTTATTATTATATATTTCATATAAATTATTTATTTTGTAAAATAAGATCTGCTTTTTGTGTGTGTTCTTTTTAATATTTTTAATGTTTACCATACCTATAACTATCATCTACTCTAAAGCCAGTGCTATGCCGATGATCGTACTTTGAATTTGTCATAAATAATTATTTTAATTCGACAATGAATCTTATCTAGTGTATAGTCAACTTGGCGAAGACCTTGTGGCGAGTAGGACAGTACAATTAGCAAAAGAACAGTCTGAATAACCACAGCAATAACAACCCGAACTACAATGGTTAATTGAAACAGTTCGAGTTGTCATTGCTATGGTTATTCAAACATTGTTGCTTATTGTATGGTCCTACCCGCCAGACGGTCATCGCTGGGTTGACCTATGATATAATTATGGTAAAATTATGAAATTATATCATTGAGATAAAATTATATCTGAGTTTTCTAAAACGTCCTTCCCTTAACAGCACTAGTTCTAAAAGTCTACGTAGAAACTAACAACATTAAACTAAAATCCCGTGCAATTTTCAACAAGTATTCCAATTTTCTACGAGAGAGAGTCCATTATTTACCTGCACGGGCGACAAAAGACCCGCCTGCTCGAGACGCAGTACCAAGCATTACATATTGCGCTATTACATTACTATAAGAGGACTATATAAATAAGACTCTATTATAAATTATAACGGCCTTTTTTAAAAAACAAGAAACAGGCACAATCCAAGAACATTTTTTTTTTATGGTATGGAAAATATGTACGAGTACCTACATCTCGTGCCACTAGCCTGCATGTTCGATGACGGCACACTTATGAGATGGAGTCTGTATCACAGCAATTGGAACTTTACAGTGTAGTGAACAAATCATCAATGTATAAAAATCAATGCCACTTTTCGTGGTACTTTTATAACTCTAGAACGGGCTAACTTATCCAAAACAAATATTTGTTCTGACTATTTAGTAGATGATTTATGTGAAGTTTGCACAAAATCGGTCGAGCGGTTCTTCATTTATCACATTTTTTGTAACAAATGATGTAGTAGCAGTAGTAGTACCTACGAGTAATATTCATTCTGTGGCGATACAAAGTTCGCGGGATCAAATAGTCCTTTATAAAAAAAAAACAATGACATGGTAGAGAAGGGTTTCTAACCACTAGAAGTCCTATGACAATTACCGTCTTAGTGACGTAAAACAGAAAAATTCCAGATTTTGACGTTAATTTGAAGGAATAAATACATAGTTCCTTGTTCGTACACTAGATCCACCTTTTCATTTTTATATACAATAAACGTAGTAATAATTATAAGTACACTGTAAATAAATTGCAGTAACTGCCACTAAAATTACTCAAAATTATTGAATTTTATAATTAAAGCAATTTTATTATATTATTAAAATGCATGGCCTGAACAATTACCAGTTATTAATAGTCCATGAGATCAATTAATTTTACTCGGAATACTGGAAAACCACTTTTAAAAGATATTACCTAAAAAACTAGCGGCCTACCCCGACTCTACACTGGTGCCATTTACTACCGCAATAAATAAGCAAAATTTTCATTTAAATAAACTGTTTTGCAATATAATAAAATTAACTGAAATAGTGTAATATCATCTTGGTTTTACGTTCTGAGTACATAATTATTTAAACCAACATACTAATATATATTTTTTTATATAAAATTCCTGTCTCTTGTTAAATAACTAAAATGTTTATAGCTAGAACCGTAGAGTTTACAGTTCTCTTTGATTCAATGAAAGATTGACGTCAACATATTTTATAAAAAATAAAACTAGACCGCAAAGATTACAGTTAGGTTTAACTAAATGTATGATAGGTACCTACGTTGTCCACATTTTGTGAAATTATTTAAATAATTACAGTTGAATAACGCAGCTGATATTATATTTAATTATGAAGGTATAAACTATTTCCGACAAAACAAATTTAACAGCGTGATTTTTATTTTTAACTTATTTTTATGATATTGTTGACAAAGTATAATGCACTTTTTATATTTGTGTCACAAAAAAAAATCTTTGATTTATTTTTTTGGTATTTAGGTTTAGTCTCTTAATAAAAGTACTTGCCGAGTACCTATAATAACCCGTTTAACAAATTCTGTTTTTTTTTACAAATTGATCTTTAAGGTGCACGTAATAATTTTCAATTGAATTTCTCTAAACGTCGTGTGTTTTCGCTTTAATATACATTTGATGTAATACTGATAGTAGTTATCAAGCTAATAACCATAACGTTAGATTGACGTAAAATTAATTATTGTATTAACCATTATTATTAATTCCGACATAGCTGGCTGTCAATCTCGTTTATAGCTGCAAGAACAACAACATGATAATCTTAAATTAATTTCTCAGGCAACTAATAAGGTATTAATAAATAATTAAAAGATTTTATTATTATTAGACTGGCCTGTTGGTCTAGTGGTTAGTGACCCTGACTGCTATGCCGGGGGTCGTGGGTTCGATTCCCACCTAGGACAAATGTTTGTGTGATGAGCACGATCATTTGTTCTGTGTCTGGGTGTAATTTATCTATAATATGTATGTATTTGAAATATATAAGTATGTTTATCAGTTGTCTAGTACCCATAACACAAGCTCTGCTTAGCTTGGGACTAGATGGCGTTGTGTGATAGTTGTGGAATATTTATTTATTTATTTATTTATTAAATCTATACCTATATTATTACCGCTTGTCAAAACATAATAATCCAGCCCATTCTACGAAAATTTTGCAGATGGATTAAAGTATAAACGAAGATAGAGAGAAGAAAGTTATTTATTTTTCTTTTAATTACTTTTTTAGTTTAATTTCGCACACCTGGCGACCATTAGTAGATAAATAGGTAAATATAATTATGACAAATTGTGTAATTACTTGTTTCAATCTATTTTTGGGTTTGTCATAAAATAATGCATTAAATGCATACAAAATTAATTTTAATTTAGAGAAAGTCCTAAAAATAAATTATAACAAATATTATACAAAAAAAGAAATAAAAGCAAACAGTTTTAGTTCGATATTTATGGATATTTTAACAAAAAATACACGTAAAAAATATAAACAAAATAAAAATGCTGACTCATTTCTAGATTCGATCTGTGCTCTAGTTACCTACGTTATCCGCACTGATTGAATTGGGTGTACCAAACCCGAGTTTTGCTTTGAAGGGCCAGTAGTGGTACTAAAAGGGATGTTTTTTTTTAACTCTCTGTGTTGTTAATTAAAACTGAAATAGAGTGGAACTATTTTTTTTTCATTTTCATAAAATATTATTTTTTATCTATGTATGTTTTTTTTTAATACAAAATAAGTTAAGTATTAATAAGTTGTTTGAAAATTAGTCACATTTGAGTAGATTAAAAATTCACTGTTTTCTTTGTCTCAATTTTATTTGAACAAGTATTGTGATTTTGTTGTTTAAAACCAGGAAAGAGACGTACCACGTTCAAAATTAGTTAAACCTTCATTTGCAACTTCATAATCATAACCAACTTTTTCTTCCAAAACATTTTATTGTACAACATAAATTAATAAAATATTTTTTAGTATTCCAAAATTCATAATAGAACCCCAAGCAACTCTTTCTCCCACCTCAGTGCAGCAATGAACTTGACCCGATGTTTTGTAGAACAACAACTGTGTTACAACTGTGACTGCTACCGCAGTTACATCATGACGGAGCTCCGGCTTATAATAATTGCTGTTTTGATAGTATACCGGTTAAAAAAATTGTGCGTAATATACAATTCGGGTCGAGAGGAAAGTTACGAGATCTTTGTATTTTTTGCAACTACGTTGCTGTACTTACCTATTTGATTGTAAATACTAACTCTAGATTATCAGTAGAAGTGTCACGATCTGTTATACCTAAATATATTTCTGGATTTTCAGTCATATAATAGAACTTCAATCATCAAAAATTATCACTATACTTTAGTCGTACTAAATAGACAACATACCTAGAAATACGGTAACACGGTAGTAAAGAATTCTTGCAATATTTAGACATTTATATTAGTGATTGAGCGCAACAGATTTTTTAAATTTGGTTGCCTGAAGATGGTAGGAATACTAAAACGTTAATGGACTTTTGTTGCTGTCCGTATTGACTATTTCAACTTTGACATGACTCACTATAATTAAGGTCAGTTTACAAAATATTCTGAGAGCTCTAGAGAGTGGTTATAGGATCGGAAAAAAAACACACGTTTAATTCAGTAACAGGAAAAAACCAAAACTCGATTTAGAAAGCAATTATATGTCCGCTCAAGGTTACCCAAAGTATAAAATTATACAAAATTGACAACTATTCAACACAGAACGGCGGCGACAGCGGCCGTTGACCTCACTTTTATATATATATATTTTTTTTTTAAATATCGTTTTATTTGTACCCATAAATTGTTGGCAAGATTTTTGTTCAAAAATAAGCTACCTACAAGAATCTTTACAACACAATTTAATTTAAACGTTTGATCTTTAAATATTTTATCAACTTCAACAAAAATAGACTCGGACTTTGAAGAAAGAAATAAGTATAAATATTTGCATAAAATTTCTTAATATTTAACCCAGCTACACATTTATTTTTGATGTCCTCTAGACACCAAAAACATGTAAGTATTTTAAACTATCACAAGGGTGTAAGTAATTTAGTGGTAAGAATTGAGAACTTTAAAAAAGTTCTTTTTTCGTATTACAGAAGTAACAAAAAGAATTAGCTAAATAGTTGCGATAATGAAAAAAAATATTAACAATGAAAGAGATGTTCAAATTGTGTCTTATTTACTTATGGTATGAACTAAATATTTACAACAAGATACCTACTAAAAAGCTGAAACTAAAAATATTATTTGAAACAAATAAAACATAACACAAAAAGGCAGAGACAATAAGGCGTCAAAGTACACCAGCATAATATTATTTGACTGTTAATTTTGATTTTAATACCTACTAAAATAAAGAGATAAACTTAAAATAATAAAGTTAAAAAAAAATTGACCTTGACCATTGTATGTCATAATTGTGCCAATTTGATAATTTCATTACCTTTTTAAACACAGACAATTTCATAATTTTACCAGCACTGACAATTTCCATACGACAAATGAATCATGCCATACTTTACAAGTCATACCAAACTAGAACTACGATTTAGCTAAACACAAGGAACGTCCAGAACCTGTGTTGCTATTTTAATTAAAACATTTAACGTCAAGCGCTGCAGACAGACATGTACCAGTTTGTGGAACGATTAGTAATTAGTTTTGTGGTAACAACGTAACGAGATTTTCGCTACTCGATGCAACTGTACTGTTTACTATCACTTGTGATCATAATACTTAACATTCTGAGGTTACCCTCTAATAGAAAGTGTAATTAATTTACTCATAAAATATGATACTTATGTGAAATAAGTAATGTTACAAATTATTTCGCAAATTAGTTTTTTTAAACTGTAAAAATAATGAGTTATTACAGTTATAACTGTTGTTTGGTAATTATAATAATAAAAAATCATTTATTTCTGTATTTTCTGTGGTTTCCTATGCCAGAACTGGCAAAAATATCACGATTTTTCAAAATATTGACATTACGTCACATACTAGTTTTTTTTTTAGTTTCTGATGTGCTTACCTAATTGCGAAACCAGCTTAATGTCACAAATAAAAATTCACTCTATCAACTTTTAAAATATAGAGGTAACGATGCTTAACCAAAATTCATAGTAATTGCTTATTTTTATTATTTCAGACAATATTTTACATTACGAGCATAAAAATTCAAAGTCTCATCATCATAATGTGTTATGCTTGCTTGCGCTTGAGGGCCTTTTTCGTAATTATTATATTTAGAAAATGAATACCTGACACGCTGACGAGCAGTGTTGTGTATTAGAAATCTTCTAAATTTGAAATCAGCTGTTTTTTTTTTAATTTAGCTGTGATTCTATTCAATATTGCATGCCAGTTGAATGCAATAAAGAATTTGAGTTGTAGTTTTAAAAGCAACAACTTATACTAGCTAATGTTCAACCCATGTAATATGTCATCGCAATGATAATTTTTAAAGTTCCAATTTTACCATCAAGATGTTTGTTATGAATAACTTCAATATTAGATATACTTTTAGATTTACATCTATGTAATAATCAATGGACAAAGGCATTCACATCACTAATGCTAAATGCGTCCAACGGATTGTGATCACTCGCCTTAAGGAATACTAAATCAGTCTATTGTTCTCGTTCAACATCTTGCCATAATACCGCAGTGACTAACAAATGGAAAGAAATAATTAAATTATTTCATAATTATCATTGTTTTTATCTACTTTAGTTTTTCCTTGAAACGCTTTGCAGGTTACATTTTATCTGTATCTGTAAAGAAATTGCAATATTTTGCCATATTCCTTTTACGTGGTGTAGATCAATTGATTTTACAAAATACCTCTTGATTTAATTAATTGCTTCATATGTAATCTGCACAGTGGAATTCTGTGAAGAAATATTTTTGAACGATTTCAAAAACGCAGGAAGTTTTCAAATTATCGGAATCTTTTTATAGTATCAAAAAGCTTATAAAAACGATGGAAACTGGTCTCTTATAAAAAGACAACAGAGAAGTTTAATTAATTGAACGTAAACACATAATAAATTTTCGTTCATACACTAATTAAAAACGTTATTACAGTAATAATTAACAGGGAACAACTTACTTCGTGAAAAAGAGACACTCCACAGAAAATTCAATTCACAAAGTATTTAAAAATTCGTGCGAATAAAACTGTTCGATTTCGTTATGAACGTCGCGTGCGCCGACAAAGGCTTTGCTATACAAACTATCGACTTAGAGTCCGTAGCGCATAGGCCTTGCCATTCTCCTGGTCACCGCCGTTCAACAACCGGTGTACAACCGGTCCGTTAGATCTCATTTACACCGACAACCAATAAAGTAATCCAGTTTCTTGCCCTTACTTTCAAATAAAAAAAAAGTTTAAAAATAGCAACTCCTTTTAATATTCATGAATGCTAAAACGTACAATTCCTGTTAAACAATAAGTATGAAGTGATATTTATTCATGAGGTATTAAAAATTGAGCATGAAATATTTCATCTAACTTGGACATGAAATATTAATAATAATTATGTTGATAGCGTTGATTGAGCTTTTAATGAGAGCTCGTGATATTTCGTGCATTTCCTTGTCACATACTTGTAATTTTCTTACATGCCCTAGAATTAAAAAAAATATTTTGAAATGTTTTCCTTTAGACAGCAAAATGCCAGGCACATTTATTAGGTACAATGCATTCGCATTTAGCGAAATTTGTTGAAGAGATCCTATTTCTCTTGGGTTCTTTCAGATCCTAACCTGATATCATGAGATCACCTACGGGTCCATATCGGTCATACCGTCTTAGATTAATCGAGAAAGTACAAGATGAAAAAAAGATTTCAACGAATTGAAAACCTCTTACTGTTTTTGAAGTCGGTTAAAATTTGGGAAAATATGACGCATAATTAAATATATCTGAAAACAAAATTGTACTTGATTTTTTTTTTCATTTATTTAAACTATTATGTATATTTTTAGCTACATTTATCTGATAAGGCAGCAAAAATAGCTACCACAAAGGATGGTTCCAGGTACGTTTAACTACGATGACCTGTATTTTCATGCGTTCTTTTTATTTCAAAAGCTCTCATATTGCACCTCGGTAAATAAAATATGGAAATTCATGGAAGTCCGGTTTCATTATACTCGCGGACGCGCTATGAACAATTTTTAAAGTCCCAGGAATTTTCACACAAGGTCCCTTTGTTCTTTTAAAAAAATATTTAAAATTATACGTTCTATATTTTAATTTTATAAAGAGACATTGAGAAAAAAATTACTGAAGAATGATTCGTTTTTCGTTTGTGTGATGAATATGTACATACATTTCATGCAATCAGTTTCTAAAAATGTTGTGTTCTTATTAATTTACCAGTTTTTGAATTTGCTTCAATAAATAATAAAACAATATTAATCTAAAAAGTTGTGTCATAAATTAAAGACCACTAATATAAATAAAGACAAGCTTCAGTTTTATATCGTTGCCGTGATAAATGTTAAGACAATTTTGTTTTCTATAAATCCATGTTACGCATCGGTGTAAATGTTGCCAGCGGAATATTTTGCAATCAATTTGCGTTAATGAATTAAAAGAAACATCATTGTGGAATTTCCTTGTTCAATAATATGCAATACCTCAATACCGGGACACGTCGAGCTTCATTGTCTCGGCGCTTTTCTGGTGGTTGCCACTGTTGATTCTGGCTCTCAGGAGTTGCAGTGGTTTGGGAATAGTGTGGTGGGTCTGTCCTAAAAAAAAATATGCAATACCTAATAAACTTATGTTAAACTTACAAAAAAAAAATATATATCAAGTTCGATTCATCATGACGATGACCATATCCTAATTAGTTATGATTAGGAAAGAAGGGTAAGACATGTTGAATAGAATTTATTTTAGATTGGAAAGAAATTTTGTTTCTTTTGATATCTTTTCATGCCCGAACTACTCAACCGAAAATTCTCCGAAACAAAGAACTACCGAGAAAATAAAAAAGACGATTATATGATTGTTAAATCATAATGGACGTGAGTGAACCCTGGGCAAGAGCTAGTTTTTTTTAAATCTTTTCCTTTTGTACACAATTGGGCAATCAGTTCTCATAAGTCTGAGTGACACATCCGGTTCGAAGGACAAAGTATTATGTCCTTTTTCCATCGTTGTACTATCATCAAACGAGTTCTCCCACCCAGGACAGAGCGGGAGGGACTGTCACACTCGTAACGACTAAAATCCACGGTGTCAATAGCCCTTTACGTTCCAGGGTCACGATAATTCGATAAGACCCCCCTTTACGATCTAAAGAAATTATTCTAAAGTTTAAGGCAAGCTGATGTATTACATTGAATTGAATCAGCGGTTTATAATAAGAACCTAAAGTGAATTTTGTAAAGTTATGTAGAATATGGAACTTCTGTAACTTTAACACATCCATCTGCCACAACGATGTCTCACTAGAACACTCCAACTTTCTAATTTCATTTGAATATCCATATTATTAAGTTTACCGTATGTTATTTCTTCTCAGAATTTAATCTTTAATAGCGTAGCGACACAATGGAATGGTTTAAGAGCCCATGTACAACATGAAAGAATACAGTTTCTGTCTATTTCACATCTTGATGCCCCCCGCATAAAAACATGACACAATCACAACAACTATGCCTCGTATACCAGGAAGAAAACAACATGAGCTTTTGCTTCTTTTCTTATGAATAAACAGAGTGTCCTGGGGCTTCTAGACACTAACTTATTCTCTTAGTAACGAATGGATAATACGATAAATGTACTCACTTATCACCCACATGCAAAGTTTTTGAGATTTCTCTTTAGAATTCAGATGGTCACTAAGACGGGATTTTGAGATATTCGACCCGTAAGGGGGTCTGTTTTTGGGGTTGAAAGTCTATAATCTATATATGAACTTCGTTACTACAAGTTCCTAGCTCTTCTTCGAATAGTTGGATATTTTTTTTTTTTCTAAAAATATACCTTATTCAGGGCGGCCAGGAGTAGAAATTCACAGAGGAAAAATTCGAAATTCGCTCGGATGAAGTCGCGGCAGAGTACTGGTGTTTTAGTATTTACATAAATATATTTTTTATGACTTATACAAGGAATCCAATAAAATATATCATTTGGTATTCTATTTGAGAGGTTTATTAAAAGTAATTAAATTGTAAATGCACTGAGGTTCAATTTACTGATATTTAACATGCCTATTAGCCAGTATAATTTATGAATTAATAAATCATGTAAAATACACAAGTGCAGACATTTACATTATCATAATAAAAGTTCAATAGTATTAGGGAGTCTGTAATTTTTGTAAATTAAAGACACATTTGGTTTTAAAATTCATTTACAAAATATGTTTTTCACACCACCTGCTCGTAAATGTCAAATTATAATATGTCATTCAAACCGGTCGTAAAGCAAGGCATTGCTGCCCCCCGCTCGAGCCGGGCAATAATATTGTACTGAATTTCATTATTACCGTGACAATAATGTGATTTGAATTTGGAACCTCAAATAAAACATAGTATGAAAACTTTTACCAAGGAGTTGTTGCAGTCGTGGCGGCCGGTGATCGCAGCTGATCACTTGCTATGTAATGGTGCCCACTTCACGTTCGAAGGTACCACATCAAATTTCAAAATTCGTTTTTATTTCCTCGCAGGTGTGAAAAGCAGAGTACGCTACCCGGGAGTAAAGCTGCCATGTCTTGGGCTAACTTGAGTCCCTCGGTACACTAAGGATTCTTAAATGAATTCCCTCGTTTCACTCGGGAATTAACACTTGAACCTCCTCGCTGCGCTACGCAGATTCCCTCCCCAGAATCCTTAGTGTCGCTTCGGAATTCAATAAGCCCGTGACGTGAGGCAATGCTTTACTCCCTTGGTATGCAATCTACTATTGTTTTTAACAAACACCTTAAACTAGCGAACCGAAACCTTCAACCTCTCGAAACATTCCCGTGAAAATCAACTTATCTTTAAACACAATAATTGAAAGAAAAACTTTGTTGCGTTCATCTTAAAAGCCATCAAAGCTTTTTATGACTCCTTAATGTTCAACCGAACAACAGAAGAAAAGCTCTTTTAAAATGACTCATTAAACATTATGGCAACATTGTATGAAAAATATTTATGAAAATAAACACAAAAGAAAGGTGTGATCATTAATCTACTTGAAAATATGGCTTAATCATCTACGAAACGGTTCACCAGTGAATGCTAAGTTTTAAATTGTGTTTATAAAATTAATAGAGAATTTTATTTATGAAATTATAACACAGTCAAACTTTTATAGTTCGACTAATCTTTTTTTTTGTATAAATATCTTTAAATGAATCCTGGGTCGTTCAGACAGCAAGGATTTCACTGATTAAACACCGGTTGAGCATTGTTTTAAACCCAATTGTTTCATAGAATTTCGTTTCACATATTGTCATTTCATAGAAATCTAAAGGCATAATAATCATTTCACAGTATCACAATTTTGTGAATTTTGTAAACACTTTGTACAAGTTTATCAAATAGTAAAATATTTTTTGTCGAGTTTTGTTTGTTCGGTGTATTTTTCCAACGTATTTTATTTAGTAATGCCAGCCCGTTCCACAGAGCCCCGTTTCGCGGGACTACTTCTGTGCGATTTAGAAAAAATAATATTCTCTATTAGCAATTTTCTTAAATAGTTTTTTAATCATATCACAATATTGGAAGGTTAATGTTTGATTAGTAAAAATTAACAGATTCGGGTAGATTGACCTGCTGCCGTCTGTACATGACGTACGTAAGCGATGTAATAAGTTCTAATACTGTTAGGATGAGAAAACAACGGGATTATTTTATTTCTGCGAGAATTCAATCTGTGACTCTATTGTGATGAAACTATACCTTCACAAACAGAAACATTTCTCGAACAATTCAAAAAATTTTGAAATAGGAAACGGAAAACAATTAAAAACATTTTCCGTTTTATTTTCTATGTTAAGACCTCATTTACAGCAATAATACTAGTGTAAGGTTGGACCTACCTCTCAGCGCTCCACTCCGGGCAACGACACCACAGACTCAGTGTTCCCACTGGTGGTGGTAAGTCTCATCAGGACCATCTTTCTTGGTGCGACGGGGTTGTTGTTGCTACAAAGTTAATTCGCCACGGAAAAAAGTAAGTATAGCCATAGTTATTGTTTGTTAATTTTGTTTACTACAGTAAACGAGGATACAATGTGGAATCTGAAAAGAAAGTACTAAGAGAACAGAATCATGGAGGTATTGGTGCCGCCATCTTCAGTAAAACATTATGTGAAAAAAGAAATGTGGTAAATCAACAACAAAATCTAGATGTGGCGAATTAACTTCCAATGTATGAGGTTTACAAACCTGTGGCAAATTAACAACAACCTACTAAGATCCTGTCATAGTCCGGCGCCAAACAGTTTTTACGGAGTTTATTATCGAAGGTGTCCGACCTGCAAGGTATGCGCATTTTTTGCTTATGCGCTAGATTCAGACCAATCCTATTGTAAATAAATAATAAACTATGAATTTTCCCTTTGATAAAAGCAACAATACCTACCTGCAAGTTATGCACAAACACTAACCAAAATCCCGGGATTTTTCCACACAGCCTACTACTATAATCCATGGGATTAACTACACATTCGGTGCCCGTTACGGGAAAATGAGGTAGCAGACAGCACTATCCGTTCTCTCTAGATAAGCCTCCCCTTAATAGTAAATTACACAAAGGAAATTAAAGTACTTCATATACAAAGAACCTGCCTCGTGTTAGCGTTTTTGATAGGGCATAAAAAATGAACACCAAAACCCAGCTTAGCTATTTTTAGTGAGAAACGTGTTTCGGTAGCGAAGGCATTTTTGCAAAAGGTTTTATTCTGACACTTATTGCCATCAGAAGGTTGTTGGTGATTCGGTAATTTTTTGTTGCTTTGGTTTTATTATGGCCAGTCTCTTTTTAAAAGGAATTCAAGTTAAGTTCCCAGTTCAGTTAAAAAGGAGGACAGCCTTTAACAGGCATTGCGATATTCTTTTTTTTTCTGCGTTTTACTCTTTGGTGTCCGTCACCCAAGCTCATTGCGACTTCGTCAATAGCGATTTCCTAACAAGCTTTTCATCATCTGGAACATGTCCTATAGTGAACAAAGGTTTTATACCAAACAGTTTTATATTCATTATACTTATAGCTGCTCACTTATTCCCTTTTAACCCATCATCACAAATATTTTTAATGGGGGTACCAATGAGAAATATGTATACTTTACTGGCTGTTCTCATACCTACACAACATAACACCAGATTATATATAATTTAGGAATAGGTGGAATTGAATAGACGAATTGATGTATAATAGATAGGTATCGATCTTTATTATCTAACCATTCATTTTTATAGACGTGAACTACTAACATATAAGTAAAAACATAGGCATAGTTTTCGGACGCCCACAGTTGAAATAATTTAAAGAACTGAAAAAACCCTACATTCACGATGTTTTTTCACTTCAACTTTTTAGTTAAAAACCAAAATAAACTTACCTTGGAAGATAAAGTCTAAAGTCACACCTGTAGGGGTGAAATAATTACATGAACGCGTTCGTTGCATATTAGATTCTGCTAAACGAATTTCCGCTCATACATTGTACTCATAATTCTACGGAGGGTTATTAAGATCTTTGCAAACATCTGTTTTATGGTTAAGCTTCGCAATAATGTGCATCTTCGTTAGTGCTCATACGGGCTACTATCGCTTTGGATAATCTTGTGCTGTTACTAACAATGTTCCTTTATTTTAATAGAGTTTACTGCATCTCTGCAGAGAATAATAAGCTTTATGATATGGTGGAAACTGTGAAAAGTTTATACAGTAAATGGATTTTAGATTTTTCTGCTACCGATGACCTGGTTTTTTTCATTGATTTATTAAGCGGCTGTAAGACTTTTTTCCGAATAGTGATAAATATCCACTATGAACTACAGATATATGCCATATTATCTAAATGTTTTCAGCTTCAACTGGAGCTTTTCAAAGCAAATTGAATATTGAAAAACAGCTTACAATTTCAATATAACTCCATCTAGAAATTTAAGTGTTATATATTGCAATGGTACAATAAAATACGATTCAATTGCAGAAAAAATGGTAGATAGAAACAATAAAACTAAATTGATATCATCAATAAACCCACCTGCTTTTATTTATTGTCCTCTAAATCCAAAATCTAAATCGTGTTTCAATAAAATAAAAAGAAAATAGAAACTGTAAACAAAAATATAATCTGAAACAAAAGTCCGTACCGACGGCGACGATTCAATCACAACAGACAGAAAAAAGTAAAAGAACGTAAGAAGGTAGGTATCTAAAAATAAACAAACAAAAAAGTGTAAAAAAGCTCAGTTGACGCACGTCACACGAGAGGTTCACGTTCAACCACACGAGACAGAAAAACCCAGAGTGCTATTAACTTTTAATAAAATATGTCTGACTAATGTAATATTATGATACGAATGAAACCCACAGAAGTTTCCATTATAAAATATGTACGTTTACGGATGGAATATTTTTTTAATGAAATCAAAGAGCAAACAATTATTTTTTTATTATTGATAAATACTTGGTAGAGACAAAAGCCGTTACAGCTCTGAAAGAATACATGGAACAAGTTAGACTATGGGCCCAGTCAGCCCTTCAGTCGCTACGCGGTCGCGGGAATGTCTAAGCAGGTTTCCGTGAACCTGGAACCTAAAAGGAAATACCTTGAACCCGGTGATTTTTTTGTCAGTACGACT
This sequence comes from Agrotis ipsilon, assembly GCA_028554685.1. Classification (NCBI taxonomy): domain Eukaryota; kingdom Metazoa; phylum Arthropoda; class Insecta; order Lepidoptera; family Noctuidae; genus Agrotis; species Agrotis ipsilon. The sequence continues at coordinate 9,670,269 of CM052967.1, forward strand.
CTGAGAGTCCAAAAATGAAATATCCAGCTGCCAAAGAAGCCGTAAAAGTTAACTGTGGATAAAAGTTACCTTTGCGATTGTTTTCACTATATTAGCATGTAATGAATAAACTACTATCGACTTGGCTCTACTTTAAATACAATCTCATTCTGTATATCATATAAAAATGCTGTTACTTTGTATTTGTATTATTGTATAGATTGTATCATCTTGTAAACTCCTATCAGCACTTTTTGGAAGGTCAATTTTTACTTAAGACCCCCAAAGTGGCCCCCCTTCGACACTTCCTAGTGTTTTGGCTGGGAAGAAGATGTGGCGTAGTAAACTCCCCAGTAACACATATTTGTATGTACGGTTAGAGGAATCAAGCAAAGTTCAGTCTTCTAATTTCTATACTACAATTTTTTCCCAGCTTTGCAGTTTGCGATCTCCGGCCGCCGTAAGCGCGGGCATGCGGGCGGTGAGTAAAGGGCAACTCGTTGCCCGACCATGGACCATGCCCGGGTCGACGGAGCGTTGTGTTCCACGCGCGCCTCAAAGAGCGACAGCATGATGACGGGGCCTACAGAGGGCCAAAGCCTGCCGGGGTAGCGGGACTTATTTCTTTACCGTGACCCCGGAACATAAAGGGCTATTGAAGGACACCGTGGATTTTAGTCAGTACAAGTCTGATAGTCCCTCCCGCCCTGCCCGGGGTGCGAGGACTCATTTGATGATTTTACCACGATGAAAAAAAAAAGCTTTGCAGTTTGCAATTTTTTATCACTTTACTATGAAAACTCCTTGTATTTTTACAACAAAATAATATATGTAAAAGTTTTCCTAGACAGAATCTTGCAGGTAAAACTCCCATTGCATTTATTTAAGTGCAAAAATACCTGCGCATTCCAGCTCGTGACCATTTCCAAGCTGAATCTAAGTGCAAGAAACTACTCCCTGAGATTTCTATCGGTAGCTATTCGCGTTCAAGTAAATTAGATCGTTTGTTCTTTTTATTTGGAATGTCCAACAAATTTTTGATTAGTTTTGCTGTAAAAACACTCAAATATGTGCGGTGTTTTTGTGAAATCCACTTCAGAGTTTTCACTTTACCACAAATTCCGTTTATGTGTCGAACATAGAAAGACATACACACTCAATTGATTAAGTTTCGTAAGTCCATCCTAAGGTTGTCTGGAAGATATTGCTGTTAGCGATAAGACCGCCTTTGTACCCTTAAAATTAACATTAATGTAAACTTGATATTATTAATTTTGGTGTACAATAAAGAATATTCTATTCTATACACAAACACCCAGACCCGAAACAACTACTTGTAGATCATACAAATAGGTATTTGTTCCGTGCGGAGATCGAACCCGCGACACACCTCGTAGTTGATATTAATTACAAACTCATTAATTATTGTTTCTTAAAAAAAATCGTTTCAAATTAAGACTTATTAATTTTTGAATATACGCTATGATAATACTCGTATATTCATAATTTAATCCTCATTAAGGCAAAAACAATTATAAACATTTTAACACAATCATTTCTTTATATTTTATTTAAATAAAATCGTAATTAAGAGACAGTGATTTGGTTTCATTATGTGGGATGGTAAGGTCTGTTTTTATATTTTAAATCCGAAAAAAATGATAATACACACCTGCTCGCTAAGATTAACTTTGAGTATGTTTAAGTTAAGTGTTTTTTTCATTTCTTTTTTTTCTTTTTGATAGAAGCGGTCCGGATAACATACTTTTTTTATATAATCTATGTTGTCTTTACATTCATCAAAAAAAAAAAACAGACCAGTTCAAATTAAGTGGGAAAAAAATACAGATTCCGAACTAAATGGCAAGCAACGGAAGTATCTCTAGAAACATTTTTGACGTCAGATCAAAGGGGTGTTTCCAATTACGAGCTATTTCCCTTTCCGTGTGAAGCCACATACGGAATAAGGTTCCGTCAAATCGAAATTGAATTCCAGTTTTATATTACTTCGAGGCCACCGGGCTCAATCAATAGCCTAGTATAAAAGACAAGTATAGTTTCGAACTCGCAATCAGTGAATTTAAGTCAGTGAATATAATGATATTTTTGACCAATAGATATTTTAAAATTAGGTATTTTCTTTGTTTTAAACAGGTACTAAAATCTCAATAAAATCTAAAGTAAAAGTTAAGATTGATGGATTTTTGTAAAACCAGAGCGACCTAACACTTTCTGTTGAACACTTGTCTAAAGAACCGTCAACCATGAAACGGCATTTGAAGTTGATACAAAGGTCGTTTTTACGGTTACACTTTTTTTAGACGAGTGTTTAACAGATGTTTAAATGTTTGTGGTACGACGAATAGGCTTTAATGTCAGTTGGTCGTATAATTTCCGACTATCATGCGAGCAAAGCCACTTGCATAAGTTTATGGTAGTAAAAATCAGTCTCGTTTTTCATTTAGATTACAGAATATACGAAAAAAGATAAGAACAAAATCAACTGAACTCTTTATTAGTTCAGTAAGAGTAAACAGATGCAGAACCAATACAAAAAAAGAATCTAGAGGATATCAAATAAGCTTTTTATTATCACTATAAACTTTGCTTCAATGGAGCACATTTACAATAGTTTCGCTTCATTACACGAAGTATTTTAGTTCTTGCATCGTTACTACAAAGTCTAATTTACATGAACCATTTAGAGATTCCATCATACTATTCCGTCCAGTGGTTTTAAAACTTGGTCTGTGTAGACGAGATACTTTAGTCTCCTTTTTATCGTGGTAAATCATAAAATGAGTCCTCCTACCCAGGGCAGTGCGGGAGGGGCTGTCAAACTTGTACTGACTAAAATCCACGGTGTCCTTCAATAGCCCTTTATGTTCCGGGGTCACGGTGATGGAAATAAGCCCCGCGACCCCGGCAGGCATTGGCCCTCTGTGAGGGGGCCACGTCATTTTGCTGACAGCTCTTTGAGGCTCGCGTGGAACACGACGCGCCGTCAACCCGGGTGTCCTACGACCCTACTGTCAAACTTGTACTAACTAAAATCCACGGTTTCCTTTAGTAGCCCTTTGTGTAGTCTCCTTAGAAAAAAAAAAATCCAAGTGTGAGTCACACGAAATAGCGATATTAAAATCGAGCAATAAAAATCGAAAAAGGGGGTTGAACGACATTGATGATGATGATTATAAGAGATCCGACCAATTTCAGTCATGGCGATTACTTTAGCTCCGTTGTTGTTATCGTGTGCTCGATAAAAGGCATTGGGCAAGTTTGATTATAGTTACATCGACAATTCTTCATATGTTAAATACGCACCTGTTTGGGTATTGCCTTTAATGCTTAACTTTAAATATCTTTCTCACACTACTTGCTCGTAACTGTCAAATTATATGTCAGGCAAACCTACTGTAAAGCAAGTCATTGTTCCCCTTCGCACGAGCCGGGCAATAATATTGTACTGAACTTCATTATTCCCGTGGGAATAATGTGATTTGAATCTGGAACCCCAAATAAAACCGTATGAAAACTTTCACCAAGGAGTTGTATCAGTAATGGCGGCCGCTGGCCGCAACAGCTGGGGCCTAAGTCTACTAATTTATATACGTCTCAATGGTCTCTCAATGGTAAGTTTTTGACAGATTTGCCATACAAAAACTGTCAAAAACACACCATTGAGAGACCATTGTAACGTTTATAAATTAGTAGACTTAGGCCCCTGATCGCTTGCAGTGGTGCCAACTTCACGTTCGAAGGTTGTCGTACCACATCAAACAAAAATCGAATTTATTTCCTCGCAGTAGGTGTGAAAAGCAGAGTACGCTCCTTGGGAGTAAAGCTTCCTTGTCTTGGGCTAACTTGAATCCCTCGCTACACTAAGGATTCTGAACCTCCTCGCTGTGCTACGGAGGTTTACCCGCAGAATCCTTAGTGTCGCTTCGGGATTCAATACGCCCGTGACGTAAGGCAATGCTTTACTCCCTTGGTGCGTAATCTACTATTATTTACTTATTTATTTAAGCCTTGTACGTGAAAGTCCTACAAAGATGGATTTAATTCCTTGTGCATTTTCTTCCAGTCTAACTCAGGGTGATGCAGAGATGCGAACATAGAAGGTGCCAAATACTAGAAATATAATTTATTATTTGTTGTAAGAGCCTAAGTCATTCTCTGTAAACATTTCAAATATCACCTATAACGGTTCCTATAATACAAACCCTATGACAGACGGACGGACTAATTCCAAATCATATTGAGTGCCATTATTGATTAACTAATTCATATAGGCATTTCACTCTTGACTGCTAAACGTGGAATAAAACCCCTAAAGATATACACCTCAGGAAATTAGTCCAATTTATTTTTCGAGGACTCTTCACAGTTTTGTGCAGCTCTTAACCATACCTTATTCGAAAAAGAGGTAAAGTAACTACGCAGGTTATAAATGCTTTTTTACCCGACTCAAAACAAGGAGGAGGTTCTCAATTCGACAACATTTTTTTTATGTTTGTTACCTCATAACTTGCGGCTGGCTAAACTGATTTTGATGACTCTTTTTTTGTTCGATGTAGTCTACCTGTCATTTTGTCCCATAAAAACTTTACGGTCAGTGTGGCTCAGTGGTTTTTATTTTATGAGCATTTTTCGCTTATTGTGTAATTGGTTAGTACTACGGATTACAAAATTCTAGTGCACGAGTAAGATAATTAGGAATTTGACATGAATTCGGTATGGAATTTGAACTAAAAAGGGTAAAAAAACGAAGATAAAAAAACGTTAGCGATACCAGTGCCTCGTCTACACAGACCTTCAGTATGTATGATATTTCCTAGTATTATGCATTAAGCAACCAGCCGCTCCAGCTAAGCAGCTATGTTGTATTACTAGACGCCTAGTGATGCAATTCAATATAATATTCGCGGGGAATTCCTCTCAAGCTACTGAGTTCAGACGTTTTGATATTATTACTTGCAAAGAGGTCATTTCTTTACTGTAGTTTGATTTATTTACTTTTGTTTATGAATGAGGGATTTTGTGATTTATTTCAAGTCAATAAACCCTTTATGAGTTAGGATGAAGCGGCTTTCATAATACAGTGATGCTACTTTCATGGACGAACCATGAAATAATTCACCGAGAACCGATCTTCAAATATATTGTATTATGTACTTAGCTCTGAATTATCCATTGATTACTTACTCCGTGGCGCCTGTTTAAATCCCAATTCCAGGAAGCCTGATCGAGCCTTTCCGATTGGTTGATTGTAATAACAACAGCCAATCAAATCACTTGGCGCGCAATTTAACAACAGATTAAATTGTACAGGCTTTCAGCAAACGGGTGGAAATTGTTCGGAAATGTTTTGTCTATTCCATTTAAATGGTCGCGCTGGAATAGTAATCAGTGTTTTGACTATGGGCACATACACAAGCTATAGATACAGAAACGTAGAAGGTCTACTACAAAAAAAAAGTAATCGTATTTGTACAATATTTTATTGTGCTGCCGGAGTCAGTATTATTTAATACGAGTAGCTACAACCTTAGAGACTTCAGAAGTGAATAAATAACTTTGAGACGAGATGGTAATCAAACGGGAACCTAACGCTAAATAAGAAATTAAAAAAAAAAAAACTTAAGACTTGTCATGTCCAACAAAATTGACAGTCACGAGCTCATTTTCACTTGCTCTACGTGTAGCGTGTCAATGTGTGAGCGCATTTTTAGTCGTTGTATGAAGTAGATCTTCTGTATTTACCTATTCTGTGGCACTATGGCTTATTAACATTGTGCTTTAGAAATGTTATGTCAGAATGCAAATGCAATTCACACCCAAGAGTTACATCCTTGTGCGTCAAAGTGAAGATTATAAGTAGGTTATAATGTGCTAGACTTTGCTTAGACACGTTTTATAGACACTTGTTATTAGAGTTTTTTTTTTCTTAGTTGATTTAGATTTGACGTCATATTTTTTTATTTTGTGGCTGTGTGAACACGGTTTCATATTATTGCTTGATCCTATATTTTTCCTAAAAAATATGATAGTTAGTATTTTTATGTTAAGCATGCGTTTGCGCCGTTGTAATATTCATCTAGATCATGACTTAGGTTGGTAAGTGCTAAAGGCAACTCTCTGTCTGACCATGGACCAAGACCGGGTCGATGGCGCCTTGTGTTCCACGCGCGCCTATAAGAGCGTCAGCGCGATGACGGGGCTCCTCTCTAGATGGCCAAAGCCAGGGTCGCGGGACTTATCTCATTACCGTGACCTGGAACATAAAAAGCTATTGAAGGATACCGTTGATTTTAGTCAGTACGAGTTCCACCCCGGGAAGGGCAGGTTTTACCACGCAAAAAATACACACAAAATGAATACCTACTTTTAATGTTGTATCTTGGTATATCAAGATTTTTCCTTACATTCCTCTTAATTGGACACATGTGGTGTATCTTCAATTACTGATTCGTGATAGCAATCAATATAATATCAGGTTTCATCTAATCCATATACCTACGAATCTGAGTTATGTGAACCTCATAAAGCCCTTCTCCTTGTCTGAGTGGAATTATGAACAATAGTCTGAGTTCCATGAAGTTATTAGTGGGGCTGGAGTAATGTTACCGCGGTTCGGGGTTACCTTGTACGCTTCAAGTAGTACAAATATCTTGCCTACTTAGAAAACTTACTTTCAAGACAATGTAGACTGACTACACTATTTTCTTTATTTCTTTTTATTCGAGATGGGTTTCCTCTTCACTCTAATCCAGGTCTGAGGTGATACAGACAAAGATTTGATCGGCACTGGTAGGTTCATCCAGTTATATTATCAAGTTATATGAAGCAGATAGCTAGATGAAATATATATAAGAACTTATACTTAAATTGATAAAAATCAAAAATCGAATAAAATCTTAGGCGATCACATGACACCGCTCTCCTCTGCGCAATTCTAAAATACCGGCTGCAAAAAAGGTCACAAAATAAAATCTTAAAACCTGTTAACCCTGAAAATTATTATTTTCCTCATAATTAATCCTGATTTTGGAAATTCCGAAACAAACCAAAAAATATTCAAATTGTTTTATCAATACTCGACTATTTAGCTTATGTCCAGACCCACGGCTTCGCCCGAGTCTTGTTCTGGTTTAGTCTACGGGATTACTACCGGGACAAAAACATATACTATAATTAAATCCAGGTGATAAACTATCTCCGTCTTACTACAAAGTTAAGTTAAACATCGGTTGAACACTTGTCCAAAAAAACTGTCAACTGCAAAACGGCATTTATTGTCGGGTTCTTTTTGCAAAAACTCTTTATAAATAAGTTTTCAACACGTAACTTCTTGTAGTAAGACGGTCTGTGTTCCAAGTTTCATAAAATCTGTTCATTACATTTTGCATGACAGAGTTACAAACATCCATCCATCCTCAGTAACTTTCACGAAAGTGAAATACTTGTTCAAGCTAAAAGCAACGAGCAAAATAATGAAAGATTTTTTCTCAACAGTTTCTACTCGTAATAAGAAACTGTTAATGTTTACAAAGTTTTCATTAGAACAAGCCGTCCCTGTAAACCTGGAAGTGTTCAACTTTTTCCTTCTTACAAAACAAAGTTCTCTTAATATCGGTATACTCCCAACGGCCACCACTAAAACCGGCCCCAGTGGTGGCCGTTAGAACAATTACTTATTTTTTGTCCCAACGGCCACCAGTGGCGGACGTTGGGCCATTCCAAATAATATTTTGTCTCAACGGCCACCACTGGGGCCGGTAAAAATATATTTCCCGAAGAGATACTTGCAATTTTATAAGAAACTTAAAATAATGGAACTACTCATTATTTTTATTATCACTAGTTCCATTTTAAAGGAATCTGGAAAAAATGGAACTAATGTTGAATTTGCCTTTTTCGTTGACTAACCAGCAAAAGTACTAGGCTAGCATAAGTTCAAAGTGGTTTTTATTTAAATATTTCTTGGCAGGAATAGTGTACCTGAAATTGTCTTGTATTGACTCAGAAAAAATTAAATAAATACCACTTTGAACTTATGCTAGCCTAGTACTTTGTGACCATGTAATCTAAATATAGCAAATGCTATAGTTATATTACATTGACAAAACGCTAAAAATAAAATAAATATTATTTGGTTCCAACGTCCGCCACTGGCGGTCGTTGGGACAAAAAATAAGTAATTGTTCTAACGGCCACCACTGGGGCCGGTTTTAGTGGTGGGCGTTGGGAGTATACCTTAATATCTGCCTGTATCTATTTGCACTCCGCTATCTAGATGTGCTTGATATTATTGATTTGTTATTGCTAATTAACTGGAAATTTTCTTAATTTGTAAACATCTTTTATCACATTAATCGCTAAGTATGTTTCTTCCTTTCCGGTGTTGCGGGACATACGTATACCGCGACTCCGGTTCTCAAAGGGCTTCCGAAGGACACCGTGGATTTTAGTCAGTACAAGTGTGACAGTAAAGGGTTGGGAGGACTCATTTGATGACTTTACCACGTAAAAAAAAAGTATGGTTGCTTGGTGATAGGATCCGACTAGCTTACAACCTACGAGCATAATATGTCTAAAATCAAGTAGCTCGTCTAATTTTCTCTCTTTTTATTTTTTCGAGTACTTAAGCCAATTCTTGAATATCTATTGTGCTGACTATTTTTACCTACTGTCGAATAATTATGACACAATAAACCAAAACTATTTATAAATTCATTGTGTAATTCTTATAAGAGAAAATTCTACCCATCTAGTTACATTGACAATTATTGTGACAGATGTACGTTCTCAGTATATCATATTATGTTTCAGTAAGCTTCCGCATCAAAATTTTCCGTGAAGTCAATTCAACTAGCATTTAAACATTTTAAAAGTCAAGATAAATAAAGACCCAGTACCTACATACCAACTTGTGTTTTTTTTTCTGCCAGTCACTTGTTTACATCTGATGTCGTGTTTTCTGTAGGTTTTGTCAGAATTAGTGGTGGACGCCCACGGCGGCGGCGTCGGACGTCGCATGACGATCTCCGGCCACCGTAGGCTCGGACATGCGGGCGGCGAGTAAAGGGCAACTCGCCGTCCGAACATGGACCATGCTCGTGTCGACGGCGCGTCGTGTTCCACGCGCGCCTCAAAGAGCTGTCAGCAAAATGACGGGGCCCCCTCTCAGAGGGCTAAAGCCTGCCGGGGTTATACCATCACCGTGACCCCGGAACATAAAGGGCTATTGAACGACACCGTGGATTTTAGTCAGTACAAGTCTGACAGACCCTCCCGCCCTGCCCAGGGTGGGAGGACTCATTTAATGATTTTACCACGATACAAAAAAAGGTTTTGTCATAATTATCATTTGGTCTGTAACCGTCACACTGCTAAAAGATAAACAACTTTTTCACACTACTTGCTCGTAAATGTCATATTATATGTCAAACAAACCTACTGTAAAGCATGACATTATTCCCTCTCGCTCGAGCCGGGAATAATATATGTACTGAATTTCATTATTCCCGTGGGAATAATGTGATTTGAATTTGGAACCTCAAAGAAAACCGTATGAAAACTTTCACCAAGGAGTCGTATCAGTAATGGCGGCCGCTGGCCGCAACAGCTGATCGCTTGCAGTGGTGCCAACTTCACGTTCGAAGGTTGTCGTACCACATCAAATTTCAAAAATCGAATTTATTTTTCCTCGCAGTAGGAGTGAAAAGTAGAGTACGCTCCTCGGGAGTAAAGCTGCCTTGTCTTGGGCTAACTTGAATCCCTCGCTACACTAAAGATTCATAACTTAATTCCCTCGTTTCACTCGGGAATTAACACCTGAACCTCCTTGCTGCGCTACGGAGGTTCACCCCTAGAATCCTTAGTGTCGCTTCGGGATTCAATACGCCCGTGACGTAAGGCAATGCTTTACTCCCTTGGTGCGTAATCTACTATTAAACACATGCCAAAAAGTTTCAACTGCATAACAGCTCATAAATCAACGTCAAATGCCGTTTTGCAGTTGACAGTATTTTAGACAAGTGTTCAACCGATGTTTAACTTTTTGTAGTAAGTTGAAATTTAGTTCAGACGGTATTCTGTTTGGGTTCACGCATCTACTCAAAATTTATTACGTAGTTTTATTATTAAAGTATTTTTGTTTTAAATAGGGATTATCACAGCGTACTTACTACGTGCTGCTAACTGTACATAAAATTACAGTTATGTACGTTGAACATTTCTTTTTATATCTGTGTAAATTTACTACTATTTTAAAAATATTATACTTATACATGACGTGTTATAAATTTTAATACCGTCGTATCTTCGTCAATATTAAAGTAAAGGTTCCTTGTATTATTAAATAACTTTATATTCCATTGGAAAACACATTTAAACATTCTTAAATGACTACTTAGATAATATTCAATCATTTGTGTTTCAGCTATCTCCATTTCCATCTTTATCTGAAATTCACCGCCTCACTTCATGAAAAGAAGTTGCGAAATCATACTCATTTCAGGCGAGAATGCATGAACACAGAACCTTTTATTTACGGACGTCTGGCGTTTTGACCGACCTTTTTATGCCTTTTAGGCGCATTTTCTACTCAATTAATTTAGGCGTGGCATAATTTATCATAAACCTTTACCTGGTTTACACAAAAGAATTTATTATAGAAGTTGAATACCTTTCTTGGATGATTTTTCCCACGCCCTTTTGGTTTTTACCTAGGTATACATAAAATAAGCTTTTTGAAAATTAATAATAAAAAAATAAAAGACGTACTCTTTGACGCCCTGTGAATGTTTTCTCTTTTATTTATTTATTATTAAGTTTTTTTGTGTTTAATTAGTTCTTGGCTTCACGTGAGCGGAGGTGGAAAATTATCCCATCGTAAAATATTACTGAAATAAAAAGTATTTTATGTACTAACCTAGATCTGGATCTAGTTATAAAAGGTAACAAGCAAACTGCTAAATAAAATGATATGCCTACCTTACTTAATTTTCAGCTCGAAATGCCTATAATAGTTATTTACATTCGGTTCTCCTTATGTTGGTCCTAACAACACATCGTATATTTACGAAAAACGGTTCTGTCAATATGTTTACTTGTTTACTTAAACTAGAAAGAACTTAATACGTGTAACAAATACGGTTTCTTTTTTATTGGCAAATCGTGAGTGTTTTGACATGTCGCCTCATTGTCTGTTAGTTTACAACCTCAACTATGTACACACTTTATTACTCCTCTAGTTAGCGAACTAAAAATAATGTCACTAGGTTTATGTCCAAACTAAACAATGGCATTGGCTCGTTACTTGTCCCAGGAGATTATAATACCGGAAAAAAAGTATCTTAGGTATTAATTCAGGGGTCGCGGGACTGCCTCATCAGGTAACCGCGACCCTGAACGTAAAAGACTGTTGAAGGATGAATTTTGATACGTACAGGTATTACAGTCCCTTCCGTCCCACACTAGGTGGGAGGACTCATGAAGATATTACCACGATAAAAAAGTAGTTATTATGCAGACTAAAATGTACCTCTCTGCCAAATTCCCTAGCGCAAGTGGCGCAAGTACCTACATATGGCAAGCCCCAAGAGAACAATTTGCCTTGGCAATTTCTAGGCAAAGACAGCGTTTAATTTGATGAAAATAATGTTCAATTTCGTAACGCCGAATGCGATCGTCATCTATGTTAAAGAATGCGTAATTTTCGTATGAAAGTAAAAAGATGCGATGGGTAAACGATGCCCTTAGTTTTGTGATGTCAAATTCGTCCTTGACTTTGGGTAAAATTGATCCTTTGAGCCGTATTGTCATTGTTATAGAGATAGTAATTCGCAGTATCTTCTAGTTACTAAATGTACAGGGCCGTATCTATTAGAGACCCCGGGCATTTTAGAATAATGTGACCCATGTAAGGTATAACGAGACAAGTGAATTGAATTACTAGCACACTGCCTCGGATTCGTTCGATTGTTCCCATAAAATACACCTTACTATTGACTTATGCAGAAAATCGCAGGAAAGTAGCACACAAAAGAGCGCAGCAAGCTCGAAATTTTTAGAATACCAAAGGGGTTCTGCAATTTTCCAAAGTTTTGGATTCTTTTTAAGTCCCTTTTATTATATTTACAGGAACTTGGGGGCTCCAAGGATTGTGGGCCCCAAGGATTTTACGGCCCTGACCATACTTATGCTAGGATTGCCCAATGTTAAAGGTGGCCCTGGATATCTGTAGATAGACGAGGGTATAGTAAGGGCAAAGTTAACCTAGTGCGTGCCGATTGATTATCTGGGGCAATTAACGTCTACGTGAACAGTTTCGTGTATGGCCTTATGATATTCATGCTTATAGGAGCACGTGATATATTATGTCTAGTTTATGTAATTGTATTGCTGCTGCTCGGTGTTTGACATTCAGTATGATTATTATCTCGCGCGACATTGCCTAGTTTTTGCGGATATTCTGAATTCAAAAATTATGTAGTTTATTATTATTATTTATTGATTTGAACGTTTGGATGGATGGACAGGTGTTTGTTACCTCTGTTATATTTCACTTTATATTATTTATTGAAATAATAGACACAAATTAATTAATTGCGTTTTATTGATTTTCATAGAGCATCGTTACCATGGAAACTATATCTAGCTAATCACAGATCATCCTCTATCTACAACTAAAAGAAGTTCCAACAACCTCAATCAATCACGCCAGAGCGGTTGAACGGATTTTTATGATATTTGGCTCGGTGATTTGGTTAAAATCTAGAACAAAATACCGTTTCCTTGGGATCATCCGTTATTGAAAAAAAAAATAAACGCCACTTGGTGTGAGTAGTGGTGACAGTCATAGCAGGTCTTAGAGTAGGTTGGTCACCTTCGGATAAAAACAAAGCAAAAAATGACAGAATTTTTAAGCTTCGCTTGTTCACGTTTTTCTTGTTCTATGCCCTACATACATCGAGACTTCCCAATGAGTGTAGCGATCATTTGGACCTATCTAAGCAGACGAATAAATTAAATGAGGTAGATAGTTTACCAGCAAGTCCTCTAGCCAGCAAATATAAAGAAAAGCTAGTTGGGACAGGGAAGAAACTGTAACGAATGCCTTTATTTAATAAAAACGTCCCAGAATCGTTTACCACAGCTCATTTTATTCTATGGAATTTTTCATCTACGTTAAGTATAAAAAATTATATTCTTACAGTTTCTTTTGAACTGAAGGCAAGATACATTTCCAGTTTCTTTATATTCTGAAGTTCGTGATGTTACAAAAACAAGACTTGTGTTTTATTGACTCAAAAAGTATTGAGGCAAACAAAAACAGTCTAGTTTCAGTATATCAAAAGCCAAATAAAATACACATCAGTACGTGTCTAAAACCAACATTTTAGTATTAAATAAATATAAAAAGTAAAGAAACTGCTCGAGATTCCACTCCAGACACTCATAACTAAATCTTACAATAAACACAGGTCTTTTTATCCGAAATGCTTTTTATGTAGGTACTCGTGGGTATCAAAGGAGCAATGTTTTTTCAGCGTGGTTAAATCATCAAATGTGTCCTCCCACCAAGGGCAACGGGGGACGGGAAGGGACTTGTTCTGACTAAAATCCACGGTGTCCTTTAGTCCTTTACGTTTCGGGGTCGTGGTACGTCATTAGTCCCTTGAGCCCAGCAGGCTTTGGCTCTCTAAGTTGGCCCCGTCATTGTCCTGACAGCTCTTTGAGGCGTGCGTGGAACACGACGCGCCGATGACCCCGGCATGGTCCATGGCTACGGTGGCCTGAGATCGTCCTGCGATGTCCGTTGTCAAAAGTGCAATGCTTGGTCTTCTCTTGATAAGAAGAGAAAACATTATTATTTCGCCCACCAGTGGGACCGTCATCTTCCTAGCCTTATCCAATAACATCCCTAGCCCCATTTTCCTGTTATTTTTACCTAGTTGATTACACGAGAGCGCTTCTCTACCCCTTTGGAAGACAGTGCAACAGAGGATAAGAAAAATTGTGGACACAAAACTACACCAGCAGAAAATATATATAATTATATCTTTGAGCCGAGTGTCAGCTCAAGTTGGCCGCAGAAGATCCAATCTAATCAAAAATCCGATATGCCACACGTTCTGTTCTGTAATTACATACTGTACCCTTAGCACGAGTTTTCAGTAAATGAGACGTAAAGTAAACTGGAACTTTGGCACTTTCAAATTGACAATTTTCAAGGAAAAAATTGGTTCCTTCTTTGCACACCAGAGGCGCAAGTACTAATGACCAGATTTCATCGGTAATATCGTGTTTATTTTACTTCTTCTTCAACTCAGATTTGGTCTGCCAAATCTGAGTTGAATAAGAAGTAAAAAGTAGTACCTTAAAGCTATTAACTGATTATAAGTTATTAGTAGCTTAGTTATTAGTATTAGTAGCGTACTTATTAGTTATAAGTATAATCTAGTTATTAGTATCTTAAAGCTAGCAGATAAAAATACAGCCATGTTTATATTTTTCCGTACTCTATTATTCGTTTTTCTCCACCGGAAGATAACTGAAACGATCGGGTGCGGGTAATAATATTAATATTTAATGAGCTAATCCATTATTTTGCCACAAGCAGAATATTTTCATTTTAAGCGATATAATATTTATGTTCAAATGGAACACGAGCTAAAATATTCAACATAATCCAGTGTTCAATATTAGTTTTAGTATTGGATGTTTGTAAAAGGGGTGTTTACTAACAGCACTTACTTTTTCTGTTCAAATTTTTTAGCACTTTGACGTCGCGTTTTGTCAACCACTAACAGTTGATAGATGAGAACTCCATTAAACCAGGTACAAACAACATTATTCAAATAAAATATTGTAAAAAAACATCAAATAATAGAGAAAATGCAAGTCAAACGGGCTAGTTTTCGTCGATTCTTTAACTAAAAAATATTTTTTATTGCAATCCACTTCTCTTTCAAAATCAAATGTTTTTGTTCTCATAATTATGACGTATATTCGTAGGTTTTATTATGTGAACATACAAGTAACAAGTATAATCAGTAAACATTTCAATTATATACTTAAATAATAAGGTTTAAAATTATTACGCGGCTCTATGACAGGCGTTAGTCGACAATCTTAGTTATACGATCTTTAGCAGCTCTTTAAGTAACAGCAAGTTAAGCGGCGCAAAAATAATTATCCTTGAAGAGCTTATGAATTAGTAGGCTTTTATAACAGCCTTCGGATGGCTTAACACCACAGATGTGTTACGATACGTTGCTATATGGATGCATTTGATAGCCATCATCCATATAAATATGGTATATGGTGACTATTTCTTAGCCTAGCATAGCATACAACTAAGCTAGGATTTGTATATGGACAGATGCCTGCTGTGACTGCATGCTGTGGATGCGAGCTATGGACGGTTGTGCATGGTACACTAGTGTACCTACATAAGCTAGCTACAAATCTTCCTCGTACGCATTTTCTTAGCTCATCTTACTACCCATTTCACTGCTTAGCTTAGCTTCGGTGGAAACGGACAAATAGTTTCGTGGCTTAGCTTCTCATAGCATAGCTTGTAATAGCACATCTTTGGTGGAAAACTACAGTTAAAGCTAACAATTACCACGTTCTTTGAAATTATTCTAAGAATAGTCACAATCTCTTGTGTAATTAAAACAACCGGTATAATTACGGACTTAATATATGGAAGGTCAGTTGCACGGAAAATAAAATATTAACTTATGTTTGGTGTGAAGCACTTAATAACCCTGATACCGATGGTTATTCAAACTTATCTAATATATCAATGCCGCATGCGGGCAGCGAGTAAAGGGCAACTCGCTGCCCGACCATGAACCATGCCCGGGTCGACGGCGCGTCGTGTTCCACGCGCGCCTCAAAGAGCGTCAGCGCAATGACGGGACTCCCCCTCTCAGAGGGCCAAAGCCTGCCGGGGTTGCGAGACTTATTCCATTAGCGTGACCCCGGCACATAAAGGGCTAATGAAGGACACCATGAATTTTAGTCAGTACAAGTCTGACAGTAAAGAGTGGGAAGACTCATTTGATGATATTACCACGTTTAAAAAAAAATATATATTATGCAATGC
Source organism: Agrotis ipsilon (assembly GCA_028554685.1). Classification (NCBI taxonomy): domain Eukaryota; kingdom Metazoa; phylum Arthropoda; class Insecta; order Lepidoptera; family Noctuidae; genus Agrotis; species Agrotis ipsilon. The sequence continues at coordinate 9,686,371 of CM052967.1, forward strand.
CACTTTTCGTTATAATTTTATAACTCAAGAACAGGCTCACCTATCCAAACCAAATGTTTATCCTTTGTTCGGACTATTTAGCAGATGATCTGCATGTGAAACTTGCACAAAATCAGTCGAGCGTTACTTCATTTATCATATTTTTTTTAATTCACCTTATCCGTAGCGAAGCACGTACCGGGCCGTTAGTTTATTTAAATAAACGGACTCTTTTTATCTGGAATGTTCTCTTTTATTAGTGTTGTTGTCTTTGACGTCAGGTGGCAAACTTTGTGTTGCCACCTGGAATTATGCTGAGTTGAGAAATATAAACTTAATAAAATTGATTTATTAAGTTTATATTTTTTAAGTTTTAGCACAAGTACCAATTAACGCAATTTTCTTTCTGACGATACCAGCATTTTAATGCAACATAGAATATTTTTTTCTGTTACATTGTGTTTGAAAAAAAAATACATCGGCCATAATCGTATAATATGTGACTTTAATATGACTTTGGCCACGGTAATATAATAATACAGTACTCCAACTTCATACAAACGGACGAAAAGCGAGCTATACCTACGCGCCTCGATGTCGGGGCGCGCTCGGGGCGCAGACAGTCACGGCTGTACCGCAGTGTCGAGCGGACGGTGTGTTGTTTTTTTAACAATAACCGCGTGATTTTTGCTCTAAAAATCAGTTCGAGTACATATTTAATAAGACGAGTAGTTTAATTAAGCTTTATACATATTAGAATGCGGATTTATTATACTTTAAAATTTAACAATAAAGCATTTCGTACGACTCAGTCGAGGCGCAAATATTTTTGGGTCTCAAATACTTCTATAATACATCGGACTTTATAAGCCCGATTTGTTTTTCAAACAAAAGCATGATTTTTTTAATGAAATCTACCAATCAAAAAACAACACGCATTTTTATTGAACACTTCCTATTCATTATACAAAGTATTTCATTTATTTATATAAAAAAGTATATTTACAATCACAAAACTAAAATAGAAACAGAAAGTACGCAAAGGCAAATGTCATTAAAATGATGTAGACGGGTAGCCCTAACGCATGTTTACGTACCGCGCCGCTGTAGGTATTTAAATCTGTCTGGCGGCCGAGTTACACTACTGTATATTATTATACTGTGCTTTGGCTATTCATTTTTAATTATAATTACATCCAATTTGAGTTCGTGCGCATTTTCGTAGTTATTATTGTGCTCAGCGTTCCTTGCAAGGTCAACATTTTACGACCCGTATTTATAAGTGCATAAGATTCACAATTGACCGAATTATGTAAATAGACGACAGAATAATCTAGAGATGTAAATAGAGGAAAAAAATGAATAACATTGTGATATTTGTAAATTATTCAAGAACCTAAAACTTAAAGGCATAGTTTTCTCTGTCGTATACACAATTCCATCGTATACAGAAAAAAAAAACCAACTACATAGGTGCGTGTGGGACCATCATTCGACTCACAAAGTGCAAAGGTTCTGTAGTCTGAACTGAATATGAAAAAAAAATTTTACTTAAACCATGTTTAGAAAAATATGTATCCAAGTGCAGTTTATAAGTTAATTGAACTACAACTCTTTAACTACTTGTAAACACAACCTAACTAATTTATTTTAAGTTTTCATTTTAACTTTTTTATATAAACTTTGGTTACATCAGAGATAACACATTTTTTTAGTTTTTAGCAATATATTATAACGAGCTTTATATAATATAATAACATACTAAATACAGTCTATCTCGTAAAAAAATCTGGTAAGTGAGGTAAGTTGCGGATATGGTCAAACTATAGAGATTCTTTGTAGTCGGAATCCTAAAAATGGAACTTACAATTTAGTTAAACACTTAACCATTTCGTACAAGGTTAAACAGCATACATTAAAGAATATTCTGAAAAAAAACACTTATCTTCTTCGACTTCTTCAAAATTACTCAGTAATCTAGGCCGAAAACTCATTTCGTACTCCTAAAACATGATACAACTACGTAAAACAGCTATTTCTTTACCGAAGCACAACATTTTTATAGCACCTTCACACGTTTGACAAAATAAGCCTTCTTCAGCCCAGATGTGTCACGAACGTCTAGACATAAAAAATAATGCTGAAACGGTTCAAACTTCAATATTAAAACGAGACGGATACGGAACGACATTGGGGACGTGTGAAGCCGGCTTTATATGTCAGTTATTTTGGATAAGGTTTAATGAAAATTTTGAACAGAAATGTGATTGCCATATTGCCACAATTTTTTGTAAAGGGTTGGAGCACGACGTAGTTATTATTAACAATTATAATAAAAATGAATTCATTGATTTTTAAGGTATTATGAGACAAGACAGAATCATAATAATTATTATTCACAGTTTTCTATTATTCGCTACGATTATCTGTAGGTCCTAAGTAAACAAATGAAGATCGTAATAAAAACCTTTAGAGGGCCAAAGCCTGTCGGGGTCGCGGGACTAACAAATTACCCCGGAACAAAAAGGGCTATTGAAGGATACCGGGTATGTTCGTCAATACAAGTCTGACAGTAAGGGTGGGAGGACAAATTTGACGACATTACCACGAAAGAAAAGTAATTTCATACACAAATGAAGAATCTTGCTTTATTATTTTTATGTTATTTTAGTTCGTTAACCCGATCAAAAGCTGCTATATTATGCCTCTTGGCAAGGTATAATCTACGCTTGGTCAGTGGGGATTTCCAAAAAAACCTATTAAGTATCATTCTAATAATGGTACACGATAACCGTTATTTTTTGTTGCATTGAATATATTCGCCAATCATTAATGAAAGAAAACCCATGTGCAACAGACGTAAATCAGCTTTTTTTTTGGTCTGTCCGTTTGTAATGTCAAAGTAATAAATAATTTGATACCTGACAGGTATAAAAATATTAGAGGCCTAAAAATGAAGAGCATAAACCGTGTAACGTTTTGTGATTTTAAGAGGCGTTCTATCATCTTCGTAAAATTTATTTTACGTAACAAAAGAAAAAATACGGTTCCAAGTTTTTAGAAAATCTAAATTTTTTTTTTAATGTGTTGTGGGTTTGTTCTTGACAATGACTTTCAGACCAATTCCATTTTTCAGTAAAATAGACAATTAGAAGAACAGGGTTTTTTTTTAGTCAGAGAAATCTGACAAGCCTTTCCACTCCATCCATAACCAGAAGTATGATTTGATATTTTTAAAGCCCAAGAAGTAATTATGCATGTAGAAGAGAAAGGAAAATGAAAAATAGAATCCAAAAATCAACTCTATCAAAGAGTCTATTACTATTTATTTGGTTCTGCTTTCTTTGAAGAAAAAAGCAATGGGGGGAATTTACGATAATCAAATATAAAATAAAATTTAAAACCTTTAGCGAATTTATAAATGTATACTTTTTTCTTTTTTTTTGGGAATTGATTTTGTGGCGAACCCCAATAAACAAACACGGGACAGTAGCATTGCTATTTATACTTAATTTTTATGACCATTAGGCATCCGTTTGATTACTATCTCGCCTGATGGTAAGCCATGATCTGCTCGGCAGTGAAGCACGCTTTCCTAGAAGCCTATTCACTCTTGACTTGGAGAACTCAATATAGTAGCTATCAGGAAATACAGACTTCTCAAATTCCTCTCCTTAGCAGTACCTACGTCCATTCTAAGTATTGGAAAAACGCTTTGCACGCAACTGTTGGATGTCCACCATGTACCGACGGCGTCTTGCGGTACATAATTCCGGGTGAAAAAACCCAATCACTCATATAGGTATATATACGAGTATTTATGTAAATTCTACAGCATTCTAAAATAGGCTTCATTCAACCGCTAACCCGTTTGATCAATTTGATGACAAAATATATACCTATATACGTTAGTAAATAGAGATTAATTTATTCCAATTTTTTTGATATACTAACATGCGTATTTGGTGGACTATGTACTTTGCTTACAAAATAGTCAAACAATTTGAAGATAATTATGTCAACACTTATATATAATTTGTGGTTTTATAAGTATTTTATTAATATTGACATATGCAGCCCGTATTTAATTTACATCACAATTCATCCGGTTTATTATTAATGTGATCCCCAAGTATTATAATTATGGACAATCTCACTCATTTCTCATCTACTGATACAGTATTATTTTAGTAAAGAACCACACAATTTAGTTATAACTTCAAATAGTCAAAATGATTTCTAAATAATATTATTAAATAGCTTCTGCCCGCGACTTCGTACGCGGATCCTGTTGCTTATGCCAGCGACAACGGGGTCATATAAGTTTCAAAAAAATGAAACGTCTGTTGTTCAATACCAATAGCCCGGGTAAAAAAATAAATGGGAGTTTTGGCCAGTAGAGTCACATTTTTAATTATATACCATCGTCATCCAAAATCAGTTTTAAAGTCTTACCGCCTTCACTGCGTTGAGGTACTCCCAGCTTATGTTATTTTATAGCGATACTTTTGATTTCCACATCAGATGTTTCTAATCTTCGATTTTTATAAGTCAACAGGAAATGCTCATCAGACCGAGCAACTCTTGCTAAGACGTTATTCCTTTATTGGTGTTATGGTGTAGCGGGGCTCTTGGAGTTCCACAACAGGTGTTCCATATCTTCGATTTTTAAAAGTCAACAGAGAGTGCACATCAAATTAAAAACAACTTTTGCTGAAACGTTTTTCCTACAAATGTTATAGTGTAGCAGGGCGCTTGGAATTCCATATGAGGTGTTCCAGATCTTCAATTTTTAAACGTCAACAAAGAATGCTCATCACGCTGAATAACCCTTGCTAAGTCGTTATTTCTTTATGTGTTATAGTGAAGCTGGGCTTTTGGAGTTCCACATCTGGTGTTCCAGATCTTCAATTTTTATACGTCAACAGAGAGTGCTCATCAGGCTGAACAATTTTTGCTATCGCACCATTTTTGTATCTCTTATAGTTTAGCTGGTCTGTTGCGGTTCTGCGCCAGGTGTTCAATTTTTCAAAATAAATTATAGCCTATGTTTTGAGCAGACTTAATACCTATAAAACAAAAAAAGTATCATTCAAATCCGTCCAGTACTTTTTGAGTTTATCCCAGACATACATACAGACAAACAGACAAACAGATAAACAGACAAAAATTCTAAAAACTATAATTTTGGCTTCGGTATCGATTGTAGATCACACCCCAAGTATTCTTTTAAAAAAATATTCAATGTACAGTTTTGACATTCCTACTATTTTATTATATGTATAGATTTAGCCACTGTTAAAACATTTTTTTTGAAGAAGTGTAGTATTAATTAATTAAGATTTCGCTAGCATTCGTAAAAAATCCAAATTAAAATTATCCACTGTTGACAAGGACAACCACTGTATTGAAGGAACGAATGTCTTTTACTATACTTTTTGCATAAAATAAAGGAGTAGTAAAATAATTTACATAGTCTTGTTAATTAAAGTGGCGTACATTGTCCTTTTATAGAATTTGGAGTGTCGTTGATGACATGTAATGCGTAAGCGCCTGTCGCTATCCGCAACCTACTCGCAGTACCTACTTGAAGACGGGGTAGTCGGTCTACAAAGGCACGTGTTACTATAATGACTGCGGAGAAACGAGATGAAATAAATTGCTTACTACTGTATGCAACGAGTCACCGCAATGAAGGAAACCTGAGCGTATTGTTTGTCTACAAATTCAAAATTTCTCAGCATGCAATCGAGAGAGCAATACTCAGGTTTCTCCGGTGAAAAGTATAAACAAAGAAGTCATTCGCTAGATAATTAAAAATACCGCTATTGCGCGTAGAATTAGTATGCTAAATTATATCAGCCCAAACTCTCCCGCTGCTGGGCAAAGCCTCGCTCAACTCTTTCCACTTCTAGCGGCTTTCTGCGATCGTGGTTCATTCCTTCATGAAGTGGTCCAAGTCATCTCACCATCTTCGCTTGGGCCTACCAAAACGTTGAGTTTTCCCTTCTGGGACCCAATTGGATGTATGTATGTTAAAGAGGAATTGATTCAAAAAGGTAGCTGGCAGTAGATGGATGTGGACTGCCCAGGACAGGGATGGTTGGCGTACTTTCAAAAAACGCTAGACCGTCTACCGGTTAGGTCCAACAGTGAACCACATTTGGTTTAAGAGAGCGTATCACTTCGAGCAATATTATCTCAAAACGGCTATTATAGCTTGTGACCACTAGCGTAAAATAATCGTAGTAAGAGGCGTTATTTTTTACACTAAGCCAGCTTGATCATTACTTGTAAGTTACATCCAACTAAAAATGAAAATCGTTCTTGCTACTGGGATATAATGATGCAATTCGACTGAATTGACTGACTGTACGAGTAAATCGGGCGCGCTGTGATTCGTTTCCTGGATCCTCGTTAGGGGTTTGTTCAGTCATTTCAAAAAGTGAAGATATGAGAGTTTGTATAAATGCCGGTCAGCTTACAAGCCTTAAGAAAAAACTAAATAAATAAATAATAAATAAATAAATATTCCACAACTATCACACAACGCCATCTAGTCCCAAGCTAAGCAGAGCTTGTGTTATGAGTACTAGACAACTGATAAACATACTTCTATATTTCTAAATACATACATATTATAGATATATTACACCCAGACACAGAACAAATGATCATGCTCATCACACAAACATTTGTCCTGGGTGGGAATCGAACCCACGACCTCCGGCATAGCAGTCAGGGTCACTAACCACTAGACCAACAGGCCAGTCAAACTATGGCAAGATCTACAAGAATTAGGAACAGTTACGACACCCTTCCTGGATATGTTAATTATATGAAAGCCTGTATGCCACAACTTAGCTAAAAGCATACTAAATACGCCTAAGAGCTAACAACTCTCAATCTTAATACTCTGAGGACTATGACATCGTTGGAGAGACACCTGATCTTCCAAATATTTGGTACGAGTGGTTTTATTAAAGTGTCAAAAACCATAATTATTAGTTTTTTTTAATAGCCTATACTGTCCCACTGCTGAGCAAAGACCTCCCCCAATTCCTTCCAAGAATTCTTTTCCTGGGCCGCTTCGAACCAATTATTAGTTTAAATTATGTAAAAGTATGTAGTTAGTAAGTCTTTTATGCTTAACTAGCTTCTGCCCGCGACTTCGTACGCGGATCCTGTTCGTTCATGGATAAACAGTATCTTATGTCCGCCTCCTGGCTCTAAGCTACCTCCCTACCAATATTCAGCCAAAGGACCATGCGCATTTTGGCCCATCGCTCAACAGCGATGAAAACTATGCCAAATGAAAGCTTTGAGGATGTTATGCATTTCTTATTATGGCAGCTAAGTCGAATTCGAGCGCCAACAAGGTGATTTCGAGCATTGAAAACATATGCACTTACCTAACCTAACATGTGGCAACATTCTCCTAATGATTTGAAACAGGTGTCATTCGAAGCGTGTGGTAGATACGATATACTTTTACTATGGCAACATTCTTCAAATGTGTAAGGTTCACCTGGAATATCTGAAAATGTCAACCTAACCTAACCTGTGGCAACAATCTCCTACTGATTTGAAACAGGTGTCATTCGAAGCGTGTGGTAGATACGATATACTATTACTATGGCGACATTCTTCAAATGTGTGAGGTTCACCTGGAATATCTGAAAATGTCAACCTAACCTAACTGTGACAACATTCTCCTACTGATTTGAAACAGGTGTCATTCGAAGCGTGTGGTAGATACGATATACTTTTACTATGGCAACATTCTTCAAATGTGTAAGGTTCACCTGGAATATCAGAAAATGTCAACCTAACCTAACTGTGACAACATTCTCCTACTGATTTGAAACAGGTGTCATTCGAAGCGTGTGGTAGAAACGATATACTTTTACTATGGCAACATTCTTCAAATGTGTAAGGTTCACCTGGAATATCTGAAAATGTCTACCTAACCTAACCTGTGGCAACAATCTCCTACTGATTTGAAACAGGTGTCATTCGAAGCGTGTGGTAGATACGATATACTTTTACTATGGCAATATTCTTCAAATGTGTAAGGTTTATCTGGAATATCTGAAAATGTCAACCTAACCTAACTGTGGCAACATTCTCCTACTGATTTGAAACAGGTGTCATTCGAAGCGTGTGGTAGATACGATATACTATTACTATGGCGACATTCTTCAAATGTGTGAGGTTCACCTGGAATATCTGAAAATGTCAACCTAACCTAACTGTGACAACATTCTCCTACTGATTTGAAACAGGTATCATTCGAAGCGTGTGGTAGATACGATATACTTTTACTATGGCAACATTCTTCAAATGTGTAAGGTTCACCTGGAATATCTGAAAATGTCAACCTAACCTAACCTGTGGCAACAATCTCCTACTGATTTGAAACAGGTGTCATTCGAAGCGTGAGGTAGATACGATATACTTTTAGTATGGCGACATTCTTCAAATGTGTAAGGTTCATCTGGAATATCTGAAAATGTCAACCTAACCTAACTGTGACAACATTCTCCTACTGATTTGAAACAGGTGTCATTCGAAGCGTGTGGTAGATACGATATACTTTTACTATGGCAATATTCTTCAAATGTGTAAGGTTTATCTGGAATATCTGAAAATGTCAACCTAACCTAACTGTGGCAACATTCTCCTACTGATTTGAAACAGGTGTCATTCGAAGCGTGTGGTAGATACGATATACTATTACTATGGCGACATTCTTCAAATGTGTGAGGTTCACCTGGAATATCTGAAAATGTCAACCTAACCTAACTGTGACAACATTCTCCTACTGATTTGAAACAGGTATCATTCGAAGCGTGTGGTAGATACGATATACTTTTACTATGGCAACATTCTTCAAATGTGTAAGGTTCACCTGGAATATCTGAAAATGTCAACCTAACCTAACCTGTGGCAACAATCTCCTACTGATTTGAAACAGGTGTCATTCGAAGCGTGAGGTAGATACGATATACTTTTAGTATGGCGACATTCTTCAAATGTGTAAGGTTCACCTGGAATATCTAAAAATGTCAACCTAACCTAAGAAGGCTGTAGCAATATTCTCCAACTGATTTGAAACAACCGAGGTTCGGGCACACCGCAATCGCGACGGTAAGACCCCTCTTTGAGGAGTGGCTGGAAAGACGTGGCTTCGTTCAGGAGGTACCTGTGTCGGATAGGGAAGAAAGATACGCCTGGGTGCCACCTGTGAAGATCGCCCGGAGGACACAGTAGGCGTGGGCATGCGGAGAGCGAGTAAAGGGCTACTCGCTGTCCGACCGTGGACCATGCCCGGGTCGACGACTCAAAGATAGTTAGCACAATGACGAGGCCCCCTCACGGAGGGCCGAAGCCTGCCAGGGACTTACTTTAATCACCGTGACCCCGGAACATAAAGGACTATTGAAGGACACCGTGGATTTTAGTCAGTACAAGTTTGACAGACCCTTCTGCCCTGCCCGGGGTGGGAGGCCTCATTTGATGATTTTACCACGATAAAAAAAAAACTGATTTGAAACACGTGTTATTCGAAGCGTGTAGTGGATAAGACATATTTTTATGATCGCTACATCTTCAGACGTGTGGGTTTTACCTGGGATTCCTAGGCTTTTCTTAAACGAACCTAACTAACCCACCTATTTTTAAGTGTGGAAACCCTCATGGGCTTGTTGTGTTGTCAGCGTGGAGAACACGGAAGAGGCATGTCAGACTCGACTGACTAAAACCACTCGGTGTTCCATACTGCAAATCAGTAGGAGAATGTTTCCACAGGTTAGGTTAGGTTAGGTTAGATTTTCAGATATTCCAGGTGTACCTTACACATTTGAAGAAAGTCGCCATACTAAAAGTATATCGTATCTACCACACGCATCGAATGACATCTGTTTCAAATCAGTAGGAGAATGTTGCCACAGTTAGGTTAGGTTGACATTTTCAGATATTACAGGTGAACCTTACACATTTGAAGAATGTCGCCATAGTAAAAGTATATCGTATCTACTACACGCTTCGAATGACACCTGTTTCAAATCAGTAGGAGAATGTTGCCACATGTTAGGTTAGGTAAGGGCATATGTTTTCAATGCTCGAAATCACCTTGTTGGCGGTCGAATTCGACTTAGCTGCCATAATAAGAAATGCATCACATCCTCAAAGCTTTCATTTGGCATAGGTTCCATCACTGTTGAACGATGGGCCAGTCTCCATATATTTCTGCCCGTGGTCCTTTGTTCTGCCGTTCTTGAGTTATAAGTGGTGTAACTAACACGACTTTCTTTTATATATATAGATAGATTTAAAACAAAATTTGATTAAGGGAAAGGCATCAATCGTTCGCTTTTAGCGATAAAGACCGCCAATTGTGTAACCCTATTCCCTAAGCCCTAAATTGGAATCTGTAATTTTTATGGTGATCAAATTACAGATTACAATTCACAATAATATTACATGCTTTTCATGCCAGAAGGATATATAATACTCACCTCTTAAACCAGGTCAAGGTATCCGTTCCGTATGCCATATTTCATTCGAATCCAGACAGAAAAGCGGTGGTGGAATAACAGACAGACTGTCAGAATTACTTTTACATTTTATAATATTACGAGCCACGTCTTGCGGCTTTTAACTGGTAGCAGAAATTGTAGCGTCGCTACTGTTTGCTAAATAATTTTCAAGAGGCATTGCTCTGTACTGTTTATATTTCTTGAAAAACCTACACGATTTTTAAAATTTGTATCGTATATCATTATATTTCAGTTAACATAATACAATTAATCTATTAGTGAAAACCTTTTAATATTTTTTGAAAGTACGGTCAGACTAACAAAGAAACACAGCAGTAGGACTTTTTTATTACTTATGCACAGAAATAAATAAGGATAGAGTATAAAGAATCAAACATGTTTACAAAAGAAGTTAACAAAGTATAAACATTAATAAACACCTCCAGCTATACCCAATTACCCATAGCTAATTTCCGTCCGATCATTGACCATGCTCGACGTCAGCAATTTGATGGGTCCCCGCTTTGAGGGCCAAGGCCTGCCAGGATCACGGGACTGCCCATCAGGTAACCGTAGCCATTAAACGTACGTACAGAACTATTGATTTTAGTCAGTACAAGTCTGACAGATCCACCCGTCCCGCTCCGGAGTAGAAGGACTCATTTGATGATTTTACCAAGATAAAAAAATCTATACTCGTAGCTATAAATATATTCTACTAGCTGAGCCGGCAAACTTCGTAACGCCTTAAAATACTTTTTTACCTTTTAAAAGTTCCCTGGACTTCCACGAATAAGTAAATCAAAACCAAAATTAACCAAATCCGTTCTGCCGTTCTCGAGTTTTAGCGAGACTAAAGAACAGCAATTGATTTTTATATAATTAAGACATTTTTAATTACACCTTTATTATTTTATCTTACTATTTCCCCTACCAGTGTTACACATACAAATCTAAACATAGTATTAATTTAGCTCCTCTGAAGCTAGTGTACAGCTATTTGAAATTCAATTCAGTTACTCAAATTGGGTTTCGTGTCAGGTCTTGAATGCTGATCAGTACAGTTTGTTTGATAATAATTAATGAGACGTGTGCTTCCGAACTAACAAAATGTTTTATAGCAGCAAAGCTACATGATTATGTGGTCCCTGACTTAATGAGGCACAGTGAACGACATTTCTATTTCTACAGTATATTTTTCATTTAATTTATTTATTCGTATAGAATTTGCAAATATCGCGAACAGATTCAGTCAGGTGACACTCAAAAACAGGTTCAGGTGAGTAATAGAAAATTTTCTTCTATACTCGTACAGATTGCTCTGTATAGAAGCTTCTTGAAGCAGTGATGAGCATGTGGTATCGGTCCCGAATTACGAGTTAAACGTTACCATAACACGTTCAAACAAGGGAATGAAAGATACAGCGTCAAACGAGTGGGCCGCAACACGGTGGTCTAATTGGTAAGATGTCTGGAGTACTTATTCAGAAGTCGCGGGTTTGCAACGCATTCGCAGCTAAATTTTTTCTGCCCTCAAACATATTTAAGAGATCGTGGTTTCGCCCCAAGTCAAGCGAATTACTTCATAATTATAATTTATTTGGTCACTGCCCTCAAAACGATGCTGCAAAAAGCTTGAAGAGACCAGCCATTGCTGATGTTTTATAACCAGAAATTCGAAGACATGTGACGTGTACCTCACTAAAGGGTTCGCTTTCAGACAAAATGTGGCCGATTTGTGTCCACATGTGATTACTGTCGCAGTTGAATGTGTTGTCGCTGTCTTTGTCGAGAAGGTTGTGATGTGGTTGCGACATGGCATAGCTGCGATTTGGTCATTGTCGCACAGGCGATAATGATGGCAACATGTTGTCACACGCCTCTATGTGGTTGTGTTTCGTGTGGAACAACCGAGTTGAGTTTAAATGCCGACAGTCATTTATTTTGACGTCAATTGTTAGTAAAAAGGCATAAGAATCAATAAAATAACTAGGTTTACCTTTGAGTTGTGAACTTCTACACCATTACCTAAAATTACATAACAAAAGCTTTTGACCTTTCCAATAAAAGTACAATAATATAAGAAATCTGAATCGCCCATAAAGGTTGCTCAAGGGAAGGTTATATTATTCAAAAAGAAGGAAGGGTCAAGTGGTTGCCGTTCCAATCTCGAGAAGCACTCAAGTTGTTTTCCTATTATGTGACGTATTTCCTGCTACGTACGGTAAGTAACCCTACCCAACGTAAGAGTTTGTTATGTTTTTCTACCGATAATTTATAAAGTAGGTCGTACAACTAACTCTCCTTACATAAGAAGTAAGTGAAATGGACCTTACGTCAAGTTGCGTCCACACAGAGCGAACAGCTTCGCGATGCATTTGCTGCGCGAGGAAACTGCCTCGCGAGGCTGCTCGCTCTGTGTGTACGTGCCTATTGTTTCTTGACCGAGGTAAGTACAATATATGCGAGCAAAACAAAAGCCGACACTGGATGGCTCGTGCGCTGGGTCACTTGACTTTCACAAATTAATGTTAAAAAAAACATTTGTGAAAAAAATATTATAAAAGAAATAATTTTCAGTTTTATATTTATACGTGTGAAATATTTGTTCCGGGTCTAATTATTTATGTTACTAAGTAAGGAAAAAAAGAATTTTTTTACTAGGAATTGGGGGAGGCCTTTGCTCAGCAGTGGGACAGTATAGGCTATTAAAAAAAAAAAAAAAAGTAAAATTTTTGAAAACGCACCCACTATAAGATCAATTTTCTTGTTGGCATATCATTCCAATTACTAAATGGTTTTTCAACACCCACAAACTAGCATAATCAGGTAGGTATATCAAGAATGAAAAAAAACGTAGGTATATCGAAGTAATTTTGATTGTAAGACGAAAACTTTGTTAGTGAGTAGAGAGTAATATCCGGATTGACAAATATTAGGTAACTACGTAATTAACATTTCGTCAAACTAACAATGACGTCCCAAGAGATACAAGTTAGGTATGTACTCATAGTAGTACCAACAAATAAAGTTATTATGTAGTTCTCAACTCAACGGAATTGCAATCACAAATATACTGTACTGAACATAAATTGATTGCGAAGTTTGAGTGACTACAGGCCATTTGTTTGGTCCATAGTTAAACTAACTAAAGCAAATCAAATCAAAGCATTTATTTCAAGGAGGCCAGTTATAGCACTTTTGAAATGTCAAAAGACAAAAATATTTCAAAAATAGTTACGTTAATTAAATAAAAACAGTTCAAAAATAGTTATGTTGCTACAGTCCCAGTCACACGACATAAAAACTGTGAAAGCACCGTAGATGCCCGTTCCAAGAAGTAGAATCTCTATGGAGAAGAACGGGCAAGAAACTCCATGGACACTCTTTGTAGATCGCCAAAAATTATTACAGAACCTTTGTTACATCATTCCTTTAAGATGGTAAATTATGTGAGAGCTACTGTTAAAATCCCTTATTGCTAAATCAATGTTTAAAAAATCTTAGGATTTATGAAGTTTGTTTAACTAATGATCATACGACGCGACCTAAATATTATAAAACTTGTACACACGGTTACACATCAAGTTATGCAAAACCAGTATTAGCTGACCGTTCATTGTGTGCAAAAATTGTACGTAGTGAGACCAACAAAAACTGTTTTTTAATAGCTTGATATGTAGCCTTGTGTACAAGAAGTAAACCTTTAAGTTGCAGTTATGGAAAAATAAAGTGTTAATAAATATGTAGAACAAAATAAATAATGATTTATCCTTCTGATCTATTTTTATAGTTTTATATTTAAGTTTATTCGTTCTTAACTTATTTTGCCTATTATTAATTGACTGTTATAATGCACAAATTAATTAAATAAGTTGGTAAACAACATGTGGATCAAACAACACTATAAATTAAAATAAGTTAATAACTTAAAAATTAAAATATAAATATGTAAAGAATTTGTTTTTAACCAACCAATCTCTTGTGAACACATATTACGTAAACGAAAGACAGCAGCAAAAATAAATAAATAAAATATAGCAAAATAACTCCAATATATTATGTAGTGGCCTGTAAAATATTCTTTATATAAAATGCCTGCAATGAAATTCTTCAGCAAGCACTCAGGCAGTCTATAACCAGGACGGAATTTTCAAACTTTTGAAAACTAACTAAACAAAATTAAAAAACTTGTGACACGGACGAAGGATTCCGTACCATTATCTATAAAAACGGCAAAAAATTATGACTGTTGTATGGGAGACCCTTATATGTATAACATAAATATATATTTGTTTTTTTTTTATTATGTGTTATTAAAGCGGCAACAAAAATGCATAGCCTGTGAAAATTTCAATAGTCTACCACGATTTATGCGATTTAGCCTCGTGACAGAAGGACAGACGTCTGTCTGCTAAACAGCGAAGTCTTATTAATATAGGGTCATGTTTTAACCTTTTGAGTACGGAACCCTAAAAATTCAGTCACAGCAAGGAAGGAAGAAATTGTAAAGTACAAACTTATAAAACATTTTATGGAACGGCACTACCAGATTGAAGCGTGTTTTCAAACTTAGAAAACAAATTATTGCAAGCTTTCTACATAGAGGGATTCAACGAATATAAAACATCCTTTTAAACCCTGGGTGAATTGAAAACGGGAAGGATGACTGCTACTGCTGACGATACATAGCATATATAACCATCTACCAAACTCAATTCTTGAGATTAGTGATACAAATATATTTAAAAACAATGTAAAATCACTTTTACTAAAAAAAGCATATTACTCTGTCACTGAATATTTACAAGATAAATTGTAGTGTTACTTCTAATGATAATATTCTTAAAAATTGTCGGTTAAATCAATTTTCGTAGATAACCGTGTAATTTATAATATTGTATTTATAGTGGAATATAAATGATATTATTTTTTGTGTTTTGTAAATTTGCATGCCTTACGGTAGGATATGGCTAAAGGACACTATTTTCTTTACCTTTAAGCTCTTATGTATAATGTACCCATATTCGCAAATGAATAAATGATTATGATTATACAAAGTTGGATTATTGTTCGTGTACCGAATACTTACAACCTACTTCGTTGCCCAAAGGGTGCTTCCAAACTTGAGCATTCACTTGTAATGGAGCATTCTTACGAATGTTATATTACAGAAAATCAAACGAGAGCGTCAGAATCAGACAATCTTTACGAAGAAATTTTCACCGAGTATAGCGTTCCCTAAAAAGATGGTTGGATGAATGATGAAAGATGAATGAATAGAAATTCATTGATCAGTTCGATAAAATAAAAATGGCGAATGCTTGACGTCCTGTTACAAGTGAATGTTTAAGGGCCTATGCACACCACGTTTTTTAAACGCGCCGTCGACGCGCCTTTTGGAAACGCGTGTCGACGGCGCGTTTATAAAACGTGGTGTGCATAGGCCCTAAGTTTCTCAGCACATTTATATTTTCAACTGAATTTATGATGCACGAAGTATAGGAGAATATAAGCATATATAAATAGAAGAAGAATATATAAATAGAAGCTAGCTAAACGGGCTATCTCGGCCCCGGAAAAACTGCCCTGCGGGTCAAATGTCCACTTTTTGAAATGTGCATGAGTAGATTCTAAATAGCTCACTCAGAATATTGGTAACGCATGACCGTCTCTCAAATAAAACGACTAGAGGTCGCATTTCCGTTCAAAAATAGCTCGTAAATCATAAAACATATGAAGCAGAAAGTTCACGCAAGTAGCCTTAGGCTAAATGTACGCTTGATTGATTACTTCGAATGCCTTCATGGTGTATCGGATATTGAATGTATGGTAATTGGTATTTATTACGGCTGCTTACTTTGAACAGAGACTGTAGGCTTTTAGGTTGAGACTACATAGGTACTGTAGCGTGTAGCATGGGATCGTATAAATAAAAACGGATACTAGTTAATAATTAATAAATTATATTTTCAACTTAGACGCACATTCTTCACAATTGTTTTACTTGGAAGGAAATAGACAATTCTACGTATTATTTTCAAAACTCATTTGAACGGCTTGATTCAGCCTTGCTTACCAAAAGTATTTGAGGTTAGTTCTCACAGTAAAACTCTACAGGACTTACTTACATTTGTTTAATAGTGGCCCCATGTTCCCACTACCGGGCAAAGGCTTCCCTTTCTCCTTACAAACCTCTCTATTTGGGCAACATTTGAACTTACATACAAAAGTCACACCCGGGAAACATCTAGGTATATCTTCTGTATCTTCTTCTATCTATATCTATATCTATTCTATTCTATCTATCTATCTATATCTATCTATCTATATCTATCTATCTATACATATAATAAAACTGTAGAAAAGTTATTTTTGTACATTAAAAAAAAACTCAAAAAATATAGCCAGAGTATTAAAGGACAACCAATAGAACCCATTCCTAGCATTTTTAGAATTTTTGTCTGTTTGTCTGTTTATCTGTTTGTCTGTGTATTTGTCCAGGTATCACATAAAATGTACGAAATTAATGTAGATAACTTTTATACACAACGATTAAGCGTAACTTGGAGAGGAATTTAGTTTTTGTTTCATTGGAATCGGTTCAGTCTATCAAAAGATATTTGAATTTAAAGTGTTTCAGAAGTAAAATTACGGGCGCACTTTGGTCTCACACATTGATTTCGTACGTCAGTCGCGCCATCTAACTTCAAATAGAAAAACTACATCGGAGGGGAGTGGAACGGAAGGGAGTGGAGTGAAGTGGAGTGCATAGAGCGGGGCATTAGGAAAAATAGTTCTACATAAACCTGGAATAGAAGTGTCAAATATTCTTGATAAATCTTAGAAAATTCTAAATACAGGGTTTATATGAAAAACGTGGCCAGAATTAAGCGCTTCGAACTAAAAAAACACATTGTTCGATTCCGACATCCACGCGAACGAAGTCGCGGGCACAGCTAGTATAAAATAAAGTTGCGTGCACGAATCAATGAACACGTAGCATAACAAATATTAGCTCGTACGCAAACCACATCGTCAAAATATGTCGAATCAATTTCATATTTTGGGCATTTTGTGGTACTCCATAATGTATTATTTAATCTGCTGTCACTGAATTCTGTAGTTTTATCTAGTTGAACACTTTTTATCGTGGTAAATCATCAAATGAGTCCTCCCACCCCGGGCAGGGCGGGAGGGACTGTCAGACTAATACTGACTAAAATCCACGGTGTCCTTCAATAGCCCTTTATGTTCCGGGGTCACGGTGATGGTATAAGTCCCGCGACCCCGGAACACTTTTTCTAGTTGAACACTTGTCTAAAAAAATGTGACTGCATAACGGACCTTATTTCAACGTCATAATCTGACATTTTTTAGATAAGTGTGCAACAGACGTTTAATAGTTATTTTCATCCCCCCATCTCGGAAAGGGTACTTTTATTCTTCGATATCTGACAGTAAAAGCCGTTTTTATCCTCAAGTGAGTAAAAGCCGTTTTTATCCTCTAGTGAATAAAGTAAATTTGAATTTAGAACATCGTATGAACAAAAGAGTAGCAGCAGTAATGGCGGCCGGTGACCACAACAGCTGATCGCTTGCTGTGGTGCCCACTTGACGTTCGAAGGTTGTCGAGGAAACAAATTCTATTTTTAAAATTTGATGTGGTACACAGGTGGGAAAGCAGAGTACGCTCCTCGGGTGTAAGGCTGCGTTGCCTTGGGCTAACTTGAATCCCTCGCTTCACTAAGGATTTTTAACTTTATTCCCTCGTTTCTTTCGGGTGTTAACACTTGAACCTTCTCGCTGCGCTACGGATGGAGGTTCACCCCAGAATCCTTAGTATCGCTTCGGAATTCAATACGCCTCCCTTGGAGCGTAATCTACAATTATTTTGTTAAAATCTCAGACCCGAAACATTCTTGGCTCAGTACTTTGTTTTACCTTTTTTATTTGCTTTGTGCGGTTTTCCTTTCACGTCTTATTGTTATGTTATGACAAACCAAGATAAAAATAAGTAACTTAATAATACTTTATACGACTTTATAATCAACCTGTGTCGATACTCTTGCGCCATCCCATCTTCCAAGTTCATCGTGCTCTGCTGGCGCTGCTGCTGCGGTTGCTGAGAACCTCAAGCGGCGGAAATATAGTAACTTGAGTAGTAACTATATTTTTGCGCCGTTTGGGGTTGAAACTTTGGGGCCATGGGGTCCGAGTGCTCACAGCCTCTTCAGAGACCTTTCCAAAAGGCTAGTTGACGCTTCCCGTGACCCAAGAGCTGGCTTTTACCTTGGTCAGAGGCTAAGCTTAGCCATTCAAAGAGGCAACGCCGCCAGTCTCTTGGGCACTTTACCGGCTGACAGCGTTGAGGAGGAATTTTTCGATGCTTTGTAATATTTTAATTTAGTTTTTGGTTTATGTACAGTGTATTTTTTTTTCTTTTCTTGTTTTTTTTTAAATTAATTAGGTGTAATTTATTTATTTTTGTAATACCTAGTGTTAAGATGACTTTGAATTAGATATGCAAATATATATACCTCTTTTTAAAAAATAATAATAATAATACTTAGGTAATAGTTTTCAACTACTACGTAAGTATTATTTTTTGTTTTAATTTAAAAATTATTCTGTTCTATAATAATGTCTTAGTTAATACCTAAACTGAAATAAAAGCCTATCTTGTGTTTGTACAATGTACATCTGTTTTTATTTGTTTTTGCATTTAGTCATTTCCTCGCTGAGGTGGGATGAAAAGTTACGTGTTGCACTCGAGTGCAAAGATTTTTCACCTTGTGCTCTTTTGATTCCCTCGCTATCGCTCATGATTCTAATTTTGAATCACTCGTTGCACTCGTGATTCAATTTTAGAATCATTCGCTTGCTCGGTCATCAAAATTGAGCACGCGGATAAAAATCAACTTTGCACTCTTGTATAACAATAGTTATTTGTTATACAAGAGTGCAAAGTTGATTTTTAACCGCGTGCTCATGTCATGCCCTCGAGTGCAACACGTAACTTTTCATCCCACCTCAGCGAGGAAATGACTAAATGCAAAAACAAATAAAAACAGATGTACATTGTACAAACACAAGATAGGCTTTTATTTCAGTTTAGGTATTAACTTTGACATTATTATAGAACAGAATAATTTTTAAATTAAAACAAAAAATACTTAGTTAGTAGTTGAAAACTACTACCTAAGTATTATTAAGTTACTTATTTTTATCTTGGTTTGTTATAACATAACAATAAGACGTGAAAGGAAAACCGCACAAAGCAAATAAAAAGAGGTAAAACAAAGTACTGAGCCAAGAATGTTCCGGGTCTGAGATTTTAACAAAATAATTGTAGATTACGCTCCAAGGGAGGCGTATTGAATTCCGAAGCGATACTAAGGATTCTGGGGGTGAACCTCCATCCGTAGCGCAGCGAGAAGGTTCAAGTGTTAACACCCGAAAGAAACGAGGGAATAAAGTTAAAAATCTTTAGTGAAGCAAAAGAAATTTGATTTTACCACATCAAATTTTAAAAATAGAATTTGTTTCCTCGACAACCTTCGAACGTCAAGTGGGCACCACAGAAAGCGATCAGCTGTTGTGGTCACCGGCCGCCATTACTGCTGCTACTCTTTTGTTCATACGATGTTCAAAATTCAAATTTACTTTATTCACTAGAGGATAAAAACGGCTTTTACTCACTTGAGGATAAAAAACGGCTTTTACGGTCAGATATCGAAGAGCAAAAGTACCCTTTCCGAGATGGGGGGATGAAAAAGTTTTTGTAGTACCACGGAAAGAGCTTCATAGATTGTTGTTTGCTACAACTATTGATGCAAAACATTGTCAATATCTCTGACTTACTAAAAGAAACGGCTATTAATAACACACAATCATATCCAACTATTCCTGATAGCTCCAGTTCCCGATCCTTATCCTAAAGACATAATAAACTCACTTACAACTATAACTAGCCCGAATTACTTCCAAAACCTATTAGGGTCACAAAAAGTTTGGATATCATTTAACAAGTCGGCAATCCAAGAGTAATTTACTGTAATTTGTAACCGCTTATGAAGCTCTTTCGAAATAAAGTTACGATGTTGGCTAAACAGGACGGACAGACTCAAAGGTGGTGCTCACACGAGACCCCTCGATCGCGCGGTTGCACGGAGATGGCGAAGTGAATGTATTTTCTCTTGAAGTATGGGGAAATAGAACCATTTAGACTCATATTCATACATATAGAGACGATTTTTTAGCGTGGTAACTTCATCAAATGAGTCCTGGAACCTAAGGCAGAGCGGGAGGGACTGTCAGACCCGTACTGACTAAGATCCACGGTGACCTTCAATAGCCCTTTCGTTCCAGGGTCTTGGTAATTCGTGACTCCCGTGACCGCATACATGACCTGGAACAACTATGTGCGGGATTCGAAGTCGCAGCGCAGCAACCCACGGTTTGTAAAGGCGTAGCGCATATCGGTTTTCCAGTGCGTCTGCATATCTAACTCTTTAGTTGCATAATAATTATTATAACATACCAAAACGTGCATACAGACAGCATAATTGTAGTACCCATACCAGAAAACTGTTTAAACTTTCTAACTGCATACCAATGTTTAAGGCATCCACGAATTTTAAACAACGATCGCGCGAACGTGCGCTCTTTTGTGAGAATAGCCTTAAACGAGATAAACATTATAACTCCATTAGAGATAGCAAAGGCATGAAATACATCTAAGAGACGGAGATTTTAGTAATTGATGATAGATTAATGAGAATCTTCGTAACGTAATTAGTAAAAGAAAGCTAGATGTTTTCTTGAATGATGGTACTTAGGTATTCGTCCAGATTTCGGGCACGAATGCCGCAATGGACATCGACACACGCATAATCACTAGATTTAATAAGTGATTGTAGTCATTTTTGGTCTCATTCTTGAGAAACTTGTGAAAAGGTCAGACTAACAGCGAAAGCAACTTATTTTGAACACTCGGCCTTCCATACTTACCTTCCATACTTGTGGGAAAGAACACTTTCGAAAGAAAGTTTAAGGAAAATGGACTATTTAATACTTTTATCCATTACCTACGTTTTCCAAGTATAATTTATCAGGATTCAGAATGAATGTCTTAGGCCGCATTCGCGGTAAGTCCCCGCGGTCTGGCCAACCGTAGATAAAATTATCCTTGACTTGTTTGTATATTTTTACGGCGCAAAATCCAAATCTTCGTTTTTGTGGCCACGAGGTAACCGGTAGCTAAAAAACCCTAATTAATGCAACGATCACATTTAATTTCAACTCAAAATTTAATATTGCGATCTCATTACGATTATCATAGATTCAAATATCATTAAGGATTACATAATTGGATTTCAGCAAGTGTGGCTTTGACGTCATTCGCAAAATCGCCACCACTTTACCGATCCATAATTCGTTAGCATTTGCATATTCCAAATTATCTAAATAATGAAAATTATTACTGGGAATCAATTTAATATCGGTTTTGCATAACAGCTGTCGATAAAAGCAATTTGGTTTCTATTTCACTATGTAATACCTTGTGTTGTTGTATAAAAGGTATCTTTGTACCGGTATTATATGGAGCGGAAAAGAGATTATACTTAGTAGGAGGATAAACCCAGACACACCCTATTATGTTGTCCTCACATTGAATAATAAAATTATTGTTGTTCTGTAGCTACGAGCTACCGCTATGCCTTTAATGTCCTTCCAGGGATATTATGTTTTTCTTTTCATATGTTATTTGAATGATTACGTTTATTTATCTTCCCTTTTGTTAGTAAACATGTTTATTGGTAACCTCTGACCTAGAAGGAATAAGGCCTGAACTTCAAACAATATCATGGAGATATCGTCTTCGAATGAAAGCGCTGGTTCAGGGGCTCAGGTCAAGTGTACGTACACAAGTGCGTCTAGAATCCGGGCCTCAAGACATTCTCCAACAATCTCGCATCACTGATAACAGTCTCATGAGAGGATACTCCTTGTATCTTCACCAGATTTAACTACAAAAGTCAACAGAATTGGGAGATTGAATGAGCACAGAGATTTGGGTAATTTTGTGGCTTGTAACAACTTTTTGGATAGGTATTTTATTTATTTTTTGTATATCTTGGTTTGATTTGATTCTAACTTCACTATGTTTTATCTGAATGAAAACAAGTTATTAATCAAGTTATAAAATAACGTCTGTTTATGCGAAAATTACTGCCTCGATCTGTTTACAAGCGTGACTATTGAGAATGTGGTCCTAGATTCGATTCCCAGATGGTGCAAAATTATTCTTTATTTTACATCAGGATTTTTTAACACAACTATGCACCTTCAAAATATCTATTATTCAGGATTCAAAAGCACGAAACCATAACTTCGATTCGGTTAAAAAATTCCTATTTAAAAAAAAAACCCACGCTATATGTTTCATATCTGTTCACATTTTTAATACAACAGTCACTCAGCAGTTGTAAAATATTTATTTGTAACTAGCTTCTGCCCGCGACTTCGTACGCGGATCTTGTTGCTTATGCCAGCGACAATGGGGTCGGCAAAATAAGCATGATTTCAAAGAAGAAAAGGTTAACTTAAGTTTCGAATACAGTCATCGCCTTGAAGATTGATCAGTTTTTTTTCAATTATACGTTTTTCTTATGTTTGCTTATGTTTGTCTTTTCCGTGGATTACTGATACGATCAAACTTATGATGCGTTTACGTGACAAAGCGTTAAGTAGTTACAGACAATTGAAATCCGATTCCAAGAAAAGATACTACAAAGATTTAAAACATTTGGTTATTAGCGCATTGCATCAGGAAAAAATTGCATATTTCAAACAAAACATTAATAATAAAATACATGACCCTAAATTGCTTTGGAAAAACTTGAAATCCACCGTTTTACCCTTTAGTACTAGACAAGACCTTCCGTCGCATTTTATAGATCCAGACTTGATTAATAAAAACTTCTTAATTGTTCCTGGGAATCCTGTGGCATGCTCATCGCTTGTTAACTACTATGATAACCATAAACATAGTGAAGCCATTTTCAAAATTAATCAGGTAGAGCAAAACGAGGTCTTACGTATTATATCTGGTCTGAAAAGTAACGCTGAAGGCTTTGATAACATTACTCTAGACATGATTAAAATGACATTGCCGCATACATTAAATATTATAACAGACATTATAAATCGTTCGATTGAGACCTCTACGTTCCCCGATCAGTGGAAGATTGCTTCGGTCAGCCCATTGCCAAAAAAATCTAATCCGTCTAGTTTGAAAGACTTACGCCCCATTAGTATACTACCATGTCTGTCTAAAGTACTAGAAAAAATCGTCAGTCGACAGCTTACGGTATTTCTTGAACAAAACGACATTTTACCAGATCTTCAATCAGGATTCAGAAAACAGCGCGGTACATCTACTGCTTTGCTAGACGTAACTGACAACATACTAGCTGCCCAAGACAAGGGAATGTGCACATTATTGGTCCTGCTCGATTTTTCCAGGGCGTTCGATGCAATTAACATTCCGCTATTATTATCGAAGCTGAATTATTACGGCTTTGACCCTCAAACTCTGCAATGGTTTCGTAGCTATTTGAGTAAAAGGGAACAATTAGTTGACCTCCGTCTAAGTGATGGTAAAACTGTTAGATCTGCTCCCCTTCCCGTGGAAAGAGGAATCCCGCAGGGCTCCATTTTGGGTCCCATTCTTTTTATTCTGTACTGTGCGGACATAATATCATGCCTCCAGAATTGCAAGTATCATATATACGCCGACGATGTTCAATTATACATCTCATTTAGGCCAGAAGAGTACCATAGCGCTATAAAGCATCTTA
The DNA here is from genome assembly GCA_028554685.1 of Agrotis ipsilon. Classification (NCBI taxonomy): domain Eukaryota; kingdom Metazoa; phylum Arthropoda; class Insecta; order Lepidoptera; family Noctuidae; genus Agrotis; species Agrotis ipsilon. The sequence goes on from CM052967.1 coordinate 9,710,756, forward strand.
ACGAGGATCTCGAACGAATTGCTGTCTGGTCTGAGAAGAACTGCCTGTCGCTAAACCCCACGAAAACCAAGTATGTGTTATTTGGCACTAAACAAAAGCTTGCCCGACTGCCTATGACTTTTGACTTAGAACTAATGGGGGAGCCAATCGAACGAGTATACGAGGCGCGAAATCTAGGACTAACCATGGACAATGACCTACGGTTTGAGAAACACATAGCAGAGTCAGTAAGGAATTGTTTCTACCGCTTGAAAATTTTATACAAGATGAGGCCCTATCTATCCGAATCACTGCGGGAACAACTCGTTGAAACTTTAGTCTTGTCTAAGTTGAACTACGCTGATACTGTCTACGGCCCGCGCCTGCTGGCCCGTACGGATAGGCTAATACAAAGAGTACAAAACGCGTGCGCTCGGTTCTGCTACAATATTCCTCGCAGAAGTCATGTAACGCCCTATCTTAATAAACATTTTATCCTTAAAATGAAGTCCAGGCGTAAACTACATTTAGCGTGCCTACTTTTCGGTGTTGTTAAATATAAAAAACCGGATTACTTATATAACAAATTAAATTGGATAGCAAGTAGAAGAGAGTGTCAAAGGAGACAATGTTCGCAACAACTTTCGACTCAAACACACAACACAGCCGCTTTTAGAGGGAGCTTTCGATATGCAGCTTCCAAAATATGGAATAACCTGCCACCACCAATCAGATCAACAAACACCATAGGCTCATTTAGAAGACAGTTGCGGCAGTATCTGGTGGAGGAACAACGTAAACTGGACATGGTCGCACTGAATGTCTCGATTATCTGATGTACTTGCCTAGCCACACACTAAAGTAACTCGAGCATGCTGCTGTTTTATGAATATGCATAAATAACTGAGGTCACCCCGTCAACTCCTGTAGATTTTCACTTGCTCAGGCGCAGCTGTATAAATCTCATTTCATGATCGGTGCGAGTGTTCTTAACAGGTGGTCGCAACTGCTCCCGCCTGGCCGCTTCGTTCCATCGCGTTGTGGGAGATCTGTAGCAAAAAAAAAAAACACACTATAACAACCGCTTATCTCTGAACTACTATTAGATAATAGTATGCATGGCTACAGCGAGTCCTTAGACTTACCTAATGTGTCTGACCTGCTTGCATGCGGCTGGAACGAACGATGCAACAGTTATCATTGCCACCTTTTGTTCTCATCGTTGATCAGGTTTGACCATCGGTGGTTCTTGCTTTTTTTATAAGTTGACATCCCCAGCTAAACTGCAAGAGGGTAAAATAAATTAGTCCCTTTAAACCTTGTTTCACCTGCTGCATACATGAAATGATATTTAATTAAATAATCTATATCAATATTGGCTTACCTTCCATACTTCAACGTGTTTCAAATTTTTGTACCCAATTTTAATTCACATCTATAAATTATCTTCCAGAAATATATTTGAATAAATAAAATGATCTTAAAAACAAGTCTGGATATTATGTCCAGTGCTCTGCGTACGAGATCTGTTGCGTAATGAGCCTCCTAGCTACGAATTTAGGTAACTGTATTAGGCACGTAAACAAGAAGTCTGGCAACGCGCGAAACAGGTTTTTTTGTTAACTCATTAGGTGTTATCGTCCTGCGTCCGTCCTATATTTGTTTATGTTTTTAGATTATTTTTTACTACCTACCCTATATTTATTATCTTGTAGGTACATGTATATTTAATTTATTTTCTACATTCATAATTATATTTGTTTTCTAAGTTAATATAAGTATTTATGTACATATTTCACAACACACACATAGGTAGCACGATTGGATGTTTTAAAGCTGCTTTGCGTCCGTCACGTCACCGTCCAGGTCCAGTTGAAAACCAGCGTCGAGCACTTAGCTGCTCGACAATTTGCTGAACTGGACCCATTTGGCGTAGCCGTGGGACACACAATGTTATATTATTTGCTGTTATATTTACTGTTTTAATGTTATACAACTATCTTTTATTCACTATTTTTTTTCTTCTTTTATTTGTTTATGTTGTGTGTACCGGCTACTCAAATAAACGTTTTTTCTTCTTTCTTTCTTCTTCTTCTTCCATATATGATTACTTCCCAGAATTGTTGAAAGGAGTCTTCAACATTTTTCGATATTCCTCATAGTTTCGAAGATAGCCATCTACGCCAAGTTGAAAAAAATCCCCGGGCAGGGCGAGAGGGACTGTCAGACTTGTACTGACTAAAATCCACGGTGTCCTTCAATAGCCCTTTATGTTCCGGGGTAGTGGTGATGGTATAAGTCCCGCGACCCCGGCAGGCTTTAGCCCTCTGAGAGGGGGCCCCGTCATTATGCTGACGCTCTTTAAGTCATGGTCGGACGGCGAGTTGCCCTTTACTCGCCGCCCGCATGCCCGCGCCTATGGTGGCCGGAGATCGTCTTGTGACGTCCGACGCCGTGGGCGTCCACCACGGCGGGGTAGCTGGGCTCTTGGAGTTCCACATCAGGTGTTCCAGATCTTCAAACTAATTCTCTCAGCAGAAAATGCTCATCACGTGGAACAATTTTTGCTATCGCACCATTTTTGTATCTCTTATAGTTTAGCTGGTCTGTTGCGGTTCTGCGCCAGTTGTTCAAGTTTTCAAAATAAATTATAGCCTATGTTTTGACCAGACTTAATACCTATATAACAAAAAAAGAATCATTCAAATCCGCCCAGTACTTTTTGAGTTTATCCCGGACATACATACAGACAAACAGACAAACAGACAAACAGATAAACAGACAAACAGACACACAGACAAAAATTCTGAAAAATATATTTTTGGCTTCGGTATCGATTGTAGATCACACCCCAAGTATTCTTTTAAAAAAATATTCAATGTACAGTTTTGACTTTCCTACTATTTTATTATATGTATAGATAAACCGTTGAACGTTTTCGTTGAAGCAATCATTTTGTCTGATTACTGCAATCATTTGAGAGAATTGAAAACAATAAAATGTCCATTGTCTGGGTGCAAAGGACCTTTAAAACATTGGAGTAGTTTGATGCAGCAATTGGGCTGTGTCCTTTGTTTTCAGATATATTTTTTTGGGTTTAGAATTAATATGGTGCAGAAAAAAAGTCTGCCAAGATAAGTTTATTAAGTTTTTTCGAGCAAATCAAACGCATGGAAAATGCTTTTATTATATCTTTGTATTTGTAGTAATCATGAAAAAAATACGTTAATTTTGTTAAGAAGGAAATTGAAGTTTCCTGTATGAGGATTGTCAGTGCCAGTCTTATCAAAATATTTTGATCACAGTTCACCGTTAATCAAAAAAACACTTTTGATTTTTTGGGTTGTCTTTGGGTCTGAAATCATCAAATGAGTCCTCCTGCAATGCACTGCATGGTGGTTTCGTCAGTTAAGAAGCCCGACAGTCCATATTCTGTGCAACCCAAACCAGAGCGGGAGGACTCATGTCGTGACCTTGCAAGACACTGAAGTGAACATAAAATGCAAACTACTTTAAAAGAAAGACAACTTACTCAACCGTCTGTCTCGTTCTCTCATGGTTAAAGTTTTAATTGTAATTTCAGACACAGGGCGTAGAAAGTGCGAGACACAATCTCATTATCCCGCCATCATATGGAATAGCTGGCACCGCAAAATGAGACAATAAGTTTTCAAATTTGTGGGCACATAAGAGTAAATTAAGCTGAACTTAAAAGATTTTGAAACATTTGTGGTGGTGACGTGTATGAAATGTTTAATTAGATAATATTAAATCTTTTTTTTTGGGAGGAGATAAAAAGTAATACCGCTGAGTGGTTTTTAAATTAATCACTGTGTATTAGGTATTTTCTTAATTATGTAGGTAATAAAATGTATATCACTTACATACCTAATTACTTAATTTATAAACTAAAAATTAACATTATATCCACACTGACAAACACATCCCACATGATCCTAAAACCAAAAAATCATGTAATGTTATTAATTGCGCTATTATGTCTCAACAGTGGACATACATGCACATGTTAACTGCGAACATGAAACTCTTACATTTACCAAAACTACAAACGATCTTCTTTGCATTCAGGTAATAAGAATTCAAAGTTTTCAACCAACAAAGTTGTAAAGAACAGTGAAACTATCACTTGTTGCTATCCGTGACTTTGAGTGATACCGATGCAATTAAAGTTGGTAAGAAAGTAAGTACTTGAGCTCTAGTTAGTTAAGTCTATAATTATCTTACTGTAAACTTTGTTGAGCTGCTTTCTGATTAAAAAGTATGGAAAAACTTTAAATTTTATGACGACTAGAGTTCATGAACACGTTTTGGTCGGGCTATGATTGAATAGATGTATATTTATGTCTATGGCATATGCATAGAACATGGATAAGTTCTATATGTATGGCATATGCCGCTGTTTAATCAACTCAGCCTATCACAGTCTATTGCTGGAGATACGAGTCTCCCAGATCGCCTCTTAAGATCTAGCAGTGGGGTGAATATTTATATGGCATATGCATAGATCATGGATGTTGTTTAAGGCATATGCTGCAGATCAATCAACTCAGCCTATCAAAGTCCAATGCCAAAAATAGGCATCTCCCAGATCGCCTCTTAAGATCTAGCTGTGGATGCGCCACACTTGCCTTTATGCGTGGTGTTTACTCCAGGACTCGTCTGCTCCTGATCCTGCGATAATACTCCTAGCCCATATGCATCCCAAGTGACCAAAAGTGAGTTTGGATTCCTTAGGTCTACTCTACGAAGTAGTAAATTGGACTAACAAGAACCTCATGGCTCGATAGATGACAAGACGAACGTGACTCGAACCTTTTCTTTCACGATTTAATTCTCAATGAATTTTCACTTCTCTGAGCCTGAAATCAAAACTCAATTCCCACTGTCCTCCCTAAAACAATTTAATCTCCTATAAAGTCCAGCATCACATAAAACGAATAATAACTTAAAGAGTCATTGTCTCCCAAACGATGTAATCTTATTGGAGCCATTAAAGTCTCCGGCGCGAAACTTAATGTCGGAAAACACGTAATTTGAATAAGTGGGGTGTAAGCCTATATACAGTGGCCCACACTGGCCCAGACTGGCCCACCTCAGCAATAAATCGCTTCATGGATGAGTTGTCTATGGAGCAATTTGTAAACATAATAATCCACCTTTCGCATTTCCGCTATTAATTGTAGTCTAATTGTATGAACGAATCGCCGTTTTGGGGATATAGCGAGTAAAGCGATGCTTTTTTGTTGTATTAAAAACATTTTCTGTGTGTTTTCGAGTGGAAATGTTTCTGTTTTTGAGTTCCTACTGAGAGGATGATTTTGACATTTGTCCAAAGTTTTATTGGAAGTTAGTTCAGCTATTTATGAACGTGTTATTCCGTTAATTCAGAAACTCTTTGCGATGCGATGTGAAGAGGCGAAATAAAGGGTGATCTAATCACCCTTTACTCGATGCGGTGCAGGTGGGCAGTACTAGACCTTATTTTCAGCAATTTTAACCCCGGCCACCAACGGTCCAAACTGATTGGCTTTGGAGTTGGGGAACATTAAAGACTTTTGGAAATTTTCCACCCCTCCCTTATTGATAGAAATAAACGATGGTAACCACTTAGAATACATAATTATCTGATAGAATATGAACGACTGAATCTAGTGAATACAAGTTTGATGTAAAACTAATCATACTTGGGAAATGAAGTATCATAAAATTTCTTGCGCAGTTCTCTGAAAACTTCCCCTAACTTTCAAAGCATATTTCTCAAAATAAATGTATGACACACTCAAAAATAACCTACATAATTATATCGATTTCAGAAATTTATTCTCTTAACGTCAGTTAATTAAAAAAAATGAAAGCTCATTAAAACCGTTTTTTAAATTACATAGCAATGAATCGTGTAGAATATATCTTGTCTAACTTCCTTTGTCCAATTATTTTTTTAAATATAATTATAGATTTTGTTTTCCTAATAATAAAAAGTACCTACTTTTATAACTGTCATAAATAAACGATCGCTATTTCTGACTTATCAAACTTTCCGTTCTTTGATTCTTAACGAGATAGGACAAACAAGTTCAGTATTATTTATATACCAAATATTTTGACTATAATTCAAATATACCATAGAAGTATTTCACGTTATCAAAAGAAGTCTATGTATGGATCAAATACGTTTAGGAATCGAGTTCCTGATCGCTGTATACGTACATATTTGTTGATTTGTTTGCTTTTCATTTGAAATTCCTGGAAGAAATGGTGTATTCCGGTTCGTTCCATTGACTTTGGCGCCTCGTGTGATGAACGAAAATGTAAAAAAATAATATTTAATCAATTTCCGAACGGCGGTTTCGGGAATTTAGACGGACGAATGGGAATGTGTTTTTAGATTAGTGCCGTTCGTTCCACTGAATAATACGGTATTTTACTGCATAAATAAATTGAAAATCTATTTAGTCCGTCGGTAATAATACAAAAAAATAATGGACACGTATTTTTTTGTTTTTTTAAAACAATGAATATTGACAAAGATAAATCGCTTCCGAATTCGGGAGTGGGTACTTTTTTTTATCGTGGTAAAATCATCAAATGCGTCCTCCCACCCCGGGCAGGGCGGGAAGGACTGTCAGACTTGTACTTGTACTACTACTGTAGAAATAAGACCCGCGACCCCGGCAGGCTTTGGTCCTCTGTGAGGGGGCCCCGTCATTTGCTGACAGCTCTTAGAGGCGCGCGTGGAATACGACGCGTCGACCCGGGGGGAGTGGGGGCTTAGACGAGATTACGCTTGTAAAATTGTACCGTCTGAGTGACGTTTTGTGATTTTTAGAAGTGTTGTAAATCTTCGTCAATTTTGGTTTGTGTGACAAATGAAAAAATACGGGTCTAATATTTTTTGATAATCTATATTTCGGCCTAATAAAAAAAATGAGTAAAATACCCTATTGTGTACATACATCCAAACGTCAATGTAATAGGTGATTTAGATGTATTTATTTAATAGGTTATTGAAGAATTCTTACAAGGTGTCTTAAAAGGAATTGCCTCTGACTAAAAATATAGCCGTTTAAAGGGGTTATTTTCCATAAACGGCTATATTTTTAGTCAGAGTCAATTCCTTTTGTACACATATGCAGCTAAACCAACCGTCAGGAATCACAAGTCGTAAGTATGGGTACGATTTTAGCCAGGCTTACTTAGCGTAATTTATTTCATCAATACAGCTCTCTTGCAGCCAAATGACAAGCCAAATGACAAGGCTGAAGATTAACGACGGCAGCATCATTTCGACGAAACCGGAGATCCTAAGAGAGCTTGAGAGGTTTTACGGACAGTTATACACATCTACACTACAACCCAGTGTCGGTACAGCTCGAGACGCAAGAGCTAAACTAACTCGGCACTACACTGAGGATATCCCGGACATCAGCCTGTACGAGATTAGAATGGCTCTTAAACAGCTCAAAAATAACAAGGCGCCGGGCGATGACGGAATCACAACAGAACTTCTGAGAGCGGGTGGAAAACCGGTACTTCTAGTCCTCCAGAAGTTATTTAATTCCGTCATACTCGAAGGCACTACGCCAGAAGCATGGCACAGGAGTGTGGTTGTTCTTTTCTTCAAAAAGGGTGACAACACCTTGTTGAAGAACTACAGGCCAATCTCACTTCTGAGCCATGTTTACAAGCTGTTCTCAAGAGTCATTACGAACCGTCTCGAACGCAGGTTTGATGACTTCCAGCCTCCCGAACAAGCCGGTTTCCGAAAAGGTTTTATAACCATAGACCACATACACACGCTCCGCCAGATTATACAGAAGACAGAGGAGTATAATCGGCCATTATGTTTAGCGTTTTTGGATTATGAAAAAGCCTTCGATTCAATCGAAACCTGGGCAGTATTGCAGTCCCTCCAACGATGTCATATCGACTATAGGTATATCGAAGTATTGAAGTGTTTGTATAGTAACGCCACCATGTCCATCCGAGTTCAGGAAGAGAGCACGAAACCAATCCAATTGCAGAAAGGCGTGAGACAGGGAGACGTTATTTCTCCGAAACTGTTCACGAACGCGTTGGAGGACCTTTTCAAGCTCTTGGAATGGGACGGACTCGGCATCAACATCAATGGCGAATACATCACTCACCTTCGTTTTGCCGATGATATAGTCATCATGGCAGAATCGTTGGAGCACCTCAATGCTATGCTCAGCGACCTCAGTATCGTTTCCCAACGGGTCGGCCTTAAAATGAACATGGACAAGACGAAAGTCATGTCGAATGTCCATGTGGCGCCCGTACCGGTTGTTGTTGGGAATGATACTCTCGAAGTTGTAGACCATTATACTTACCTTGGACAGATTGTTCAGTTAGGTAGGTCCAACTTCGAGAAAGAGGTCGCCCGAAGAATCCAACTAGGATGGGCAGCGTTTGGGAAGCTACGTGATATCTTCTCATCGAAAATCCCGCAGTGTCTCAAAACAAGGGTGTTTAACCAGTGTGTGTTGCCAGTGATTACATATGGCTCTGAAACGTGGTCTTTGACTGCTGGCCTTTTAGAGAAACTAAGAGTCACTCAACGAGCAATGGAAAGAGCTATGCTCGGAGTTTCTTTGCGGGATAAAATCCGGAACACGGATATTCGGCGAAGAACCAGAGTCACCGACATAGCTCGTAAAATTTGCAAGTTGAAGTGGCAATGGGCAGGCCACATCGCTCGTAGAACTGACAACCGATGGGGAAGAAAGGTTCTCGAGTGGCGACCACGGACCGGAAAACGCAGCGTAGGTAGGCCTCCCACTAGGTGGACCGACGACATCGTGAGAGTCGCGGGCAACCGATGGATGCAAGTGGCGAATTGTCGTTCGGCGTGGCGGTCTAAGGGGGAGGCCTATGTTCAGCAGTGGACGTCTTCCGGCTGATGATGATGACAGCTCTCTTAACTGTGCTAGATCTCTGACTTTTTCTCTATACAATAAAGAAGTTGTCCTACACTAAAAACTTTCATTTGTCTTTTTTTTTAATTTCGCGTTTTGCCATTAAATCGTCTGAATGTTTTAATTTAATTTTGAAAATACTTAGGTCTAATCTCAACTGAATTTTGCTAAGTATCTACAATTCTATTGCTTACATCTGTACGTGTAACAAAACTCAGTGGATCCCAACGAACCACGAAACTCAAGAACGCGAGTAATCTTATATTCCGCGTTCGTATTTCATTCGTTAATTAAAGATTTCAAAGTCTTGAACACAATTAAGTAATTTAGTCACATAAGACGCGGCGGACATTATTCGGATCACGTAACCTTCTTCATAAATTCAAGTCGGATGTTTGCGCCTTTATTAATTTACCCTGAAAACACACTTGGTGAATTTGACGTCTTGATCAAGTGATGAATCTTTGTCTTGGGTGCTAAAATCTGGGTGGAGCGAAAGGGATTGTCAGACTCTTATAGATCCCAAGACGCTGGCCACGTGGAAAAGACGTAAGACGCAGACGGGGCGGAGACATGTTTCATACAAAATGTTTAGAAGCGTCGCGGCGTAAAAGACACAGAAGAGACGGGGCGCGGGCGCGACTCTCATACATTTTCGCACGTCCGCGACGCGTCCTCGTCTTACGTCTTTTCTATGTGGCCCGCGCCCAATGATCAGAGATTGAATATTCGGATCGGCCGTTTTTTTATTTTTTTATTACACAACGCCATCTAGTCCGAAGCTAAGCAGAGCTTGTGTTATGGGTACTAGACAACTGATAAACATACTTATATATTTCTAAATACATACATTATTATAGATAAATTACACCCAGACACAGAACAAATGATCGTGCTCATCACACAAACATTTGTCCTGGGTGGGAATCGAACCCACGACCCCCGGCATAGCAATCAGGGTCACTAACCGCTAAGCCAACAGGCCAGTCGTTCCCATGAAGCTTCGCGACTCGGGAAAGAAATGTTGTTTAAAGTTTTTTATATGGTTTATTATTAGGCATACGAAAGATTGTACCTATATTATTGTTCTGTCGGCTTCAAAAAGTTGTTTGGGTTTCACATTACCCGTTGAAAGCGTTAAGTAAGATTTTTTGTAGTTTACTTAAAACTTTTGTGCATTTCTCTACGTATACATCGATATAATAATATCTTTGTATCAGAGCAAGAGTAATTTATATATAATACTTATGTTATAAATGCTGAAGAGTTTGTTTGTTCTCAGGAACTTCTGGTTCGAACTGAAAAAATATTTTTATGTTGTCCAGCCTATTGATTATAATATGATATTGAGGAAGACTGTAAAACACGACCAATAAGAGCCGATGACCGGGGATGAACTACAAGGAACAGCTAGTGTTTTGTAATTGCTATTATTTAAAAAAATGCTGTTTACTTAAATACCTCTCTTTTCCAGCAATCCTAAACGCTATTGAATCATTTTGTAACTCTAAAATACGCAATAATAAAGCTAAATTTAATAACCACATCATTATTTCACTATTTCTCTGAATTCAAATCAATGAACAGAGAATATTTAAATACGGAATTTAATCCTATGTGGTTTTGAATGTATCAGTATTGATTCTGTGAAAACCTGAAGTATATTTAAATAACGGAAAAGTAAAAAGGCTTTGACTTGGCATATAGCTGCAATAAGATATTTAGGACGTCGATATTTAGGACGTCCTGAATTCATGAAAGTTTAATCGCATTTAGGATGAGTTTCCTAAGAGTGAGCATCCTAATTAGGATGATTTAGTACGTATAATTGCGAGCTTCACGCTTAATTTACTATCCCAAATAATGGATCCTGAATTTAGGAAGGTATAATACCCCCTATATTTTTTTCATTTATTATGTGAATGAACCTTCCTCTTGAATCACTCAGTCCATTGATGAAACCTCATGATAATTCCCCCAACAGTCTTTTTTTTAATTTAGCCGCGATGTCTGTTGCAGTGGTTGAGTGAATGGACTGCTGCTGCGCTTCGTGTAGCAGGTTCGATCCGCACATCGAACAAATATTTGTATGATTTGCAATTAGTTGTTCCGGGTCTGGGCGTTTGTGTGTGTGAGTTTATATATTTGTAAACCCACCCACAATACAGGAGAAATTCCTAGTGTGCGGCAACATTTTAAAATAGATATGTTGTTATATCTTGGCTAGTCCGAGTACCGATCCTTAATTATCTTCATTAATCTGTGTCCTACTTTCAGTTAATAATTACATTTATGATCCTCAAACAGGTGCTGGATTATATTTACATTTGTAAATTCGCTAGCTCACGACAGTCATAATATTAATGAAATTGGTACAGAATCTCTTTGCGGTAACGCGACAATAATTTAATTGAAATGTATCTCGCTCCGACACGCAACGCGACGCTAGAGGATTTATGTGATGCCAATTTTGCCACCCTTTTGATACCTGAAAAACGCAAGTACCTTGTGAAAAACAGCGTTTGAAATTTCATCTTATGTGTGCATAATAAAACGCCGCTACAGAAACTTTGAGTACTTAAACTAAATAAACTTTGCATAATAACTTCTCTGAACTGGATCTTCTTAAGTGCTATGAATTAATCAGAACCCGACTTCCATCCTGCATTGTCTTTCAAAGTCCCTGAGGAAAACCTGACGAGATTATGTTATTGAGTTCCTGAACTCACAAAACTTGACTTCGTACATACTGTAAGCAATTATAAAATAAATAACGACATTGCCATACGAAATTGAGAATGTACGGGTATTTAAAAAGTTAATAGTGCTTAATTTGACTAGTAACAATCGGTTATTTAGTCCAAAAAAAAATAGAATAAATATAGAATAATTGTTTTAACACTGTTTTGATGTAACATTTTCAAATTAAATCCTGTTTCAATTAAAATACGAATATAATAAATAGTTAAAAGTGATTATTGAATTCGTCCATCTTATTGGCTAAAAATGGCGCGCTTTCCCCCACTTTTGTTATATTGTCACCGAGTTATTAAGTAGGCGGAACACAGTTGACGTGCCAGTCTTTCTGTAACCGTCGAGCTGTGCAGTTCAAGTAAAGTGTACCATCTAGTGAGAATAAATAAAAAGTATTTGTAGAAGTGTCAGTGTTTTTCTTTTAGTTCAGAAGTGGGATAATTTCACGTAAGTGTTATTTGTCGTATTATATTTTATCTTGGCATCAAATGTTATAGAAGTGTGAATCTTTATTTTCTTTCTGACTTACCTACCTCTTATAAACCTAACCTTAGACTTAACCTTTATTTTCGTGCCTACTAAAAATGTACCTATACAATTATGTTGTGCGCGATTGAAGGTTAATTTTAATGTCGTATCACGAATACAAAATGTATTCTTATTGGGGCAGCTGTGATAACTAATTTGAGCTGCTTATCAGTCTAGAAATTGTATAAGTTTTTTCCAATAGTCGTTATGAATTGTAATATTCACGACATCACACTGTAGTACTGTATGTAATTGCCATGATACTTTAAAGATCTTCAGTAATGATTAAGATAGATGGGCTCCCATGTATTGTACCCTAATTTTGAAGCATACAAGAATCGCTGTGTCCGTGTACTATTAAAAATTTTCCAGGTCAACAAATGGATAACTATCGTGATGGAAGTATGGCTCAACAGCCGCGATCTCCGTCACCAGCGTCAAGCAGGCACAGCCGCAGCCGTGGCCGCAGGTAGAGCAGCAGGCTGAGCCGCAGGCAGAGCAGCAGGGTGAGCCGCAGGCAGAGCAGCAGGCTGAGCCGTAGTCGCAGTCGCAGCCGCAGGCAGAGCTACAGGAACAGTCGCAGTCGTGCAACGAGTCCTAATCGTCAAATGCGACGACTCGAAACACCACCGTTGGGATGGATTGCTACATATCGGAGCCGCAGCCCAACCAGGGATCGACAGCAACCGCGGCTCAACGAAAATGGCAGCCATCGGTCAAGACGCAGCAGGAGTAAGACTCGAAACAACCAGCGAAGCGGAGGTCATCGCCGCGAAACCCGCTCGCCAAGCAAAAGCATCGGCGCACGTGAGTCATTTCCTGATATGTTTTCTAAATTTACTGATTTACTGGATAAGTTTTCGAGTAGGGGTAGTGAGAGAATAAGTAACTTTAATGTGGTTCCTGAATTCGACCCTTCGTCGAAAAATCAAAATATTAGCAATTGGATACATAAAGTGAGTGAAATTGCTAACATTTACAATTGGTCAGATCGACAAATTATACATAATGCAATACCCAAACTTGTTGGCAATGCAAAGCGGTGGTACGAAGGCCTTACGACCGTCAATTATAATTGGACTGAGTGGCAAGAAAAGCTCAAAGCAGCTTTTCCATCCGATGAAAATTATGGACAAATGCTGTCGGATATGTTGGACAAAAGAGCGAAATTCGGGGAATCTTTAGAGGATTACTATTATGATAAAATCTCATTACTTAATAGGTGTGACATTAAGGGTAAAAGGGCCGTAGAATGCGTAATCTTTGGCATAGATGATAGGGCTATTAGGATAGGAGCAGAAGCAGCTCAATTTGATAACCCCGATAAACTTTTGGCGTATTTACGAAACGCAAAAAGCATAGGTAATAAAAGGAACGATAGTAATCTGCAAAAGACTCTAAATAAAAAACCATTAACTAAGGATAAACAACCTGCTAATAACAAGATAATTAGATGCTTTAATTGCAAAGAAGAGGGTCATATTATTAGTAAATACACTAAACCAATAAAGAAATGTACTAACTGTTCAATTACTGGTCATGAGGCTAACGAGTGTTATCGAAAGAAAGAAAACCCAAAAACTGTCTTAGAAATTTCAGTCACTAAACCTAACAATAAATATGTACAATCAGTTTTGATTAATGGTTTTGAAAAAACAGGTTATATAGATTCGGGTAGCGAATGTACTCTCATTAAAAATTCTGATGCTGTAGAAATATTAGGTACGTGGGATAGTACTTATTCAGTGGCGATGACGGGCTTCGGTGGAGCAGTAGTTCATGCAATAGGTCGATGTCCAGTCCTTTTGGAAATTCAAGGTGTTGCTGTCCATCTAGACGTTATTGTTGTACCTGATAATTTTTTGAAATACTCATTGCTAATCGGTCAATCTTTTACCGACGCATTAGGGGTTAAACTCTTGAACACTAATAATGAATTGATAATCTCTCGTGAATTCCCAGAAACTATTAGCGTAGTTAAATTATTTTCAAAAGAGTCCTGTTCAATTTCACCTGGTTGTTCCTTTGTAGAAGTTTACTCATCTCAAAATATAACAGGTTCAATATTAGTGTACGGAAGTTATAGACCGCTACCTAATTTAGAACATAATATAGAAGAGGGGGTTTACTCGATTGAAAATGGCAAAGGTGTAGTATTAGTCGATAATATTTCTTCAAAAACTGTAACTTTTAATAAAGATCAGCTGATAGCTAGAGGGCACTTTATGCAAATTAAAACTATAAAATGTCCCTCTGTAAATAAGATCGATATTGTCAGTTCATTAGAACTTTTTGAGTTAAATAACTTGTCGTTAGACGATAGTTTAAATCAGAGTCAGAAATTGCAATTATTGGATGTTATAAATCGTAACCGAAATTGTTTTGCTACTAAATTAACTGAACTAGGCTGCACCAATATAGAGACAATGAATATTGATTTAATGGACCCTCAACCTGTAGTCTACAGACCCTATAGATTGTCTCATAAGGAAAAACAAGAGGTTAGGGGTATAACTGACGAGTTACTACAGTGTGGGATTATTAGAGAATCTTGCTCACCTTTTGCTAGTCCAATTATTTTAGTTCAAAAAAGGAATGGCGAGAAACGCCTTTGTGTAGATTACAGGGCTTTAAATCGGAAGACTATAAAACAACACTACCCTTTGCCTAGGATTGAGGACCAGATGGATAGGTTAGCGGGGTATAAACTGTATACAACTTTAGACCTCGCATCAGGTTATTACCAGATAGAATTAGCTGAATGCGATAAACAAAAAACTGCCTTTGTAACCCCAGAAGGCCAATTTGAATTTAATAGAATGCCTTTTGGTCTGACAAACGCTCCAGCGGTATTTCAGAGAACTATAAATAAAGTTCTTGATAACTTAAGATTTGATACGGTTGTTGTGTACATGGATGATGTTCTTGTGCCCTCCCTTTCATTTGAGGACGGTCTAAAAAAACTAGAATCAGTATTTGATAAAATTAAAAGTGCAGGTCTTACGTTAAAACTCTCCAAATGCAACTTCTTTCATTCAAAAATAGAATTTCTTGGTTTTGAAGTTTCGGGGAATGGTATAAAACCAGGGAAATGCAAAATAGATGCTGTTGATAAGTTCCCAACACCTAAAGATGTTCATAATGTTAGACAATTCTTAGGCCTAGCTAGTTTTTTTAGGCGCTTTATTAAAAATTTTGCGATAATAGCTCGTCCATTGACACAACTACTAAAAAAGAATGTCCCTTGGTCTTGGGGGAAGGAAGAAGAAAATGCATTCACTCAGTTAAAAGCTAAATTAGTGTCCAGACCAATTTTAACTTTGTTTAATCCAAATGCGACCACCGAGTTGCACACAGACGCCAGTAAACACGGTGTCGGTGGTATGCTTTTACAAAAACAAGAAGACAAAATTATGAAACCAGTCGCGTACTTTAGTAGGCGCACTTCACCAGAAGAGCAACATTTTTCATCATACGAATTGGAAACCCTAGCAGTTGTTAACAGTTTGACCAAATTCAGATGTTATTTAATAGGTTTGAAATTCACTATTGTCACTGATTGTAACTCCTTGCGGGCCACTTTTACTAAAAGGGATATGATTCCACGTGTTGCTCGCTGGTGGAGTATGATCCAAGAATTTGATTTTAATATAATTTATAAACCGGGGACTTCTATGATGCACGTAGATGCATTAAGTAGGAACCCTGTGGGAGAAAATATTCCTAGTACAGACCCTATTGATTTAAAAGTTTTTCATATCACCGTCGATTGGTTAGCCACGGTTCAGAATAATGATGATGAGATGCAAAGGATAAAACGTATTTTAGATGATAAAGATTCAAAAACAATTAATTATATTAAACAAAATTACGTGTCAAAACGTGGGGTAGTTTACAAAATAACGGATGAAGGACTTAGATGGTATGTGCCAAAAGGTGTCAGATGGCAAGTACTGCGCGCTTGTCATGATGATATAGGTCACTTTTCGTATGAAAAGACTTTAGATAAAATTAAAGCAACATATTGGTTCCCGAAATTAAATAAATTTGTCAAAAAATATTGCCAGGCGTGTATTCAATGCGCTCACGGAAAAATACCAGCAGGGAAAAGGTCCGGTTTCTTGCATCCAATACCAAAGGTATCTGAACCTTTCCATACCATACACGCAGACCATTCTTGGTCCTTTCAATGAGAGTAAAAGGAAGAATAAATATGTATTGGCTATTATTGACGCATTTACTAAATTTATTATCCTTAAACCGGTTAAGAATACGAAAAGTCACACAACTATCTCAATTTTTAAAGAATATTTCAGTTTGTTTGGTGTACCTTCTCGTTTAATAACAGATAGAGGCAGTACTTTTACTAGCTCAAAGTTTAAAGAGTTTGTGTCTGAAAAAGGTGTGAAACATATTTTAAATGCTGTTGCCACTCCTCGCGCAAACGGACAGGTAGAGCGTTACAATAGGACGGTGTTAGACTCGTTAACGGCTATGACTTTCGGAAAAGACGAAAAATTATGGGATGAGTACTTACTACAAGTACAGTGGGGCTTAAATAACACGGTCAATAAAGCAATTGGTAAAACCCCAGCTCAATTGCTGTTTGGATTACGATTAACAGGGTTGACTGAAAGTGCATTGACCTTACCAGTTCAGGAACATAATGATAATAACACAAGTAATATTAAGAATGTAAGAAACGAAGCTCAAGACAAAATAGAACGTAGCCAGATAAAACAAAAACAAAATTTTGATAAAGCTAGAATTCCTCCTCGTCAGTTCGATGTAGGACAGTTGGTTAGAGTAGAAAGAGAAGTAGGTCAAAAGGGTAAGAGTAAGAAATTAGTCCCCAAATGTCTAGGCCCTTATCGCGTTACCAAAGTCTTGCCGAATGATAGGTATGAAGTAGAGGATACGCCTATAACTAAAAAGAAGGGAAAACAAAAGTATGTAGGAACTTTTTCGGTCGATAAAATTTACCCTTGGCTTGTGTTCCAGTCAGTGGAAGAAAGTAGTGACATCGACAATAATAATAATTCTGACATGGATACAGATGAATAATAAGTAAATTGTAAATGTTTGTGATGAATATTGATTATATTGATTGTTACATAGATAGGGTTATTGTCAGCTGTTGTGTATACATGTATAGCATTGTTAGTAAAGTGTGTAACGGCAAGAATCTGTTTTTATGGCTAGTATGGTAGTAAGGTGAAACACCACTGGTTGGTGAGATTCGATTTTCTTAATAGTATGGTAGTAAGGTGAAACACCGCTGGTTGGTGACATTCGATTTTCTTGATAGTATGGTAGTAAGGTGAAACACCACTGGTTGGTGACATTCGATTCTCCTGATTGTATGGGAGTGAACACCAGTCGTTGGTGAGAGTTGGTGAGAGTCGATATCCATTACAGTATAGTAGTGATAGTATTGTTATGGTTGTATGGTTCGAGTGGAACCAGTCAAGTGAAAAGTGAGTCATTATGATCAATATAGTATGGATAGGTAGAGTGATGCAGTAGTGATATGAGCATATGGTTACAGTGCAATCAGACATGTGTAAATTGTGAATTTTGTTATTAAAAAAAAGAATATGTGATTTATTCCGCAATATATTATATTGTTAGTGATTAGTAGATTGCTGATTATGTTATGTTTATCCTATATAAACCAAAAAAAAAATTAACATGAAAACTGTACTAATTTGTAATTTATAAAGAGAATCGTAAAAAAAAAAATGGAATGTATTATTCTTTTATGTCACTCTGTTTTAAAAGAGCAGCATTGTTTTTTTTTTGTTTTTAGATTTTTATATTAAAATCGCGAGGGCGCGACCTCTTTGTCAGGATGGACGAATGTAAGCAATTATAAAATAAATAACGACATTGCCATACGAAATTGAGAATGTACGGGTATTTAAAAAGTTAATAGTGCTTAATTTGACTAGTAACAATCGGTTATTTAGTCCAAAAAAAAATAGAATAAATATAGAATAATTGTTTTAACACTGTTTTGATGTAACATTTTCAAATTAAATCCTGTTTCAATTAAAATACGAATATAATAAATAGTTAAAAGTGATTATTGAATTCGTCCATCTTATTGGCTAAAAATGGCGCGCTTTCCCCCACTTTTGTTATATTGTCACCGAGTTATTAAGTAGGCGGAACACAGTTGACGTGCCAGTCTTTCTGTAACCGTCGAGCTGTGCAGTTCAAGTAAAGTGTACCATCTAGTGAGAATAAATAAAAAGTATTTGTAGAAGTGTCAGTGTTTTTCTTTTAATACATTAGTTCGATTAGATAAGTTTTGCCATCAAAGTGAATATCGAAGAAGGGAAATTAGATCCTAATGACCAATACGTAAGGTACACGTAACAAAAAGTTCTAGGGAAAGTTTTTAATGGACTCTGTTTAAATATACATGGCAGAGTTTCTATCCGAATCCCGAAAAAGGTCCTCGTACGATCGAGTTGTATACTTTGCGATACAAATTGTCCTACTTTTATCCTAAGTCAACATTCCCATCGTTAGGTTGCGATACTTTGCGGAAGACAAAGCAGGCCGTTTTGTCTATGAATAACTTACACAAAATAAAAGAAGAGAACTCTATTTTACGATTACCAAAATTATCATTGAACACAAATAAAGCATTCCAAAAATATCTCTGAAACAAACATCAAAGTATAGTAACTTAATAGCTTTGTGGGAATCAAAAAGTATAATTTTTCTGCGCCCCATTTTTTAATGAAAAGAGACTCTGATTTACCTTTTGATTTTCACACCGGCACATAAACCATATTAACTCTAAAAGCCTCTTCACTTCACATAAGTCTATATTATAATAATAGGATTATTAAGTATGTCTGGCAGAGAGCCTCATTTGGGTTCACTTTGCACAATTCATAGATTGCGTCGGGTATTTAATAGAAAACGAACGGTCTCAAAGTTCAGCCAGCATTAATTAGTGCAGACAGTTCGGTGCTGAGTTCATAGATAAGCTAACTAGAGAAAGCCTTACAGTTTTACTACTTTGGGATTCGAGATTTTAGTTTTCTGTTGTGATAAGTTGCTAGGAATCTGGCCCCCATGTCTGCTATTACAATTTTTACGTGGTAAAATCATCAAGTGTGACTGTCAGACTCGTAATGACTAAAATCCACAGTGTCCTTCAATAGCCTTTTACGTTCCAGGGTCACGGTAATTCGATAAGTCCCGCGATCCCAATAGTGTAAAAACGGTTTATCTTTGATTTTGACAAGTTTGATAATCTACCTACTAGTAGGTATAATGACGTCATTATGACTTTCCTATGGGCAACCATTGACGCTCCATTGAAATGGTGAAATGTTAATCTCGTACAAATAAATGTTTCATGTTATTTATGTACTTCTTACTTCTAGAGATTGCTTAAAACACTAATAAATAATATCCAACTATAAATCTAAAATGGATAAAAAAATCAATAAATAAATGAAATCTACTCGTAGAATGAATTATGTGAAAATGTCATTATAACACAATATTTATTAAAATACGAGACTATTGACTGACCTATAATCGATCATTATGAATTTAGCAGATCTATTACTTTGAGCGAAATGAGAATGGGATCGTGTTGGAATGACGAATTTAAAAAGATAGCATACCTCTGCCTCAGGGGCATGTGGGCGGCGAGTAAAGGGCAACTCGGCCCGACCATGGACCATGCCCGGGTCGACGGCGCGTCGTGTTCCACGCGCGCCTCAAAGAGCGTCAGCATAATGACGAGACCCCCTCTCAGAGGGCTAAAGCCTGCCGGGGTCGCGGGTCTTATACCATCACCGTGACCCCGGAACATAAAGGGCTATTGAAGGACACCGTGGATTTTAGTCAGTACAAGTCTGACAGTACCTCTCGCCCTGCCCGGGGTGTGAGGTCTCATTTGATGATTTTACCAAGTAAAAAAAAAAAAAAACCTCTGCCTCAGATTGTTTCACTAGCTTATTATATCGCAACCTGCATTAGGTTATGGTAGTTATGCTTTGCGCATTGATGCATTTTCTTTCGAAAGGTGAATTTTATTCTTTACCTGTCATGTCGGGGTTACACGTATACGGAAAACTGAACGATAAAACATGCAAGACTGTATTAAAATTTTACGTAAAGTAACCTATTATTTACTTTAAGTACATTGTACACCAATGAACAAAATAATTAAAAACACACATAAAACAATTCAGATTAGAGTCTTAATTCACATTTTAGTTTATACATTTAATATTTTACTGCTAAACCATACTAAAACAATATACTTCAAGCTGTTAAGGCCTAAAATAAACTCTAAATTAAACGCAGTTAAGATTAAATATGAATGTAAATCTTTGACTTCGATCATAACGTGAACCTAATCCGTCTGTAAAGCGATTCTCTCAGGGCATAATTGTATGAAGGCACTCAATCTAGTTCCGCATTTCAGAACGTCTCACGTATCGGTAGTCTGTCTGTTCATCTACGTTCCAATCATTGAGCAATCCTGGTATTGGTAATGTATTTGATGCTGGAATTGACTTACCTACTTAGTAATAATATGGTTAAACTACATACTATTGTAATAACTCAGACAGTTCTCGTACAGCAAGCAATCGAAAACGAGTTGGCAGGCAGCGAGCATCGGCGCGGGTATGCGTACGGCGAGTAATAGGCGACTCGCCGTCAATGCCAATTCGATAGCGCGTCGTCTTCCATGCGCGCCTCAAAGAGCTGTTAGCAATCTGACGTAGCCTCCACAGAGAGCCAAAGCCTGCCGGGGTTCTGGAACAATGACCCTGGAACATAAAGCGACTATTTAAGGAACCGTAGATTTTAGGCTCGTACTGAGTCTGACAGTCGATTCCGCTCTATTCAAAGCTGGACAAATAATGTAATGATTTATTTCTCATTAACCTAAGCTGTCTCACTGCTGGACAAAGGTCTCCCCCAATAGCAAACATAAACTCGTATCCTGAACCTCCCTGAACTAGCACCAGTGATACGCGTCCAGTACCTTCAGCACGAGTTTTCAGTATTTGAGACGTAAAGTAAACTGGAACTTTGACGACTTCAAATTGACAATTTTCAATAAAAAAATTGGTTCCTTCTTCGCACACCAGAGGCGCTGTTCCATATTTTCATACAAGAAACGCTGTAAATACCTACTGGAAAAACTCTGTAAAGTAAAATAGTGAAAACTCGTGCTAGGGGTACTGGTCTATTAAAGGGCTATTGAAGGACACCGTGGATTTTAGTCAGTACAAGTCTGACAGTACCTCTCGCCCTGCCCGGGGTGGGAGGTCTCATTTGATGATTTTACCACGTAAAAAAAAGGGGTACTGGTCGTCTTGCACTTCTTTCTGAGTCGACCCCGACGCCTTACCTTTTGGTGATAAATAAAAAAGTAGATAGGCTGAATGTGACCCAAAACATCTTCTTCTATCTCGTTTCAACGTGTTAAAATTTTGATAGCGAAACGTAAAACAAAGTGAGTAATAAACATAAACGTAATACTTGGCAAATGAAGTAAAATCAATGAATTTGTTCACCGAAGCACTTAGTTAGTAGCAATTAACACCTCGTATACAAGTGTTTAATTAAGTGGAGAACCTAGCATTGCATTAGCAGTCGGTAATTAGATTAATGAAGCCTATTAAACCAAGAAACCGGGTACTTTACACGTCTCAGTATCAATTAAAAGGGTTCAAGTATGTATATCCTACTAACTCAAAAACTATTGAACGGATTTGGATGAAAATTGGTACACAGATAGTTTATAGCCTAGATTAACATATAGGAGTTTTTATACCGATTTAGGTTCCCGTGGGATAATTATTGAGTTGTAGCGGGTGGCACCGCTGGCATCAGCTAGTCAAACATAAGGGCAACTTAGACGCTTGCACGAGTACTCGTTGCAAATGTAAAATTATCAAATCTTTGAGGACACGGGCAGAAATACTTTTGTCGTGGGGAATTGATTTTGTCGCAAACTTAAAACAAATGCAATAAAACTCGCGTAAAGGTTGACAGGTCAATAGTAATGAATCAACGTTCTTATGACACTGAACACACTGTAAAACTTACTATATGACTTTTTTACCACCGTCCAGACTTTTTCTAGGCATTAGGTATCAATGACTAACCCCATTTTTAAAAAAAAATCGATACGTCAAATTTTCATGTTAAATCATTTTCTCATAAGAATTATCCGCTCTGCGTGGTGTCCAGATTCATCAACTTGTTATAGATAACATTGAGGCGTGATATCTCGATATTTTTGTATTGAGTGATACAAAAAGAAAAAAACACGTACTCAATGATTTTCGCCAAATATTAATATATTAAAATTTGGATGGTGACTAAAAAATCATCCTGTATTATACATTCATTACAGTGGCGTGCTAAAAGCTATTACATAATATTATAAACTTTATATATTAAAGTCTACCGTCAATATTGATCTCCATTTCTGGCACTTATATCTATCAATCAGAAAAATATCACCATCAATATCCTCTCGACCATAGATTCCAGTGTTGCCAGGCGCATTCAAGAACGCCGCAAATCAATTCAAAAAAACAAATTTGGACACTAACATCCAATTAATTTTGAGATGAACCTCCCAGCGTCTTGAAAATATACTCTCGAGCTTTTAACTTAAATGCGAACCGACTGGTAGCTTGGTATTCAGAGGAAGTGGATTCCAAAGGCACTTGCCTGACTATGGAAATGCCTGAGTAAAGAAATGATTTTTGAAATCCAAAGCGGTAAGAGGAACATTGAAGAAGACGATTATTAGAGGAACGAAGATTTTCCTATACGCTAAATATTGGATTGTGTTGTAAGAAGAAATACGGATTTTCAAAGTCCTTAAAGCCCTGTGCTGGCCAATGGGCAACCACCATCCATTGACGCGCCTGTATACGAACCTGTGTGTATTTGTATTGCGATAGTCGCCTGGATACCAAAGTCATTAAGTATCGAAGACTTGCGTCGAAGACGTGATCATAATTTATTTATGGGAAACGGTTAATTTCAATTTTCAAACAGTAGCGCCCCTTCTGATCACACAAACGAAATTTAATATCCTAAATCATTCGAAAGTCAAACATATCTATTTTAGGTTTAACAGGAACAAAGTTTAAGAAAACTTCTAATGGATTGAATGAAATGAGCTAACTTTCAACAAAGAAGGTGGAACAATGGAAGTAAGTATTTACTTAAGATTTAAAAGTTTAAGAGATGAGAGAAACTTAGGCCTATAATAAAATCACATCTTAATCTTATAATATTACAGGTTTCGCGGGACTGTCTTGCCAGTGTCGCAGAATTGTCTCATCAGGTAATCGCGACCCTGGAACGTAATGATCATCGTGAATTTTAGTGAGTACACGTCTGAGTAGTCCTTTTTGTCCCGCCCTGGGTCGGAGGACTCATTTGATGATTTTGTTACGATAAAAATCTAATAGTATTTTGTTTAACGTTTTATCGAAGTGTAGCAAGATTATTCTTTGATTCTTTGAAGACCAAACGAGAAAAAACGTAATTTCATTATTTTTTTACTAAAAATAAATATGGACCAATTTTATAAAGAATCTATAACAAGATGACTCCTTAATTGAATCAAATTAAGTTCTTTGTGCACAAACATTTTAAATAACACAATAACGTTGGGAGACATCTCAAGAAGAACATCTCCTGGATAATAGTTGCTATTCTTCGAACAAATAACAAATTGAACGACAGTCACAATGTACACTTATAACTAGATCTTATGTCATGGGAAATTAGGTTGAAATTCACAAAGCTGCGTAAATTTCAAGAGAATTCAGGCATTATGAGCAACGAATCGTACGAAACCCTAACAAAATGGAGTTTAGAGTGCAAATTGAATGACAAAAGCTTGCTCCGTCAAATCAAGACGGATAACGGCGTCAGTTGTGTCTTAATGCAGTTAATGAAATTGCTTTGAAAAAACTCAACGCTAATTTGGAAACTGGCGCCCGAAGACAAATGCTCAATTCAAAAAGAATGCTTCATTTCACTTTATCAGATTAAAGCTATGTTTGAAGAATTGTATTAACAAAGAAGATGATTCACAGCTACGAATATGTTACTAAGTATATTAAAAACATATTTCATCATCTGCCTAGCCTTTTCCCAACTATATTGGGGTCGGCTTCCAGTCAAACCAGATTCAGCTGAATATCAGTATTTTACATAGAGCAACTGCCTGTCGGACCTCCACAACCCAGTAACTGGGCAATACCATACCCCATGGTAAGACTGGTTGTCAGATTTTAGAGCTTCTGACAAACATTAACGACTGTCAAAGATCTACAAATGACAGCCGGGACCAACGGCTTTACAGCACTCCCATATTCGCCAATTGTCGTATTCCAGGAAACACCCGAATCATTGAATCGAAGAGAGCCCTAAACAATGCACTTGCATTTTGCATCTTGTTCGAAAGAAACAGGAGTCAATGTCACATGTCAAATCGTGTGAAACAATTCGGGCTTTCGGCGGCTGTCGCCGGTCAGTCAAAGGTCCCTCAATCGTCTTTATAATTATATTGGTGGTGACTGCACGTGCTCTCTCTGTGTGGAATTATATAGAGCTGCTATTACAAAACACATAATTCTACTAAGTTATGCATGAAGAAAATGCACTTAACCACTCTATATACATATCGTCTTCCGACGCTCGGGGAATACGACCGTTGCCGAACAGTGACGAAGATGTCTATTTGCTTTATTAATTTTGGAGTACTGTACGTGCTTTCCGAGGCACGGAGGAAACTCGCTATGACAGATGGTCATCCATCTACAGATCAGCCTCGGCAAGCGCGGCTTAACCCAAAAGATCGGTCTGTGCGGCTGTAATTATTTAGCCACGAGCTCCTCTACATATTAAAAACATATTTATTAGCTATAAAAAAATACAACGAAAACCTACCTACCTTCCAACAATACTTCCCATAGACCATTGATATAGAAAATAACAAAGAGCAAAAAATAAATGTACATCTTATTTTCAAGGTACTAAGATACAAAATTATAGTTATTGAAATGTCACTATGTACCAAAACAGTCGAAGATTGACAAGATAATTTCCGAGACGAAAATTCATTGAACATGCTCGGCTACGAGGAGAGTCGATGTCATGTCAAAATAAATATTTGGTAAAAAGAAAGCTAACTTTACTTACCTTACTATATGATCCGTCCTTCTTGATCTTTCATAAATAGCTCCAAAGGCCGGAATATCGGGTCAGTCTATTTTTTTACTCAGTTGAGCAGTATTTGAGCAGCCGGGAAAAAGGGAGATTCGCACTCATTTTATCTTTTAGTTCCAACGATTTTGGGCCTAGTACACTGGCGTGCATGGTGTGACCAAAGTTGCGCATAATTGTAGTGAAGAAAAAACGCAATATAAGACGCAAAAGATTTAATCCATCGAAACTAATGTTTACCACGAGTTTAGAACCTATAGTTAAGTCAGAATCAGTAGCCCACCAAATAATGCAACCGTCTGAAAAAATAGCATCGAGGAACTTTACACCCTTTTATATCTCTTAAACACGGTATGTACACACAACATACAAGTACCTACATAATGATTTACAAAACATGACCCAAATTAAATAAAAAACCTTTCCCACAAATTCACAATCTCCAAAATCCACGTAGCTCTTATTGACTTGGGACTACATTTAACTTATTGACTGGGGACCTGTTCTCTTGCCAACTCCTAAACAATCCGTTGAAAACGTTTGCTGTACAAAATTGTGTACTTAACTGGTACCTAACTATGTACGTGTGTGAAGTACAGAACGACCTCTATTTGTTACATTTTCGTTTCATTCGGAAGTTTTGTATCATTCACGTTCAAAAATTGTAGGAGGTTTAAGGTTACGTTAATATTTTTTATTTAAAGTTTTAAAGTGCGTCGTCCCTTCTTGGGTAGGATGTATGTAGTAAAAATGACTTGACAGACTGAAAACCTGTTCCTTCAGTTGTTATTTGCATATCAGAGTCACGGTACCCATTTAAGACAGTTCCGTGACCCCGACAGTCAATTTGAATCTTAGGTCGCTCCCTCACCGCAAGCATTCACCTGTAATGTAACGTTACAGATTCGAACATTTGAAAACAATAGAGCATCAAATTGCGCACTTATATGTTACATTACAGGTGAATGGTCGCGGTAAGGGAGCGCCTTTAAAATTACGTCATCAGCACGATTAAGCGCGCGTAGATATGCTGATGGTGATCCAACCTAGTGGCCAGATCTCCCAAATTAGGCTCAACCGTATCCACCGGGCGGTCTACAGAGAGGAGACATCCGGGCGTAGCCATTCTCCAAATCTGACATGATCCTCTGAGCGTATGGCGGAAGTGGCGCGTCTCCAACCATCTTGGTTGGCTCGGTTCGAGTATTTTGAGCATATCATCTAGAATTTGAGAGCATAGAAGACTTCGTTGGTGATCACCTACGATACAGGAAAAATGTCCAAAACCATTTTTTTAACAAAATGATTATTATTTATTTAACTCAAGCTTCAAGGCCTATATAAGATATTATAGTACAATACAATATGAAAATGAAGCAGTAAAGGAGCTTCGCACTCGTATTATAACTGCATTTTATGAACATGTGGCGGCGTTTGATTTCCGAACGACCGACTAGAGATGGCGACACCGCCGCCATGTTCTTGGAGAAGAGATAGACTGTCAAACAACAACTCTGTTAATCTGTTAGCTATATTATTTCTGTGCTATAAGAACTGTGACGCCTAGCTATTGTGAAACCGATACCTGCTTGTGACAAGTAACCAACTGGTGTTTGTGAATAATAAACTGTGCACTATTCTAACGGAGTGTTATTATTACATGGGAACCGATCTGCTTCCTGGAATCATTGCTCCCATAAACACGAGATTGATCGAGATAAATTGATTTTAGATTTAGTGTATCTGCTAGGTACCTACTATATTTTATAACATGTGAATTTCCAGTTAGATGCATCGTTTTATTAAAAGTTACGGTTTCACAAACAAAGTTTAGCATGTTTAGAACAAAGCGCCTTTGGAATGGATGAACAAAATCTAAAAGCCTGAATTAACGTAGCACTGTTCGTGTTTTATAGTTGAAAACTTGGACAATTTGTCGAGTACACCCTCCAAACTTTATCTATTTGTTATCACTTTTTGGGATTTAAGTACTTGGGCATACTTTAGAACCGTAAATCAAAAACAAAGGTTTTGTTCCTGGATTTTAGAAGTACCGTGTTTTAGTCGTACTAAATAATGGTACGCATATATTCTATAGGTGGAATAATTATGCTAAGAGACTTCTGAGGAGATCATTGCTAAGTAACATTGTATCGCAGAACAATCTTCAAGGTAAAGCCGTGCTTGTCGAGGTTGGTCGTTACATAGGTGAGCATTTCTGCCGTGCAGGCCCTAAAACGCAGTAACAGCATTTTTGTCATTTTTTTGTTGAATAAAGAACCTTAACGGTCATGTTATAAGGAACATGAATATCTAATCAGGTATTTGTTAGCATGCTTTAAACGGTTAAAAAATCAAATTAATGTAAGCAGTAAAAGTTTTTCAGTGCCTGAAAATATTACAATACCAACTAAAATACAGTTATAGCAGTTACGTCTACCACGACCCCTCACTTTACCAAGTTAACCGCAGTAAATATCAATATTACCACAAAAAATCTGTATTCTACACCCAAAAAAATATTAAGGAATATAAATTAAAACGCAGTGAGTAGTTTTTGTACCAAAAAAGTTAATACTGCATGGTTAATCACTAGTTTATTTCACATGAACTACATATTAATATGCAGCAAAGTAATAAAATGTGGTATTTTATTTAGTGCTATTGAAGTAATTTTATATCGTGAAAACCAACTTAAGTGCAGTATGTTCATTATTTACTGCAGTATACTCGGTATTATCAAAAGATTAAAATAACTTAAATACTAATTAAAACACAGTATGACACTCTGTTACTGTATTTTAATTGGCAACTTGAACGATTTTACTAATTTCACTGCAGTTACAGGTCATATTTTACTGCGTTCTAGTCAGAATTTGTCGCTAACTCTCTCTCTCAATCAGTCGAATTCTTCTTATTTACCACAAAAACCCAAGAAAAAATCAGGGGAATTTTTCGAGCTAGAGTGAATTTGTGAAAACAATCAGTAACTTCTGTGTACAATTTGCTGTAAGTATTCCCATGTTTTTTGTATCTTTATTTTTTATTTTTTAGAAAACTTTGGTAAGAAAGAAGGTAAAACGTTTATCTTAACAATAAAGTTATTTGCATGTATATAGATCTCTTGATTTCAAAGATATTTGGATTTTATTGTACTACTGAAAATGTACATTTTCAGTTCGGCCGATTAATAAACAAAAATGGCCTGTAGTGTGTGTAAGCAAGTATCATTAGTGTTATTATGTATGTGTGTGTAATCACACCTTATTTAGGATTAGCTATGTAAGCAATATGCTAAGATCATGTACTCTCATTGTATGTAAAGACACATTAAATCGAGACCTCATCGAGTACAAATGTCTTTCATTTACCACGACACTTCATGGCGACCCTGCCAGGATAGTAATTGCAGAAAGCTACAAATCGTTTCACTTCATCAACATTTTTGGGTACTGGAAAATTTTGTAAGACTAATGTTTTCTCTGGATCTGGTAATACTCCATCAGCAGAAACTAAATGACCAAGATACAATATTTCCTTTTTTAAAAATTGGCATTTGTCCGGATTTAATTTTAAATTTACTTTTCTTAACCTTTCGAGTACATCTATTAAATTTTTATTATGAGAATTTAGATTTCGCCCAAAGATAATCAAATCATCTAGATAAATAAAACATTTGTCATACGTCAAACCAGACATAGCTATAGACATTACTCTGCTGAAATTACTACAGGAAGTTTTTAGTCCCATAGGAAGACGCTTTAATTGATACTGACCCGAGCTGGTAGAGAAAGCAGTGTATTTACGACTTTCAGGGCTTAAACTAACTTGGTAATAACCTTGATTTAAGTCTAAATGAGTAAAATACATTGAGCCTGAAAGTGAGTCTAAGATGTCGGTGATGTTGGGTAGTGGAAACTTATCATCGACTATTACATCATTGAGTTTTCTGTAGTCTACTACCAAACGCCACTTATTACAGCCTTCAGACTTTTTTGGAACGAGCAATACAGGACTGTTCCATTCGCTTGAGGACTCTTCTATAATGTCGTCCTTCAACATTTCTTTAATTTGTCTATCAATCTCTGGCTTCATTGATTGAGGCAATCTATAAGGTTTAACATATGTAGGACTTACGTTAGGTTTTAGTGTTATGGATTGTTCGTAAACGTTGGTGGTGCCTAGCTTATCTCCTGGTAAAAAAAATACATCTGAATATTTAATACAAATTGTTTCCAGAGAAGTCTTCTCTTCTGAATTAAGATGATTTAATTTTAACAACGTTAGTAAAGTTTCAGCCCTATTAGAACTGCCTTTAGTCTTATCAAAAGATAAAATATTATATTTGCTTAAAAAATTTACTTCGGGTTTGAAATTTTCTAATCTTACTTCTTCATCTCTAATATTAAGTATTCTAATCGGTATCCTACGACTTTTAGGTCTAACTATAGCTCCAGCTAGAAAAATATCTTTCTCTATCTCTCTCGAGCAAACGACACAATCATCTTTCGCATCATTATCTAATTCTACGAAATGGGTCGATTCACTTCGGGCTGGTAATACAAGACAATTATTATTATTAGTAAACGTTAAATCAGGTCTAGGCGAGATAGGTAAATAAAGTAGTTTACCATCATTATTAACTACTAACACGTTGTTAGCTAAATCTATATTACAACGATAAGTAGATAGAAAATCCAAGCCTAAAATACCAGTTGCCTTGAATGGCAAATTTTGAAAAACGTAAAATTTATGGAAAAACGTGTCATTATGTTCTGTAACAAGTTTCAAGGTAACATATCCCAAAGAGTTGACCTGGCCTCCTATGCCGTTTATAGTAGCGCTATTATAACATATACGCGTCGAATCCGGTAATTCATTCTTCATAATAATAGATATTGACGCACCCGTATCAACTAAAAATGAATATCTTTTGTTGTGACAAATAAATGTCACAAATTGACATCGTCCCTTACAAGCCATAATATAATTATTAAAATCGAAAAAAACTGCCTTTTGGTCATATTTTGGGAATTTCCATTATCATTAGAGTTTTGGGAAACGTCTTGTGCCGATGCTTGCGCGGGTTGTACGGATTGCGTTGAAAAAACATTATTACGGCTGTAATTATTTCCTCGCCTGTTACCAGGATAGTAATATCGGCCATTGTTAATATTCGCCTGGGTGAAATTTCTGCCCCGGTTAGAATTTTGAAATGATCTTCCGTACCCACGGCGGTTATGATGATTAAAAGATCCATACTTGTGGCCACGTTGACCTTGACCACGCGGTCCTGAAGAAGGTGTAAACTTACCTCGACCTCCTCTCGAAAAGTGCATGACGTCCGGCTTTGAGGACGTAGACGGTGTTGATACATCCTCGTCCTTAGCGCCTTGTATGGCGTCCTTGAGATTACTATAGTTGCGAGCGCTCACGATGGTGCTTAGCCTTGAACTTTTCAACCCATCTGAAAATCTCTTAATAGCCATTTTCTCATTTAATGGCTTTAAAACCGCGAATTTTGATGAATCGCCGTCTGCCTGTGAAATGGTTAAATCGGTAAAAAGTTGTTCTATTTCAGAACCGTATTCCTCAATTGACCTAAAACCTTGGTTCATATTTTGGAGGCGGGACTGAATAGCGGTAAAAGATTTTGTAGTTAATAAATGTTTCCTTAAATCCTGTATTAAAGTAGCAACAGTGTTTTTATCACATATACGGAGTTTAGCGTTCTCGGATAGGCGACCTTTAATTACGAATTTTATTAAAAGTTCTTTTCCCGAATCATCTAACATATCCGCATACATTTCCACTGCATCAATCAATCGTTTCGTGGTGTTCTCCCTACCATCCATAAGTGGGATTAAGTTACACGCCGTTCGAATGTCAAATTCCATTTTTACAATATTTTTTTCACTAGCAGGGGGAGCACACAATTGACTTATCTTTATAAATACGCTCTTAATATTATCAAAGGTGGTAGACAATTGCGTCACTAATTCGGGTTTTAAATCATGCGATAATTCAGAGTAATATAATTGTGCTTCACTAAATAGTTTCTTAGCATATTGCTTACATAGCTAATCCTAAATAAGGTGTGATTACACACACATACATAATAACACTAATGATACTTGCTTACACACACTACAAGCAATTGTAAGCATATCCTATTAAAAATAAAGAAGCCATAACTGTAGCAAGATCAGTTATACAAAATTTTATTTTACGTTTCGGTATACCTAAAGCTATAGCAACTGATAGAGGTACAGAATTTATTTCAAGCACTATGGTTGAAGTTTGCAAATTATTAAAAATAGAAAAGCTAACGTCCACAGCGTACCACCATCAATCGATCGGTTCTCTTGAAAATGCTCATAAGCATTTAGGCGCTTTTCTAAGGACTTATTCAGGCGATAACGGCTATGACTGGTCACACTGGATACCATTTTGGTGTTTCAGTTATAATAATACCGTCCACTCAGAGACGAAGTACACGCCCTTCGAACTAATTTTCGGCAGGACATGTAATATTCCTAATAATATTAAGAATTGTACTAGAATAGAACCATTATATAATCCCAATGACTACTCTTTAGATTTAAGATATAGGCTACAGATAGCACTAAAAGACGCTAAACATAATTTAGAAACTAGTAAGGAAAATAGAAAATTAGCATATGATAAGAAATGTCATCCAGTTACTTATAATAAAGACGATTTAGTTTTAGTCAAAAGTGAAGGAACAAAGAAATTGGATAATATTTTTAAAGGCCCTTATATTGTGTTAGAAGATATGGGTCCTAACGTCAAAATTCTAAAACAAAATAAAATTGAATTGATTCATAAGGACAGAACTAAATTGTTCCATAGTTAATAATATATTTGTATTTTTTTTTATTGTTGTCTTAATAACCTAATGTACAAAAAAAAAAAAAAATAATTATGAGCTCTAATTATTATTTTTTTCTTTTACCCCCGGAGGTGTAGTGTGTGTAAGCAAGTATCATTAGTGTTATTATGTATGTGTGTGTAATCACACCTTATTTAGGATTAGCTATGTAAGCAATATGCTAAGATCATGTACTCTCATTGTATGTAAAGACACATTAAATCGAGACCTCATCGAGTACAAATGTCTTTCATTTACCACGACACTTCAGGCCGCCATTTGCGAAGTGTTTTTTTATAAGCAGATTTGTCGATATAAATGGGTCTAAATACCCCCTTAAAGTATCTATAGTCGGAAACCAAATACTGTCGGTATATAAATCAATGTGCCATTTAATTGAAAAATCCCATATTTCTGTGTCAGTCATATAGAAACAAAGTTAAAAGAGGAAGAACACTCAACAATGATAAGTAGTCATCTACACATTTGTATTTTGCCAAGATTTTATTGACTTTTGTACATTGGAAAGTTTTAAGTAAATCCAGTCAGATTAAATTATTTTCATAGAAACTTTAATCCCATTTTTAAACCTCATAGGGGATGAATTTTCAAAAATCCGCATTTTTAAACCTCATAGGGGATGAATTTTCAAAAATCCGCCCTTGTTACTTCATTTATGGAATGGAATTGAAAAAAGAATTTGGAATACTTGTGCAAAATTTTATACTTCTACACCTAGCGGTTTCGGCTGGGCGTTGATCCATCAGTCAGTCAGCCAGTTAGTTTTTTCTTTTATACAGGGATTTTTTGTATGTATTGCGGATATTTGTTTTCTGTGGTTATAATGAATAAAATACATTTTCATATTAATTTTTTTTCTTCTTAATTTAGGAAGATAAAGACAATAACACTGAATCGAGTGGAAGGAACTTGATGTGATCATAAATTAATTTGTTTTTTCAGTTGTCCTTTACTTCAGACACCTTAGCGTCTAATAAGCATTCGGTAAAACAAGTTTCATGAGTCTAAATAAACGAAATATACGTAACGTAAAAATATCATTTGTTGTTGGATTTCATTGTCTTTAAACTTCTCTTAGACATTGTCATAAAGTCAGCTGTTGAAGCATTATGTGAAAAAGAACGACCAGACCCCTTTAATCTTAGGTAGTGGCTAACGCAGACACTCCTCGAGATCGAAAACATAATTTTTAAATGAGTAGCATATAGTTAAGCAATATTAAAAAAAAATTACACCACCTTTTGTAGGGCAAAACTCGGCGTTGACTGGACTTAAAACATCAATTTTATATGCAACGTGTAACGTTAATAGCGCACAATCACTCGTGGAATAAGCCCATGTTACCGAAACAATGTTTGTTTTAAGATTTTTGGAATTTCGCAATGAAAAATATATTTAATACTGAGAAGCCCGATCAATTTCTCATTTTGTATGAAAAAGCAAAATTTTATTTTGAGAGTTTCCATAAGTCTTAGAACAAATATTGTTCAGTAACATGGGCTGATTTACCACACGAGAGGTTGTGTGCTATTAACGTTACACGTTGTATAAATAAATGTATTTTTTTTTCTGTAAATTCCTACCTTAAACATACTCATTATTAGAAAGAAATTGTTATATTTATACTTATACTACATGTGCATTCGTTCAAGACACAAATTAAAATGCAGACAAGAATGCAGTATCGAGTATTTTTACCGCATTTTAATCTGCATATGAGTAACTTTTTGCGTGCAGTAACTGCTATGATTTTAAAAAATCCGATTTTAATTAAAATCTAATAAACTAAATTAACATTTGTTTTTGTAAATACCATCTTTGGTGTCACTTAGTCCTCCTAGCAATAAAAGTAGGCACCATAAACATTAATAATACTAAAAAAAACAGTGCTAAAAAGTTTTTCGCGGTTTTCTCGAAACTGCTTTTTTCCTCTTACTGCACTTTAGGGCCTGCACGGCAGATTTATTATATTCAGCCTCTTGCCTCCTCCGCCTCCTCCTTCCTACGTGCTTCGAAAAGAGCACGTAAAGGCGTTGGTCCCGGCTTTTGTGTTCTGCTTATGTAGCTCCATCTATCAAATTAGTAGGTATTACATAGAGGTAGGTAAGAATCTGACGGGGCCCCCTACCAGAAAAAGAGGTAGGTGAGGTAGGTAGTACGCGTACCTAGAGCACGCCACAGAGCTGTCAAACAACTGAATGAACTTGTACGCGCGCACTCATCCTGGATGCGACACAGTGGTGATACGTGGTGTCGTTTCTATACGTAGTATTAATAGTTCAATGGAGAATAGTGACAAAATGTACAAATAAAAGAGTAGAGAACTTCAATTTCTTTAAAACAATGTCACCGTAATAGTCTGCATTGTACCAAAGATAAATCGAGGAAGCATCGATAAACTTAGTTCGTGAGCTTGTCGAAACTACTTAATGTTTGGCAGGAGCCCAACAAACCAACTGAAAATTAGAACAAATGAACGCGAAATGTGGTAACTGTTATACAGGAACAATAATATTATTATGTTTACTAGATACTGGAAACTTTGAGCACAAAAAGGACTTTATTATCAACGAACTGCACTATTTCAACTACTTATTATGGTACTGCACAACTTACCCCGCATTTTCATTTATAGAAACACAATCATATTTAATTTAGTTTCGTAATAAAAAAATGCAAAGTAAAGAAAACAAATAAATTAGTTAAAAAATAGCTTTTTTATTTAGTGGTCAATGGTCTTAATTTAACAGATCGTTAAATTCTAACTAGAATTAAATAAATAAGCGTGGGAAGCTGAATTTATTGAAATTGTTTGGCTATCTAGAGTATTTAAGAGAGCAGAAACAATTTATGCTAGACATTTGATTAATTTGTTTTTGTATTTTGGCCTACTGTTCGTGAATAAAGTCATTGAAGCTTTATTATTGAGTATAAAAAAAAAGAAGACAAAAGGTCATTAGAAAATGAACTTCAAGGAAAGAATCAGAAGGCATCACTTACAATGCCATAAAATAACTGACGAGGGAAAAATAGTCCTTATCATGATTTTCAGCTCATCAGTCGTAGATTACTCATTTGCACGATAAAAATCGGATCAGGAATTTAAAATTCATCGTCTACTGTATCCAATGAAACGAAAACCTGCTATTGAAAACTCGGAGTAAGCAACCAACTTAAATTGGCTCTAAATCTGGATGCTATTCAATTTGCAGCGGTAAGTGATGCCTTTTGAATTCATTTTGCAGAACTTCCATAAAGTGTGAAAAAGTTTTGGAAATGATGGCCGTAAATTTTAAGATTGGACACGTATGCAAAATGTTCTTTTTTTCCAGAATTATTCTTGTGAGCAAAAGTTTTTTGATTAAAAGTTATTTTATTTGTGAGCAGCTGTGTTTATATAATTATATTTTTATCTTACGTCTATAAAAGTGAATTTATTTTATAAATATGATGAAAGTTTTGGAGAGTCAAAAATGTTTGAAAGGTGCGTGTACACTGGTCAGATTTAGTTTTTCATAGAATTTATAACATCATCATCTTCAGCCTATAACGTTCCCACTGCTGGGACACAGGCCTCCTCTCTTGTGAGAGGGAGTGGGCTATAATCCACCACGCGGGCCCAGTGCGGATTGGCAGATGTCACATGTCTTCGAATTTGATGGTTCTAGGACATGCCGGTTTCCTCACGATGTTTTCCTTCACCGTTTTGAGAGCAGTGGTGATGAAATAAATTACACAAAGTAATGCGCCAAGCTGGGTTCGAACCCACGACCTACAACTCGTAAGTCGGGACCGATACCACTGGGCCACCACTGCTCAAGTTTTGGAGAGTCAAAAATGTTTGAAAGGTGCGTGTACACTGGTCAGATTTAGTTTTTCATAGAATTTATAGCATGATTATTATATATTTATATAATATGATTACTCAAATTATTTTTATGTCATTATGTAATTTCCCCGAAAAGTCATAATAATAATAGAATTCAAAAACGAAACTCTTTCCTCAACTAAATAAAAATTACTATTTTATAATACAGTGAAAATGTTTAAGGTCAGTCTTTGTGGGACGTCGCAAGATGATCTCCGGCTACCGTAGGCGCGGGCATGCAGGCAGCGAGTAGAGGGCAACTCGCTGCCCAACCATGGACCATGCCCGGGTCGACGGCTCATCGTGTTCCACGCGCGCCTCAAAGAGCGCTCTTTGAGGCTCGCTCTTTGAGGGGTCTCAGAGGGCCAAAGCCTGCCGGGGTCACGGGACTTATTCCATCACCGGAATTCCGTGGATTTTAGTCAGTACAAGGTCAATGTTCAAGTCAAAATCTGTTGCTTAAATATAATTCGTTCGGCTCAAACAAAAAAATCCGTTACCCTATTTTGTACCAAAAGTTAACAAATCGGTTCAGTGTTGCAATTAAGTTTATTTACATATAAATAAATGTAATAATGTAAAAATATTATTAATAATAATTAAGTTAAAAAAATATCATAACTGTTTCTTGTAGTTCCAACACCCGCTCGTATTTACAAGTTTGTTTAGTCTCAACTAAATTTAATATTTAAGTTTGTTGGAAAGTTTATCTGTTTACTACTTTTAATTAAGTTTTCACAGAATCGCTGAAGCTGTAAGTACTTGAGATTACGGAAATTATTATGTAGTTTCAAGTATAACTTTATAGTGATAATTTGATAGCGTGGACGAGGCAAAAGGTGAATATTAAGATAGTGTAGCAGTCTGTGGTTACTTTCACAGAAAAAACCGTGTGTTTATGTTTAAGGCAATTCAATGAAAAATTTAAGCAATCTAAAGTTATTTTGTTGGTTGGAAATATTGATTGCAATATTAAAGTTATGGTTTGGGCCTTGCGCATAATTCAATAACAAATAAATAGCTTTGAAACTATGAAGTATGTAATTATAATTGAAGTAAATTGTTTACCCCTGCGGAAATATAAAAAATATATAAATATTTTAAGATACTGGTCCATACTGATTAGTCAGGATGGACCAGTAAACTGAAAAAAGTATATTTTTGTTGTACTCAATGATCAAGAATACTGTACTCAGAAACTCACCTTCCCGTATCCAGTGATGAAACAAAATCGATTTAATCTCAAGCAATAGCTCATGGCACCAGGCTAATGCGTGTTGGGGATCACCAGCCAGTTGAAACCTGAAAGGGTCACCAAAACCAAAATGGGTCATAGGAACACCCACATTTCACCAGTTTCCCAGGAAGGCGTCTTTTATAAGAATAACATACTCTATCGATGTGTTAGCTAATGCACTACTTCAGTAAAGTTACTATCCGGAAATTTTCTCGAAAATGTCTAAGATATGATTTATGTTTTCACGAAACCTTTAACCTTCCGTGAAAGTGGAAACTAATCAAAACAAAAGACTTTTCCGGTGACTGATGGACATGTCGGTCTTCGTTACGAAACTTTCAGGAGCTACCTTCTAAGTATTAGGTTATCTTTACTTCAACATCTCGAACTAAACTAGAGATCTAACTACCTAAAATTATACGCCCGAAAGTTTGAATACTTGCGGAATTCAATTCCATCAGAACGGCTCAATGGATCTTGATGAAATTTGATTCAGGAATAGTTTATAATCTGAAGTAACCAATACGATACGTTTCTAAGGATATTATGGTCTATGAGGTTTTCAATTTTAACGCGGGTGAAGCCGCTGGCAACAGCTAGTATTAAATAAATGTGAGATGTGTATTCCAAACGTAGAAAATGTTAAACAGAACTCCAGGAAAGCCATAAAACAAAAGTAAACTTAATAGCGCAGTAAAATAAATGTCACGCAAAACAAAATTTACGTAGTCGCGATGTAAACGGCTATCTTAACGCTAAAACAGTAGATAATAACAGACAAAATTCCAAACAAACAGCAAACTTATCCCATATTTAATTCCAACACGCCGAGGATGCATATCTAAACACAGCTTCGATCTCGGAAACGTCTTCTACTTGTAAGCAAATCGCTCTAGATGGCAAGATAGCGCACAAATTCAATTTGCCGCCAATAGACGAAAACTTACGGTGTCATCCATTCGAATTGCCTCCATTCTAAGAAAATTTAAACCAATTTCGGCAAAAGCCAGGCTTCAGCAACCATAATTTCGCTAATTGAACGTCTGCGAACCCAACTTCCCGTTTCTCGAGTATGTTACTGACTTTATAGTTACAGTTCAGGTCAACAGTATTTGTGTGAAACGTGCGGGAAATTAGAGAAATAGCTTACCTTGTTTGTTGAATATTAATTAACTAAACTTCAACCTACCTACCTTGTACTACAGTTTGACTTACCTAATAACAACCTCCGTGTGAGCGAAGTGATGGAGCATGCTTGCAATTTCTCTGTAGAATTTACTCGGAGCGGAGCAATTACTATGAAATGCTAAGGCTTTAATATACCTAGCCTTGAAACATAACGGGTTGGGATTGTTATTGCAATGCGCATGCATAGATTACCTTACATATTATCAATATTATACCTAGTTAAATTAATTTGAACTTGTTGATTTGAAATCCGATTAACTTACCTACACAGAGAAAAAAAACACAATTGTTAATGGTCAAAGGACTTAAGGCATAGCCAGTTTTGCAATTATCTCAATTAAAAGTTGTTTCATAATTATAACAACCATACCACTACCACGAAATGTAATGAAATAATAATAGTTAAAAAATTTACGAACTACATTTTGCAGTAATTAATGACCACGTGTCTTGGTGCTACTGAAATAGCAGCCTCTTCGCATCCACTAGTGAGACTGTGTACTACTTTCTGGACACATCGACAACAACAAGATTTTTTAACGCACTATTCACACGTAACAACTCCTTGACTA
This sequence comes from Agrotis ipsilon, assembly GCA_028554685.1. Taxonomy (NCBI): domain Eukaryota; kingdom Metazoa; phylum Arthropoda; class Insecta; order Lepidoptera; family Noctuidae; genus Agrotis; species Agrotis ipsilon. The sequence goes on from CM052967.1 coordinate 9,749,997, forward strand.
CTACTTTTTGACACTATGTGGTTAGGTTGTGGTACATACGTGTAATGGCACGCATAAGCCTTAATATCAAGACTCAACATTGACTTTTATTTTAACCTTGTCTGCTTCCAAATAACAAGAAACAAAAAAATAGAGAAACTTAGTATGAAAAACTACTAAAGATAAAGAAAAAACAACATCGGAAATAAGAAAAGATAAAATAAAAGGAGCGTTGTTTCGACGTTGAGTTAGCCTGGAATAGAATCTATTTCACCGCAAACATTGGATGTTTCATCTAAAGGTCTGTACACACCGAGAAGCGACGCGACGCGACGCAACGTGACACGACGATGATGGAAATATGTACCTATCAATTTGTGTAGTTAACAAAGTTAGACTTTGAGTATCTATTAAAATGCGCGTGGCACCACGCTGCGTTGCGACATCAATGAAATTTAATGTGTATCCTATCGTGTATTGAAATGTTCGCGTAGAGTCCCGCCTCGGTGTGAATACACCCTAAGTAAAAAAAATCTTTCGATTTGCAGCGTTCTACGAAAATGCATTGTTAGAGAGTGCTGCTCCCGCTACGCTATTCATTCCATTATAGTCAACCATTACATCGCTTACTTTAATAGCTCTTCGAGTGAGGTGTTTACGGATCCGCAAAGAAATTGATTTTTGTTATAGAAAATCGATATCAATGCAACTTTAAAAAAAATCTTGAATTTTATAGTTGACATTCATACATAAATACTCATGCCTTCTTCCCATGGGGGTAAGCAGAAACTATAGAGCGCCACCTGCTTAGATCCTTACATACTCTTTTCGCCTCGTCCATATTCATACTTTGGGTCATATACACGAAATAAATAGTTGACTTCCAAAATATTTCATCCCGGGGTTGAATATGATACAATTGATTTCTGATGTTCATTTTTGTGTTTTGAGGATTTTCATCATATTTACTACAAGCAATGACCAGTCAATTATTTATTAGATTCTAGTTTTTAACAATCACTATAATATTAAACCTGAGGTGTAATGATAATTAGATCCCATAACAGCTTAACGATAACCTTATAAACATATTATATTCATGATATCCGACATTTTCTTACGTAGCTATACCAAACTTTCGTGTAAAACATGTAACCCAGAAATAGTAATGGGTATGTAAAATTATAAGCAGAAAGTAGGTTATTTCTATTTAGGCCAATATGAAATTCAGTAATAAGAAAATTCTGGTAAGAACCTTTGCGAAAATTGTCCCAAGTAAGAACATGTTAATCAGCAAAAACGAAGGAAATTGTGCGAAAGTCAAAAATTACGTTTTAAAACGTTGTCTCCCCGAACATCTGCAGTTCACCGGAACCTTTAAATATGAGAGTCAACGCTTCGGGAAGTGTTCACGATCTTATCTTAAGTATCTCGAAAATGGCGAGTCAGTGGATTAAATAAAGGAGAGATTAGGGCAATCTGCGAAAATGGCCTTAATGAGAAAACACGATAATGGGTCCTTTATATTATACGTGGGGTCACATGTGTGTTCAACATCACGGTTTCTACGTAGGTATACATACACTCCATTTACTATCATGCCGGTAGGCAGAAACTTACATAATAGGGAAACCAAAATTGACGAAGATACAACGCTTCTAAAAATCACCAAACTTCACTCGGTCGTTACAATCTTACAAGCGTAATGACGTCACAAGCCGCCACTTCCGAATTTAGAAGCGTTTTATATTTGACAATATTCATAGATTAAAAAAAATAAAATACGTGTCCATTATTTTTCAATATTAATACTGACGGGCTAAATAGATTTTCAATTTATTTATGCAGTAAAATACAAAATTATAACTCCTACAGTTGAAAATACACACCTTTCGTTTTATTACATTAGTACATCGAGTCATATAAATACGTATAGCCCTGGTTGCCTACAAAACTTTCTACCTTGGTGTCTTCTAAAAAAATCTTTACACATCGTTTTATCTCGCCCATTCCAAAGCAATAAGCCCACTCTATTTTAGCTGTATTGCATAGCAGCATACACCCAAAACGTTTGACTAGAACTTGGGCACCCAATTCAGAACCAGCCGATCGCTTTGCCAACGCTGCACTAAAATCCACATTTATATTCCTTGATAACGTATCCAGACACATCGAACAGTCATTGTAACTGACATTGCGTTCAGGGATTTGCATATTTAAACACGTAGCTATTTCAATAGCTCCACCTGCACTATTCTGTACCGAAATTCGTCTATAGGACAAAACAATTGCCTTGAAACTTAGATTCAGGCTTCACCAGAGTAAACCTTGCGTATTTTGAACCACGCAAACTAAGGCCCGGTGCCCATTGTCGGCATCGGCACGCCTGAGGATTTTAAGTGATAAAAAGCATTATAGACTCTTCTCTGAGATCTCTCATCACGATTCTCTCTGAGATCTTAGTTTATGGCAATAAAGTAGAAATTTCCATGATAAATGGTCGTAGTAACAAAAATACCGCTTCGGTATGCTTGAGGCTACTTCATCGCCAATTTATACTTTATTGCCATGAAGTTAATGTATAGGTAATGCTTTTTATCACCTTAAATGCCGAGGCGTGCCGATGCCGGTAGTGGGCGCCGGCCCTAAGTCGAATCGGATTGACGAATGCTTGCATGCAATATTGAAAGACCTCACACTCGAGGTAAAATGCACCGACTAACATGCGTAGCTAGATCAATTCTGTGTCTATTCTAATTTCTATTTATGATTCGGACGACACAACCCAAAGGATATTTACTGAGTAAAGAACACATTTCAAACATCATCATGCTTGCATAAGAAATTTACACGGGTCGAATTTTCAACCCGATGTTTAGTTGTAATATCCCTTTGTACCTATTGGCCTTGTTTTGTTCTGTCTCTTGCTTGCATAGAGGGAAATGGAAGCATATTTTCCTACTCCTCCACTATTCGATTCTGATTAATTTCGTTGTAGGATCCAAGGGACACGTCTCTGGGACACGTCGAGCTTCATTGTCTCGGCGCTTTTCTGGTGGTTGCCACTGTTGATTCTGGCTCTCAGGAGTTGCAGTGGTTTGGGAATGGTGTGGTGGGTTTGTCCCAAATAAAAAAAACCCCGAAGTTTGCAAAATGGACTAGGTTTTTTCGATTATCTTTAGCAAGCGATGCGACTAGTGAGTAGTGCGCACGGCTAATCATGCGACACTCCATTAGAACGATAGAAATATTTCTTCATTCTGAAATATTATCTATTTAAAACCTGTTTCAATGTTAACATGCTACGAATGTTCGTAGGAGGGTAATGAGCAACGTTTTCATTGTTTCGGCTTTAAATTTGTCTCTTTTTCATTTGCGACGCCATCCTACTTAGCGACTAATAGTGATGTAGTGTGCTATTGCAATATTTAGTAATTCATGTGTTCGTAAGTGTGCCGTTTTTGAAGATAGAATGTCGTGTTGGTAACGTATCTATTCATTTATAATATCATTGATCGTGCGCTACTCAAACCTCAGTCGTGTGAAAAGGGGCTAACACGCACATTTAAACATACCAAGTGTTCTTCAATTGGCTACATTGTAACCACAACGATAACATGCAGGCGTTCACATTCTAAAACAGTGTTTGCAACCCCGGATTGCAGCTGATAGTTCGAAGAAATGTTTAATGTAAATTTTGTGTATTTCTGCCCATTGCAATGTGATTCTAGGAAATGTTGCTGATTTTGGTATGGGAATGTGAGCTTGGAATTCTGTTTTAAATTGTTCGCAGAAATAGGAAAGTTTTGTAGCCAAATCAGTGTAAACTATTAAAGTACAGTCAGAATAAGCTGCAATTTGATAATCAGCTGATCAATTAGGCAGCGGATAATTGAACCCCCGGATCATTGAACTAACATACTTCTAGACTAAAAAGCGATTAAAAAAAAAAACATGTAAGTGATATAACTCCGGTTGATTCGAACCTCAATGCTCTTCGCATTTAGTCAGACAAAGACAGCAATATTTCAATTTCAGTTAAGCAGATACTGAACAAAAGATTCACTACTGTTTCCAAATTGACATGTAAACTTATTGCTCCTGCAGCTGATACTAAGTTATTCAGTGGCTGAGTAAAACTTGAAATGTTCGAGTCACCGGTGATTTAGTTGCTCTTGCAGTCGATAGCACTTTCGAGAAAAGACGTATGCTTGGCGACTTTCAGTGCTGCAAGGAGATTTTCAAGTGCTTTTTAAATTTTCATGGATACTTCGATGGTAGAAGGTTTTTTGTTGATTTATTTGTCTTTTGAGTTATGTGAGGGGATAGTGAAAAAGTCTTGTGCAAATAAATCTCTATTTTAAACACTTCGATAAAACAATTGAGAAAAAAACTTAAAATACTTATTTCTTAAGTTTATTTCAGTACGTTATAACACTCTTAATGTGAACATATTAAATCACCAAAGAAATCCCGAAAACATAATAAAAATTAATGAAGTTTTAACAGTAAGGAGCCCGACAAATATAATCAATACAAAAACTATCCTCTCAAAGTTATTTACTTTACATTTTAAATTTTTTCAATTTTTGCACAAACCTTGGTTTTAAAATCCTATTAGAACTGTGAAAGTAAATCAGAAGCGCTTAGACAATCGCGAACCAATATAATACATGTCTGATTTCCTCTAAAAACCTATATCACTACCTATCTGCAACACTTTGCATTAAACTGTTTGTATCGAGAGCCGCAATACATGTCCCGTACGGCCCACTTGTGTCCGATCGATCTACATAATTACAGCCAAACTAAAACCAACCCTAACACAGTTAATTTAAAGTTTAATTTCCCCTCAGCGAGGATTCCAATAGCGAGTGTTTCCGATAAAAATGTTTTAAGCTCAAGAGGCATTCTCTTAAACTTCATACGCATTCGCCTACACTTTCTTTGAAAATGGAACATTATTTCGAGGTCTTAAAAGTTGGATGCTTGTGTTAAGTACTTTTCAATGAACTGATCGGGGTATATTTAGATGGGGAACCGATGTAAGTCACTGGGATATTAGGTTCTTTTTCATATTTAGGACAAAATGTTATTGCTGTCTTATTCTCAACGTCATTATCAGCCGGAAGCCGTCCACTAGCCTGCTAACATAGGACCACTTGAGCCACCATACCAAACGACAATAGTAGATTGTATAACAAGGGAGCAAAATAATATTTTTAGGGCGAGGGCGCTATTTTGAATCCAGAGCAAAGTCAGGGATTCTACAGTAGAATCCCGAGCGTAGCGAGGTGAACCAAGTCGTCCTTTTCGAATAGATGTGATGAAAAACAACTTGCATCCATTTGTTGCCATGCTCGCCGGAGCTCGCGGCTGAATAATTATAACCATACAGGCCGATCTTCCGGGTTAAGCCGCGCTTGCCGAGCATGGTCTGTGGATGGGTGACCAGCTGTCATAGCGAATTTCCTCCGTGCCTTAGAAAGCACGTAAAGCCGTTGGTCCGGCTGTCATTTGTAGATCTGTGACACTCGTTACTGTAAGAAGCTTTTAAGTCTGACAACCAGTCTTACCATAGGTATAGTATTACCCCAGGAAACCGCAAAAGAACCGGAAAAGGCATTTGCCTTTTCCGGTTCTTTTGCGGTTTGGACGACAAATGGATCATCATTTGATGATCCATTTGTCGCCCACAATTCTCACGATGTCGTCTGTCCAAATAGTGGAAAGCGACCATAAAACTCAATCAGAAGGAATTTCAAAGACCTGAAACAAAAATACAAGATTTCATTTCAACACATTGAAAACTTCTCCAGAGCAAACAACCGGAACATTGTATCTCGTATCTGCCTTTAACTCTATTGAAACAAAAACAGCTTAACTTGCAACAATTTCGTATACTGAGTTCCTATTGTCACCCGCTTTCCGTTCTAAAGACTTTCGCAAGACATTTGCCGAAAACTTGTTTAGCGACATACTGGCTTTAATTTCCTGATCATGCAAATAAGTTTCCCTACTTAGGTAGTCTAAACTTAGTGAACACTTTTGTTTAGTAAAGAGGCTGGATAAAGTCTTTAGAATAAGTAGGATACTGGCTTGTAAGCATTATAAAGCAGAAATGGTGATGAACCACGTTTTTAACGAAACGATTTTTATACGAATAAGCGTTGGTCGTGTGTTTTTGTTTGCTTTGTCGCGTATAATCTTCTAGATACCCGGGAAAAAAATGAAATTATATTTATACTAGCTGTTGCCAGCGGCTTCACCCGCTACAACTCCAAAATTATCCCACGGAAACATAAAATCAGGATAAAAACTCCTCATGCTATGTGTTAATCCAGGTTATAAACTATGTATCTGTGTACCAAATTTCAGCCAAATCCGTTCTTTTTGCGTGAAAGAGTAACAAACATCCATACACACATAATAAAAACAAACTTTCACGTTTATAATATTAGTAGGGTAGGATAATTATAACACATCAATCGTATATTTACTCAACGTTTGCATCCTTTAGGTCACGGAGTAGATCTGCCGAGAGATCCACAAAAGGGATCATATGCCAAGAGTTATTCGAGCATGCACATTGTACAGTGCAGGTTACATACAAACATAAATCTCTTGTATACGCTACATGCACCCATGTTTAAGGCCCATTAAACGCTCAGAAACGCCATGACACAAGCTTTTAGTGCTGTCAAATAACCTGATAAATGTCTTGTGAACAAAAGCCTCTGCTAGATAAAATAACAAAGCCTAAAGACATAACTCACCACCTCACATGGCCAGCCAAGCGTTATTAGCGTCATAATTCCTAAGATATTATTCAGAACGCTTCAAATGAAAATCTTTAGAGAAAAACAATTTGAATCTAAGCGTTGAGCGTGGTCGGAAAGGCACGGCCACATATCACGTCGTTTGGGAGCGAGCCAACGTACTCGCGACCCGGTCGACTTCACGTCACTATTTATTATGTACCGGACCAATCTTTGTTTTACGTTTTATGTGTTCAAGCCATACTCCCGTTTCGAAACCGCTTGTTTATTTACGCACCTTCAGATTTATAGCTCTTATAGTTTTGTGTGAATTGGACTGTGCGATGAATATTTATGGGGTCGCGAAACATTTTTCATTCTTGTGGCTGAATATTTTATTGTTCGAGAGAATATTTAATAGACCTTTTTACACGACAATAAACAATTGTTCAACTATATTGCATATCCTATCTCGTTGTGGAAAACACTCGTTCCGGTAAATTGCTTTCGTCTGATCAAAATAATGTTTAACGTATTTTCAATATTCTACAAATAAAGCGCCGTTAATTTTGTTTTCTTCAATTTGTATTGTTTAAAAACTGTATTATAAATTAAATAATAATAAGCACTCATTAATTCCTCATTTAAAGCGTAAATTATAAACGAACAACAGTTTAAAATTCTACAACCGCCAAATTATTAATTGAACGAAAAATAAATTTTCGCCCGGGAGTTCCTGGAAATTCCCTGTGTTTTAATTTTGTAATTATTGCTGGCCCTTAATTTAAAATCAAATTACGGTGGTTTTTGTTAACAATCACAAACATACAATTCTAGGTCATAAAAACCCATCAGATAATTATTATTTACCTGCCTATTGTAATTATAATTTTAAAGTAAGATTTTCATGTAGATCTTAAAAACTTCCCGCCTGTGTGGAACAGAAGGGACGATCTGAAGACCATCTTGATAAACATGACCCTTTGCCAGGCGACTTGATAGGCTGGTGGCCTCCTCCTAGAGGCGATAAGGCTCAAACGAGGGCCATGGACCGCACCAATACTTTTGCATAGTCAGAAGGCGTTTGACCTCAAGATTGAGTAGTGAACAGATCGTGAGCCTGGATAGAAAGTTCAAACAAACAATACATACAAACTATTAGAAATATATTTTACTAGCCACCCGCCCCGTCTCCGCACGGGTGCAATCTCTACTATATTAAGCATGTTATATACATAAAAGTCTTCCTCTTGAATCACTCTATCTATTTAAAACAAACCGCATCACAATCCATTACGTAGTTTTAAAAATATAAGCATACAATGGGGCCAGACAGCGGATAGCGACTTCGTTTTATACTACTCGTATGTAGTGATAGATCAAATTGAAACAATTATTTAGGAATGCAAGCAAATAATGACGAACTCAATAACTTCTCTTTATGTGCAAAATAACAAGAAACCAAAGAGCAAAAATTCACTGCAATTCGACAATAAACCTGGTGGAATGGAATGACCAATCTCATCGTCAAATAAGTTTACCTTGAATAATTTACAAGTTTTTATTTGCTCCCGTGAATTTGTGTTTTATGACGAAAGTTTTTCTACGAATATTTGCTGCTGGATTTTCGCTTTTATTATGTAGTAGTTAGTTTTCCGGTAAATGCTTATAGTCAAATAAAAACGAATAGATTGATCTTTTAAGTTAAGTCGCGCTTGGATAGGTCGGTTTATGGATGGGTGATTAGTGTATTAATAGCTTTCCTCTGTGTGCCAAAAAGCAAGTTAAGCTGTTGGTATTGGCTGTCATTGGAAAATTTTTGGTAGCCATTACAGATGGTCAATGGCCTGAAAGTCTTCGAGTTAGGAGTATACGGTATAGGTACGTCGGCGACGCGTTAATTATAATACAACTATATACTGTCAAAAAACATAGGACCATCCATCTCTTTCCGGTATGACACAGATAATGTGTTTGGTAATGTAAAAAGATGGCAATTAAAAACAGATAACACTCCGTCCATGCTCTAAGTCTATGGTACCTAGGGTACCTTTATTTTTTACTGATCTGTTTTCAATACAACGTTACCCAATGGTTTGAAAATAGTTCGGCAAACTGATACTTTACGCGATACACGATCATAGTACGATGTGAATCCAATGGTGCGTGCTATATAGTTTTTTGCCGTTATTTCGATATCGCTCCAGGCTTATTATTTAGAATGTTCCTAGAATTTAGGTTTCAGCAAAAAAGTTCGACAAAAATATGGTATTTTTAGGAAATATTTTATTTCTGTTTTTTTTTTATGGTAATCATGATAACGAATAGTGCCCAAAATACTAACTCTACATTTTTCAAAGGCTGTGCACAGTGCTTATAAAATATTAAAACATATTCAAAGGGTTTTTAAATGTAGCTTTTACCAGGGGTTTCGTCCGCTTCAACTCGAAAATTCCAACAGAAAAAGTTTTCTTATGTGTAAATCCAGGTTTCAAACTATCTTTACACCTAACTTCATCCAAATCTAAAGGGCAACTCGCTGTCCGACCATGGACCATGCCCGGGTCGACGGCGCGTCGTGTTCCACGCGCGCCTCAAAGAGCTGTCAGCAAAATGACGGGGCCCCCTCTCAGAGGGCCAAAGCCTGCCGGGGTCGCGGGACTTATTTCTATTACGGTGACCCCGGAACATAAAGGGCTACTGAAGGTCAACGTGGATTTTAGTCAGTACAAGTCTGACAGTACTTCCCGCCCTGCCCGGGGTTGGAGGTCTCATTTGATGATTTTACCAGTCTAAAAAAAAAAAAACTTCATCCAAATCAGTTCAGTAGTTTTGCGTGAAAGAGTAACAAATACCCATATCCATCCTCATAAACTTTGGCATTTATAATATCAGTAATAATTCTAAAAAAAACACCAGAATATACAGGGTGAATTTTTCAACTGGGCGTGGATGGCTACTTTCTAAACTATGAGGAATATCGAAAAATGTTGGAAGGAGTCTCGAGACCGATTTTGACGAAAACTAAAACTGCAACATTGGATTTTAGAAAAATCAAAAATCCTGGCCAGGCAGGTTCGATTAACCTGCTGATTTTGAAAAATAAATCACATCCTGTATTATTACACCGTTCGATAGTGTTGCTAATAAGGATCAAATTCTGGGAAGTAATCATATACGGCAAACTTAAGGAAATGGCAGATTTTTATGAAATTGCTATTTTTCCATGTTACTTTACATCTACTGAGCCATAATTTATTCGAAATTATAAAATTTCATTGTTTTCAATGTCTCACTGGATTTGACGTTTCAACAATCCCACTGCACTTAGCAATATGACATTATTGAGTTGAACTAAAAATAGCATTTTTTTAAAGAAGAAATACGGTAACTTATGTTTCAAATAGTCTTTGCCTTGAAGATTAATCAGTTTTTTTTGTAATTATGCGTTTTCCTTAAGTTTACCGTATATGTTTACTTCCCAGAATTTGATCCCTATTAGCAACACTATCGAACGGTATAATAATACAGGTGTGATTTTTTTTTCAAAATCAGCGGGTTTGATTCCTGACCAGGATTTTTGATTTTTCTAAAATCCAATGATGCAGTTTTAGTTTTCGTCAAAATCGGCCTCGAGACTCCTTTCAACGTTTTTCGATATTCCTCATAGTTTCGAAAGTAGCCATCCACGCCCAGTTGAAAAATTCACCCTGTATAATAGCCATCTCATGTAAACGTTTGAAGCAGTGCGGAAGCGTGAAATATAACTTTAAAACAAAATGTTTTCGTACATCGCCATACCACAAAACATGAATGGTCTAATATAAATTGTTGTTTGAGCTAAAACTTTGCACACGTCATAAATAAACCGCTGCGAAACAAATATCCATAATAATTTTGAAAACCACGCTTCTAAGAATGGATGTGAGTGTTCACTTTTATTGTAAAAGTGATCTTAACAACAAACATATGTGGTTGAATTTTACTATTAATCTCTACGTAATCTACAAATAACTATATATTATACCATTCAAATCCATATTCATCAGAATATGAAATACTAGCTGTTACTCCTGTGCTCGGCTCCTATTGGTCGTAGCGAGACGTTATTTAACCTGTAGCTTTCCTCGGTAAATAGATAACACATAACCAGTTGTTTTTGAGATTAGCGCGTACAACCAAACAAACAGACTCTTCAGCTTTATAATATTAGTAAACCATCAAAAAGAATTGGAACCAGTATAAAAAGAGCGAATTTGCTATTAGCAACGTTTACCCATTGTGTCATCCACTGAAATAAGTATAATTTGTATAGTGCAGATTAAAGTTAATAGTAATAAATAATACATACTTATATAAGCACGATTTTACACAAGCACACATTTCCGAACGAAATTTCCACGAAAACTTTAACCCTTCACTGCTATGTAGCGCCGGGAACTACAATGAATGTTTCCCTTCCATTTTGCAAAACGGCATTTAAACTTCGATGTACGTTGCCCGCACGGCCCCTGTATCCTGTTTGTTTTATCTGTGGCCTCTGTGACAACAGTCTGGGTTGAGTCTGGGTTTGTTTTTCATTACGCACTGGAATCTCATTTCGTACGTAATTAAACAGGACAAGTTATGAGTTGCGCGTTCTGGTTTACATACGAGAACATTTATGAATGTAAATATTACATTTGTTTTTTAAGTGACATGTGTTGGGTTCAGGAACTGGTAAACTGGGTCCATATTTGTGTTATGGTCGGTTTCACTAACACGGAGTTGATACCCAAATAAAGTCTTGAGTTAGTGCAAATACTACAATCCTAAGAGTATTTCGTTTAACGAAAGGTAAGGTTATGCTTAAAATCAATCGAGAGATAATTTTAACTAAAGTTAACGTTGACTCACAAAATGTGAAAATGTTCTCTGATATTTTTAGAAGTTTCAGATCGGTTGAGGAACTTAAAAATATTAAGGACTCGCTCTTAACGATTTGAGGATTTCCGCTTCTCATTAAAAAATTCTCATACAGACGTGAAGCTTTTTTCTACAAAATCAAATATTTTCATTTCTCATAGGCCCATTAGGGCCACTTAAAAACATCGACAACAGGTTAAAAACTCGATTTGGGTTGGTCGTTTCCATGAAGATCAAGAAGGAGAAGATCCGGCAAGAAACTGCATGGTTACTCTTTAGAAATAATGTTATGTGACGTTGACAAAAAAAATCCTTTTAGTATATTCACAAGAAACAATGCAAAACGGATATTTTTTTCAATTTATCGTGTTTATCGTCACTAAACTCATCTACACACTGTATCTCTTATCCCACACTTGAACCACATAATAATATTTTATGTAAGCATCTTCCTCGATGCAGTAATGGCCGTCGTGTCTACTTAATGGACTCGTTACCCCGAGATTAACTGTTGCTAGGAAATTGGGTCCTCACTCTTAATGGATAGATCTTGAAAATGCGGAGTTTGCATCTTCCAAGTGAGATGCGGACGAGGCGTTCTACCGAATAATTGGATGATGCAGAAGCAATGCTGTAATTGCTCTTTTAAAGAATGACAGTTTGACTAACGGTTTTTAGTTTTATAATGGAAGCAGTGAATCGTGACTAGGATTTAACTGGGTGATTAAGAAAAAACTTGATCGTAGTTCTATTAAGTTATCGAATTGGTGTCGTGATTCGATTTGGAGTTAATCGGATCTTTCGTTTCGATTTTTACGATTATATCATAATGAAACTTCGACTTTCTTCAGGTCGAGCTTTAAAGCTTTTCGGTGAAATGGAACTTGTTTTATTAAAAATCAAATCATTTTCTATCAAACTATGTATATATGCCATTTTGAAGACCTGCCTACAAAGTAAGATTACCATTGTAGACAAACTGTTGTTAAAATTAAGACTTATGGAATAAACAATGACAAAATCTTTAGTACGGTCAGTGTCCGACATTACTACTATTGTGCTTTAAGTGTGAGTTGCGATAGGCAAACTGGTAAGTCGTCTGCATTACTTATCCAGAAGACGCGGGTTCAAATCCCACTTGCAGCTAAATTTTTCTTGCCTCAAAAATTATCTTTACTGACAGTACAATTCATAAAAGCAAAAAAAAAAGCATATTACTCCCAAAAGACTTATAAGTACGTACGTTCTTTATCATTCCACTGTTATTATTCACGTAGGCTTGACATTGCGCTCTCTCATTTACGTTGCAGCCCAAATCCGTATATTCCCAGCGATGTTTCTAGAAGATAAGCTCATTTCTTATCACGTGGGGTATGAGAGTAACATATGAAGCCATTACTGTCGCTCCGAGGAATTTGTCATTGAGTAGAATGATTTCATGTGTGTAGGCCAATGTGTGGTTGTGGATGAGAGTTTGGAAGTGTAAGCTTGAACGACAAAAATTATTTATCAAAAGGAGGCTTTTTTTTAGGTGGTAAAATCATCAAATGAGTCCTCCCCGGGCAGGGCGAGAGAGACTGTCAGACTCGTACTGACTAAATCCACGGTGTCCTTCAATAGCTCTTTATTTTCGGGGTCACGGTAATGAAATAAGTCCCGTGGCCCCGGCAGGCTTTGGCCCTTTAGAAGGGGCCCCCCCCCCCCGTCGGGGGCACGCGTGGAACACAATGCGCCGTCGACCCGGGCCCAGTTCTTGGTCGGACAGCGAGTCGCCCTTTACTCGCCGCCCGCATGCCCGCGCTTACGGTGGCGGGAGATCGTCTGCCGACGTGTCCGTTACCGTGGGCGTCTACCATTGTATCAAAAACAAGGTACGTTTTTTGAGCTATGTTTTATGGGTATCACACGCACAAGCATCACCACAGTTCTGCCTGCGCAAGTTTGATGCATGAAAAAACAATAAACGGTCGGCAACATTGAACGCCCAACCACAAACACAGGCAAGTACGCGCAGGCTTGGCTTGCGCAGGCAAAACTGTAGTAAAGCTTGTGCGTGTGGTAGACCCATTAGTTCTTCAGTATGCTTTGAACGAATAGAAAATTGAAATTGCTCGTTTGAGAAACGTTAACGAGCAATTTCAATTTTCACTGCGTTGCTTGGCTTTATAACTTTGTCCGTCGTCTATAAGATACCAGAGTTATGCACAAAACAGAATTGGATAGTTATGTACCTTTCTAACTTACTACTATTATAAAAACGAAAGTTTTTGTTGATAGATAGTTAGCATTTGTTAGGTACTATTTCACACAATAACTACAGAACGAATTTGAAAGTTATTTTCTACACAGATTGTATATATTAAACGATATTCGGATATCCGATATTCAATATTCGAAAAGTCGATATTCGATATTCGAAAACTCGACACTAGGAAACTTTCCCTTGGGATTATTTCTGAACAATAATAATACCGTTAGCTGGAACTAGTTATTAATAATTATTATCAATATAAAAATCACTAATTCATTTTGTTACCTATGCTTACTTTTTGCCGTAACAACTTTTTTAAACAAAAAAGTAACAAAATTAGTCGTGTACAGACAAAATATTTTTTTGATGAAAGAATGTTCTGTTTCTACTTCCCAAATATCCCCACAACCAATTAAATTAAACAAAGCGACTCTGCTATGAAAAATTAGAAATAAAAAGGTATGGTAAAAGATCCCCTCTACACATGCGGAACCCAGTAAAGGGTAAATGTGGGACATTTGTTTTTACAGCCAGCAAGATTGTCAGCGCCCTACTTGCATTCGAGTTAAGATAATTGGTTTCTGCTATACTGAGCATTGTACATACACCGTTAATATTGTTCTTGTTTTCTTTCTTTCTTTCTTTAGTTTTTATGGGAAAGAAAATATGGTAATGTTACGAGATTATTCGGAGACCAGAATCAGAAAATGAAATATATTTATTTTGTAATAACCTAAGCGACTAAAAACACAGACATATGAACCCAAAGTAGATGAGTTTTTTGACATATATTAATAGTTGATGAACTATTTTTATTTCAAAATACGTTAACTAGCTGTTGTCTGCGGTTTCAGCCAGATTAATAAAAAAATGTTTGTATTGGATATAAAACAAAAATTATCGAAAGGGGCGCGCGTGAACTGTGAGTCTCAGTTGTGGGTGAGGGAGGTGTAACGCGCGCACCATCAGATGGATATTTTCTTAGCAGTGTTGCATGTAATGTATCAGATACTGTATTACCTGCAAGTCGGTACGGCTCGTCCGAGCACACTGCGAGCCGTCTTTGTGTTACCTACTAGCATATAGCAAGCTCGTGCCGACATGCCTACTCACTTGATACTGTATCTGATACGTAACATGCAACACTGCTAAGTGAGTACCCAGCTGAATATGGAAGGCTCGCGCGCAGTTCGCAAGCAGCACATTCGCGGCGCATTCGCCAGGTCTGGAGGCATCATTAAGATTTTACTGTTTTTTCTAGTTCGGAAAAGTCACGTTTCAAATACAAATTGGTACACTGAACTGTCTATCTAATTTTAAATAGAAATTGGCCTTAGTAAATTGAAGAACAGCTCCAATTTTGCAATTTTATTTATTTCAAGATAGTTAAGTGTATAGAACTAGAATTCATTACTGAAAGCTGTGACTGGAATTCATGTGGACTTTCAATTTCGCAAAAAAATACGTGGACATTATTCTTGTATCTAGTTCTGAAAAAGGTAAAGTATGAAACTCTAATGAATGGTAATTTCGAAGTTGTAAGCGAAACTTTGATGTAAAACGAATCCCCCAAGCGTGTTAGTGTTTTCAATGAGACTAATCTCTAATAGCAGTAAACAAATTCGTTACGCTTTCCTATCAATGGTTCCTTTGCGAAAGGTTTTTGAATAGTTTTCTTAAGTACACATTTCACGAGTCTCTTTATCTCGCTACAAACGCGAATATATTGAGTCTCCTCTAAGGAGAAGTTTTTAAAAAGAAACAATAAGCAGAAGGCAAACTAACCGTAGTTTCTCAATATAAATCCAACGCTCGATTCTCCGATCTCGCTCACAAAGAAGATATTTGCGGGGAAAAGTTTTAAAAATTGTTGTGCTCCAGATTTCAAGCTCTTTGTCCCAGTCACGAGCGAGTCCTCGGGGAACGTTCTCGAAACATGCTTACGGTCAATGTATGTGCAAACGGGCCTTTTTTAAAATTTGTTGATATAGGCTTCTATGTACTGTTTCTTTTTTCATTTAAAAGCATTTTTGGATGGTTAACTGTTTTTTCAGGCACGTGTAACGTGGGAAATAAAATGTATTAGTTATTAAGCAAAATTACTCTTTGTGGTACCTACAGAGACCATTTTTCAATAATGACCTAAGAACTTAAAAATACTTCAGACAAGAAAGTTATAGGTTTCATCGTGTCCTTAGCTCTTTCGTAATTATGTTGAGGTCGGCTTCCAGTTTAACCGGATTCACCAAAAACAAACACCAGTTTTGGACATGTCAAGTCTGGTTTGACTTTAGGGTCATAGACGACTGTCAAATAAAAGCCAGGACTGTCTTTTCCGAGGCACCAATGAAACACGAGATGGTGAATGATCTCATAACTTCGGACCGACCCGCGAACTAGACCATAATGATGGTTAACACTTACGTCTCTATTGGCCGCTAGCAGATAATATTAATGGGATTAAATTATATAATATAATTGAAATAAATGATTTGACTTTGACTTTATGAATTTCCAATTGAAAACCAGCAACGGTTGCTGATATTAATACAGAATAACCAAAAAGATATCTCTCAACACGACCGCCATGAGACTAAATTGTGGTAACACACCAAACGAGCTCAAACAGACCAACAATTATTATCACTCAGTAACATCATGGAGTTAATATTTCCGCGTACACAGCGGTTGAGCGAAAATTACTCCAATTAATGCCAGTTCCATGTAATTGCCGTCACTTTTCCGGCAGTGTTACGTAACTTTTGTGTTCCGATAAATTGACCAGATGTGTGTTTTTGCACCGCGAAGCTTAAACGGTTAATGTTCTTAAATTTTGTTTATTTTTACCACAATTCCTGGGAAAAGGGTTGAGTTTTTCGAGAGAATCTTGGTCATTTACAAGAAGTCGACACGACTAAAATGGTGGACTGATCCTCCAATGCTTAGGGTGGCTTTTCTGAAGAAATGCCTAGGACTAACAAGATAATAAAATAACAAGAAAACTGGGACGTTTTTTTTTAACCAGCTGTTTGGTCGATGAAAATGAGTCTATAATATCTCCTTTAAGTATCGGTAATCGGAAACTAAACACACTGTACAAACACATAGTATATGGGAACCTACCTCTTTTGCTGTCTGTACATATATAGGTTCGATTGATTCTTCAGAAAAAAACAGTTCATTTTCACAACCGTATCTCGTATCGTAAACAACGCATTAAACATTCAAGATTGCGATCATCAAGTAGCGGTACACAATTCCTTCCACCACGGTAAAATAAAAATAATCACTGGCAACCGAGGAAATGGTACTTAAAGGGCGCGAACCAAGCAGAACCAACATTTACAATCAAATTAACAACAGTAATTACTGTGTTATCCTAGCTGTGGAGACTTAACAAAATTTAAGTTTCATCCCTCGGGACATCTTGTTTGCAGTACAGTACTCTAAGTTCATCACTGCATCCAATTTCCCAGAGTCCTTTGACGCTTACTATTTCGGCAGCACATGAATTGAGGCAATCAACTTATTGGAATGTCTTGATGTAACTGGTACTGGGATGAGGAAGCTGTGGGATTATATCCTGTCAAAGGACCCTAAATATTTATATACTTAGGTTTGTTTACTTAAAAGTTAATGAAGGTAATGTGAAGTGTTTATTATTATTGTATTAAGGAGGAGGTCATTCAAGCTTTTATTTTTACTTTTTTAAAGGTAATTTATTTCATCAATAGTTAAACTATTGTTTATTTATTTAACATAGGTATACCAACAGCTTGTGAATATATAAATTAATAAATAAAATCCCATACATTTTTTTCAAATGTTTGAAGAATTTAACAATAACAGTCGCACCACAAAAAGTTAAATATCAGTTGAATTGTCTAAAAAAAGTATGACTGCAGAACGATCTGAGTTTTTTTAGATAAGTAATTGTTTAACCGGTGATTACACAGCTCGTTCTAAAATACCTACTCTTAAATCGTATCAGCCTATTAATTGTATTAAAAGTTAAGATATCAGGGAAAGTAAAACCACAGTATTTTAAAGGCTTCATCAAAATCTATAGTGGTATAGGTGATTACAAAATAGTGACATAAAACCTATTCCGTATACGGAATAGGAAACCACTGAACAAAAACCACTTTTATAAGTGGTTTTTTTTTCAGTGGTTTATCATCCAATGAGTCCTCCCACCTTGGGTGGAGCAGAAGGGGCTGTCAGACTATAGTATTTCGGTCGTACTGAAAAAAATTCACGGTATTCCTTCAATAGCCTTTTACATTTCAGGTTCTTGGTAACCTGATAAGACAATCTCGCGCCCCTGGCAGGATGGTGGCACACGAATTTCATGAAAAAAATCTTCCTCTATAAATAATGCAATTACTTATTAACATTTCGTCAACATTATTACGGAAAACGTCGATCGCAATATTTCTGAAAGTACTTTTCGCTGTTTAAAGGAAAATTTATATAAATAATTATTACGATAATGGTAGCAAGCAACATCTGTTAATAAAGGTCAATTAATTATTCCTTAATGGGATCCGATTTTAACGGGAACATTATATATTTTGGATACCCAATACCGGATCATGAGTGCTGGGTATCGATAGCATCGCATATCCGGTTTCTGGATACACTGATTATCCTGGTTTAAATGTTTTATTCGCTTTCCTGAGTTGTGAGCTTTATAAGCTTATTTGGGAAAACATTTTCTATTTCAGTGGTTCTCAAACTTTTTTTGTGACGGAACCCTTTTGGAAAGCAAAGTTTTTTGTCGGAACCCCAAACTTAAACAAAAAGTTACATGCATTCTTCAATAACATTACAGTGAAAGTGGAATGTGTAAAACTGTTTCTTCTTTTTCATTAATCGGTTATATTAGGTTTGGTCGAAGAAAGTTGAATTCTTTTATCAGGTTCAGTATCCCGTCCAAAAACCCGTCCATTGCGAAATTTTGTATTCTCACAGAGCCCCCCGAAAAGCTTAGCGGAGTCCCAGGGCTCCGCGGAACACACTTTAAGTATAATAATAATAATATTCCACAAGACAGTATAGCTGTTCTATTTCATTGTAAAAGTACTAGTGGAAGTGAAATATAAAACATTTTGTTGTATAAGGAAATGTGTCTGTTTTGTTGCGTTATTGGGTTTATTTTCATTTCAATAACATTTAACGTGACATATACCAACGGTTGATATAATTTTCTTTACACATAACATTTGTGTTACTATGACAATGTTATTTGATATAAAATTTATATGATCGAAAATCATTGTCAAAAAATCATTGGTTTTAATGTATACTTAATTTAAAGTTTAAACTATTTATTTTTGTGGCTTATCCTCTGGACTAATTGTCTGCCTTCACGATTGCCGTTGTTTTAATTTAGGATCCAAGAGTGAGCGAAGCGAGCTTGAGACTTGGGGTTGACACCGACAGCAACAAACATCCATCCATTCATCCAAAAAAACTTTCACATTTATAATATTAGTAGGAAAATAGGACATTACTTACCCGTTTTGATTGGTTTATTAAAACATCCTCGAAACAGGAGAAATTGTCTTCCTAGTCATTAGACTGTATCTCATGATCATGAACCGTAATGTACAGGTAAAAGTTGAAAAATGACAGTTGATGCATTTCTGTTGCCGCTTTAACAAAAAAATTAATACTAATATGGAGAATACAATCAATATTTCAGGAGCCATTAATAAATATTTACCGTAAATAAAGAGGCACCCTCATTGGTATTATAACAGAAACTTACATGAGGCGAAAAGAATAAAAGGCTGGAACAATTGTTCAATAACAAGACATACATTTCTCCAGAATTCACATTTAACCCTCTAATTACTACGAGACACGTCTCAACCCACATTCAACCCTCAATAGATCGTTCGCCAAATACCATGAGTTAATCCATTCATTATTTAGTTTGACGTCTAAGTCCCGGAGATCCCAAGACACTTGCTAGACGGAAGTGCGGCTTGAAATCACTCTGGAGTAATTATATTCATGGCATGTTAAGGGTTGGGTTACTTTAAGTATGTATTTAACGTAAACGGGTTGAATAGGGTTATTGGAATACTACTATTTTGATATGTGATATTCGTAGATGATAACTCACGTTTAGATTAACCACTGTTGGCGTGTGTTAAATTATCAGTTAATAATAATATAATAATAATATTCCACAACTCTCACACAACGCCATCTAGTCCCAAGCTAGCAGAACTTGTGTTACGGGTACTAGACAACTGATAAACATACTTATATATTTCCAAATACATAAATATTATAGACAAGCGGCCCGTCCCGGCTTCGCACGGGTGGAAGTTCTCTAAAACCCGGTTCCGATGGGTACAAACACAACATAAAAAGAATTATCAGAATCAGTCCAACCGTTTTCGAGTTATGAGCTCAGTAACACATTTTGCGATCCATTTTTATATTATATATATAATATAATAAAAAAAAGATAAATTACACCCAGACACAGAACAAATGATCGTGATCATCACACAAACATTTGCCCTGGGTGGGAATGGAACCCGTCGTGGGTTCGATTCCGGCATAGTAGTCAGGGCTACTAACCACTAGACCAACAGGCCTGTGATTGTTGTATTTAGTTATATATTTATTTTTGTATTTATTTATGTGTGGTTTTAAGAGTGAGGCCCCATTGCTTCGTTGAGTCGCTTCGCATCGTAGCAAAGAATAAACACTTGCCACAAACCCATGACGCAACGCAAGTGGGTAAACAGCTTCGCAGTTTCACCGACGCGTATCCAGTTTAGTCCAGCAGTTATCGAAGTCCGTTGCTGCACCGTTGCCTACTTGTCAACGCTCGCTCCGTACAACTTAATTAAGCATTTTGTTGTGGACGTCGTTTTTGCGATACAATGCCGTGACGCAGCGTTGTGGCCTCGCCTTTAGTAGTGCTTCTGACAAATAAATAACTCACCAAAATATTGTTTAATTTGTATAATTCCACAAATTAATGAGGTCTTTATTTAATTACAAACACTACGAAAGTTTATAATGTTTAATTAATAAAATATTTACAGCTTTGTGAGCTGGGCATGTTACTGAGAATTATACAGGAATATTTCAACAAACCAACCACTAAAGTTTACAATGATACAATAATACTGAATATTAACAAACTATACACACTTAAAACATGCACTCTAATACATAAAATTATAACACAAAGCACAAATTCACAATTAAACATTAAAAAAAAACTTATTCATACAAGACATCGAGACAAACTAGAACTAAGACCACCTAGAACTAACTATGGTAAGAAAAACATATTATATGAGGGAGTAAAACTTTACAATGAAATACCTGATAGTGTAACCAACATTCAAAATATATATTACATTTAAAAGGGCTCTTGAGGAGCGCATTCGAGCAAGATATTCAAACTAAATTTTTTTTTTTCTATTGTATGTGATCACAGAGATTCGATCTTACTTGTAATTTATACTTTTCTCAATATGTAAGTGAACTGTAATGTTCTTTTTTTTGAGAAACAAATGTCTTTAAACCGAAACGTACACTCGTCTCGCTTGGTCGATTGTATCATTATTACATAGCCCACTCCCTCTCACAGAGAGAATGCCTGTGTCCCAGTGCAGCCAGTGAGAACATTTTATAGCCTGAACATTATGCTTATGCCATGCTACTCAAACAGAAGTCTGTGTAACTGCCATATAGCATAGCGTAATTATGCCACACTGTCTCAAATTAATAGGTACTAGTGGTAACTCAATTTTCATATTCATTTTAAGATAACTCCAATAACGAATTAAAGGGTGCTCAGAAAAGTGGTTACGTGATCTTTTTTATAATGTGCAAAAATGAAATGGGATTCAGGAAATTGTGTCACGTTCGATCGTCAAATCTATTGAGCTGTTCAATCCATTGCAATTTGGAATGTAACCTTCCAAAAATTTATTTGAATGCAGAATGAATTGAAGTATTATTATTTCAGAATCGTAAAGCATTAATAGTTATGACTAGCTCAATCTTGATCCCATTAATTTGACGGTGAGGAGAGGCTGTCATTTTCCTCATTTCTGAACTAGTTCTCAAACATAATTCTTTGCGCGTTTATTGGAAAAAAACATTACACGTGGTCCTACCAAGCAATCTAGTAGTACCACGGTAAATTTATATTTACCCATGGTGCTACTAATTTATTTCGTAATTAGGTATAGTTTAATTATACACAGATACACCGGTATCTGCATAATCTTCCATTTACCGTCTGCTTGTTACTTTGCATCATTTTTTTTATTTTGTTATCGTCAATTGAGGCGTCTCGCTCTTTGTGGAGTGGAAGGGATTATCGGACACGTACTTACTAAAATATACCATTTTCCTGCAAATGTCCTTTTAATTCCAGGCTCACGTTTAACTATGTAGACAGTCCCGCGACCCCGGTATAGTTAACGAGTAGTAGCTGCCTACTATGGGTTAGTTAAAATTTTCCGTTATACTACAATATCGCTTGGTACTATGGTAGTACTTACAACGTTACAACATGTAATAAATGTATTTGCGTAGTATCCACTGATATTGGTCATTGTTGAAAACGGTCATCGGGTCTAATGTTAATGAAAATGACAACTCGTGCTTGTGAATTTTAAAGGGTAGAAAAGACTTATATTACTGAAATCTGACTAAATAAAACGTAAGTAAATGTACAGTGCGTAAATGGCAGTCCGAAGAGTACATCATTTTATAAATAACCAACAATTTCGTTCCACTTCATGCAAAAATATGAAACGTATTCCCCATTCAGTATTCAACACAAAATTGAAAAATCATATCGATATTAAAATGCAAATGTATAAAATCGGAATCGTTTTTAAATATCGATTACACTCGTATTCGTTGAATATGCTCTAGATCGTGCCTCACATGTTTGTCGGACATAGGACCCCTGTAACAAATTGAATTTTCTAATCTGCAAACGACAAAAGGTGACTGCTGCATACGAGAGGATATGTACCGTTTTGGGTAGTATAAATGCAATGAACGGCGCCGGAATTGAATTGGAGTTACACTCAATGACTGTGTTCTTATTTAAAACTAGCTTTTTCTCACTCTATAGCCTATAACTGTGTTCAACTTCTTATTTATCTCTGTATCTCAGCAGGGCTATTGGCTAGCTTGATAGTCACTGACCAGCGGTTGTCCACTGAACGTGGAGGGCTTGATACCTGCTATGAGGCTAAGATGAGGAGTGAAGAAGAGCGTTAGAATAGTTGATTTTAGAGAACATTTTAATAAAATTTCGGAATGTACCTTTGACAGCTATTTGATGATCACCATACAGGCACCGAAGTACGCAAAAGCCCGCCGTTCATCAAAACCAGTCTAGCGGCTTAGTTGTTAAAACATAACAAATAAGGTCACATTTGCATCGATCACATTTTGTCGAAAATATGGGTGTGCAAACGGTGCTCACGCACAGGGCGCAGCCACATAAGGGGTGCAAAAATGGCCAGACCACGACCACAATTGGCCAAACCAGGGCTCAGTTTAACAAGCTCGCACTGGGCGTACAAAAGACTAGTGATCATGACACTCGTTTTTTTTTGTTGCAGCTTGTTTACAGGAATAAGCAACTATTGTGGTACTAACTTAATGTAATCTTCTGTGTGTCCTGTCAATTGTTCCTTACAGGAACTGATGGACGCGTCTTCTACCTTATGGGGTCAAAAGATCATCAAGATCTGTGCCTGTGCCGATTCAGTTTAGATTGCCATGACCAACAACAAAAGAGGAAGTAGTCAATTTTCTTGTATACTAATACGATATCTATTTGTTTAATTAATATTTTTGTTGTATCTAATACCTATTAAACATTTTTAAAACTAACACAGAACCGATATAAATAAATTTAAATATGGTTGAAGTTAAATGAAATATAATGAAAACTAAGATTAAACTACGAATAATCATAGATCAAACTGGCCATTAAATTAATGATATTTTTAACAAAGGAAAATCACCAACGCCTTTTATGAAGACAATTTTACTTAATTAACGATTAAAAAAAATAAAAAACTTAATGGAATTTTATTAAGTTAACCTTTCATAAAAATGCTATCTTCAACGAACTTGAGCGGAAGGTGTTTTTATTTTTAATTTCTTTCAAATAATTGTCTTCTTTATGTACTCTAATATTATAAAGAGATTCTATTTTTGTTAGTATGTTTGTTTGTAATGAATAAACTCAAAAAACCAATGCGCTGATTAAAAAAAAATCTCCCTGAGAAAGATACATTCACCCTGAGACATAGACCACCCGAGCAAAGCCGGGACGGGCAGTTAGTTAGAGATAAAATAAATATAGGCACAAGGAAAATTCCTGTTACAAACACTTTGTTACCTATTTCTATTTAAATATCGAATTATACGGAAATTAAGAACTGGGAAATTATGACTGATACACGGCCTGCTCGAGCAATTTATTAGTGTACGCCTGGTGAATGCGTCAAACAGTTCGACTGTTTTTTTTTTTAGTGTGGTAAAATCATCAAATGAGTCCTCGCACCCAGGGCAGAACGGGAGGGACTGTCAGACTTGTACTGACTAAAATCCATGGCCTTTACGTTCCAGGGAGACGGTAATTGGTCCCGCGACCCTGGCAGGCTTTGGCCTTCTAGAGGCCCCGTCATCTTGCTGACGCTCTTTGAGGCGCGCGTGGAACACAACGTTCCGTCGACCCGGTATACTCCCAACGGCCACCACTAAAACCGGCCCCAGTGGTGGCCGTTAGAACAATTACTTATTTTTTGTCCCAACGACCGCCAGTGGCGGACGTTGGAACCAAATAATATTTATTTTATTTTCAGTGTTTTGTCAATGTAATCTAACTATAGCATTTGCTATATTTAGTTTACATAGTCACAAAGTACTAGGCTAGCATAAGTTCAAAGTGGTATTTATTTAATTTTTTCACAGTGAATACAAGACAATTTCAGGTACACTATTCCTGCCGAGAAATATTTAAATAAAAATCACTTTGAACTTATGCTAGCCTAGTACTTTCGCTGGTTAGTCAACGAAAAAGGCAAATTCAACATTAGTTCCATTATTTCCAGATTCCTTTAAAATGGAACTAGTGATAATAAAAATAATGAGTAGTTCCATTATTTTAAGTTTCTTCTAAAATTTCAAGTATCTCTTCGGGAAATATATTTTTACCGGCCCCAGTGGTGGCCGTTGAGACAAATATTATTTGGAATGGCCCAACGTCCGCCACTGGTGGCCGTTGGGACAAAAAATAAGTAATTGTTCTAACGGCCACCACTGGGGCCGGTTTTAGTGGTGGTCGTTGGGAGTATACCGTCGACCCGGGCATGGTCCATGGTCGGGCGGCGATTTGCCCATTACCGCATGGCCCCAGTTGGACTGCTAAATCGGTTTTGTATTATGTGTACTGCGTTCCAATTTTTGCTTCTCAGTCACCTGGTTTCTTTACGATGATTTCTTTCATTGTTTATAGAACTATGGTGATTCAATTACAATGTAATGCGGCTGACTAGATTTAAATCCAATCCCTTACCTACTACTTGTAAGTCACAGCTACATCTCTGTTTCTCCTAAGGAGTCACTGCCCTAAACCAAATGTTATGGCAGCTACACACCTTACGATTGGAAAAACTGTACAGTTTGTTCGATTTTTCTCATACACACTTGTAGCTTTGTCGTTGCAGTTTGAACTGTACCGTCGTCGTCGTAAAGTGTGTAGCAGCCATTACCAATTGATCACATCTACATACATTCCATACACTTTAGGGAAGTCTCAATATAGATCCAATATTCCTGGAGTATTGTCTCACAGTACATAATCTAATAAACGGCCACGCATGTTCGCCCTGAGTAATTAACCACCCGGGCGTCATGCATGCCTGGTATCTGAAGTGATCATGATGATTCAGAATGGATGTTTGATAATTAGCAAGTGCTGTGTTACATACGGACTCGCGTTTGGGAGATTGAAGGAATGTTATATGAGTACAGCGGCTAGTTGATTGAGAGACTTCGTATTGACCGTTTTGCTGAAATTTTTGCTGTATGGGGATGTTGTTTTACGAAAAAAATAATTCACCATGAAAAAAAGTATCTGGGGGCACGGCAGTGCCCCCCGCCAAGACGAGCCAAGCGAAGCGCAAGGGCACTACCTACCTTTTCTCGAAGTGTTTCGTCGTTTTTTTGAACCCTCATAGAGTTGGTTTCTGATGTGCCAGATAGTTCATATTCACAGGATATGATGCCTATAATAGACTTATTAAGCATACAAAATCTCAGAACATTTAAAAGCTTTATAATAAAATCCAGCAAAAAAAAAAAAGTGCCAAAAACAAGGATACAAAGTGGAATCTGAACAGAAAGTACTAGGAGAACACGATCAATACTGATCAAATCAGAAGTAGGTAAGATATGTATTGATTTAGGCCTGTTTTATGAATTGACAAAAAAGAAAGGTAGCTTATCACATTGCATTAAAATTATTTTGAGTTGTAGTTTCTGCCTTATTAATTAAGAAAGAGCATTTGGAAAGCCAAATTTTATGTAATCAGAAGAAATGTTAATCAGAAATGCGAAAGTTTGGATAGTTGAATGGAATTTGGAATAGAATTGTGTAATAGTGGATCTTGTTTCTCATGAATTCACGTCAAAATGGCTGAACATCTTAATGGTGTTTGTTTCAGAAATTAATATGTTATAGTGTGGAATATCACACATCCGAAGCCATTGAAAACAGCTAGTTATAAGACTGTTAATTCATTAATTCAAAATAACTACTTTTTTGTTGACTATAAACAGTATGCAGTAGTTTCAGAGAACCTTTCTTCAGATAATACGTAAAAGAAAAAAAAAGTCGATCTTAACAGAAAAGTAGGATCATTAAATCAAATCGCTTCTTCAAACCACAAACTTTATTAAACTCAAAACCTCTGATACAGTGTCTAACAAAAATAATTACAAAGCAAACTTCATAATGAAAAGCTTGCCGCTACTGAACTTGGGCCAAGGCGGCACCATTACCTCGTCTATCAAAAGTTTTCTTCCGGGTGGCAAGTTTAGTCGTTAATCATGTGTGTAACCTGCAGTGACAGTGTTACTCTCATGCGAAATTGTAACACGTTTCTTAGGGTGTAAAGTCGATATTTGTTAAGCAGGTGAGGAAAGTGTGCGTGGAATCCACCTCCTAACGTTCCAACATTGGCAACGGCACCACAGGCGACTATAGTAAAGTTAAAAAAAAAGTTTTAATTTTTAAACTGTGTTCTGTCAATGCGCTAGAGTTCCAGTGCCTCTTTTGGGTGAAGTCAGTATATCTTAAGTCTGAATTTTTTATTTTGGCCTAAATTGAGACTAAAGACAGAGCACGTTATTTAAATTAATTTGTAAAAATCATTAATTATGAAATAGTCTGTTTCTCACTTACATGGGATTTAAATGTACGTAATCTAAAGTTACAACAAGGATAATCTTCAGACTAACCATACATTATTTTGGATTAACTGTGGCGTAACTTTGCTTCTTCATTTATGAATAAGACTGATAGACACTAGCGTCACAATATCATGAGTGCTGGCGCGGCCTCTTCAAAGGTGCTTATGCAGTATGAAATTTCTTTATTTCATATTACATAAGCACCTTTGAGTTATTTAATTAAGCAAAAAAAATATTCGAAATTTCAACTTATTACAAGTTAAATAGTTCACATAGACGAATACTGTTTTTTAATAGCTGCAAAAAACAATAAGAACTCTTTCAAATCACCAAGCTTGTTAGCGAACTGCTCTCATTAGTCGATCCATAGCTTTATTTTCTATCCTCACATGAATCGTGGCTCAGTCGAGGAGCAACATTCGCAATAGTTACAACTTCAACAATTGTTATCGTTTTGAGTACTATCTAGAACTTTGACGTCAGTTATAATGTTAGAGAACTACAAACGACACTTTATTGTGCAGACTCATACATGACATGTAGTTATTCACATAGCGTATTCAAACACGACTATATGTTGCAAAGTTGCAACGTTGTATCGCAAAAGATGAAATAAGTAAACTGAAAAGATTATATCACTTCAGTTGTTCACTCATGGGACTCAAAAACTACACTTTGTTGCTTATAGAAAAGCTTTATCGTGAATTTTCAGAGGCTTTATCATGAATTTTCAGTTATTGTGACGTAAAGTAAACTGGATCGTTGACATTAATTGTAAAGAAAAAGTTCCTTCTTCGTACACAAGAGGCGCTGTTCCATTTTTCCATACAAGAAACGATGTAAATACTGGAAAAACACTGTAAAGTAAAATACTGTAAACTCGTGGTAAGGACTCAAGTGAGAAAATCATGTTTATTGAAATCAGATGAATTAACGTGGACAAGGCGAAAGGCGTATCCTAAGTAGCGTTCTGTAGTTTTTGTATAAAGGTTTGTAATATGCTACAAAAAATACTAGGAAGGTTTGATAGAGTCATATTGTGTCGTCACACACGTACGCTTCAACAAGTACGCTCTTAACTTTTACAATAATAAATTTAAAATAACATTGCTGAGATAAAATAAGATCACAAATGTTTAAAAAAGATTGTTGTGTAATGCATAAAAAAAAATTACAAATTAATTTGCTCTAAGTTTTCTTTTTAATGACAGTTGATAGATAGACGTCATTGACATGTTCACACTTAACTTTGTCGCTTTAGTATATAATTTGTCATCTCTTTCCTTAATTGTGTAAACAGATACACCCAACACACTGCAACAACAACAATACAAAAAGAGTTATATTAGTGCAATATCACAGAACGTCACGTGCACCTAACATGTGGCGTTTTTACGACCGAAACCACGTTGAAACTATTACAAAGAAAAAATGAAGTTCATACAGTTTTCTGGGTCAATGTACATAAATATGATCGTCCTATGTCACGGTAAATGGTAATTTCAATGAAAATACTCGTATCCAGCACATTTTTCTTCGGAAAATCGTATTTCATCTCTGCTAAAGAAAAGGCTCTCTAAACGAGATAAATTACGCATATAGAAGAAAAGCTTTGTCTGCTGCGTGTAGTTGATATTTTATAAGTAAAGTCTTACTTAAATCCGTCCGTTTTTGGTTAAACAACAAAATTATTCATCCATCCATCGATCTTCACAAATCCCATTTAAAACAGTCGTTAGAAAGATTTACGTCCAAATTGTTTAATTCAGTAATCACAAAATATTGAATTCAATTACTCAGCGAAGCCTGAAACGTATTCTTAACTAATTACGACTACAATTTTGGAAATAACGACCTTGCTCGCTTTCACAAAAAAAATTATCATGACAAAAATCTTGGATTAATATTCGTTATCATTTGGCAGGCACAATCTCATTGGCTAGTTCATACTCTACAGTTTGACTGAACTGAAATCATTAATCATATTCAGGAAACTGACAGGCGAGGTTGAAGCCTGAGGTTACCAGATTACGGAGACATGAATTTGAGGTAAAATAAAGGTACGAATATAGCGAATTCCTGTGTTTATATAATGTTTGTTAAGCGTTCAAGACTTTTTTTTTTGCGTGTTAAAATCATGAAATGAGTCCTCCCGTCCAGTCCGTCCGGGCACGGCGGGAGGGACTGTCAAACTCATACTAACTAAAATACACGGTGTCCTTCAATAGACCTTTATGTTCCGGGGTCACGGTGATGGCATAGGTACGTCGTTCAAGACTGGGTTCGAATTGAAAATCGAACTTCAAACGTGATATCAGGATATTTATTCGACCATTTTAACGATACACAAAGAAAATATTGATCATTTTGAGCTCTCGTTCAAAATCTGTAGAAGATTCAAGTTTTTAAAGGTATCTTAAGAAAAAAATGAAGAGGTTCTAACAAAAGTACCTACCTATATTTTACAAAGGGTTTCAAGAAGAAGTCAGGATTTCAGCCCTTGACCGTATTATCTATGTTGTGCTTTGGAAAAGCCTACTACTCGCAATCAGCTACCGTGTTTGACTTGTGAACTGCGAACCAAAAATGAGTATGCATCCGACGTTCTGTAGTTTCAGCCCCTCCATAGGAAAACAGCGTAAGGGTGGGTTCATATCTAACGGAACATCCGTCGCGGATCATCGGTCACAGAACGCCAGAACAGACAAATTTATAGAAAAACACTTGACCGTACACACTCAACGGATGATATGAACCCACCCAAAGGCTATAGATTCTCAGCAAACCGGCTTTTTCAACAGCTTTGTACCTACAAAGAACATGTTAAGGTTTACTTTCTAACTTTTTCCAAATTATTAAAATTCACACCAACGTAGAGTTTTCCAACTCTTCCCAATAATTAAAATTAATTACCCTTCAAGGCACCCAATATCGATATTGAGTTATCAGTACTAAGTTTTCCTTGAGAAAATTAGGTAGATGTTGGAATACCGTAGGTACTTACGTTATCGCTGGGTCGATAACTCGATACCTACGGGTGCTAGGTATGAAAGTTACCAAAGGCAGAGGCACTTATTGTAGATAGCTGTTCTTAATATTGAGGTGTACTGAGTTCTTTTTAAGTTACAGATTATTTTTCCTTGTTTCGTATAGAAGTAGCTCGTGGCTTAATAATAATAATAGCCGCACAAGTCGATCTTCAAGGTGAAGTCACGTTTGCCGAGGTTGGTTTGTGGACTCCCACATACTTGGTACTAACCAGTACTCCTATTATTTTGAGTCTACTGGATCCCTCAAAGTAGACCCATCAAGTTCACAAACATGTAAGCCAAAACAGACATAGTGGTTTCAAGCCTGGAATTTGAATAACTTCTTATTCTGCTTCTATTAAGTGCATTGGTTGTTAAAAATTATGTCCGGAGATATTTATTGTGAGTACCGTAATCCAAAACTTACAAGGAGGTACGGCCTTTTGCTGGAACTTGGCCTACGCACTACCGTCCACTTAGATCCTAAAATTTACTTACGAAATGATAAATACCCCAATAAATTACATCGTCAACTCCCAAAACGTGTCCCCATTTGAAATACAGAAACACAGAATATCCGGAATCACAGAAGCGCATTTAGCACTAAATTCGGTCCTCCAGCCTGCGAAACCGGTGCACGGCAGTATTTCTGGTGTCACAACGCGAACGGTCTCGTTGTGCCCATAACTTTACGTTTGTTCCCGGCGACATTCTACCGAAATTTCGCCGACATTCGACACACGTACTCGTACCTACTCATATTTCCAAGAGCGGGTAGGCTCAAGTATCTCACACTGGAATCGGATGAGGACTACCATTGTGTGATTGAGGACAACACTGTTTGGAGTTGTGTCATTTGGATTTATCGCGGTATGAGTGTCTCATGTGAGTTGGGCTGAATTGAGATGTAAACAAATAAAGGTAGCATTTAATAATAATAATATTCCACAACTATCACACAACGCCATCTAGTCCCAAGCTAAGCAGAGGTTGTGTTATGGGTACTAGACAACTGATTAACATACTTATATGTTTCTAATAAATACATATTATAGATAAATTACACCCAGACACAGAACAAATGATCATGCTCATCACACAAACATTTGTCCTGGGTGGGAATCGAACCCACGACCCCAGGCATAGCAGTCAGGGTCACTAACCACTAGACCAACAGGCCAGTGAATACAATATGATACAAGTAACTTTGTAAATTAATGCATAATGAATTTCATGGTATAGGTATATGTTTATGCTGTGTCTGTAGTTAGGCTATTCATTTCTTGGCACGTGGCCACTGATTATGGCACTAACATCACCATTTCGTTTTATTTTTCACGTCATTTTACAAACGTTTTTAATCAAGTTTTACACGTGTTTCTTCAACGCCGAGTTTTGCCAAGTTTTTTTTTTTCTTACGAGGTTGACCTGCAATTCAGAAATATAGAAAAGTTTTACCTTTTTATTACTGTTTCTTTTTCTTAGTATTCGGAGGCACCGAATACTAAGAAAAACAGTATGTTCAAGATTCACGAAGGTTTTTCCTCTTTCGGCTTTTTCCCTAGAAACTTAACTGTGAAAGAAGTTTTTGTTCAAAGATGATTCAAAGAGTTTTAGTGGGCCCCTAAATCCGTTTCTTTGAATTTGTAAAGTTACACGTTTCACTAAATATGTTGTGTCGCAGATCGCTAATGGAATGGTCATTTGTTTATCTATATCATATTTCATCATCATCATCATCTTCCTGCCCTTATCCCATTTTACTTGGGGTCGGCGCAACACGTTTTTTTCTTCCATTCTCCCCTATCAAACGTCACCGAATCATTTACTCCTTTTTCATTCATATCATCCCTTACACAATCCATCTATCTTTTCTTTGGCCATATATATATCTTTTCTTTTTTCTTTTATATCATATTTCGTTTAATTTAATTTGATTTTTAGTCTGGCAATGCTTGAATGTCTTAAATCGAATAATCAAAATCGGTTTAGTTGTTTAGATGAGAGAGCGTACTAAACAAACAACACGATAACTCAAATCAATTTTCCATTTCGAATATTTCCCTTAATACATACCAGTTCGTGTAATAAAGACATCTTTTTTTAAATTATCACAGTTTAGATATTTTGGCCCACCGCAAGTTCAGTCTCAATTTAGAATTATTTGAACAAAATCATATGACTGGAACAAAATAATAAGCAACAATCATGTTCCATTAAATAAATTTAGATTAGAAAATATAATAATCTACAACGATTTTACTTCATAAAATAGATAAAAAATCTGTTCAAAATGAAGGATTGATCTTACTTAAAACCTCCAGTAAATACCAGACTGTAATTTGAGGTCGACTAAACCATTAATCTCTTATGTCGCCCTAGTACCTAATCTTGAATCTTGTTCTCTGGAACGTAAGTAATACAAAAACTGCTTGAAAAATATATCTTTCTTGGAATAATAATTATAACGGGGCGGTGGAGTGGAAGGAAAAGAAAAAAAATATAGACTTCTTACAAGGAAGGTCGGGCTGGAGAAATGGGTTACGTTGCCTTTGAGTGATCACTGTCGTTCGCAGAGACAAAAAACGTAGATTTTTATTTTAGTCTTGGCACGATTGCCTTCTACATAGAACTAGCTCACATTTTATTATTATTTTAATAACATGACGTATGTTTTATAATAATGAGGCTTGTTTTTATTGTTAATGAACACTACCTGTAACAAGACCCAGAGACGGATGTTTTTTTCGAGACGGAGGTTTTTCGTCGCTGCGCTATCCTGTATAGCGCAGCGACGTAAAACCTTAGGTGTTAGTTCAATATTCTATTCCTTTTTCTAAAAATACGAAGACAAATGAGTTAACTACAATTAGTTTATTAATGCTTTTTGAAACAAACAAACAAACAGTGGACAGAACCTAACTTTTACCCACACAAAAACTATTTAAATCACAAAGCATTTTATCGTTTTATAAAAGTAAAACTAAATAATAGCCTAGCATTTGGTAGAGGTGCCCAGATATTTTTATAGTTCCGTAACAGGCATAAATTCCCAAAATGGACGCACAACACTACCTAAGTTTTGTACGTTTATCTCTTGAATTTTCACAAACACACTGCACCGGAATAAATGGCGTTCGTGTGATATTTTAGTACTTAGGCTGCGTTGCTAACAGAGATGAGCGAGGTTCAGACGAGTGAAGCGGTGAACGAGGTAGAAACTGGACTTTTCGCTGCTGATTTTCAACCACGTTCAATAGGCGGGCACAAAACTTACCTCTAGCAATGAGGAATTTCTTGTGGAAAAAGAAACTACGTGTTTCTTTCCACTCAGTTTAACGAACCAAATAAGTACTATTGCATCTCTCGCTATACTTAATAATTTTCTACAAAGTCTAAAATATGCAAATCAGGAGACATATCCGGTTGATTTCATACACATTATAATATGCTGGATTCAAGCTTCCTCTTGGATGGAAGCCTGTGATCAGCAGTACACGTACTCCAGCTGATATGATGGTGATGATGATACACATAACAGCTTAGCACATCTCCGTTTCAAAGTCATCTTTATCAGGATGTGTATTGTGTACGCTCGATTTGATAACTATTTACATTTAAACGGTCGTTTCTGTCCAACCTTTGTTATGAATAAATTCTAAATTGTATTCGGACATCGGCGCTTTTTTTGTTAAAATCTGAATTGGTATTTTTAAAGTCCATTGACTTTATAACAATGTTCACTGACATTTTCATTGACTGTTTTAGTGACGCATAGTGCAGTGAATTGAAATGTTTTTTTTTTTTAACTTTTCGTTATTTATATAAGTAATATTACTTTGTACATGTTTCGCACCCTTTTTATATTACAACAGTATTCATTTTATTCATAGAGGTCTTTCATCTGCACTCAGACTATTTGAATAGATACTTAGCGTGGACTTTTTATGAGGAGAGGACCGTTCCTCTTGGTTCTTTATTCACAAAGAAAGAGTTAAGTGCACTACAATCTACATAGTCGTCGTAATAAGATTCCATATGTTTATTAAGTAGATACTCGACGGTAAATGTAAAAATTTTAGCCTTGAAATACACTCATATTGATGTTCCAAGACCTGTTTTAGTCAAGTCTTAATATTAACTATTTGAAATGCCCACTAAATCGTTTTTGTCGGAATTGGCCCATACTCAAATTCGATAGATAATTTCAATCGTCATTCTGTCTTATCAAAAAAATCACAAAACGTGACTCGGTCTGTACACATTTACAAGCCTTATGACGTCTCAAGCCCCATTCTCGAATTTAGAAGCATTTTTTCTTTGTCAAATATTCATTGATTAAAAAAAAATAGGTGTCCATTATTATTTTTCAATATTTTAACTGACGGACTAAAAACTTTTTTTATGCAGGGTTATACCCTATTAACAACATTTCTCGTTAGTGTGGCTCTAGCATAATGGCAAGGAGTCGGGGCTTATCGAGCTTTACTCGAGTAAAGGCTAGTTGTTTGATCAGTGGTTAAGCTAACCATTATTTAAAAACATTTTTTAACGAATGCTTAAACATTGTACATATAGCGATTTAACAAATAGTTTACTTAACTATTAATTTATACCAGGCCTTACGTATAGCAGTCATCCAAATAGGACTAAGGTCAATCGTATAGGCACTGTACGGATTTGGCCTCGCCTTACCTTATCAGCTCTTTGTCAGCCTTACCTAACCTCATTTTAACGTAAGAAAGGTAACCGGATCAGCTTAGCAGTACCTTCAGGCAAACTTTCCTACAAGACAAAGCTACAACGTAATCTACCAGCGGAATCTTATATGAAAATGTGACGTGAGATACGCTTTACCGATAAGCAGTGTTGAGTGAGAATCGTCTTAAATGGAAAGTGTCTTGAGATTTTTAATAATAATAATATTTATTTTCAAAAACTAATAATATTGTATCTTAGATACAAAGCAATATTGCCATTAGAGTACCTACTCTAAGAGAAACGAGCTTAGCATCCTAAAACCGTACTAGGCTGTGCCTGTATTTCAGACATCAGACGAATACCCTTTGGCTAATTCACTAATATAGTTAGTTGCCATAATTTTATAGTACAATGTAGGTATTATATAATATTTAGCAATCATTAAAACTAAAAAAATGTATTTAATAATTCATTATTTTTGTTTTTATGTAGTGTGTGAGTGGTTGTGTGTGCGTTGAGTCTGTGTGTGGTTTTGTCTGGTATGTGTGTTTTCCCAACGTACCTGTCATTACTTGCAATGTAATATCTGTTCAGTCTCATCATAATTGAGTTTTTGTATGAATTCTTTTATTTTCAATTTGCTTTGATTTATTGTCAGAGGGTAAAAGATTAGTTTTTCATTTATCCCATTGTTTTAAGTATGAAGCCAAATAAGTTGTAAACCGGGTGCTATAGCTTTCGAAACGTAAAAAAATAAATCGTTTTTTCCTTTAATACTTCCCGTGAAGTCCATTAGAAGTAAAATCCGGCACAAATCCGGAGTAACACCCAATTTTTCTTACATTTCTAACGGAAATAAATTTGATTTCTTTCTCACGGTGTTCAGGTGTATTTCGAAGTATGTAGGGGTGGGTTACACGGATACCAAAGTCCCTGTTTGTATGCCAAGTCATGGAGCTTACCCTAAATCGAATCCGCCGACGCGAATAATTGTTGGAACATGTACGAGTGGGTGGGAGCTGAGAATGCACTTTGGGGCTGTTTCGAGTTAATATTTGAAGTGTTTGTCCGTCTTGATTGTTTTTGGAGTAATTGCAGTTACTTTATCATCGGTGTAGAACTTTTTTAGGATTATTAGACTTCGGTACTTCTTATAAATTGACATAATTTTATGTATTTTGAGATATAAACTTTTCTCCGCCTTAAACCCTCTTCTTAAAATAGTCAATAGTGATAATTCTGTAAGAGTATTTGATCAATGTGATTTACTTTCCTAATAGAAAATGGTGAGTTCGACGATTCTGACGATTAACACTAGCAGTTGCTAGCGTTATCTAATAAGTAGTAACTTTAATCAACTAGCTACAATATTCAGTACAGGAAGGCAAGATGCTTCGAAGAAACATTATAAAGCGAAATCGATACCGCTTTTATACCAATTAGCAATTCAGATTTAATTATAGAAAAAGCGTATCAATTGCTTTAACAGGAAAACGTTAGCTGTGAATGTTGAATGCCGACAAAAATTGACAAAGGTGTAAAGATTGACTAATATTTGAGCGGTTACTCACAATTTTTTTCTCACATATTTAAAACAACATATGTAGTTCACACTCTGTAGTTTTGTTTTAGTCACTGAGGCCTTAGACTTCCAGTTATTGTGGCGTAAAGTAAACTGGAACTTTGACATTAATTTCAAGGAAAAAAATATATTTATTATATTTCTTCTTCGCACACCAGAGGCGCTGTTTTCATACAAGAAACGCTGTAAATACTGGAAAGACGCTGACAAGTAAAATACTGAAAACTCGTGATAAGGGTTCTGTTGGACAAAAAATGAAAACATCCTTCGAAGTTTATAATTTTCAAATCAAACTATTCAATTAGTTCACTCACAACAGTTGGTACTCAACGCTGAACCACTCAGGCACTTGAATTCGGGGTTGCCAGCTGCCACAAGTGCAAATGTTAGGGTTGCCGCCAAAACTATTAAATTACAGTAAACTTTGAAAAAGAAAATTTAGGAGAAGGAAAACTACATAATGGTTTATTGGGATATGTGGAAAAGGGGTATAAAAGTTTGATATGTTTGTCTGTGTATGCGGCATTGTAGCTACTAAACGAAAAATCCCATTATGATGCGATGTTCACATTTTAAGTACAGATAGCTTAACTTTTATTTTGATAATATTTATTTTAACTAAACAATAAAAGCTTCTTTATGAGCTGTTTCTATGCTATTCGCTCTGCGGCAACGCTGATTTATCTAATAGTTTAAATAATAATAATATAATAATAAAGTATTTATTTCACGAAAAACATGTTACTTGCACTGTAAACATAGTTTGAAAGTATTATTTACATTGTAATGCAATATTAGACTCTGTCTTTTAAACTAGGACTTGCCTGTATCTTAAAAGACAGGACAGTCACAGACAGTTTGCATGTTAAAACTATCCGAATAGTTCGTCATAGAGTCTTATAGAGAATCTGAACGTTTAACTTAAAAAAATAAAAGGATAGTATAATGCGTTTTTACTCTTTTTCAGATCTAAGATTTTATAGAAGCAAAGGAACGCAGATAAATGGTTCTATTATGATGCCATACAAGATTATAAATAAATGATAAGAAAAAAGCAGGTGATTTAAGCAAACACTTTCTCTTTGATGATACATAACGAGATAACGAATAAGTAAAATATTCATGCCAGGAATATTAAAATGATCTTTATTAAAGGATCTACTCTATGTCTAACTTAGCTATATTAAGTTGCCGGGATCGCGAGACTTATCTCATTACCGGACCCCTGAACGTAAAGGGCTATTGAAGGACATCGTGGATTTTAGTCAGTACGAGTCTGACAGCCCCCCCCCCGCTCTGCTCTGGGCGGGGGAGGACTCATTATAATTTTGAACGTAAAAAAAACAATAGTAAGTGAGAATGATAAAGAAAAACTGCAAATACGTGTAAGACTAGTTCTGGCCCATGACATCACCCTAAATTACATCGGAAATTACATACCAGGATATCAGCCTGACAAATTGAAAATCGTTCAGCCGTTCAAGCGCGAAAAGGTAACGTATAAATAAATGTATTGAAATATAAATGGAGTTCCAAAACTAAAGAATACAATAACTAAGTATGAGAAAGTTATATTTACTGTATTTATATATATATAGGTTAACTTTGTGTTTTTTTGTGGAAGTAATTTTAGAAATTACTGAACCTATTTTGAAAATTCTTTTACAATATACATATAGCTGCAGTATTTTTGGCTGACATAGGTTATAATTTAGGTTTAGGTTTAAAGAACTTTATTCTCAAAAAAGACACGAAGAAGTCACTTACTTGAGAACAATATTATCTTAAACTAAGTTAAATACATCACTACACCAATTACAACTCAATTTTACTACCCACACTCATACAATGCACCAGTGTTGACGAAAGGTGCTATTTACAACGAGATATTGTGCTAACTGAGTCTTAAATGCATTAAATGAGTGTAAGTTTTTTATACAAGAGGGTATTTTGTTATAAAACTGTGCTCCTTTATATGTTACATTTGTTTTGCCCAACTTTGTTCTTGTTTTGGTGCTTTTAATTTATTTTCTAATTGGACCAGCGCGAAGCCATGGCTGGTTTATTATATAATTACACCGGAAACATTCTATGTTGTGTAAGAATGTTCTTATGTATAGTTACATATCTGCAAGACTGCCATCGGTTACTCCCGACAAACTTCGCCCACAAAACATCTGCGCTGTTTTCCTCCAAAAGTTGCAATCTCCGAAACTGCACTCTGCTCTCTGAGAGACGCAATATGAATTCCGACAGCATCTTAGTCCATATTTGTTTGACGCTGCATCCTATTGCCATGGCCCACTCTTGGCGAGAAGCCAATCGCCTAGTCCGTGACCTAAAGCACATTACACCACACCATTCGCTCCATACAAATCTGGAATTTAATTTTAGTGATAAATGGATTAAAAACCTGTCTCCTTGGGGTCTACTTTCTATGTCCGTGAACGACGACAAAGGTACGGATACGGATGTACTTGTCAAAAAAACTTGATGATGGATTCGTCAAAATCAAATTTACGCACGGATAATAACGCCACGACTGAAGTCCTTTTGACGCGGCGCTAGTGTATCTTTACATGAAAATGCATTAAAAAAAATTGTATTCACGACTACACATCAAGCTATACAAAACCAGTTTGTCTTGGTCTCGCTTCGTACGATTTTTACACACAATGAACGGTCAGCTAATACTGGTTTAGCTTAGCTTGATGTGTTGCCGTGCGTACCGCGAATTTTCCGCAGGTCATGAATATCATTCATTTTTAGTTCGGGATGTCAAGACGCCCGTAACTAAGGCCGAAAGCACGGGATTCGGGCTCACAGATTAGACCTCTTGGTGTGAAATAGTGAACGACGTGATTTGTAGTTAAAGAGATTTCAAGATGGCGCTCTCGTAGTGTAATTTCATGTTAAAAGTATTTCAGGTTTTTCTGGATTTTGCAATTTGAATGTATAATGATAAAACTGGGGATCAGATGAAAGAAAAACAAGGGATAATAATTCTATTTTACGATTGGACTGTAAAAGGAAAGTGTCGAGTGACTTAACAATTTCTTTTGAATTAGTATTCTTTGTAAGACTTGAAATTAATCAGAAATATCATTACTTCTGTTGTATAATGGGAGTAAGTTTTCGTGTCTTTTTTGTCATTTTCATTGTAATACTTTATTATTAACTTAATTAATTACCATATATTTACCAATATTCTACCTAGTTATGTATAGGAATTTATTATCAAATAAATGAAAATGTTTCTACAATTAAGCATGGACGTAAATATAATGGTATATTACAATGGTTAATGTTTAATATTAATTTGCCTACTAGCTACCGATCATTGGCGCTTGCAACAGTGCCGAAACATAGGAAACTCAAAACAAATAATTAACATGGCTATATCCCGTTTTGAGTTCAGATGATAAAATTAAATTTGGCAATAAAGGGGTATCGTTGCCAGTAATTATATCATCGTACTTTAATTAATTATTCTTAATAACAAATTGAGCCGTAAAATTAATTCAGTTTGGTCGGTTTCATAAAACAAAATTACTCACAATTTACAATTTTGTTAGTAATTAAATATTACATCCATGTAATCAAGCGGAATTCCGCGATTTTTTTAGATAGCTTTCGGTAAAGGCCACGTGTAGGTAGATAATTTTGTGACGGATATTTTAACGTTAAAGTCCGTAAAAAATGTACAGCGTGGGCAGGCAATTATGAAATCCATATCCCTTCACACGATTTTCAGTTAAAAATAGATAAAATAAATGTTTTCCTCAGAATTCTACCAACAATAATAGAACGGTCTAATTTGACATTCTTTTAACTTAATTTGAAAGCAATTTCACATTTTTAAAACAAAATGCGAAAGTCATTTAATATTTTTGTAACGTTATGCGAAAGTAACGTAAAGAGTCGAAAAGTACTAGAGTGGAGACCACGGGCTAGCAAGCGCAGCGTAGCACGTCCACCAATAAGATGGACAGACCTTATAAAGGTCGCCGGAAGACGCTGGATACAGGTCGCTTCCAACCGGTACATGTGAAAATCTTGAGGGGAGGCCTATGTTCAGCACGCACACACAGTGGACGTCCTATGGCTGAGATGATGATGAAGTTTCCCTGTGTTTTGTTGGTCTGAATATTTTCAGGACTAAATTGATCAATACGTATGAGAGACAATGTAGCCAGGATTTGAAAAGATATCATAATTATGCTTATTCTTATTCAGGATGTTTATTTTAGAAAAAAACATGACGCAGGAAGACACAGCAATGTAAACTATAGTATTGTATTAATTAATAAATAAATTCATATATCGCACACCTAGATCTAAAGGGAGTTAACTCAAAAATTGTCAAATTTGAGTTAAGCACACCATCAAATTACCGAACCAAAAGCCTATCGGCCAATAAAACAGATTTTAAAATATCTCTGCTACTCGATCCTAGGTGCCATCAAGTATCTCTTTAGTTGAATGAGCAAGCCCGATAATCTCCCACCAAAACAGAGACATTCCTAGTTGCAATCAGAAATATGTGCAAAATTTATGTGCCCCTTGTAGACAAATCGGAGTTATTTTGAGTTCCACTTGTATTGTTGAATTTTTGAGCGGTATTATTTTGAGTTAACGCTTTGTAGATGGTTGCTGCTGAGAGAAATAATACAACATTTTGAATTGAACCCATTTTGCCGGCCAGGTTATCATATTTTTTATTTTTATTTTGAGTTGTAGCCATATTGATGAAACATTTTCGAATTTTTAATTAACTCTGTTTTGTTGACTCATATTTTAAACTCTTATATTTCTTTAAAGACTTACTTAAATTGAACTCTTTTGCTATTGAAAATAAGGATATTTTTAAATTCGTATAATTTTATATTCGTCTTTGAAATTCATGGATTGGTTCCCTTTTTAATGCAAAATTTTGAGTTAGCTCTCTTTAGATGGTATGCCCCAAATATTACTCTAAAATATTGTTTATGGGGTAAAAATATCACATTGATGACTGCTTAATTTGGCACACATGACCCTGTAAGTACAATAAATGTAGGTACCTTTTGCAGGAAAATAAGAGATGTGGTCTGTTTGTAGTAAATATGATAGAAAATAAGGATATCGAAAACGTCACTCTTTCTATAATTTCTACGCAACATAAAACCCTAGAACAGTGGTTCTTAGCCGGTGGTCCCCGAACGTATTGCAAGTGGTCCGTGTATCCTTATTAATAAATGACAATAAACAAGTGAGACAACACAACGGGACTCGCATGACGTGTGGAATTAGCACATGCAGCAGCCTATGATCTGGTCTTTACGATTTTGCCGAGATAAAAGAAGAAATTCAGAAAAACATTAACGAGATTAGAAAAACATTAAACATTCGCTCGGGTGTCACCACTGTATGGACCGCCTGGAGGATACGGTGATAGTCTGTGCAACTTCGGCAGAGTACCGCCGTGACCTAAAGCAGGAGACAGGCGGTGGCAGCAGTGGTCCAGGCCATTGTTGGCCAATGAGTAATAGTCACTTCTTTCTGCGAATCAATAATAAATACTAGTAAAGGAGAAGGCGGAACGCTTGAGGGAGAGGACATCGTGTTCCTCAGGACTCAGCAGCTGTGGGTGACGTCCAGGGTGTTGGACATTGCGAGGCCATTTCACGCCATCGTTAACGCGGGCTAGCTAATGGCGAGTAATGGGAAGCTTGCTGTTCGATTGAGGACCAGACGGATTATTATAACAATTATAAGAATAAGGACAACGAAATGCTTGGATGCCACTGCTGAGATGCATTTGGCTTTATTATGATCATTGAACCAAAGATTTAGAAAGCATTATAGAGCAATCACATAAATCTCATTGAAATGTGTTTCATTATGATAATTTTATCTTTAAAAAATGTTTTTAATAATCTATGGTGTGTTTCATAAACCTCCTAATAAACTGAGTAACCCATGGCAAGACAGAAATTTTGTGTGATCAAATGAAATATCTACAAAAGTAACATCAAAAGATATTAAAAGAAATATCAAAGTACAGATTATTTTACCATTTCACAATTTATTTTACCACATTCTCGAAGATTGAGCATTTTGTGATTTTGTGGACACTTTGGGACTTGAACATTTCGAGATTTGAGTACTATGGGAATTGGACGTTTTGAAAATTGGATATTTTGGTACCACTGGACATTTTGAGAATTGGACACTATTCATTCTGCACTAATAAAGCTTTAATAACCATACTAGTACACAAAATTCGAAGAGTTCAATATCGCCGTTTATGATGACGTAATTCTACAAAAGAGAGCTAACTAAAAACTTGATTTAACAACACAGGCGCAACTCAAAATAACCAAATAAATATAAAAAAATTGTCTAGCAAAAGGGAAATAACTCCGAAAATCCAATTTTTAGCCCCAATATCTGAGATAAACACTAGATTTCTATATCATATTTTTTCTAGTTGCGTAATAAAAGATTTTTTCTATTCAGAACACTTCTACAGTGCACAGAGACACAGTAATCAGTTTTTCGCCTTTTCTGAAAAAAGTGCTTTTTTGAGTTATACCTGTTTAGATCTAGATGTGCGATATATTTATTAATGTAATAACACTGAAAAGATTTGTTTTTTGTTTATTTATGACACTGCGAAAAAGCTTTTCGGTTTTCACACCTGTTTGTATTTTAATCGTCAAATCGTATACTTGTTTGCCTGATACTAAGAGAAAATAATTAAGAAAAAATGTTGGATCTACAAAAATATTTAGGTACATGAATTTGAAAATCCTCTCAAGTCGGCAAAGACATCCGATATTACTCATTTCATAAATTCCTTTCTCGATCAAAGATTCCTTTGAAGTATTTTTATATACCCATTCCACGAATCTTGGTCACTAATGTGATAAAAGTTATAAAATAAATTAAGAAAGGAAGATGTTTATCTTTCTTACTTTTTATTATAATACTAATCCTTCACTAATATTATAAACGTGAAAGTTTGTTTGGTTGGATGGATGTTTGTTACTTTGTCACGAAATAACTACTGAAGGGATTGACATATTTGGTACACAAATAGTTTATAACTTGGATTAACATATAGGATAGTTTTTATACCGAATTTATCTTTCCGTGGGATAATTCGTCAAAACAGCTGAACGAATCTGGATGAAATTTACAGATATAGGATGTCTGGGATAATCCTTCTTTTCGTCTGTCCGACCATGGACCATGCCCGGGTCGACGGCGCGTCGTGGTCCACGCACGCTTCAAAGAGCGTCAGCAAGATGACCAGGAACCCCTCTAGGGGGCCAAAGCCTGCCGGTGGATTTTAGTCAGTAGAAGTCTGACAGCCCCTCCAGGTCCCTCCGGGTGGGTGGACTCATTTGATTATTTTACCACGCAAAAAAAATGCGTGGTATAATCATCAAATGTGTCCTCCCAGGGCAGGGCATGAGGGACTGCCATTCCAAATTCACAATATCAGTTCGTTTAACGAACTGATATTGTTGTTTTAGTTATTTAACAATTTTTGTTCTCTCTAGAAGAACATTTTGTCATTTTCTTTTACGAAATCTAATTGCCCGTGCGGTTCCTGGCAAAGGACAGTTCTTATTGGAAATAAAATGGTTCGATTGTCGTCGTAAAAGGCGTCTAAGAGAAACGAAGAGAATTGATAATTGTGTCTACAATATCGGGTTTGAGTCAAAGTTGTGAAAAGGTTTACGCATTTATTATCTCATGATAATGAGATGCACTGTAGTGAAAATTAATTAATTCTGAAATATAATCTTCTTGTTTTAATCTCAGAATTAGCAATATTATAAAACAGTTGTGTATCAATTTTGGTGTACAAAAAGGTATGTTCTAAACTTAAAATGTCAGAGATCGCGAGTTAATTCAATCCGCGATCATGGCGCTCGCAACAGCGTCGAAATATCGGGAACTCAAAAAATATTTAATCACGGTAGATATCCCGTAAGTGAAATTTTAAGTTTAGAAGCAAACCGTGATGGTACAAAAAGGGTTTCAGTTATGTTCTATTCTATAATTTTATTTTTTCATGTTGTACTTTGACCTTTTGAAGGTC
Source organism: Agrotis ipsilon (assembly GCA_028554685.1). Lineage (NCBI taxonomy): Eukaryota > Metazoa > Arthropoda > Insecta > Lepidoptera > Noctuidae > Agrotis > Agrotis ipsilon. Next base: position 9,794,791 of record CM052967.1, read on the forward strand.
ATCGGTTCATGTAGCTTTGGGGTGACTTAATGTCGCTGAAACAAAGACCCCATAACGAGGCCCAATTACTCCATAAGCCATCAGTACGTCAACAAACAATTACAATTAAGTATTATAACAATTTCAATCTACATACTTTGTATCGTTTAAAGTTAGGGCTAAAACGAGGGGTATTATGTGGTAGAGTTACTGGTAAGTAACTCTACCACATAATACCCCTCGTTTCAATGACCTGGGGGTCTACTCTCTTTCTCTGAAACGAAACTTCGCCAACGAACGAAATATAAACGTTATTTCGTTATTGACTCTACTCTTTTTTGATTTCGGACTCGCAGGCGAAGTTCGGATTCATAGACAATTATCGTGTACGAATGGAATGAACAATAATGTTTGGGTCTTTTATTATGTCATTTAAAGTAAATTACGGTTTTTAATTTAACTTAAGTTATAAAAGATTTTGCTTTATTTTTTATTTTTACATTTAACTCTGGTTTATTAATATATATTTCTTGTAATATTCATGCAGAAAATATAAATATACGGATCAAAATTCTATTATCGGCGAAATTCACCGTGACACTATAAAAAACCTTTTCAGTGTCATTGTTACCCGACTAAATTGAAGAGTAATAAGTTCATGCCAACATTGGTTAACAACATACGACAACCAAAATTACCTGTATAGTCACACGCAATCTAATCCATGTCAACACATGATTTTTTGTTTGAATTCTGTAAAAGTTTTCTGAAGTTTGTTTCTCAAGTATTGTGTCCAGTAAATCATGTTTTCAAGTGCTTTTTTACACACTTCGCAATCGCGATACACATTCCGTCCGCCAGAAAGTTTCAAGTTGTATTTTAATAACAACGCAGTCTGCATTTTTGGTCTCCACAGACCACAAGTTTTGTTTTGGATTTTAAAACTTTGTAAGTATCATTTATGTACTATTTATTTGTTTTTCATTAAAAATATCATTATCACATCTTATTATAAATACATCTTTTCAGTTAAAAATGGCTCCACATACGGGTTCGGCTACTCCAGAGCAAATCGACACCCTTCTCAATTTCTTGGACGAGCATAGGGATCTAGCCCGTGGGAGATTGAGAAGTGTCGAAGGAAATGTCCGGGCAAAGAGGCTGTGGGAAGAATTGTGCAATATGCTCAATGCCATGGGCGGTTGCACAAAAACGGTTCAGCAGTGGCAAAAGGTACTTATTGTTTTATTAATTAAATAGTTACCCGCTCTGACTTTGCACGGGTGCAATGTATACATATAAACCTTCCTCTTGAATCACTATCTAATCTATTGCTAAAAATTACATTAAAACCCATTGCATAGTTAAACGGATCTAAGCGTACAGACAGTGAGAGTGACTTTGTTTTATAATAGGTAAATAAAACATAATAATATAGTGACATGAAAAGCTCATACTTGCTTTAATATTTTGCAGGTATGGTTTGATAGAAAACATTTAGCCAAGAAAGCTGCTGCTGATTCTCGGAGGTCGGCTTCAGCGACTGGAGGTGGTCCATCAACGGTACCACCACTCTCCCAATGGCAGTTAAAGATCTTATCTATAATGGGAGAGAGGTTTGGTGACCGCCAAACTGGAGCCATAGCGCCAGCCTTCAGTGAGGTAGTATTTCTTTGAATTCTCAATTACTTCCTCATAATCTTAGTGATATCTAATAATTAATAATAATTTTTTTCCTATTGTAATTGTTTTTATTAGGAAACAGTACTATTATGTATAATAATTTAAAGACCATTTTAATCATCAAATCTTAAATATTCCATGATTCTAATTATCTTATCTTATTATAGTTTTAACCTGTTATTTTTTTCAGACCAATGAACCAATTCCATCCACCTCCAGTCACACAAGCCAACCTCCGAGCTTTTCACAGCCTCTTGATATGCATGAGGAAGTTGTAGAGTATGTGGAACCCAGCCAGGAAGACAGACAGCTCTCAGAACCAAGTCAACTACCACAAGAATCCCTGACTGCCCCACTTTGTAAGTATTTGTTACTGTGGTATTTTTAGTATTGCTATCATAATTTTTTATGCATAACTACATTGCAGAAAAACAATTTATTGTTTATTGCAGGGAAACCAGGTTAGCTCGTAAATTATATCTATCTTGTGTAAATGAATTACACAAGATCTAGAAGTAGAAGAAGTAAAGAATATACTAGAAGAAAAAAGCTATTATCACATCTTAGTCTTTACTCTTATTTCTATATTTACTATCACACAGTAAAATATGCCCTTTTACTGAACCCATTCCAAGTGTCTCAGACTACTTATTTTTTTTAATTGTAAGTATCCATTTAAATTGGAATGTTGTTTTGCAGCCTCACAACCTACACGTCTCAGAAGGAGACATTCTGCTGCTGCCTCTGATGTCAGAAGCAGATTATATCTATATGAAGAGGGACGTGTAGAGAGGGAAACCATCAGGAATACCGAGCTTGCAGGCATCAGGGCTGCCCTGTTACAGCTGTGTGGCCTTATGCGAGAATATTTAGACCATAGAAATTAAGATTTGTTTTTATAGATTAATTGTTGCCTTTCTTTTAATATTTTGTTTCTTTTAATATTTTGTTTAGATAGAGTTTAAGTAAATAAAACAATATTATAAGTTAAACAATAAATTTTATTCTTTTAATATACAGTAAAAGTAAATAAACAGTGAAAATATAATAAGGAATAGGTAGGATAAAGTTCTACCTTCATCCTATCTATTCCTTTCTAAAAGTTGCACTAATGCAGCTCTTGCCCTTCTACCCGCCTGTAGAGCTTGAGCTGATGAAGCGGCTGATTGAGAGGGAACCTGCCTGCTTCTTTCAGCTTGGAGTTCATCTTCTGTCAACTCAGGAACATCAATACCACCCCTTATACATAAGTTATGTAAAACACAGCAGGCCAGTATAATTTTACCTGCTGTTTCAGGGCAGTAATGCAGTTCCCGAGCTGCCAAAAGACATCTCCATCTACCTTTTAATATGCCAAATGTGCGTTCTATTGTGGAGCGTGCACGCTTTTGTATTAAGTTGTATCTTCCTTCAGGAGAGTCTTCAACAGCATTATCTATAGGTGTCATCATATGCTCCCTTTGAGCATAACCTGAATCACCTAAAATAAAAAGTATTACATAATTATGTGAGTTTGTGACGATGTATGGATGTTAGTTACTCTTCATGTTAATGGGATGAAACTTGGCGCACAGATAGACCCTGAATTAAATCTAGGATACTTTTGATCCCATATTTCAGACAAAATGGCAGACAAGCTAGTAATATATATTTTAAAGACAAACAATAAATTCCAACGTACCTAATAAATAAACTGTTTCATTCTGGAGACCCTCCATGTGTCTTCTTATGTCACACTCTCTCCAAATATAGGCATCATGTGTTGCTCCACCAAATGAAGCATCCACATTTGTGATATAGCAATCACTGTCGCATATCTGGAAAATAATGTCATTCAATGAATTATACATAAGAAGTAACTTAGGTATAGAGAGATTAAGGAGAATCAACAACAGTAAATGTCACAATATAATCATTAAGTTCTTATAGGTACTTACAACTTGGGTGTTTATTGAATGAAAATGCTTTCTATTAAAATATTGTTCCTCGTGCTTAGAAGGTCTAACAATTGCAATATGAGTGCAATCGATGCACCCAATCACCCCAGGAAGCCGATATTTCTGATAAAATCTGCAACATTAAAATTAATTAAATACTTAGGTACCTACTAATTATTCATTCAAAATAAAGTAAGCTGAAATACTTAAATAATAAAACTTATGTACATACTTCTGCTTAATAAGATTCCTTTCATTTATATTTTGCGGGAATTTTATGTACTTCCTTAGTATATGGGGTGCATTGAGTGCAGTTGTGACCTCCTGCAAACAACGAGAAACAGTTTGTTGTGCCATGGGCCCGTCCATGTTTTGCCCCACAGATCCTTGGTAACTACCTCGGGCATAAAAGTTCAAGGCCGTAAGGATCTGAAAAAGATGAGGATTGTGAACAGTGAAATGCTTCATTCTATTGAAGAGAATGATAGTAAAAAAATATACAAAACCTTAGTTGTGGGTTCGATTCCATGACGCCTTGCCTTTGGAGGTAATAACGGCACTATTTCCTGGCACAACTCTTCGAATAATTGCCGACTGAGTCTGTAATTTCCTACAAACTCTAAGTCGGGAATTTCATTAATATTAAGTTGATTGCGCAGGCGACGCCGGTTCCTTCTACGTTCTAAACGTTCTTCACGTAGAGCAGCCTCGATTAAGAGCATTCTTGTAGCCATTTCAAGCAAATTTAAAACAAAATCGACACTACCAAATGACTAACGAAAATCAAAAGGTAACACTTTTGGTTTCGTCAATTTGAGGTTAAAATTTCGAACAATCATCTGTCTAATTCAAATTTTCGTTCGTTACTTATAAGAAAAAGAGTAGGTTTAGAGAATTTAAATGTCAAACAATGTTCGTTCGAATGAAACTTCGTTGAAACTTCGAAACGAATAGAACAGTGGTAGGAAACACGCGAAATTCGATCGAAACTTCGTTTTTCGTTGAAAAAGAGTAGACCCCCTGAGCTTGAACTATTTATCGTAAAGTTCTCGACTATATACCTATTACTGGTACAGTGTAAAAGGAGTTAAGTGCACTAACTCACTGGCGAACCGAACCGATCTATGTAGTTCGTAAAGTACATACATACTTGCAAACTACGAACTTTTACTTCTTATTACCACGTACTGGCAACGTGAAACTGTGTATCGGTTTTGTGGGGGTATTGACTATGTATGTGGCTGTAGACACTTACATAGGATACACTGTATCTGTGGGTTTCGTAAAAGCTTATAGGGGAACAGGAATGGGCAGTAAAACCAACCTTGTACACTGCGTTGTACATTTCTATTTAGTGCCTGGTTGATGTAGTTCTCGGAAAGGCTACTGTGATGAGCATAAAGTCCTTGATTCTTATTTTATTTATTTGGTATAAAACTAATTGTTTAATCTAATCTACAAACAAAAATAAAACTTGCATTTAATATCGACACAATGCAGTAATTTCGGCGTTTTTATGTATAGGAATTTATCAGTAGCAGCCCAAATCCAGATTTAATCCTGCGTTGATGGAACTAGAATTTGATAATGACTAGTAAAATGTGGAGGTACCGTACCCTATTTATCTCTGCTCTTAACCCTTCAGTGATACACAGGCATGATTTTACGTCTTAAAATATAGTAGCAATAAGAGTTCCAGTAAATTCAAAACAAACCTTACAAGTAAACAAAACGGTCCACTTTACATCATCTATTCAGAAAGGGAAGCCACGGCGTGCCGTAAGTACTCGTGGAAAACGTGCCTTGCAAATCTTTGGATTAGAAAGAAATTAATGAACACGGAAAAAACGAAAAGTCATTTTCGCACAAAAATATATTACTAAAAAAAAACTGAAAGCTAAGACGATGACTCTTACAAAACACGCAAACGAAAAACGTGACGTAAAAATGAGAACGGCAAATCAATATTTTCAATATCCTGTAGGTATACTTTTAGAAAATACTTAAGGAAATATCAGAGATCACTTCTGGCTCTTCAAAGACGCCTTGCGGTCTTAAAGGGCATAATAATCTTTCGGGTTCTTACTCGTATAGGCTTTTATTCGAGAAAATTTAATATAACGGCACATGGAGATGATATTTAGCGCTATTGAAAGGATAAAAGCGCCACAGTTAAGTCTCCCAAATGGCGCAAAGTGTATGTGTTGGAGTATTGATAAAGCTAATGTTCGTAATTGTTAAGCTGTTCTTTATTTATCTGTTTTGCGTCTGCTTGAATACAAAACGAAAATAAACAGAAAATCTAGAGGGCAATCACAAGATACAAACTCTCACTGAGCTTTAGCTTTTAGCTTTCGGAAAGGTGATCTGTGTCCCCGCAGTTTGAAAATAAATTTAAAAAATCCAGACATATTTTTCAAAATATATAACGAGCCACCTATTATTCATCAGCTAGTCCTAGCTTTTCCCCAATTATGTAATCGATTGCAGCTGAATATCAGTATTTTACATAGAGTGGCTGCCTATCTGACCTATACAACCCGGTGGGTAATAAGACACTCCTTGTTAAGATTGGTTGTCAGACTTTCGAGCTTCTGACTAACATCAGTAACGACTGTCAGAGATTTAAGTGACAGCCGGGACCAATGGATTTGTTTACGTGCTTTACGAGGCACAGAGAAAACTCGCTATAATACATGAAAAATTCCACAGATCAACCTCAACAAGTGCAGATCAACGCTGCTTTCACATTTGGGCTACAGTCACGCGACAGACGCTGCTCATGCGCGGCTGTTCATATGAACGCGTTACTGTCTGCTAACGTCCTAATGTGAAAGCGGCCTAACGTTGAAGATTAACTCTTGCTGCTTTTATGAGTTAGCCATGAGGTTCTCTTACTAAAAAGCCACTTGTCTTGGTTGTCTTGGTCCTTCAACACCAGCAAAATATCAATCATTCAAAGTCAACCCAAAGCTTTCAACGGCAACTTGGAAGCTAAGAAAACACTAAATCTTTTTGATGAATAATCTTATTATTTATTTATTATTCAAAAATATTAAAAACTCATAAATCTTTTCCTAAAAAAATAACAAATCATTTTCCATATTTTCACGACGGCAATAAGGCGATTTCCATACAACACCGAGCGGCCGCACGGTCAGGCGGAGGCAGGGAAGGAAAAATGCTGAAGGTTCAACGCACGGCTCAATGGTAACCTCCACATAACCCCGAAGTCTGTCATTGTAAGACTGTACGTGTATTAAAAACGACCATTTTCATAGTGTATTTGAATTATTTCAATGCGGTTTTCTAGCGAAATTGAATTCATTAGGTATTACAATTGCGACAACCTTACTACGAATACCGCCAAAAACTAAACGTCTTAACTATCACGTTTTTGGTGTAGCCATTTGAAAAACAAAGAAGAATGCCCAAAAAAAACCCAGAGTCGATTAAAATAATTTATGAACATCTAAATAGACCTTAAATAAGAGGTCATAAATACGCTATTAGTTTCGCGAAAAACCATAACCAAACAAGACAGGAGCATAATAACAATTTCTGTGTAGGAATTAGGACGGCACATGCCTTGCTTAATAGAATTGTTATATTCTGCTGACCTATTAGGTTAAAGTTGTAATAACTGGCAGAATAACTGATCTATTGCCTGCAGCAAGGTAAGTAAAATAAAAAAAAAAAAACATATTTTTTTAAACTTTTTTTTTCGTGGTATAATCTTCAAATGAGACTTCCCACCCCGCGCAGGGCACGGAGGGACTGTCAGACCTGTACTGATTAAAATCCACGGTGTTCTTCGATAGCCCTTTAAGTTCCGGGGTCACGGTGATGGAAATAAGTCCCGCGACCCCGGCAGGCTTTGGCCCTCTGAGAGGGGGCCCCGTCATTTTGCTGACGCTCTTTGAGGCACGCGTGGAACACGACGCGCTGTCGACCCGGGCACGGTCCATGGTCGGACAGCGAGTTGCCCTTTACTCGCTGCCCGCATGCCCGCGCCTATGGTGGCCGGAGGTCGTCTGCCGACGTCCGACGCCGTGGGCGTCTACCACTGTGGTTGGGGCGGAGGGAGGACGCTGTCCTCTCCCTCTCGCGGCACGCCTCGTCCTTCACGAGCATTACTGCTTCGCAGTAGGATGCGACCGCTTCCCACTCCACTATTTTTTAGATTTAGAAAATATGTAACATTTTTATTATCAACAAGCGGCCCGCCCCGGCTTCGCACGGGTTAACACGATGATTTTCGTCCTCTAAAATCCGGTCCCAATGGTTACAGACACAACAAAAAAATAATATCCGAATCGTTCCAGCCGTTTTCGAGTTATGAGCTTAGCAACGCATTTTGTGATCCATTTTTATATTATAGAAGATTAAAGAACGTAGCATGTATTCAGTTATTTTCATTTATTAAGTCAATAGCCCTGTAATAATCCGTAATCACTTTTAAATGTACACTAGCGAGCCGCCCCGGCTCCGCACGGGTGCAATCTCTACTATATCATGAATGTTATATACATAAAAACTTTCCTCTTGAATAACTCTATCTATCAAAAAAACCGCATCAAAATCCGTTGCGGAGTTTTGAAGATATAAGCATACATAGGGACAGGCAGAGGGAAGCGACTTTGTTTTATACTATGTAGTGATGCGATAGTGATGATAAATAATGTTTTCATAGATTTAAATATAATCAGTAGATACGTAAATATTCTTTACTCTCAAATCTCTCTCAATATCAAGCACAATTTAATTAATTCATAACAATATCGTTTGTAAAACCGCTTTAAACAAGTCATAGATTTTTAAAAGTTCAGCTAATTAGTTACGTTTTTTTTTACTTGGTGATGGTTTTATCGAAAACTATTATTGAATTTGGGTTATAGTATGTATACTCTACCTTGCCACACATAAGTCGTTTTAATCGATTCTGGGTTTTTGCTCCATATATTTTTGGGCATTCCTCTTTATTGTTGAAAAACCGTGTACAACGTAGATTGACATCGCTGTGTACTAGCGGCGCTTTCGTGTGAGAATCGCCTAAAAACAATTACTTTGCCCGGGGCGACGAACTTCTTGTTAAAATGGCTGAAGTGTGATTGCAAATTATTTCTCGACGTTAATGTTTCTAAATGAGGTCCATTTTGTAGATGACTGATGAATTGAAGTCGCCTCCGGGTAATACCTACCGTCATTTTTGAGGTGGGAAAACAAAAGTTTGTTGAATTAATCTTAATTTATAAGCTTTTAAAGTTATTCAGGTATTTATACCAACTTTCTTGCCTTTTCATAATTTCAATGATTTTCAATTATTTATCCAGGCTTTTTTGTAATGTTAAGACGCGATTAAACAGGTGCCTGTGTGAAGCAATATGCGGCACCAATTTTCGCTCTGACGGACTCACTGAAATAAAATGAAAGATGATGATGATGCGCTCATATGCAAACATTCAAAAATGTTTCGCGTACATAACAGTGCAGCACATTTTTGCGCGCACACGTTGGAGTGGACCTGTGCGCGCACAGCACTTACCTTGGTTCAGCGAAAATGTTGGCGTACAGCATTGCTGGTGGACACAGAGGCTGAGCTATTACCAGTTTAGTACGCGCACTGCTGAAGTGCGCGAACAAATGTGTGGCACACTTATTCGGTGGAAACGTACCGTAAAATGCATTAATCTTGTTATTAAAACGACCTCATTAGGAAAAAAAATATGACATAATTTATTTATGGTTTCGTTACAGGTATCTACCTAAGTCAAATTTTATTAATAATAATAATAATAATAATAATAATACTTTATTTCAGACCAAGATAGTCCATAGAGTGTTAGTAATACACAGGCACTTAAGAACTAAGTTAGTAACACACAAAAACACTAAAAACAAACTAAAACAATATTAAAATTATCCTGTATGTAGGCGGATCCAATGCCTCCATATAGGACTCTCCACGTGTTCTGCAACCACCCTCAGGTAGCTGTTGGGACTGTCCCTCACTCTTCGCATCAGCGATGCTGCTCTTTTCCTAATTATTGCATAAAAATCATCCACTAGTGCTTCTGCAAACATTGCTGATGCACTGCAATAGCGAGGCAGTCCCATCAACAACCTGAAGGCATTGTTGTACTGAACTCTCAGAGTGTTCACGACCCGCCGCGTGCAATTGGCCCACAGGCTGCAGGTATAAAATGATTGACAGTAAGCCCTAAACAAGGTTATTTTGACTTTATTTGAACATCTGGCAAACCTGCGAGCCAGCATGTTACAGCGAATCGTGAGCCCTCTGCGTTCACGTTCTACATCTAGGTCATCTGTTAGGCTTTCATTGACAACATGTCCTAGGTACACAAACTGAGACACTCGCCTTAGCGCCACCCCGTTAAGTGTTACCGGCGGTACATATGAAGGATTCATTTGCCCCGCCCGAAACACTAACAATTCACTTTTTTTGACATTATATGTCAATTCATGTGCTTCAGCATATGCCTCACACACCCCTAGGAGCTTGCGCAGGGCACTTACCGATGGGCTCAACAACACCATGTCATCGGCGTAACTAATGTTGTTAACTATATGACCATCTATGGAGCAGCCTACACCGGTGTTGTTGAGCTCACGGGTCAGCTCCCTTACATATATGTTAAACAATGTGGGAGAGCTCAGTCCCCCCTGCCTAACTCCACATTCCAGTTGATAGGGATCTGACATGGAATCTGCCCATCTTACAAAATTAGTCTGGTGTCTGTACCAGTACTCGAAAGTCCCTGTTATACCCTGTTAATACTTAAGTATGATCACCATTTCATTGAAAGTGCTATTTTAACAAAATGCCCCTATAAAATAATGAGGCTATTGCCTCAAAGAGCACTTTGCTTCATAGAATATCAGTTACGCGGAAATTCAATTTGCTTCATTTATTTTCCATAAATTAAATCTTATATAGTCTGTTATTAAATATTACACAATGTGAAGAGACACTTGTAGAACACAAACTTTTTTTTCCATAATTTTAATTTCGAGTTTGCAATGACGTTTTTTATTTTACAGTAGGTACGATTCTAGTCTTAACTATTTAAAATCACCGAATAAAATTAATCATAAAAAATAATTTATTTTGTAATAAAGCATCCAACTGAATTGTCAATGAGCTGTGAATATTCAACCACATTAATATTAATGACGAAGTGGCAGCTGATTTTATTGAAATTCCATCTTCACTTTGAACCAAAGACAAATGGAACCTCCTTTGTAAGAAATCAAAACTTTCTGCTTACAGTCCTTGTCAACATTACCATAGTAAAGGCAGAAACAACCATTTCGCAACGACGATATATAACTAGACTCCTAATAAGAGGCGACCGATGTCTGTCAACACATTAGGCAAAAAAGTCTTTTATCCGTCTTATTTCGACCACACCTGTGAGCCGTAAACATACTTTGAGACAGAACAGACCTTGAGTTAGCCAATCACAACGCTGTACCCCGTCCGCCTCGCTTACGTAGTACCTCAGCGAGTTGACAGAATAGTTTTTGTTCCTTAGATCGTGCATGTGGAGTCTAGTAATATATCGTCGTTGCCATTTCGCAATAACACTTCACTTACGCTCGGTTCACGACCTTTCCGCTGTGACCAGAATCATTAGAAATGTTTGAAACACGCCACGGGATTCCGCCAGTGATGAATTCGTTTCTTAATCGCGCCGCTCCGCCCATCGCACCGCTTACCGGTAAGAGCGAGGGCACACGATGCCTTGCGGCGGCGGTGCGGCGCCAAAGCGGTGTCACTGCGTCGTCTCACATAGAAATATCTGTGGCGTCTATGATCTGTGGCTGTCACACGATGCGCTCTGGCGCCGCACCAGACTTGTAACCACCGAGACGAGGCGGGGAAAGGTGAATGCGATGCGACGTCGAAGCGGCACCGCTCAGTTGTTGTTTATTAACAGACTGTCCAACACTGCTCTGGCCGATGCGGTGAAATCTTTGCGGTGCGGCGCCGCAATGCATCGTGTGCCCCCCGCTCTAAGACGTAAGTTGTGAACGTACTGTAATTGCTGCTTTTATTGGCCAAGTTGCAAGTATAACCAGTACGTGTTCTCGTATTCTTAAAGAACCGGTTACCCGTGAAGAGTTAACGTCTGAAACAGGTACCAACCCTATCGAAATCGGACGTGACCTGTCGTTCACTGAACGGAATATAAATTGTAGGTCATAAAGAAATCTGATCAGGTATCGAGTTGGAATAATAAATCGGAGATTAGGGTTAGACGGTCCGATAATCGATTGTTAAAGTTGTCTCTCTGTTTGAGAAAAAAAAATAGTCTGCCATTTAAGACAAGATTTTTATTATTTATTTATCTTAGCCTCTACTTTATTATGACCTTTTCGATCAATGACGCGCAGCTTAGGTTTTGCATAGCTTATTGTATACGGTGTATGGCACTTCATACAAATTTTATAGTCCATATTTTTCGAAACGGCTGAACCTATTTTAAAGAAACTAAACACGCTAAAGCAGTATAAAGTCTTAAAAGTCAAGGTGTCAGAGAACATTTCAGAAAATTAGTGTAACAGCCAAATTAGACCGATTTAAAACTTTCCATAGAAATAGAAATTTCCAATTGCCTTTTCATACATAACATATTTCGAAAATGTATAACTGTGACTTCAACATCATTGAAACGCGGCAGATAATCTGGTGGTTTGAGTCTGTATCATCTGATACAGAGTCAAACCACCGTTGTTGCAGCAATAAAACGAAATAGGTCAGCATCTCTACAAACATACGCCTCCATCACGTGATAAAACCTCCGTGTTCAATATAGAGGATGAAAAAAAAAAATGAACGGTCAATTTGATTGAGAGATACGCGAGGGATCAATTTTCAATTATTTTGTGTTACAAGCACGCGGCCATATTGTTAGATATTTGGCGGGAAAATGTCTTGAAAAATGAGTCCACATTCCGGTCCCTCATCTTGCCTTTATTACATCAATATCTTGGGTCCTCGGCGTAGCTATTTGTTTTAGGATAACGACAGACTGGGCAGGTATAAACGTTTTAATTAATCTAGATTAACTACTAGCCTTTTGTAATCAAATGCCTCATAATTTTAAACGTAATCATCATTATGACAAATTCGCCCCGAAGAGAAAAATATTTTGCTCCCTTAACTCGCCAATTTTAATTTAATTTGTAACAAGAAACCATTATATAACAGAGAATACACAATTAACCACAGCCTTAGCACAAAAAATAACAATTATGTAATCAACGGTGTTAATTCACAGAATATTATATAACAATAGTCCATAAGGACCAAAATTATAACGCCACAATGAAATTAATCAAGAACCATTTCCTCTATAACCGCAATAAATTTGATTATCACGGTCTTCATTCTGGTAGACTCCGTGCTACTAGATTCCTCAGTCCGGTGCACAAAAGCTCAGAGCAAAACAGAATCCGTTAATAGATCCGGGGATGGCGACGGGTCAATTTGTTACTGCCACTACAACGGACTAGCTTCAACGCCAGAATTCAGAGTTTTATTGGTTAGCTTATTCGTCCCGCCTCTGTGTAAGATAAATAATATTTTTTTTAGAACGGACATTTTAGCTACGAGCAGCTTTTTTGTTTTGTTGCAACATCGTTAACGGGTTTTTAATTGTCAATTTGTTACTGTCCTCGTTTGTTTTACAGGAGTTTTGTACATGTGTGTTGCACTCGATTTATTTTCTCTTTCGAACAAAATGTGGACTCACTTGTGGGGTAAAATAAATTGCTAAGAAAGTCCCACATGTAATAGAAACGTCGCACCAATCGCAGTGACTAAGGACAGTCATACTTATTAGAATTGTAGCACTGAAATTGTATTAAGCGTATAATTTCTCTCATAAAATTCCGTCAGCTTATAATATAATTGTTATTATATGAGAAGTATATCGTAGTGCGTACAATCACAGTGACGCTTGTAAGAAACTATCGGCATTTATCGACTATTAGCCTCGAGCAATCGTTGCCAAAGTGTTTTATTGCTCTTTGGTGATACCCGACAGTTTTAGTAATACTTCATTGCAACCGCTTTATCTGAGATATAACATGTTGAGGAAACTGGCAATAGCGTCCTTTTAATAAAAGTTCGAAGACATAAAAATGACACAATTATGATAATTGAGGAAAGAAAAATTTCCGATTGCAAGTGGGATTCGAACCCGCATCTTTTGGATAGGTACTCCAGACGCCTTAACCAACTAGGCCATTGCAATCCACACTTGCAAGCCGAAATTCTCTATTCCTCGTTTGAAACGCTTTGCGGTAGCGTGGCGCCATCTCTTGGATTAGTGTTTAACTAACTTCCACCCAACACGTTGACATTACAGCCAAATCAATGTTTTTATTGAGATAGCGTCTACCATACTAATTAATTATTTTTAAATGCATTAACGCATACGATGCGCATCGTAAAGATGATAATTGAGGAAAGAAAAATTTCAGACGCCTTAACCAACTAGGCCATTGCAATCGACACTTGCAAGCCGGAATTCTCTATTCCTCGTTTGAAACGCTTTGCGGTCTTCTGGAGTACCTATCCAGAAGACGCGGGTTCGAATCCCACTTGCAATCGGAATTTTTTCTTTCCTCAATTATTATGTTTACGATGCGCATCGCATGTGTTAATGCGTTTAAAAATAATCAATTAGTATAGTAGCTATCTCAATAAAAACATTGATTTGGCTGTAATGTCAACGTGTTGGGTGGAAGTTAGTTAAACACTAATCCAAGAGATGGCGCCACGCTACCGCAAAGCGTTTCAAACGAGGAATAGAGAATTTCGGCTTGCAAGTGTGGATTGCAATGGCCTAGTTGGTTAAGGCGCCTGGAGTACCTATCCAGAAGACGCGGGTTCGAATCCCACTTGCAATCGGAAATTTTTCTTTCCTCAATTATCATCTTTACGATGCGCATCGCATGCGTTAATGCGTTTAAAAATAATTAATGACACAATTATACAAACACACACTAAGCGCACGTTGTTACAGCCCACTCCGTGTCACAGAAAAGAGGTAAGTATATAATGTATTTCAGCAGTGGCAATATAGGCTGATTATGCTGATACTACGCAACCACCATATTCAAGTAATAAAGGCAACTTCTTAATCCGAGCATATATGCATAGTTCAAAGTTCTGCCACGCTAGCAATGAGGCATAGTAATCTAACGCCTTCTTAAGTAGCAAGTAACAAAGTTCACCGCGCGAATCAAATTATAGGCGTGTTTGCAACTACAACAACCTTAACTACGTACTTAATTACATACTATTTAAACTTTGACGGCGGAGATCAGAGGCCCCTAGCACGAGTTTTACGTTTTGTGACGTAAAATAATATAGGAACTTGGACGGATAAGACTAGTTTCTCGTTCGTACTTGTAGGTGCTTTTTCATTTTCCACACAAATTTCGTCGTACATTCTTTAATAATTACAAAGAAAGGTTAAATACGTAGAATTCGTGCTAGGGCCTCATGGAGCATTGAGCTTCAAACTGACTTATAATATTCTTTGTGTTAGACCGGAGCGTTATAAAACTAGACTAAATCTTAATAGGCTAGCATAATATTAGAGTTATCACAAAATTTCTTCAGTAAGTTCACTTGACAGTCAGCTCGGCAAAGAGTTCGCTAGAACGCTCAAGAAAAACGTTCTCGTATTTTTTTAATATAATGTAACATTCGCAAGTATGCTCATTTCAAGTGAATGCTCGAAATCAGTAAACAGATGCACATTGACAAAAACAATTACAAAACAGTACAATGATTCGTCAACTTTATTAATCGAAGTCATGAATCAAACAAAGTGATTCTAAAAGGAAAAGGTATTTGCTAACCAACATCAATAACTTTTAAACTGAAATTTGTCTTATTAGCCTTACCATTTGTAACATCAGGCAAAAAGGGATGTTCGGTAACGACCAGATGTTGGCAGTCCACTGGTCCTTTGTTCCGGAAACAGTAAAATGGTATAAAAACAATACAAAACGGTTCAGAATTGTTTCAGCATTTATTTTCGCATTCCTGGCCATTAAGAGCCGTGCATGCTTTCAGTTTTTTAACCGAACGTTCTATTTAGAAAATATTCATAATAGATTTATTTTGCTGACTTTGAAGTCAAGTGGGGGAGACGAAACGAAGGGCAGTAAGCACATGCCGTGTTAAGCGCCGCACGAAGAAACGGTAACCGATGCGCGAAGAAGCGGTAAGCGCCGCGCGAAGAGGCGGTAAGCGCCGCGCGGAGAGGCGGTAAGAGCCGCGTGGAGAAGCGGTGAGCGCACGCTGGTGCGATGGCTAACGACGGACAGATGGGAAATAAGAACAGCATGCGGGCGGTTCGCCGTTGGGTGGTGTAACTCATTCCTTCAGTAGCCCTTTGCGTTCAAAAGTTACCGTATATAAGCTAAGCAATCGAATAGTACAATTATTTTGTTTTGTTAGTATGGAATGTTTTTTCGAAATCGTTTCAGCATTTATTTACACACCCCTGCCCGTTAAATACTTTGAATGCGCTTACCGTTGTTTTTTCAATAAAAAAACGGAGTATTTCAATCAAAAATATTTGGCATAAAACATTTTTCATGTTAGTAAAATTAAATGAATCCCGCTTATTTGTTGGAACGGAAGGGACTTTTCAAATTGCTGTCCCCTTGCAGGGTTCATGTCAGGTTCTGGCAAAATTGTTTAACACCTTGTAATACCACATAAATGCAATAAATGTTTGAGTTTGACTATCAGACTTAACTGACTGGTCAACCTTGTTATTTCAGCTACCCTTTGCGTTTCAGGGCACTTTTAGGACACGTTATCCTTGGTATAAACAATCGTTTTGTTCAATGCTCATATAAAAAGAGGCAAGCGATCAATTCGGATTATATCCAAAATCAAGAATTTTAATGAAATTCCTAAGGATCAGTTCATATCGAGACGCGACGTGCCGCGACGATAGGTATTGGAAACGTGTATAATATTTTCGTGTACCTACTAATCAACTAACTTTAAAGTTAGATTTTAAGTCGCTTTATTGAAAAGTGCACCCAGCGTCTTGGTGTGAATTGACCCTAAGCCCTTCGTATACTAGGTGACGGAAGTCTCCGATACCTAACGACTTTGGTATCCATTGACGCGTGTCTGTTACTGTTACTGTTACTTGACGCGTGTCTGTATACGAACCTCTACGTATTTGTATTGCGATAGTCAGGCGACTATCGCAATACAAATACGTAGAGGTTCGTATACCGTATATACGTAGAGAAGGTACGTATATACGTATATACGTAGAGGTTCCGCTACCTTACGACTTTGGCATTCAGGCGAATGCCAAAGTCGTAAAGTAGCGGAGATTTTCGTCGCCTACGAAAGGGCTAATACTACTTCGCCTGATGTGGGAATTGAATTCTGGACCTTACAACCAGCAGTACCGTTGAATGAACTACTAGATCACCGCGACAGTTAGTGAAAGAATGTCAGTTCAACTGAACAAATTCATGATGGATTCGTTTATCATTTAACTCACAGTTGAGTGAATTGAAATTGAGCATTATTTTATTTTGATTGTCTAGTTTTTAGTGTCTGTTTGTTGAGCACTCGGGCCTAAACGTTCACAATGGACGCTTAATTGTATCAAAATCATATTCTGTTATTCGAATAAACAGTCATTAATGTAACGATATGTTTGTTTTAGGGAAATTGTTTTCTATGATATATTGGTGTGTATGTAATGGCCCTGGCCCGGGTCGACGGAGCCCGGGTCCACTGCACGTCGTGTTCCACGTGCGCCTCAAAGAGCGTCAGCATAATGAAGGGGCCCCTCAGGGGGCCAAAGCCTGGCGGGGTAGCGGGACTTATTCCATCACCGTGACCCCGAAACATAAAGGGATATTGAAGGACACCGTGGATTTTCGTCAGGTCAAGTCTGACAGTCCCTCCCACCCTGCCTGGGGTGGAAGGACTCATTTGATGATTTTACCACGTAAAAAAATGTAATAGCCCTGATTTAGCATGCGTAGGTCGTGAGTTCGAACCTAGACTTACTATAAACATAGGTACTTATTATTACAAATTGTATT
The DNA here is from genome assembly GCA_028554685.1 of Agrotis ipsilon. Taxonomy (NCBI): domain Eukaryota; kingdom Metazoa; phylum Arthropoda; class Insecta; order Lepidoptera; family Noctuidae; genus Agrotis; species Agrotis ipsilon. Next base: position 9,812,523 of record CM052967.1, read on the forward strand.
GTGTTATATTATGTCTTATGATTGGCATGGCAGCTTTTTCACAGTTCAAAGATGTTTACGGTACGGTTGACTCAGTGGCTTGATGATCGACTCCCCGCATGGAACAAATATTTTTAAGATTTGCAAGTAGCTTTTCCGGGAGTGTTTTTTGCGAATGTGATTTTCTATGTTTGTGAACACACATAACATGACACAGGAAAATTAATACATTCTTTGAATTTCAGCTTGACCGATTTTTTATTAATTGTAGATTCAGAATGATGAAGTAAAACATACAGAGAAAACCAAGAAATTTATCTTTATTCTACCAACAATAGACAAAATTATTTCCATAAAATTTGTCATTTTTTGCGCTAAGGTACGACCTAAAATCCTGTGGACGACTGAATCATAATTTTTTTTTCTACATTTTAGTCATTGCCATGCGTAGACCAATATAATTTTTTCTACATTCTGTCAATTTTTGTATTCTTCCGTTGCCAAATTAATTTTAACGATGATGTATAATTTTATACTAACAATTTAAATTCATAATTGTAATATTTTGTTATCGTTAGTGTAGCATTATACACCCAGTAGTATAATAACAAGCTGATTATTCCCTTGGTGTGATAATTTTAAACTCCAGTTTATTCCTGGAAGGTGTTTGATTAATTACTAAGTAATGAAATTGCGACCAGGTAATGGTTATAATATAATACACATTTCCCTTAAATATTGATCTTTCTCCCAAGAACACTTAATAAGTAAAAGTTTCATTCCTGAACGAAGTTAAATTCAGTTTATGCCAATCAAGCCGAGATTCCAGGTCTACATTAATCATCTTAACGACATCATAACTCTTGTGGAAGTTATATTTGATGGTCTGTTTTATTTAGCTATGCGTCAATTTTTCTAGGCCTTTTTCACGGCACTGTTGATTCTGTCAGCAACCATCTACTTAGGTTACGTTTCAAAGTCTTGCTTGAATAAACATTTAACAGAAGAAAAGTGACGGTTAGATAAATATTATTTTACATCTACATTTTTCAATGAGTACTAAGTAGAAAAAAAGTCATCACATTGCAAGGAACTTAACTACCTCGACCACAGAACTAAAGACAGAAACTACTTACTAGACCGCAGACGCAGGATCGGTATCCTACAATAAAAAAATATAGGTACTTACTTATTAAAAAAAAATCCCCACACTAGGGTTTTCTCATGTGTCGTAGGTGCATTTACAAACATAATAACTTACATACACAAACGCCCACACCCGGAACAACTACTTGTAGATCATACAAAAATTTGATCCGTGCGGGAATCGAACCCGCGACTCACTGCTAACCGTGCCGTCAAATGCCGGCAGTTCGTATCTGGACATGAACAACGGTATAATGAACAACGGGCCGTTTAAACCTTTTAGCTGAAAAAATAAAATCAATAACTCTATTTCCGGCCTTTGTTTGATAAAGAAAATCATCAAATGAGCCTCTCCAACTCTAGATAGAGCGGAAGTAACCAAAGCAACCTAGTCCTTAAGTTGCCCTCTGCCTTCCAGGGCCACCTGTTGGAATACTTACCTTGATCGGACGGCGAGCTACTATGACCCATCATCATCATCATCATCAGCCGGAAGACGTCCACTGCTGAACATAGGCCTCCCCCTTAGACCGCCACGCCGAACGACAATTCGCCACTTGCATCCATCGGTTGCCCGCGACTCTCACGATGTCGTCGGTCCACCTAGTGGGAGGCCTACCTACGCTGCGTTTTCCGGTCCGTGGTCGCCACTCGAGAACCTTTCTTCCCCATCGGTTGTCAGTTCTACGAGCGATGTGGCCTGCCCATTGCCACTTCAACTTGCAAATTTTACGAGCTATGTCGGTGACTCTGGTTCTTCGCCGAATATCCGTGTTCCGGATTTTATCCCGCAAAGAAACTCCGAGCATAGCTCTTTCCATTGCTCGTTGAGTGACTCTTAGTTTCTCTAAAAGGCCAGCAGTCAAAGACTACTACTATGACCCACCTAGAAACAAACCTAAAAAACCTTATGCTGAATAGTAGATCTCGCTACTAATTATACCCAGATGCTAAGTCCCTAAGTCCGGCAAAAAAAGGTTCTGTGACACGACCTTTTACATTTAATTCCAGTGCAAAATGCTAGGGAATTTGTTGGACCTAGCAATATGTTTCGCGACGACACGCGACATATCCAATTTTCCGGCACTACTGGTCGTACAATGGTCCGGCAGCCTTTGTTGTTGGAATACTGCACTCGTGTAGCTTCGACACGGAAATTACGTAAATATACATAACTAACCGTACCCTTACAGTAGATAGAACTGTTATGTAAAGAGTCTTACGTATTAAAATAGGTCTTTGTGTAAGTAACGCACAAAGCTTAATATGTTTTACAGAATACCTGCACAGGTAAATATGAATGTTGTAGAATATAGAATAAACAAAATAACAAAATCTGCACAACAATTACAATTAATAAAAAATAATAATTATCTAAAAACATTTACATCATACCAAGGAATATTTAAAATGAATGAGTAAAAAAAAAATTCTTCGTAATTGCATATATTTTTTTTTTATCTTCTTGTTAAGTTAGACATTGAATAAAATTCTACAGTTATTGTTTTTTTTCCTACTTCCTCTTATCCATCCAAAGGTGGTCTTGAAGAGATCGCTATCAGCGATAAGTCCTCCCATTAATACCCTAAGTTCTATCTTGTGTTATCTGTTATTTAGACGGTGTGCATAATAAAGAGTACGTTATCTTTGTTACCTAACTTGTAGAAGGTAGCCGGTTCACACGCAAAAAAAAACTTATGTCTCACATGCCTGATAGCATACGAATTGCCGAATTGTTTTAGAGTTATTAGTGATTTTGTGAATGAACGAATGAACGAACTTAGTCTAAATTGGAAAACTAACATTCGATTACTTATAACTTGAATCTTAACGCTTTGGAGCATATTTTAAAAAATCGTGAAATCACCCGTTTAGTTTCTAAAATATTTTCTCTTATTTTTTATTTAATTTAGTTCTGCATAAAATAATCAACTTCGTATTCGATTACATGCATTCATTTTACATAGACTTACTTACTTTCCACATTTTCACCATAACTTTCAAAATAATTTGTAAAAAATCACGGTTTTATTTTTTTCTGTAAATTAACCGTAGAAGTCTCTATACACTGTATTCTTGGCTAATTTAAATGCCCCTAGTTCTTAGGAATAATTTTAATCAAGTTTCAACTTAAAAACAGAAAAACAATGATCTAGAACTGGATCTAGTCTAGAACATAAAAGGGTTATTGTTTATTAAGGTACCTACTGTAGTCCGCAAGCTCAGGGCAACCATTTTGTTTTAGCAATTTATTTCGGTGTGTACCCTTCGCGTACGAAGACAATTAAATCTTTGGTAATTAAGGGAGTATTTATTTCAAATTATGGCTTCATAATGTTGATCGTAGAACATAAACAAAGAGGAGAGTTTAACTTACTGGATTACAAGTTAACCCAATGAGATTTCTCATCGGCGAATAGACGAACTTTCAAACCTTACTAACTTTAAACCCTAAAGGGGTTGGACTGTGAGTTTTCAAAAATCTTTCCTTCATTCGATTTCGTCACTTCCCCTCTTTCAGAGAGTGTAATAGAGCGACACAACATATAGTACAGTTTCATGTTGAGTTATTTTAAAAATAAGTTTTGCTCAGAAAAATTTTATATACCAATCATTGGTATTGTAAGTCGACTCAAATCGTTTTTAACAGTTGTTGTTGCTGAGCAATCGACATATAAAAGAACCCGAGTTTAAAATAATTGTTCTAACAACAATTCTGGATTTCACCCATTATTCAGGCTCCAGTATCAGTCCATTTATTGACACGAGTATCGATAGCAGATTGAAAAAAATACAGCCTCCATTAATGGAACATTCATTTGTCTATCACACGTATTTGTGAAACCATAGCTCACTATCCCACTACGCTCAGTAAAATAAACGAATGAACGCTAGTGTTTAAATTTATTAGCGCGAATACCAGTAAAACAGTGACAATGAACAAATTGTTAGCGTCCTATTTCACCCGTTGACTATTCAGACGTCAAATCTTCTCTAACAATGTTATTAACAACACCACCAAGTTATAAATTAAACCAGCAACAATCCAGCCACTGAACTAATCCACTACTAGCGAGAAAATATTTATGTCCCGTTCCGTCACTTCATTGTTAGGGATAGACAGATATATCTATCCCCGTTTTCAAACAGCTAAAATACTCACCAACCGAGTAAACATTTTGAATCAAAACTCTTTAATAATACTTTAACTAGGAGGGAAAACGTCTTAAAATAAATAATAAAACTTTACCGTTTCATCTTAATACGATTATGTGAATTGGGGTGTAATTTATCCTGAATCTTCTTAAGCATAAACAATTAACTTTACCTCCTCTAAATGTCAAGGAAAGGCATCTATTGAAAGTAAAATACGATCTTCGTGGAAATATTTCCGTATAAAAAGTGGCGTGAATCAGAAAATCGTTTTCGCTTTTAGATACCAACTTCGTAATTTACGACTTGATCTAAATTGAAGTGGGGTTGGAAACCTAAACTATGTACACTTTCCATGTAAGGTAATCGGGTACTAAATTGAAAGTTTTGTAGGACCTACTTACATGGCCTGAAATTGGAGAACCTTTTAAGTGAATATGGTTTTTTTCTACTGAGAAAACTAACAAAGCTCCCGTTTTGGATAGGTTCTAGATCTTACTCTAAAACATTTTCAATACACGAATAGATATTTCCAGTTTAGGAAACCGGATCCATCTTACTAATATCGCTCGCAATTCCTGAAATGTAACAATAGGTTTGGAACATACGTGCTGATCCATTCTGCTTTGTCATGTATCTGACTCAGCAGTTCTAGGACTCCCAAATAGTTCGTGCAACCGACTTAGATGTACATACAAAGTTAGATTGAATGTCTAGTCTAAGCCTTATTGCTTCCTTTGTGTAAAAAAAAAAACTGTATGGGCTCGCGTTTAGGGTTTATAGCCCGCTCCTACTCACAGCTTGTGTTCTAGCAGTGTGAACATAATAAGCTGATTATATATTATGCTTTGCGATAGGAATGCTCGTGTAAGGAAAATAATACAACAGTCCCATTCATAAATAATACTTAATATTAGATTCTTCCCTTGGCCATCAATCGAACATAGTCTTTCATAAGTAGCGTCTTCTTCCCCGAGAATTTGATTGACTTTCTCCCAAGCACACGTATTTATTTTTCTTCCTGTCATTTCTACTTTGTGTTTCAATAAATACGAATATTCTATTGGGGTTTGCGGTTGTTTTTCATCTGTGTTCATAACTAAATATAGTATGTATTGATATTTATTCTATCGTCGCGGGTTACTTATGATATATTGGCGTATTTGCTTACCTCTGAGACGGTAACCCGGCCTGATGCGGTTATCATCCGGTATTATACGAATCGTTTGATGATTTATCCAGCTTCGATTTACTGTTCACGATATACTAGAAAAACAATTTGTTTTTTTTTTTTACGTAGGCAATATTTGTTCTGTCTTTGGTATAAACAACGTTCCGACAAGAAATTTCCTTTTAATTTATTTTTGGTAAAAAACAGAGTTACTGTACAAATATATTTTACAGGCTTTTTGAACAATATAATACGTTTCCAAGAATTTTAAAGTTTAGCATGAAAATATATTATTTGTCGGTAATATTTTACGTCAACCACAGCAACTGAGTATTTTTAAATAAACCTTTTTATTTGGAATAAAAAAAAGTTTTTTTTTAAACAACATTAAAATATTTTTATCTCTGGTCCTACCAGCCCGAGCTAAACAAACCGTGGTCCCAAAAAACAACAAAACGATAAGCGAAATCAATAAAAAAACAAAGCCCCTGTGTCGACGCCCGGAATAATCTATTTATCCGTTAATCCAAAGTAATCCTTATTTAAAAGAAAAATACCGAGCTCCAGTTTGAAATCATTAGCAAGTAAAATCTAGAGTTAACTTAAAGTTCTGTGACCTCGTAGTCGCTGTTATAGAGTGTCAACTTTGACACTTTGTAAATTAAAGCGGTTTTTCATTGCAGCCAGTTACTTGCACACAATTTGCTGGCTAAAGTATAAGACTCTTCGTACACTAGGCGGCTCAAGTCTCCGATACTTTACAACTTTAGTATCCATTGCCGCGTGGCTCTGTACGAACCTGTATGGGATATGCATTGCGATAGTCACCTGGATACCAAAGTCGGAGACTGGCGTCGCCTAGTGTATGTACGAAGTGTCAACAGTAATTATATAAAGTTTCGCGCCACGAAGTCCCGTAAGCAAAGCTATTTAATTGCAGATTTAGTTGCGTGCAATTGAAAAGCGTCAAAGTTTGAATAGACTGTGGAGGTAACCTTTCAAAGTGAGTGGACCTTTGGGACGCGGAAGTATTGCTGTTTGTAATCAGGTGCGAAGTTGAATACTGTATTACAAAAGTACATCATATTTATCGCCTTTATGAACACTGTGTTGAGGGCAAATCAATAAACTAACATTATGACGATGAAGAGTTTTTTGTTTCATTGAACGCACTAATCTCAGAAACAACTGGTTCGAATTAAAAATTCTTATAGTGTTGGTTAGTCCATTTATCGAGGGCGTATTTCCCTTTCCGTGTTCAACTGGCGACAGCCGAGCGGTCTCGCGAAATCCACACGCTTTTGTTTTACTATGGAATTTTCTTAGCGTGTTAAAATCATCAAATGAGTCCTCCCGCCCTGCCCTGGGTCTGTCAGACTCATACTGACTAAAACCAAGGTGTCCTTCAGTAGCCCTTTATGTTCCGGGGTCACGGTAATGAGAAAAGTCCTGCGACCCCGTTGACTAAAGCTCCCTTTTTTTTTTTTTTTTTTTTTTTTTTTTAACGTGGTAAAATCATCAAATGAGACCTCCCACCCCGGGCAGGGCGAGAGGTACTGTCAGACTTGTACTGACTAAAATCCACGGTGTCCTTCAATAGCCCTTTATGTTCCGGGGTCACGGTGATGGTATAAGACCCGCGACCCCGGCAGGCTTTAGCCCTCTGAGAGGGGGCCTCGTCATTATGCTGACGCTCTTTGAGGCGCACGTGGAACACGACGCGCCGTCGACCCGGGCATGGTCCATGGTCGGGCGGCGAGTTGCCCTTTACTCGCCGCCCGCATGCCCGCGCCTACGGTGGCCGGAGATCGTCTTGCGACGTCCGACGCCGTGGGCGTCCACCACCGCGGGTGGGGCGGAGGGAGGACCTTGTCCTCTCTCTCACGCGGCCCGCCTCCTCCTTCGCGAGCATGACTGCTTCGCAGAAGGAGGCGACCGCTTCCCACTCCGTCTCGCCCCGCAGCATGGCCGCGACCAGTGCTGGGCGCGAGAGGTCTCCGCCTATCGCCGCCGTGAGGACACGTCGGTGCTCCGCCCAAGCGGGGCAATCCTGCACCGTATGCTCGACTGTGTCCTCCGGGCGATCTACGCAGTGGTGACACCCAGGCGTTTCTTCCTTTCTCATAAGACACAGGTACCTCCCGAAACATCCGTGTCCGGTGAGGACCTGCGTCAAGCGGAAGGTTAGGACGCCGTGACGTCTCTCCAGCCACTCCTCAAAGAGGGGTCTTATCGCCGCTATTGCGGCGTGCCCGGCCGTCGGTCGCGACAGTCGTGCCCTCCATACTGCCCTGAGATCGCGCCGGAGCTCTTCCCGCCGCGCCTCGACTTCTCGAGGCAGCGGGGTTACGCCCCGGCGCTGCGCCTCCACGCGCCATTCATAGACGCGCTGGAGGGCAGTCGCCTCCAGATCCCAGGGCAGCAATCCGGCGAGCAGGTTGGCCGATTCGCCGGCAATCGTGCGGTATCCCCGGATCATCCGGATAGCCATGACCCTCTGGCATGCGACCAATTTGATTGGTCGCGTCCGGATGCTTAGGGCCCACACTGGGGCCCCGTAGAGGGCCATGGACCGCACGACACCGGCGTACAGCCTACGGCAGGAGGCGTTTGGCCCACTGAGGTTGGGCAGGAGTCGCCTGAGGGCGCCCGCTGCCCGATTCAGTTTCGGGGCCAAACACAGGAAGTGCTCCCGGAAGTTCCACCGGCTGTCGAGGACGAGTCCCAGGTACTTCATCGTCCTCAAGACGCCGATGCGAACCCCTCCCACCGTGATGCTGTAACCCGACGTGGGCGCGTTGACGCGGCCATGAAAACACATGGCCTCCGTCTTGTGCAGCGCCACGTCGAGTCCCAACCGCCGGATCCTCTCCACGACTGTCGCGACCGCTCGCGTCGCCAAGTCGGCCGCCGCCTGGTGCGACTCTCCCTGTGCCAGGACGAGCGTGTCGTCAGCGTAGCACACCACGCTGACGCCGTCAGGGAGGTCGCCGCGCAGCACCCAGTCGTACCCGATGTTCCACAGGTGCGGCCCCAAGACCGAACCCTGTGGAACACCGCACGACATCTCTCGCCGAGTCCATTCTCCCTGGTGACCGGGGTAGATGACGGCTCTGTCCGTCAGGTACTCCTCGACCATGCGACGGAGGTAGGTCGGCACCCGGTGATACCGGAGTGCCTCCCTGATGCAACTCCAGGGCAGGGTGTTGAAGGCGTTGGTGATGTCCAAGGACACCGCCAAGACGACCCTGCCCCGGGCCACTGCATCCCCCGTCGTGAGGGCTCTCACACGCATCACTGCGTCCACCGTCGAGCGCCCCCTGCGGAAGCCGAACTGGCTCTCCGACAGGTCCGGGCCCACCCGATTCAGGTGCCCGACGAGGCGGTCTGCAATAACTCTCTCAAAGAGCTTGCCCACCTCGTCGAGCAGCACGATGGGCCGGAATGCGGACGGAGAGTCCGCAGGGCGCCCGGGCTTCTGGATCAGGACCAGTTTCCCCGTCTTCCAACGAAGCGGGAACTGGCCCCTCTCCAGGCACGTGCTGAAGAGCCCCCCTAGTCGAGGCCCGAGAGTCCCGAAGGCCAGGACCCAGGCTTTCCCTGGCAGGCCATCGGGTCCTGGGGCGGTATTTTTGGCCTTGAGCCGATCGACTAAAGCTCCCTAGCATTAATTTCTCTGATATCCACCTTCCCGAACAAACTATACATAAAAAAACTTTCTAATAAAAACCTCTAAAAGAGAAAAATTGATATTGAAGTCCCCGCCAACCTCTAACGTAATATTAAAAGAAATTTCAAAAGGTATATAAGTTTAGTTTGCCCCAGAGAAAGGTAAAAGGGAATATAAATGCGCGGAAAGTTAAACCGATGTCAATCAGGGGCTGACCGTTGAAGGCCCGTTAGGGACATTAAATCAATAGAAAGTTTTCTAACAGGTGTATGTAGGTACTGTTCCTACTTTTGGGACCAAATGACGGTATGTCAATAGGTTTTAGGTACTTTTGTAAGTTGTTAACATTATGAGTTGACTTTGGTGTTGACAGGCAGGAAATAAAGAGAAGTTGTAGTCTGAAGCTCTAGCATGATTTTTAACGTTTTTGTAACGTAAAGTAAACGAGAACTTTGACGTTAATTTGATGAAAAAAGTTAATTCCTGGTTCGTACACACTCACTTTTTTAATTTTCCATACAAGAAACGCAGTAAGTGGAGGGACTGTCAGACTCGTTCCGACTAAAATCCCACAATCAGGGTCACGGTTACTTGATAAGACAGTCTCGAGACCTCGACGCAGTAAACATTTAAAGTACACTGTGAATAAAATACAAAAATCTTGTGATAAGGCGTTTCTTAGAGCGGTTACGCACTTCATTCGATCCGAATCCTTGAAAATAAGATTGTAAAAATATTCTGAACAAAATTGCTTTACGCACTGCATCTAATGCAGATTCGTGTAAATACACGTGATCTGTACCCCTAGCACGAGTTTTCACTATTTTACTTTACAGAAACTTTCCAGTATTTACAGCGTTTCTTGTATGAAAGATTGGAACAGCGCCTCTGGTGGGCGAATAAGGAACTATTTTTTCCTTGAAAATTGTCAATTTGAAATTGTCAAAGTTGCAGTTTACTTTACGTCTCAAATACTGAAAACTCGTGCTGACGATACTGAATTTGTTGTTGCAGTAATTTTTTTTTTGTACGTTTCCTCACACTAGGAATATCTCCTGTGTCATCTGTCGTGGGTGCGTTTACAAACATAGACCAGAAAGTTTTTACTTATGATACAAGAAAAAAATCATGATCTTAGAAAACCAGTGAACTGAAACTTCTTCGTTCAGTGACCTTTCCCATCTTGTTTACAAGTACCATGCCAAGAAGTAGTCTACCAGACTAAAATATTTCTGTAATTGCACTGTTGTTAAACTACAAAAGAAAATAATTATTATTTCCTTTTTCGTTTGCTAATTAGGTACAAAATGTAGTCGGTAATCCATATTTGATCTCGTATTAGAGAATATCTGTCTTAAGTTTTAATTTCTTTGTTGTAATAAATTTATTTGAACTTGGCACTTTTAATTTAATTTTGTTCTTTAAGAAAATTAAAACCATCATCAAAGAATTCATTATCGTACTGAAACCTTTTCTTAATCTTCTCAATATGACCCCAACCTCCTCTGTTATTTGAAATTAAATATGGAATTTCATTAAGAAGCTATTAAAATTCCCAATTTATGACAAAAAATATTTATCCTTGATTAATTAATTTAATGTTTTACTGTTCTATGCGACAAAATTACTAGGAAGGTTTTTTTTAAGTCAGTGGCAAATGTAAACGAAATAAAAAACAAAGCCACCAGCTTCCGAAAGAATAGTTATTTGTTATACAAGAGTGCAAAGTTGATTTTTAACCGCGTGCTCATGTTTGATGACCGAGCAAGCGAATGATTCTAAAATTGAATCACGAGTGCAACGAGTGATTCAAAATTAGAATCATGAGCGATAGCGAGGGAATCAAAAGAGCACAAGGTGAAAAATCTTTGCACTCGAGTGCAACACGTAACTTTTCATCCCACCTCAGCGAGGAAATGACTAAATGGAAAAACAAATAAAAACAGATGTACATTGTACAAACACAAGATAGGCTTTTATTTCAGTTCAGGTATTAACTAAGACATTATTATAGAACAGAATAATTTTTAAATTAAAACAAATAATACTTAGGTAGTTACTGATTTTTATCTTGGTTTGTCATAACATAACAATAAGACGTGAAAGGAAAACCGCACAAAGCAAATAAAAAAGGTAAAACAAAGTACTAAGAATGTTTCGGGTCTGAGATTTTAACATAATAATTGTAGATTACGCTCCAAGGGAGGCGTATTGAATTCCGAAGCGATACTAAGGATTCTGGGGGTGAACCTCCGTCCGTAGCGCAGCGAGAAGGTTCAAGTGTTAACACCCGAAAGAAACGAGGGAATAAAGTTAAAAATCCTTAGTGAAGCGAGGGATTCAAGTTAGCCCAAGGCAACGCAGCCTTACAGCCGAGGAGCGTACTCTGCTTTCCCACCTGTGTACCACATCAAATTTTAAAAATAGAATTTGTTTCCTCGACAACCTTCGAACGTCAAGTGGGCACCACAGCAAGCGATCAGCTGTTGCGGTCACCGGCCGCCATTACTGCTGCTACTCTTTTGTTCATACGATGTTCTAAATTCAAATTTACTTTATTCACTAGAGGATAAAAACGACTTTTACTCACTTGAGGATAAAAACGGCTTTTACGCTCAGATATCGAAGAGCAAAAGTACCCTTTCCGAGGTGGGGGGATGAAAAAGTTATTTTTCATCCCCCCATCTTCTTAAAAATTTGATGTATTTGTTTCCTCGCCTTAGGTGGGAAAGCAGAGTACGCACCTCGGGTGTAAGGCTGCGTTGCCTTGGGCTAACTTGAATCCTTCGCTTCACTAAGGATTTTTAACTTTATTACCTCGTTTCTTTCGGGTATTAACACTTGAACCTCCTCGCTGCGCTACGGACGGAGATTCACCCCCAGAATCCTTAGTATCGCTTCGGAATTCAATACGCCTGTCTTGGAGCGTAATCTACAATTATTTTGTTAAAATCTCAGACCCGGAACATTCTTGGCTCAGTACTTTGTTTTACCTTTTTTTATTTGTTTTGTGCGGTTTTCCTTTCACGTCTTATTGTGATGTTATGACAAACCAAGATTAAAATAAGTAACTTAATAATACTTAGGTAGTAGTTTTCAACTACTTCCTAAGTATTATTTGTTTTAATTTAAAAATTATTCTGTTCTACAATAATGTCTTAGTTAATACCTAAACTGAAATAAAAGCCTATCTTGTGTTTGTACAATGTACATCTGTTTTTATTTGTTTTTGCATTTAGTCATTTCCTCGCTGAGGTGGGATGAAAAGTTACGTGTTGCACTCGAGTGCAAAGATTTTTCACCTTGTGCTCTTTTGATTCCCTCGCTATCGCTCATGATTCTAATTTTGAATCACTCGTTGCACTCGTGATTCAATTTTAGAATTATTCGCTCGCTCGGTCATCAAAATTGAGCACGCAGTTAAAAATCAACTTTGCACTCTTGTATAACAAATAACTATTACACTTTTTGTGTTTGTTTTAAATGTCATATTAGTTTTTAGACTGACATGGTTACTGTTACAAATACTTGTTTTTTAAACGGGATATTTACCGTGTTTATTATTTGTTTTGAGTTTCCGATATTATACAGTTCATCCGTGATCATGGCGCTTGCAACAGTGCCGAAATATCGGAAACTCAAAACAAATAGAAACATGGTAAATATCTCGTTTTAAACCCCAAGTATTTGTATAGATTAATTAGCCCATAGTGTCCGACTGCTGGGTAAAGTCCTCCCTCCACTCTTTCCACTATTTGACATTATTACTTTTTTGTTCTCGACCTATGCAGCTGTATTTATTTACCTCCTCTACCTCTACATCCTCTGAACACGGTACTGTATAAATAATGAGAGTTAATTCAAATTCAGTCATTGACTTCTTGTTACAACTGCGAACAAGTACAACTAATTAGTGACAACTGTAATCAGATTTAGTTGAATGAATGCCGCACAAAGGCATCCCGCCGTGAATACTGATGCACGCAAAGAGCATATCTAATGAATACGAGCTTAGGATACCAATTTACAGAGAGTTGTGTATTTTACAGGCCATATTTTAGCAACATGCGGCCTCATCATCAATTTACAGATTTTGTGACGTAAAGTAAAATGGAACTTTGACACTATTTTCAAGGAAAAAAAATAGTTCTTTCTTCGCACACTAAAGGCTCTGTTACATTTTTCCATACAATAAACACAGTACGCTGTAAATAAAATACTGAAATCTTGTGAAAAGGCCTCTGGATCCTAGTCAACTGACATTGAAACATTTTTGGCAAAAATTAGCTTCAGTATTTAGTCATTATCAAAGCCCGGAGTAGCTAGATTGATTTGGGGTCATTAACCTGAAACGTATATATCAATAGGGACATTCTTCTAGGATTCGGGAATCAAAAGAGATTTGTCCGTAATATTAAAAATTGTTAGGAACATGTAGGATGAAAATAATTATTTAAAAACACTCGCTGTTGCCCGCGGCTTCGCCAGTGCGAACTTAATTTTATTCAATCCCGAGTACCGAAATGAAATCCCGGGAAAAGGGCTTATCCTTGTTATGATTTCTATGATAGTTCATAAAATCAATCAACCTACTTCGGGATGTGGTCATTATTAAACACGTATTTTAAGTACACTTTAAATAGAATTTAAATTTACTTGCCTATTCCTATAATTTCACAATAAAAAATCGAATGTATAGTCTTAAACCGTGATATATTACCGAACCCTCCTTCAGGGACTGGTGAGTCCCAGTAGTGCAAAGTTTAACAGATTGATGAGACGAAAGTTTTCACAACATGTTTATTTACATAAAACAAGAAATATAAATAAGAAAAAAGATTTCCGCAAACGTCACTATCACTACATAGTTGTAAGCTTATATCTTTAAAACTACGCAACGGATTTTGACACGATTTTAGCGTAATTCAAGAGGAAGGCTTTTATGTATATAACATGCATAATATGTATAATAGAGATTGCACCCGTGCGGAGCCGGGGCGGGTCGCTAGTTGTCTTATAAAAAAAAAAAACAAAGACAAGAAAGGGAAACAACCGACAATCGTTGCCTCGAGGGTATTTAAATAAAAAAATCTAATTAGTCCATCGTCTGGCTACCTATTGTAGTTAAACGTCCTACGCTGCGCTTGCCTGTGCTTTGTCCTCTCGCGAACCATACGGCCTCATCGGCCGTCAGTTCTGCGTGCTATCTGGCCCAATCTTCTCATTTCTGAATCGATCATACAGAGAGACTACGAGCATAGGCCTCTCGATGGCTAATCAGATTGAGGAAATACTTTGCAAGGATGACTCATTCATTCATATCTTTTTTTTTTAATTATTTGAAATCTCGTGTAACGGTGTGTGTGTTTGCACTCCTCCGAAATAGCTCGACCGATTTTATTTTTTACCGTACTACTTACTAATTTTAAAATAATATTTGACGCATCAGTTTGCTCAAAAACCTGCCTAATAAAATATCTTCAGAGGACATTTTTTTTTTTACGTGGTAAAATCATCAAATAAGACCTGAGCCCCGGGCAGGCCGAGAGGTACTGTCAGACTTCTACTGACTAAAATCCACGGTGTTCTTCAATAGCCCTTTATGTTCCGGGGTCACGGTGATGGTATAAGTCTCGCGACCCCGGCAGGCTTTGGCCCTTTTTGAGGGGGGCCCCGTCATTTTGCTGACAGCTCCTTGAGGCGCGCGTGGAACACGACGCGCCGTCGACACGGGCATGGTCCATGGTCGGGCGGCGAGTTGCCCTTTACTCGCCGCCCGCATGCCCGCGCCTACGGTGGCCGGAGATCGTCCTGCGACGTCCGACGCTGACGTCCGGCACCACGGGCGTCCACCACCGCGACCTTCAGAGGACATAGAAAATATCGCGGATTTAGCTCAAGGTTACGTTGCCGCAGATTTGGTCAATCTTTGCTCACAAGCTACCATGAAATGCATAAAGCGATCAAGTGTTTGTATAGAGCGCGATGACCTGGTTGCAGCACTGACAATAGTGAGGCCAAGGGCCATGAGGGAGTTGCTAATAGCCCAATGTAAGGTGGACAGATATAGGAGGACAGGATGACTTGAAAATAAAATTGCGTTAAGTTGTAGAGTGGCCTTTGAAACACGCTGAGGTAGTTACGGGTTCAGTAGTTAAGTATTTAATATTAAATAATCAGTATATACATTATTTTGTCCTTATCTCTTTAAATCCAGCAACTCACTAAAATCATTCAATTTTAGTACAATAACTTGCAATTAGTTTAACAATGATGATTATGGATCAATTAATTCATATACAACGTCCATTGACGGCCAGCCAATGACGATTAACGATCAATGACGTCGTTTGACGACAATTACAGTTTTATAATTGCTAATGACTTGCGACATTTGTTTCAAATAAGGCAAGACTTTTAAAACGAGTCAAAAGTCCGTTTTTAAAACTAAGGAGACCTTGTCATGAATTTCCAGTTATTGTGACGTAACCTGGAACTTTGACATTAATTTCAAAGAAAAAATGAGTTCCTTCTTCGTACACCAGAGGCGCTGTTTCATTTTCCATACAAGAAACGATGTAAATACTGGAAATTCGCTGTAGAGGAAACTACTGAAATCTGGCTATAACGGCTCTGGACTTACATTTTCTTCTAAGATACAACAGCCCTTTTAACAAATGAATACAATACAAACTGTCGTTTAATGTGCAATTCCGAAAACAATTGAATGCCTAACAAAACTCGACAAACGACCTACCCCAGACTTCAATTTAGCGTAAAACAACCACCTTAACAAAGTTCTAACTTCCAATTGCTCTCATAGAACCTTAGAACCTTATCGCTTTGTAACACAATGATAAATGTAAATCGATTTGAAGACGATGAATCATTCCGAAATTAGCCGGTTATTTGTGATCAATATAAGGGCCGTGATAAATGGCCGGGTGTAATGAATATTGTAGTAATTTCGTCTTCCTTTTGTCTGGTAAACGATTATTGTATCCTTTACTATTTTATTATATTTGATTGTTAGTAACTGTTTCTGTTTTGTAACAGCATTGAGCACTTTTATTTCAATTAAGAAATTGCACTAGGACTTATGAACCTAAACTGTTCTAATAATATTTGAATTATCTGACTTAGAGTAATTTCAAGTACTATTATAACTGCAAATTAATCTCTTGAAGGGTCTGATCTTTTTAGGCTCAAAGACTTATTCATCATTGTGAACGATGATAGAATGACAAATATGATAAAGTAAAAAATAATTTATGGTATTCATGCCTAAATAAAAAGAATAAAAACAGTATACTAAAACCTTTCTTAGCAAACAAAATAAATCTTTCCTAAAAAAACAGAAAGATTATGCACAAAATAAAATACCAAAAATTTATTGTCAAAAGAAGAATAAACAAAATCTATCTTAAACAGAAGGAAGCTTCCGGCTGCGACGTCCGACCGAGAAAGCTTAAAAGGTTGTCTGAATTCTAAGCCTCTAAGAAGCGGAAAATATCCTGAAAATTTTAAGATAACAAAGGTCACCGTTTGTTGGTTAATTACTGAAAATACTTTGGCTTTTTGTCTTCAGAGCGTCTCGGCGTAACATGCAATAAATTTTCATGAAAATTCCGATGGTAAAAAATTGTTTGGTAGTCCAAGGATTTAGGGCACGGCATGACTTCAATTTTTTTTGTTAACATTAAAAATGTAAAAGAAATACTAAATTAGGTCCTTATACAATTGCTGTGTAATTAGTGAGTTTTATATTTATACTATCAGTTGACAGCGGCTTCGCCCGCTACAACTCAAAATTATCCCACGGGAAGACAAAATGGGGATTAAAGAATCTATGTGTTAATCCAGGTTAAAAACTATGGGTATGCGGTATACTGAATTTCATTTAGATTCGTTCATTAGTTTTTGCGTCAAAGAGTGATAAACATCTATTCAGCCATCTATCACATACTTTCGTATGTATTTATAATAGTCGTTTTGAAATGATGTATGTTCTTCAGATATTTAGAACTACTACCTTTTTGTTTTAAGATATTGTGGAAGCAATAAATGTATAAAAGAAAACATCTCTCAATGACGACTCACATAGTTCATTTAAAAAAAAAAGTCTATACGTACACTGAAAAAGTTACCTCGTTTTTAGATAAAAACTCCTCTACCCGGGCTTACTCTGTTTTTAGACTAGACACATAAATTTAAAAAGAAAAAAATTTTACTAGGACGTTTACTACTACGTACGACTCCAAGGAGAACCTTCTCTAAACAGCGTAGATTTCGAAGAATCGTTTACGAAAAAGAAAATTTACATTAAAGTAGACATTAAATGCTATTTTATTTACAAAGAAGTCAAAGCTGCTTAAAATATGTCATTTTTGGATGGACAAGCACGCTGTCCCTTCAATTGACCTTTGTGCTCCAGATCTGCGTTGCTAATTTAAGGCCTTCCATTTGGTAGTTAAACATTTTTTAACCGACTTCAAAAAAAGGAGGAGGTTCTCAATTCGGTCGGTATGTTTTTTTTTTTTTTTATTTTTTTTTTTTATGTATGTACATCGATTACTCCGAGGTTTCTAGTCCGATTAGTGTGATTCTTTTTTTGTTCGATTCAGGATACTTGCAGTGTGGTCCCACAAAAATTTCATCAAATTTGGTTCAGTACTTTTTATTTTGTGAGCATTTTTATTACTTTCGCCTACTTGGATGACATCATGATCTGCGTGTTTGTTACGCGATTACTTCGCCAATTGTGGACCGATTTTGAAAATTGTTTTTTTGTTGTATTATGGATCGTTCACCTTAGGGAATACTGTAAGTTTTATCGAACTCTGTTCAGCATTTTTTGAGATAGGGAATTTTATTGGAACTTTCTTTTATGTACACAACATGGGCGATGTTAATACCGGTGCTACGGATTACAAATTCTAGTGCACATGTAAGAAAATGATGTATTTGCCAAAAATTTGGGTTGAATATTAAAACTAAAAAGAGTAAAATAAAAAATTTTTTTCAAAAAAATTTAACCGCCTTCAAAAACAACCACAAAAAAGGCTAAAATAACCTACAAAATAACTTTTCTTTCGGAAGTCGGTGGCAAAAAGACATCGAAATAATAAAACAAAGCCACCGACTTCCGAAAGAAAAGTTATTTTGTAGGTTATTTTAGCCTTTTTTGTGGTTGTTTTTGAAGGCGGTTAAATTTTTTTTTAAATAACAAACGTACAATTTGTATGTAAAAAATAGACCTTACTTTATTGTATCTAAATCAATTACAATCCTGGTAGAAGCCGGCAGACGATCTCCGGCCACCGAAAGCGGGGGGCGAGTAAACGGCAACTCTCTGTCCAACCATGGACCATGCCCTTTCATGACCATGGTCGACGGCGCGTCGTGTTCCACGCGCGCTTCAAAGAGCGTCAGGAAAATGACGGGGCCCCCTCTCAGAGGGCCGGGGTGGCGGGACTTATTTCATAACCGTGACCCCGTAACATAAAGGGCAATTGAAAGACACCGTGGATTATGGTCAGTACAAGTCTGACAGTCCTAGCCCTGCCCGGGGTGGGAGGACTGATTTGATGACTACCACGATAAAAAACTCTATTACGATCCAACACGTGTTACTGCTACAATAATCATTATAAGTCAATTTAGTTTAGATGTCTTTTTGGAAATGATTTAATGAATTACCAAGACTTCTTCGACCATGAATTTACCTATGTGTATTTTTGTGTAGATTAAGATCAAGATTGATTGGCTTTGGGTAACTGGTTTTGATTTCCTCATGTCGGAAAACGTCTTATCGGGTTTTCTCAATAATAATAATTTCTGAGTAGTCACAGAAACTGGCAAGTGCCTGGTTGTTGCCAACAGGCTTATCCTCTATTATATGGGATTTAAACATAACTGTCAACATATGGGTGTATTAAATTTAAGCTGTACCTACATTCACGAGCAATAGTATGTATACAATAAGGAGTTTTCAAAAGCGGTATTCTGCTACCGTATTGATTGAACTTTTGCCTTTTATTTAGACTTCTGATTTAGAAGCCATACTATTACGAAAAAGGTCTTAGTTTTCAAAGTGGAAACCAGTATTTCACGAGTAATTTGCGTTTGAATTATGTTGGGTGTATACATGTTATTGTTCGTGGCTGTAC
The DNA here is from genome assembly GCA_028554685.1 of Agrotis ipsilon. Lineage (NCBI taxonomy): Eukaryota > Metazoa > Arthropoda > Insecta > Lepidoptera > Noctuidae > Agrotis > Agrotis ipsilon. Next base: position 9,831,811 of record CM052967.1, read on the forward strand.
AACTCTTTTGGGATTAGAGGCGCGATATTTTTGAATACAAGACTTCGTAAAGTTTCATGATGGCAATCAATGAGTTCTAACCTGTGTTTTAACCAAAAAGGTCGTATATTACACACATTAGTCACACTCGCGTTCATTTTCGGCGAACTCGAAAGTATCGTCCCAATCCCAAAGGGCGATAACGCAAAGAACACGAAGATTGCACATCATCACACCACAATCACTTGTTCTAGGGCACGAGTTCCATTTTTATCAAATGAGCAACATTCATTTGTTTCTTGCCCTACCTCCATAATTGATTTCCCAACAGACTTCGTTCTAAAATTCTAAACGTAATACGAATGAAGCCATAGAAATTAGTTTCGAACAATACCGTTATCTACTTTACGAAGTAAGTATAATAGATTATACATAATTTTATAGGAAACCTTGTGAGTTCTAAAGCTTTGTTACCCAATCTAAGTTCAGGGTAAATGAAGATCCTCACTACAGATAAGATCAAGTGGAAATTCAATATTATACGTTTGCTTTATTTTAGAACTAGATACGAGATTGTTCTGAGTTTTCTCTGTGGCACGGAAATTACGTATAGTACACGGTTCAAAAAAAATCTTTTATATAATGAGTCGTTTAAAAGGGAAGAAATAATAAAAATACAATAAATACAATTTAAAATACACAATCGACTAATTAATATAATTTCTTTTATATAATAACCCTATAATGTTTTTATTCCTGATGTTGATGACGTCATAATTAATGTGAATTCATACACGCTATTCTAATAATAATCGTTTCAAAGTAACATCAACAAGATAATTATCTTTTAAAAATATTTTCATAAATTATTATAACAGGTAATTTTAAAGGACAGCGTCCATCTCTCGACCCAGCTGGACTTCGCGAGACGACAGTGTGGAAGCGTATCTTTTTTGTTCCTACTCATACTATGACAATACTTTTCTTTAGACGTCAAATAAATCTTCAGAACCGTCTAATTTCGGACTGTGGTCGTTCATCATCATAATCATATCAGCCGTAAGCCAAAGGGCAGGCCTATGTTTAGCAGTGGACGTCTAAAGGACTTCCAGTAGGACCGGTTGTAAGCGGCCTGCATCCAGCGTGATCCTGTGGTCTTCATAAGATCGTCTGCACACCTAGTGAGTGGACGTCCTACGCTGCGCTTGCCGGTGCGGTAAACGGTTAAGCAGAAACCACTGAAGTTCGCAATTAAATGTAGGTACATTTCATTGTGACCAGTGCTCCTGTAATAGTCAGCATATCTAGATCTAGCCTTAAATACGAAACCTAAGTTTCTAAGCTTCGTTATAAGCTCCATTAACTTAACAAACTTAGCAGTAATTATGTTGTTGAAAACTATGTTTCTAATTCGCTTGGCATGTTTCATTACAACGCTCTAGACGGCCGATGGTATTTGAAGTTTGAGAGCTCAAATCTAATTATTATGCTATGAACAAAATACCTGCAGTGAGAAGTATTACCTTGTCGAGAAACATATCTATATACTCGTACAATATGTCCGGTTTCGAACTATACTAGCTCAAAGCCGAGGTAGCTTGCTCAATTCTGTCAATAAAATTATCTTCTAATTTCATCCTTTTAATTTTTTAATATTTTTTAGGTAAAAAATGTTTAGTCCGTAGATATTGTAAGTGATCTTTAAGGAGGCGCTCGTGGCTTATTTAGCTACTAGCTCCTCCTAAAAGAACACTAACAACCGCATAGACTGATCTTCCAGGTTAAGCCGCGCTTCCCGGGGTTGTTCTGTGGATGGGTGACCATCTGTCATAGCAAGTTTCCTCCGTGTCTCGGAAAGCACGTAAAGCCGTTGGTCCCAGCTGTCATTTGTATATCTTTAACAGTCATTACTGTTAGTCCGATGCTCTAAAGTCTTACAACCAGTAGTAGTAACTACTTACCATGTGTATCGTATTACCCAGCTACTGGGTTATGGAGGTCCGACAGGCAGTCGCTCTATGTAAAATACTGATATTCAGCTGCATCCGGTTCGACTGGAATCCGACCCTAACATAGTTGGGAAAACGCTAGGCAGATGATGATATTCTAAATGTTTTTTTTTATGCGGGCGAAGCCGCGGGTGAAAATTAGTCCACAATAAAATAATTTTAGTATTTGTCCCGACAATTTAAACATGATTCACTAAACAAATACTATTGCTGAAACTGAAATAGAACTCTTTGTGAATTCTGTTTTCAATTGAAAATTAATATTTCTCTTTTCAATTCGCTACTCAAACATTTTACACGATCTGAAACTGATTTGAACAGGTATTTATTAATTAATTATTTTATATAATTATATTAAATAATATAAGTATGGCGTTTTATATAATGACGGAATTACGAGTAAATACTCTGTACGTAACACTAAATATAATGCACACAATATTAGATACGTAGCAGTTTTTGGTCATCTAAATTATCTTTCTTTATGTTTTTTTTTTTTTATTATTGGTTATCCTGTTATCCCCTGGGTCGTAGGTGCGTTTAAACTGACATACAAAAACATGCAGCCCTGGAACAACTACAATGTAAATCACACAAATAAGTGTTCCGTGCGAGAATAGAACCCACAACATACAACGCAGTAATCAATTGCTGTCTAAATTATAATTATCAAACATAGTTTTATCCTCTCCCAAATGTATCAACATAAGCAATCAAAGTTACTTAGTAACAGGATACGGTTGAGGTACGGTTTTTGAGGTTGCTGACATCCAACCTCAATAGCCGCACTATGTAGAGACACATTTTTGAGGCTACATTCTACTTGATACTGTGCTATAAATAACAACACCGTTGTAAATAGTGACGGGCAAAACTATATTTTAAGCAAAACACACAATTAATTGGAGATCATTAACAAAATTATAAAACATACTTACATACCATACTAAGAATTGAAAGACAAAAAACATTTTATTTCACAAAACCCATTCGTGTGGGGTACCTATGGATAGGTCTTTAATGATGATGGTATTGAGGTTACGAATATCATTTTTTTTTTAAACTGAACAGTTTGTGCGAGAGACACATCCAAAGTGGTAAAATTTGTGACCCACCGCCTGTAACTTCTAAAATAAGAGCATGATAAGACTAACAAAATATATGGTGTACCATGCAAATGTTCAGCGAAAGTTGTTTTTTACGAGATCAAGTATTTAGTTTTTTTTAATACGTCATAAATCGTAAACCGTAATTTACCTTTCAAAGTTACAACCAACTACAAGAACTTTTATAAATTATGTTACTTGCTGCTACTAACCCTTTGGGAGAGTCCGACTCGCACTTGACCGGTTTTTTTTCTAAATATGGAAGAAACCTCCGATCCAATCTCTAACTATAAAAACTCAGTCTAAAATAATGTACTTTTATCTTCATTAATATCATGAAAAAAAAATAGTCATTTAAATAAAGTAATTTAGGCCTGTTTCTGTACTTACACGATAATTAAACAAATTGACACAAAACAATTCAGGAAATAGGGACTAGAAATGGTAGAGAATGATCTTATCTAAAGATTAGTCGTTCAATCGGATTTGCCGACACAGTAGTATTTACTGTTTCGCTTAAAATAAATCCATACCATACATACGTCCAATTCGGAGAATGTCCTATACTGTTAATTAAGGAAGGATCTCTGGATTGTTTGTGACGGTATTAGTAGATAGGCACGTGTAGCGTGTGTAAAATACTGGGTACATCTTATCTATTAAAAGATACCATCTTAACAAATACCGGTTACGTGTCTGCTTAAAAAAATCCGCTGTTACTAACAATTTATGGATCTCATAGTTGTCCTAAACAAAATGATTCATTGTTATTATTATTGTCTATGAAGCCACAAATATATTTTTAAAAACAACTCGGATACTGCTTCCATAATACTTTACATTACATGAATCCCTGTTTGAACTACAGTTTCTAAACACACACAGTAGTTATTTTTTTATATCGCTATATACTTTCACATTTTGCCTAATATTTACATAACAGTCCATTAACCGTATTAAACGTCTGAAGGTTTGCACAATTTTGTAACCCATCAATGTATTCATAAGCCCAATACAATTACAGAAGACCAACTATCTACACAAAGTCCGTTATTTCCAAATCAATTTTGCACAGCACTTGTTAGCCTTAGGGTCTAAAACGGTAAATTTAAGTAATTCTACTAATAGTGATTCTTTTCGTGAATCCCCTACGAAACCATAAGCAAGTCTTCAAAAAATTTAAAATGGTTTACGCACAAACTTAATTACATTTCATGTTTGCAAACATGATTATAGGATCTCTTTCTTGTACGACAAAATGAATTAAACAAAGTTTGATATTTGGCTAGAGAAAGTTCGGTTCAGTAGTATCATTTACTTTATGATTCACATTATGATATTGCTAAAGCTGGCTTTTTTAGACCCCTTGTTAGATCCTGATAATTATTAATGGGAGTATGGGTCGACACGTCAGCCTTATTTGCATCGTAGATCATAGTGAATATATGATAATTTCGCTTTCCAGTCTCGAGATTTATTCGTGCCCTCAATTTGATGGAGGGCCCGAACTTCGATCACATGATGACGGTAGAGAAGTTTGGGACACGGTTTCTGTCTTAGAACTGTCTAAAGTTGGAAATGTCACGTGAGATATATTGTGACGGATGGTTTCTTATCCAGTACTTACTGAGGTTTGTCCAAGGCTTCGACTGCGTGGAAAGTTTCCGCGAAAAACGTTACATTCGGAATGTCGTTAGTTTGTATCATGGATGGCATTATCTAATTAGTACTGGGTGAGTTTTATTGCATTGACATTAGTAGCAGGTACTATTCTCTAACGACTGACTTTAGCGGACTTTTAACTTTATTTTTAAGGTATAAAGTTGAAATGTATTGGGGACTGGTCTTGTGTTGGTTCGACATTAATAACTATTGCAAAACAATGCCTGCAAATATTACGAGTATGTTGTGATAATGTTTGTTGCATTTAACAATAATCCAAAGTTTTTTTTTAACTTTAATTTTGAGTTCAGATGTCCTAAACCTACTTTTGCCTTGTTTTCACAGTCTCATAACATTTTCTTTTGGAAATACCACTAATTTTGAAGTCATTAGGTTCATTTCCTATTTGTTGAAGCGCATCAGAGGGTATCGACCCGCATCGATGCGCATTTCGCAATGAAACAAACGCTATGACGCGCTCCACCAAGTGCGAATCATACGTTACTCGCACCAATAAGGTTATATGCTTGGTAAATTAGTCGGTATTCATTAGTATTAACCGACTAATTTAGCAAGCAACCCTAACCAATATTATAAATGCGAAAGCAAGTCTGTATGTTACCCTGTAGGGATTTATAATTTTTCAATTTAACATCCTGAAGGGATCGACTTGGCCTCGACCTCTGAGCTGACGTCGCTATGTTTACCAATATGAAACTCGAAAATTAATTTAAATTCAACAAAAACCATCTTACAAAAAAGTTAAACATCGATTGAACACTTGTATAAAAAAACTATACCCTCAGAACGAGTTTTCGTTTTAAAAAAATTAGTTCCTTCTTCGCACACCAGAGGCGCTGTTCCATTTTTTCCTTGAAAATTGTCAATTTGAAAGTGTCAAAGTTCCAGTTTACTTTACGTCTCATTTACTGAAAACTCGTGCTAAGGGTGATCGTCGTTTCGCAGTTAATTTTTTTTTTTAGAAAAGCGTTAACGTTAGAACCAGGGCCGGTCCTAGGGCGGTGCGAGCGGTGCGACCGCACCGGGCGCCTTCTAAGGGGGGGCGCCAAAATGATCCAAAACTTGAATTAAAAGACACTGGATCAAGCGCTCATGTAGGTACACGACGCCACCCGCCGCGCCTCCACCGCTCCGCCTCTAGGCTGTTTTACTGTCGCTACCGCGCCGCCACAGCGCCTCTAGTCTGTGTATACGGTCGCTACCGCGCCGCCGCGCCGGCGCCGGCGGCGGCGTCGTGTACATGAGCGCTAACACACGCACGAAAAAAATTGCAGGGGACAGGCCGCAGGGTGAACTTTTGTCTGTCACTTTCACGAGTCCGTCCTTCTATCGTCGGAGAATCTCCACGACGAGCGATTATCATCACGACTCGCAACAGAATCGCCGCGCGCGCGCGTCGGAATTATCGCGCGCCCGAGACGAAGCGTTGTGCTACTATATACCTACCTTTTTTTGTTTCGCTACTGGCAGAGCTAAAGTCGCGCGCTCGCCGCGCGTACGCCGCGCTTTCACTCGCTGCGAGAGCGCAACGTCCGCGCGGCGATACGCCGACGTTCGCGCGCACATGGCACTCGTCGCATGACCGCATCCAGATTTTGTATCGGCTTAACGCACCCATTGTCTATAGGTCGAGCAGCCTAGCTAGGAATTTGCCGCGCGAGGAAACTGCTTTACGAGGCTGCTTGCTCTGTGTGGACGCGTCTAATGTGTCTGGACCAAGGCACGAAATAATATACGCGAGCGTCCACAGTGCGCGCGGCAAACGACTGCGGCGCCTTTGAGCCAAAAAAAAAAGCCAAAACTGAATGGCTCGGTCGCGATGATTCCTGATGTCCACCCCCAGTTTGACTCCCGCTGATGGACAGTGATACGATTTTAAAAATGAGAATTCTCAGTGTCCAACTCTTTAACCATGGGATGGGTAATACTTTGACTGAAAAAACTAGTTAAGAGATATAAAAATTTTAAATGTAAGCATAATTGTAAAAAAAAAATACTTGTATGTAATTTGTTTCATGTTTGAAAATTCTATTTTATTCTATGAAATTAGGTAGGTATATAATTTTCAGGTTTATATCTATGATTAGAAACAATGTTGTCATATCCTTGTCGATTACAAAAGTAATTTTAAAATCAAACATGTGTCCACCACACTGAGAATTCTCATTTTCATGCGTGTACCATACTATAAAAGTAGCTATTGTAGGTTATTTTTATATTATTGCTAAATAATCATTAGATTTGATTAATGTAATGTGAAAAACTTTACCGTGCTAAGAGTCACTCAACGAGCAATGGAAAGAGCTATGCTCGGAGTTTCTTTGCGGGATAAAATCCAGAACACGGATATTCGGCGAAGAACCAGAGTCACCGACATAGCTCGTAAAATTTGCAAGTTGAAGTGGCAATGGGCAGGCCACATCGCTCGTAGAACTGACAACCGATGGGGAAGAAAGGTTCTCGAGTGGCGACCACGGACCGGAAGACGCAGCGTAGGTAGGCGACCACAGGTGGACCACATAAAGGGAGAGAGTCGCGGGGAACCGATGGATGCAAGTGGCGAATTGTCGTTCGGCGTGGCGGTCTAAGGGGGAGGCCTATGTTCAGCAGTGGAAGTCTTCCGGCTGATGATGATGATTATGATGAATGTGAAAAGCTGACAATCGTTTTAATTATTTTTCGGTTGTATATAGGTATTCGCACATTTGTGCAAATACCTATACGACGTTTAACCAGTTATGGTAAAACGAACTTTTGGCAGCAGAATAATCTGAAGTCACTGCTTTTTCTGGCGGAAAATAAAGCTACTGCTTTAATTTTTTTTTTATTTGGAGGGGCGCCATTATTAGGTCTCGCACCAGTTGAAAATATTACTAGGACCGGCACTGGTTAGAACAGCATTTTTCAACCAGAAAACCTTCCTTACTTCCCAACTGAATTCCAACCAGAAACAGAACCATGCAGTCTCAAAAGCTTGGGATTACCAAGAAAAGCAATTGCACACACAATGTACGATTACCTTACACTCGATAATCAAAAGGGGTATCCTCTTGACTACTGCTACAGACAATCCAACCACTAGAGCCCTCAAGTCATGATTTATCAATGCAATATTGTACGGGCACTGAGAACTTGTCAAAACAAAACCGTCATAACTTAGCAAAGACTTTAAGCGACTTCTAATCGTGTTCAGTTGTATTTAGAGTTGAAATTCAAACGTTACTGATGGAGGTTTAAGTCTTTTTGGTTTAATAACGGTCTTTGCCCAGACCTAAACGGAAACACGTGGTATATAACTCCGCTGCAAACACTAACATATGCTGGCTAAACTATTCTGATGCCAGCTTATGATTAAATTAGTAATTAATCTTGATTGGGGTTGATGAACTTCTTAACTTGATGAGTTGGATCTAACAAGCAGTTTTTATATTTTCTCAGCTTTTGGCTTGTTAAATAAAAACTTGCATGGACTTATTCCTAAGTCTAGGCTATTACAAGTTAAAAGATGATTTGAAATACTTGCTCGTCGTAAAGAAAACACTATAATAACAATTCCTAATATTTTTAATGCGAAATACATAGCAATAAATCTTAGGAGGTTTTTTACTTCCTGGACACCAGCCCCCTTATTAAAGTTTAATCCTTAAAAACTGTATGGTTAATGCGAAGATAAACCTTTGCGTAACTTGAGTCCACGTTTATTATTAAGAGGACACAGAAGATCTACATTCTAAACCGTGAACGAAGACACGGATACGGATACGGATGTACAAACGTAACTAACATCAAAATCAAATTTGCAGACGGGTAATACCGCCCTGACTGAAGACCCCTTGACGTGCCGCTAGTGTCTTATGTCATTACATCAAATTGCATAAAAAACGTGTAGTGACCCGAATTTTCCGAAAATTATGAGTGAAGGCGCGGATTCTGAGGATCTGTCAAATCGTAATATAATTTATTCTTAGTACGAGCTAAAGAGCTCAACATTGACAACGATAATAATGCCAGTTACAAAGGCCGAAGCCACGGGTCGTGGTTAGTGATTAGACCCCACCAAACACATCGTGTAATGTTAGGTACTTTAAACCCCGCAGAAAAAAACAGGAGAGTCACATTTGCACAACACACTGACAGTGGGCAAGGTTCTATTTAATCCAACGACGATATATTACTAGACTCCTAATAACAGGCGACCGATGTCTGTCAACACATTAGGCAAAAAAGTCTTATATCCGTCTTATTTCGACCACTCCTGTGAGCTGTAAACATACCTTGAGACAGAACAGAGCTTGAGTTAGCCAATCACAACGCAGTACCCCGTCCCCCTCGCTTACGTAGTACCTCAGCGAGTTGACAGAATATTTTTTGTTCCTTAGATCGTGCATGCGGAGTCTAGTAATATATCGTCGTAGATTTATTCTTTGGCTCTCCCAAGTCACAAAATCATACCATACAAATGCCTAATCCTCTGTGAAGTACAAGCAAATCTAATATGAACACAGTTATTGACACAGTTCCAACTCTGTTTACCTCAAGTCAGAGGCCAGGTAAGCTATACATGTAGGTCAACAATATGCCTTATATTACATAGACATAAGGTCGAGAATGTCAGTCTTTCAATTAGGATATGAACAATATAGATTGGATTGCCGCATAATTTTGCACGTAGACGAAGTTCATTGGAGCGGTAATGAAGATACTCGTATAAGCCACAGAGACGAGATGCCAGGATCTTTCGTGACAATAAACATTGATAGAAACAAGTAACATAGGAAACTAGAGTACCTACTAGATATAGATCCAGCTAGGGTGGGGCGAAAAAGACTGTCAAACTTTGACTTATTAGAAACTAACCTATTCCAATGGTTGACTTTTTCATTCCAAAGCTACGAAAACCTTTTAAGAAAGCCCCGTGGTTGTTTTGGGTGGCAAAATCATCAAATGAGTCTTCCAGCCATTATGTATAGTGGAAAGAAACTCTTACTGACTAAATCCACCCTGTTTCAATAGCTCTTTGAGTTCCAGCGTCACCATATGATATGATACCTGCTTATGTGAGCGCGTTCAGAACAAATTCACGCGCCATTTGTACAAGAAATTATATGGGGTATATCCTTTTTACCCACTGATGTATCCCACTTTGTTTGTCCTGGGCATGGTTGGCTATAACCAACTGCATGTCCGACGGGAGTTTGCGCTGGTCGCCTACTTGGTGAAGGTGCTTCGTGGAGTGGAGAGTAACCCGGGCGTGTTGAAGTGCTTGAGTATGTGTGTACCGGACCGCTACGTGTGGAGGCGGCGCAGCCCGCCACTGCTACTGGTACCTACAGCCAGAACTAACTTACTTGCCAAGGCACCTCTTACCAGAGCTATCCGCAATATCAACAGCCTGCAAACACAGATCGATGTGTTTACGTGTTCTTTGGGTGAATTCGCAAGGCTATTATTATTTATTTTATGCTATAAGCAAAATAATTTATAATTGTGTGTATATATTAATATGTTATTATAGTGTACCTATTAGTTAAGATGTACTATTATTTATGTAAGTACTTCTGTATGCAAGGATATTGTACCATATTTTGTATTTTAATTGTATTGTTTGTATTAGTTTAAGTTTTGTTTAAGGTCTTATTTATCGCATTAGGGAAAACCTGTTATGATAAAATAAGTTTTTTGATAAATAAATAAATAAATAAAAATGTATGTCTCGCGACCCAGTCCCGTGACGCAGGCATGCTACAACACTACCGCAAGTTGTGGAAAGAATCTTACGTCATTTTAGCTTAATATTTATTTATTTATTTATTATGTTAGGGAAAACAAACAGTAGTACATTAAGGGTAAACAGTGCTGGCTTAACATTAAACTTAACAAATATACTACCCACAACATTTTCCACAGATTACTATAAGACATAATAAAAGATAACTGTAAGCAAACGTTAACTGTAACAGGGCTAAATTATAAGGGAAACAAAAAGATAAACATAGTTAATTGTTAAACAAAACAAAAGAGGCAGGTATTAACAGTGTTCTATCAAATAGAGAGGAAAAAAAAAATTACAAATACTTCTATGCAGGTCTAGAATATAAATTTATTAAAAAATGAAGCAAAACCTATAAATAGAGCCTACTGCCGATCCTTAAGAATTTTAATTACGTCGTTTTTAAATTTACATCTGTACCTCTACCATGAGTTGTCATCGAAAACTTACTCGCTAGCGTCAAAATCGCTAGCGGGCTATCTCGGATCAAATAGATTTCGATATTGCTGGTACCATGAGTTTATTTGAATCTTACGCAGGCGATAATGTAAGCTCGATAGGTGGTGTCGTGTTGCTAACTTCACTCCTTATGTTTTGTTTCTTTCTTTCCCACAAATAAGAAGAGAGAACGACTTCTAATACGTCACTGTCGCCCGTTGGCCTTGCCCTTGTATCACAGTATCACTGACACTGCGTTTGTGGTTTGAAAGTTTATAACAATAGATTATTTACTACAAAGTGCTTCACTGTTATAATTATTGGTGATTTTCATGAAAAGAAATGTTTCTACTTGGTATTCATTTATTTAAAAAGTAGATAAAGTTATAAAATTCTAAAATAGTTCCACCTAAACGAAATTTAATGTGTAACATAAAAAATGTGAAAATGTGGTAGTGTAAGTGTGTAAGTTCAAGTGTCTAAAGACGTGAGAATCGCAAGAAATAAACTTTAATGTGTCCAAATCGTCAAACGCTGCTTTTATGGGTCTGTAAATTTTAAGTTTTTTTTTTTCACTTATATTGTAACTTGAAATTCACGTTGTAGTTCCCAAATTAAGCGGCCACTAACAGAAACCATGCTAAAAAGCTCTTGCAAGCATTATTTTGACTTTTTATACTCAAAAAAGTGTATAACGTTAATGTAAATACATGTTTCACACGCCAAAAAGCTAGTGAGCTACGTAACTACTATAGCAAGCGTATTGTTCGCTAGCGCCTGTAGTATTGGAAACTCATGGTACCGTTTTGTATGGTGACAGCTGCAAAACGTTAGTGACCGTCGTATAGATTACGTTAGGTTTTTAACCAATCGTAATCTACAGTGCTCATGGTATGAATTTTAATTCTCACTGTGACCGCTAGGGGCGCTGAACAATATTTCATACAAATAATTTACGGAGACGCTAGAGAGTTTTGGCTGTGCAAACTCATGGTAGAGGTACTGCTCACGAACAATATATCTATTGCACTAAAACGCGTATTGTAAGTGTCGACTAAGCGAAATAAAGGTGAGCGCACACCAGCGTTGGATTTGCAAAAGCCGGTAGCAAACAGTCGCCTGGTGCGTACCTCCCGCCCATGAACTGTTCGAGGGACCAGGTAACACAAACCAGCCACCAACTCAGGACAATCAAATATGTTTCGGCATACACTAAATACCGTCATTGCCTCAAGGAGGACGCGTCTTGACCGTAATGTTAGCAGATCGTATTCTTTAAGGAGCGATTGATACGATTTCTTTTTCCGAAAGCATCTAAATTGCAGAGCACGAAGGTACTTTCGCTGGATTAATTCGATAACTTCAATATATTTCATATAATAGGGATTCCAGATCGGTACTGCGTATTCTAATTGCGGCCTTACTAAGGATTTATACAAGTGCAAGAACGTGGACGGACGATGAAAATCTCTAGATGTTCTCATTACAAAGCCAAACATCCGATAAGCCATATTGACAATTTTCTCGTTTCGAGTTTCGAGTCCAATTGCACACCAAGATCACGTACGCTGTTGACTTTTTCAATAACACAATCAGCAAGTCGGTAGTTGTAATGTATGATATTTTTCTTTTTAGTGAATGTTATAATATGACACTTTGGTAAGCTAAGGTACAGTTTATTATAAGAGCAGTAGTCCGAGAAACGATCTAGATCGCGCTGGAACTCTACACAATCTTGTTTATTAGAAATTTGTTTAAAAACTTTTAAATCATCAGCGTATAAGAGAAATTTTGAATTTTGAAAGCAATATTTTATGTCATTAATAAACAGTACACAGTCTGGCCATAAATACTGTTACAATGAAAAATGAGAAGGATATTACATTTGAATTTGGAATCTGTCATTTTTATACGATTGCTCATATGGTTTTTTTAATTTTGGCGCCAATACATTTTACAATATTTTGTGATATTAAAATGGAGTGGGGTGATAAAGAGAACCGAATCGCTGTGATTGCATACACAAAGTTGATATGGACCTAAACGCAATTTTTAAAACTCTCCATAAGCTTGATATTAGTCAAATAATTGCATACCGGGCCAATAATAGGTAGAATGAGACCTCCTCTCTTTGCGACAGAAAAAGATCTGGCCGTCCACGTAGTGTTCATATGAAAAAGATGGTCAAAGCAACAAGGGAAAGAATTCTAAGAAATACTGCCCGAAAGCAAAATATTTAATATCGGGAGATGAAGATAGCACCCAGAACCATGTTGCGTATTTTAAAAGATGACTTAAGACTTGCAGCTTATAAGAAACGCACTGGTCATTTTTAACTGATAATTTAAAAAAGAACAGGGTGGTATAATCTAAACAACTACTGAAGCGGTACGCAAAGGAGGTCATAAAAAAGTGTTGTTTACAGATGAGAAAATCTTTACAATTGAGCAACATTTAACCAAAAAACAAAACCGTATTTATGCTCAAAACTCTAAGGAAGCTTTCCAATTAGTCAGCAGAGTTCAATAACCATGTATGGTCCTTCGAACAAGACTCGGCGTCGGGTCATAAAGCTCGGTCCATGCGCAGGTTGGAAGTGAACGTTTCTGACTTCATCAGAGCTGAAGCCTGGCCGCCGTCTAGTCCCGATGTTATTCCGCTGGATTATGATTTATGGTCAGTTTTAAAGAGTACGGCTTGCTATAAAGGCCATGATAATTTGGAGTCCCTAAAACATTCCATACGATTGGCATTGCAGAATTTTCCCAGGGAAAGAGTGCGTGATTCTATTGATAACTGTCCTCAATGTTTAAAGGACTGTATTGTAGCCAATGGAGACCAAATCGAATAAGCTTTTATATTTTAAATTGTTATATATTTATGTATTAAACTAGCGCACTTTAAAAGTAATAAATATTATTTGCATGAAAAAAAAACATTTTTTTTCTTCGTAACAATATTTATGGCAAGACTAGGTATAAATAATAAAGGTCCTAAAATAGAGCCTTGAGGGACTCCTGACGTCACTTGAATGCAGCTAGACTCGACACCATTGATCACAACCTTCTGGGTTTTATTAGTTATATAGGAGACAAACCAGCGCAAGAGATCCCCTCTGATACCGTTGTACGCGATTTTATTGAGCAGCAATCTATGATCCACTTTATCGAAGGCTTTTTTAAAATCAGTGTACACCGTGTCTGTTTGCTGTCTATTATCAATATTTTCAAAAAGTTGCGATGTAAATAATAACAAATTACTTATGCACGACCTACCCTTGACGAAACCATGTTGCTCCTTGATTAAGACAAATGACGAATAATTGGATAAACCTCAGTATGGACAAGCTTTTCAAAGATCTTAGATAGTGCCGATAATATTGAGATTGGACGATACATCTCCACATTGTTCTTTGAGCCACTCTTGTGGACGGGTACTATGTTAGCCCTTTTCCATACGTATATGTTAATATGTTAACAATTGATGCGTAACGTATACCGCCCGATGAACATACCGCATTTAAGTCAATAATAAATTAATTTGCCTTTAAATTAATTTTCCCAGTACCAATATTTAATTCATTAATGTTTGCGTACAAACATTCTGTTATGAGCTTAATAGCTAGAAAATACTTTTATTAACTCAATTATATCGCTATTTTATAATAAATCTTTATTTACGTTTTGCTGTCAGACATACAAACATTTTTAATTAGTGTGGTAAAATCATCAAATGAGTCCTCCCCCCAGGGCAGAGCGGGTGGGACTGTCAGACTCTTAAAATCCACGGTGTCTTTCAATAGCCTTTCACGTTCCAGGGTCACGATAATCCGTGAGTCCCGTGACCTCGGCAGGCTTTCGATCTCAAGAGGAAGCCCCCGTCATTATGCTGACACTCTTTGTGGCGCGCGTGGAACACAATGCGCCGTTATCCCGGACATGGTCCAAGGTTGGACAGCGAGTCGCCCATTACTCACCGCACGCATGCCCGCGCCTTCGTTGGCCGGAGATCGTCTGCGACGAACGTCGCCGTGGGTGTCTACCACTGCGGCTGGGAGACATACAAACAGAAAAAATAAAATCATTTTCAATTATTTTTTTTATTAGCGTTACGCTTGCGTTCCACCACCACTATCTCGCCTAATGACAACTGAAGATATGCTCATCAGCTAAGCACGCTTATCTATAATTGACCGAAATGGCAATTTTAAAGAGAGACAAAACCACTAGTAAAGAATTATGTGTCTACAGCGACTTCGAACAAGAGTGGCAAAGTTATCGGTAGCACCCGTCAACGCAATACGCACCTACTGCTATTGGTGATAAAGCTTCAATTTAATTTTTTAGAAAGCATTTGTCCACCATAAACAACCCGAACCTAGTCACATGGTCAGCAAGACAAGGCCGTGCAACCAACCATAGAACGCACACAAGACAGTTCTAGTGTAGCCCACAACACTATCATCTGTCTCCCTAGTAGCGTGCACCAGCGAACTGATTCGACAGACCATTAAACCAGGGGTACAATCATAGAGTAAGAAAACAGAAGTGCCATCCACGCAAGGGCGGATTCGTGGCTAATTAAAGGCGCTACTCACGGGCATCACCGGCAAGCGGGGTATTTTCGCTACGTGGCAAACTACCAACTGGAACTGGGCCTTCGTGGTCGGTTATTTCCGACTTCCTTTCACAGAGAGGAGGACTTGTCCTTGCAGTGGGAACATTTATGGCTGATTAAGCTAGGTATTTTATATGAAAGCATGATGAGGAGCTCGTGGCTAAATTATAACAGCCGCACCGATCTTTCAGGTTAAACTTCACTTGCCGAGGTTGGGCTGTGAATGGGTGACAATCTGTCATAGCGAGTTTCCTCCGTGTCTCGAAAAGCTCGTAAAGCCGTTGGTCGGGACCAGCGGCTTTACGTACTTTTCGCACATAGAGATTAGATCCCCTGGTTGTTAAACTTTCGAGCTATAACTGTAGCAATAGGAGGAGATCCCTTCTATTCATTCCTAGTCTATGACACAGCTGAACTATTTGTATTACGATTTATGTATCAGGCCAAACCCACAACCAAACTATCTGTTCCTAGTGTTAGTTATAAGGTAACGTGAATGCTATGTCTACTAATCTAGGTGCTATTTGAAGCCCCACTGTGTACCGGTATTGGGAAGATTGTACGTAATTAAGTTGACCGTCCATGACAGAGATGGAGTTGTGGTAAAACGGATTCTAGTTTTATCCACAACGAAGTTACAGGGGGTCGAAAATGGCCTAAATTGCTTCGAGAACTTAGACTTAGAAAAGACTTGGTGGGGGCACTGCCGTGCCCCCAGATATTATAATCATACAAGTACAATAAGTTATCCTATTTTAATTTAAACTTAAGTAATGGGATCTTATTTTATTAATCACATTTTATTAAAAATCTTTGATAATAGTTGGGGTGGTCGGTGGTGGAACCGGCCATGGTTACTCTTTTTAAATATTTTGCAATGCTAATGTTAGGTAGTGTATCGCATCATACGATCGTTATTAAGCATTTCATATGGTTACACGATTACTTGCGAGGTTCAAATAGGACCACTCTGATGAAATCTGTATGTTTGAACTCATCTCACGACGAGAACGCATCGCGCCATCGTACGATCGCTCCCAATTATATATTATCGGATGTCTGCATCCGAACAATGAGACAAAACAACCTATATAGAATATCATTGTTTTACAGAGCAATAATATACGGTATAAGGTAACTTTTATCAATTAATTATACATTTTCATGCCTTCCATAATCATAAACTAATGGTTGTGTTCCCACAGAGAATAGTAGGTACACACATTTTATGACTTAGTCATAAAACGTGTGTACCTACGAAGAAAATGACTACTATCATAATTATTAGATTAAGATAATAGGACATTATTTTACACAAGTGCCGGGAAAAAGCTGTGACCAACAAGAAAATCGGATGAAAAAGTAAATTTTTAAAAGAGCCCGTGAAGAATTTAATCAGACAAAAGCGAAGTTTAAAAACTTCTAACATTGGAGACGAAAGATTACAAAATTGACTGAACGAAAAGACGGGATTTTACCGCTAAACAATTGACTGGTATTACACGAGTGCTTAGCGAGTGATCCCTTCCTTATTGATATAGGATTTAGCCTTTTGTTGAAATTAATTATATGTTGGGGACTCTACAAATATTGGCAATTTGCTGCTTCATATCGATGGGACTAAGAGATCAGACCAAAATGAAGGCCGTACGCTGCTTTCACATTTGGGCGACAGTCGCGCGACTTACGCTGCTTATGCAGGGCTTTTAATAAAAAATGTGAAGGAATGTGCTTCTGCCGCGCTAATTTTGCGCTGCTAACGTCCTAATGTGAAGGCGGCCATAGACTTTTCCTCTGTCTCTACCTAACAATTTTGTGGACTTCTAATCTGACTGAATCTGGACTACAGCATCACGGTGGGAGGGTTTCGCATCGGCGTCTTGAGGACGATGAAGTACCTGGGACTCGTCCTCGACAGCCGGTGGAACTTCCGGGAGCACTTCCTGTGTTTGGCCCCGAAACTGAATCGGGCAGCGGGCGCCCTCAGGCGACTCCTGCCCAACCTCAGTGGGCCAAACGCCTCCTGCCGTAGGCTGTACGCCGGTGTCATGCGGTCCATGGCCCTCTACGGGGCCCCAGTGTGGGCCCTAAGCATCCGGACGCGACCAATCAAATTGGTCGCATGCCAGAGGGTCATGGCTATCCGGATGATCCGGGGATACCGCACGATTGCCGGCGAATCGGCCAACCTGCTCGCCGGATTGCTGCCCTGGGATCTGGAGGCGACTGCCCTCCAGCGCGTCTATGAATGGCGCGTGGAGGCGCAGCGCCGTGGCGTGACCCCGCTGCCTCGAGAAGTCGAGGCGCGGCGGGAAGAGCTCCGGCGCGATCTCAGGGCAGTATGGAGGGCACGACTGTCGCGACCGACGGCCGGGCACGCCGCAATAGCGGCGAAAAGACCCCTCTTTGAGGAGTGGCTGGAGAGACGTCACGGCGTCCTAAGCTTCCGCTTGACGCGGGTCCTCACCGGACACGGATGTTTCGGGAGGTACCTGTGTCTTATGAGAAAGGAAGAAACGCCTGGTTGTCACCACTGCGTAGATCGCCCGGAGGACACAGTCGAGCATACGGTGCAGGATTGCCCCGCTTGGGCGGAGCACCGACGTGTCCTCACGGCGGCGATAGGCGGAGACCTCTCGCGCCCAGCTCTGGTCGCGGCCATGCTGCGGGGCGAGATGGAGTGGGAGCGGTCGCCTCCTTCTGCGAAGCAGTCATGCTCGCGAAGGAGGAGGCGGGCCGCGTGAGAGAGAGGACAAGGTCCTCCCTCCGCCCCACCCGCGGTGGTGGACGCCCACGGCGTCGGACGTCGCAAGACGATCTCCGGCCACCGTAGGCGCGGGCATGCGGGCGGCGAGTAAAGGGCAACTCGCCGCCCGCCCATGGACCATGCCCGGGTCGACGGCGCGTCGTGTTCCACGCGCGCCTCAAAGAGCGTCAGCATAATGACGAGGCCCCCTCTCAGAGGGCTAAAGCCTGCCGGGGTCGCGGGTCTTATACCATCACCGTGACCCCGGAACATAAAGGGCTATTGAAGGACACCGTGGATTTTAGTCAGTACAAGTCTGACAGTACCTCTCGCCCTGCCCGGGGCGGGAGGTCTCATTTGATGATTTTACCACGTAAAAAAAAAAAAAAAACTGAATCTGGATACACTTGATTACCAGCATTTTACATGAAGCGACTCCCTATCTGACTTCTGCACCCCAACTAATAAGAACTGGGTAGATACTATGATGCCCCAGTGATAGACTGGTTGTTAAACTTTTGAGCCACTGCAAAGACGAAGGAACTAAAAAAGAAAGAAGGAACGAAAATAATAATACGTATTTTTTTTTTGTTTCTAGTAAATTGTCTCGTCTTCAGAAAAAGTAAAATCATTAACAGAAATAGCAAAACACAATTCCAAAACAGAATTGACTTTATTTCTATGTATTTAAGTCACAAAATAACACGGAGACAGTAGTCAGTAGTCCAAAAAAGCACACCGTCTTCAATTTAGTTTTGTTTTATCCCAACACCACTGTAAAATGGCCGACGTCCATCTAAGTACCGGAACAAAGAAAGAAAGAAAGAAAGAAAAAACGTTTATTGGCACATGCCACAAGTACACACAGTATTATGACAAGAAACAATCAAGTAGAACTTAAGACTAAACAAACTTAAAACCAAATAAAAAAAACATGTAGGTAGCATATTTTAAACTGTGTGACTCACGGCTGCGCCAAATAGGCCCATTTCAGCATAATGTCGGACAAATAAAGGTGCCCGACGCTGGTTTTCAAATGAACCTAAATGGTGAGTGCACGAATGTCAAGTTAGTTTTAAATTAAATATGATAGAATAAAAATATAATACTAGTTTAGGAGACATAAAATATATGTATACATATACATAATATACTTTTGTATAAATAAGAATTAAATATAGTAAAATAGTACAGGCGGTACAACACAACTACAACACTAGCGATGAAAAAGAAAATATCAACTGGTATCAACCGGTTTTTGGTACCTTTAAAACCATAACGTCGGATTTCGTCACAGTGCGCTGCATGCAGCCTCCTGAACACATCACAACCTACTCGTTGTAGACGCGGACGTGCGTGACAAACCCTTGATATTTGCTGACGGACCTTCCTAGTTTCTCAGATTTATTAACCCTCATCGAAAAACAAACTTTATTGTGAAAGCGACATAGCCTCTTCTTCTTTGACATTGATTAATAGTTTCCCTGATTTACTGGCCTTCATGGAAAATCAGACTTTATGTTAAAAGAGAAATGGTTTTTTTTCCAAGTTGCCAGAATTGCGGTCTTCGTAATTTAGGTGTACTTTACCTATGTAATCTATAATCCGGTATGTTTCCGTTATGGGTTTAGAGGATAAAAGTTCCGTTCCGACTTTTAATGAGCTCTTGACATGGCTTGGTAAATATATTTTATGGAAATAAATGTTAAAAATATATGTGCTCAAGTGTGTTTTACGTAACCACTTAAGCATGTTGTTAAGATGTTATAATAAGAGGTAACGTAAGGTAAGGTTTACTGGGTTTTATGTTAATATTTTGACGATTATTTTACTATTAGCAAAATTTAACACCAGGCCAGCATGGCAGCATGGCTGCTGTTAGGAAAAGGAAAACACATAATTGGGAATTAGGTTAATCTAACTGGATGTATTAAGACGAATATTAGTAAGTACACACGGCTACACGTCCAGCTATACAAAATCAGTTTGCCTTGACCTCGCTTTATATGATCTTTCCACACATTGAGCGTTCAGCATAAACTAGTTTTGTATAGCTTGACGTGTAGCCATGTGTACACATTTCACACGAAACAATTGTTTGTTAGTTTTGTGAGCTTCTGACTAACATTAACCATTAACGGTTATACATATAACATCTACAACAGACAACTGGGACCAACGGTTTCCAACAACGACGATATATTACTAGACTCCGCATGCACAATCTAAGGAACAAAAACTATTCTGTCAACTCCCTGAGGTACTACGTATGCGAGAGGGACGGGGTACTGCGTTGCTATTGGCTAACTCAAGGTCTGTTCTGTCTCAAGGCACAGCTCAAGGTGTGTTTACGGCTCACAGGATTGGTCGAAATAAGATGGATATAAGACTTTTTTGCCTAATATGTTAACAGATATCGGTCGCCTGTTATTAGGAGTCTAGTAATATATCGTCGTTGGATTAAATAGAACCTTGCCCACTGTCAGTGTGTAGTGCAAATGTGACTCTCCTGTTTTTTTGTGAGGGGCTTAAAGTACCTAACGTTACACGATGTGTTTGGGGGGGGTCTAATCATTAATCACGATCGGTCGCCTGTTATTAGGAGTCTAGTAATATATCGTCGTTGGTTTCAAAGCAGTCCCGCGACCCTTTAGATAATCCTGCGACCCAGACCAACGGTTTGACGTGCGTTTTGACGCAAATAGGAAACTCGCTGTAACGGGTTCCCTTCTTTTGTTTTGTTTCGGACTTTACCTACACCTAAAACATTATTAAAAACAAGGTATGATTTTCCCTATCAATAGAAAACAAACAAAAGCTTATTTTTGGCTTCATCAGCGCCTTCCAGATTATCATAATGGAAGTTATGGAAAACCATAATTCCGATAATCATAAAGGGATTACCAGATGACCCAATTTCGTTTAACAACCGCAAACACATTTTACAAATTGTACTCGCGATTCTGAACAACGGCTTTGGGTTCAACCTTTAATTAGAAAATCTCTGATAAATGTATGTAATTTGCAATAAAATTTCCATATACGTAGTTACAGAGATTGAGATTGTATAACTAACGTTTTTGGCTCAATGTATATGTTAGTTACTGAGAACAAGTAAGTGCAACTTTATCATAATTACATCGCTTACTGGTTTTGCTGAAATAATGACGAAAAGTCCCGAAAATGGAAGGAAGAAGTATCTGTCGACATTAGAAGTCAGAAGTCTGTGTACATTATGGATTAGGCAGGGATGTCCCTATTTCACAAATCCAAATCCCCTATCCAGGTCTCTAATGAAACATCCAATAATAAAAAATAATAAACTACTTTACCCGAACTGGAAATTGATCCCAGGACTTCATTCTGGATTGCGGGACTATCTTATCACGACGCCGTGGATTTTAGTCAGTACAAGTCTGACAGTCCCACCCGAGCCACCCAGGGAGGACTCATTTGGTGATTATACCACGATAAAAAAAAGATGCCTAAAGGCACCCCTTCATATCGAAAACCTGCTAAAATACTCTCGTACATTGCTTCAAAGGACACACGACTGAGCTCCTGAGTTTCACATTGTGTGAAAACGGGACGGAATCTTCAAATAAACGACCATATTACGCACGAATGCGTGACTGGAAAACGATTGAACAACATATCTATGGTGGCAGATCTATCCGTGCATGTTTAAGTGTCGGAGGAATAGAAATATTATAGAACAGAGAGGGTTAAATCTTATGCCCCAATTATATTAGTGAAAGACTGTGGCGAGTAGTAAATACTAGTAGAGAGGCAGGTAGCGAAGACTCTGACTGTTGTCTGTCTGTCTACTGTGCTATCAGTTTATATTACTTTCTTTGACCTCCACGGCTCAGTTCTGCTATTGACAGTCTTTTTGAGACTATATTTCAGGATATCAAACTTCGGAAGTTATTTCAACATCATTTTTTTAAATGCCGCATTCTAGTTATTTCACCTTTAAATCGTCCTGTGCCGGCTGACCCAAAATTAAAATTTTGGGGCACCTTAAGTAGGTCTCGAGCTGTAATACTTTGAACAAAGTAGACAACGATAAATAGAAACAGGCATATTAACTACAATCAGTCTTACAAATATCACGGTTCATCTTTATGGATGGTACGGAAAATTGTCTCCTATATGAAGCACTTTATGTTTGTGTCTACTGAACAACATAATACCATTGTTCATATAACATGTTTGGATGTCTGCCAGATGTATTTGGTACTACTACTACACTTCAATTGTTAGGGAGAATGAGAAATAGTCCATATTGTGAGATTAGAACTACCAAGTGACAAATTAGAAAAAGTTAGTAATGATAATGTTGGAAGATAAGAAAGTTGGGATAACCAAAGTACAGAAATTAGGACTTGTACAATAACAACATCGTTAATCGTACAAATCCGTGATGTTGTTTGAAAAGCTTTAAGAAATTCCGTTAACGTGGATGCTTTGAAAAATTGTACAAATGAAAGTTTTGTTGTTGCTTCTTGCGCCCTTATGGTAAAAGGCAACAATTTAAGCATGCAAAGAATATCAGAACTTGCAATAAATGAATAGTCTGGTGGTAGTGAAGAATTTAGCTAAATGGAGCCCTTGTACTTGCTTCGGCAGTACATAACTATACTAAAATTGGAACGATACAGAGAAGATTATCATGGCCCCTGAGCAAGGATGGCACGCAAATGGTAAAGCGTCCCATATTGTTACGATCTGCGACCATCGTAGGCGCGAGCATGCGGGCAGCGAGTAATGGGTGACTCGTTGTCCGACCATGGACATTGCCCGAGTCGACAGCACGTTGTGTTCCACGCGCGCCTCAAAGAGTGTCAGCATAATGGGAGGACCAAAGCCTAATGAATTTACTGAATTACCGTGTCCCTAGTACATAAAAGGCAATTTAAGGTCACCGTAGGACTCATTCGTAAACACATGCAGTTCATAGATGTATTTTTAGTCGAGACAGGAAAGCCGGCTCGCAGAAGATTCTCCCTGTTTTCAACAAACTTTAAAGACAGGGTTACAATAGACGAAACCCCAAAAGTAAAGTTAATTAATATTTACGAAACTTGATCAAAACTGAAACCCCTGAAGCACGTAACCAAAGAGTTCTTAATAACTTTGTATACAACGATGCATTTAAATTAGAACTAACGGTAATGGTTCAAAATTGTGGCAACTACGTATATTCAAAGTCCAGTTACTGAAGTAATAATATTATGGACGGACTTGTTAAAACGAGAAGTTTTGTTAAGTGGATGAGTTAACAAACTAAGTAATATTGTTAACAGGATTTGAGAAGGTAATATGGAAGGGCTGTAAAAACGTATAGCGGTGAATGCAAATATTTTATAAGGGTAGCGTTTTGTTTAAATATTAAAAAAAAAAAAATGCACAAACAAAATCCTATGTACAAAGAGTTGGAATATTCTGCTCAGGGACAACAAAGCTATGAAGTTAAAAAACATGTATAAGGAAAATATATTTTGAGTAGGTACCTATTTGATAATTGAGGAAGAAGTACAAAGATAATCTGCACAGAAAAAAAAGCTTAAATCTTGAAAATAACAGGCTACGACTGAAAAATCGAAACATATAGCTTAAACATAGCTGTCATAAACGAAAACGCAAACGAAAACCGATTGTTTCATAAAATTTGTTTTTTAAAATTGCATCGTAGTGATGTAATATTTTTATGAAACAATCAGTTTGAACTTTCACTGAAATGTAGTATTTCAGTTCATCATCATCATCATCAGCCTATAACATTCCCACTGACATTGAGGTTATCTTCAAATGTTCTAAAATTCCTCTCGTGCTTTTAAACAAGTTCAAAATGTCTGAAGAAGCAGACTACTGCTACTATTTTATATTTCCAAACCGAAGCTTCAAGTATCTTGTTAAACAACAGTTGTATACTTGTGAGTTGTAAACTTACTATGTCGTTTACTTACAAGGCGCGATCGTTAGCGAAACTTCGACCATCTCCTCAGGTTTTGTGAGCATCAACATACCCGCAACGAGGACTTTCGTGATGTAGCGCTACTCTTGAAATATTCAAGGAGATAAAACTTTACAAAGTATCTTCAGCTATTTAAAACACTTTACTTCCTCATACTATGTATTTAGGGTCCTGTGTTACTCTTTGAGAGGCACAGGACTCTATTATTAAAACTCCGCTGGTCATCCGTTTGTCACCAGAATATCTCATGAATCGTGATAGGTTGAAATTTTAACAGATTATATAATTATTTCTGTTACCGTTAAAACATACTAAAAAATAAAATAAATGTCTTGGAGCGCTCCCATACAACAATTTTATCTTAAAATCTTATTGTTCGAAAATATGAATCAACAAATTGATTTCATGTGCTTATGAAATATCCAATGAGTTGACAAATTTTGTTGATGTCCAGAATACATTTTTAGAATAAAACCAATCCAACTATTAAAACATTAATTTCACATAAAACTAAACTAGATACGTCCCTGTCCATTATCTATCAATTACAACTACCTATTAAGTCATGAAATAACTACCCAATAGTGAATTACGATACTGCCAAACTATCGAAACAGGCATTTAGCGAACAAACTGCTGAACTTCCATCCATATTCCAACCAGACAGAGCTGAATATTAGAAAACGATTTTCTTAATCCGAGAAAACATTAGCCATGAGCCATGAGCTTCGAGCCACGAGCAATGATTCAAAAGAGTTCTTTAAAAGAGACTGGAAAATATTAATCTTTTGCAACGGAAGGTTCGAATATGTCAGTACTAGTTCTGGATTGCTTCTAGTGCCATATTTAAGTTTCCGTACCCAAAACTGGTCCCTATTGTTGACACTTCGCTGTCCATTCGTCTGTCACCAAGCTGTATCTCATGAACCATGACAGTGGGACAGTCTTGAAATTTCCACAGATGATTTTCCTATTTCTTTTGCCGCTATAATAACACTTCTATTGTTTGCCTCTGTCTTGTTATTCAGTAGATACTCCTTTAAGGGTCAACTCAACTAACGTTATTCTACAGCCCGCTATATACATTGGGCCAAGGCATTTGGCCAGCATGTTGGGCCAAAATACTGAAAATGTCGCTGTTTACACATTGCGCCAACGTGTGAACACTCTTTGCGAAGCCCGCGAAGACCCTTTGATTGGTGCACGAAAAACCGACCACTTTCGGTTGGCCGGCCAGTATACCCGCCAACTACCAACATACCGCCAAGTACACGCTGGCCCAATATGCTGGCCCAATGCCTTGGCCCAATGTGTAGAGCGGGTTTTAGGGCCATGATTCTAATCACCACACAAATCAAAGGGGAAACTTGATCAAAGCTGCGCCAAATCAATGGCCGCTTGGCATACAGTGATACAGCATACGATTCGCTTCTGAGAATCGTATACGAAATCTTGGTAGTCGATCCTTGTATCCGAGTCAACCGTCAAATTACAAGTCCAATGAATGTATGTCCAGATTCCTAGTAGGCCACTAAAATCACCCTCGTCGGTTGATTCGCACGTAAAGCTAGTAAACATCAGTCTCCAAAGAAAACATTTAAATGATGGGAAACGCTTACTTTCACACATTTATAAAAAAAAGTTGCTTCAATTAAAATTTATATTTATCAAATGGGACTGGGCAGGACATGGCTGTCGCATGCCGGACAAACTGTGGGACAAAATAGCTCAAAACTGGAGCCCTGAGACAATGAGGCGGGGTCGCGGCAGGCCGCGAAGGATATGGCGGACACTGGACAGAATCTGTCCACTTTTTTAAACTATCACGGTTTGCTTCATAAATTAAAATATCCCGTAAGTGACATTTTAAGTTAAGAATATGTCCAAATTGGAAGGAGGATGCACGGGCTCGCGAGAAGTGGAAGGAGTAGAGGGAGGCCTTTGCCCAGGAATGAGACAGAGCAGGCTAATAAAAAAAATCCTAAACAAGGTCTAAGGCTCAGTACGCATTACGATTAATCAGAAGCAGAATGTAATTCAGTAGGTACTACTGCGAATCCGATCGTACGTATACACCGCGATCAATTAATGTACCGAGTTGCGTTCCGAAATCAGTCACTGGATAACATCTCTACTGCATGAGCTGATAATTATTTCAGAATTGCGTTTAAACGCATGCGTGTGATCGCGGTGTGTGCCAAGCCTATGTGATTAGTAATGTATTCCACAACTATCACACCAGCTAGTCCCAAGCTAAGCAGAGCCTGTGTTATGGGCACTAGACAACTGATAAACATACTTATATTTATTTCTAAACACATGATATTATAGATAAATTACACCCAAACACAACAAATGATCATGCTCACACAAACATTTTTCCTGGGTAGTAATCGAACCCACAAACCCGTAGCAGTCAGGGTCACCACCCACCAACCACTGGACCAACAGGCCAGTCAAATTCTTCAATTGATTCATGATTGTTCTGGATCTTGATCTTTGCACTTAGAAAGTTAATGTTAGCAGGTTTTTGTGTTACGAGAAAAATAACTTAATAGCTTCTGGAGCACTTCTAATAAAGCATAATAACTCTGACACTAATTACGAAAATAATGGTTATATTCCAAGGTAAACTAATTGCAAGTCGTAGATCTCCATTACTATTAATATTTATTAAGTTGCTCCTTTACACTGATTTCTGCAGAGTTTTATACAGTCGACTAAGTGAGGTTATTGAAGTTAAAGACCAGTCTTCTGGGATTTAAAGTTTAGGACTCATAGTGCTGTGCAGTGTAGCTCTTATAGTGTACGTGTTTCCAATCGAAGTACTAAACCATAAGGTTTGGAAACTACCTATGCACATTGTTCATAGATCGGGTATCGATATACAATGCTTCTTCCAATTTATACTGTAAATTTTGAACTCGATACATGACTTTACCTAAGGTTAGTGCCGAAATAAACTAACTTTACAAGTTTATGTGCTTTTCCTGTTGATTCGAAAATAACAATATACGTGCAAACAATATGGAGCGGGTGTCTTTCAAAGCCATTTTTGAGTACAATTTTCAAAAGTAGTCTTTAACCGGCTCAGAAAAAGTAAAGAGTAGAAAAAAATCAAAGAATGGTTTTTCCTATTAATAACTTTATTAACGAACTCTCTACATCAGTTCTGATCTACATTAGTATTAAGTCGTTAGAGAGAAAAGATAATTAGAGAAAAAGAAATTGAAGAAAAAAAACACCCTGTTTTAGAAAAACCTCATATTATAATACGTCCTCATCGAGAAAACCTCATACGGGAGTTTATTCCGGATCTTATTCGCTGTATCGGAAAACAGAGTTCACGGAGCCAAAGCTAACTTAAACCATTGTCACTTTATTTTCCTGGAAATGCCTAAGGAAATCGAGGAAATGTACATTATTTTTGCGAACAATGTAACAAAAATAACTCCAACAAATGGAAACCTTAGAGTAGTACATACAACCTTTCCTCTAATGAGGCTTCCTGTACATATTTATTATCTGTATAAAACAGTACAATGACGTCATTTAAAGGGTAAACGTGTTGTAAAATGGTCGCGAATTCCGCGGTTTTACGCAAAGGGGAAGAGATGTAAGTGGCTCAACGAATTTCAGTTAAAGAGGTGATTCAAACAGTTGAAATTTTTGAGTGTTTTGGAATTTTCAATCTGGTTTGAGTAAGTGGTAACGGAATGTAATTACTTTGAAATAAATAGTAGTACTAATAGGTTAATTCGGTATATCCGAAACCAGCCATCCATACCAGTTGGAAAATTCACCCTGTTTATTTGAACTATAGATTTTGCCCGCTGTTTTAACTGCGATGATAAAGATATTGAGTAAAAAAACATACCTGAAAGCACGATGTTGAACGGAGCTCCGCCCCAGAAACTCTCAGAATGAAGATCTTTACCATACATCAACTTAACGGTACGTTTAAAATATCCCGATTTAATTCAAAGCACCAGATCAAAAATTAAGTAACTTATAATAAAATAAGATTCTCTGCTCTTTTTTCCCAACCGGTTATCAGTTGTTTTCGTTACCCTATTCCCAGTAACTTTCCGTTTAATCGATAGTATAAACAACAAAATAATAATTAAACCTAAAGCTAAATTTAGCCTTTGATAATTATAAACCTATGTACTTAGGTAAGCAGGCATTTCAATTAATTAGAAATCTCAATCCCCTGAACACCCACGCACTTTGTATCCAATAATCTAATGTTATTTTCAGGATAACAGTATATCGTCATCAAGCAAATGAGCCAGTCTCGAGAACCTACGTTGAAATTCTAGACCATTTATTTTAGTGACAATTAATCATGTCTATAAACCATCGAGTTTCTGGTGAAATGAAGTAATTTTAGATGTCAGAGTTAAGAAAGCTGTTTCTGAGTAAGTATGGTACGATTCAGACCAACCGGCCTGGCCGGGCGGCATTTTACAATACGGTAAAGAACATTGCAATACGGTAAACACCGGATACGTCGCTATGTGTCGCGGGATGCCGACGGAGATAAGTTTGCATGCAAATATGAACTGTAATTACTGTTGATACATATCAATGTTCTTTACCGCATTATAAAATGCCGCCTGGCCCGGCCAGTTGGTCTGAATCGTACCTAACACTCAGACCTTTATCATGGAAGAAGATATGTAGATATAACTGGTTGAAATCATAGTCATCATCATCATCATCTCAGCCATAGGACGTCCACTGCTGAACATAGGCCTCCCCTTTAGATCTCTACATATACCGATTGGAAGAGACCTGCATCCAACGTCTGTCCATCTTGTCGGTGGACGTCCTACGCTGCGCTTGCTAGTACTTGGTCTCCACTCTAGTAGTGCGATCAATATGCACAGTGCATAGTCTTAATTTTCACGGTGAAGGCACGTTAAAGTAACTGTGAATTACTGTAATAATTTAGATGCAAATATTTAAATATGTCGCTTCCTGACTATAATTGCTCACAAATCAGAATAGTAACAGTACTTAATGACATTTATCGTATCAACAATTGTGGGCGCAGAGTGGGATTACGGGAAAATGAGAGAAATAGCTTCTTCAACTTATGCACAGTTATTATTACAGAGTCTGTTACCAACTCTACTTTGCTACATTAATAGGTACTCTGACCTTCAAAGGAAAACACGTGCAGTTCCTAGGGTAGCATGTGTCACTACCACCACGACCGAACGAACACTGTCGTCCCATGGGATCGTGGAGCTTATCTGACACGTACCTTAGACTCAGCACAACGTCTAAACAAAGACGCTTGTGTTCTCTTTACGGCCTTACTCAACCAAGATCCGACACGGCCATCCTGTAATACACACGTCCTCGTGTGTTAATCTGCAGTACCAGAAATATCAATGTCAAGAAACTGCCGTTCGGTCATTCTGACTTAACCAAGAGAATGTGTCAAATTCTTTTTGTTACAAAATTGTCTGTCTAGTAAGATCATGTCATTATAATCACGATATAAATATCAACATTATAATCACGTCATTTGTTTACAAATTCTGTCTTGATACAAAAATTTCATTTGTCTTAGACAAGCCAGTTTTACAAAGTGTAAGTACCATTTAACTAAAACAAAATTAAATTAAAACACGACAATTCAGCTATCTTAGTAGCAATGTCTCTTAGTTCAATCCAGTTTAGCAACATCATTTGTTCTATAAGCCATATCTTTGGCTTCCGATAGCTATCCCTGTAACTATCACGACCAAAATCATCTCCGTGACCAGGTCCCGTAACCATCCCTGTGGCTACACAGCAGTCAGCCCCGTGACCGCTCCTGACCTCAGTCATCTCCGTGACCAGGTTCCGTAACCATCCCTGTGGCTACACAGCAGTCAGCCCCGTGACCACTCCTGACCTCAGTCATCTCCGTGACCAGGTTCCGTAACCATCCCTGTGGCTACACAGCAGTCAGCCCCGTGACCACTCCTGACCTCAGTCATCTCCGTGAGCAGGTCCTCGTAACCATCTCCGTGGCTACACAGCAGTCAGCCCAGTGACGCTTCCGACCTCAGTCATACTCTTGACTAGGTCCTCGTAACCATCTCCGTGGCTACACAACAGTCAGCCCCGTGACCGCTTCCGTCCTCAATCATCCATGTGATTAGGACCTCGTAACCATCTCCGTGGTTACGTTTGTCATCCCAGTGACTACACACAGTCTAGTCATCTCAGTGACCTAAACGAGCGACCTTACTATTACTGGATTTGTTATAACACTAGATCGTTACGTTAAAGGTACTTAACTTTCATCGCTTAATAGCATCATCTCTATTGTTTATCAGAGCAATAACCAACTGAAAATTATTTAAGCAGTCTCATCAAACTTACCCAACTCGTTTGTAATCGTTCTCTACAATGACTTCTAAATTCATGATACTACAATATTTCAAAATCTTGCTAGTATCATCATATCATTACTTCGTGACACTAACTGGTCAGTAGTTTAATATTGCGTTCATATTTCGAAAGCAATTTATTTCATCACCTTACTAGCCTTTTGCTAATCGTACATCATCGGCAGCTGATGCCGATCCAGTTCAACTGGATGAAGCCGATCACCGGCCCCCCACAGGAAATGACCTCTCATCTGACATCCACAACCCAGCCAGTACAGGGTATAACAATACCCCCTGACAAGGCTCATGGTTGTCAGAATTTCCATATACCAGCCTATGTAGCTGTCATTATTTAACCACAAGGTTATTGTCTGGTTCAAGACTCCAGTTAGTCACTAATTCATGTGATTAAACTAAATCAAGAGTAATTTATTTCGATTACCACTATTATTATTGAGTTATAATTTCATCCGAGAACAATGTTTGGGTCTATACTTCGTTCTATCGATGCCGATAACAAAGCGGCGGTTACATCATAAACATTGACATAGTCAAGTGCAACTCTGCTTAAAGACTTACAATGCTCTCTGTCTTACAGTGATCGCGTTACACAAGCCCAATTATTATAATATTTGGGCGCTCATGTTGCTATCCGGTGCTTTGATTTTATGAATGCTAAGATCAAATTCGTCTCTACTAAGACTTCATGAAATCAGCTACAATAATCAAGCTTTGTAAAGTCTTGTTGAGTTTAAGCACAAAGCATCGGGATTTACAATGGTTCAGCTATTTACAATCTTTAAACAATGAACATTGGTATGATGACCAATCGTAATATAAACTTTAACTGATTGTAAAACATAATGAAATCCTCTCATTAAAATCTGTTGTGTGGGTTTTACACTTTTTCCATTATTACCAAAAGAAACAACATCACATTGACACTGACTTGTTGTCAAACAACTTTATTAGACTTTTCTTGCTACAATGCAGAAGACAAAGGTTAAACCAGCATGTTTGATGCATGGTCGGTATATCGGAGCTCGACTTCCCGTTGAGGTACAGCAGCTTACCATGAGGTGCTACTGTGATCTTCAGACTTCAAGTAACCGGATGTTAGTTGTTCTTCAATTTCTTCTTCGTCGATAATGAAAACATGGAAGGCTCGACCAGTTCATAATATTTTCTGTTAAAAGGCCCTAACATGAAATCTACTTATTTGATCTTGCAGTGTACTTAGAGTATAATGGCGCAAATTGTATGGAAAGTAAAATTGCACCTCTCGTACTACCAACGAGAAAACAATTTCTTCCATTAAATTAACGTCAGAGTCCCCGTATACTTAACACTACTACACTCCACAAAAACGTGAAAACTCATGATTAGGCCTCTACCGATTATTGTCATTAATTTCAACAGTTCCCCGCTTTTGAATCGGAAAACAGGTAAATCGAAATTCAACACCTTAACGGTCACTATACCCAAATGGGTAAACAGTATGGTAGTACATAACTCAAAGGTATTTCACTAAAACTGTCAACTTGTCTTTCAACGGTACGTTAATAACCGTATTATTGTTATTGTTATTGTTAAGGGCTCCCTTTTCCGCATTTGGACTCGTAGGTGGTCCGTTATGCGTGAGGTGGGACGATTGGCTATGTGAGCCAACCCAGCTCCTTCCAGAAGCTCAGAAGTCTCCTGGGACGTTCGCAGGCTTCTTGGAGCGACCTTGGAGTACCAAGGTTTTGTGCCCGTTGGTTAGCAACACCCTCGCATTCCAGGATTACGTGGGATGCTGTTTCATCCGCGTTCAGGCAGCCCCTGCACAACGAGCTGTCTGTCGCGTTGATGTTAAACAGATGTTTGTTGAGTGGGCAGTGACCGGTAAGCATACCCACCACAACTCGCAGATCTGTTCGTTGGAGTCTGAGAAGTCTACTGGTCAGTCGCGGTGTTAGTGCAGGTACCGCCTCTTTAGACTGTCTGCAGTCGGTTGTGGATGCCCATCTGGCATTATGTTGTGTTTGGGTTTGCAGGCGTACCCAGGTCCTAAGTTGACCGGATGGGATTGGCAAAAAGGGTGTGGGGCCGGCGACATCCACATCCGAGCCTCTCCTTGCAAGTTCGTCTGCCGCATCGTTACCCAATGATCCACTATGTCCTTTGATCCATTGCAAAATGACCTTGTTGCGGTCCGATATTTTTTGCAATGCTAAGTGACATTCTTAAATTAGGCTGGACGACATGATGTTGCCGTTCAGCGCCGTAAGTACAGCCATACTATCTGAGAGAATTCTGATTCCGTAGTTGGAGATGTTCCTCTCCTTGACTGCGATGGCAGCTTGGGTGATTGCTACACATTCACATTGGAATATGGAGCTATGTTCCCCTAGCGGTAAGGATATTTTGATGTTGAGATCCATTGAGAATACACCGGCTCCTGTGCCGGTTTTGGTTTTAGAGCCGTCCGTGTAAATACGGACTTCGTTGGCTCCGGATTGATCTCGCTCGGTCTCCGTTAGTTGAATCCGATAGAGTTTATCGAACACGTGAGTTTTGGGGATTCTGTCACAGGGCGCTTCAATGTATGGTACATCGTTTAATGCCCTTTCCCATATTATGGTGTGATTGCCCCTTTGGTTTTTCCACATGCCGGAGTGTTTCAGCCTGATTGCCGCCATACTGGCTTCCTGTTTAATAAAGAGATCCAGTGGCGGCAGGCCAAGCATTATCTCCAGGGCATTGGTGGGTGTTGTTCGCATACATCCTGTGGTGGCTGAGCAGGCCAACCTCTGGAATGTCTGTAGTTTTTTTTACGGGTGGTTATGAGTTCAGTTCTGGGCCACCAAACTACCGCTCCGTAGGTGATTGTTAATAACCGTACTAAGGATTCTAACGATTAAGATATTCTCAATTTCTAATCAAGTTTGTAGCTGTCTTCATTTGACAACTTAGGTAAATTGACGTTTTAAAGTCGCTCATTAATCAAACATAAACCATATGCATACGCAATACATGAAATCAACCCAATATAATTGGAGAATCCTGTAAAACTGAATTTATTCGCATTTGACCTGAGAATCAACCCCCATGCACGTTCGGCACGTCCTCCCACGACCGTGAGCTTAAGGGAGTCAATGGGGTGGCGGTAATTTAGGGCCTTATCACACTAGCGGTTTGGAAGCGGTTGCGGGGCGGAGCGGCCGCACAGCGAATGCGTTGCGAACACGCCGCGGCTGCGCAGCGAATTCGTTGCGGACGCGCAACGGGATCGCCGCGAACAGCAAAGTGGACGCCATTTTGTACTGCCTCGAACAAACGCCAAAACGTCCGCCCCACTTCAGATCAACGAGGAATTTTTTGTATGAAGACTTTCGAAAAATTCCTCCAGCGCTGAAATTTTGCATAATATGATAAGAGTAGGTGATACAGATTGTAGAACATAATCATCCAAATTTTTTTACCAAAACATGAATATTGCTTATAACTCTCTGCGAAAAATTCCTCAGCCTAATCTAATAATGGATCTTCCCAAATTCGTCGATGCTTTCCTTTTCGTTTTCGACGTTTTCGAAGTAATAACGTCAACAGCAATGTTTCCTCGTCGGAATCCATTTTGTTACTGAGTGTACAAACATGCGACGAAAACGTAACGCATTTGCCACGCGTCCGCGACGTGTTCGCGACGGATGCGCGGCGTGTTCGCGACGGATGCGCTGCGCGTCCGCTCCGCTCCGCAGCCGCTTCCAAACCGCTAGTATGATAACGGCCTTAAACATTAACTGAGCAACTAAGTTGCATCATAAGAACACCCTAGAAAATCAAAAGTCAGGTAGAGGTGCACGAAACAATACACCTCGTTCTATTCGGGAATCGAACCCAGGACCACAATGATCAGCTTTTCCGCAAATGTAACACAACACTCCAGGAAACATGAAGTACCCAATGTTACTCCTGAGAACACATTACTGATAAGTGCTTCTAAAATTGTAATGACTCACCGAATATAACATCTTACTCGTTCTCACTCAATCACTGTTGACCACATTTTTTTAGACAGACATATGGGGCCTGATGAAAACAATTGTCTCATCACGTCAAAAGCCTTGTGTACTCGCACAATTTTACAGAACTGTGCATGATGCACTTCTGCCTTATGGTAATCTTACCCATATCAAACGAGAACCATGCCATGCCATGGTCAGTTTGTTGTTTGACCCGTAAGTAGGTAAGAAAGCAACTATATTGCTGCACCGTTTTTCGAACACTACACGACAGAATACTAGCACTATTTTCTCTTTCAGAAAATTTATCTCTCAACCCGCTTCTATCCCACTTCTGATGTCGCTTCCTGACTATAATTGCTCACAAATCAGAATAGTAACAGTACTTAATGACATTTATCGTATCAACAATTGTGGGCGCAGAGTGGGATTACGGGAAAATGAGAGAAATAGCTTCTTCAACTTATGCACAGTTATTATTACAGAGTCTGTTACCAACTCTACTTTGCTACATTAATAGGTACTCTGACCTTCAAAGGAAAACACGTGCAGTTCCTAGGGTAGCATGTGTCACTACCACCACGTCCGAACGAACACTGTCGTCCCATGGGATCGTGGAGCTAATCTGACACGTACCTTAGACTCAGCACAACGTCTAAACAAAGACGCTTGTGTTCTCTTTACGGCCTTACTCAACCAAGATCCGACAAATATATATTTTTCTTCTGATCATCAGCCTATGGTGCTGAGAGCTAAGGCCCCCCTAAAACTCTATGCCTCTTCAAACGAGACAGGAACACTATTTACAAGCTGAATAATAAACATAGAACTAGTTTTAACACCTCATAAATATCATATTTCAAGTAAAAGATTATTTTATTCTATTCTGTTCTATCCATAGATATAATAAAGAAGGTTCTATCCCTGGTATCTCAAAGACGTTATCAACACGTCTCATCTTCTATCTACAATCATTAATCACCCTCATTAAACCAACGACACTTTAATCCATTGCCAATTAATAACGAGCCAATTAAAGTGATTAGGATGGTACCACTGCAGTCAAATGTAACAGAAGCTGGATTTAATCTCTGCGGTTGGCTGTCGCAGTGCGCTCATCCAAGAGCTGGCTAAACGTTAATAGTTTACGCACTAGACGGCCTAGTACTAATTTGGGATAGTTGATGTTTTGAAAAGGACCTTGTTGGTAAATATGTACAGACAGTCTCACAAGCCCATATGCAAGGTTAAGCCGCACTTGTCGAGTTTGGTTTGTCAATGGATGATCATCTATCATATAGCGAGTTTCCTGTGTGTCTGGAAAGCACGTAAAGCCCTTGGTACCGGCTGTCATTTGTAGATCTTTCACAGTCGTCTGTTAGTCAGAAGCTCTAGCATTGAGATGTAAAATTCTGATCATCATCATCAAGCCTATAAATTTCCTCACTGCTGGGCCACAGGCCTCTTCTCTGTATGATTCAGCTGAATTTGATTCGACTGGGAGTTGACCCCAACATTGTTAAGAAAAGGTAAAGCAGATGATGACGGGGATCACTGAAATTTTTTCAATCACCATTCTTCTCAAAGCTTACTTCTAATATTTTTTAAATCATTACTAAACTTGGAATCAGGGTTCCAATTACAAACATAATTATAAATTCACAAACACAAACAGACCCGGTACACGTGACAGAATTCCATATCGTACTAACATTAACTAGTAACTCTAATGATACTCCAATGCACCAACGTTCGAACATTATCGATGTAATTAATAATTTCCCTACTCCTATATTAATCCCCTTACTGGAATACATAGTAAACAAGGCACAAGCCACACGTCTCTACGATTAAGGCCATGAGTACATTGCAAACACGATTCTAGAACTTGACGTGCATTCGAAGCCTTACAAAGGGTAGACTTAGGTACCTTCGACAGCACTAACTGAATTCTATGTCTTAGCACTAGATCGATACAATTTACTAGAATGATGATCGGATTAATATTACCCTTTTGTATGTTTGTATTGCGGGAATGTTTTAAGAGGTTTTTTATTGAGAGGAAGTGGTAAAATCAGCAATTTAGTTCTCCCGCCCTGTGTGGAACGGACGGGATTTTTAGTACTGAAAATCCACCAGATGAAAAGAAAAAAATCAGTCTGACAGTCAAGAATGATACATTATATAACTTTTGTACACCGAATACCAAAAAAAAGTGTGTTGTCTGAAAATTGTTAAAGATCTTTGAAAGTGACTTAGTCTAGTCACTTTTTTATTCATGAGTATCCCTAGAACATGAAACAAGTTTAGCTTGATTTTTATTTTAAAAGTAAAACCACTGCCTTTATTATCATCTTTAATTTACTACCTACATTTTTTTTTACGATTGTGTTTTGGACAGCACTTTTTTTATTAATAAAATGTAATCTAGATTAAAATCGTAGCAAAGCCAGTCCGCAATCTGCCCTTAAAGATACGACCAATAAAAATGTCAACACATTGCTTAACGTCGCAGATAAATCCTTTATCTTGAAGTTAAGAACTAGTCAAAAGGAGAATGTCAAAGGTCAAGGTCGGAAGCCGTATTTATCAAGTGTCAAAGTGATGTATGCCCTAGAAGTGGATTCTTCCTTCATGACTTGAATTATTTATACGTCCTGTGCCGAAGACAGCAAAAAACAAGGTTCAGATTGCTTGCGTACAAAATAAACAGTGACACAGTGGCACACGATGTTAGAACATTGAAGTATGGATGAGACAAGCTATACTAACGTTGCGCCTATAGAAGTTTGAATGCACGCTGAGTTGAGACAATTCAATGCATGCTTTTGAACACGTGTTTCTGCTATATCGCGGCTAGTCTGAAATTGGGAATTAGATTGTGTAATTCCAAGGCACATTTCCTAAATTAATAAAACTATAGCTTGGTTTTTAGGTAGTTAGGTTTTTGATATAAAACTGTAGTATTTCAGTTAATCACACAGTGTTACGTTAATATCCTTTGGCATCGATTACAATAATCTAGTATGGTATAAAATGTTAACTTAGTTTTAGAAGGACATCCTTGCTACTGAAAGCCTTATCTAATTTCTACTCAAAGGACACATGAGATAGAAACATTTGTTCTGGACGGCATCGTCCGTTATTTTCGCGTCCCAAAATCTTCGCAAGGCAAGCGAAAACGCCTGAAATAGTTCAAAGATAGATGATCTTTGGAATTCATCTTTATAGCCGGCCCCGTAGCCGGTTTAGCGCATTGGCAGAAGTGCTTGCTCGTTCATCATGCTATTTTAATATTATCCTGTATCATAAATTGTTTATTTACGATTTTTATTTTTCAGTTCAGTCGTTTTTCACGTGATTGGTTTTGAAGAAGGGGAATTAAACAAACAGTAGTTATCATTCTTTAAGAATACTTCCTTGTGGGCATCGCTGATTCAGCGTCGAAACTCATTATGGTACATACTCTAAGCTATTCACACGAACGTGTCGCGATACTATCTCAAGGCTCTGTCTCAAAGACGAGTTCGTCGTAGCTAACAGCCTAAAACATAGTGTGTAGAGAATACCGTAGCAACATACTTCTCAATAGTGCACGAGTTCAGAATGTTTTCGAACTCGTGTTATTCCTAACTCGGTACAATTACGTGAACTATCAACATGCACAAGGTAATTTAGCTATGAGCTTATGCATCTCAAGTTTGCACATTTTTGTAACGTAAACGGGGAGTATGACGGTAATTTGATGGATAAAATTCCTCGTGTACTCTAGACGAGATTTACGTTATACTCGTAATATTACTTCAAGTACGAAATAAAGACAAATGTGCATGCCTATTGGCATTGGCTGTGCGATTCACGCGCTAAATAAATATTTGTTCGGTTGGCCGATAGGTACGGACAGGGCAAGGTAGGCCTTGCCCTGTCAATACCGCTAATTGAGCCTATAGAAGATGCGCCCTTTTCAGTCACGCCTCGAACGGTGGCCTACCCGTATAGTCGTATACCTTTGTGTCAAAGTAAACAAAATGAATCCGTTTGGACACACAGTGACCTACGTCATCATCATCATATCAGCCGTGAGACGTCAACTGCTGAACATAGGCCCTCTCTATAGACTTCCAATAGGACTGGTTGGAAGCGGCTTCGAAGACGTCCTACGCTGCGCTGGTCTCCACACATTTATGGTGGAGCCTACATAAAAAAAATACATCTCATAAACTTTATTGACAAAACAGTTAGTAGTAACGTCAACACGTATAAAGACACCACAGTAACCGGTAACATAAAACGTAACTATCTGCAAAGCAGTTTATAGCAGAAAATATGGGCCGTGGCTGTCTCAGGAACCGCATGGATTTATGAACACCCCCTGAATAGCGCAACTACTGAACGAAGTAATTTATACGGGAACCGGCTAATGCTGCGGATATTTGAGTCCTTTGAAAACTGATGTGGAATTTTATTGAAGTAGAGGCCATTTTTCGCTGTTTTGAGATTGATGAAGGTTGGATTTTGGCTGGGGAATCCAACAAGACTGGTTACATTGGCCAACAGGGTAAAATCCTAACACATAAGAGATACGGAAACACTTTCTTAGGAATCTTTTTTTTTATCGTGGTAAAATCATCAAATGAGTACTTCCCGTGCAGAGCAGGAGGGGCTGTTAGACTTGTACTGACTAAAATCCACGGTGTACTTCAATAGCCCTTTACGTTCTAAGGTCACGGTAATTTGATAAGGCCCGCGACCTTCATAGGAACCTTTTCCTCTTTTTTGACGTTGACTTTGAAAGACGTTGCTGGAAATTTAACACGTGAATCATTAGAAATATATTTTAGACCTGCTGTGCCAGTAAGCCCTGGTACCACCAGTTATCAAAAATATTCATGAGCGCAATACAAAACCTCATTTTCAAAGCCTCGTAATTCTAGAATACGCCCGGGCAACCATTAAGTTTGTATACCTCAAAAGCTTAATAAAGTCTCAATAAGTAAGATGAAGCGAGGCACCCACACATTCACTCTGTCAATACTCGGTATGAGTTCTAGACAAAATTCAGTGAACCACGAAATATACTTCCTTTGGTATATAAAGCAGGTATTCACTGGTCTATTCAATTACCTATATCAATGATTATTCAGTGCGATACGGATTTTGGTATTGGGAAATGGGATTATTCTAGAATTTGATTTTATGTTTTGAATTTATGTTTATTCATTGCAACTTCTGTCTGGTACAGGTAACAAGCTAGTACTTATTATATAGAATTATTTTCTTAAACTGATTTAAACTTCCGAGAATAGTCACGAAGGCGCTCAAAGATGGGCGTCACAACAGAAGCACGCCTAAAAAAGGTTGGCGTCATCAATTGAAGTTCTTTTAAAAGGCTGGCTGTAAAACGGTTACTTTCTGGATTATCTGATGAGTATCGCACTCCTTACCGGCACTCATCAGCTATAAAACGTGGTGATAACACCATGTTTTTTAAACGCGCCGTTGACGCGCGTTTGTAGCCATACAGGCGCGATACGCACGCAAGTGAAGGGCTTCACACACAGCAGCTGTAATATATATTAATGTACATCACATCCCGGGATGTATAGCTTTAAATTACTAAAGATTCTAAGATGTAAAAATAAACGTTATAGCTGTCGTGTGTGGTCTCCTGGCGTTTTCTATGGAAAGATGTAATGAGTAGAATGTATCGTGCTATAATGTACATCTTTCCATTATAGCTGCTGTGCGTGAAGCCCTTCAGACGCAGCCTGTAGACCTTTGCACGTCTATCTACAGACGCGCGTATTTAGCGCCACAGACGCGATGCAAACGCGCGTCTGTCATTCAATCCCTCTGCTCTGACTTGATTGGGAGGTACTATCAAACTAAACCACCCTGTTCCTACCATTGTTTATTGTGTTCCAGAGGCGGATATTCCCGTGACATGTCTCTTCGGCGAATTCATGTGCTAAACTTACCAAGTGACGTGTAACTGTGTCTCCCGTCACAAACTCGTGCGCATCTGATGACTCTAAACTTTCATAGCGTTTTTCTGTACTATGCAATACAAAAAAAAAACAACAATAAATTAACAAAAACATACATAACCAAAATGATAATAAATAAAATTGAATATGAAATTTTGAACTGTTTGTAAAACTAAAAACCATCGTACAAAATAAACATAATTTGATAATACACATTTTATCTCTAAACATGGCCTAAATAAATGTGTTCACAAAATGTTAGGACAAGTCAGGTCATTGCCCTGCCCAACCACATCATACTGACCACATCAATCAACCAAATCCTATGTTATATAAAGCTATTTAGTACAGAAAAATAACAAACTAGCCATTATAACGTAGTGTGTACTATTACAGATAATAAACAGGTAGATATAGGAAAATTATTATTTTCTATTACTTCTTTATATTATTATTTTTTGTGCTCTATGAGTCTTTAAAATAATTATGTCCGGTTTGGATGTATACAAAGACGAAGGAGAAGTAGCTAGCTCAATTCTGTCAATAAAATTATAGCACATGGTCGGAAACCAACCCCTCCGGCATGGTAGCCATTTTGTTTTAATTTTAGACCGAAACCGAACACATTATTTGGTATTAATTTTAGGGTGAAGATACAAATATCTTCCCACGTGATCTTGAAACGGATTTTCAGAGACTGGCAGACGGACAGAAGGATAACGAACTGATCCTATACGTGTTCTACTTTTAGGAAACTATTTAAAAAATAACCATTATTATTGCTGTTGACTACGTACAAATGGCTATAGCTCGTCATCACTACTCATCAGTCAGCATTGTTTAGCATTCAGCCAAGCAGTCGATAGATACATAAATATGTAAAGTTCAAGACGCCTTACATTACTTAAGACTCCTTGACGAATTGCGACTATAGCTCAGCCGACTTTATTAACTCGAATATACAAAATAACACCCCGTTCACGACCTCAGTCGATACAGCTTGGTTCATGATTTCCTTCGGTGTCTTCGCTTGAAAAGTCACGGCGCGGTGACTCGTGACAAATAACTACAGGCGCTAGTATTACTATTAGTTATTCTATGCTAGTACGAGGAACTAATGTCAAAGCAAAATTAATACTTTGATTCTCGTTTCCCGTGTAATTTGTACCAAATGTTATAGATTTCTTTATAAAAATTGGACCGGAATGCATACGTCGATGTTTGAATCGATCAAATGTCGATGTATTTACTTTACGTTTACGTAACGCACTTGTGCTAGCGACTCTCTACGATTTATTTCATTTGTTCGAACGCAGTCAGTCGCAAC
This sequence comes from Agrotis ipsilon, assembly GCA_028554685.1. Lineage (NCBI taxonomy): Eukaryota > Metazoa > Arthropoda > Insecta > Lepidoptera > Noctuidae > Agrotis > Agrotis ipsilon. The sequence continues at coordinate 9,873,849 of CM052967.1, forward strand.
ACGCGTAGCGCAAAACGTGTAGCTCGTGGCCAAGCTGTTACTATCTCACAAACAGTTTCATGTCTTCCCGGGAAACGTGTCTTGTTATTTACGCCTTATATTAGTTGACATTCTACAGTTTAATTCTATTTCTTTGAAATATGACATGACAGAGACGAAAATATTTGAACTGAAATAGCAGCGATGCGATAACTTTAAAGTAGAATGGTATCGTCATAAATGGGCATAGTAATATAATGCAGTCTTAAGTAGAAATGCAGATGAATTGCTGTAAAATTATCGAAAGGCCATGCTTGTAGAAGTTATAAGTAATCTTATCGCTGAACTCTACGATGTGCTCTTTGAAATATAGCTTTGAGATCGTCCTATCGTGCAGCGCGTCCGATGAACGACTGAACGGATTGAACGGGCCGTCAATGGCTTGATGAATAGCAAACTTAAGTCCTAGAGTAGCGTGTGCCCTACAGCCGCGCTGTCACAAGGCTGGCTTTATACAGAATAGCATTGCAGATCGCGTAGTGTTCCACGTGCGCCTCAAAGAGCGTCAGCATAAAGACGGGGGCCCCTTTAGAAAGCCATAGGCTTACCGGGTTTGCGGGACACACGTATACCGTGACCCCGGAACATAAAGGGCTATTGGAGGACACCGTGGATTTTAGTCAGTACAAGTCTGACAGTCCCTCCCGCCCTGCCCAGGGTGGGAGGAGTCATTTGATGATTTTACCACGCATAAAGAAAGTCCTAGAGTGGCGTGAGCCTTGTAGCCGCTAGCCGCTAACAGGGCTGTGTTTTTAATAGAACTACAGATCGCGGTCGGTATGCGCGTGTCCTAGCGCTTTTCGCGGTATCGCGAGCTGTGAGAAATCAGCATTCCCTAATACTTATATTTATCACCAGAAGATAGTTCTATAAACCATGTTAACTATGCCAGCTGTATAAAGAACTGAGCAAATCTGATCTTGGTTTTCGTTCAAATCAAATTATTTCTAACCAATATAATTCTGCCGTGGTATAACCTAAGTATACCCCAATGATTTTCTCGTGTCCTCGCACAGACAGCGTCCCCTTGTATTAGTGACAGTTCAGCGAACATTGCACTGAGGGCCAAAAAGGCAACGCTAGCAGAATCATAATAGTTTTATGAATTGTTAAAAATATTTGTGATATTGAACTATTCTATTATATTTCTGAGAATGTCAAGCAATACAAAATAGACCATTGTTTTAGGAATTATAATGCAATTCTTCTGAACTAGCCTTATTAAGCCCAATGGTTAAAAACTATAGGATGAAAGCAAAAATATATATGATGATAATTGGGTATCACAGTATCCACCGAGATACTGCAAAGGTACGACCACTGAGGCAATAAAAAAGTAATGTCGACCAACAAAGCCAGATTTTCAAATATTTACGTTGTTACTATCAGGATAGCAATTGAACAACTTAATCATGTCGGAACGCTGCTGTACTAGCTCTCGTGATCGCAATACTAAACGAGGCTCCGAGAGAGATGAGTTATAGTGCCAACGTGGTGCCGAAGAAGGATAGTTTTGACTCATCTGAGAAACTGCTACATGGAAAGGGATCATATTATTATTTCAGGCGAATATTTGACTTATGATTGCCGTCTTTTAGGAATAAGGAATTGAAGTTCCTTTCAAACTGGCAGCAGATTTTGGTATTACGTCCTTAAAAATAATTTGATTTCGAAATCACTACATGTTAGTTAGAAGTGGAAATAAAAGTATCTACTTTTTCAAAGCTTTTCTTTGGAAAGATAAATTCGAACAGCGAGCAGGATTTGAACCTGCAACATCCAACCAAGCCATAGAGGTTCATGCATACTGCGTCGAATTCTTCAATCAAAAGATAAGTTTTGAAAATCTTGACTCATGTTTTAATAAGCATAATGTTCATAAAAATACTTTTTCAAGTTTTGTGAATGTCTCAATGGAAAATAATTATAATATATAAATTTTTACAAATATGTCATTAGTTATTCACATTTATGTACTTAGGTATGTTTTTTTAAGCACGTTTACAAGTATGTTGTTTATTTCGGTGATAATAAGATTACAAATAAAGCAATGTCATTTACCTACCGCATCCGTACAGAGTGAAGTCATTCTATTTATCAGAGTATGGTAACAGTGTTCCATAACTACAGTGTGGCAACTACTAAACTAACACTTACTACAGTGAATCGTTTTTACCGAGAGAAAACGACGAGGGGAACAATGTATAAAAAGGGGAGCGAGGTATAATAGCAAATTTAACAAACGTTAATACTATAGAGCACAGCACAAGCGCCAACAGGACGCCATTTGTTAATGGCCGCATGCAAATGACGTCCTGATGGCGCTTGCGCACGTTAGTGTTGTGTTAAGTAAGCCTAAAGAGTGTATGTAACTATTATACCTCGCATCCCCGTCTTATACACTGTTTCCCTAAGGTGCTATAGTGCTATTCCCTAATGACTCATTGCCGCAGCAGCGTTAAAGCTACAAATTTTGTTACAGTATAAGGTTGCAAATCTCTTAAAGACAAACAGTTTCTGTCCCCGAGATGAGACAGTTCGTAAATCTAATACAAGCTCTTCGTGAAGTCTTGCAGGGAATAGTATAAATGGTCGGGTTAACATTTAACAGTACATTATTGCATATTTTACCTCTTATGACAGTTAGATCTAATGTTTATCTCGGTAGTAATTATTTTTATTTTCCTTTATAATTATTTTAAATCTATAAAGTCCTGTCTTCTTACCATGGGGGTATACAAAACTACAGAGCGCAACCTGCTATAATCCTTACATTACTCCTTTAGTGGTTTCCACATTCATTAATGAAAACATAAAAGTCTTGAATTTTGGATCATGCTGTATATGTATAATATGTATATACAACTCACTATAAATAATTTAAGGTCAAATGGGTAAGCAAACAACAAGAGATTAAAAATGTATCAATCGAAACGTGTCATCAATTCTTGCAATTTATTACTGCTATTTGCTTAAGTTTTTTGAAATCGTATGTTTAGTTATTTATTTAATATCATAAATAAAAAATATAGCTTCAAAAAAATTACGCGGTAAGGTGAGTAGATAGGTACAGTAAACAACTTTACGATATTTTTTGGGTTCCAAAATCATGTAATCAGTACTCCTGTCCTGGTTAGAGTGGAAGTGACTGTCAGAATCATACTGACTAAAATCCATCGGGCTTCTTCGGTATCCTTTTGGCTTTCCAGAACCAGGAATACTGTTTTACCGACGTCAAAATAGCAGTATATGAATACAAAATGCATTTGTTTGTGCTCGAAAGAGCTTGTTTTACTTAAACACCTCAAAGTAATCGTTGAATCACTCCAACAGGGAGTCCTTCCAATCCCAATGAAAACATTTTCAAAATGTTTTGAATGACAGAATCTTGAATGAACATCATAAGCCTATCAACATCATCACCATTAAATCAGTCGTAGGACGTCCACTGCTGAACATATAGACCACCCCTATAGATTTCTAAAAGGACCGGTTGGAAGCGGCTTATATGCAGTGCGAGCCTGTGGTGTTCATCAGATCGTCTGCGCTGCGCTTGCCGGTGCGTAGTCTCCATTCGAGAATCTTAAATCCACATCGACCACCAGCTTAATGACAGCTCTTAAAGTATTTACGTGTTATTAATGTAACCGTTAGTCGGTTTTTTCGACATCATTAACGCCAATAAAGGCAACCTTCGCCATTTTTATAATAGCTACAAAAAGCTTTCAGTGAACAGGATACGTTTCAATGTACCTACATAGTTATCAAAATGTTCTAGCAGTCTTTTTACTGAGCCACTAATTAAAAAAGTAGGTAGCCTAATAATTATCATACAGTGTTTGTCAATTATGTAGTATTCACGTGAAATATATTTTTATCAGAAACAAAACATGCAGTTGTTTATAAAACTTCTCCTTTTGCGCTTAATGTAGGTACAATGGTCGATTTTGCTGTAACTTTAGGCGTCTTGCAGATTGGTAAGTAGGGGTCTAATTCTAAGTATCTGGCAACTGCCGACGTCTTGCGGGGAACTTAATTGTTTTTATAGATTAGGTATGTAGATTCCTATGAAACCCACCCTGTGAACTGAAGAATGAGAAATGGTTTCGACGTTAGCACTGAAAACTATTGGCCCACTAACCTTAGACCAGCTCAGGGACGCTTCACCATCAGCAACTCTCTCCGCAGCTCACACCGTAAAGCACTTTCACGAAACAGATTGTCAAATCACTGCTGGGTATTTATAATGAGTTTCATTAAACTTTTCAGCTGTTTAACACGGTGAAAAATAGTATTTCTTCAAAATATTACAAGAAGCACCGGCCATGAGTTTGAAAAAGTTAGGAATGTTTCTTATTGGTCGGCGCTCTCGGACACTGCGTGGTCGGTGGTCCTGAACTATGGCGCTGGCGTCGCCCGGCTCGGCGAATCCCAACGCGCGGTCGTTATGGCGCGCAAACCAAATAGCTTCAAATACTAACTTATAGAAACCATTTGAAATGAATTAATTATTAAAAGAGAAATGACCTAATACTTAGGTTAAATGGAAACAAATAAATTTGGGCCACTTAAGGTGCCCAACCATGCTGCCCCCTTTGAAAGTTCGCAGAGCTTTCGAAACAAGACAACTAATAAAGTAAAGAAATTATGGTTATTAGAATTATGTTTATTACTTAAATTATACTAAATAATATGAGAAAACGGATGAGATTACTATTGCGTTGGTATGGGATACAGTTTTACAACCGGACGCTTGAAAATTCCACATTTCGTTTTAACCGTTGCAACACGAACGACTTTATCAGCACCCGGATGAATTTCTGTGATTACACCTAATGGCCATCTTAAAGGAGGGCAATCATCTTGTCCCACCAGAACGACAGTGCCGATTTCTATAGGACGGTCAGGAGATGTCCACTTCTGCCTGACTTGCAGCGTGTGCAGATATTCCAAACGCCATTTTTTCCAGTAAGACTGAACCATGCTATCTAGTAATTGCTTACGCTGAATAATATTAATACGCTCGTCTTTCAAGTCCACGGCAGGCAAGTACTGCAATGGGGTGGACATTAAGAAATGCGCAGGGGTTATAACTTCTGGAGAAGGATCCGAGGACACAACAGTAAGTGGACGAGAATTCATGATGCACTCTATCTGAACCAATACTGTCTGCAACTCCTCGTAAGTGAGAAGCTGGTCTCCTATCACCCGGTGCAGGTGAGTTTTCAAGCTCTTAATATTCCCCTCCCAAATCCCACCGAAGTGTGGGCTCCGAGGTGGAATCATTTTCCACTCTATTCGGCGGGTATTAAGCTCCTGCTTTAGAGCAGTTTGAAACTCTGAGTCAATTAGTACTTTAAATATCTGGTCCAATTGTGCCTTTGCACCCACAAAATTAGTGCCATTGTCAGAGTATAGGCACGAGACAGGGCCACGACGAGAGATAAAACGTTTAAACGCAGCTAAAAATGCATCCGAGGTTAGCTCCGAGACTAACTCGATATGTATGGCCTTAGTCACAAGGCAGACAAATAAGCAGATATAGGCCTTCTGTGAATGCTGACCTCTCCTACGAGTAAGCGTTAAACGGATGGGGCCTGCGTAATCAACGCCCGTATGCACAAAGGCTTTAGCTTCCGATACACGATATGACGGCAAATCCGCCATCATGGGCTTTGGGTGTGATGGATTTACCCTGAAGCAGAAGTTGCATTTCCGCACCCTGGCCCTTACAACGGTCCTGGCGTCCAATATCCAGACACGTTGGCGCAAAATGGAAATAAGCAGACCTGGGCCTGTATGACAGTTCATAACATGGAAATGATCAATTAAAAGATCCACCACGTGGTCATGCTTCGGGAGCAAAAGAGGATGCTTAGCCTCAAATGGCAAGTCCGAATTAGAAAGCCTACCTCCTATGCGCAACAGCCCATCTTCGTCAAGGAACACGAATAAGCTTTGCAGCTTTTTTGAAGGCAATTTGTCTTTATTAAGAGCTTTGATATCGTCTGCAAAGTGAACTCTTTGAACAGAACGAATCACAACCTTCTCTGCAGTCATAAGATTATTGACCATGCCAGGAGAAGAAACCTTCTTTATAAAACGGAGGATATAAACGACAATTCTAAGAAGCTTATCCCAAGAGGATATACGCTTAGCTAATTCATTTATGACCAATGGTTCACATTGAACTGTCGCAGTAAGTACCTTTGCCCTGTGTTCAGGTAATTGACCTGTATTGGAAGGAGTAAAGGGTTTTACGGGCCATTTCGAAGGTGGGTCCCGAATCCACGATGGGCCGTTCCACCACAAGTCGTGCGACATGAGCTGCGAAGGTAACATACCACGCGAAAGGCAATCGCTCGGGTTTTCACACCCGGCAACATGATAATAATTTTCAGGAGGTAAATTCTCCTGACACTGGGCAACGCGGTTACTAACAAATACTGACCACCGATGCGGTGAAGAATGTATCCACGAAAGAGCGATAGTAGAATCTGAGAACGCGAATGTTCCTGCAATAGGAAGACGCGCACGATAAGTTTCATGAACTGTACGTATTAGCTTCGACATAAGAACCGCAGCGCAAAGTTCCAAGCGAGCGAGTGTGGTCACTTTGGTAGGGGAAACCTTTGATTTCGCACACAATAATCTCACTGTGATATTCCCAGCAGGATCAGTAGTGTGTAGGTATATGACACATCCATATCCATTCATACTGGCGTCACAGAAGGCAATGATCAGCACAGTGCTGTCACGCAAAACGCCTACATGACGAGGAATTTTCAGAGATGAAATTAATGGAAATTCTTGTATGAATGCCGAGAACTTTTGAATAATGTTTTCAGGTGGAGTGTCATCCCAACCAATATTGGACAACCACAGCTCTTTGATAAGCAACTTGGCATATAAAATTATAGGGGCTACTAAGCCGAGGACATCGAATAATCGGGCGACTACCGACAGTATGCTCCGCTTGGTACACTTCTCTTCTACATTAAGAGTCTTGAAGAAAAAGGTGTCATCGACCGTTGCCCATGAAAGGCCTAATACCTTCGAAGCATTGTTCGAAAAATCATCACAAAAGTCTACCGCACTGCGATGTGAATCCGGAAGATCATTAAGTAGAAGTTGAGAATTACTCGACCACTTTACTAAATCAAAGGCGCCAGACTTAAACAACGAGATCAATTCTCGTGAAAGACGAATGGCGCTGGCTTCATCTGGGACAGAATGAACCAAATCGTCCATATAAAGTTTAGACTCCGCCACAGTGGCAGCGTCCGGGAAATGTGGCCTCATGTCCTGGGCTAATTGGCGAACGGTCCGCATTGCCAAATACGGGCTTGACTTGAGTCCAAAAGGGACCCGATTAAATTGAAAGGTTCGTATTGAATCATCAGGTCTGAATCTATATAAGATTCTCAAATATTTACGATGTTCATCAGGAACTTCAATCTGTAAATACATTTGCTTTATATCCGCAGTCATAGCGACAGGGAAAAGCCGAAAATGAAGCAATAGCAAGAATAAATCTGCCTGCAAGTTAGGACCGGTATGTAACACGTCGTTCAATGACAATCCGGTGTGAGTTGTGGCACTAGCATCAAGGACGATCCGAGGCATCGGCTTATCCGGACGGGTAACAGCGTGATGCGGGATGTAGTATCCCTCGTCAGTAATATCAGACTCTGCGACTTGTGACAAGTAACCCTTCTCGACATACTCATTTATTACGTTATTATAGTTTGTTTGTAAGTCAGGCGATTTTTTGAACTTGCGTTCCAAGGCCATTAATCGACGTTGCGCAGCAATGCGAGAACTACCCAGTGCACTAGGGTCTTTAGAAAAAGGCAACGAGACAGAATACCGACCATCATCAGCGCGACTGACCGACGATGCAAACAAATTCTCACATTCAGTCTCTTCTGGACTTAAAAATTGCATATTAGGTATTTCTTCCAGTTGCCAGAATTTTTGAACTAAGTCATTAAGTGCGAGTGCAGAAAAAGAAGTTTTATTAATTTTATTTTGAGACTCAACACAGGGATAGTCACCCATCAACACGAAACCGAACGCGGTCAATAAAGCAGGTGGCGCGTCAGTGCCCGACTCAACTCTGTTACCTAAATAAATATACGGAAACAATTGCGCACCTAGTACGACGTCCACATTCCCGGGAATATTCCAAGTCAAATCAGCAAGGGGCAATCCCTCTAAATAGCCTACATCACCCTTGGTTATATAGTGAGTAGGCAGCTGATCCGTTATACCGTCAACAACAAGTGCATGTATCGAGTATTTATTATTTGGGTATACGCGAGACTCAATGTCCAAATTAACGTACCCCACTATCGGCTTAGACGCAGAGCCAATACCCTTAACAAAGGAATTACTCAAGGGAATTATAACTAAGTTAAGCGCCTTGCAACAATCGACGGTTATCAAGTTATTTTGAGAGCCATTATCAATAAGGCAACGTATTATTATTTTACTATTATTTTTAGCTTTCGCGTAAACTTGCGCGGTTGACAATAAAATCGAAGAATTAGGTCTAACTTCAGCACATAATGACAGCGAGGGAATACCTGAGGAAACATCAACATTATGATTCGAGTTATCAATGCGCAACGCAGCCGAAACAGGTGCGCTGTTATCAGCAGAGTAATTCGTAACGCGTGAGTCTATATTTACGTCGGCCTGACTGGACGAAGCGCAAGACGGGACCACAGGTGATGTCAATGACCCTTGACCGGTAGGGATTTGAGACACTTGAACGTAATTATTTGACCTAATATTATGATCTTTTTTACTATCAAAGTGCAAGTAAGTGTGATGTTTTTTCTTGCATGTGTCACAAACATGCGTAGATGTACAAGACGAAACTGTGTGTGACCCACTCAAACAATTAACGCAAGCATGTTTTGATTTAATGAATTCAAATCTCGCTCGCGGAGAACTTAAGTTCTTAAACTGAGAACAAGCGTAAATTAAATGATCGGTTTTGTTACAAAATTCACACGCATTCGTCGGCGAAGTACTAGGTACACTCTCATTACTCGCGACGAACGATTTGTAGGTATGAGGACGAGACGACTGATTAGTAGGCGGCTTACTTGCGCTCGCGCCAGTGTTCGATGTCCGCGTCGAGTTATTGTTTGAACGTTGCAATATTTTTGCTTGATCTTGTACGAAAGATACCAAGTCATTATAAGACGGAATTTCTTTATGACGAAACGCTAACTCAAACGCTTGTACTGTTTGTGAATCGATTTTCCTAAGTGCACAATGAGATAAGATGAAATCGGACAAATCCTCGATACCTAATTGTTTCAATGCCGCCACGGAGGAGGTATACATACCAATAAATGTATCAAGACTATTATACGAGTTTAAGCAACCCTTACAGTCAAGAATATTATTTAAGTAATGTGTGCCTAATGCACGTTTATCTTGATACTTTTTTACTAAACTTTCCCAGATAATATTATAAGTTTCACCCGTAGGCACAATGCCTGCCGTGACCTTGAGTGCGTCGTGCGTAAGTTTACCTACTAAATATTGCACGCGCTGCGAGTCAGTCAGCTGGATGTTGTTATGAATGTTAGATTTAAAACTTTCGTAAAACTTAGGCCAGTTTTGTGTTTTGCCATCAAAACTTGGCAATTCTATTGGTGGCAACTTAATGGTGCATGGAACATTAGAATTAAACGAGTCCTTTCGCGATGATGATTCATGTGATCGCAACGCCAGAATATTGTTTCGGGTGTGCTTTACTCGAAGGTATAGATCATCAAACGCATCTAAAGGCTTGTAATCTGGCTTAAACGTTGAATCAAGTGATAACTGGAGACCATTTAAATCATCTAACAACGTTTCGAATTGACTACGCATCGCATCAATCGATTCTGACCTAGCCATGAAAGTTTCATTACTTCTTGACTCGTAATTAGAAATGTTTTTTGAAAGATCGAATAAATCATTCATACGCGAAAAAAGTCGTTCTTTTTTCGCCGTCAAAAGGACGAACTGCTTATCAATCGAACTAGACGCATTGTCTTTATCCGTAGGCATTTTAAAGCGAGAGTTCACAATTAAGATAGGTACTTATAAGGAAAAACAATGAATTAAGTACTTTTTACGTGAAATTATTTTATATGACGTAAAAATGTGAAATTTTCAAATGGCGTTACCGGCTCGCAATGGCGGTATTCGCGGAACTATGTAGGTACCTACTTCGAAAACTTTACCAAAAAATTACGTAAATCTGCGAACATCCAAGCATTTATATGGAAAATAATACTTGTAATAAGTATTTAGAATGAAAATATATGCTAGTGAACAATATCCGAGCTATGAAGGACCATTAAAATGGAGACGCGGCGTGTAAATAGCCGACGTCTTGCGGGGAACTTAATTGTTTTTATAGATTAGGTATGTAGATTCCTATGAAACCCACCCTGTGAACTGAAGAATGAGAAATGGTTTCGACGTTAGCACTGAAAACTATTGGCCCACTAACCTTAGACCAGCTCAGGGACGCTTCACCATCAGCAACTCTCTCCGCAGCTCACACCGTAAAGCACTTTCACGAAACAGATTGTCAAATCACTGCTGGGTATTTATAATGAGTTTCATTAAACTTTTCAGCTGTTTAACACGGTGAAAAATAGTATTTCTTCAAAATATTACAAGAAGCACCGGCCATGAGTTTGAAAAAGTTAGGAATGTTTCTTATTGGTCGGCGCTCTCGGACACTGCGTGGTCGGTGGTCCTGAACTATGGCGCTGGCGTCGCCCGGCTCGGCGAATCCCAACGCGCGGTCGTTATGGCGCGCAAACCAAATAGCTTCAAATACTAACTTATAGAAACCATTTGAAATGAATTAATTATTAAAAGAGAAATGACCTAATACTTAGGTTAAATGGAAACAAATAAATTTGGGCCACTTAAGGTGCCCAACCAGTATCTAATTCTAATTTTAATCCTATTAATTCCTGTATTTCGATAGCTGTCAGGCATGTTTTACCGTCAAACCATAAAATGGTAGTCAGAGTCAGGGGGTCAGGATGAATTGCCTCAGTACTTCACTTCAACCAGAGCAATTTGAAAGTATGGCCTAGTACCTAATCTAGACGTTGGGAGTTACCCAGCAAACTCAAGTAAAAGTGTTTGTGAACAATAGTTAAAGATACAATTATGTAGGTACCTTATGGTTCTTGAAGAAGTTTAAGGCGATGGCGATGATACTCTGGCTCTCGTGGAGAATACGTTTCCTAGTAGTCGGAACTGCTCAAATAAAGCAGGAGCACAGCTACACAGCTATCCACCGTACTCGTACACCGTAATCTACCCAAATTGAGCCTAATCGAGATACAGATCCACCTATGTGGAATGTTCTTGATTATGTACAGTCACGGAATGAAAAGGTTCGTCACCTTAGAGTCGGTTTTCGCTTGCACTAGTACTGCAAGAATTATGCCAACATACCAGTGCAAGAAACAGTGCTGCTAACATTTGAATAAAAATGACGTTTCCTATCGAATAAGGTTTTACTTGTTTTTCCATCCCGTCAATATTACAAAATGTTATAAAACAATCTATAAAATAACTAGCGGCCCGTCCCGGCTTCGCACGGGTGGAGGACTCGGTCTAAAACCCGGTCCTGATGGTTACAAACACAAAAAAAAATCAGTTAAAAATAAAAATATAAGTTATGTCGTGTCAACGGAAAACGGGTTTCATTTTTATATATATAGACAAGTAAAAATTAATTAAAACTACAATTAAGTAAGTTTAATAGCATTTATTTTTAATAACGGGTAAAACCACCATTAGCTTCGATCACACATTGTAACCTATTTCTCATGGAACCGACAAGACGAAAGCATAGATCCGTGCCCTTAGTATCTTCCCAAATAATTCGGCAGTAGTTTTCTATAGCCTCTTTGGTCCTTTCATTTCTATTTTCCCATCGCTGTACCATTAAACCCCATAAGTTTTCTATCGGATTTAAGTCTACAGATCTTGCTGGCCAGGGTATCACCACTATATGGCTATGCCGGTTGAACCATTCATTCACAATACCAGAAGTGTGCGTGCGAGCATTGTCCTGGACATAGCTGACCTCAAGTAGCTCATCAGCTGGATACACAGTACGGACACTTAGTAGCTTATTGTCTTCTAAAACAGACAGATAGTGTGTTGCGTTTGCTCTTGAAGGAAGAAGAACGAGCTCGCCTACTCCATCCGCTAACATCCACCCCCATATATTGGGTGAGATTCGTCCAGAACTGAAATTGGGCACTACATGGTCTTCTGTATATCTCGTACTATTATATCTCCACAAATTAAGCCTCCCATGTTGGCTTGACTTAAAACATTTTTCGTCGGTAAATATAGTGGCACTCCAATCGAAGTTCAAATAAGTCTGTGCAAATCTTAAGCGTGCTTCTTTATTAAGTGTCGTCTATAATGTAATCCCATTGAATGTAATGCATTTCTTATCACTCTTGATCAATTAACACAGCAATTATTATATTATATGATAGTTATTTAGAAGAGAAAATAAGAAATTTTACAATGATGGCTTTGACACATTGACAATAGTTTTATCTGAATTAATAATAATGGCAGGTTGAACCAACAAGAAGGTTTTAGTTTATGAAACATTGACATCTTAAGAGATCTTGTTGACAAGATAAATTGTCAAACAGCTTCGAGCTGAATAATTTTGAACTTTATTAACGAACATTATACATCATTTTTCTGTAACTCGAGTCTATTCTGTAACAAAGATTCAAAAGGTAATATGTGCTCGCAATACGTTAAACGAATCAATTTGAAAATCGACGAACCTTTACATTCCGCGACTGTACTTCCACTTGGAAGATCATATTGACTATCACGGGCCCGAGTCGAGACTTTCTGTATAGCAGGATTACATCTTTGAAGAGATAAGATAAGATTAGGCAAAAAGCGTGAAGAAAGCTAGATTTTACAATGTCATCAAAGGTGACCTTACTTTATCCGGTCTGTACTCGGAGTTTTTCAAAAACAGATTGCGTGCGAGTCATTGGAGAATATACAATAATATGATAGAACAGGATACCAAAGCTTTCAACTGCCACACTGTGTCATCAGATGTAGTCGCTGTGTCAAAATCAGACAGCATCACAATTGTGTATTCGCGGAAGTTTAGTGTGGAGACGAATCATGACCAAGAAACAGCTACAGTGTTCTACCTATCACTCTCACTAACTATTCATATCTATATTTATTGTCCTTAGCATTGAACTATTGTCAATAATCAATATCCGAAGCATAAAATGTCATTATCACTTGGGTTACTCGTGTCACTTGCGTCGTCGGATAACTATGACCTATGTTATCAAAATTGTTAGTCACTTCATTTATTATATCAGTTCGTAAACAAATGAAAGTGTAATAAGTGGACACTGGTCAGTTCTTAACTGTTCATCATTTAGTCAATACTCCAACAACATGGCTGCTTATACGGGATTTTTATTGCTTGCATTCGCTGGGTGTGTCCTTGCGCAAGGAGGTATGTTATGCCCTGTATTATTTTTGATGTGACTTGTATTTATGCAAAATTATCTCCCGGTAATTAAATCCTTTAGCTACTGTAGCTTCATGTTTCGTTTTTGACTTATATCTACTTCGGTGATTTTTGTAGTGTTAAATCATTTTACCAATAAAAAAAACCAAATCGGTAAAGGCGTCTTTGACAAATAGAGGAACAACAGCTGGGTTTTTTAAGCACTCTTTTCAGAGAGACTCATTCTACCAGTACACTAGTTAGATAGACTAAGCCAATAACCCAAACTTCAGAAAAAGTACTAAATATTTTTATAATAAAATTCCTTTTTACAGGAAAGCTCTTTGACGCATGCAGCAAATCTGACATCAAATGCTTGAGTAAGGCCACTGAGGACTTTTTGGAAAAGTCCTCCAATGGCTTGCCAGACTTTCAAATCAAGGCTTTGGACCCCTTGATCATCCCCGAATTAGATATCGTCGTCGATGAAGACTCGGGGTTAGCCTTTGAATTCAAGAACATCCACATCGCTGGACTGAAGAACCTACAGATTTCTGACTTCAAGTAAGATTTTTTATCATAATTTAAATTGCTTGTGAAAGGGCTTATTTATTTAAGGTTTTCGGTACAGACAAATAGGTATCTGTATTGATAAGTGCGGGCAAAATAAACCCATGTTATCTAATGTGGTCGTATAAATATGTATATAGACACAGGACCGTACCTACTACCTGCATCGGGCCATACGGGTTAACATTTGCCTTCGTAGGATAACAAATAATAAACTATGCAATAAATAAATGGCGAATTATGAAAAGTAAAGATGAACCTTCTAGTCGGATGTGATTTGCGGTTCTATGTTAATTGGTAATTATGTAGAACAAATAAAAACACAAATCTTGCAACTGAATTTTAAACCGATTTTATTTAAGAGAACAAGTTGACATGTTGCAGTTACCTTAGTTTTTTTAGACAATTATGATTTAATATTGTAGCCAGAATCGTCATCGAGGAGAGAACTCTCGAACGGTCAGGAGAGAAGTCCGTGCTCTTTGCACGGATTCAAAACTTCAATTTTGAGGAAGAATTCTGGATATTTTAAAACTAATTAGAAACTATAAATACATAATAAGGAAAACATTCATCAAGTGCTAGAGACTTAATTACATAATGATTGACCTATGCCACGCATTAGCTTATCAATGTAACGTTATCTAACTAAAATGCAAATAAAGCTGCGTACTGCGAATTCGAATATTTTTTTTCATAGGTGCCATCAAAAAAATTTGGTACTTTTAATTAAGTACGGGAAGATGTTAAAATGATTACTATTAATCTTCTGAATCCCTGGACGAAAACAATCTAACATTTTATCAGTAAATCAATAATTTTGGAAATGCAACGGTTTCATCATCATCATCATCAGCCTATATCGTTCCCACTGCTGGGACACAGACCTCCTCTCTAAGAGAGGGAGTGGGCCATAATCCACCACGCGGGCCCAGTGTGGGTTGGTAGATGTCACATGTCTTCGATTTTTTGGTTCTAGGACATGCCGGTTTCCTCACGATGTTTTCCTTCACCGTTTTGAGAGCAGTGGTGATGAAATAAATTACACAAAGTAATGCGCCAAGCTGGGTTCGAACCCACGACCTACAACTCGTAAGTCGGGACCTATACCACTGGGCCACCACTGCTCATCTTCTAATTGCAACGGTTTACATAGGTCATAATATATCGAGATTAAGGGAGGAGAGTCTTCTAAAAATTAAAGAATAGCCGGTATTGTATTTGATGAAGTCAAGCCTCCCTGGTGAATTTAAGACTTTGGCGTATTACGCAAGTGGCAAACAAAATATGGTGATAGATACTCCTTCAGGATGCTACTGCCTGGTGACTAGCTCGCATAAGTCCGGCGTTAAACCCATTTCGCCCACGGATTCGAGATGGCCAGTTCTTCTTAAAGTATCATTGCGGCAACAGCTGGGGTACCCAGGGTATAAACACATTTCACGGAATCCATTGTAGCTTTAATCGTCGGTACTCGGAGGACGTAAATAGGTGGCAGCGGTATCAAGTTATAGCTCCATATAAGCTACGGTGACCGCTTTCCACCCTTATGGTATAAAAAAATCACTTCAAAAATGAAATTCAAAATATTCTTCTTCTTAAACTTTCAGTTACTAGCCATTGTTCTATGTAAGTTACTTTTCTGTATCACCAGTCAATCCTTTTCGGGGGAAAGATTTTGCATAATGCACCGCCTGGCAACACTTGACTCCATAAGTTATCTGCTCAGCCTTTTCCTTTATCGTATCCTTAGGACTAACGACTTTATTTTGTGCGAAGAGTTATGCAAAAATAAAGATTAAACTGGTTTTAATGAATTTACATTTGTTTTATAAGAGACACCATTTATCGAGATAAAAAGTCTTTTTGGTCTGAATTACTAAAAAACTAAAGTTTCTAAAGTTATCTTATTACGGTCTTGAAATTTTGGGACAAGATAATCAATGCAAAGTGTCTTCGGTATGTTGGGTCTTCGTATAGGTCCCGTTATTCATGTTTATTATTTTTTTGAGAATCCAAAGTTTTTGGAAATTTGTTACAATATCGCCTGCTGTAGCGCTTACACGCGTAAATCTATTTGAATGAGTTTTTTTTTTTTATAAGAAAACAGATTTTCTAGCGGTGGTGCTTATTATGTTATACGTTGGTGTTTCTTAAAATGTTCAAATGAATTGATTAACTTAGTACGGCAACGGCACCCATCCAACTAAATTGCTATCGCAAAACCAAAATTTAAATTTTCCATGACACAAAATTTATATCTTTATTTTTAAAAAAATCACAGCTTTATCATCAAGTTCATAAATCAACAAAACGCAAACTTTATCAAAGAAAAATAAGAACCAAAATTGCAGCATTAAATCAACATAATTGATAGCACTAATTGCCAGTTTCGACCCTCGTTATCACATTGATAAAATTTTATATATAACTAGCTGTTCTCCCTGGGTTCACCTCCGCTACTTGGCTCCCATTTGTTATATAGTGATGCTTTAAAGCCTATAGCCTTCCTAGATAAATGGACTATCCAATACAAAAAGATTTTCTCAATCCGGACCAGCTGGGAGAGAGCTGAGATTAGCACGTTTAACCAAACAGACTTTTCAGCTTTATAATATTAAGTATGGATTTATTTGCAGAATGGACACAGACAAGAAGTCCGTAGTATTAAAAACGAAAGCTGTTCTGCACATCGGTGGTGATCTTAGGATTAAGTTTACTAAGAAGAACAAAGAGTTCCTTGGAGCTTACACAGCATCTTTGAGTAAGTAACTTTTTATACAAATAGTTCTGTGTTACCGAACGAATACAACCAAGTTTTTGTAAACAGACTTCTTCTGTTTAAGCTCACTCCGTTGTGGACTTTGTCTCCGTCACCTTTGATCTAGACTAGAGTTAAGAGCAGCTCAAATAAATAAATGTTGTCATCGGTGCTCATTTGCGAAATGTTATCATCGACATGGAGCTTGATAACGAATGATGTAGCTTTTTTTCCTAGCCTCTTCCTTTTTTGATCAAAGACCTCGATCCATTTCTTATGAACCTCTTTAAAATTTAGCTCTATAGTCTCTATGCTCCCACAATCCCTTCTATGGCCTCCAGAGATACGCCTAACAGTTTCAAGACAAGTTCTGTGCTATCCTGGCGGTCATTTTTTCTGGTGACGTCTACTGAACATTGCGCATTATGATACTATTATTTATGTAAGTTTTTGCATATGGAAAACTTAAACTTACATGAAACAAGACGGATCAGTCAAATTGTGAATTACGCGCGGATTATTTCAATACTATCCCTATACTTGACAACTGCCTCCTATTTCTTGTTTCAAACCTCTTTATTTTGGGCATACTCGGCTATAAATATCCTCCATCAGGCATGAGTGACGATCTTTGCCACCAGAGACGTAACAAAGATAATCACACAGACGCTTGTTTAGGCCATTACAAAAATAAAAAGATTTCAGCCTTCCTGTTTTAACTCATTCATCAATATCAGCATACGTTATCAAGGTATCCAACATGTAACTGCTTCTGCGAATTCTGCAGAACTACAAATTTCAATGAAGGGTTCCAATACTAAATAATATTCTATAATATCGTTTTTCTTATCACCTTAAAGTTACTGATCAACTTTTATTTCTTCACCAGCTTCTTTCGGAAGCTCAGAATACGGGTACAGTCTGGTGAAGAGGGATGATGAAGAATACTTCGAAGTTGGCCCAGAAACAACTACATGCGAAATCATTGATGAACCAGTCGTCAACATTAATGAGGTTCTACAAAACGCTTTGGACAATGGTAAGTAAAATATTAATATTATTTACAATATTTTTTATCGGAGTAACGGGTATGGAATGATAATTTATGGAGTAGAAGATGAAGGCCAAAAATGCATGGATATTGTGAAGAATCGTCCGACAGGGAAGAAAGGAAAAAGAAAACGCGTTGCGCCGACCCCAAGTAAAATGAGTAAGAGCAGGAATAATGATTACAATTTCATCATCATCATCATCTCAGCCATAGGGACGTCCTATGGCTGAGATGATGATGATGCTATAGGCCTCCCCTTTTGATCTCCACATGTATCGGTTGGAAGCGACCTGCATCCAGCGTCTTCCGGCGACCTTCATAAGGTCGTCTGTCCACCTTGTTGGTGGACGTCCTACGCTGCGCTTGCTAGTCCGTGGTCTCGACTCTAGCACTTTTCGATCCCATCGGCCATCATTCTGCTCTGCGAGCCTGCCCATTGCCACAATTTGTATAAATGTTATTCCAGACAATAAATCTATTTCTGTACCCTTTCAACCAGATTCATTCAGCTGTGCCCAAACATGGCAATTCCTTTTTTTGGCTAAAGTATGGGATTTCAAAGATTTGTGCATCAACAGAATCCAAAATGCATTAAACAGAAACTGGTGAACTTTGAAATTGATTGTTTTTGGAGATGTGTTCCTACACCAGGATACTTTTGATTTTCAGCTGTTTATGTGTATTAAGGAATCCTTATTGTAATACGAGTATCTAGGTGATATGTCTAGACTAATCAACGTCTTCATCGCCAAACTTTGAAAAATTCTAATTTATATCTTGCCTGGTTTGCCAACAGACTCAGACGCAAGGGCCATGAAACCAGATTACGAGGCCAACAAGGTTTCTCTCAGGAAAAGGACTCTTTGCAAGATCGTGGAAGCAGCCTACGTCACCGTCATTCACAACATTAGAGCTGCGGCAAAAGCCTTACCCAAAAGGGCATTCTTCAATGACATATAAATTAAAAATATAAGTACACAATAAAATACTGTGATTGCATTTCATTTTTGGCTTCTGTGTTCCCCGATCATTTTAATTCTAACTGAATTTATATGCAAAAGTTTTATTTACATCTCAGTTACGCTTTCCTCAATCCCAATCAGGTCAGTGATGTCATTTCAGCACGCTTACCTAAAAGTAACCTACCTCGTACTTTGGTAGGTTACTTTTAGGCAAGCGTGCTTTACCGTCGACGACATTATCGCTTAGAATCGGGCAAGGTAGTAGTAAAACGTGAGCTTAGCGTTAAAAAACAGTTTAACGAAGGCCCACTAAGAAGTTCAACAGTCGCACTTGCGATGCGAATACGAAACCAACGGGGCAGTTTTTATTATAATGTTACTATTAAAAGTGAAACAAAGTCCACCAGAGCTGTCTTGTTTAAAACATAACCACTTACTTACGAAAATGCAAAATCAGTAAAAATCTGAACAGATGCCCATGTAAATATTTACTTCCATGAAAATTGTTTGCTGCTGGGCTTGCATTTAACAAGACTCTATTAACAGATTAAAAGATTTCATTTCGTAAAAAGCATTCATTGCAAAAATACATTTACCGAAGATGAAACATTTTCTATTTTTCGCAATTTACGAGTACGTTTTTTTTTTCTTTGCATTCATTGATATAACCGGTTTCAATATTTCCCTATTAAAAGTTAATAGGCAACATTGCAATCAAAGGCACGATACTCTATTGATGCGTGGGGAGTTTTTCCACTAAAGGCTTTACGATCTGAAAGGAGAAAGGTCAACTTTGAGACGGACCCATATTTTTTATTCCTCATATATATTATACAAGCGGCCCGTCCCGGTTTCGCACGGATGGAGGACCCGATCTAAAACCCGGTCTCGATGGTTACAAACACAACAAAAAAATAATTATCCGAATCGGTCAAGCCGTTTTCATGTTTTGTCGTGACAACGGAAAACGGGTTTCATTTATATATATATAGATTAAAAAAATAACTCAACGGCCTGTCATACATCAGAAGTCAGTGCTGAACAAACAGGAATATGGGCCTTTACTTATATTGAAAAAGCTAAGAATAGTTTAGAATAAATTCTTGAAACCTAGGTTGAACCTCGAAACAAGCAGGTTGGCAGCACCTGGATAAGGGTAGCTAGGGTTTTATGAATTAAAGAAAAAAGAGAATTGGAAAGGCTAATGTCAAACAGTGTTGTAAAAGGTCGGACATCCTGTATCTAGGTACTAAAAGTGTAGCTTTTTCCCAACAACCTTTTTTGAAATTTGAGGTCAGCATCCTCCCAGACCAGATGCAGCCAAAATATCGGTACGTATTTTAAAAAGAGCGTCTGTGAGTTGTGGAGGTCAGCTAGGTATCTACCTACACAACTCAGTAACTGGGTAGATAACACTATATCCCTTGGTATGACTCGTTGTCAAACTTTCAAGCTTCTAGCTAACAGTAACGAATATCACAGATTGTCAAATGAGCCGGCACAAACATTTTTACGTGCTTCCGAGGAAAGAAACTCGCTATTTTAAATGGTCAGCCATCCACAGACCGATCATGCAGTGTATTTTTTTTTTTTTTTTTTTTTTATTAAACTTTATGCACAGCGTTGTACAAAGGCGGACTTTTATTATTTATATATATTATTTTAGTCATAATGCTTTAAATATATTTCGTCAGCCTTAAAAGCAAGAGCGAATGATGCTCGTTTCTTAGTAGACTTATTCGAGGATTTCTGATGATAAGCCTGCTGTCACCATAAATATTGTACCTACCTGTAGTGTCGTCAAAGTCTCTGTCCAACAATACAAGGGGTAGATTGTAAAATTCCATTAATTATTAGGTATCTACTAATTGTTTTTGAGCAATTGTTGTCAATGTAAGTTTAAAACAAACATTAGATATGGAACAAATATGAAGAGGAATAAATAAATAAGTAAATAATTACAATTTCTCTAAACTTGAAATGAGTACAATAGATTTATTTGTTCCACATTAGGAACAAACATCTTGTTCTATCACTGCCATATAAAATAACGTTGATGTCTCTTTTTTAAATTTAAATTAGATACTTACATTTTGGTGTAGGTACCTTTGAAGAATTGATATTAATTAGTAGCAGAGCAGCAGAGCTGAGCAGCAGTCATTTATAATACAGGCCCTATTTTCAGGGCGGCGAGTAAAGGGCAACTCGCCGCCCGACCATGGACCATGCCCGTGTCGACGGCGCGTCGTGTTCCACGCTCGCCTCAAAGAGCTGTCAGCAGAATGACGGGGCCCCCTCTCAGAGGGCTAAAGCCTGCCGGGGTCGCGGGACTCATACCATCACCGTGACGCCGAACATAAAGGGCTATTGAAGGACACCGTAGATTTTTAGTCAGTACAAGTTTGACAGTCCCTCCCGCCCTGCCCGGGGTGGGAGGCCTCATTTGATGATTTTACCACGATAAAAAAGGCCCTATTTTCAAGTAAAAGATTCCAGTTTAATAGTATTAAAACTTCTATTTATTTTTTATACACTTCTGGACACATCTATTGGCCCACCTTAGAGTTTACGTTTCGATGGCCCCTACCGAAATATAATTGCTAGATTGAGCAAAAACTGTTGATGCAGTTTTAAACCTGATACATTTTACCATCTTTTTCGATCGTATTGTTTTAAATTTGAATTCAGAATACCATACGACATGGAGCTACGCCTAACAAGTCGGATATGCGCCTTGTTAAAGGCAATTGATTTTTGAATAAAAAACATGTTTTATCAAATAAAGGTTTAATTTAATAACGCGTGTTGCCTCCATGGGCATCTACCACAGCTCTCATACGATTAGGCATAGACTTTATCAACCGCTCTATGAAATTTTGAGGGATCATCTCCCATTCCTCTTCTATGGTAGTTTTCAAGTCCTGCATCGTCTGGGCAACTGGCTGACGAGCCCTAACACGTCTTTTTAGCTCGTCCCACATGTGCTCAATGGGGTTCATGTCTGGGCTTCTGGCTGGCCAGTCCATAACTGTGATGTTCACATCCCAAAGATATTCCCTGACTATGCCGGCCGCATGGGCTCTTGCATTATCATGCATAAAAAGGAAATTTGGGCCCACATAGTCCGCGTATGGTATCACGTGAGGTTCTAAGCACTCACGAATGTACCTTTCAGCATTTAATGTTGGCAGCCGTGGTCCTGTAACAACCTCAAGTTGAGTTTTGCCGCTCGCGGATATACCGCCCCAGACAGTCCATGAGCCACCGCCATAAGCAGACCTCTCTTGAAAGCAGCATTGTGCGAAACGCTCTCCCTTACGTCGGTAGACCTTCTGCCTTCCATCATTGCCATGTAACACAATTTTAGACTCATCAGAAAAGAGTACACGGCTCCAATCTTGCTGTGTCCAATTTAAATGACTGTGTGCGAAATGAAGGCGCGCTGTTCGGTGGGCTCGCGTTAGTTTGGGCCCATTGGCTGGCTTGTGTGGTACCATATCGCGTTCTTTTAACCTTCTCCGAACAGTTCGAGCGCTCACGGATACTCCGTGGAAGTCGCGAAGTTGGTTTTGTATCTCAATGGAGGTAAGGTGACGATTTCTCAAGCTGGTCGTCACGATGAATCGATGCTGCCTTTCAGTTGTGACCCGAGATTGTGGCCTTCCTTGGCGACGAACAAAACCGCCAGTCTCTAGGTACCTCCGATAAACATTTCGGACCGCAGATCGACTTAAATTAAGTTGAGCACTCATGTTTCTTTGGCTGTGTCCGGTCTGAATAAGTGCCACAGCTTGGGCGGCGACTTCAGGTGAAGTATCCATAGATTATTGATAGAACCTCACCTTAATGTTAAGAATAAGTAATGTTTGTTGCAAAACCAAAGATATCAATCACTTTTACAAGAATTAAATCCAAGTAAACCAATAAAACCAAATTTTCTTAGTATTCGATTGTTTGATATCAACAAACAGGCTCGAAATTGTCTTTTGTTTCTTTAAATTCCGTGTTCGAAATTCAAAAAAAGACTATTGAATTAAATTGTGAATGTGCCAGGTTCAAAACTGTATATAAACTTTTTGCTCGACCTAATATAAAATTTTAGCTAGGACCAATCGAAACTGAAAATACAAGGTGGGCCAATAGATGTGTCCAGAAGTGTATTACTTCCAAAACCGATATTCACGACTCACTCTTATACACATACCTAGGTATGTTGCCTACTTATCATGGAATCTTCGATTCGCACATCAATAAATATACTTTATATGAATCACCTACTAACACTAAAAAATATAACAATCCCCACATTTCATACGAATAATCCAATACCGTTTGATTAATTACGGTCAAGGAAAATAATTGACGAAAAAATAACACAATAATTATTACTCCTGCACCTTATTCCAAATAATACCAGGTTAAGTACGTCCACTAAACGTTACCAATATGTGTAAACATCCCTCAGTTTAGCGGTAAACAAGTCTACACAGCTTCCTGTGTTTCATAACACGCCAACCTCCCCTCAGGGCAAGAGGCAATTAGTAACAGATCCCTCATTACATAAAGATAAATGATCAATCGTGAAGGACTAAGTATTCTGGAAGCTTCCGGCGGCCGCTTACATAAGCATAATCAGCCTAACATATTTATTTGATGTATAATGCTCTCATTAGTTTCGGAGATAATCTCTTCATACAAAAAACCGCCATTCTATTATCGCAACATTTTGTCATTGTAGGGGAGTTCACCCATGAAACCCAAATGGTTGCAAGCACCCAGATATCAGAGGGTTTTCTTCCGAGAACGATCAGGCTGTAGAAAAACTCCCTTCCTAGGTTTTCCCAATGAGCTACAACGCAGGAATCTTCAAAAAGGGCGTAAAAAAGTTTCTGCACGTGTCCATAGGCTACGGTGACCAAAAGCGAGAGGGTTCTTGTTTTTACTGCTTGCACCATAAGATGTTAAATGGAACTTTATTTCTCACCTTTATAAAAAGTACTTTTTCATCCCCCCATCTCGGAAAGGGTACTTTTGCTCTTCGATATCTGACCGTAAAAGCCGTTTTTATCCTCAAGTGAGTAAAAGCCGTTTTTAACCTCTAGTGAATAAAGTAAATTTGAATTTAGAACATCGTATGAACAAAAGAGTAGCAGCAGTAATGGCGGCCGGTGACCGCAACAGCTGATCGTTTGCTGTGATGCCCACTTGACAGACACTTCAAAGGTTGTCGAGGAAACAAATTCTATTTTTAAAATTTGATGTGGTACACAGGTGGGAAAGCAGAGTACGCTCCTCGGGTGTAAGGTTGCGTTGCCTTGGGCTTACTTGGATCCCTCGCTTCACTAAGGATTTATAACTTTATTCCCTCGTTTCTTTCGGGTGTTAACACTTGAACCTTCTCGCTGCGCTACGGATGGAGGTTCACCCCCAGAATACTTAGTATCGCTTCGGAATTCAATACGCCTCCCTTGGAGCGTAATCTACAATTATTTTGTAAAAATCTCAGACCCGAAACATTCTTGGCTCAGTACTTTGTTTTACCTTTTTTATTTGCTTTGTGCGGTTTTCCTTTCACGTCTTATTGTTATGTTATGACAAACTAAGATAAAAATAAGTAACTTAATAATTATATTATTTGTTTTAATTTAAAAATTATTCTGTTCTATAATAATGTCTTAGTTAATACCTAAACTGAAATAAAAGCCTATCTTGTGTTTGTACAATGTACATCTGTTTTTATTTGTTTTTGCATTTAGTCATTTCCTCGCTGAGGTGGGATGAAAAGTTACGTGTTGCACTCGAGTGCAAAGATTTTTCACCTTGTGCTCTTTTGATTCCCTCGCTATCGCTCATGATTCTAATTTTGAATCACTCGTTGCACTCGTGATTCAATTTTAGAATCATTCGCTTGCTCGGTCATCAAACATGAGCACGCGGTTAAAAATCAACTTTGCACTCTTGTATAACAAATAACTATTTACAGGCTTCATAAAATTTTGTGAAAATACGATCTAAACGGTGCGCTATAAAGCCAAAGCCGACCGGATAAGCAAGCTGAAGTGGCAATGGGCAGGCCATATTGCTCGCAGAGCAGATGGCCGATGGGGTCGAAAAGTGCTAGAGTGGAGACCACGGACTAGCAAGCGCAGCGTAGGACGTCCACCAACAAGGTGAACGCACCAAGACGCTGGAGGCAAGTCGCTGCAACCGGTATATGTGGAGATCTAAAGGGGAGGCCTATGATCAGCAGTGGACGTCCTATGGCTGAGATGATAATGATGATGTAATATTGTTTGTATACTTACAATAAAGTATATTCTATTCTAATCTTACCCCTGCAGAGACACTCGTCTTGTGATACGACGTAATCCTCCGGTTTGAAATCTTGGACAGGCAATTTTATCATTCATAAACATAGCAGACAATTCAGAGACCAAGCAATAATCTCGACGTCTCGAAAATTGTTTCGTGTTTAATTTGAAATTCGGTTCAAAAGAGATATTTGATCTCTTCAATCCTTTCTTATATATAAGATAGGATATTGATAATTACAAGATGTCTCTAAATGTCTGTCCGTTAAGCGTCCTTGAAGGACAATTGTGCTATTGGGTTTTACTGTTAGAAATTCTTCAGTAAGACGTCGTGTTGAAAAGTTGACGATATTATATTCCTGTGACTCGGAAAACACGATAAGCCATTGGTCCTGTGCCTGATCTCTTCCTGGTCGTCTCCCACGTGTGGCACTATGCGAGTAAAGGAACAAAGAGTGCACGTGCCTGAGCACACACTAGTATACTATATACATTTATAGAGGACCAAAGCCTGCCGGGATTGCAAGACAGGAATCCTGGAAGGACTGGATTTGAGTCAGTATGAGTCTGAGAGTCCCTCTCGTCTCACCCTGTGTGGGAAAACTCAATTGATGATTTTACTAAGATAAAAAAGAAAAAGGACTATGCGTATGACAAGGTAAACCAAGCCAAGGACACAGCTAGTATCTATAAAAGAGAGCACATTCATTTTGAGATAAGGTGTACCTTTCTAGTATGATGACTAGGTAAATATATTTGGGACCTTACTGCCTTCGATATAGATCGCGTGATAAAACCTTGTGCTATCAAAGAGTGCCTATAAATATGGAGAAGAATGGGGACGTTATTTATAAACTTACGTAAAAATATTGTATGAGATTTTCAGTCTAGGGCACGCTATTTTCTTCAGTCTATTCATATTGTTACTGATTAGGTACCTAGACAAGTGATTTTCATCACTCAGCGATAACCAATATGAGGCCAGTTTTTGTAAAACCTGTTAAAAGACTTTTTATAATAAATAACCCGAAAGCCTTGAAAGCGATTGTGCTTTTCTAACCAGACCTGATTAATTCTATAGAAAATGGCCTATTCTGAACAACTTTTGTCTTTCAGTGAAACACTGATTGCAGCAAGATAAGCGGATCCCACGTTGCGTCGTACCATAACCAAGAAATGAAAATAACTTGACATTAATCAAACTAACAACTTCATCTCTTCTTTTATTCCTTTATCTGCCTTAATAGAACAGTTTCCGTAAAAAATGGTACGAAAAAAAGCTTATAGATAATGCCGTATTTATCGTTTAAATTTTATTTCTCCGGCGTTCGTGAGCCCCATTACATTACAGTATGGCCCTCCCGCTGTCTCAGGTAACTGTACCGATAAACAAAGGAATCTTTTACTTTGATTAATGTTCGGTAAATATTAGAAAACACCATTTTCCTCAGTCAGCTGGATGTCAGGTGAAATTGTTCTTTGCTGTCTACGTAATAAGGAAAATGTGCTGAGGTAAGGAAGCTGATGGCTTAATATAAAAGATTATACTTTGGTAGAATAAAAGTGTGACTTGAAAAACGTGCTTCTAGTCTGTCATAGAAACTAGATACTACCTAAAACTTCGAACTAATTAATATTTGATAATTATATTAGCGAATCGAACTCACTATCAATTCAAACTATTGCAGTCCAATATCAGACACAATTATGTTTTACCATCCAGCAATCCAATCAATGATCAATCCAGCAATTTTAGTCTTAGGGCTGCTATGCTGATACTATTCTATAAAAAAGCAGCCTGCCCCAATACATTTTCACCTTTATGATAGGTAAAACAAGTTGAAAATCCTCTAAAGACAGGTTGCGGTTTCGACGCCGCGTCTGCCCCATGTAGAGAATACCTACGTAGTATTGCTATACCTTCCGCATCCAGTTCATCCAGCCACCTTTTAAAAGGTCAGGAATTGTCACTAGTTGGGTATCTTGGCCTCAGTTTGTGTTTAATATTTCCGCACAATGGACGATCAGCTTAAAACTGGTTCGGTTTTGCATGCTATCTAGCATGTACGAAGCTGAGGGCTTGACTCTACTACATTTGTT
The DNA here is from genome assembly GCA_028554685.1 of Agrotis ipsilon. Lineage (NCBI taxonomy): Eukaryota > Metazoa > Arthropoda > Insecta > Lepidoptera > Noctuidae > Agrotis > Agrotis ipsilon. The sequence continues at coordinate 9,901,201 of CM052967.1, forward strand.
TATCAACGTACTATATTTTTATAGTACAGCTGTTGTGTGTGTCGATATCCACCAGTAAAAAGACAAAAATAAGTTAGTTACTGATATGCCTCATTAATTCAACCTTGTATGAAAAATAAAAACGAAACTTGTTTAATTTTACGCGAGATCTTTCAACATACAATCTGTGTTAACTTAACATGTTCTAGTCGTTCTAGTTTTGTGGGATGTCCGTGTGGAAGCAAAAAATCTTGACACCACGTTATCGCCGCTTGTCTTCTGAGTCACACAACGCAATGTTTTCGGTACGAAGATTAATGGGGATTTTGCTTTAGATATTAGGATTCGAGCCTTGTTGGGTTAGCAGTTGGGTCCAAAATAAGCAGGTGAAAGGGGTTGGTAACAGAATGACTGTATCACAAATTGATCATGTTGCTCTTAGTCCAAATCTCAAATTGTCTCAATCTCTAAATACCTAAGTCGCAAAATAGAATAAAAACAGTTGTATTAATTGGTACCCCTACATTAATCTCTTTGGTTCTCCATTTCATACCCAGGCCGCTTTTAAATCCGTTCATGGTCTGAAATAAAATCACCCATGCGCCAATACAGGACTAGTATATTTATTTAAACTTTCACGTACAATTGTGGTACATAAGGCGGTCTTAATGCCGCAAGGCATTATCTACCAGCCAACCTTTGGGTCAAATGGAGAAGAAGCTGGAATAGGTGCAACCGTACAATACGAAACAATTAAAACTACTACATCTAACTATGGTTATTTATAAATAATATACTAATACATATAAAAATATATACCTATATTAAATAAATATTTGATAAATAAATTACACAGATATACTTAGATAATATTAAAATATATAATAAGTATAATGCAATACCAACCCATACCACTTACATTTTCAAGAAATATTTAATGCATCAGTCATTGTAATATTCCGTGTGTAAACCTACACAACTGTTTGGTCATTTCGCGATGCGATATACCTACTCATGCATGCATGCGAGATGTTATGCATTGCGAGATGTGGGCTACCAGAAACAGATTTTGAGATTGACATATTTTGAGAATTGGAGTTAGAGCGACGTGGTCAATCTGCGATTCAGTAATTCTGATACCAACCGCAACCCGGTGAACTAAGACTTCTGGAATATACACATTGGGCCAACGCATTGGGCCAGCGTATTGGGCCAGCGTGTACAGACCTACTTGGCGGTATGTTGGTAGTTGGTGGCAATACTGGCCGGCCAACCGAAACTTGTCGGTTTTTCGTGCACCAATCAAAGGATCTTGGCGTGCTTCGCAAGCAGTGTTCCCGCGTTGGCCCAATGTGTTAACAGCGCAATTTGGAATTCATTATTTTGGCCCAAAATGCTGGCCCAATACCTTGGCCCAATGTGTACAACGGCCTTAAAGTAAGGGTCATAGCAATTGAGAATGCACAGCACGTATTTCCTCTACAAATCCGAAGTATGTTCCGAAGGATTCACACAAAATGGCGTCGGGTTCTATCTATCAATAACTGTCAAAATACGTATATTCACAGCGGTTTCTAGCTGACACTCCGTTAGTGCAATCTGCAAAACCATACATCATGTGAAATCAGACGAGAGGATCTCGAAATTGAAACATTTTCTGTACGTGGTTTTGCACTCTCTAACACTCGAAGTGTTGCAAGCACTGATAATGAAAAGGAATAGAGTGATAAATTAAAGGTTTTTTTATTATATCCTATCCTTTGGACTGCCAATGAGCCTGTGCTGTTGTTATCCATAAACTCAGAGTACCGCAAGTATTTTTTTAGAGCGGTGGTGGCCCAGTGGTATCGGCCCTAACTTACGAGTTCTACGATTAATGGTTTCGAACCCAGACACGCGATGTACCTACTTTGTTTAATAATTATATTAATCACCTCTGGTGTCGGTCAAGGAAAACATCGTGAGAAAACCGTCATCGCCCGCGTGGTTCATTATGGCCCACTCCCTCTCACAGGGAGTTGGCCTTGCGTCCCAGCCGTGGGAATATTTTTTAAGCTGATGATGATACACATCGCAAATAGTGCTATCCGTAATGGCTCGACTGATGATCGTACCGAGACATCACACACGTCTTGTGTTACTAAAAACCTTCCCTACGAACCGTACTTCAGACAAAGAAACTTCATTAGAATCTGAGAGCTTCGTATACAAGCAATAATGCCGAGTTATACGCCCAAAATGACCGGTAAACACCGAACCAGGAACTCCAGTAAGCTAGGGGCTTGAAGATAGGCACTGGACAAAGCCACCTCAAAACACCAGATTCTTCAGTCGGCTTTATTGTTATACAATATAATTCCTGTACCGTATATTTTGGTACAGAAACTGTATGTAGAAGAGCTAAATTCAAATCCATACTGTTAAACGAGAAACGGTAACTGGAATCCCAACCCTACGCATCGTGGTACATCCTTAGTGGAGCAAGCAGAGACAAGTCAGGGGGACGTATGTCAGCGCGGTGTGATTTGACATGACCGGCAAATTCAAGTTCCAAGATGATAATTATATTTTATTGAATAAATGGTGGATTTAGTAATGGTGCAGTTTTCCATTCAACAATACTTCATCATATCATCATATCAGCCGTAAGACGTCCACTGCTGAACATAGGCCTCCCCTTTAGACTTCCAGTAGGACCGGTTGTAAGCGGCCTGCATCCAGCGTGATCCTGTGGCCTTCATAAGATCGTCTGCCCACCTAGCGGGTGGACGTCCTACGCTGCGCTACGCGCAACAATACTTAATAATGCAAAAGTATTTAGATGTGACAGTCTGTTTATTATTTTTTTGAATGAAGGAAAATACGTTTACCAAACTTGGAAAACAATTAACTAACTCAAGATAGGCACTGGTTAAACCCACCTCAAAACACTAGAATCTTCAGTCGGCTCTGTTGTTGTACAAAATAATTCCTGTACCTACCGAATTTTTTAGTACAGAAATTGTAGGAGAGCAAAATTCCATACTTAATAATGCAAAAGTATTTAGGTGGTGACAGTCTGTGTATTACTTTTTGAAAGTAAGCAAATACATTTACAAAAGTTGACACACAATATAAAAAACCTGTAGAGACGAGACGTATTGCAGCAGCCAGCCGCTCAGGCACTGAACTGAAAGTTGTGAGTAAAATAATTTAGGAAATTATATTTCTTACTTCCCTGAACCTTCTATATTTTATACTTAAATCATACCTTGATAGGGCCCGGTCAAACCCGGTTCTACAGAGTTTTTAAAATCGGGAACATGCCTGTCCGAAATAAACGAATGTTTTATATAAACCAAAATTAGCAGTCCAGGAAATTCAATTTAGCCCTCTTATATTTAATTTTAAATAGATATTCATAACGGGCCCTTTTTCATAGAAACGTTTCAAGTATTTACATCACGGAACTCTTTCAGGAAAATGTTTGAAGTATTCGTTTCATAAATATTAATTAACGTTTAATTTTCATACACAATACTTTCAAACCGAGTCTTGCTTACAAATGATAAATTAGGAATTAATTTGCAATTTTGCTTGCCAACCAATTACAAAATGTTTTGAAACTTCAAAGCACAGGAATAAACCGGTTTCTGAGTGTTTAGTGAAGCGGTTCGTAAAAAGAAACCGGTCTTTATAAATCCACAAACTTCAATAATCATCTTGGAAGTTTTGCAAGAATAATTCTAACAAGCTCGATTTCAGTACTGTAGAAGGCGCGGATAATCAAAGAAAAACTGAAGACATTTTTATTTCTTACTAAGACGGAAATTGGAATTATAATTTAATCAAACTCGAAAGAAAATTCTTGCCAGGTATTGCTTTGTTGGGGAAACAAAAATCTTGTGATATTCTTTTTTAGAAGGACTTGCAGAATAAACACAGAACCCTTTTCGGCAAATGCTTTTAGTGTTATGTGAGTTGTGTCCCTAAACAAAGATTGTCTGTGTACCTATACTGTAAACTGTAGTCAATTAGTTTAAAAGAAAAACAAGATGTCCGAAAACTTAAACAAAAATTGTTCCAGAGTTGATGTTTCTATTAGCCTAAGCTCTTAATTCAGTTATATTACTGAAGGGAAATGTATTTAATTTATTTTTATGTTTTTTTGCACGACAAGCAGATTGATCAATCTGCTTATTTCTCATATGTTATTTTCTTCAACATCCTCTATCAAAATGAAACCCTAATCCTAAGTACGTGTGTAGGAGGGAACTAACAACCATTTGTCACACACATTTTCCTTTACAAAAAGTTATCAATATGCCAAAGAACCGATTTTATATAGCATTATTTAACTGAGATATACTCATATATCTTCAGCAAGCCTACCACCAACTAATTCAAAACGATTAAATAGCAAGACATTTTAGTTTGAGTTCATAAACTGGAACGTTAAAAGTCGTACCCTGACGTCCAATACGCTCAGCGATAATTGGATTGATATAAGTGAATGAAAGATCGCAATTTGTAGCTGAAACGTTTTTAGTGAGAAAGAGACAAATCTAATATTAAATAGCGTTGTCTCTTTTTCACAAAAAAACGTTTCAAATTACTTTGACAGACTTGATTTCTCTGGATAGACTGGTAACGTCTAATGAATTCGGCATCATCGTTATTGAAGGGGTACAACTGACCGCGAAACTGGAACCTATTACGTTCAGAAACTCAATAAAAATAAATCATTATAGACTATTATAAAAAACAAATGCGGTTGAAAAAATGTATGTAGGATAGGTATTATAATTATAAAAGAAAGATTAAAGTAAAATTACGTTGGTTTTTGTAAAAAACCCTCTAAAAAACTTGATATTCATAAATAATTCACCAAACGTTTCAGTTTATTTTAAAGAAAAAGTAACTTTTATTGGATTGCTTATTTTGACATTATGAGCGTTTCAATTGAGCTGATAGAAGACGTCATGGTACCAAACCAGTACAAAATTGAATGAATGAAACCAAAACTTGCAACTCAGTTTGGCACACTCGCTGTCAGATAGCATGGCCTACTAGATTGAACGTTAAGCTGTTGTCATGGTACGAATTAGAAGAAAAGATCAGTTTAGGTCATAAAATAGATCGCGTTAAGAGCTTGTGGTAAGGCCCCAGTTTTATCAACGTCCAATGTTGTTACAAGTAATAAAGTAAAATAAAAGACAATTTGTTTTTTGTGTACCTAAGAAAAAACAAAGGGTTGTAATAATTCTTTTGTGTGTGATAAGCTGTGTTGAGTCAATGAACTTTGGCGAATCAGTAAGCGTATTTTGGTATAACGCAACTGGCAACCGCTTTTGATCGTACAATAATTTTGCGATCGTTACTATCAGAAAATTAATGGGGTTCCTCGTTTTGTCTTTGGACTTTAATTTAATACTGTAACAAATGAGTGCAATATTGATGATTAAGGTCTACAGGCGCCTTTAGGTAGAGTGAACACCTGGTTTTAAATGCACAGTAGGTAATTGTATACCTAAATTATGAAGGTTTGGTGGGATGAAAATATACCTAAATATACCTAGAAGTAAATTTAATGAAATCACATTTTGCATAAAATAAATATAAAAAAACAACATCATTGCTTACAGGCGCAAAAGAAATTACCTCCTCATAAATACAAGATTCAGGTTTCAAATTAATTCCCACAAAACCTGTCTGGCGGACCCAGGCCGACAGGAAGTCTACAAAATGGGGAATACCCATAAGTTAATTTAATAAAGTAGCAAGTAAACATAATGTCAGTACAAAAGAAAAATTACAATAACAATCTGACAACCGGTTGCTCGCTTCATTTGCTCCGTAAGTCTCTTCCAATGTGTCTGAGTAATGAGGTGGATATATGTAAGAAAATGTTAACAATTTAGACTGCATCTCATAAAGTTTATTATCAAGAAACTGCTTTATTATTTCCTTAAACCTTTACAGGGTCTCACAAGAAATTAGAGTTGTGGCGATTATGACTTTGGCCGACTAGTTGGCTAAGCCGACCACTCTCGTCTGTATAGTTTAGAGGTTAAATCGAAAATGTCAGTGATGTTTAGTGTACAGGTAAGTCACTTACATTAGGTAAAACATAAAATTTACTAGATTACTAATATCCGTTGTAGGTACACATAAAAACAAAACTTTCTGTCAAAATTTTCATAACACTGTAATCTACAAACTACTCACGGGATTTAAATGCAATACATGCGGGCGAAACCACAGGCAACAGCAAGTATTTAAATGTCTTCATTCTACATGTTCCTAACAATTTTAAAATTTCGGAAAATTTTCTTTAAACCGGAATACCGGACGCATATCCATACTAATATATTATATAAGTTTCAGGTTATTGACCCTAAATCAATCTACCTACTCTGGGCTTTGATGATTACTTATAATTTCACAATAATCACCACAGCCATCTCGACTTTTTGCCGACTAGTCGGCTACCAATCGGCACGTCTCTACAAGCAATATACTGTTCGGAACACTTGTGAAGCAGACTTACTTAAAGTCGAGATTGAAATAGGGAGATGGAAAGCTACAAGCAATCTCCGTTCACTTAGTCTGGGAGATGCTGTTCAATAAATACTTGTAATAGTGAAAGATAGTGTAAAAGAATATAACTTTTGTTGACTTATCATATTGTAAGTTTGAATTTATCACTTGCTGGTGTCGACTAAGTATAACAAAGACATAGTCAAACGGAAATTGCATGACGAGCCAGGACTTGGAGGCACCTTTGTGGCCATAACGTGGGCGTGTTCTGGGATGTTCAGCAAAGGAAACAACGATTCACAGTATTGACATTGTAATGTCCTGACACAATAATCGCCACCGTCATTATTATCAGCCAGAAGACGTCCACTGCTGATCATAGGCCTCCCCCTTAGACCACCACGCCGAACGACAATTTGCCACTTGCATCCATCGATTGCCCGCGACCCTCACGGTCGTCGGTCCACCTAGTGGGAGGCCTGCCTACGCTGCGTCTTCCGGTCCATGGTCGCCACTCGAGAACTTTTCTTCCCCATCGGTGGTCAGTTCTACGAGCAATGATCACAAACAGTCATATAAAGGATGTTAAAGCGAAGGCACCGTTCTCTTCAGCGGTCCGTAGGCAAGTCTTCTACACCGTCTGGTGAAGCACGCTAGGCCAAAAGTAAACTATAGACGTTAGATATAAAGAGGAAATCTTTATATCTAACCAACGAACGCCAGTCTATGGAGTCCCACAAGGGTGCGTACTGGGATCTCTATTTTTTATAATGTACATTAATGACTTGCCTAGTGTGACTAAACACCCCATGACCCTATTTGCAGAAGACAGTACAGTGACCATAACAGGTAATAATAGGGACACGTATGAATTTGACATTAATGAATCCTTGACATCTATAATATCATGGCTTAATCAGAATAATCTTAAAGTAAACTTAGAAAAAACTACTATTATGCATTTCTATCAACGAATGCAGATTGATAACGCAATTGAAGCCCGGCACGATGGCTCAGTTCTAAAGAAAGTTGACAATGCCAAATTTCTCGGGATAATTGTTGACGCGAATCTCAATTGGAAAGCCCACATTGAACTCGTGAGTAAAAAGCTGAGCTCATCCGCGTATGCACTTTTCAAACTGGCATCAGAACTTTACCCGGACGCCCTGGTGACTGCTTATCATGGGTTGGTTGCATCAGTGTTGCGCTACGGTATAATTTTCTGGGGAAACTCGACAGACAAAGCAATTGCATTTAAAGCCCAAAAAAGATGTTTACGCGCTATGTTCAACATAAACTCGACAGAAAGCTGCAAACAAATATTTAAAAAATACAAATTATTAACTTTACCGTCATTGTACATTTTTGAAGTAGCCTCTTTCGTAAAAAATAACCCCCAACTATTTCCACGACTATCGGACACGTTTCCCCGCAACAGACGCGACAACAGCCAACTTTGCTCGCACTCAACAAAAACTGCTCTAATGTCGAAAAGCTTTTTTTGTATGGCACCTAAAATCTACAACAAAATACCCCAGTCTTACAAAGCGCTGACTACAAATTTATTTAAAAAAAGGATTCGGAATTTACTGACAGACAAATGTTACTATAATGTGAATGACTTCTTAATAGATACCATTTGACATATTTTACCCATGACATATTTTTATTAGCTTTTTGGAATTACTTTTGACATTAGTTTACCTTTGGACATAATTACTATTTCAACAATTTGTATCCTTGATTATTATTATTTTTTATTATGTAATTCACAGAAAATAAGCTGCCAATATTATTATTTAATGAACATGCCAGGTAAAAAATAGACAAACTTGTAATTTTATCTAGTAAATTGTAAAAAAATTTGTAAACCTCACCAGGTAAAACATGTACGGACAAACTTTATTAACAAGAACTTGCATGCTTAATTTGTGTGTAAACGCATGTTTTGAACAAATAAAAATATCTTTATCTTTATCTCTTTATAAAAAATCCTACATTTGTTGCCCCACACTAGGAATGTAACTTGACTTGAAGACCCCAAGGTTGTAGCAATAGTGAAACATAGCTTACAACAGGGATTTCCACTCCATAGCTTTGCAGACAATGAAAGTATTTTGAAAACGGTTAATAGGTTTCCATCAATGACATGGCAAAGATGATAGAGCTAGGCGAATTCAAATTGGACAGTTCCATTGCACACTGACCGACAGACTGGCAAATTATCTGATAGATTATTCCAAATCTGTTAATGAATAAATTACAGAATTCTGAGGTAACGAACATAAATAGAAACCAATAGAGAACATTTCGTTTGTAAAAAACACCTTGCATTTCCGTGGTCCTCAAATCCTTGACAAGCATTAATTCTGATGATTGCACTAGCAGATACGCGTAGTTTTAAAACCAGTTTTAGGACGATTTATAATATGTATTTTATTTTTAACACAAAAGAGTTCGGTTTTATTTATCATCCTTTTTTAACCTATTTGTTAATTTTAAAACCAGGTTAAGCTCCGCTGACATTAAAAAGAATGCAACAAAATTATAAAGGCGGTGTGAGGAAGTGTATCGACATTTTGTGGCTAGGAATGACTCAGTATTTTATTTTAGTTTATTGACTGACTTTTTTTTATTTTTTAGTTGATTGACTTATATGCACGGTATCATTAGTAAAATAAAAGACTTAAGATCACAAATTACATTATTATTACAGTTTAGTGGTGAATTGTCGGTTGCCGTGGCGATCTAAAGGAGAGGCCTTTATTCAGCGGTCGCCGACGTCTTTCGGCTGATGATGTTGATTACAAACCTTCGATGGCTTGCATAGAGCCCTACAGTCGTCTGTAACTGAAAAATCTTGCTTGGATTGACATGCCATCTCGGATACAGAAATACTGCTACTACTACTTATCGTAAAATAAATATCTAGATTATTCAGTCGTCTACGTCTGTGGCAGAATTAGGCAGAAGGAATCACAAACTGTACAGAATTAACTTTGTCCATTCGTAAAAGAATATTGATAAAATTAGTAAGTAACTAACTCTACTACGTACCTATGCTACGCGTTCCGGTTCATACACACAAATTGTCTAATACCAATAACTATAATATTATGTCTTTCGAATCATGATTGAATTAATTATATCATTACAAGCAGAGTCCAACTTGAATTAACTGTCAAATTCTAAATTAAAGCAAGCGAAGCCGTAGGTCAAAATTGTTGGAAACTTTATAATGGTGATACATAAAATATCAGCTTTGAAGAGGGTTAAATAGATATTAAATGTACACTGCAATAAAATTAAAGATAACAACCATAGGCTTTTAATCTTGCAACCCCACCTAGTAGAAAATACACAAAATGTTGCCAAAACTTAGCCCATTATTTATAGAGGACACGTATGCTATGCATAATAATGCATTTCATGAATGGAACGCTGCATATAATATGCTAATACGTCATCCTATATGTTCACTGATTCGTATCTCTTGATATAGCATCGTGTTTCGTGTTGCTATGGTCGTATTTTAACAGAACCTTTATTCCGTAACACACTTTCTATCATAAGGTTTTTGAAATAAATCAAATTATTTACTTACAGTCAGTCAGGCCAGTTACAGGCAGTTTTGAATTGTTATGGGCAAAAAATAAAAAATCGCTCTATATAATTATAGAGCTGCGTTTCTAGGCACGGCATGACATAATAACTGTGAAAGTGTCGTAGGTGCCCATTCCACCACAGATCGCTATGGAAAAGAACGAGAAACTCCATGGACGCTCTTTAGAATCGCCAAAATTATTTCAGAATCTTTGTTACAACATTTATCTTAAAAGACATTCCTAACAATCTAACAAGAAAGAATGTGCGCAAATGGCTTATCTCTATTATTTAGTTTTAAAACGGGATATTTACCATGTTTATTATTTGTTTTGAATTTCGATATTTCGGCACTGTTGCAAGCGCCATAATCACGGATGAACTGAAACTTTTAAAACTTATTACTTACTTAAAATAAACGATTTTTATTTCTTTTTTTATTTATAATGGCTTACCTCTGCTGAAATTGGCCGCATTGGCCGAAACCGATCAGGACGACTATTGTTATTAATATTAGCACGCTAAATAAAAAAAATCCAATGCCTTTACGTTGCTGATCTACAATGAAGATACAGATACACAAGACAATATGGATACTTCATGTGAATAAAAGCTCTAGACAGAATAAATTGTAGTCTAGATTTCAGAATGCAAATAGGTGCTTCGTCAAACAAACGAGCTTGCAAAATCTTTGTCCGGTGTAAGCTATGTAATATTAAAAATATTCAAACGGTTTTTGCGAGAAGTCTTTGGGGAAACGTAGTGATCTTCATAGATAACAATGTGAGTTTGTAAGCGTTTCTGTATTCGTATGGCAACGGATACAATTTAAAAGAGAAATTCAATATATTTCACCAACGATAGCTCCATCGAAATTTTTCATAGTTTAATTATAAGAATATAATATAAGAAAAAACTTATTTCAAAAAAAATTAACCAATAATAAAATAAAGCCACCGACTTCCGAAAGAAAAGTTATTTTGTAGGTTATTTTACCCTTTTTTCTGGTTATTTTTGAAGGCGGTTAATTTTTTTTTGAAAAAAGTTTTTTATTTTACTCTTTTTAGTTTAAATATTCAACCCAAATTCTTGGCAAATACATCATTTTCTTACATGTGCACTAGTATTTTGTAATCCGTAGCATCGGTATTAACATCGCCCATCTTGTGTACATAAAAGAAAGTTCCAATAAAATTCCCTATCTCAAAAAATGCTGAACAGAGTTCGATGAAACTTGCAGTATTCCCTAAGGTGAACAATCCCTAGTACAATAAAAAAACAATTTTGAAAATCGGTCCACAATTGGCGAAGTAATCGCGTAACAAACACGTAAAAAGTAAAAATCATCATGTCATCCAAGTAGGCAAAATTAATAAAAATGCTCACAAAATAAAAAGTACTGAACCAAATTTGATGAAATTTTTATGGGACCACACTGCAAGTATCTTGCATCGAACAAAAAAAGAATCACACTAATCGGACAAGAAACCTCGGAGTAATCGATGTACATACATTAAAAAAAAAAAAACATACCGACCGAATTGAGAACCTCCTCCTTTTTTTGAAGTCGGTTAAAAAATATAGTTCACCAATTTAAAGTCACTCAGCGATCTATGGAACGAGCTATGCTCGGAGTAACTTTGTTGGATAAAATCCGGAACGACGTAATTCGTCAGAGTACCAAAGTTGCCGACATAGCAGAAAGAATAAACTGAAGTGGCAGTGGGCTGGCCACATCTCTCGCAGGACAGGCAACCGCTGGGGAATACGTGTGCTTGAGTGGAGACCACGACTCGGCAAATGTAGTGTAGGACGCCCGACGGCCAGGTGGAGTGACGACCTACGAAAGGCGGCCGGCAGAGACTGGATGAGGAAAGCTCAAGACAGGGCTCAGTGGCGCACATTGGGAGAGGCCTATGTCCAGCAATGGACGAATACAGGCTGATGATGATGATGATGATGATAAAAAAAACAACAACAGCCCTTTACGTTCCGGAGTCAAGGTTATCTGAGTTACTATTCACTTTGATGCTTTATTTCCACATTAAGCCTCAATAAGCTGCGGGGTCAAGGTTATCTGAGGAAATTTCTTTGATGCTTTTTATATATTATATTTATAAGCCGCAATAAGCTCTTTACACGATTCCTCTAGCTAGACAAACAGAAAGATTTTATTTACGGTACTTATATTTTATGGTGGAAAAATACCCGGTAAATATTCACTGAACAAAGCATTCAGTTTTGTGTTCGTTTCCCAGGATTTTTCATAAAGGAATATCATTAAATTCGCATAGATCACTTATCAACCAGCCACAAACCTAATTAGCTGTAAAGGAGAAATAGTGAAATTCGACGGTTTTTTTTCTGGGTATTTCCTTCATGGAAAAAAGCTATGGTCCAACAATTTTATTGAGTTTTAAAGGAAATAAAATCGCTGTTCGATTCGTAGACAAGTTTAGAAGCATCATCGTAAAATTGAACTTCGTTTTTGTTTCAAGGACTCAACTGCTATAAAAATTGGAAGTTGTTGTCGTTAAACTTCCCGGGTTTTCGTTGTAGTAATTTTGAGCGGTTTTTTATTTATTTATTAGGTACACCAACACCTGTACATACCGAGCATTATCAAACAAAAAATATCATCACTTGACGAGCCTTTTCTCTACTATATTGGGGTCTGCTTCGATTCGAACCAGATGCAGCTGAATGTCAGTACAAAATAAAACAAAAGACCTATAAAATAAAAAATATCAGGTATATGCAGCATTTACCATTATACTCGTAGTGACAACAAACATTTTGTTGTTTGTTTCACAGCAATTGTGTTATGAGAAAAGTTAAAATAGCTGGAAATTAATAATCTATTTGCATTGCTATCATTAGATGGATCTTTATCTGAGTCTTGAAGATGTCCAATCAGAAGCAACCTTCAAAAAATCAAAGGAACGGGATTTGGATTGATCATCATCATCATCATCTTCCTGCCCTTATCCCATTTTACTTGGGGTCGGCGCAACACGTTTCTTTCTTCCATTCTCCCCTATCACAAGTCACCACCATGTATCCCTATCTATCGTGCCCCTTCCTTTCGTTTGGATGGGAATTTGCCAATGCAATTATGAAGGTAAATTATTTAGCAGACCATACAGATGCTAACTATTGTTGAAACTTAAAACAAAAATAATTCTCAGTTATTGCCATTTTTTTCTTTTTTATTGTCATGTTATCATATCTATGAGCCATTCATAGAATTTCTCTTTATGTCAATGTTTTATTTTTTTATGATATCAAAAACAGTCAATAGTGAGTCCTTTTCCAAGCTACCAAGATCATAAACACAAGGTAGGTATAGAGTGGAATCCACTTTAGTTCCTTACTGCAAGTCTGTGCCGCAAGTAATATTTAATTATACCAAAATGTTCATAAAACGTTTCTCACAGTACATTTTATTGACACAATCATGCTTGCCAAAAAACAATGTAAACGCAGCTTAAATTCGCTCCATCCGAATCCGGTTTTTTGTTTTTGAGAAAATAAACTCCGTATATATAACGTTGGTGGTTACGACGGACTTTTCTTCTCAGTTATTAGTGCAAGCAAGATGGTACTCAGTCGTGTGCACTTCGCCTTTTGTGTGATACTTGTGTCCCAAACTTTATTGTACTGTGTTGGTCAGTTTGTACATAAGAGCTATGATCCGAGTGAGTATTTCTTAGCATTTTTGTGGTATATTGTGCGGGACTTGTCTAAGAAGTTATTGCGGACTTACGTTCCTTTTTTTTTACTAGAGATGTACTATTAAGTACAACTTGGCAAATTAGAGTAGAAAACCGTAAGTCGCCACTGTACTCTCGCTACCAGCACTTTGAATGTTTTTTTTCCACTTTATACTTTACTTTTATGGCACAATAATAAATCTCACAAACCTGCATTCTTTGCTTACATCAAATATTAAAGATTTTAAAACGTTGCCAGCAGACAAAAAGATTAGTTCCGTTTCAAGAAGTTCTGGCCAAGCTGTATTCTGTGGTACAGAATATAATAGTTTCTTATTCTAGGATTTGGTAGTGCTACAATAAAAAGGTCTCCCAAGGGAACGTCAAATATATTATGACCATCGGGGATAAGCTTTCCATTAGTCAAAGAATTTTCGTAATCGGATCACTCGTTTCGATGATTACTGTCTACATCCGAACTTTATCATTTTTTGGATATACTGTAGAAAAGGACTTGAATTATAATTGTTGCTAGAACCAGGACGTCTAAAAAAGCTACTTATAGCGAAATAACAACAGCGATAGATTCGTCAAATAGACCAGGTAAAGTACACTAAATTGCTGCTAGAGTGGCCTTTTAGACCCCCAGTGCTACTTGGGAAGCTACCAGGGATACTTTTTTTTTTTTTATCGTGGTAAAATCATCAAATGAGACCTCCCACCCCGGGCAGGGCGAGAGGTACTGTCAGACTTGTACTGACTAAAATCCACGGTGTCCTTCAATAGCCCTTTATGTTCCGGGGTCACGGTGATGGTATAAGACCCGCGACCCCGGCAGGCTTTAACCCTCTGAGAGGGGGCCTCGTCATTATACCAGGGATACTTGGGAGATAGATGATGTTACAAGTCCCGCAGCGCAGGGGTGCTTCTATTTCCATGTGCAAGTTTTAAAGAAACCTAACCAAACCGAATCTCGGGGTGCCCAAGACTTGTCGGTGCCTTTGAAAAAAGATGTCGAGGTTCGGTTTGGTTAGGTTTCACACAGTTCCGGGCGTTTTTAGGAAAAATGTCCGTTATTATCACTCTTATTTCGCACACTATACTTTATAGAAATTCCACAAGATGGAACTTATAACTAGGATGAAACAATGGGCGGTCAATGTGATAAACAAACATCATGATTTTAATTGTTTGCTAGATCAATTGACTGTCCCCATTGGGTTTAGGCAAAGTCCTTTGAGTATCTTCATTAGTGTTTGCTTAATCTCTGTGGGGCTTAATACTGTTCACGTTGTTGGTTTCTACACCTGTTAATAGCATAAGTTACGATCTGTACCTTAAATAAATATGTATATTATGACAGGTTTTTTACAACACAGCGTCGCTCTAGGGATTTCTTTGAGGTATTCCACTTAGGGCACCCGCTGACAATGGCACCTGAGCTACTTGTACCTTATCTATTCGACATAAGGCTCCAGTCAAAATTTTTCACAGGTGCTAGGTGCCCTAAGTGGAATACCTCATTTCTTTGCACTCAGATACAAATACGTGTAGATCACACACACAACTTGTTCCGTGAGTAATCGAACACGAAACAAATGCATCGCAGCAATCAATTGCTCAGTGACTGACTGACGCATACGAGTTGAGAGCCATCGATGTAGCTAGGCGGGCGGAAGGAATTAATTTGTCATAAATATGACCTTTTTTGTCGTGCTAATATATCACTAATAAACAGTAAAATAAAAGACAAGTCATAAACAAACATGTTGCCAGCTCCGCCCGCTACAACTCGACAAGTCCCAAGGGAACATAAATCGGGATAAAAAGTCTGCTATAGGTATGTTAACGGAGTTTATAAAGTCCGTACCTTATTTTTTTTTTTAGGTGGTAAAGTCATCAAATGAGTCCTCCCTTCCTGGCTGGTGCGGAAGGGACTGTCAGACTCTTACTGACTAAAGTCCACCCGTGTTCCTTCGGATGCCCTTTACGTTCCGGGGCCAAGGTAACCTGGGTTATGAAAAACCCGCGGCCCCTGCAGGCATTTGGCGCGAAACACGACGCGCCACCCCACCGACCCGGGCTTGGTCCTTGGTCGGACGGCGAGCTACCCATTACTCACCGTCCGCAAGCCCGCTCCGTCACTGTGCCCTCTGCTTATCAGAGGGACACGCGTTGGAGCATCGTCACGACAGGCTATTCGCATACGGGCAAAGAGACCCCTTAGGCACACAGTGTCTAAGGAAGAGCTTTTGCCCGCATCCCAGGGTGCACCGACCCGTAAAACTGGTCTTCCCCCCGGACGTATCCGAGAGAGAACTCCAATCCACGGGCGCACGTGGACGTTACCTGTCTTAACACCCCAAAGTCCGTACCTTTAGTGAAAATAATATAACTCGACTTGTAGCAGTTTTGAGTTCTGTATGGAATCTTAAAGTTAGAATTTTACTTGTTTTTCCGTGAAAGAGTGACAAATATCCTCATAAGCTTTCACGTTTGTGATATACTAGCTAACTACTGTCAGCGGTGTTACCCGCTCGAATCGAAAATTGTCCCACAGGGAGATAAAATCGGGATAAAAACTATCCTATGTGTTAATCCAGGTTATAAATATTTGATTACCTGCCTAATTTCATCCAAATGAATTAATATAAAGTCAATAATGATTAGTGACTGAGGGTACCTTCCGTAACAATATAATTTGTCGTAAGCATCATCTGTCTTATTGGGCAACTCTCTATCCGACCATGGACTATGCCCGGGTCGACGGCGAGTTGTGTTCCACGCGTGGGGCTTTGGTTGGCTTCTCGGCTTTGGTCCTCAAAGGGCCAAAGCCGCGAGGCTCGGGGCTAGGGCTATTGAAGGACACTGTGGATTTTAGTAAATACAAGACTGACAGTCCCTCCTGCCTTGCCCTGGGTGGAGGACCCATTTGATGATTTTACCACGCTAAAAAATGCGTTCAGTAATTTTTACGTAAACGAGTAACAAACATCCATTCATTCAAACATTTTTTTAAACAACACGTTTTTAAAGTAGGAAATAGGATAGCAGGACTAATAAGAAGTAAGATAAGATTTTAAATATCGAAGCAACCATCGGTTTAATTTAATTTTAAAAGGGTACTAGACAAGGAATTAATATATTTCCCGTCTAGTAGGTTGTGTTCCCAATTTAATTTCAAAAATTCACAAGTTACAGAGCGTTCCATCTATCTTGACCCAAATACTGTAATGTTTGTCGCAGCTCGTTCCATTTATTTTATTTGTAACTGGTGTATCTTTTATAAGGAATTTATGCAAATATTAGCCATATAACTAAAAAAGAAACAAATAAAAAGGAATAAATTTGGTTCTCCCTCTTTTTATTACATATAAGCTGAAGGTCATTTTGTTTTACATAACTAAGTATAGGAATAAAGGGAGACAGATTAATGTCTAGAATAAATCCTTTACATATAATATTTGTAGTAAGCTTTATAAAAAAAGAATGAATAAAAAATCTGGCCTATTCTGTTAAGCCGTAGGGCAAAGACCCAAACCCTCCCTGAGTTCTTCCAGGATTTACGTATTAACTCTCACTGTACAGTGTACATATATAAGTCCCTTTAAGGAGGCAAATATAATTATACATATAAGTTAGCAATGTACACGATCATTAAAGAGAAAAAACAATTAATAATCTAAGCAATCTTTACTGTCAAAGCTTCCTAAAACAAAAAAAAGTTTTTCTTATCTTTTTTCTGTTTTCAAATTACGACGATACCCATCACGTGTAGTTTTGCCAGGTATTTCTCGTCTTGTAATGAATTTATGAAATAACCTTGACCTTGACGCTGGACTTATAATGACATTAAAAAGAGTGGAGAACTTAGGCTCAATTCACACGCGAGAGCGATTCAAATAACAACTTTATTTACCACACGAAAAGATGCATACTCGTATTTCGCCGTAGACGCGATGCAGCACAATCACCTTTTAAAAGCGACTCTAAATCTTACTTTATTTACTAGGCACACTAATTCGTATTTGTTGTCACATTTCCACTATCGCTGCGTCACGTCGCGTCGTGTCGGGCCTCAGGGTAAACTGACCCTTACTGAGATTATTATCTGAATTCAATTTAGCGTAACTAGAGGCAGTAGGACCCGGAAGAGAACGCTTTCTTTGAAAGGATGTCTCTCAATTGAAGTCATAATTTCATCTACATAACCCTTTTATTTTTATGATGAGTTTTCTTTTTTCCACCAAATAGCTCCGGGAGCATATTGAGCTACAATAAAGACCCATAGAAGCGTATAAGTTTTGAGTCGTCAAAAAAAATGAAAATCAGAAAATTAATGTCGATATCAGCGGGAGAAAATCCTTAAAATCAAAAAATGAAAAACACTTTGTAGATTACCTACTATCTTTTAAAATATAAGATATTCACTTTGATTATATATATAATGACATTATACATATAATCAAAGGATATTCACAGGTAGGCCGGTGGACCATTAGAAAGTTCTTTTATATACTTTAAGTCTTTTATTCTGTCTTTGAAAGAATAATCGTAAATCTTTATCGTCTTTTTCTTTGTCATAAAGCTCTTAGGAAGACTTAATATAAACTACTCTTACATTTCTTACCATTACAGCTTGAGTACTTTTTTTAACTTGGCAAAATCATCATCATAAGTACTCCCACCTAGGGCAGGGCGGGAGGGACTGTCAGACTAGCACTGACTAAAATCCACGATGTCCTCCAACAGCCCATTACGTTCCGGGGTCACGGTAATGAGATAAGTCCCATTACCGTGACCCCGGCTACCACAGCTTGAGGACTTACCGAAAATTATGCAATCTAATTGATTGCTCACTCTTTACATGTTCAAATTAATAAGTCTACAATAAGGAATAACTACGTACAATTAGCAAAAGTGTTAGGTATACAGCCAGCGAAAAAAAACAAGCTGCTGCACAATAATGCAGTTTCTTGCATCATTACTTAGTATTAAAGTGCCACAATTACCATAAACCTTCTATATTTATGTGTATCATAAATAAAAAATATAATCTTATAAAATATCAAGCAAAACCTACACAACGTCACTCAAAGTACCTACTTGAACTGCAAAAGAAAAAGTGCTTATGTAAAGAGAGATATTAATCTTTGCTAAGTACATACATACACCGTGACGGTGTCGGTAACCCTTTATGACCTGATTCAGTCAACTTGTATTACACAACACCATGCAGGCGATATTATATTTTTCTTTATTTATTATTTCTATTAATTATTAAAAAACTGGGTTAAGAAATTAGAAACTTTTTTTTCTACAACTTATAAGGCTGTCTGGAATTCAGGAAACTGCTAAAATTTTAAATGAACGAACTCAATGCAGCAGGTTTTAAGTAATATTGGCTTCCCAATGTTTAATACCTTAATTTTCATTTTTAAAAAAAAACCGTTAACACGCACAGAATTTATCTTTTATCGGGGACCATGCGTAATTACGAACATTTAAATTCAGATGAGTTGGAATAATTATTATACCAACGTGGGGTTGAGAAACAGGTTACCCGGCTCTGGAAGGCAAAGAGGAAAAGAAGAAACAGGGTGGCTTTTTTTTGTCGGTCCAAAGCGTCAGTTTAATGAATTTCCACCAAAAAAAACCCAGGCTCATAATCTAAACCTAAAATATTATTTGAAAACTAAAAAAAGTTTTAAAACCGTGTTGACTATATAGAGATCCAATATCACTTAAAGTCTGTCTCATAATCTCGTAGACTAAATTGACACATACAAATGTCAAATTTACAAATAATATTGCCAGCTGTTTTGTGCAGTGTTGTACCTACGATAACGGTTTGTTGAATCGTAACTTTTTATCTATAATAGACGAATTTAATTTTCATTCAAAGTTTTATATTTAAAATTCACGTACGTACACACGGCTGCACAACGCCATGCGTAATCCGACCATGTTTCTTTGCCTTTAAATTAAACAAAAAACATTATGGAGGATAAAAAAAGTATGGTTTTCAGAAGACCGTCGTGTGGGTGTCATCATTATAAAAATTGTAGGGCTAGATGATTACCACAACGAGATGACTTCTGATACCTATATACGAAAACTGGTTAAAAATATTTTTCCGAAATAAAAAGAAAACGCAGTACTTTTAATAGATAATGCTCCATATCACACCAGGAAACTGGATTCGTTACCTACTTCTAGTTGGCGAAAAGGGCAAATCCAAGGTTGGCTAAAATCAAAAAATATTTCGTATGACGAGACAATGTTAAAGCCCGAATTAAATGAAATTGCCCGAAAGCACAAAAAAGCCCATGAAAGAAATGTCGTCGACGAGATGGCTGCTGGTCACTATTTTGCGACTGCCCCCTTACCACTGCGAGCTAAACCCGATTAAAGTTGGTCTGGGCTCAAGTAAAGGGGCATGTCGCTAAAAATAATAAAACATTCAAAATGAATGAAGTACGAAGCCTTTTAGAAGAAGGACTTCGTCAAGTGATCCCGCAGCAGTGGAAAGACTGTATAGTCCATGTAATTAAAATTGAAGATGAAATGTGTCATCTGGGCCATATAACCGACGACATTACTGATAGGTTTATCTTAGAAGTAGGTGGCGATTCAGATGATTTAGAATATTCTTCAGACATGGAGTTATTATCTGAATCAGATTAACGCGAATACCTGTAATTAAGTTATGTAATTTAAAATAAATAATTTACACTATTAATTTTGTACTATTACGTTTTAAATAAGTACCTACACATTATTTTAGGATAAACACATTATTTCAGGTAACTTATTGTAAAAAAACGATACTTGATTTTATTAACGCTAAGTTTCGGTTGTGCCACATCACTATTTAAGAATTGCAATAAACTGACAACACTCGTAATGTCAGTTTAGTCTACGAGATTAAAAAACACACTTTAAATTGTTTGAACTTATACCTATTTAATTTGGTTTTAGTTTTTAAGTGTGAAAAGAAAACTTTTAAAGAACATTTCTTTTAATTATATCTAGGTAGGTACTCGTTGCTTGATATCAGTTGGAAACTTTTACAGAAAAAAATAACTTATAATAATCGGCCATCGGCCAAAATAAGCTGGCGAAGAAATTTTTGATTACAAAGTCATATCAAAATTCTTGAGGACGAGAAAATACTTTCACAATTCACATAAGTGAGATATTATAAAATGTAAAAGTACATAAGTAGAAAAAAAAAACAATTTTGATCAAATCTTCGGTGATATTGTATTTATTCATCTTTTAGTTTTCTTACAATTTATACTAATTTTACACGGGTGGTGCAATAATCATATAGCTAGGTACATTGATGTGACAGAAAAGGGCTCTTTGCTTCGGGTGGTTCAATTAATCAATCAATATGTAACACTACTCTATTCCATCAAAATATTGCAGGTTTGTTAAACAAGCAAGAACAATTAGAACTATGTCTTAATCATTTCCAAGAAAACGGGACCTCCATAGATATTATATGTCTCACCGAAACATTTATAAAATCAGGTGACGAACAAAACATTTATTTAAAAGACTATAATTTAGCAAATAATTTTTCAAGAAAAAATGTAAAACGCGGTGGGGTTTGCATATTAACTCGAAAATCGATTGCTTTTGAACAATTAAAGATTTGCGAAAGTATGTGTACTGAAAAACAATTTGAATGTTGCGGAATAGAAATTCCATCTATGAAATGTATAATTATTTGTTTATATAGAATACCAAACTCGAGCACAAAAACTTTCTTAAATAAATTAAATAGTATGCTACATAAACTAACATCACACCGTAATAAAAAAAATATTATAGCGGGTGATATAAACATCGATACACTTAAACCAAGTCAGTTTGCAGAGGATTTAAAAGGTATTTGTCTGAATAATAACTTACAATTACACATCAACACACCAACTCGTAAAGAATCATGCATAGATCATATTTTTAGCAACATCAAAAATGCACAAAGTGCAGTTCACCCACTCTTTCTATCTGACCACAACACTGGTCAAACCTTATCTTTCTCTAGCATCCAAGAACAAAAACTACCTTTCTGGTATGAAATGAGAAGGGACTTTAGCATAGAAAATGTTTTTAAGTTTAAAGAGGTCATGTCTAAACTATCTTGGACTGATGTTCTTGAAGAAGAAAATTTCAATAAAGCTTTTAATATATTTCATGAAACTTTACAACTATACTACAATCTTTGTTTCCCGATAAATAAAGTAAAAATAAACGCAAACACTAATGCTCCCAAGTGGATCACAAAAGGTCTAAAAATCTCATCCATTCATAAAAGAAAAATGCGATACCAATATTACAAAAACTCAAAAGGTAACAAAGAAGCCTACCTAAAGTATGATAAAATATTTAAAAAATGTATATCTGATTCGAAAAAACTATACAATAATAACCACGTAATAAATGCTAAAAGTAAGTGTAAAGCAGCTTGGGACATCATTAAAAACAAAACTGATAACATGAAAACATTCGAAACTATAAAATCGATAGACTGCAATAACAAAAACATCGCTTGCTCAACGCAAATTGCCACAGCCTTCAACAACTTTTTCATTTCTACGACAAATAAAGAAAATCCTACTACTCCTAATTACAAATTAATAAATTCATTGAGCTCAACCATTTACTTAAGACCAACATCACGTGATGAAGTTACAAAAGTCATAAATTCATTAAACGATACAAAAGCTGTTGGTTATGACTGTATCTCCACAGGTATACTTAAAAAATGCAGCAAAGAACTTGCACACATTTTAAGCCATCTAGTAAATTTATCGTTTTCTCAAGGATGCTTTCCGGAAAACCTAAAACTGTCAATAGTAAAACCTTTCCATAAGAAAAATTGTAAACAAGATATGAATAACTACAGACCTATCACTTTAATTCCAATTCTGTCAAAAATCTTTGAAAAAATCATGCACTCCCGACTATCAAATTTCTTCAATAAATTTAATGTTATAACGAAAAACCAAAATGGCTTCCAAAAAGAAAAATCAACAACACTAGCAGCTTTCTCACTAATTCAAAAAATAACTCAAAATATAGATAAACGCAATCGAGTTGCTGCTATCTTTTTTGATATGAGCAAAGCGTTCGATTTCGTGGATCACAAAATTTTATTGAAAAAATGCGAACTATACGGTATCCGTGGCAAAACACTCGATTGGATTAAAAGCTATTTGTGTAACAGAAAACAATGCGTCGAAATTAATCAACTAAATAACCATCATGTTTCTACTCCATCAAGGTCTACCTTTGAATCAAACAACTTTGGCGTTCCTCAGGGCAGTGTGTTAGGTCCTCTTTTATTCCTGATTTATATAAATGATGTTCCCAAAGTTACGACACACCACTGTATCCTATTTGCGGACGATATATCTGTTATCGTACCTGACGAACCTAACACAAAGTATGAAGATTCTCTAAGAAACACCATAGATTCAATAATGAAGTGGCTAAAAGACAATAACCTTACAGCTAATATTTCTAAGACCAAAATTCTTCAATTTTCAAATTACAATAATACCATCACCCTACCTTTAGACCTACACTATAACAACATAAAAATCGAAGAAGTAGTTGACACTAAGTTCCTAGGTATAACCTTAGATAAACATTGCAACTGGAAAGCGCATACAGATCGCATCTGTTCCAATCTAAATAAATTCGTTTTCGCATTAAAAAGGCTCAGAAAATTATCATGCGTAAAAACTGCCTTGGCCGCGTACCATGGCTATGTTGGGTCCATTATAAGATACGGTCTGCTCATATGGGGTAACTCTTCCTTTTCAAAAAAAGTTTTTATAACCCAAAAGAAATGCGTAAGAGCCATCTGTGGTGTTGGGCCGCTTGAAACATGTAGACCTCTGTTTAAAAAATTAGGTTTGCTAACTCTCACAAGCCTCTACATCCTAGAAGTAGGAATATTTGTTAGAAAACACGCAGCTCTTTATACGAAAGCCGTAGAAAATAAACGATTCCTATCACGAGATCCTACTCGCCTTGCAGTCACAAGATGCAGAAGCAGACTTTTTCAAAATAACTGCTTTAGTATGTCTGTCAAAGTCTACAACAGCATACCGAAACAAATAAGAGAACTCCCATTTAACTGTTTTAAAATACGCCTAAAGAGATGGCTGCTTAATAATACATTCTATACCCTAAATGAGTTCTTGGAATATAAGCCAAGTCGTACTTGAATTTTTGTGTTCTGTGTTAATGTTGCAATATATATATTTATATTATTATTATTTTTTAAATGTATTCTCCTGTTGTTTATGTTAAATAATTGCATTCATTTAGGTATATAATTAGGTTAAATCTCTTTAAAATGTCGACTATTATCACTATACTGTTGTACTAAAAAATAAAGATGAGTAGTGCTGTATCTCATCACTAACCAATATTTTTAAATTTAATGCTTTAGACTTAAGCTATAAAAATATTTGCATGCTGAATTATAGTAAGCGGAATATGTTGAACTTTTTAACCTTAAGACCTATTGTACCATATTTCATGCAAATAAAGATTATTATAAAGATTATTATTATTTAACAAAAAAAAAACAACCAAAACAGCCCCTCTTAATTTGACATCCGTAGTCAAATTATGAAGGAGCTTGGGTAGGTATCTAGGTATGTACCCGTGTTGTGTGTGTATCTGTTACGGTAAATGTGATTAATTGAAAATTATTAATAATTATCTATTATTATTAATAATTACCGAAAGTCGAGGTTAAAGTGATTAATTAATCACATTTGTCGGTTATTATTAATAATTTGACCCTAGTAGTGATAAATGTAATAAGTAAACTTCCTTCACAGGAGCAAGTCGACGGAGCCCCGCTCCGCGGGGCTCCTACTTCTGCGTGGTTAAAAAAAAATAACCACGAAGAGGATGGCGGGGTCTTTCAGACCCCGCCATCCTCTTCTAACCTAAATTGTCCGAGTCGGGGTGCCAGCAAGTCCCGAGGTTAGGCCTAGTTCTAACCGGCTAAACCTAGGTGTAACCGACCACAATCGGTTAAACCTACGTGTATCATACTTATCTTCAGTTAGCACTAGGTTTAGCCGTTTAGTTTATTAATTTTATCACTTTTACCAATATGTGTCGTGAATTATTAATAATTACTACTAAAAGTAATAAATTTCGATCGTTTATTCACATTTACCAAAACATGTGATTATTATTAATATTTTTGTAAAATTATTAATAATTTTCAATTAATCACATTTACCGTAACATATCTACTCGTATAATTAAGTGAGTTTGTAGCAAGGATTTAAAAAACCAGTTCGATTTGTGACATGAACATGTAGGTACTTCAGTAGGTACATTAACTTACAACAGGAAGTCAGAGCAAGGATCATCAAACTGTTGTTATGAAGTTTTTAAAACAAAAGTAAAAGTAATATAGTAGAATATTCAGACCTTGGCCTTTTAAAAAGTGAACCAGGTAACAGGAAGACTTTTTTGTTTTGTTCGAACAAAATACGGTACTGTAGGAATTCATACCAGCAGAGCTACTCACTGTCTATCCTTGTGTCAGCGCGGCCGCAGCGCTAACGCCACGAAGGGATTAAAGATTGCTATTTACTAAGGTATTGACAGCGACACCTAGCGCTCACCGCTTGCGCTACACGATCGGTTTATCTCAAAGTTGTCTCGTCGAAGAGCACATCGTAAAGTCCGCCGACGAGATTTTCTCTTGTGTGAATGTCGCGGACGGCCCAAGACTTTAATTTTTTAATCCGGACTACTGAAGCGCACCCAGACGCTTTCCGGATATCTAAGCTAGGACATATCCGTGGCAACCCGGATGGATGGCAACCCTACTTGGCATCAATCAATAGGCATGCGGTCGGCGAATAATGGGTGATTCGCAGTCCGATCATGCACCATGTCCGGGTCGACGGCGTGTCGTACACGACGTGTGCCTAGGTAGCTGTCAACAATCTGACGGGCCCCTGTAGAAGGCCAAACGCTACCTGACGTCTCGGGACTATCATACAGGTAACCGTGATCCTATAACGTGAAGGGTTATTGAGGATTTTTTGTCAATATGATTCTGAGAGTCGCTTCCACTCCACCCTAAACAGGATTTATTTGATGACATTACCACGAAAAAAATGGCAAAATCAATACCTACTCGTAGTTCTCTAGGAGTGTACGCTTGAGTCTATAATGTCTCAAACTATGTGGTTTTGGTATAATTATTGTAGGTAACTACTGCAGAAACTCTGTGATCCCCAAGGGTTAGATACAACTGTATCTACAGTACACGTCCACATTACGCCAGTGATGTTTGAGTAATTGGGGGCGAGCCTAATTGCCATAAAGACGGCAAGCAACGGCCCGGGCGGCCGCTGAAACACCTACATTCCTAAAAGAAAAACTCTAGGTACGTTACTTGGAAACCGAGTCTACTATATCTAATGACAGCTTTTGCCCGCAGCTCTGCTCCAATTAAACAATCAATTCGGATCGTATAGGTTGTCCATCTATTTGTTAAAATTTGAAAGTTATAGAAAGACGTGGTATTTTGGCGACTAGGCTAGACTACCTAGTTTTACCCTATAATGCAGGAATGAAATGGTAACAAGTACAATCAAACAATGTTACCTTCGCATTTATTGACTAGTAAATTGCCACGACTTCACTCGGGTGTAATTTACTTACCAGATACCTAATGAAGAAAATGGGAAGTGTGCTTGGAAGCAAAAATTTTATATAAAACTTTGTTATCATAGTTACGAGTACGCACACAACAAAAAAGCCCAATTGTTCTCGATTTGCGATTACGCAAATTGCTGTCCGCAATTAATGCTCATGCTCAATCCATTATACATAATGGCAATTGATTTTCGTTTATAAGTTGGTATTATGGAATTGAAAATGTCGACGCCCTTTGATCATACTCAATTTAAAATAAGAATGCAAGAGCAATCAGACGCCATAGACAAAATAACTATTATTATCGTCTAACTACACCTCTGTTGAACCAAAATCAAAGTTCAATATCACGCCAGGTGTCGATAGAACCACAAAATGTAATGGCCGACATTTATTTTCTCCAATACCTTTGCTCTTTTGGTCGTTTTAATGGGTCAGGGCCCATTCGTACCCTAAAATTCGTCCCCCAGCATAAAGTTGTGGATTCGGCCCCTATTTAAGGGCCCATTGGTCTCCTGGTAGGGGACCAATTAATATTTCAATAAAAAATATTATGTTTAAAGTACCCATTCGTCCCCTCTAATATAAATACAATATAAGTTAAAGATTTGGCATCTATTCAGGTGCCTATTGGTCCCCTGAGATAAAATTTGCTATATTTTACCTAAGAAACGGTTAACATAGTACACTTGTGAACAGTTTATTAACGGAATTAATTTAATAAATCATAACAGATTATTAAAAAAAGAGCTATGATGAATGATAATCCGTCATGATAATAAAATAACCTGTCGATAGGCTTACGATGTAGAATTCTCTACGAAATATTTTTTTTTAGATTTAAGTTATTATGATTTTGCATGTATGTAGTTGGTAAACATACAAAAAAATAAGAAGTGATTATTTACCGTTGATATGTGTTCTATATTTTTCGCATATTGTATATTTAATGTTGATTTATATAATGGTCAATCAAGGCTGATTTTTGTAAAAGACTTGTATTTATTGTTAGTAAAAATTTTGGTTTTACATAGTTGATAAAGACTGGTTTTACTATTTATATTCATTGACTGTACGAAGTACTAACAATTAATTGTTATTTTTGTTATATTGGTATTGAAATTTGGTTATTTGTTTGTACACTGGATGTAAATTAATGTAAATTCAGTTATTACTGGTTTTTTTTTTTTAATAGTTACACAGTTTTATTTTACTACATAAAGTAGTAGTTATCATATATTTTGCTAAATATTTAAAAATGTACAAGAAACCAAAAGTTGATTAATTTTTTTGAAGACTGACTTAATGCCTAGAGCCTTTTCTTTCTTTTTTTTTTCGTGGTAAAATCATCAAATGAGTCCTCCCACCCCGGGCAGGGCGGGAGGGACTGTCAGACTTGTACTGACTAAAATCCACGGTGTCCTTCAATAACCCTTTATGTTCCGGGGTTACGGTGATGGTATAAGTCCCGCGACTCCGGCAGGCTTTAGCCCTCTGATAGGGGGCCCCGTCATTATGCTGACGCTCTTTGAGGCGCACGTGGAACACAACGCGCCGTCGACCCGGGCCTGGTCCATGGTCGGGCAGCGAGTTGCCCTTTACTCGCCGCCCGCATGCCCGCGATGCCTAGAGCCTAGAAGCATTTTATTAAACTTAATTTTATTTAAAATAAACATGGTATCCACCGAATTACTATATTTTTAATTTTGACCTTATCTGCGCGACTGTACCAGGACTACCAAGCTGCAGTATACACATATACATGTACTTATATTAGAAGAATGAATAAAAATAAATATTCTTCAGGGGACGAATGGGCCCCTCAAAAGTTCCAGGGTACGAACGGGCACAGGGTGCGAATCTTAGGGTACGAATGGGTCCTGACCCGTTTTAAGGGTCTATCCTTTTGTAAACGTTGTTCAAGGTTATACACATACAGGCTTACTCGTATAATCGCAATCTATTTTTTGGTTAATACTTTTTTTTTATGAACGAGTTTTGAACCCACACAAACATAAAGGTGTGTTATTTGATAACTCATTTAGTACCTACCAGTTATCCTGAAATACACTGAATACTAATCACCGACGAAAAAGTCGACATGATAATTATAGGTATTCTGAAAACGGATTTAAATAGTACTCCGTATAAAATAAAAAATATCTAATAAGTAGGTATTCGGTCTCCTCTAAAAGGGTCACTCGGAATGTGCACATTGTTTAGGCAAAGAATAAAATGCAAAAAAGGGTTTTACACGACCCACTGAAGGTCCAAGTTTACATATTTACTTAAAACTTCGTATACAACCTTAGTTTTTGTTTACCATAATCTCGGGATCATTGAGTACATATTTATGAACAACTTTCTTTGTAATGCGACCGACACTGGTTTCGCCAAAAAAATATTTTGAGTTCCCTATACGATTTACATGAATACAAATGTTTAGCAGGTCTGATTGCTCTTTCAGAGTTGGTCCCAGTAAACGTGGTTTATAATGGTGTGTAAAGTGACCCCTTAAGTGCTATGATTTGGTAAACAAAAAGTCATGTTAATTTATAAGGTAGGTATCCTATCGTGCAGGTTCTTTTAGGTTAAAGCAGTGAGAACTAGCTGAAACTGCTGAAAGTGTTACCTACTTAAGAAATATAATTAAATTTAATGCCAAATGGATGGATTTGCAGAAAGGAATTTGGATGCAATAGGAGACATTTAATCCTGGTAGGTATAGCGTGCGTTCCCGAGTTGTATAATGTTCGCTTAAGAAGCACGCAGGCATCAGGTATGGTAAGCTTCAAAGAAAACTCGCTCCTTTTGTTAGTGACATCACTACCAATGGGGGTGAGTTTTCTCTGAAGCTGACTTTAGGTTAAACAAAAATAAGAGTCGTAATACATTTAGTGTTGCTACTACGTGTTTATGTAGGCCAGCAATTTGCCTTGTTGCAGCAATTGACAATTACAATGTTGACCCACGATCTGTGGTCGCTATCTAATTGAATATAGCTAAGTACATGCCATTACCAAACTACTTACCCAATTAATTCCCGACGGCTTAATTGATTTATACAGAGCGTAATGACCTATTACAACCATCGAGGCAATTCTGAATGTCCTAATTAGACCCTACGTGATAGGCATGTTTCAAATTAGGCGAATTTGGATGAAAGCTGAATGAAACTACAACAATCTTACCTTGATGGCCTGTGCTTTGGGGAAAAAAAAAATTAACAAAGTGGAGATGATAATACCAGTCTATTACTGTCTGTGTGAGCGATGACTTAGCACAGAGTGACCAGTGGTACATTTACAACGTTTGAAACACGCCACGATACGCTGCCAATGGCGAGTTCACATACTAAAAAAGTATCTAATGTCTAGCTCGCGCCTTATATTCGCTCTGCGCGGCTATTGCGTAACTCGGTGTCTGTATGGAGACCATCAAAAATAGCTATCAAAAGGTAAATGTTGTATTGGCTTTTGCATTTACAATGAAACTGATGAATATAAATGTTCCCTAAAATCAACTATTCTAACGCTCTTGATGCACTCAACTTAGCCTCATAACGGGTATCAAGCAAACCAAGTTCAGTTGACAACTGCTGGTCAGTGACTATCAATTTAGCCAATAGCCCTGCTGATCAGTTTTAACGATAAGAAGAATTTTACAAAAGTTGTGATAATTTATTATTAAAACTCTACTATATTATTTAGGTATACTAAAACCGCCTGCCCAATCCCTGCAACCTAATTACTTATCCAGAGGCTGACTTTTAGGCCAACAACTTTCGAGTTAGCAACTGTCTGGTTCACTCCAAACATTAATTAGGAAAGGTTGTTCAAAAAAAGACCCTTTATTGCAAATGTCTCCGTATCAAAGTGATTTATCTTGTGTCAATGACCTCACATGACAAATAAAGTATTTCGTTTTATCTTCATTACTATCTTAGTCGTTCCCAAAAAAAATTACTTGAAATGGAAAAATAAAAACCGTGGGCAGAATGACAATTTAGTACAACCAGTATTGTATTTCGGCTTTTATTTTATTATTGACTTTAATTACAGTTCGTAACCGCATTTTTAAGAAGTTCCCAGTCGGCGATCATTGGCATTGTCGTTTAAAAAAACAATAGGATGTTGATGGGAAAGGTAGAAGCAATTTCGTTTATGATTATTGAAGAAATAAAATTGATATTCATAAAATTTTATGATCGTAAGATCGTATCATCGGAACTATCGTTGTGGATCTAACAGTGTTTTGCAGCAAATTACTTTTTTTTATGTTACAAAAGAATAATGACAGTCTTTTCGAAAATTATTTTTAAGGCTTCTTGAACATAAGTACAGATCACTCGATCGCACGTTGGTAAAAGCCACTAATTGAGAATGATGGAATTTTTAAGTAACAATCTCTATATTCTTCATACTAGCTGTGCCCGCAACTTCGTTCGCGTGGATGTCGGAATTGAACAATGTATTTTTTAGTTCTAAGCGCTTAATTCAGGCCAGTCCATTCCAGTCCGTTCCAGTCCGTTCCAGTCCATTCCAGTCCGTTCCAGTCCGTTCCAGTCCATTCCAGTCCATTCCAGTCCATTCCAGTCCATTCCAATCCATTCCAGTCCATTCCAGTCCATTCCAGTCCATTCCAGTCCATTCCAGTCCATTCCAGTCCATTCCAGTCCATTCCAGTCCATTCCAGTCCATTCCAGTCCATTCCAGTCCATTCCAGTCCATTCCAGTCCATTCCAGTCCATTCCAGTCCATTCCAGTCCATTCCAGTCCATTCCAGTCCATTCCAGTCCATTCCAGTCCATTCCAGTCCATTCCAGTCCATTCCAGTCCATTCCAGTCCATTCCAGTCCATTCCAGTCCATTCCAGTCCATTCCAGTCCATTCCAGTCCATTCCAGTCCATTCCAGTCCATTCCAGTCCATTCCAGTCCATTCCAGTCCATTCCAGTCCATTCCAGTCCATTCCAGTCCATTCCAGTCCATTCCAGTCCATTCCAGTCCATTCCAGTCCATTCCAGTCCATTCCAGTCCATTCCAGTCCATTCCAGTCCATTCCAGTCCATTCCAGTCCATTCCAGTCCATTCCAGTCCATTCCAGTCCATTCCAGTCCATTCCAGTCCATTCCAGTCCATTCCAGTCCATTCCAGTCCATTCCAGTCCATTCCAGTCCATTCCAGTCCATTCCAGTCCATTCCAGTCCATTCCAGTCCATTCCAGTCCATTCCAGTCCATTCCAGTCCATTCCAGTCCATTCCAGTCCATTCCAGTCCATTCCAGTCCATTCCAGTCCATTCCAGTCCAGTCATTCCAGTCCATTCCAGTCCATTCCAGTTATTTGAATAATCTAGTTTTTCTATTCGAAGTTAGATCGCGCGACTGACGTACGAAATCAATGTGTGAGACCAAAGAAACTTCTGAAACACTTTAAATTCAAATATCTTTTGATAGACTGAACCGATTCCAATGAAACAAAAACTAAGTTCCTCTCCAAGTTACGCTTAATCGTTGTGTATAAAAGTTATCTACATTAATTTCGTATATTTTACGTGATACCTGGACAAATACACAGACAAACAGATAAACAGACAAACAGACAAACAGACAAAAATTCTAAAAATGCTAGAAATGGGATCTATTGGTTGTCCTTTAATACCCTGGCTATATTTTTTGAGTTTTTATTTAATGTACAAAAATATTTTTTCTACAGTTTTATTATATGTATAGATAGATATCTAGCAGTTACGACCCATTGCGTGACACCTTTTTTTTCAGGTGATAAAATCATCAAATGACTCTCCCTAACCTGGGTCCAACTCCCTTACGTTCCACCCAGGGTAAGAGATAGACTCGTACTGACTAAAATCCACCGTGTCCTTCCATTGCCCTTTACGTTCCAGAGTGACGGTTATCTGTTTAGATAGACTTGCATCCGTCATTGAACTCCTGGAAAAACTTATCGTTTAAAGCAAATCACATTAATTGAATAAGGATGCCTTAATACCTACTTTCTGATTTCAAATCATTTAGGTATTCGTACGTCTGCGAACCGGCTATCTTATAAATGTCAATCGTTTTAATTACATACCTATAGGTACTTTGGTACCTACCGTAAAAAGACCCTCAAAGCGTTCGGCTTTCACCACTTTACTACCTTTTTTTTTCAGTGTCACCACTGCCCTTCCCCACATGCAAAGCCGACAACATCGACTGCCTACGCCGCAGTCTGAGGACTTTCTTTTTTCTAATGGACGGCGGACACTTCGGCATGCAGCCTGTCGACCCAGTCATTATCAACAGTGTGGCCTTGTCCTTACCTGAACAGCATACGTCCATTTTACTGAGAAGGGTCAATGTCACTGGTGCCAGGTGGACCAAACTCGTCGGAAGGAGGTTTTAATAATTATTCAAATTTAATTTAATTTTTATCATTTTGTGTAAATGAGATTTGTGGGTTTTAATATTGGTTTCTTCCCTACCTACTTAATCCGTATATCTAAATTAGATAAGTTAGATTCTCAGTCCGCATAGCGTCGCGTCTCGATGTGAACTAATCCTAAGGTTTATTTTCAAGCTAAGCCTGTGGCTAAGCTACAAATTCTGAAAAAGAAATAAAGGTGCTGTCTCACTACAAACCTCGCTTTGCAAGAAATGTGATGGTGTCCATTGAATGTCGAATACGAGATCATCTAGATACTAGTCCTAAATTTTAAAGTGAAATCTCAGTCGGGGATGTAACTCAGTGGTAGAGTGTCTGCTTCGCATGCTGAAAGTCCTGGGTTCAAATCCCAGCATCTCCAAAAGAATCTTTTTGTTTTTGCTCACTATTAGAAATTATCAATTTTGGTGCAGAATTCGTTTTATTTTTGATTTACTCTGGTTTTATTGCAGGCTCAATACAGTAATTTTTTGTTGTTTTTTTTTTCCAGGTTTGACCTGGAAGGTGGTAAAAACGGGGTGGTATTTACAAATGACTTGCATTTGACAGGACAGATAAGCTTGGAAGTAGCTGGAAGACGAGAACCACATAATGCCTTTATCACAATGGATATCCGTAAGTACAAAAATTGAAGAGTTATAAATGAAAATCAGTTGGCTAAAAGTCAATAAAAATGGCTACCTAACCTTTGAGAATATTCGCAAAGGATAGTTCGAAATAGGCTCACATGTTGATGTTGCCACGGTTGGTCTCAAGCGGCTCCATGCTGCTTCACCAAACCGGTATCGTCCCACTACTCGGAAAAGGTCTACCCCGTAACCTCCTACTCACTGTTTCAAAGAAATGTAGGTATAATATATCATGAAGGTGGTTAAAGTAACTAGGTAGGTACGGTTTCACACACAAACTTGTTAAGTTGGTTGTTCATTGTCAACTACCGGCTTTTTCGGTTATTATAGAGACAAACTTCCTTTTTTTGCTGTCCGTATCGACAGGTACGGACAGTAAAAAAGATGGTCGTCATAAAGGTATTTAGTAATTATCTGTGTAGGTATCTAGAAGTAATAAGCTATAGCCTGATAATGAAGCATTTAGGTTCTAGTATCAGAGCTTTCCAATTTTACCTGTTGTAATTACGATAACACCTACCTACTCCACATGTTTGATTTATAAATGAGAGAGTCGAGGTAGATTTGATAACTGTGACCTATAGGTAATAACAATTACGGAAGGAATAAACGTTTATCAAAAGGAAAGGCTCAATACATAAAAAGTCATGACCTCATAATTTCGATGAAAGAAAAAGTATCTACCTACCTACCTCGCAGACATTATTAATCGTAATTAAGTAGCTAGGTACCAGAGAAACTTGCTTTTTTCCCCAATATCGATAATTGACTCCACAGTTTGTTTTTGATGGAAGGTTTCTAACTATTACCGATTTCAACAACACAAACTAAAACTACCTGTGTCCAAAACAAACTAACTCCAATGTACCTAGACGCTAAAACCCCGTCTCGTGCAATTAAACTTTGCTCAACTGCAGTTTAGCGCACTTTCGGTAATTTCCGAC
The DNA here is from genome assembly GCA_028554685.1 of Agrotis ipsilon. Classification (NCBI taxonomy): domain Eukaryota; kingdom Metazoa; phylum Arthropoda; class Insecta; order Lepidoptera; family Noctuidae; genus Agrotis; species Agrotis ipsilon. The sequence goes on from CM052967.1 coordinate 9,935,755, forward strand.
TACCCGCTTTAAAACCGTTTTAAATTTCAGAGGGTGCGGAGAGCAACATTACTTATTCAGGGATGATACAGCGGGGCATCGATAATGAGGATTATATTGTAATCGGTCCAGAGAGGATAGCTGTCAGGAATATGCGACTACCTTCGTATTATTTGCAACCAAGTAAGCCCCTGATTTATTGTTTTGTTTTTTTGTGCAGGATAACAGGAAAGTTTCTTTTCAGGTATTCTACTAATGGTATTGCTGAAAAAAACGAGCTTCATTAAAGATGTTTACCTACTTAGTTGATTCAACTCGACTTTTACATCCCTTTTTTAGATAATTTCTTCCTGATCCACTTGGAAGCGAAGCAGTAAATAAAAAGTACGAGAAATAAAAATTATTTCTGGTACCTTTTACTTCTAACAGTAATTTATACGAGTACCTATGTCATACCTAAGTAGTAAATAATGATTACTCAATCATTTAGACTAAATAGAGCATTTCAGATGTTTAGTCTAGGATTTCTATGTGAAGCTAAACAAGGTTAATCCATTAGTTGATTAATAAATAATTGCCCTTAATGTAGTGTGTTATTGCCCTCGCTGAAATCCCTAGACTACTTAATCAAAATTAAAGGGAGTTAGAACTTTCTTCGTAGGCGTTGACTGTCGGCCTTTTAGAGAGACTAAAGTCACTCAACGAGCAATGGATAGAGCTATGCTCGGAATTTCTTTGGTATAAAATCCACAACAAAGATATACGCCGAAGAGCCAGAATCACCTGTCGGTGACTATATCTCGTATAATTAGTAAGTTGAAGTGCCAATGGGCAGGCTACACAGCTCGTAGAACTGATAACCGATGGGGAAGAAAAGTTCTCAAATGGTGACCACGAACCGGAAGACGCAACGTAGGCACGCTTGCCACTAGCTGCACCGACAACACCATAAGAGTCGCGAGCAACTGACTCAATACGACTTATCACCTAATTGCTGCAGAATTGTCATTTTTTTTTTTATAAGCATCTGCCTACGAAGGTAAAATTCTTAGCAAGAACAGGTCCATCATGCAATAAAAAATAAAAAGTGGCAATTTAAGCTATAGTAGTTACTATTCACTAAAGTAAGCGCCACAGTAGTGCTGAAGCAAGTTATACAAACTGAGTGGATTTTCAACTGAATGTTCTAAAGCATAAAGTTGAAAATCCATTTACTTAAGACAAATTGTTTCAGTCCTCAATGTTAAGACAGTTTGTGCCTAATTGATTTTCAACTTAGTTGTAGAGCATATTATGTAAAAACAATAAGTTACTAAAATAAAATTTTATTTTTTACAGATTCTCCAGATGCATACATAATTGATGATGCCATACAGAAGAAACAATCTATTTTGGATCATTTTTCTAATGAAATCACAGCAGCTTTGATGCATTCCATAGTAGATAACTTTAGATTATTTTCTTCTAAAGTTCCCATCAGACACTATTATAAGTATTATAGTGAAAAATAAAATATTCCAGCTACCATTATTATTTCTATGAAATCATTCAGAATAAAAACAACATAATAAAATCGAATTTAGTAATTTATTAAAAATGATAAAAACAGGCACATTGAGTTTTTTATTTATTTAACAACATTCCTTAAAATGCATCCCCCATGGATTCTTCAACAAACTTCTTATAGATTGCCATAAACTTGGCTACAAATGCTTCTAAATGGAAAATAGCTTTGTTGCCGAGTCTCATTCTATGTTCATATGTTGCTGCATGACTGGCAACTTGACATTTCATAGACATGTCACAATTTCTAACTAACTCTTTCAATAGTCCACCAAAAATCATATCAGGGGGAACACCGTGAATAATCAACTCATACAGCTTTTGTCGGACCTCGCCAAGCTTTTTAGGAGTCTGTTCTGACAGTATCATGGATGCTGTTTCTCTGATAAATTGCTGCCAATCAGGCTCAGGTATTTTTTGGTCTGCGGTGAACGGATACTGTTGAACTTTACAAGCTTCACACATTAGTAGCGCTCGTCTTAAATTACGGTCTGCAGCTTTTGCGAGGCGCATAGCCAGTTCCGGTGGGATAGATAAACTTTCCTTTTTACAGACCGTTTTGAGTACAGAGGCAATCTCAGCCTCTGTTGGTGCAGGTACTCTGATGGTCAGACAACGGGATCTGATTGCTGGAATGACACGAGAAATGGAATTCGCAATAAGTATAAGGCGACATGTTGCGACGTACTTCTCCATAGTTCGACGTAGAGCGTGCTGAGCATCCTTTGTTAGGTCGTCCACCTCATTCAATATCACAACTTTGAATTCTCTTTGTCCAGAGGAATCTATCTGATGAGTTTGGGCCACATTCTTCACTAAATCCATAATAACGACTCTATCGTGGATACCGACATCAGTTGGGTTGACTTCAATATGATAGTTACTACTCACAGTCATGATTTCAACTTTCTTATTGGAAGGTGTTGTGAACGTCATGGTTTCTTGGCGGAGACGTTCCACGCCTGAGCCGTACAGTTCTCGTAGTAAACACATGATGCGAGTCTTCTTGCCGGCTCCAGAAGGGCCGTAAATGAGAAGATGGGGGAAATCACTTTGTTGAACTAAATTCTTCAATCGCGCAGCTTGATCTGTATGAAAATCCAGCTTCATCAAATCTCGCGGTCTATGTTTATCTACCCAAAGACTCATTGTTCAAATTTATTTGGTGTTTACTGCAATATATGAGATTTTTTGGTTTTATTTTCACAGTTGCCGGAATAATCTTAACACAACACACAAGGATTGACGTTTAAAGGCGTTCCGTTTAAAATAAATATATTTATATTTTGGGCATGAAAAGTATTTGGTTTCACTTTGGCCTTTTCTGAAATGAATAAAGCTATCTTGCTCTATCTAATTTGACAGCATTTTAACAGTGTCAACTTTGAAGTTTATGACAGTTAGTCTGACAATTCGTTGACATTGAAAAACCCGCGTTCTGTCTTTATTGCCATTAAAGAAAATAAACTCTTTTGTTACAATGTTACCATAATTAGAATATCTTTCTTATAAAGCATGAATTTTAATTAACCTAAACCTGCTACCATGCTACGAATCTACAGATTTGTTTACTATTCATACATGATTTTTTTTAAAGATCGTTGATGGAACATAAAACCTCGCATTTTTGTACCACTGTCATTACGCGCACAGCAAAGGAGCCAAAACTGACGGAGTCTCTAATCTCTAAATAGGAAATCAGTCGTTTCAGCCATAACCTCAATGAGGGATTTTCTTTTGATTGTTTCGCTAGTCGATGGATAGATGGCGCTGAACTTGGTATGTTACTGCAATGAACGGAACGTTGTCATTTTTTGATTTTTTTCACTTGATTGTAATTTTGAGATCAAACGTAACGTACAGGTCATGTCATTGTCAGTCACATTGGCGTTGGCATACGGAAATAAATAACAACAAGGAAAAAGAAAAAATATTCATTGACCAGTCTTTTTAATTTTTGAGTTTTCCACGCCATAACCGTTCACACGTCAGCGTTTTTTTCGAACTGCATTTTTGATTCCATGCGTTATGCGATGTCATGATTAAGTTCAAGTTCGCCGCCGCCGAAAATCAAACAATAACCGCCATTCGATATTGTTGTGGTGAAGGCACGGTGACGGGCGGGGCTTCGTGTTCATGAGTGCATGTCCGAAAATAATACCACTTTAAAAAAACCTGTCTGTTTCAAGACGGTACAAAAGTCCGGAAGCCATTTGTTAGATGTCATTGTCAAGTCAACTGTCAATATGACTTAAAATCCAATCAAACCTTAAATCAAACAAATCCATCTTGAACTAAATCTGACAATTTGAATCGCAAGCGAAGCCTAAGATGAGTGGATTAGCGTAAATATTTATCTTGAAACAATTTAATTCAGTAATTTATCTGAAACAAATACAAAGAAGTCTCCTGATTCTAATTGAAGTTTCATTGATCTAAATTGTTCAAACGTATGATGTCAGTATAAAATAAAGATGTCAGTGATATTTATTATTTTTCAAATCTGCATTGTTTGTTTGAGTTGTTGTTTCGGTGAAGAAATTAATTTATATGGCGATGCCGGGGAAGCGTATGGTATAGAAGTTAATATAGGTCATCCTCATCAAAAGGTAAGAACCACAGACTGACAGCTTATATTCTATTTTTGAAGAAAAGGTTCCAAGTAAACAAATAAAATGATGATGTGCTGTAGGGTTAATTTGGCCAATATCCAAACTGTACTGTTTTTTACCCGTTAACGGAGGTCGTATGGAACACTTTAAAAATAGGACAAAGGCACCTTCCATTCCTGTTTATTTTCATTGACTGTAGGACTGCATTGCTATCATTTGCTCTGTAGTAGTTGATGTTAATAATATTTTTTTCTAAGTTAGTCTTACTGTTAGGATATATGAAAGGAGTTTCTCCAAATTGATGAAGTAATTTGAGCTAAGATAACAAACATGCAACTCTCTGGTAGAAAGCGGAGTCTAATAAGTTCTGGTTTTTATAAACTGAATTTTCTACTTTCCAATAATCATAAATGAATGTTTGTTATGTGGATGGATCTATTCTTTCCAAGTCAGTTGATTGGATTGTGAAGCATTTTTTTGTTTGTTCTATCTATGCTCAAAACACTAGATCCTTATATGATTGTATACAATAACTTAGTCACATCACGGGTCAATAACAACAGTTCTCAATTGACAAAATATTGGAAGTAAATTATAACATAATTTATTATTTCATTGTCTTATAAGTCATCTGTCATAAAAAGGAGATATTACTTATTTACCAACAATTACATCAGCTAGTTTATAAAGTCAGACAAGTCAATGCCAGACATATTGTTCTGATGATCAACACAATGGTGTTTGCTCTGACAGTTTACTTTTTATTACTGGATTGTGTTTGCATTTGTAATTATTGTTCCAACAAAGAGATTAACAGATTCAAGTCTTTCTAAATAATCTGCTGAGTTTTCCTGTTTGTAATGCATTTCTTGGTTTTACAACCAGGTCAGATTAACAGTTACTTCATGTAAAAAACTGGAGCTATTCCACGTTGGGCACCTGCAAAAAACTTTGTCAGGGCCCATATGTGGAATAGTTAAGGTGCCTTTAGCTCAGGTGCCATTACAGTGGCTACCCAATGTAGAATACGTCAAAAATTGCTGTTCAACAGTAACCACATCCCTAGACTGGAAGACATGCTGACTCTTTAATGGACACAGTGAAAGGCAGGCATTATAGTCTGTGATTGACATTCAAAAATATCGATTTTGATGCAAACTAATATATAAATTAATGACTTTTGATTTTTACTAGAAAATACATTTTTATTTAAGATTAATTTGTTAGTGCAGTCATCTTTAAGACTATAGGTACCCCCCCTTTGACCGTATGTACATTCGTAATTGTGGTACCCAACTGATGAAACTCACCTTACCAGTCTTTTTGGGAGTGGTTTTACATCTGATGGGCATCGAGAGCTCTGTCGGCAATAGCCTTAATTATTCCTTTATTTGTCTTGTTTCAGTTTAAATTACTAGTCGATACAGGGAGCACAACTTTAGCCCTAGCTTCTTATGCTCGGAATGACAGTGACAAATACTTTCATGCGGACAACTCGACAAGTCTTTATAATAGTGGGAACAGTGTAAGTGAAATCTTCAGTATATTATTTATAATCCAGTAAGTGTTATTAAGGTGGAAAGGGGGATTCCTTTGTTCAGCAGTGGACCTCTTCCAAATAATGATGAAGTGCTAGAACCCATAGGGCTTAAAAAAGGGTTTTTGTTCCACTGAAGGACAGCTCTCCTTGCATTTTCAACGCAGTCTTCTCAGTCATGTATTTTTATGATGTCATTTCTTTAATATTTCCTTAATAAATACCTATTGCTTGGTATATTACAGACAATGAGCAGTTCACATTAGCCGATAATGGTAACAACACGACACTGACATAATATCAGCCACTTTTGCTCATTTTCTCTAGAAATTAAAGAAACTACTGACATCTTATATTATCTTCGTTTTTTAGCAGTCTTCATTTACATAGTCATACATTCTAGTGAAGTATTGTGACAATGTATTCTCTTCTCATATTTTCAATTTATTTTACAGATACAAGCTGCATATACTCAAGGAACATGGACAGGGCTCCTAGCTTCAGACTTCATACAGTTTCCATCACTGAGCATACCAGAAGTGCGCTCTGACTTTGCACTGATAACTGACAGTCATGATTTCTTTACTAAAGCCTCAGGGTGGCAGGTAAGCAGTTATTCAGTAAAAAGGAAGAATCTAGGCATTGTATTGTATAATAGGCTGGTATCCGCAGCTCCACATCATATGCGCGTATTTTGCGGGCGGTTCATCTAGTAGGCATTATATCAATACCTCTGTTATACATCAGATCAATCCATTTTATACATCAGTTCACTAGTAGACTTTGTTGTAGGATTTTTTTCACGATATTAAAGCGGTGTAGTGTCTTTGCCCGCGCCATTTGAAATTAAAGGGTCGCACTTTGGTGGTTCACGGTAGCTCTTGTCCCATTATATATTTATGTCTATCTGAATCTCGCTGATAATAATTTGGTTGAGGGATTCTAGATGACAAAATAGTTTTTTTTTTGTACATTTGGCTATGTTACTAGAGGACACAAATCTTAATATTTTTTTGTAATCCAAAGGAGTGAAACCGCGGGAAAAAAGTTGTTCATTCACAAGTTAATCTTCTTTTGAATCGACACGAACAACTGGAATAACTTGTCAGAATAACTCATGTTGTTTTTATCAAGGCTGAATGCGTAGGGTGCGTCAGCCGGCTATTTTAATATCGCCGCTCCCCTATTATGTTAATTAACACTTTTTATTGCTTTACTAGTACACTGTTTAGTTTAAAATATTAATTGACGAAACCAAACTTAATTTCTCGTGTATCGTGGTTAGATTTTCCATGCGGAAATCGAATATGGACACGAAGCTCTGTAGTCAATCGTTCAGCCACTGAGCCGACTATGCTGTCAAACTGATAACACTGAAGCTTGTTAGCGTTCAGGAAGAAAACATCCACTTATGAAAATGTCTAACCATGTCAAAATGCACAAATCCCCAAATTTTCAATTCTCGAAATTTCAAATTTTCAAGCTAACTACCCAATTACAACAACTTAAAAGTTGGACATTTTGGGAGGCGCAGATTTTCGGAATTAGGCATTTTGAGACTTGGACGTTTTGAGGTTCGTTCTATATTTACCCAGTTTACGATGTTTCGAACAATGATGTTTTATCCGCATGCATTTTCATTTTCTGCATTCAAATATGTACTCCCTCCCCTATTTCACCAACCACAGCATCTCACCTTATCTTCTCATTTCAGGGTCTTCTTGGACTAGCCTACATGCCAGTAGGCGCTTGGGGCAAGTCTGGCTCAGTGGAATCCTGGCTAGATGCTCTGGACCGTAAACTGAACAAGCCAATGTCATTCCATTTAAAACTATGTGGACCAATAAGTACGACCAATAGTACGCATTACGGTTATTTTAATGTTGTTGGTAAGTATGTTATCTTTGGTACCTATCTGAAAAAAAAAAAAAAACATACGCACCCACCTACATGTTTTAAGCAGTCAGTATTAGACTTCTTCAAGCTGCGACTGCGTATCCCCAGTACCGGGTTAAGACAACTTGATACACAGCAATCCAGGCACATGGTGCCCCCGCCCAATCCACGGTAAACGAGTTTCTTCCTTTAATTTTTTTAGTTGGTAATGACGAAATTGTTAAATAGTGAAGTTGAGTATGTAAAGCAGAAACCTTTTGAGAAATAAGGCACTGCAAGAGCAAGCAGAGCAGAATTCTGAAACGTAAAGGACATACACACGACATAGTGGATGATATTTTTTTCAATTCATACATTATCCATACTCTTTTTCCCTTTTACAGATGACCACACACCAAATCCAAATAACAACAAAACATTCCGGACTCCAGTATTACGTCAAAGATGGTACGAAATAGGTGTCATAGCTGTCAGAGTCATGAAGTCCCCACCAGAAACAAAAGAGGTGACAGATGAAAATAAATTGAAAGAACCTGATGAAGATATGTGTGTGGAACTGAATAATGTGAAGAGCATTGCCGATAGTGGTACTACGCAGATTAAACTGCCGGATAAATTGTTCAGACAGGTAAATGTAATTGTTTTTTTTATACCTTTATGGCGATGAAGAAGCACTAGGCCAGGTTGAAAATGCCTTAGTCCAGGGGTACCCAAACTTTTTCAGCACGCGAGGCCCTAACTAGTTGATACCAGGTGAATAATAAAACATTAATACCTGGTTCCGTACTCCACGAAATCAAACCACGTGAATCTGGGCTTGTTGTTGCTAAAGAGATCAAAGAGGGCCTCATTTTATCATGTTTTTGGTGGATATTTTATATAAATAGAATCTTGGTATTAATTCGGAGAATTGTCGACCCTGGCGTCTCACGGCGCACCTCTGTACCCTCTACGACGCACCAGGGCGTCGCGACGCACGGTTTGGGAACTCCTGCCTTTAGGCGATAAACAAGAATACATCCAGGAGTGGGAAGGGAGTTCATTCCGCAGACCGATTGTTCTCGAAGAAATCACCTCTGAAATACAGATTTTTGACGACAAGATCAAATTAAATTAACTAGAAAAACTCTATAGACTTGATGCGCATCAATGACTGAATGCGGAAAGAAAATAGAAAAAAAAAACACGGTTGTCTCCGTGTCGAGGTTAGCGATAGCGACTGTTTTTTTTTTACAGTCGTACTGATGTGATTCGAACAAACATCCATCCATCCTAATTTTCGCAATATTAGTTGTATAATTATAGTTTCAAATGTTTCAGGTTGTCGACGAACTTAAGAATGAATTTAGAAAATCTCAGGTGCTTATATTGGATGAGTTCTGGAATAGAAGAGAGGTAAATAATTTAATATAATATTATAAGCAATTTAAGCAAATCAAGTATCTTGATTTGGCTTGCGACGTTTTCGATATGTGGGATGAGGACTCAGCTCATATCATTATGCCGATAGTCGCGTCGACCATAGCATAATTGCCAAGAGCCTCGACCAACATTAAGGAGGCTCTCGTTAGGCAGCTGGATCAGGCCTAATTGAGAAAGCAGTTCTTTTGGACACGTCGCGCATTGTTAAGAGGTTCCTTACTCTGGAACCCTGACCGTAGGTAGCTTAAACCCTCTTCCCAATACTTGTGGGCTAATTTTGTTTATATTATAAATTTTTATTTATGTATTGTTTATATTATGTTTTTGAAACATATTTTAAAATATAAAGATTACAAAAAACAAACAAAAAAACCTTCTTGGTATTTTTTTAAACTTGACAATTGACCATACAATATAACGAGTAAACGCCTTTCGGCGCAATTATGACTAACGTAAATAATGATTACCTGGCGCAATGACCCGCAACGATTGTGAAAGTGATCCAGTTTCGGAGCAAACCGAGCACTTATTTCAAGTAGTTAGTCACCAGCTCCGGTAGCCGTGATCGTCTAGTGGTTAGGACCCTACGTTGTGGCCGTAGTAACCCAGGTTCGAATCCTGGTCACGGCAGTGATGACACTGTCGCGGCGGAGCAATATTTTTTAAAATGTGTTTTTTTAAAGAAAATATGTTTATTTGACTTCCTTTAATTCAAAGTTATCACTCAACCAGAATCAATGAACGGTCTACCAAGTTAGGGACTGGTCCACTGAGGCGGAGCGGAGGGTGATTCACCAATCACTTGGCATGAAATCCACATCTATTCTCCACTCAAGCCATGTGATTGGTGAATCGCTCTTCACTCTGCTCCGCTCCGCCTCAGCGGAACCGCAGCCTTATTTTATTTATTAACATAGGTACACCAACAGCTTCTGTATATAAATTAATAAATAGTGTAGAATTCTATGACTACAAGGCAAGCTATTTTTTATTTTCCATAAGTATTTTTTTAAATATAGGTATATCGTTGTCAACGTTTCCCGGCGTCAAATGATTTTTCTAAAATACTTTTAAATGATTGCAGGCAGCATGTTGGCCTGAGCCACAAGTATGGACGTTGCCCTGGCTAGCCATAGATCTTTTGAGCGCTGATGCCGATAACCAGTATTTTACATTGGAGATACCACCACAGGTAACTATAGTTAAAATCTTTGTTATTCTGCTACTAACAATTGAATGCTGTTATTCTGCTATTAAGATTCCGTATTCGATAAGGAAAGCCCGGTTTCGCCATGTCCGTCCGTATGTCTGCAGCGAAGCTAGAAAAAAATCTTAGTATTAAAATTGAATATAGATTAGTTACGCTGAGAAAGTTGTCAAATAAATTCCGAAAAACGCGTATCTTTAGGGTACCTTTTCTACACATAAATTGTGCATATTTTATCCTTTCATACCCCATGCTTTAGGGTGTCGTTAGATAAGATGCTAATATATTGCGGGTTTGCATAAACTATGTTTCGATTAATTGATCTGTTTGTGAAATAATAAACTGTTTTGCTTACTTTTGTGAGAATCAATTACAAATTAATAATAATTAAATTAGACAACTAATTAAAAAAAATATAAATATAGTTAATTCTAACAATTACACCTTATGCTCCTTTACAGAACTACATGCTAGTAGTGGGTGTTCACAACAGCAGTGATACGACGGGAACAGTGTCAACTTACTGTTATAAACTAGGACTGGACGCAGGGGGAACTGAGACTGTGATAGGATATATTGCTATGGAGGGATTACAGGTAAACAATTTATATAGGTATTTATAATTGCTGGTAATTTGATCCTTTTTTTATCGGGTTAAAATCATTGAATGAGTCATCTTACCCCGGGCAGAGCGGGAGGTACTGTCAGACTCGTACTGACTAAAATCCACGGTGTCCTTCAATAGCCCTTTACGTTCCAGAGTCACGGTAATTCGATAAGTCCCGCGATCCCGGCAGGCTTTGGCCCTCTAAAGGGAGGCCCGTCATTATGCTGACACTTTTTGAGGCGCGCCATTACTCGCCGCTCGTATGCCCGCGCCTACGGTGGCCGGAGATCATCTGCCGCCGTCCGTCGCCGTGGGCGTCTACCACTGTGGCTGGGGTGGAGGAAGGGCGCTGTCCTCTCCTTCACACGGCCCGCCTGCATGACTGCTTCGCAGATTGCATTTAATATAAACAGTCCTTGCTGCATATATGCAACTTAAATTTTTGATCTCTAGACAAATACATACTTTTCCATATTTCCAGGTAACATTCAACAGATCAGCCGGTTGGATTGGCTTCCAAACATCAGACTGCGGTGCCAACACTCGCATCTCAGGCCCATACAACACTTCATCCTCGCTCAAATCAACTTGCCAACTGCTAAGGCCAGTTATAGAAACAGCGACATCTATAAAAACTGCCCAATGGGCATTATGTGCTGTGTCTATTATAGCCGGCGGTGTACTCCTGTACTTACTAGCGCCTTGCATTAAAACCTTTTTTGTAAGAAAAATGCCGAGATCGCAACAGATTTCACTGTCTCAGGCTGCGTTGGTTGAGGAAGAGTCTTCGTAAGTAGAAAATAATATAATTCAGCCGTCGGTTTTATCGTGCACTGGATTTACAATCTTGTATTTACTTGACAGAGTCGAAAATTCGACAGCACGTTGTTTTATAAGCTGACATGCACAATGGTATTCTCAACTCTCGGTAAAATATTGAGAGTTGAAAACCATGTGCGCAATAATCAAGATTTAGAAGTCCATAGCGCACTTTCTTGGGAAGAGTACATTATTTATTCTCTGCCTTTGGCACACTACCGAATGTTGGAAATTCAGTGCATAATAAAACATTCTCGTCAACTTTTTTTTAAGTTCACATCAAATAAGTTTCTTCTTTTATCGTGCATTTTTGTGAGCCAATCGAAACACGTCATACAAAACTTTGGCCTATATGCGCAAGATATTACTATATAGGGTGTATGCAAACTGTAAAGTACGTAGTCTCGATTCTGATCTCAAAGCACAAAGGGTGATAAAACTGCGTGTCTCGTAAAGTATGCGTATAATGTACCGATAATTTTGTTCTACACCCTGTATATTATTAGGTGATATTAATTTGAGTAGGTAATTATTAATCGTTTGTGATTTAGAAGCAAACATTTAACAGTGAAGAACTTTCCAAAAATATTTAAAAATCCGATCCAAATAACTTTCAGAATTATTCGCCAAAATAATTCCGTTTTGTTCTCGAAGGTTCTTTGTTGTTAAATCTGCCTTCAATGCAATTAATCTTTAACTAAAAAGTCTTTTACAAGTGTGATTTTCTTATAGTAAGTAATTAATATGTATTTGTGATCTATTTATGAAATGGTTTGGGCTACATTATTACAATTTTCTTCTTCATAATACAAAGTAAAATTAGATGAGTTGTGAAACTTCGCAGACATGGTGAAAAAAGGAATGTTATTTTAATTATTATATTATCATTAACCGTGACGAAATGAATAATATTGGTTATTATTTTTTAAGTTTGAGGATGTGAAACCTGTATTATAAATAGTTACGCATGGGGTAATGCGTATTATATATGTTACGGTAAGAGTGAATAATTGAAGATTATTAATAATTATCTTATATTATTAATAATTACCGAATGTCGAGGTTAAAGTGATTAATTAATCACATTTGTCGGTTGTTATTAATAATTTGACCCTTGTAGTGATAAATGTAATAAATAAACTTCCTTCACAGGAGCAAGTCGACGGAGCCCCGCTCCGCGGGGCTCCTACTTCTGCGTGGTTAAAAAAAAAATAACCACGAAGAGGATGGCGGGGTCTTTCAGACCCCGCCATCCTCTTCTAACCTAAATTGTCCGAGTCGGGGTGCCAGCAAGTCCCGAGGTTAGACCTAGTTCTAACCGGCTAAACCTAGGTGTAACCGACCACATGCGTTAAACCTACGTGTATCATACTTATCTTCAGTTAGCACTAGGTTTAGCCGTTATGTTTATTAATTTTATTACTTTTACCAATATGTGTCGTGAATTATTAATAATTACTACTAAAAGTGATAAATTTCGATCGTTTATTCACATTTACCAAAACATTTGGTTATTATTAATAATTTTGTAAAAATATTAATAATTTTCAATTAATCACATTTACCGTAACATATATATAAAAATATTAAATCACACTTAGAAAGTCAATTACAGTAAAAAAAAAACATTTGTTTTCTTCAACGACCAATCATGGCTGCGGAGTTTTGCTAGCTATTTCAATTTAAACTTGTATACCAATATTTTGTTTAAATATCAGCTCACTGATCAAAGTAGGCCAAGCCCTAATCAGCATTATGTCATTAGATATAAGACAGCTTTTGATTTGAGCGACGATTAACAGTAAACTGTCGCCCAATTTGGAAGAGCCCGGATTCTAAATTAATCTTTTGTAAATAATTTGAAAAAACTTATACCAAAATTCGAATATGTAGTGTGATATAAAATTTATTACTCGATTCGGGGTCATGTGGTATTTAAACTAGTTATTTACTCTAAAAGAGTAGTGTTTTATTTTTTATAAAGTCTGAGTAGATAGGATGGTAGGGTTAGAATTTAATAATATTTATAATAGCACTTTTAAAATTACATACAATTATTAATAGAGTTCTTTCTGCAACCTTCGTTTTTCTTTACCAGAGAATTTATATGGGATCAACAGCAAAAATAATAATCAGTTGCCCCCATGCATTTGTCGTCATGTAAATCATCAAAATGTGGTGGGAAACGCCGATTTTTTCGGTCTCTTAGTTAAAGTTGTAATGATCCCTTTTTTAATGGAAAATCTGAGGTCACGACGGCGAGCTACCTTTTACTCGTCGCCCGCAAGCCACGCCTCGCTATCCCCTACTTTCTGGGCGTCTTTCGCGGACTATAGTGATCCGATAGGATTCTGGTGAAGAAAAAGAGTTGGTACATAAAACGAGTGAAGGAAATATTTATGAAACTATCATACTTTCAACACTATATTATTGTTTACATCAAAGTATTTTCAGATCAGTATTTGCTACTAAAGATGGCACCATTTTTAAAGCATTATTAATTTGTAATTTTAATGCATATCATAACGAATATCACTAAAATCCTATAGAACTGATCTCAAACCTAAAATAATAAATTATTTATTTGTATAATACTTTTAAATATAAAACAGTATTTAAATTGGTATCGTCTTTAGTAGCAAACTAAAACTTTTGTAAATATACACAATTTTAAATAACAGTATTCTGGCACCTTTTAAATTTTCTAATCAACAATTTTGCCATATTTAACATTGTCATAAAGACGTTTTACATAAGTATTCACGCTTAGTATTTATCATAGTATTTAAATAGTGTTTTTAATTAGCAATAAATTTGAATTTATATTTTACTCTTTATCGGGTTGTTTGCTGAAAAATTTGCCGCGAGATGAGATAAGTATTTGTCAGTACAGTACGCAACCGAGTGCTTGTTACCACAACTATTTTAAATAGTCAAATAATACCTATAAAAACACGGGAAACTATACAACGTGTAACGTTAAAAGCGCAAAACCTCTCGTGGGGTAACTCAGCACATGTTACTGAACAATGTTTGTTCTAAGTACTACTAATGTAAATAGGAACATCGCAAAAAAAAAAATGGTTTTTCATACAAAGTGAGAAATTGATCGAGCCCGAATTTCCAAAAGTCTTAGAACAAACATTGTTCAGTAACATATGCTGAGTTACCCCACGAGAGGTTTTGCGCTTTTAACGTTACACGTTGTTATGTCATGATCTGTATTGGATATGTGTGCCAAGACAACGACTTTAAGTGACCACATTATATCGGGACTTTAACCGTCTTACCATAAAAAAGTGTTTGTTAAACACTTGTCTAAAAAAACGTTGATGGTCGTTTTGCGGTTACACTTTTTAAGACAGGCATTCAATTGATGTTTATTTTTTTTGTGGTAAGACTGCGATTCGCTCAGTTTTTGTCAACTAGAGCTAGGGTTGCCATCCGTCCAGGTTTGCCCTCTAAACTAGGATACATTCTTAGTTTAGAGGGCATACGGGGGGACTTCATTTGTAGTCCAGTCTTAAAAAATAAAACAATTGAGCCGCTCGCGACACACGCACACTTCACGTGCGCACTTCGTCTCACGTCCGGGTTCTGAACTCTAAAATCTGGGATTTTCACGCGTCTTGTCCTATTTTCCAAATTTTAGAGATGGCAACCCTAACTATATAGGTATATGGCGTTGTGTTTCATTAAAATGAAATAAATCCAAATGAAAGCAGGTTTTGGTGCATTTTAAACTAACGACACGTCTATCATCTCACATCTCTGCCACATTACGCGCTGAAATCGATTTGACAGTCCCTACCATCGATTTCGTATATGCTCAGTATTAGTAGTAACATTATTGTATAGCTGGCATCAAGTGGCGTCTTTTTTGTATGAAAAACGCCTAAAAAACGAAACAACGCCTCGCGGCAAAGTTCTCATCAAATGAGTATTTCCATGGTAGCTTAATCAAAGTAACAAACTCAGAAGTTTTGTTCTCAACGTATTTTTTTAAAATAAATGTCTCGATAGGCCTAGCTGAATAACTAAAAGGACCTAAAGTAAAGAAATGGTAGAAAATTTATTATTTCTGCAGCATATTTCATGTCTCCAACATTATCCTTACGCATAAATGGCAGTTTTCGAGGTGATATTTGACAAGTAGTATAAGTAGACTTAAGTACTTAATTTTAATAGTATGTTGGCAATTGATGTATTTTGAGTACGCTTAATTTTATTCATAAAATTTTCATTTATTTTCTAAAAACGAATGAAAATGTTCTTAGTTTATGTATTCCTTAAAAGTCAAAATTTTATTATAACATTTATAAATAATCATTATAACACCCCTCTTTTTCCGTCGGGGGTTAAAAACCTGCACAAACATTTTTTTATAATTAATATAGCAAATTCTAATTTTCAATGTAAGTGTACTTTTAATAAGTTACTCTTGCCACACGAAAATGTATTGTCAGAAGTAGGTAATACAGATCACATTTGCTAAATGTTCACTAAACCCGTAATAAATAGTGCACACTGACTTGGAAATATATGAAAAGAAATAGAAATTAGGAAAGTTACTAGGGGAGAATAAAAGAAAACGTGGTTGGCTGCCTCTAAGTAAGAGATGGGGTATTACAACGTCTTAAAACCAGGCCTGTTCCAGTGAGTGAACGAGATGGCGCTAGACGACTTGTATACATAGCTCTGTTACTTTCACTCGTACCCCAAGGACAGGGAGATAATGACTATGCTTGGATTTTTGTCTCGCTCTTTCAAACTGATTGAATTTTTTTTAAGTAAGTGCAACAAGTTTTCCGAGCTATATAAAATTTTGGTGAAGAGGGACTAACTCCCTCAAATAATTTAACTATGACTTTTCCCATTGACATTTGTACAAACGCGAGCACAGCAATCTGCCTAAATCAACTTTATCGCGAAAGAAGAGAGTTCATAGTCAATTGGAAAAAAATAAGTTTGGGATAGGTTGTCGTGCTCGTCTGATATGTTGTTTTGACAAAGTACCCGCCAGAAGGGAGAAATTTCATTTGTTGTGATAATTTATTATAATTATACCTATTCATTACAACAACACCACTACCACATAAAAAAGAAGTAACTATGAGTATTTCTCTATGTTCACATACATTATGTAGATGAATATTAATTTTTGCATAGAATTGTATGTACCTACGTACTTTGTGTCGTATTTTGTATTTTAGTCAAGTTCATGCCATTTATGTATTATTATTTATGTTTTTTTTGTTCTCGATTATTGGAGAAAAACATTTTTTTTTTTTGGAATTGTTTTTTCTCTAGTACCATAGATCGTTATTTTCGTCTGGGTACTGTAAATTATGATGACCAATTTAGGCAAAAGGGTTAAATGCTAATAAATTTAAAAAATATATTTACAATTAATTAAATTGATCTAACTTTTGTGGTTCATTTTGCCTTTTTATTTACTAACCTTTCTTGACGAACTTATTTGATCCGTGCGAAATAGAGAGGAGAGATGCTTAGAAGCTAGGTGAACCGTTGTGTTGAAGCCATTCTGTGCATTAATGATCTACCACACAATATGAACTGGCCTCATCGTCGCGTCTCCTCATTGGTAGAATCCGGCCGTTAGAGAATTCCCCGCTTTTTCGGAATTAATAATCAAATGTAAAGAATAGGTATGTTATAAAACTTATCGTCAATTTTTTTCACGTGTTCAATAATTTATATAAAATAGGATAAATTCGATACAGTGACGTATTATTAAAAATTAAAACTTAATACTGACGAGTAGGTATATGTTTTCTATGGATTTGTATCTATAAACAGAAACACTCATATTTTTTATATTTATTCGTGGAATAATAATTGTTGCTATTTAGAAAGAGGATATCATAAAAGGGCTCCCAAATATTAAGTTAAGATTTTTAGAAAATGGAATTGCAACGAATTAACTCAGGATGAAAACTTATAGGTAAATAAGTAACAAATTGCTCGTGATTTTACCAACAACACAATAAATAGCGACTTTTGTATACCTTTAAACCTATCATTAAAACTAGGTAATAAAACTTGACATCTGCATAAAAACAAGCATGTACCTACTAAGTACTATTAATTATTCACTAAGTACATTGTACCATACCTAACTAAACAGGTAGGTACTAAGGACAGACGCCATCACATCATGCTACCACAATCTGTCTTTCTTTAACACATTGTCAATTTTATAACAATCGTAAAGGTTAATTTTCGATTGGTGAAATTTAATAGATTCGGGTTGGTTGACCTGCTGGCGTCTGTACGTATGATAAAGGTACCTTCGCGCATACTGTAGTTAAATTACAACTGTACTCCTAGGACGAGTTTTCACTATTTTACTTTACTGAGTCTTTTCAGTATTTACAGCGTTTCTTGTATGGAAATATGGAACAGCGCCGCTGGTGTGCGGAGAAGGAACTAATTTTTTCCTTGAAAATTGTCAATTTAAAATTGTCAAAGTTCCAGTTTACTTTACGTCTCAAATACTGAAAACTCGTGCTCGTGCTAAGGGTACAGAATGCGTCTTCGGCGGAGTACCGACGTGTCCTCACGGCGGCGATAGGCGGAGACCTCTAGCGAGACGGAGCGGGAAGCGGTCGCCTTCTTCTGCGAAGCAGTCATGCTCGAGAAGGAGGAGGCGGGCCGCGTGAGAGAGAGGACGCCCACGGCGTCGGACATCGCAAGACGATCTCCGGCCACCGTAGGCGCGGGCATGCGGGCGGCTAGTAAAGGGCAACTCGCCGTCCGACCATGGACCATGCCCGGGTCGACGGCGCGTCGTGTTCCACGCGCGCCTCAAAGAGCGTCAGCATAATGACGAGGCCCCCTCTCAGAGGGCTAAAGCCTGCCGGGGTCGTGGGTCTTATACCATCACCGTGACTCCGGAACATAAAGGGCTATTGAAGGACACCGTGGATTTTAGTCAGTACAAGTCTGACAGTCCCTCCCGCCTTGAACCCGCTGCGAACCGCTCGCTGTAAGTTCGCAGTGATACCGCCACTCGGCATGTCATACAAACACAAAGGCGGCTCGCAGAGTGCTCGGACGAGCCGTACCCACTTGCGGTTGATCTATATCAACCGCAAGTGGGTACGGCTCGTCCGAGCACATGTAACGTATCAAATACTATTATTTGATACGTTACATGCAACACTGCTAAGTGAGTACCCAGGTAAAGATTACCTACTGTAATTCCACCTGCACTATTACGGGACCTATTGAAAGCTGACATTGTGGTATACTGGTCAACTATGTCCCTAAACAATAAAGAGAATCGTTATATCGACGACGAAAAAGAATAATAAGATCATCACTCACGTAACGCTTTTTTTTTGTTAAATCATCAAATGAGTCCTCACGACTTAGATGGAGCAAAAGGGACTGTCAGACTCGTACTGACTAATATCCACGATGATCCTTCAATAGGCATTTACGTTCCAGGGCCAAGGTTACCTGATGATACAGTCCCGCGACCACTCAGTGGACACCGGAAGAAAGGGCCGTTGAGGTAGATTGCGGCGAAAGTGGTCTGTTAATCCCTCGTCTGCCTAACTTTGCCCTTTTCCATGCCCTGCCTTTTTAACTGCCCTTTTCCCAACTACATTGGGGTCGGCTTCCAGTCTAACCAGATGCAGCTGGATATCAGTATTTTACATGGAGCGACTGCCTTTCGGACCTCCACAGTACAGTTGTGTGACAATCCATAATATAGTAAAAATATGTATGTATAAATAATCAGCCTAATTGCCGTCCACTGTCGCCAATCCTTCCGGTCCTGGGTAGTCCGCATCCATCCACTGCCAGCCATTTTCTTCAAATCATCGACCCATCTTGTCGCAGGGCGTCCTAGATTACGTTTGTCCATTCGTGGTCTCCATTCTAGCATAATGTCTGTCCCATCGACCGTCTGCAGACATGGCCATGAATGAAATGGTGCAACGATCTGCAATGATATAATAACATAATAATATTTTGTTGCAATTATAATTATAATATCCATTCATTCGTTATAATATTACCTACATCCATCACTATTAATTAATAATGAAGGATTTATAATACTATTACTGTATAACCACAAGATAAGGCCACCGTCGCAGTTGGCGCGGGCTTGTGAGCTGCCCTGCGAAAGTAAAGGTCGGTTCACACCGAGACGCGTCAATGCTGGAAATGTGTATCTTTTCGTATAGCAATAAAAGTTAGATTTTGAGTCATTATTAAAATGTGCAGGCTCACGCTTCTAACCCACAGACTTAGTAGAGAGTATACACTCTTCTACCACCTTATGCGACGTCGACGTCTTGATCAATCTCGGGTCAACGCTTACCGGTCCACGCGCGCCTTTTGGAACTTTCGGCAAACTGACGGGGTTGCCCTATGGACCCTAAGTGCCGGAGCACACGGCGCGTTGCGGCGCCGCACCGCAAAGATTTCGCCTCACAAATTATTGTCACGTGTGCCTGCCAATAGGGCGAAATTTTTGCGGTGCGGCGCCGCAACGCGCCGTGTGCTCCGGCACTAAGGTCAAATGTCTGCAGGGTTCGCGATACCGTCTGTACCCAGGCAACCGAAATCTTAGAGCGTAAAGAAACAGGGTGGATTTTAGGTCAGAAAGAATCCTACACCAAGGGTCGGAGGAATTATTTGATGATTTTAACAACCGAAAAAAAAACTATGAGATGTGTGTTAAAAGCTATCATATTCATTTGTAGATTCAAGCTCTTGTTGAAGATAGTATTTGTGATAATAGACTACTTTAATTAATAGTTGATACGAAAGTTAGATTTTATCAAAAGTTAGATTACTACTTACGTGGTAAAATCATCAAATGAGTCGTCCCGAACCCAGGGCAGGGCGGGAGGGACTGTCGGACTCGTAGTGACTAAAATCCACGGTGTCTTTCAATAGGTATTTACGTTCCGGGGTCGCGGTAATTCGATAAGTCCAGCGACCAAAGTTAGATATCTCGGTATAATTTTAAAGGTGATACAGCGGCACAAGCCTCCACTGCCGAATTTCGTCGCGTCTTTCTTGTTTTTACTTTTGTAAAAATAGGTGTCTATTATTTTTCTATACTCTAACGACAAACTAATCAGTTTTTCAATTTATTTATGCAGTAAAGTACCTTGTTATGGTCTTTGTAGTATGTAACGTGACAGCTTACATTGTAAGAAAATTGGTCTACTTATTTTCAGCCTATTATTATTTTAAGTGTAGGTATCTTATTTACGTATATACAAATACAATTATCTTATTAGCATGACAGAAAAAGAACCTACAGTAAAATAATTAAAATACTAACTACAGCAAAATAATTATATTTTAATTTCCAAGCGCCGGGCAGAAGTAGTAATTTCCTTGAACTTAATAGCTAGGATATCTGGTCGGAAATCAAGGTGACTACTCGTCGATTTCCGCACTGATTGGTAGCAAATTAAAATAATTTGCTGACGTCTTTTGACCTGTTTGAAAGTGCCTAGTTATGAGTGGCTAAGTTAGTATCTTGATTGTCATAGGTAATTATTATTTAAATGGAAACAAACAAAAGAGAGTTTCGCAGTTTTTTTTTAACGCTTCACACTGATTCTTGGTTGCATCTTCAAACATTTAAACTCGCATACACAAACAAGCAGATCTGGAATACTACTAGGTGGAATACAACCACTATTTGTCTCCTTACATGAATCGGATCCGCGACACACAGCGCAGCAGTTCAATCATTCAGTCACAACGCAGATCCGATCAATAGGACAGCTGGACACCACCAAGAAAACATTGAGTGCGTGCGCCTAGAGCACGCCACTGAGCTGTCAAACAATAACCGAATGAACTTGTGCGCGTTGTCTCATCCTGGACGGGACACAGTGATGATACGTGGTGTCGTCTCTATACGCAGTATAATAGCTCAATGCAAGAAAATTTGTAATTCATCATCATGTCCAGCCAATTTCCAAAGTCTGATTAATAACATGTCTTATCAAAGGGTATCACATAAGTTGTGCCCTCTTAGACTGATGGTTGGGATCTGCTTCAGTCTGAGCGGGCACAACTGTTTCTTACGAACCAAGAATATTCCTTATTCTATTCCAATGTCTGTATAGTATTGTGTTGAATACGCAGTCGAAATGAAAGGCATTTCAATGACATCTTTGTATGATATGCCCTTGGATAACATAAACCTCCATATGTGATGGATCTGCTGCGAACCTCAGCATGTTTAAAAAAAATAGTTAGTCTGGGATCTTGGTATAAACCGATTTACTGAACTTCACGCGGCCAAAAGCTAGTCTGTCTAAAAAGAAAAAAATATTCGCCACAAATAATATGCAAAAATTACTTTTTTTACTTAGTTACTTCGTAAATGTAACATTCCCCGAAAAAAAATTCATTCAAAAACCCACGGAGTTCGATTAAATAATTCAGTCGTCAAGCGTTTTGTGGCAATTTGCATTGAAACGAGATAGGACAGAACACAGAAGTCGCGATTCCAAACTGAAATTAAATTGCGATTATACTGAGATTGAAAAGAATCGTGCCTAATGCCCTGTAGAGAGAAATTTAATTTTGTACGCGACAGAATTTTTATATTACTGCAAGTTGTTACGGATTTACCGGATCACTTGAGGTTTATAGAGTATTATGGGTTATTTAATTTTGATGACAAAAGGGATGGATTTTTTAAGTCGTTTGATTGCTATAAAGACATATGTAGCATAATCAATCAGCCCATGATAATCCTTCTACTGTGACTACGACACAGGCCTCCTCTCTGTGGGGGGGAGGGAGTAGGCGCTAATCCACTACGCGGGCTAAATGCGGATTAGTTGAAGTCACATGTCTTCGAATTTTTGTTTTTGAATACAGGTACCGGTTTCCTCACGAGATGTATAAGGCCCTCCGTACACTAGGCGACTCAAGTCTCCGATACTTTACGACTTCGATATCCAAGCGCGTCAATGGATATCAAAATCGTAAAGTATCGGATACTTGCGTCGCCTAGTGTACGAAGGGGCTAAGTAACTATTACGGTTGGCTGGCTGACACCATTGCTCAAAAAGACACAGTTCGATTCAAATGGGATACACCTAGGTAGGTACCATGGTGGTCCCATATAAAAATTGTTCAGTTTTATGTAATGTAATGGTAAGGTACCACCAAAATAGTGTGCGGCATATTTGTGCAGTTGCGCAGCTCTGCACGTTCTGCACAGTGCAGCACATTTGTACGCGAACATTTATTTTCACTGAATTAACAGCAATGTGCGCGCACAAAATAACGAGTTTACTGCTCACATAGTGCGCGAACAGAAGTATCCAGGTATGTGCAAACGTTTTAAGAATGTTTGTGCACAATTTGTTCGTGTTTCCTAAGTGAGTCCACCAGAGTGAACATTTGCGCCGCACACTGCGTTGCACACCGGTGGAATCGCGTCTTAACTAGGCTCGTAGGTCACCTTTGGTCACTATTAACAACGAGATTCTGTCTAAGATACTCAAGAACGATGATGTGGTAGTTTTTATAACACTCAAATGTTTTTTTTTCTTTTCTATAATACCTAACTATGTTTCTTGCTGTGTTCCTTAGATATTTTTTCTTTGCAAAATCATTCGAGCAGTTTTCTCATGACGCGCGTACATATAGGTAGCTTATACAAGTTATATATATAACCAGTTTATCTTGACCTTTAATTATACTTTTTTCGCATGATGAACGATCAGATCATACTTATAGCATAGCTTAATCAGCCGTTTGTACCCATGAATGTACTAACTTGCCACTAGTGTACTTACTAACAACATCAAAGTTATAACAGATTAGTCAGTGTTACGTGTTTTTGGTGGTCTATGGCACGATTATCCTGTCTGTAGGTCAAGGGGATATCCTTTGAAAGTCTCACGTTATTAATGGATGTCCCCCAAAAACAGCCCTGGATATAAAAGGAAATGTGAACGATATCATTTTAAAAATACACTTTTGTACATTGATTTTTTTATAAATTGAACTAGCTAGCCCTTGCACCTTGTTCTTTATGATGGGTAAGTAGGTACTTATCTATACCTACCTACAAGACCACAATAAAAACTCACGTCTCGTTTATAAACTTAATCAAGCGATCTTAACCAGTTAGAAGGCAATTATGCTAGGTTCAATAAGCAAAAAAGTTGTATAGCATCATTTATTTACATAATTAAGTATGCAGCATCAAAAAGATTTAAGTTTTTTTTTTTAATTATAGTTTCAAGTTTGACCACTATCTCGGGGGATGGTCATTTTAGATTCGGTATTGTTTTTATTAACACTATCCGAATATTAATTTAATTTAAATTTAATAGAGTTGTCGAAAATCAATTTCTAGTTGGTTTTTGATATTATAATCGGTTTTGTAAGAACCTCAATAGAGTTCCTCTCTATGGCAGAGTTAATTAGACCCTTCCAAATAAAAGGAGTCAGGACCAAAAACAAACAACAATTCTGTTTATTTTTTTCGCACTGCGCTAACCGAGCCATTCAAACAAACCAACCCCACTAGTATGCATTATTAAAATCTAGCTCCAATCATTTTAATACGTAATGGGTATGCTTGTCTTTTTCAACTTCATCCTTCACTTAGACAGCGCAAATTATAATTTATAGAGGCAATACTACAAAAAATATATAAAAAATCTAGTCGAGTTGGATCGTAAATCTCAATTTTGTTTGCTAGAAAAATACTTCGGACATGTTTGCTTGAAGTATTACTTTAACAAACACAGAAGATACATCTGAGGCGTCGAGAATTCAGCTGAGTTGTAATTTTATAGTTTTTTTTTGTTGTGTAAACATTTTTTGTAATGAAATTAAGACGACAGGCATTTGGGTAATAAAGAAATTAACACGTTTTTATTATTATTTTTTATTCATTTGTTTCATTTTTATTTCATATTATTATATGTATAGACTACCTCATAGGTACAGCCTCGGTTTCGCACGTATTCAAACCCTGTTGATTTTCCGAAAATTTTCTTAAATCGAATTTGATACTGTCTTTCGGGATTTATGCGAGTTTATATCCATACTTAAACGACTTTTTATACTATGTAAAGGAGAGGTGTCAATTCTTATCGATATTAAGCAGTTAATTTACGACTTATAAGTCTCTGGTGTCGGTTATAATTTAAAGGCTATAAAATAAGTATCTATAGGCATCTCAAAACGATTAAAATAATATAGATAAATGTTTGCAAAATTGACTAAGCAAGTAAGTAAAGTAAAGAAGATATTACAAATTATATTAAGTATATTCATTAAAATAAAAACAAAACAAATACTTAATAGGCTTTGAAACCATGACTAAAATGAAAGGTATGAGTATCAATCAACCGACAATCATGATATTAAGATAGTGAGAGGGTATGAATGTTGATGAATGGAGAGGAAGAGGAAGGCCAAAGAAAGGATGGATGGATTGTGTGAGGAATGATCATCATCATCTTCCTGCCCTTATCCCATTTTACTTGGGGTCGGCGCAACACGTTTCTTTCTTCCACTTTCCCCTATCACAAGTCATAGTATCATTTACTCCTTTTTCTTTCATATCCTTACTTATACAATTCATCCATCTTTTCTTTGGCCTTCCTCTTCCTCTCAATCCATCAATATTCATACTCATCACTCTCTTAGTCACATGAGTGTCATACCTCCTCATCACATGTCCATACCAAGATAGACGATTCCCTTTCACTTTTTCTATAACCGGCGCGACTTTCAAACTCCCTCTTATAAACTCGTTCCTTACTTTATCCATTCTTGTCACTCCACACATCCACCTTAACATCCTCAGCTCCGCTACATGCAATCGTTTCTCATCCATCTTTTTCACATGAGGAATGATATGAACGTATATTTATGATGCTTTTACGTCAGGGAGAATGGGAAAAGAAAACGTGTTGCGCCGTCCCCAAATAACATAATATAGGATATGGGCAGGAAGATGATGATGACGAAAATTCAAATTGGAATTATTTATTTGTGAAACACAGGTAAATAAGATGTAATTAATTACAATGTTAGGATGTTTAACCTAATAGGCATACAATTTTTTAGGATTTAATACTAACGAGAATATAATTACAATAGTTATAATTATGTTTTATTGCTTGTAATATTTGAATTTTTAAATATTATCTATTGTAAAAATTAAAAAAAATGTAAGGTACCTATAGGTTATCTACTTTGGCAAGATGATGTGATTACTAGCAAAAAATGTGATTTAAAGAATATAACCTGACGGTGCTATTAACGTTTTTTGTTTATTAGAATTATATAAAATTGCAAAATCACCTTGGATACTACGAAACATTTATTTTGGATTTAGTTTTGTAGTTTTATACAATATTTTGGCAAAAAAGAACGTCAAGGTTAATATTGTTTTCCTGTATTTTAGGATGATAGTCTTTTTAAAAATGCCCGTTCAAGATATTATAAAATGCATCTTAAATATAATTAAAAATATATATTTTAACTATTTCAAATATTCGTAAAACGTTTGTCGTTTGCTAGGCTACCATATCATTTCTGGTTTTAATTGCCCTGATTTTTGATTTCACGGTCAAGCGAAAAGCGGTGCAAACACAATAATTAGGTACATGTGATTTGACAACAACATTTTAATTAATACTGAATAACTAAAATTACACATTTTGGTTGATCAGTCACTTCAGAACGAGTGAACGGATGTTAAGATTTGGCTCCTCAGATAGAAGTTATATTTTGAAATAGCACTTTGGATAGGTACCGTTTATTCCGGTATTATGGTCCCGTATGATTATTTCAGCTATACGCAGACGAACCCAATGGCAATAGCTAGTACCTATCTCGACAATCAGAACTTCGGAACGTTCCCAAATATGGTCCAGAAAAAAGGTTAAGTCGTTAAATCTATAAGTTTGATGAATAAAGTGGCTTACAAGTACCTACCCAATGCCAATGGTAATTACATAGCACCTATATACGTTATTAATATAATATGTGTCAAGTTTTGACACAGTTTTTAAGGCACGTAGTTCTTAGGTTTTTGTTTGCAGTTTTTCATTAGTTATTTGACCATGAAATGTTAGAAACACGTATCTTATTAATAATATTTATATTCTAAAATCTAGTTAGGTTTCACATATTTCTAATGTGTGAGCATTCATTTAATTTAATATTCTAATTCGATATACCTAAGTATGACATATAGACAATGTCTAGTCTGTGATATTCGAAAATATGTTACATAAAGGACACTAAAAATTTGGGTTAACTAATCTCGAAAAAGTAACTCTAATATACAGATAACTACTTCCTAGAATTTGATCCTTATTAGCAACACTATCGAACGGCGTAATAACACAGGGTGTGATTTTTTTTCCAAAAT
Organism: Agrotis ipsilon; assembly: GCA_028554685.1. NCBI lineage: Eukaryota > Metazoa > Arthropoda > Insecta > Lepidoptera > Noctuidae > Agrotis > Agrotis ipsilon. The sequence goes on from CM052967.1 coordinate 9,962,824, forward strand.
CAGCGGGTTCGATTCCTAGCTAAGATTATTGTTTTTTCTAAAATCTAATGATGCAGTTTTAGTTTTCGTCAAAATCGGCCTCGAGACTCCTTTCAACGTTTTTTGATATTCCTCATAGCTCCGAAGATAGCCACGCCCAGTTGAAAAATTCACCTGTATAACTTTTTTTAATGATTGATGAGATGCGTGTTGCATCTAACAATTATTGTCTTTGATACTTACTTCAACGATAAAAAAAGGTTCGTCAAAAAAAGTATTTCTTTTTGTTCGGCAATAAGAACTGAAAAATAGATTAAACTTTCCATCTTCTTAGTAATAATAATCACTTGGCAATTAAAGATTTTTTCTACTACTTTTTACTACAGTCAGAACTCTACTGCCTACATTTTTTTTCTTTTAACTAAATTTGATGGGTATCTTGATTATAGTTTTTTTTCTCACAAAGTTTGTTATGACGGCTTTTTGTCAATATGAAAAAAACTTCTTACACTATAAAGTGATTGATTGCAAAATTCTAGAAATAATGACTTTGTAGTTTTTTTAATTGTTTTCAAATATTTTTTTCTGGCATCTTCTTTTATCATTAAATTCCTTTAAAGATAACGAATCTAATTTAGGCTTGAAGTACTTAGTGAAAAAACGGCCAAGTACGTGAGGGTTCCGTTCCAAGTAGTTCCAACTAGTAAATATTATGTAGTAGGTACTTAGTAAATATCTATTTTAATAATTAATAACTTTATTTTTGAATTGTCTTTTTTATATTTACTATGGACACTAATAACTTGCCACATCGTTCTCACATAATGTACCTACCTACCATCTGATGATGAATGATGTAACCAAAGATCTGTAATATTTTTGGCGATTGAAAAAGAGTGTCCATGGAGTTTCTTGCTCATTCTTCTCCATAGAGATCTACGCTTTGGAATGAGCACCTACGGTACTTTCACAGTTTTTATGTCTTGTGACTGGGACTGTAGCACCCATAGATATAGCACCATAACTATTTTTGTACTAATTTTAATTTATCTTTGACAGTTCAAAGTGCCGGTTATGGCCTAGTTGAAGGAACGTTTTGATTTTGATTACGGAAATAAATTCGTTCATCATCGAGAAACTAACATTATTTTGCGGGCGTTTTGCAATAATTCTGTTTCAAATGAACTTCAATTAAGATTAAATCTTATATAGGTGAAATGAGTTTAATTAATAGATTAATAAGAATTGATGATCTTGAATTTCTATATTAATATTAATTTCTTTTTTTAGTGCAGGTATATTCATTTGTTCAACAATAAGTTTGTGATGTCTTTTTATGTGATATAACAGACTACAAATTGCCAATTTTCGGACTGTTTCCGTTATTTGTACTGTAAGGTGTTTTTGCAAATTTCATGATTCTAGGTAAAAGGGAACGGTTATAATTCCTAAAAATGAACGTATCTCTTCGTTTTTATGAAACCCAAGTATTTGATATTAATCTCATTTCAATAATATCTCCACGCGTTCCACAGAAAAATGAGCTTGACAGATGGAAAAACGAACGATTGGTGATCTTACAAGGGTTCCCTTTATTGTTTTGAGGTATGGAACCATAAAGATAATAATGATCTTAGCCTACCATTGATCCAAAGCTTGCCTACTGGGAAGCTTTGGATCAATGGCAGGTTGCAAAATATAGTGCATTAAGACTTTTCTCACAAGAATATATTTTCTAAACTCATACCCTATCCCCACCGGGGCGGTAGGTAGAAACCACAGAGCTCCAACTGCTATACGATCCTTAGGTACACACCTACTCCTTTTAACTAATTCACATTCATGCGTGAGGACATACAGGCTCGCCTATCGCAAGTACTTCGCGTCCAACTTTTTTTCTTAATCGAGATAGTAATTATAGATTTCTGGACAAAAATCTGTAGCAAAAATAAGCACAATTTTATGTATCTTTAATTTTAGCCAATGACATGCACTATTTTATAAATATCTACTTGACAATCAAAATTAGCAACTTTTTTAGGATATTTTTTATGGAACCCGGGTTAAATATGTAACAAATTAGTTACCCGTTATCTTCTAAGGGTATAAAGCACCTACGCTATTAATGACGGTTAAACATAAGGCTTTTTTACTAAATTCTTTGCTAATCAAAGAAGATTACAATGTTTTTTTTATGTTCTTTGATGAGATAAATCATAATATTGGCCTTGACAGAACATGGCTAAGTTTATATATATAACAGGAGTCGTTGTTTCAAGCAATTTGCATTGTGTGAGAGCTTTAGAGCGGGTGTGTAACAAATTAAGTTAATCGCAATGAGTGCTTTATATAATACGTTTATTTTGTTATCGCAATTAACGGTTTTGTTTGCAGCATGTAAGTGTTTTTTTTTAATATATAATGAATTATATTAAAATAATTTAAATATTTCCTATTATAATTATTTATGTTTTAAAAATTTCTAACATACAAACTCATATCAAATCATCGTATAATCATGACAAATTAAATTTTTCTTTGCATATTTATTGTTAGGAAATTAGGATCAGGAATTTAGGATAGTTCTTAATATTATATTAGTAAGTATGATAGTTTGTTTTGTTAACTTCTCGTTATATGCTTTGCGAAAAAGTGGTCATAAAAATCAGTACTAATCTATTTTAATTTAATATATAAATAATTATATATTAAATTAAAACATCTGCAAATAATTTTATAAAAGACGTTGTACATAAATTCCAATTAAAGCTATATTTTTATTGCAGCTTTTATCATGTTGCTATAATTAACTGTTTTTATAATAAATTAATGCAAAAAAGTTAACTACGTAACGTACTTGAACTTTAAAGAATATTATATTTAATAAAGATTATTTTTCCTGTATACAATAAATTATGGCAAACCTGAACAGTTTACATAAATTTAGACAGCTAATAGCTAAGTATATGCATCACCTTTTACTAATATAAATTATCACGGCATCGAAGTAGGTACTAAACAAAAACTTCATATAAACATTACTGACTATATGATATAAAATATATTTGTTCATGTGTGATTTAGCAAAAGTATTTATTTTTAATAAAATGGAGTGTAAATTTTAAATGGGGTTTTGAGGTACGGTCATATCTGACGGAATATCATAATGATCATCGAATGTTCTTTGAAAGACAAACGGATCATCCGTTGTGTGTGAACGGTCAATTGTTTTTCTATACATTTGTCTGTCGTCGATGATCCGCGACGGTTGTTCCGTCACATATGAACCCACCCTTATTCTAGCAATATTCGGTGAAAACTGCATTCAGTTCTGTGCTGTAGTTTTTGCGTGATATGTACAAACATAAAATATAGTTTTTAGATTTTTGTCTGTCTGAACACTTAAAAAAATTTTTTTATGGCTTAAATGTCATTCTAAAGGACCCAATATTAGTTTTTCTTCAATTTCTATAACATTTGGACATAATTATTATTCACATAATATATTATGTTGCGGGTGGATTGACAGAAATTCAGATCGCCAATTCGCTAAAAAGATGTTTCACGCGTTAAGGAAGAGAAAGCCCCGCTGCGGGGCTCCTTTTTCCGCTTGCTTTAAGGAATCTTCAGTTTCAAGGAACCTACCCAAACTGAATCTTGGAGTGCCCAAAATTAAGATCAGCTGGTTTAAGCAAGAGCTAGCTGTAATGTAATAAGTCGATTAAAACAATTCGTGTCATAATACCATGGTCGTGCCCATCTTGCATACCAACATCAGATCACCACCAATTTAATGTTTCTTTGTTTAAAATTAACACCTTTATTGACCTTATAGCTAGATACTACATTAAACAAAAACAACTGATGAGATGATAGTTTCTTATTAGCTTTATAAATTAATAGGTACAAAGTAACTAAATGTAGAAAAACAGTTAATTATTTTACATAAAAATCAAATGATTTTTCACATGAAGGATGCTTCTAGATCCTTAGTTTTTCAGGTCCCGTATATTATACCCGAAGGGTGAAACGGTCGGAACCTTATTACTAAGACTTCGCTGTCCGGGTGGCTTGTCTGTCGTTCTATCACCAGGCAATGTCTCAGGAACCTTGACAGACATTTAAGTTTTCTCAGATAATGTATTTCAGTTGCCGATATAACAAAAATACTTAAAAATAATATTCAAGGAGGCTCCGATACAACAAACGTTTTTTTTTTGCTCAGTTTTGTAGACGCTTGAAGTATTTACAGTTACAGTTCATATTTTCAATAATACTTGAAATAAAATCAATGTTACAGGGCTCCCATAAAAAAAAAACGTCAATTTATTAAAGTCCTTTTTTAAAAAAATACGGGCATCACACGCGCTCTCACCTTTTAACCGCCTCTTTTAATATTTTTCTAAACGTTGTCGTGAGACGAAAGCTGAACATTTATAAATCACTTTTTACCCCTTCAGTCACGAATTCAATAGGAGACATTTCAGGGACAGATTGTGTTTTAGCCAGATCGAGTCTGACAGTCCCTTCCGCTCTACTTAGGGCGGGACAGGGTGAGAAGTCACTTGATGTTCACCACCATAGGAAAAAGGTTCTTTTGTTAATTACTTAATTTCACATACTGCCTCCGAGAAGAATTAATAAAAAAATCTCAGCCAAATGTGATCTATTCAGCCATTTTTTTTCTTACTTATAATTAAAAAATCAAGATAAGGCATGCATTTAATTACACAGATAACTGCGAGCACTAGGATGTTACATTTTTATCAAACAATTTGTAGTTTTATCACGTACATTTGCGTATTTCTGTTTGTTGTATAATATTTATGGTCACGGTCGACTGTTAATAGAAGGATGGGTTCTATGAAGCATTATTTACCTTGTCACTCGATGATTTATAGGTGTCAATGTTTGCACCAGTGATCACGATCACGACAGTTCTTCAAGTATTCTTATTATTCAGACTTTTATTATTATGTCTGAGTACGTCACTGTCAAATCACATTGAAAATCATCATCATCATCAACCTATAACGTTCCCACTGCTGAGACACAGGCCTCCTCTCTTGTGAGAGGGAGTAGGCCCTAATCCATCACTCGGGCCCAGGGCGAGTGGCAGATGTCACATGTCTTCGAATTTGATGGTTTTAGGACATGCCGGTTTCCTCACGATGTTTTTCTTCACCGTTTTGAGAGCAACGGTGATGAAATAAATTACACAAAGTAATGGGCTAGGCTGGGTTCGAACCGTCGACCTCTCGTAAGTCGGGGCCGATACCACTGGGCCACCACATTGAAAATATTTATTTTTATTGATTACTAGCGGTCCGGTACGACGTACGTGCTACGTATGAAATGAAATAATAATAAGAATTAAACCGCTGCTGGACCGATTTTGTGCAAACTTCACATAAACCGTCTCTTAATAGTCCGAACAAACCCTAAACATTTGATTTGGATAGGTGCGAGCCTGTTCTTGAGTTATAAAATTACAAGAAAAGTGACATTGATTTTTATATAATTACACATATTTAATATTGATTGATGATTGCGGGCTTGCCATTTTTGAGGTTAAATTGCAGATTAGCATTCGCAATGAATACAATTTTATGTAAGAAGTATAAAATCAAAATGCAAATAGGTAATTTAAGTAGAAATCTGTTCCTATTTTAATAAGTTACGTATCTGCGTCCGTGTCGGTTCACCGACGGAATGCAAAAAGTTTTTTGTGACGTGATATTTTAAAATTAATTGATAATGAATAATACCGCAAGATAATTAAACTCGCGAGAGAAAAAAACAGGCTTGAATGCAGGATGCTGAATTATGCATATTTTTTTACATTTATCATAATTTTGAACATGCTAAGCTAGTTTAAGCATCTAAGCCAGTTTCATATTGTTATGGATTTCCCTATCGTCATATTCCTTAACTTAAATACTCGAAATATAGCCAGATAAAAAACCAATTTTATTTTTACAAAAACCAGTCAAATGCGAATCCTACTCGCGCACAATGGGTTCCGTATCATTATATCTAAAAAAACGACTAGATAAAATCAAGCCCGTTACAAAAATAATATTTATTTTATTCTGTTTTTTAGTATTTGTTGGTATAGCGGTAACAGAAATACGAGTACATATTGAACTGTGGAAATTTGAACTGTTTAATCCTAAAACCTCACAACTTTATCTTCTATCTGAAATTCTCCTCTCTCAGGTATGCTGGAAGAAATTTCTTTTAAAAATAAGCAGTGCCTTTGTGTTTTTTTTCTCTTAAAATATTTTCCCATATATATCTTTGTGTGTACATAAATAGATAAATAAAAAGTGCATATGGGATAAGCGTTACCTATCTAAATTTAAAATGCATTTCTGAGTTAAACCTTACAGCCACACTTACGGCATTTCCCGTGGATTTTCGCGATACTAGTCTTTAAATGTTCGTATAAAAGTCCAGGAATGTGATAATCAACGGTATTTCGCGTTAGTGTGGTCCTAGTGTTACAGAGCATTCTTGTTACATCGCGTTTAAAAATAATTAAGTTGTTAGAATGATGACATCTGTCTTACGATTATCTTTTGTTTCCACATAAAATTAGCATCTGATAAAAACCAGTATAATTAACAGGACATTTAATTAAACGATGATGACACAATAGTACTTGTATTGTTGTATGTCAGGTTGATCTAAACACGATAACTTGTGTATAAGTTGTATAAAAAGTACTGATTCCAAGTATAATGCTTCAATGTAATTTATGAGTTAGGAGTATCAATGTGTTTAGATGTTTGTAACAAAACTACGCAGAATGCGTTATTTATAGCTATTTTGTTATATTTAATGGCCCGTATTAAAAAGCCCGTGAAAATGTCTAACTTTTATACAAATAATAGATTAGAAAAATAAATTGTGTAAAAGTAAATATATTTTTTATAAAAAAAAAAAACTGGATTTTTGTGCTCTTTAAAAGTAATCCCAGGTTTTAGGGAATATCTATTTTATTCTGTCGATTTTTGAAATCAATGTAAGTAACATAAATAACTCTACCTAATTTCGACCTCTGATGACAATAGATTAACGTATAAATTTTATGTTTCCATTTAGCCGAACAGCTTACTTAAGCATAATTACCTTATATATGGAAAATGAAAAAGCGCCTTTATTGCGAAGGAGGAACTAATTTTAGCCATCAAATTATCGTCAAAGACCCCGTTTACTAAAACGTGAGAGCTTGTGTTAAGGGTTAAGGCGTCCGGTACGCGTGAAATCGCTAGTTAATTATTATTACTGATACTAAAATCTACTATCACGTACAGCTAGTAAGTCAAGTCTACATTTCTAAGAAAGTATATCATTCCAAGCATTACTTATACCTATTTTTGTCACGTAATACCTATTAGTTTAATTTGTTTCATGAGTCATTTATAGGTATATAAACGAAAACCTGTTTATATTGTTCTATGTCCCGTTTATGTGCTGTATACCTAGACCATACTATTTTTTTAAATCGTCAAGCGAATCCTCACAGTCTGAGTGGAGCGAAAGGCACTTTTAGACTGTTACCTACTGATCAAAAATCAGTCTGTTCCTTTACTTAGTCTTTGTGTTCCAGGGCAGTGATGCCTTTTTAATATGGATTTACGACCCCTTTACGCATAGTGTACTACGCTAATGCGACAAACGAAAGTGCGATGAACGCCTGTGCGACAAAACGGTACTGCGAAATACCATAGTTCGAATGCACGCTTGTGCGATACCTACACTGAAGTCCGACATCACGCTGGTGCGACAAATGATTTTTCTTGTCCCCAGTCCTTGTCCAACTATGTTGGGATTAGTTTCAATCGAACCGGATGCAGCTGAATATCAGTATTTTACATTTTACATGGAGCGTCTGTCTATCCTGATCTCCATTAAAATAATTTAGTGATACGATACCTCTTTGAAAGGCTGGTTCTCAGACTTTCGAGCTTCTAACTACAAGTGAACAGTAACGACCGTCGATGAATGACAGCTCAAACTAGCTGAAATAAATGGTTACCCATTTACAAACCAACCTCGGCAAGCGAGGCTTAACCATGAAGATCGACCTGTGCGGGTCTTATATTTAGCCACGAGCTTAACTCCATAGTACCTTCTCGTAGATGTGAAACTACATAGTGACGTCATTGTTTGCTATTGCCATAAAATATCTATGGAAGAATCATGTTTTGACAGGTCATAAAAATGTGAATTCTCAATAACTGTACCGTCAGCACGAGTTTTCAGTATTTGAGACGTAAAGTAAACGGGAACTTTGACGACTTCAAATTGAAAACTTTCAAGGAAAAAAATAGTTCCTTCTTCGCACACCAGAGGCGCTGTTCCATACTTTCATACAAGAAACGCTGTAAATACTGGAACTCGTGCTAGGGGTAAAGTTAATATTCAAATCTAAATATTAATTGCCTTGATTGAGCGCTCTTACCTATAGAAATGAATGGGGATTCATAAATCATTTGGTTCCTTTGTGCCCACATACTTCTAGTATGTAATACAATACAATACCTTTTAGCACGCTTTTATTTTTATAGTTCTTTCTTATTCAAAGCTAATTTGAATGACAGTTATCGTCATTGTAAATCAACGTTAATTGAACTCCTAAAACGATACTTCTAGTGTTGACGTACGTTGATTACTTTTTTTTAAATTCGCTGTTCTTTGACATACGTGTTTGTTATTAATTATTACATTTAACATTGAAATCTTAGGTTTTTATTACCGCAAAACACAACAGAATTGTTAGATTGTCTACGTATACTTTTTACAAAGCTCAATACCCAAATTGTGTTACCAGGGGCAGCTGTTGATGTGACATCAGCATCAATTACCAGCATATGATGTTTCCACTGCTGATGCTTGGACACAGACCTCTCTGTGAGAGGGAGTGGCCTTGGTTTTTGTCACATGGAATTATTGATTCTAAGAAATGCCGGTTTCCTCACGGCGCGGCGGCGTTGGAAACCATGACTTACTCGTAAACTTAACAACTGTGTCACCAGAGAAAATTTTGGCTTGGCTGACATTTTTCTTATCCGTTTTACCTCCTCTTTTCAGTACCACCCATCGAAAAATGCTCCTTAAGTGACGCAAACTGCGTCAAGAAGTCGGCACAAAATGCCATGGCTGCATTTACTGCTGGCATCCCAGAAATAGGCGTTGAGGTCCTGGATCCCGTTCACATTGACGTCATCAAGGTCGATTTGTCTGGACTCAAGCTCACCATCTCAGAAGCTGATATTAAGGGGCTCAAGAATACTGTTGTGGATAAACTCAAGTGAGTACCTAAATATTTTTTAAATCAAATAAAAAAAAAATACATACTACCCAACAAATTTATTATTAATAACTAACCTAGAACCTTAACAGGCAGTATTTAAGGAATAAAAAATATTTTATCTATAGTCCTAGTCACAATTGTCCATTCTAAAGCATAGATCTCAATGAAGAAGACTGAAAAGAAAACTCCATGAATACTTTTCCGCAAAAAGGAAATGCCTCCCATTCCGTTTCGACCCCAAGCCTGGCCTCGGCTAGCGCTAGGTGCGAGAGGTTGCCGCCTATCGCCGTCGCGTCGTGAAGACACGGTGATTCTCTGCCCAAGCGGGGCAGTCCTGCATGTATCGAGATCCCTTTCAGTATTTTTTTTTTCCAGAATGTTTTAGGAATACCCACTAAGGCACCGTTACTTTTCTGAAATTTCGATTAAATTGCATATCATATCTTTGAAAATATTTTTCCAGCATCGACACAGCGAAGAAAGTGATCGAGTTCGCCTTCCACGTAGCTCCCATAACTCTGAAGGGCAAGTACAAAGCTGGTGGTATGCTGCTCATCCTGCCAATCAGTGGAGACGGAGACGCCACTTTGAAGATTAGTGAGTTCCTTTTTCTCTTTTTTTCCGTGAGAACATTTATAACATTTCTACCTTAATGTATAAGGCAACAAAAGATTCCTTCTTTCTCTTTACACTGACCCCTTTTTCTTCGTTAGATTATTTATAACATTTCTGTCTAAATGTAAAAGGCATCAAAATAATCCTTCTTTTTCTTAACACTGACAAATGATTAAGTGAATAATTGAGAAAAGCGTCCTTAAAGGACCTTAAAGGATCCTAGTAAGACCCTTTAAGGTTTTGATAGTACAGTTGTACAAGGGCGATATTATTGCCAGGCTGCTTCTGAGACATTTCTGAAAAAAGAGTCCAACTCGGAAATCAACTGAAAGAGCTTCAAGTCACAGATTACTGGACTGTCTAAGCAAATTACTGTGACCTTGCAACGTAAAGGGCAATTGATCATGGCGGGTGGACTCATTTTAACTAGACCAACGGTGCAGTCTTTTTTTGGAGTCTAACATTAATTTTCTCCATTTGTTTTTCCAGAAAAACTCGAAGTCGTCATGACGATGCCGTACGATATTATTAAAGACAAGAACGGAAAAGACGTCATCGATCTGAAGAGCTATAAGTACACGTACGAGAACAACGAGAACACACACTTCAAGCTGACCAACTTGTTCAATGGAAACAAACAGCTGAGTAAGTACCGAAGATTATTTACTTTTCGTTGATTGGGTTTCTGATTTATAAAAGAAAAAGGCGATGTTCACACGATATAGCTGGTCCACATGATTAACCGTAAAACGTTAGAAATGTATTGAAGAATTCGACGCTATACTTGGTGGCTCGTGGCTCAGTTGGAAAAAACGTCGAATGTCCGAAGGTCGCAAACCCTGCTCGCGGTTTGAACTTTTCTTTCCATAGAAAATGGTCGATTGCGCCTTGTCTCTCTCGCTTTTGTCTTCTTTTTCCCCAAAAGACAGAGCACATTGCTCTACTGGGATTTTCACTTGACTCGAAGGTGTTTTTACGAATATTTAAATTCATTATGCATATAAAGCGAAACCCGGAACAACTGCCAGTAAGCCATACAAATATTTGTTCCATGCGGTAATCGCAGTTGCACACGCAGTCAAGTAATGTTTTAGGCAATGCGCCGTGTGAGCAGACAGCGAATGCCAATCGACCGTGCAGTCTGCGCATACGTGTGTTATCCGCGTTTTTGTCATCGTATAATCTCTACTAGAGACCGATTACTTCGCCAGCGTATCATCGCGATTCGTATCGGATGCGCTGCGTGTGCAATTATTTTGTTGAAGTATCTAGTAAAATTTAAGTGTCAGACGAGTGTGTTTGAGAATGTACCTTGACGTTTCCATTGCATTCGACCAGTCATTATTATTATTGTGTCAACACGTTCTAAAAGAGTGTTTAAGAGGAAACACCAAGGGCTAGAGAATTGAAGAATAGGTATTTGTAAAATCTATTGCTGTCGCGGAGCGCCAAACGACAGAATTACAGATAGATAACTGCAGCTTGGAACGAAAATACCTATTAAATGAGCACAAAATTAACGATTTGTAGTCCCCTAATTACTACTCCAAAACTTACACGATTTAACTACTTTTTTCGGAAAATCTGGCCATTTTTTTTTAAGATTTTGAATGTTCATATCTCTTTTAATGATTAATTAATGGAAAAGGAAAACATACAGACATGCCAATAGTGGCCATAGATTTTTTGTATCCAGGGAGCAAAGTTTCCTCCTAAAGACGTGGCAAGACTATAATATAGCCGGTCGCGGGACTTATACCATCACCGTGACCCCGGAACATAAAGGGCTATTGAAGGACACCGTGGATTTTAGTCAGTACAAGTCTGACAGTCCCTCCCGCCCTGCCCGGGGTGGGAGGTCTCATTTGATGATTTTACCACGAAAAAAAAAAAGACTATAATATAGCCGCGATTCTTTCATATAAGCCAATGCAATGTGAGGCCACCGTCCGACCGCACGGTCGAGCGGTGTCGTGTGGTACCCGCCTAAGCCCTTTTATAAATCAGAGACCCAATCAACCACTTATGTTCCAATCTGTAGTTATTTTAGTACGTAATGATTGGACTCTAAGAAATAAATAGGCCTTATTTCTACTTCATTTCGCTACTTAGAAACTGTTAATCCTTTTATCAGACTATCTTTTATTGGTCAATATGGATTTATAATAATTATAGGTAACCTCTAATTAGATTTTTAGTGGCAATGCCTTTAACACCAAGTGTCAGTACCTATCTGTATACCTACCTATTATTTCCTACATACCTACGTTTTCTTCGAATAAAAAAAATAATAAAAAAACACTATTGCAGAACAGAATTAAAACAAAAGAAAATATTAAATGGTATTCGTGAAATTCGTCCTACTTATATCTCTTGATCATGATGGAACTTTATTTATTGATGAGTATAGTATTAAACCTTCAAAATGGTGAAAGAAAACATCAATATCTTGAAACTTAAAAAAAAATTAACAAACATCTGATATTTTTCAATCGTAATTATAAAACATACGAATCTATATACTTACCTCAAATCGTCGCCATGTATATTTTTATTTCAAAATCTATAATAAGTAGGTATGTATTGAGAAATATATAAGTATGGTTATCAGTTGTCTAGTACCCATAACAGAAGCTCTGCTTAGCCTGGGACTATATGGCGTTGTGTGATAGTTGTGGAATATTGTATTATATTTGTAATGATTATGTTTTTTTTCTTACTTTAGGTGATGCAATGCACACATTCATGAATGAAAACTGGAAGGCAATTTCCCAGGAGTTTGCCACCCCTGTGCTTGAGAAACCGATCCGGAAAATCTTCACCGCAATGAAAACTTACCTACAGTCACAGCCCCTCGAAGAAATCGCTATTGTTTAAGATATTGCCAAAAATTAAGGTTTAAGAAACTACCACAAGGTTTAAAGCTTCGGTTGTGAAATGTGAATAAAATACATGTTTTAAATAAATTTTTTTTTTTTTTTCTCTCTCTTTTCCTGCAATCTGTCTTGTCAACATTAAGCCGGAGTTTGGTAATTGGGAGTTTGTCTTGTATGGTACAATATCCAGTGATATGTCCATATTATCAATTTATGCCCCTTGTTTCAAATCAGATCTTGAGGGGCTCGTCTTTTAAGTCTTCTGAAAAAGTGTTGTGGTTGTACTTCCATTAGGTTTCTCGCCAGTGGGTTGGGATGTTTACGTATTCGTTTAGTGTACGTTTGTAGGGAGTCTTTGATTTCTTCTCGTACAGTTTTTATTTTCAAATCGTGGTGAATGCGATTATTGGTCATGTACCATGGTGCTCCAGTTATCATTCGTAGAGTTTTTGACTGAAAACGTTGTAGCATTTCTATATTCGATGTGGATGCTGTGCCCCACAGCATAAGTTTTAAATAAATGATTATTTTTTTTATTTCTTTTCCAACAGGTCAACCAACCCGATTTTTTAAAATTTTACCAACCGAAAAATGTTAAAATCTATGCAAGTTTAACAGATTGAGGTTCGTTGATATGCTGACGTCTGCACGACAAAATCCCTACACGAGCCGTTTCGTAGTTCAGTTTTGGATAGTTGAAGTGAAAGGTAGTAGGCGGTAAGTGTAGCGCCTGAGTGAAATACACACATTGTTAACCAGTCAAACATACGGGCGAGTTGCCATTAAAATATTGGTAGGAAACAGTTTTTTTTTTATAAGTTTTTGCGTCTGGCGAGGAGTAAAAACCAACCAAATTATCTGGAAAATTAATTTTTCCTCTCTTTAAATATTAAATTTTAAAGGTATAAATGATTTCAAATGTATAAAAACCCTTTTTTGGGAAGAAAAATGGCACTTTTAAATAGGTACGTGTGGCTTCGATCTTCTATCGATCAATCTTATCTTATATCTTTGTTTAAGAATGTTAATGACGAAGCCACAAATTGAGAACCTACCATGAACCTATTACGAAAACGTAACACAACAAATAAAACTACCCGTTCATTCATTATAATATATTGCTTACATAATAATTGCAGCGTGTTGTTACAAGAACTTATTTTATCATAAAAAAATTATACATTGTGTAAAATACTAATATTATGGATTAGAACGGGTACATATTTGAATATCAAAGATTATAACTTCTACGATATGTATATCGATGTACAAAACATCGAAAATTAAAATATCGAAAGTTTATTATATCGAATGTTTAAATGATCTACCTCCAATATTTCTAAAGTCTAAATATCTACAAAAGTTACATCGAAAGATCTAAATATCGAAATACAGATTATCGAATGTCCTAAATATTGAACCTAACACCTAACCTAACCTGTCCGAGTCGGAGTGCCCCAAGTCCCGAGCTCACTTCGCTCGCTCTTGCATTCTTAGTCAAATTGCTGATTAGGTCGACGGAGCCTCGCGGAGCCTAGATATTTTAATCTTCGATATTCAAATATGTATGAAATATGTATCTACACATTAGAACTCAACAACTCATCACGATACGACCAATAGTAGCCGAGCAGCGGGGTTGAAAAAAAGGGGAAAAGCTAGGAACAAGAACCAAATCATTTTGAAACAATCACGCTTGTATTATTTTACACCACTTGATAATTTCGCTAATAAGGATCATGTGAACACCATGTACCTTTTTGCTATTTTCGTTTTTCCATGTTTTGTTAAGATTTTCAAGGTACATTGCTTTTACATTATTTATTTCAATGATGTAAAAAAATATTGTAAAACATTTTTAAAAAGAGTAAGTATGGAGTTTCTTGCCCATTCTTCTTCATACAACCTACCTTTGCGAATGGGTGTAGAATCAATCCCATCCCATCCCATTTTCTTAATTTTAATTCGACGTTTAAATGTGCCTCTTTGATGGCCTAATTGAAATAAATGATTTGACTTTTTTGACGTATTTGAGGGAGTAATAATTTACGACAAACTTTTTTTTTGTTTTACATTTTAATTGTCTTTTTATCACATAGAGCTAAGTGTTGGATTCAAGTGAAGTAGAAGCGATTAATATAGTGAACCTACCCCGCCTACCCGTTAACTCCATGGTATCCACACATAATTGAATTAAACCAAATTAATCTGGGATTAAATGACCTGTGACCACAATCCAGCTACTTCCAGGTATTAAACAGTTGAAGTGGTGCCTACTACTGTAGTGGTATGTACTATAGTGCTCAAACCAAATATTACCGAATTAGGCGAGAATTCTGTAAATTATAATGAGTTCACTATACATAACCTTAGCTGAAAATTAATAATAATCTATCTCGATCTTGATCTTTGTCTAAGATCAAATTTTTCAGAAGCCGCCATCAATAATGGTCTGTGGCATCGTGTATAGGCTCCCAAATGAATAGGAATGAGGTAATCCAGATGGTTAACACTGATTTACTAACACTGATTGTATTGAATATGTATTAATTTATTATTATTCATAGCATTATATCTGTGTGTATTTTATCTATGGGCCTTTGTTGCCTGAAGACAAATAAATAAATTAAATTAACTGAATTTGTTGTATGTCTATTTTAAAATTTTAGTTTATGACGTGTTTGTCGTATCAAATCATCGTTTTTGCTAACATAATGAAAAATTATCTTGGCTCCGGAACGTTGAATTAATAAAACATTTTTACGTATTCTTCGGGTTCCTCATGATTTAAAGACCGAGCCCAGTACTTACCACCAGCCAAGTAAATATTACTAAATATTTTTTCGAAATGTTTAAATTTTTAATGAGTGTATATCTTCATGGAAGTCACCTCACTTCTTCCGTCTGGCGAAGAGGCATGTTAGACTCGACTGACCATAACCACACGATGTATGTTATGTCTACTATTGCCTTTTATTAAGACCGGGGGTGCGAGTGCGCTCGCGCAACCGCCGCTTACCGGCAGGCCTTGATCCAGCCACATCGCAGTGTCCCTTTGTCCGGTGCGGTAGTCTTTACTGACAGACAGACACACAGGTAAGATCACATCACATATGTTTTATTTTATGTACTTAACTTCAATGTAAATGAAGCACTTTTACAGACATTTGGAAAGCTTATAAATATTATTGACTAGCTGTTGCCAGCGGTTTCATTCGCTAAAATTCGAAAATTATCCCACGAGAACATACAACTGAGATAAACTTTTATTCCAGGTTATGAACTATCTGCGTGCCAAATTCATCGAAATCTGGTAAGTAGTTTTTGAGTAAAAGAGCAACAAACATGCATCCATCCAAACAAATCACGTTTAAATATTAGTAGATTGATCAGTAGTAAAAAGTTGGATAGGTATATTATAACTAGCTATATTACGAAGTTTCACTTTTTCTGCCCAGCTCGTTTTAGCCGTAATGGTGCAAATTGCCTTCCTCGATAAATGGACTATTTTTAACAAAAATATTTTATTAATTCAGACCTGTTTTTGAGATCAACGCGTGCAACCAAACAGACTTATTTAGCTTTATAACATCAAATACCTTAGGATTGACGGTTAAAAGGTATAAGTGATAAAACCAAATTATTCAGGAGAGCAGCAGGTATTAAATTGAAGCTGCAGAGACTTTGGTATCTGCCGTTTTTGTAAATAAATTCTTTGTATTCGTATAGTCAAGGGACTGTTACGGTAATCGAAAAGTCGTAAAATTTTGAATATACATAAATATGTATGACATTCATAACTCGTTTTCGACTAACATGCCACTTATTGCCTATTGACCGTCAATACGAGTAATTTTCCTCATCAAACAGTCAAAGATAACAAAATAAATGCTAGGAATCATTAATGATTAATTTTGAGTTCTTACGTTTAATAGATTTTGTATGTAAAATACTGTTTTTCATACGCAAAAACTATGATTCAACACGGGGAAGCCATCAGTGAAAATATTAACTTTATTATGATAAATTGGCGTAATCATGAACATTGGAATATAACCTTCAAATTTTTTGGCAACTGAGACTTAAATATTTAAGTTTTAAAACAAAACGTAAGTTTTAAACGACGGTCAGTAATAAAGTAGTACCTACCTAAAGATTTTTTTTTGCAACATTCATTTTTTTTTACATATTTGTAAATGATGATTGCAATATTATTTATGGGCATATGTACTTACATAATTACGATTGGTGACGTAGTTTTGTTTAGTATATTAGCGCATTCACCTCAAGTTCATGAACAGTCCTCAGTAAACTGTTGAAGGGTTTGAGTGCCAGAAAAAACGTGGGAAAATGGTGTTCAAAGTTATTTTCTTGGCTGTGCTGGTGTTCGGTTTTGTACAATCGGCAGGTAAGATTATTTTAATTAAAAACAAATATTACTTAATAGACAAAGCTAAAATTCATGGCCTAAGAAACGTTGGTTTGACGTCGTAAGGGACTATATGCGTGCTAATGGTCTCACGGCAGGAGATGCACAAGACCGTGCGAAGTGGAGGCGTTTAGGTAGGAAGGCGGACCCCGGGCACCGAGGTGGAAGCAACCGGGATTAACGCCCTGAGGATGATGATGATGAGACAACGCAAAAATTGAACTTCGAATTAGCGCTGCGTTTAGCTTAAAAAAAGATAATATCATCTATGGGCATTTAAGTTCCGAAACAGTTTTTTTAAAATAGACCATCATTTTAACAATAAATCAGTTTGTTTGGGTTGAAAACAAAAAGAATGACAATTTAGGCTTTCTATTTTTTTCAATAGAAACAGTCTTTAATACCTATAAGAAAAGGTTGTCTTAAAATAATAAATCTAATTATAAATAATGTCGGAATTTATGCTGCCAAAGACTGAAACTAATTTAGACATTTGTATAATTTATTTTATGAATGAGAAGCTTTAACACTGTTATTCGTTGCTCTCTTAAATATTTATTTTTACTTAAAAGTAAACTAAAACCGAATGAACATCTTAATTTTATGGAGCTACTATAATTATATTTATGTTATAAAAAAGTCGTTTCAAAGTGGTTTTCAAATAAGAACCTTTTTAAAAAGGAAGTACATGACGTATTGCTTACCAATAAATTAACAAACAGCTTTTTTTTCTCAATAAAAATCTAAACTGAATAATAAAATGGAATAAAAGAACACGCATGCGGAAAGAAGATACGGAATAAGTAAAATTAAAGAACAGTATTAAATGATATATTGTTCTTTACATAAAAGAAAAACTTTGAGAAGGCGTGATGCCCATAATTGATTGCTTAATGCGAGCATCACAATATCAATTATTTTCTCATTTTATGATCATTAGTGACAAACTAATTAGTTCGCCGAGTAATTTGTAAAGAATTAGTGTTCTTGCAATTTTTGGTGTACGTGAGACAACGTGGTTATGGTTACACCGTATAGACGCAATTAGGTTCCTGTATTGCCAAAATATAAGCAATTTTATCAGACATACGGTTTGTTTTCACTTGATCTACTAAGCAGTTCCACGGTAAAGCTTCTATAACTTTTTTTTTTTTTCTGAATAGTCATACAAAATATGTAATATGCTTATGGGAAAGTTTTTCCCATTTTTTCTATTCCATAGATCCACAGTGGGTATAAGACACTTGTTTCTGTAAAAATCGAATATTGATTTTTAAATCACAGGTAAATTCTTTGAGAAAATCCTTAGAATATAATAGGATGTAAATTATTATGAAAAGTTATATAAAGAAATAAATAAAACAGGTCAGGATTTCATCAAATTTTTTGCAAATCCAAATAAACAATTTTTCTTTACAGTGTTACCAACGGTACAAAAATGCAAGCTCGGGGATTCTGTCTGTTTGACGCCGGCTTTCCAGCAAATGATACCAATTTTCATGGCGGGAATACCGGACAACAAAGTGGAAGTATTGGATCCTATGGCCATGGATGACCTCGCATTTGACCTCGCTGGACTCCAGTTCACCTTGACAGAAGGTATCATGAAGGGATTGAAGACTGCCGTTGTTGATAACGTTGAGTAAGTAACCTAAAAAAAAATTTAAAAAAAAAAACAGTAATCTGAATTGACAATTAAAGAATATTCTTAATTGTACTGTAAATTCAGTTTTTTTTTTCAATATTTTCGGTTTCGATTGTGCCTTTCTGTTTTGATTTATCAAAAACTTAATTATTTAAAGTCTCATATAATAATAATTAATATTATTTTAATAGGTAGGTACCACTTAATGCAGTTTCAACTCAATAAAATTGACTTCTTTATTTCCTCAATGTCTTCTAGACACTAAAGCCGTGGTGACGCTAACATTGTTAAGAAATTTTTATTTTGACTTAAAAATAAATGTTTATTTGACAGAAGACGATCTATATAGAGTCCGCACCACCACTCATGAACGTTTGACGAGGCGCTAGTGTCTATTGAATAAAAAAATGTAGTACCTCAAATTTTCCACAAGTCATGAGTGCTGGCGTGGACTCTAGACAGCACAATAAGACCTTTAGTGTTAGAAATTGCACTGAAGTGTAGTCTTAGATTGCCTTGTATGCCAATTCTAGAAGAGTTCATCTGAACTTTAAACCCAGCTAATAGGACCCTGTTATAATATATTATTTGCCTTACCAGTTGGGACACAAAGAAGAAGATCATATCTGTAACATTCCACGTGGACATCTCAGTGAAGGGTCACTACACTGCAGGAGGTCGTATCCTGATCCTGCCAATCACTGGTAACGGACAGTGTAAATTGAGACTGAGTAAGTAACTATATTTCTTTGGGTTTTAGCTTTTTTTATATACTTAGCTGTCAGGATTGTAGGATACAAAGGGCAAGTAACAGGGAGGATCTTTAGTCAGACGCGCCTTTCTAAACAGGAATCCGTGATCCTCAAACACAAAGAGGAACTGAAAGGAAAGGCTGGATTTTAGTCAGTATGAGTCTGACAATCCCTTACGCTCCGCCCATTGTTTTTGTTTATGCGTTTAAAATTGCCCGTGGTCTCACCCGTTGTACTATCAGTAATAGCAGAGGTAAAAAAATTACCTGTTGTCCTACCAAGCAATTTAGTTGTATCACGAGCATTTTTATAAACTTATGGTACAATGCAAGCTCTGTCATACAGCAAGTTTCAGTACAGGAAACGGGTATGTTTTCGAACCAAAAAATTGAAGAGATGTGACATGGGCCAACCCCCACGAAGACGGCATGTTGGATTATTGCCCACTCTCTCTCACAGAGATAAAGCTTGCGTCCCAGCAGTAACAAAATTATGGCTGATGATGATGAGTGAGATGAATTCTAGTGAGACTTTTATTGAAAAACATTCCTTCTTTTGCAGAAAACCTTGAAATTAAACAGAACATTTACTACAATGTGGTCAAGAATGCGGACGGCAAGAATATCATTAAGCCTACGAAGTTTACCAATGAATTTGAAGTAAAGGACCACGCTCACTACCATCTGACCAACTTGTTCAATGGAAACAAGCAACTTAGTAAGTGTATTTCACCCTTCTTGATTTTCATGACATCAGAAAAAGGCCTTAATGCCTTTTTCGCATACGTGGTTTGAAAGATGGTCAGAATTATCTTTGCATTACACACTTTTTTTAACTTGTTCCCATTAGGAGGTTTCATTTTTAGACACACACTTTAAAACGATAAACAATACAAATACAAATATTTATTGGAATTTTCATTTTCGCTATCAACTATTTTCCTACCTAGGATTTTCTTACTGCACCATTGTTAATACATTTTCATGTTAAATGTTCCCAAAGCTATGTTTTCCCTGTTTTTTTTGACCTACTAAGGTGCAATTTTGCATGCCGAGCGCTGAAATAACATTATTTTACCGTCTGAACTATCATATAAGTAAAAAACTTCAAAAGCCATGAATTTTAAATTGAGTTTCTCTATCAAATATCAACAAATACCTATGAATGTTGACAAAAGATGAGGCATTAATCTTTGTCGTACATAGTTGATGGCGCCACGTATTGACTTTCGTTATTCACGTTAAAAATGCAAAGCAATAAGTTTTCCCCAGGGGGTCTAGAAAGGCCATATTACCAGAATCATCATATGAATTTTGTTAAAATTTGTGAAATAGAATATCTTGCTTGAGCAATAGATTCTAACTTTAATATAATTTTACATGATTAATTTTTGATGATTTTTATATGATACTCGTAAATGTGTAAACGTAAGTTTGTGAGTTACCTTTTCTCGCCAAACTATACTAATTTGCAAACGCGAACGCAGCGTCTAAAGGTAGTATGGATTTTTTTATCGCAGATCATATAACGATTTTACTAAAATAGCTTTTTTTGACCCTACTTTAGGGCTTTTCACTTACTGTGTCAGATACCCCATTGTGGGTAAACTTTGGAAAAAGCTGAAGGACTGATGTCAATTCAGTATTTATTACTTATTGTTTCAGTTTAAAGTAAAGTTAAAGCGTTTAAAGAAATACGTCTTTTTAAATTTAATGGTAGGTTCTCGTTTGACCACTATCTCGCGTAGTGGTAGGCGAAGATGTGGTCGATGGTGAAGCACGCTTGTCTGTGGTAATTTTTCTTGTATTGAACTGGCGTAATTCCCAGTTTTAAAATCACAAAGCCAGCTTATTCTGTTTTATTTCCATTGTCACATATCGTAAGGGTATTCTCATTTGAGCTTATAACTATTTTCATAGAAGCATTATTAGTATTAGTTGGAAATAGTTGCACAAATGCCGTCCATACCGCCTTTACTAATGTTTAACAAAAAATAAGAAGAATGATTGATAAGCTACCTGTAGAAAAAACAACAATAACTTTTCATTTTTGATTTATGTATCTCGAAACCAATAAGATTTTTTTTTAGTGATGAAAAGTTTGTTTTTATAAGTCTTCTATTACAAAATTACATTATTCTTTAATTTCAATTGGCATGTATGGCATTGCGTGGTCATTAAGGTGCAGCGATAAAAAAAAAACTAAAGTTAAATCAAGTTAAACCAGCTGCAACCGTCTCTTCGGGGGATCCTACCTTTTCAAACAGCAATGAGGACCTTCATACCCTGTACCAATAGTTCAAAATTCTTCTACAAATAAAACTAAACTTTTTTCCTCTTTTAGGTGAGACTATGTTGAAATTCCTAAACGAAAATTGGAAGCAGATTGCATCTGAATTCGGCGGGCCCATGATGACGATGGCCTCGAAGAGAATATTCAAGAATGTGGCCAACTATTTCGAAGCCCTACCCATTGAAGAGATTACCAGTGCTTAATACACCTTGCTTGTTTTATTCATTACGATTAAATTAATTTGGTTGGATTTTTTTATTCCTTTTTTTCTAAATATTTTGGATTACCTAATTGATTTTGGAGAAAAATATTGGTCAGTTACAAACAAAAAAATACGACATGCATATACCTAGTCCTACGCAGTGACTGAGCGAACGACTGTTGCGCAGCATAATGCCACGGTACAAACTTGTGTGATGTAAAACTATCTTGTTGTTCAGGGTCTGAGTTTTGAAGTATGTGAATTAAAATGTTTTGAAAGTGATTGTTGGCTAGCCTTTTCAAGAAGTACGAATTTTGCATCAGTACAATCTTTTAAGTGATTTACATTGAGCCCTACCGTTAAAAGTTTTTGATAGATCTTGCACACCAAAAAAGATAACTGGTTTCATGTCAATAATGTTCGCACTATTATTAAGTTAAGTTAAGGTAAGCTCGCTCCATCGTTGACCTTGTCTTAGTAATTCCTGACCTAGCACTTAGTCAACAGCAAACCCATCTCACATAATGAAAAAGAAAAAAAAAAGTTACTTGTCCAAAAAGCTTCGAGAAAGGTCCGTAATCATAAAAAAGTCTAACAACAAGTTGTTTAATACTTTCGGCAAAAACAACTGAAAATGTTCAACAAACAGGCTGTTATGTTGCCTCCGTGCATGTCACTCATATTTTTACCGAAACATTTTTTTATGAGGGAACCGTTTTAGTAGCACCTGCAAAGCCCATTCGTCCGCTTTATGAATATTTTATTACGACAAATCTGATTACGGATGAAATGAATCGTGGAGGGTACACTTTTCTTTCATTACTGTGAAATTGTTCTGAATACCTGAACCGTAGATTAGGTAACATATTTTTATCTTTATGCTCACTTTATTTCGAATCTGGCAAACTTGATATATGCAAATAGGACAACTAACGTCGAACCCAGGCCTGACAGATAAAGAAATATTATAAGAAGTAAATGTGACATTTATTTGTAAGAATACGAGCACAAAAAGTGACATATCTATACAATATATGAAAACTTCTATCAGTTTTCTTGAATAAAAAATAGCTTAGGTACCTAGGTGTTTGTAAAATCGAAGGCATTTACGTAATAAAATATAAGATTGATACATATTATTTATAACCTATGTTATTGCCACAGAATCATGAGCAATGTCCTTTGCAATTTGATTACGAGGGGTTTCAAGGAACCTTCGAAAAACTTATATAAAATAGTGTGTAAAATAAAAGTTAGTCAATTTCGGTCCTTCTCGTGAACAACTCGCACTTGAACAAAAAAATAAATAATATGTCAAAATTGTTAACATTAAAAAAACCTTAAAAATCCGAAGAACTTTTTTTCCCCTATCTCTTAAAGTAGCCGATTTCCCTCACTGGCCAACTGAAAACAATGACCCCTTATATATTTTTGGGTGCGCACTCGCCATTTAAAAGTCCAGTAACAAACCTGATAAATAATAATATGTACAGAATGGCTTTTAACATATTATCAATCATTCTCTAAACCCGTCAATTCATTCCCGATTATATTGTTAAAGCGACCATTGACATTTTTGAGGGTTGACATTTAAAAAGGGTGACACTCCAATAGGTCATTCGGAATTTTTAATTATTTTATAACCTGCGGGGAAGCTATCGGGATGAAAAACTCGTTAACTTTCGCGAACATTGCGATTGATTGTTAAGCCTATTAAGTAAGATATATCAATATTTTTGATGTGTGTTTCAGTGGAAATCCGGGAGGTTTAATTTGGTATGTTTTTAAACTTATAATTGAGTTTTACTTCAGTTATTTACGGATCGGTACCAATTATTAATTATTTCTGTTCGATTATATAGATCTGTACCGTCATGCGTCAGCACGAGTTTTCAGTATTTGAGACGTAAAGTAAACTGGAACTTTGACGACTTCAAATTGACAATTTTCAAGGAAAAAAATGCTTCCTTCTTCGCACACCAGAGCCGCTGTTCCATATTTTCATACAAGAAACGCTGTAAAAACTCTGTAAAATAAAATAGTGAAAACTCGTGCTAGGGGTACTGTACCCTTAGCACGAGTTTTCAGTAAAGTAAACTGGAACTTTGACAATTTCAAATTGAGACAATTTTCAAGGAAAAAAATAGTTCCGTCTTCGCATACCAGAGGCGCTGTTCAATTTTTTCATACAAGACACGCAGTAAATACTGGAAAGTAAAATAGTGAAAACTCGTGCTAGGGGTACTGGAGTGTCACAAAAATGTGCTGTTTCATATATTTTTGGTATCCTTTAGTTTTGAGGCTTTTTAAGATGCAAGAGCTGGCTTTTACCGTATCCAGAGTCTGTATGCGTAGCGTTGCAGTCTTTGGGGCACGTTACAAGCTGGCAGCGTTAAGGAGTAATTTTCCGATGGCATTTATTAGATTTTTTTAAATATTCCATTTTATTTAATTTTAGCAATGGATATTTTTTACCAATGGTCAATAAAAACATATCGAATTAAGTGTAATAAATAATGTTTATGGTCTTATACCATTTACAATAAAGAGGGATCCAATTACAAGCTAATTTTGGACAATCCTCCCCTCTCCTCTTGATTGATTGAAGGTACCTGAAATAAAAACAAAACCAATTTATAACAGGGCTCCGTTTATCAGTCACAGATGGGATGGCCATTTGTTTAATGGAAAGTTAGGAAAACAAAACGATAAGGGAACATGATACTCCTCTACCGAGATTCAACTGTTTATTTTGATTTCATTAAGGGAGGGTCCATTTTATTTGACGGAACATCCGTCGTGTAGTATCGCTTGCGGAACGCCAGAGCAGACAAATGTATAGAAAAACTATTGGCCGTTCACACTCAACTTATGATCCGTTAGTGCGTCAAAGAACATTCGATGATACGCTCGACGGATGTTCCGTCAGATATGAACCCTCCTTAAGTCTTGAATTCCTGTTACACTGACGTCGGCGTTGGTTGCGTACGTTCAACATTCTAGTGAGAATAGGTGACGTAGTACGCGTACGCGCCGCTGACGTTAGCATTTCAGTATGGTTCTATAAAAAAAAACATTGAATAATTGGTGCCTACGTACACAACGGACGTACGCGACATCCGCGTAACAGAAATTACAACCTTAAACCTTTTGTTCACATATTTTCATTTAACAATATACAGAGTATTTTTAAATTATAATGGCTGGATTGTGGCAATTCACGAAAATATTAGGTACCTGGAAAGCTATGGGGATGGCTTTTACCCAGCTATGATATCAAGATAAGAATAAACCTTGGGAATTAATTTTTATTATCTACAACTGAACAGTGTGTGTCTGTTTACCAACGATATTGTTTTTTAATTAGACTTGCAACAACCAGTTCATTGTTCAAAATTCCCTTGATCATCTATTATGACCCCTATGGGATTTAAAAGGGTAGGATAAATCCGGAAAACAGCTGCCAATATTTGTTTTATTTTATTTGACAGGCCTGTTGGTCTAGTGGTTAGTGACCCTGACTGCTATGCCGAGGGTCGTGGGTTCATTTCCCACCCAGGACAAATGTTTGTGTGATGAGCACGATCATTTGTTCTGTGTCTGGGTCTAAATCTATAATATGTATGTATTTAGAAATATATAAGTATGTTTATCAGTTGTCTAGTACCCATAATACAAGCTCTGCTTAGCTTGGGACTAATAGATGGCGTTGTGTGATAGTTGTGGAATATTATTATTATTTAAAATACACGAGTCACAATAATGATGATTTTTCTCTCTCGCAAAAATGTCACGAGATTTTTCGGACAGATTTTAATATTTTTTGTCCCGTTTCAATGACCATGTCCGAACATATAAAGTAAACGGCTTGGAAATGAACAGGCCGTTAAATTCGCCGATCATAAATAAAGTAAAAGTACGAATATCACGTGAGTAATTATTGGAAACATGGCTTCACCTGTTCAGGTACTGGAACCACTTCAATTTAACACTGATTGACACTTTCGTAGGGTGACTGACAACTTTATTAAAAGGGTTTATTTCATACGGGCCTGGCCCTGCCCCGTCAACATATTTTGACTTAACATATCAAGGCTCACCTTTTTGCTTTACTTATTACGTGGCTACATGTGATGTTGTGTATTTGTTATCTGTGTTATTAAGTTCTAAACTATGCTCACTAATTATTACGCTGCTGATGTTGTTCGTTGTCCCTAAATAAATAGTAACCGAACCACCACACAGGTCAATCTTCGAGGTTGAGTCGGACTTGCCGAGATTAGCTCATAGATGGGTGAAAATCTATGTCTTATCGAGTATTCTTCGTGATTTGAAAAGCAAGCTTAACCGTAGAGTCCTGGTTGTAATTTGAAGATTTTTGACAGTGAAGACAGACAGACAGTTATCAGTCGATTTGAAAATTTTACAAAAAGTCGCACTGTAAAGATAATAATAATATCCAGTGGATATTGTAAAGGTTTTATTGTGTGAACCAACCTTAAATAGATTTTAGCTGTCTTTTTAATACTGGCCGAATCAAGTTGCTCAGATGATTTTAAAATTAATCAAAAAGAAAACGTAGAAATCTCTAGACAGTAATTCTGAGTGAAAAAAGCAGTTGTAATACATTGCGCGTCTTTGCCTTAAATACCTATACTGATATTATAAAATAATACATTTTACTCCTAAACCGTTCCTATTACTCACTGGGTTAGGGAACACAGATATCTAGATAAACCTGGCTAGACTGGAAGCCGAACAGTTCTCATATGCTAATCAGGCTATCATACTCCCACAACTGGGACACAGGCCTCCTCTGTACCAGGGACAGTAGGCAGAAAAGGCTAGGCTATCGTGTAATGATTTCACTAAAAGCAGATTTGCTAGAAATTAGAATGCAGACAAAATTCTTGATAATGAAAGACATTAATTTGAGTTGCCAAGTTTATATTAGGAATCAAATTAATTTGTAAGTTAAATTAATTAATTAACTTTTCTGTTTTACAAGGTTTTCTTATCTGTGGACTTTTGATTTGCAATCTGCGACCCTGGTGTTGGTATTACATTTTACTTTGAGAGGCTTCTTTGACACGTTTTAACAAAATTATTGCTTTTCATGCCTAAAATAAATTAATTATCTAATAAAATTTTAAGACTTATTTTATACTTTAGTATTTTGTTTTGGGTTGGGCATTAATACCGCGATGACTCTTGTTCTTCGATTTTCGTAGTTTCAAGTATAAACTGGAAGGATGTTGCGTTCCAATACGTTACTATAAATGCACCAGTTTATAAAGGAACCCAGGAGAAATTTATATCATTTTTCCAGGCAGACGCCCATTGATATGACTGCAGTATTAATATTTTATTTTGACACAGTTGGTATACACACGAACGGACGTCGCCTTACAATGTTGCCGTTAATTTTTTATCGTGTGTACGCTGCTGATTTTTGGACAGCATGTTTTGATACTAAATTATTTTGAAAGAGAGTTGTGTGTATTTGTTTTTTTATTAAGTTGAAAAGTACCTAAAGTATTTGTGTCGTGAAAACTTGAAGTTTTTAAAAATTTACCGCTTTTCATAAAAAAAATATATAGTTTTCTTTTGAACGCTTGTCAAAAAAAAGTGTGACTGCAAAACGACCCTTATATCAATTTGAAACGTCGTTTTGACATCGACAGTTTTTTTAGATAAGTGTTCATCAGATCTTTATTTTCCATGTGGTAAGATGGTAAGTCTCCTACAATTAGGTTTTATTAATTTTGTGCAGCGTTTTTATTGTTGTCCCTTTACCCGATCGTCACGTCATAGATATCAGCATTAGCCTGAAGACGTCCACCGCTGAACATAGGCAATTAGGAAAGAAAAAAAAAACAGAAATATATGCAAATTACTTTTTAAAAAAACAGACTAAATACAAACTTAACAACATCTAAACAGAAAAAAAAAAAAAAAAATCGACAGCATGCAGCTGTCGATTTTTTTTTCTGTTTTTTTTTTGAATGCCATGAATGTGAAAAGATAGGTGACCACTCAGCATAGTGCTGTGCTGTGAGAGAGTCACACAGCACAGCGCTGGTTTTCAGTGGTCACCCGAAAGAAAAAAGAAGATATTTAATTAGAAATAGATGTAAATACTCTTTTTAATTCATCACAAAAATCAACCTACTCATCGCACAATACAATAACAAATCTGTACAAATATTTGCCCAAAAACAATTTCCGTTCACAAATTGATTATAAACTCCGTGAAACAATTAGCAGAAGTTGAAACCGATGTATATTAAGGTGGGCATCCAGTCAACGTCAAGTCCATGTCCCAAGCCCCTATTCCATCGATGGAGTAAACATTGATTAATTCGCTCACCCTACCTCGAAGACTGTCTCTAATTAGGAGAGATAACGTTATCATTACGAGTTGGGAGCTGACAAGGGATTGTATTAATGAGTGAGTCTAATGTTGTTGTCATAGTTCGTGGGGATAATATTGTGATAAGCGATAATATGTAGGTATCTATGTTATAATGCGTTCGGGAATTTATGTGTAATGAAAGCTATAGGGAATGATGATGATTGCTTTTTAATGTGTCAGGATTGACAGATTTTACAATGTAATATACCCACAGTATACTCTCACGTTGATATTAAGGAAGTTATTCCTCGGGAACGTAATAAAAAGGATCATCATCATCATCACCATTAGTATATAATGTTCTGTTCTCACTGCTGGGACACACGCCTCCTTTTTGTGAGGGAGTGGGCCATAATCCACCATGCAGGCCCACTGTGGGTTGGTAGATATCACACTCGAATTTATGGTTAAAGGACAAGCCGGTTTCCTCACGATGTTTTCCTTCACCGTTTTGAGAGCACTGATGATGAAATAAATTACAACCCACCTTCAAACCACAGGGCCATCACTGCTCTTAAAAAAAATGGATGAGTTATAATATTATTTTGCATAAAACTAGAGGGGAGAATTGGGGAGAGGGCGACTGCAGCCAGTAAAAGCAACTTAGGGTTGAATTTGATAAACGAACTGTAGATTTTCCAAACAGAAGGCTTATCGAAGTAAACATAATCAACAAAAGTCGCTAAATAAATGAATTAACACGACAATCAATCAGTTTTATTTATGTTTTGTATTTAAAATCGAAGTTGGTATCTTGGGCCTCACACAAAGGAGCGATTATATTTCCTTTCGTCGACTTTATCGGAGTTCATCGAATCCCTATTGTACAGTTGAATGCACACACTTGTCCTGCATTAATACCTGTCCAGTGGTTTGATTCATCCCTTTCTTCGACTAAGTGGTGACAATGTTCGGTGAAGATCGGCAAGGTTCGGTTGAATTCGGGCGAATTTCTATCTGTGATTGGCTTTTGGAAGGTGAAATGACAGTATGCAGGTTGTTAATTCATATTAGTTTGTATGTTTGTCGTCCGGGTGTAGTCCTTGAAAATATGACTTTATTCCTGTAATTATACGAGTATCATCATTACAGGAATTGACTCACCGGTAGATAGTTTCTGAATTCCTACAGTTTACTTAGTATATTTATAGCTTTTTTTATGGAAAATGCATTATGTTTGCGACAATCTGTTGCAGGTGAAACAACGAGCTTCTTATCCAGTGTCTCATTTTTGTCTATAAAGACGATAGAAAAAATCTTTCAACACAACCATATCTTTTGTAGTGAGAGTGACAGGACAAATTCTTGTCGATAGTTTTTATATTTTAAATTTTCCAAAATTTAAAACCCTCACAGTAGCAATAAAGCCTTTGATTATTATTCTACCAGCATAACGCAGTAATCGCTTTGTTGAAACCGCACTGACAATCCTTTATAGTCGGCCGCATGTACGACTCCAATAATTAATTTCTGAATCAATTCGTTAAATAGACAGACGAAGTAAGAAATTAGAAAAGTAATAAATTTATCAATCAACGGGTTTTATTGTTGTTTTGTTTTATTATTTGTTTAAAATTCATTGCACTGTAAAGTGTTTAAATTCTCATAGCTTTTTAATAACAAGCTTTGTTAATGCAGCGTCGATTTTGTCATCTGCAATTTGCTGGAAGTTAAATGGTTGTTCATTGATTTGAACTTTTAAGAAAATTACTTATAAAAAGGTCTGATCTGGGTCTGGAGGTAGATTTACATAAAGCCTGAGGTTCCATTTAGGGTCGGGCAAACTTCGGGATTGCCACTGATAAAAAGTAAATATTTAATAATGTAGGTATTAACTGAATGTAGAATTAAATTACTTTTCCCATAGATAAAGACAATTCTAGTTTATTTTTCTAAGCATTAGAGTTACTTAAAAAGGGCTTTAAAAAATGTTTAATTTGAAACATACCGAAATAAATTCTAACTTGCCTTATTTTTTCAGATTAAATCGTTTCGGGTTAACTATGCTGAAACTGGCAAGTTGCATTAAAATAACATCAAATGGTACAAAGGTTTTCAAGTTTTTTTTTTAAATTACCCAACATAGAGACTACAAAGGGTCATCCAAAAACATTTGAATTCAACGTTTCATATTTACATTTATCCACCAGAAATGATTAAGCACAATTTTGTGCTTAATTCAATTATCAAAGCCCTCATTTGACTTCCAAACAGAAACGTATGTAGTCTCACCAAAGATAAGGGATGCTGATTTGCATAAAACAATTATTAATTATATCTCAAGGGATGCCACCATTACGCTAGAATACCAAACATAGGTAATATAATATTGCATATATGATTGTTATGCAAATTTTAATTAAGGTGACACATTCATAGTTAAGTTATACATTTTGACGGAGACTTAGGTTCGTTCGTGTTTAATTTGTGAATATGTTAAATGTTTTACATGTGATTTAATAGTTTGATATTTTTTGATGAAAAGTAGATTAAAGGAGATAGCCCAAAAATGTATGGAGCCTGGGCTCAGTCTATGTACAACATATGTAAGAATAGCTTTTTAATACATAAACCTTTTTTAATTGTTGATTTTCTTTAATTTCACTTCGTTTAATTGTGCTTTAAAATTAACTGTGTCTAACACTCGAAAAAACATGGTGGATCTGACAGTATTACGTTTATTTTGACAAAATTTGACAATGACATTTGATTGACGTTTAGGAACTGGCATAAAGATCGAAAAAAACAATTTTTGATCTCAAGAATCTTGGGTTTCGATAAAAATAATCGTACCTACAGGATATTTTAAAATAAATACAATCATTACAAACTCCGAAAATATTAATTATATCTGAAGAAAAATCTGCCAACGTCACTGCATAGAAATATCAAAGTTGTCAAACCTCATAGTAAACGTCAAATAGTACTGTCATGGCCGCCCTATATTTTGGTTTTCGTGCTAAAAAACGCCCCTAATTATCATTTTTAACAGCTCTTCAAATGATTTTTTCAGTATTTTTTGAAATTCCCCTATTTTTTTTCCTATTTATTGATAATTATGGTGTACATAGACTGAGCCCAGAATGTAACATCTAATTTTAAAACGTTGACAATAATTTAATTTGGACTTCAAGGTCTACCAAAAGTTTTTCTTACAATGTCACGCGGTCTTTTACTTCATCCAAATAGGTTAGGATAAATAGGATAGGATTACAAATAGGTTAACTTATAATATTCTAGCTCCAATTATAATCCATCTGTGTACCATATTTGATCCAAATCGGTGCAGTATTTTTTGCTTGAAAGAGTCTTAAACAACCATCCATTCTCACAGACACTTAAACATATATTAATATTAGTTAAATAGATTTAAACCTCTCATAACTCAAGCAATACTCTCGCAACGTAAGACCACAAGCCTCTGTCGAATAAATTTATCACTTTAACTATTTTTAACATTAATTTCCATTATGAATGCCAACTAGAATCCACGAAATTAATATTCAGCCGAAATATGGACAGTTCAATTTTAAACTCTTTCAACTTTGCCCATTATTCATCATGGCGCCTGAATGTTTCAAACTCGGTGTGTCAGTGGTCCATGCAAAAAGTTCCACGGGGAAAAATATACTGGCTATGTAATAAGAGAATTGTAAAAATGAATGATGAAAAACCGTATCAAATATTTTTTTCTGTTCGCCATTGCAGCGATGTGCAGTCATATGAGTGGGACTCCTTTTAGCGGCCTATTTTTTTACGAGTTTTTCGCTTGCCTGTTTAAAAAATAGAACCTACTGTGGATGTTGGATGTTGGCTAATTTGAATAACTAGCAATGTGGAACATTATCTATCTATCTACATATACTCGTGTTGGGGTGATCAGCTTCAATAATTAGTCTTTATGTAGGTTTCAGCGTTTACTCTTGACATGAGTGACAGTTACAGGAATATTAGAAAGAAAGAAAGAAAGAAAATTGTGTTTATTGGCACAAACTTAAAACTAAACAATACAAAAAAAAAGGTTATAAAGAGAGAGTACATTATAAAAAACAAATAAACTTAACAATTTAATGCCAAAGGGCCTCAGCTCAGCATATGCCAGATGGCAACACGAAGTTTGCCACCTGACGCTGATTTTCAGCTGCAGCCCACGAGTGTCATACGCTCGAAATAAAATACGTAAAATAAATATTATTTATACTGAGTCAGTGTGTTATGTAGATGTACTAATAATAAGTATAATAAAATATGTGTAACTGTGTAGTGAAAACAAATAAGTAATGAAAATAAATAGATAAGTTTGTATTAAGTAGATTGATACTAACAAAAACAATTATAGGAAATAAAACCAGACCAAATAAAGATATGAGACAGACGTATAACCATCACAAAGTATACTACTTAGACCTATCAAAAACCTGTTTTGCACGTTGCCGCACTTCCAATCCACGCTTTTATAATCAGCAATAATAATGATGCCCCTTCGCCCGCAAAACGCTGCAAGCAGCCAAGCGAGGCGCACTAAATATTATTTCTTAATATTGACGTCGTTATTTTGCTGATTTTCTATAACTGTGGATCACATAGCCATACAGTGAAATATTATTGGTGATACGTTGCTCATGGCACCATTTAATGAGTAAAATACGTGTGTCGTGTAGTGTAGGTAAAACGACTACAAAGGAATGCCAAAACAAAGTGCAAAAGAATACAGATATGAGAAAAAAGAAACAAAAATTGTAAATAATACAATAGAAGGTAAGCGCTTAATAATTGCATAAAGAATGTGATGTCCTGAGTTATTTGATTTAGATTTCAGAGAATTAACTATGTATTCCCTATTTACAGGTTTGCTACAATGAAAATGTTGTGATAACATAAGAACGGCACAAGGGCCGCCCAGTGCCAGATTGAAACAAGCAAACTATAAACGATGGGCGAAGAGGTGCCATCCGGACACCTCGCCGTCGTCCGTGCGTCCCATTCACTTGTTAGTAGGCCAGACACATGGGGTAAGTTGAGTTTTAGACGCAGTGTAGCAATGCGTACCATATTGGTTGAGGTTATTATAACGACATGTTTGTATGTGTTTTACAGTTCTCACGATATGCAACGGGACGCCACGGCGGCGCCACCGGTGATAAAAAGGCACATCCTTCAGCCAATTACGAGATTTGCGGGGAAGTCGAGCTGGACAAAAAACCCACGTCATGATAAATAAATAGCTGGGTCAACAATTATTACTTAACCACATAATGTTACAAAATATACAGTGCACAGTGTACCTACAATTAACTGCCTGAGATAAACTAAGTGAGTAGCTAGGAGGAACTAACCTACCTCATATAATAGATTAATTGAATAAAAATAATTTGGTAAATAGAAAAGAAAAAATAGACCTATTGGGTCCATTTTTTATTAAAAATTTAATATAATCATAAAAAAAAATAAAAATAATAATAATAAGTAAAAATAAGTACATTTCGGGTTTCTCAAATAGCTGACATGTCGGCTCGAATGTCCTCAAATTCCTTTTGGTGAGTTAGTAAAAATTGCTTTAATTTTGACTTAAATGTCGATGAACTTTTACTATATTTAATGGGAGGAGGGATATTGTTCCAACACTTACTAGCTGCGTACCTAAAACTGCCTCTAAAAGCCGCCGACTTATGCTGTGGGATGGAAAGCTGTTGCGAACATTTTCTGCCCTGACCAATTCTATGTCTACTAGTCCATGACAGCCTATCGAACAAGTAACATGGAGTCTGGGTTCTGATAACTCCAAAGAGTAAGCTCGCCAAGTGCAGTTTACGTCTTGCTTTCATTTTTAAGATACTGTTCTCGTTGAAAAAAGGTGTGACATGTCCTCTAAATGGAACTTTAAAACAAAAACGAGCACAGGCATTTTGAAGTCTTTGGATCAGTTTCTCAGTTTTTGAAAGTAGTCGCTGACCGTACACTGTATCCGCATAATTCAATTTAGACAAAACCAAAGACTCCACAAGCAGCACTCGTAACTCTTCACTGAGATACGGACGGGCTTTATATAAAATTTTAAGCCTATAAAAACAGTTACGGATACACTGAGTCACGTGTTTGTGGAAACGAAGTTCCGCGTCCATCACTAGACCCAAAT
Source organism: Agrotis ipsilon (assembly GCA_028554685.1). Lineage (NCBI taxonomy): Eukaryota > Metazoa > Arthropoda > Insecta > Lepidoptera > Noctuidae > Agrotis > Agrotis ipsilon. Next base: position 9,997,487 of record CM052967.1, read on the forward strand.
TACGTACTTCATAGACTCGTTCGATAGGCTGACCCATAACAGTTACACAGTCGGCACAGGGTTTAACTTTACTAAGCTGGTTTGCAGTACCAAAAAGCATATATTTGGTTTTAGTAGGATTCAATGCAAGCGTGTTTTCATTGGACCAACGTACTATGCTCTCAAGATCCGCATTAAGATCAAGTAATGCTTGTTCGTAGTCTTCTGGCTTAAACGATATATAAACCTGTGTATCATCCGCGTAAATATGGTATTTACATTTATTTATGACTCTAGTTAGATCTGCACAATATAAAATAAACAATATTGGACCAAGTATCGAGCCCTGCGGCACTCCCCTTTTCACTGAGCAACGCCAAGAAACAACCCTTGACCCATCTGCGCGTTGTATTTCTACAAATTGCGTGCGATCGTTAAGGTAGCTTTCAAACCATTTTATTGTGTCTTCTCCAAAGCCATAGAAAAACATTTTTGACAACAATAATTTAACGTTAATACAATCAAAGGCACGCGAGAAATCAAGTAAAACACAACAGCGTACACATTCCCTTATCTTGAGCTGACAATATATTATCAGTCACGTCCAACAAAGCCGTTGCTGTACTACGCCCTTTCCTAAAACCTGACTGAACGTCTGGAAGGATTTTATTTCCCTCTAAATACTTGACCAATTGTGCACATACTACTTTCTCCAACACTTTCGAAAGCACTGGTAAAATACTTATAGGTCTAAGATCTTTTATCTCCAATGCATTATGAGTCTTCGGCAATGGGTGCACCTTTGCAACTTTCCATGGCTCAGGAAAGGATGAGGTTGCGATAGAAGTGTTTATTAATGCGGTTATGACGTCTAAAGTCGCGGGTAGTGACTGTAACACCATATTTATAGAAATGCCATCATAGCCTTCAGCATTGGTTTTAATAGAACTCAGTGCGTTAGCGATTTCCCTGTGCGTTATGGGCGACAAGTTAAAAGTAGAACCGTTATTTCGATTGCATTTAAAAAAGTCAAGCATTGAGTCACTAACCGTATCCGCTCCCGGCACACTGAGAAAATGATTACAAATTTTGTCGGGGTCGTCAAAGTGCATTGGTAATTCTGTACGTTTCGATGGCAGCAGATTCGATTTTAAATTTCTCCACAGTGTCTTGGTATCATTCATTTTACTGTTGATTTTATCTTTGTAGTATGCAGACTTTTCGTAAAATAAACATCTAGAAACGAGTGATTTTAATTCTTTATAATAATTCTTTTTGCAAGATGTTTTGTCCTTTAAATAGTCTGCATGTGCTTTGTTTCTTAAACGCATCATAAGTTTAAAGTTATCAGTAATCCAGGGATAACAACGCTCTCCAACATAACTTGTCTTTAGAGGTGCATGGGCATCCAATAGTGTAAGTAACTTTGTATTAAATTCACTGACCATATTATTTACATCTTGCAGCTTGGTAATCGCTTTCCAGTTTACCAATTCGAGATCCTGATCAAAAGATTGGTTATTTATATATCTAATTGGCCTATAGGTAATGGCTCGCCGTGGGATTTTTGGGCGTTTAAAACTAAATTCAGCTGAAACCAACGCGTGCGCACCTAGATCCGGTATTATGTCAACTGAAAGAGATCGTGGTTTAACATTTGTACAAATGATATCTATTAGAGAGCTGCCGTGTACAGTAAAGTGTGTGGGTGATTGCACTAATTGCTTAAGACCTAGGCAGTTTAAAAATGAGACTAACTTGTCCGTCTTTGAGTCTGAGTCATTTAGCACGTTGATATTAAAATCACCCATTAGTATTGTGTACTCACATTGTGTTAGGGAATTGACTGAGCCAGATACAGCATCTAGGAAAAAATCAACATCCTGCCAGGGCGGACGATAGGCAGTTCCTATTGCGATCTTGATTCCGCGGACACTAATTGTGATCCACATCTGCTCGACAGTGGCATGGGATGCACTAGTAGGTGTTGAGTGGCTTCGAAAATTAATATCGCGCTTGAAATAAAAACCAACACCGCCACCCCGTCCCCTCTTAACAGACAATGAGCGCGGTATATGCCGCAGCCTATAACCCGGTACTGTGGGCGCACGCCCCTCCTCACCTGTTCTTAACCACGTCTCATTTACAGCCATGACATCTACGTCCAGATCTAGTAAAGCTGCTATGAATTCGTCGTGTTTTGTGCCCAAAGATCCCGCGTTCCAAAAACCAACCTTAAGGTATTTCTTACACATTTGTAAAATGATTTACTAACGAGAAATTAAACATAGAAAAAAATACCAAGCTGAAGAACTCAAGCATAAAAACAAGGGGATACCTAAGTGCTTTCGAAAATTGTTGGATAAGATAAGGCGCGATTAAAACATAGTTATTGTAATAAATAAAAAAAGTGCAGTGTAAAGAAATATTATATACATATTGCATAGCACCGTGGGCAGTGTAAATATTAAAAACTAATGCACATCTTAAAAATCTATAAATATGAGTAGAATGACTCAAGAAACATTAAATTTGAAAATCCTTACGTGCTATATAAAATCTCCTCACATCACAAAAAACGCCGACATCAATAACTACAAACGTAATCTTAAACAAACCTAATCTGTGATAAAAAAACGAGAAATGTCTTTTTCCATTCTTATGTGCACGGCAGATTGTCCCTCTTCCTTACGCGCAAGTATGCGGCCATCTTTACTCCAGGCGTATTTCCACTGTAGGCGACCAGCAGCTAGACGCGTTTCGCGGAACAATTGCCTGTTAATTTTTGTTAGGCGCTCGTTGAGGTAGATTCGATGTGGCGCTCCTGGTACTTCGATGTAGGCGGTAGTGAGGTTGGACGGACGCGCGCTGCACTCAGCAAACTGTCTCGGACCGCGCGCTTCGCTAGACGAACAACGATGATTCGAGGTCGAAGCGCTTCGCCTTCGGTGCGGTCACGAAGAACGTTGCCAACTCGTTTAGCAAACACTATGTCGTGGTCTTCAAGCTTAACCGCTAGTTTAAGCGCTAGGGTGTTAATCAGCTGTGCTGGATTTTCTCCGCTAGTCTCAATAACGCCCGATAACTGTACATCATTCAGTAGCGACTCTTGCTCCCGCTCATTTAGCTGCTGTTGGAGTTCCCCAATTGTTTCCTCCAATTTAATTATACGAGGGGAATTCGAATTTTCGGAGTTCTCCTCGAGATCCTTGACACGAACTTCTAGGGTGTCCATGCGGTTGCAACACTGATTTAACTTAACCGTCATACCCGAGAACTCATCTCGAAATTGACGGAATTCTTCACGCATAGCATTCACCTCGTCACGCAAACAGCGGATTTCCATAGCGAGGCTGATTTCAACTTTCGACTGAGATTCGGCTGTTTTTTCTTTTATTGCCGTTACATTTTCTGTGATGTTGACTGCTACTTGACTGGTAGACAAGCTCTGCTCATTTATTCCCTTAACAGGAGTCTGGGTGTTATCCGTTCGTGGCACCTTTGCCTTACATCCAGGGCACATCCACTTTGCAGAGGCTGGTGTCGTGGGGGCAAGGTTGACGCAGACTCGATGGTAAAATGCCATTTCGAGCATTTTATGCCCTCATTTACTGCCAAAAATTTACCGCAGGCTCCGCACTTTAGCATTGTCAGTTGTCGGGATTATCAAACAAGAAGCAAAAACAATAAAAATGAAAACAATTTTAGAATCGCAAAAAGTGTTCCTGCGCTTAGGTCGGATTTGAACCCGCGACAATGACGTCGGTGAACAATTAGGTAGGGTCTTAGCTACGCACGCTACTTTGACACTCTTGTTAAATGTCAAATTCGTGGTCCTACTAGCACAGGGATGGCAGTTTTTTGAATAAAGAGGGTGTGTGTATTCAATTGACTAGTTCAAATACACAAAGCACCGTGCACTGTACTGTACTAACACTTGTAATAATTAAAAATGTTTTTGATATTTTCACTATGTTCACTGTTATTTTTTTAATATTTTTTTGTAATGTTTTAAATATATTGCCACTATCACGACTTTTATGTCTTTTTAAGTCCAAAAAATTCACTGATTACTGCTTTAAAATATTTTTGTTACGGAGCAAAAAGAAATACGTATTCGCAGTTTCGAGCGTACGACGTAACTTCAGAAAATAATAGAATCAAATTGGCGCGACATGCGCGTCTTGTGTCGTTCCTGCCGAGTAGAAAAGAAAAGATGGCCGCCGCCGGCGCAGGCCCGCCCGTCGCGTTTCATTCGCGACGCATCGACGAACTTCAGCATTGGCGCGTTCCAGCTCCGTTGTGAACAACTCGTAAGTGTGTCCTCTGTGTGTGTTCGCTGAATAACAGAACTGAAAGTCTGTTTTCTTGATTTGTTGAAATCATCTAGGGATCCTTTGATTGCCTTTTGCATTCCAGATCCACAGGGTCTTTTTGAACAGTCCCGTGATGTTGATCAATTGCAATTTTGGGTTTGGATTATAAGTATAACACCCGCTTAAAAGTTAAGTCTGCGCCACAACTTGTCACGACTTCATGTTTTTTTTTTATATTTCTCATTTCACTTACTTGCTTATTTATTACTTAGAATCAACTTAACTTGCGGGTTGATAATAATGTCTTAAGAGGTTACCGTGGCACAGAATCGCAAAAGCCAATTGTATCGTTAGTATGAGTCTGAACGTCCCTTCCTCTCTACCCAGAATTGAATCACTCACTTGACGAATAAAAAGAAATGGATAAAAATAAATCCATATTCGTTTAAAGGACATGACATCAATTAAAAATAAGCTCTTACAGACTTTACATAGGTAGGTATTCGCTTAACAATAATCCGATTGACTGTCTAGGGTATAATGGTATCAGTGTTTCAGGAACAGACATTAGAATCCTTGCATGGTACCTAATCTTGGGGATTACTGCCCCACGCAATATGTCAACGGGGATTAACCAATTATAGGCAATTGATCTGTCGAAATCCAATTACATGATTATGGTAATCTGTATGAAAAGTGTCTTTGGTATTCCATGGCGTTAAGTGAGCAATTTAATTGAGTTGGAGATGCTTAATCTGCCTATGCGCATTATAAACTTAGCAATTTTTAATTTAGAAATTGACCATCAATGCGGCGACACGTAGCGGCATATATTATTATGTGATGTAGTTATCGTTAAAAAAAAAAACAAAAACTACAACAGTAGTTTTCCGTCTATCCGTAGTAGTTGTCCTATTCTATAACGCTAATATGCAACATTTTAGGATGATCGGTTCAGTGGTTTAGTCAAACAAACAAACTTACGTTGTGTGTACATCGAAACAGAAATTAATTAAGCCAATCAACGTACATTCCTCTGTAATTATTACGATATCGGTATCGAAGCGTTAATAGCGAAACAGAATTATACGAAAAACGTACAGTCATCCGAATAAATCGTTCACTCAAGTAAAACATCTGATATTGACTTATACATCGTAAATATTCTAGCAAATTCTATAAAGGTGTGTGACTACGGTCTGAATTAAAGTATTTTTTTTTTCTAAACAAGCTTTTTATTTAATTTTCTTTCTGTATTGAAGAAGTATTTTAAGACAACCTTGCCCCCAAGTTTCATCTTGTATGTCACCCTTGATCTTAGTTCAACAAAGCATCGATTTCTATAGAGCTATTGTTTTTCAGGAGGGCCTATACAACCTAGTACCCTTGGGTAAAGTTAGCAAGGTTGTTATTATAGTGGGCGTATATCAATGAAAAGAAATGTATAAAGGAAAAATAAACGACACAGGCTATTTAAATTTTGTTAATTGTTAATGGTTTTCTAAGGAAAGAAGTTAGTGTAACTACTCTGCAATAGATGGCGCTCAACGTCATCGCAATACGTTAGGAAGGGTTGAAGAATTTGGCACCCAGACGCGGAACGACTACCTGCCATGTAGGCCGTAAAATAATTGTTCCGTGCGGTGATCGAACCCGCGACACACTGCGCAGCAGTCATTCATTCAATCACCACGCCAACCGTACCTTCAAATAGGTACTTAAATTATACACGCAATATGCTGTACAAACCATAATATGAATAAAATTATTTGACGTTGGGATTAAAAATACCTAAAAGTTAGTTCCTAGACCTGTCTTCATTAATATTGATTTTCCTTTACGAAGGCATTTTAATAAAGCAGATGTCAGTCCATCAGTAGGATGAGTAGGTTTCACTAGTGGAAGACGTCTGCCCTCGGGGATACCAATTTGTGGACCTAACATAGCGTGAATCCAATGTCTACCTTGTAAACCCTAATGAATGTTAACTGGAATATCAGCTTCGAAGATTTGAAAAATGTCAAACGCATTAAATTATGAATAAGAGTCGTTCGGCTTTTTCGGTTAATTTAAATATACAGGCGATTAACTGCTGCATACGGTTAGACTGGAAGTCAAACATTAGGAAAAAGCTAGACAGATGATGATACAAATGATGAACATAAACTTTTTTTTTTAAATGGTTTTTAAAGAGCCTTTTATTATCACATCAATTTAAAGATCAGACAGCTTTTTCTACTTTACTTCGCTACTTCTACTTTTAAGCTGAGATTTATAATTAAACAATAACTGGATCATAACATTTGGAGTTTATAGTAATCAATCACTAATAATACAACCGAGTAACATAGGCACCAAAGATCAACATTATGTATTCAGTTTGGGTCTTATGTGATAGTACCTTTCAGCCACAATTTACATTCATTAGGTCCATCGAGGTGTAAACTCTCTGAAACATTTGATGTTGTTTCCATTTCACTCCTTAATTAGTATCATATTTACCGAAACATTATTTGAACTAGAAATTTAAATACGAAAACCTGAAACAAGAACAATAACGCTTAATAACAGTCTTGAAACAATCCTGTAACGGGTACTCAAAGGTGTCTGTAATCACAAAACTTGAGCATTGAAGATAGAGATACGAAACATAGCTCGTAATCAGCTTAGCGTAAGTACTATTGGACTTATCTTCACGGCAGCGGGTGGCTGTCCACAGCGGTCGTCAAATATTTCAGATTTTCAGCTTCAGCACCATTCAGTCTTCACTGAAACGTTGCCGGGGTAGGACGTCTGGGCGGGCCGGACGCTCCTGTCACACTACGTTCGAAAAATAATATCGAATATTCAAATTAAAAGTTTATTATTGGCCATGTTTAATTGTAATAGACAGTACATGTGAATTAGTTTTGGAGTGGACTGAAAACTTTTTCCTTTTTTTTAGGTCAAAATTTTAGTGTTGCTTAAGTGGTGGGTGTTAATGAATGTTGACTATGTTGACAAATGAACGTGGTAAGTGGCAATACGAAATCACACATCGATTTGTACAGGATCTGCGATACCAATTAGTACTTTCACGGTTTTAAATCATTGTAGATAAGAACTATTTTCGTGAAATCTTACCGAAACTAGGTTTAGGGTTCACGCCCTATATAGTGCTTAAGAAAAGGGCTTAAAGCACTCTTTTCTAAAAATAGAGCGAGAAAATAGGTGGAACTTGGAAAACTGAATTTCGCCATCAAAATTGTACAATTCGAGGTTCCGTTCAGGAGAGATAACGAAATAAAACTTTCGTTCAAGTTCGTCCGAAGGGTTGTGTACACTGGAGTGATTCGTCAACGTTACAAAGTGGACCAAGATTGACAGAGGAGAGGATTTTCTGACTAATTTTTCACTTTAATCACATTGGAGTCGTTGTTAACAAAGCTTTTAATTTACTTTTTTATTCAATCTTGTTTCGAGTAATTACATTTTGGAGTTTCTTCCTTTCGTAGATTGAAATTCCAATGATTGAATGCAAATAACTTTTGATCGTGTTGTTTGAATTCGCATTTCATTAACTAACTGGATTGATTTTACAATTAAAGAAATCAAAGGGTTAGTTAGTTACCATGTTTGTATTCAATTTGCATTCTTAAATCGAATGCTTTTAAGGGTGAAACTGGACCTGGTCCATAAAATTTTGACCAACAATGGTAATTAAATTGAATCGAAGACAGCAGAGAAGCGAGAAATCTATAAATGAATCCATAACCTCGTTATACCAACACTTTGATATTTCTTACTCCCTAATAATTGGTTTAACTTTTCTTTGGCGTTTATCGCTTACAGTGAAAGGTTCCCCTTAAAGCAATTTTCTTTGAGAACCGAAATATCATGAAATATTTTCTGAAGACAATAGGCTCAGTTACTTGAAGCCTGTTTTATTGATGCTTTCAGTTAATAATTCTTATTGGATGTAGTATTTTTGTACGGTACTTAAGTAACATAATACGGGGTGAAATGTATACCTATGAAGACGTATATGTACCAGGGCTAATAGGATATGAAATTCGTTGTCATTTTGTAAAGTATTGTGAGACTATTTTTATTACTCGACTGCCCATCGTTAGGGGGGGTATTGTGTTAATTTAACTGTGTCCCGGATAAATGTTACTTTTTATAATGTTATAATTAATCTCACTTGCATTTGAGTGTGAAATATTTAAAGGCCAAAATTTATTTCGAACGAAGTTCAATCCGTATTCTCTTGACGCGTTAACGCTTTTCGCATTCTCGGTATTACTTTATTTTTTATTGATTTAATATTAATTCAAGTCCCGGGGTCGCGGGACTGTATGATCAGGAAACTGTGAGCCTGAAAAGTAAAGGACTATTGAAGGATCACTGTAGATTTCAGCCAGTGCAAGTCTTACAGTCCCTCACGTCACGCCCTAGGTAGGAGGACTCTAGTAAAAGCGAAATGTAGTGCAAATAGCGCAGTGAAATGTACATTCTAAAATTTTCGCATGCTCGCTGCGCTCGGTATCTTTGCTATTCACCTTAGAATATAGCCACCGCCACCACTTATCAGTGCATACACAGCCTTAATATTATTCCATAGTTAGAAAGAGTACGAGCTGTAAGGGGTGCGTAGCTCGATCTGTTCCTCTGGAACTGGTCCCTCTGGTTCTTTTGGAATATTTAAAACAATACTGGTGTCAGACGTCATGGTAGCCTTCTAGCGCGTAGTAGACCATCGCAAAAAAGATACTTATGATAGAAAAGTAGACAAAATGAACCATGGTAGAAACATTTTTGGCATGGCAACCATGGCGATGTTTAAAATGTAGAAAACATGTTTCTATTCTACAGTCGTGACAAAACACGAAAAAAATCTGAATTGTATCTCAAGTAACTTTGTCTATTTTCTTGAAAAAGAATTGGACATGTTAAGTATTTTTTTGAAATTATTGAAACTTTTCCAGTATTTACAGCGTTTATTGTATGAAAAAATGGAACAGCGCCTCTGGTGTGCGAAGAAGGAACCAATTTTTCCCTTGAAAATCAAGTACTGAAAACTCGTGCTGACGGTACAGAACCGTCAGCACGAGTTTTCAGTACTTGAGACGTAAAGTAAACTGGAACTTTGACGACTTCAAATTGACAATTTTCAAGGGAAAAATTGGTTCCTTCTTCGCACACCAGAGGCGCTGTTCCATATTTTCATACAATAAACGCTGTAAATACTGGAAAAACTCTGTAAAGTAATACGTGAAAACTCGTGCTAGGGGTACTGATTTGAGTAATATGAACCTTAACTTGTAATTCAATGTTAACGAGGCAAAATGCTAAAATTGGTAAGCCTTGAAAATTTTATTACTGGAATAAGTACCATATTGCGAAAAGATATAAAAGTCTTTATAAAGTGGCTTTTAATGTTAAAACTTTTCATAAGGGGCTTTACAGCTTCGATACTTATTAAAGGCATAATGACGATACGACAAATTGGGGACAGACTCCAGTCCGTACCGTTACTGAATACCGTCTATAGACAAGCGCTCAATTGCTGGCAATCTCGTTACAGATGTAATGTATGAAGTGACGAGGTGACAGTGTGAATGTCATTTCGGATACATAGAAAGGAGCTATACGTAGGGGGTCGATTAGATTCTATAAGGTGTCCTAGGATTGTTTTATTAAAAACTTTACTGACCGTTTTCACTTTGGAATCCCCTATCCAAAGCATGTTTGCGGTCCAAGCATTTTTGAACTTAATTTTTTTCCTGACATTTTCGTGACGCACAGTTTGTAACCATTTTTACGAAAATTGCTTGAACGGAGTAGTTATTGATTTGACATTGTCAAAGTTTATGACTACTTATGTTCTTGAACTAGGGTCAAATTTCACCATGGTTACAAAACTCATGTACAAAAAAATTGTTACACAATATTGCTGTTCATTCTTACATTTTACAATGGCGGAGTTACCGCCCTTGAAGAGCTCCCCAGTGATGTCAGTTTGCTTGTAAAGATATAAACGTGATTATTAAGATATTCTATTTCACTGGGGAAATCCACTCTGAGTATTTATTTACTCACTCCCTGTGTTTATTGATAGAGGTTTTAACCCGACTGGTGCGGCAACACGAAGAGGAAGATCTTATCGTAGGTATTAATTAATTACGGGTATACGACTAATCTGTACGACCTAAAATTAGAAATCTTAGTAAATACGCGAATGATGAGCTTTACACTAAATAAGGGCCATTAATTATTAAGGACCATGTGTCCCTTCCAAGAAATCGTTTGTCCGGCTGAAGAGTTAATGTTTTGCTGTTTGATTAAAAATTTACCAATTCTACCTTTATTCGAGGTAGTACATCGAAAAATTTGAATAATTTAAAATATCAGTGAATATTGAAACAATAAATACATTTCTCAATTAAAACCCGACACAGCGGAAATTCTCTGTGGAGGAACAATTCGAATTTGGAGCTCGCGAATTGTGTGGCTAGATGAGAAAAATAAAAAGGAGACAATAATAAAAAGGCTGGTAACAAATCACGACGAAGGATGCGTAAACATTGTTTGTGGCCCGGAACAATGTTCCTTGAACTATTAGGAGAATTAACCACGGAGTAACCGATGTCGGTTTTGCGTTTTACGTAAACGAGGATTTTTACTGAGCTGAATGTTGGACAGTTTCCATACTGATATGGGTTTGGAAAATAAAAAATGGAGTGCCCGTTTGTTTAAGGGGTGAAGGATCGCAAAAATTTTGCGAAGTTGTTGAGTTTTTGACTTTATGGGTAGTAAAAATGAAAGCTGTTTTTGCGTTGTCGGTTATCTGAACGTAATGTGTTGTCTGTTTCGACAAGATGAGACTTTATCGGCTAATTCATTTTTCATTTTACGTAAATTTAATTTAATTTAGACATTCTGGTTCGATATTTAATAAAATATGTATGTACTTATGTTGGTAAACCAATTTGTTAATAATGAAAACTTTTTTTTCTTTGCTACTTTGTAACATGTATAAATATTCAATTTTTGGTCCTTACTTTAGAATGTTTTAAACGCTTTGAAAGCATTGTCACTGAAATAAATTAAGTACAAAATGTAATACGCCTGTCTGTGTTCGAATTTACGACCTACAACTCGTGCGTGCGTGCGGCCCTGCCGTTACTACTGCACCACCAAACAATGGATTCGCTTAAATTCTAAAAATACTAACTAGTAAAATTCATGTCGAATTAGCATAAAGTGCCCTCCACTCTAGAAAACTAATAACTTTCCAGTGAATCCGCGAACACGGCTAGTTTTATTCTGCCAGGTCAATATTCAAACGACTTTTAGAACTACGTTGCGCTTTCATTGGGAGAGTAACTTACTCTGGCGTTTTGCCTACTGTAGCCAGCTTGAAAGCAAATGAAATGGTACGTATAGTCGTTGCAGTTTCAGTCATCGTGTTGCCGTTGACTTTTGTAAGGGAATTGTTACTGCAGTACTTTTAAATAATCTAATAGAAGACTTTGGTCGTTGAGATCTAGATAAGATATTAAGACTCTATAGGTATTTCAAAGAATTGTACAGAAGAGTTACGGTCGGTTGAAATACGGTTGAAAATACGGTTCAATAAAATTGTCGGAATGTCTTGAAATTATTTTGTTGACTATTTGGCTAAAACAGTATCTATTTAACACCACCGAAAATGTTATCCTACTACCTATACTCTGACGCGGCTCCTATACAGGGTGAATTTTTCAACTGGGCGTGGAAGGCTATATCCGAAACTATGAGGAATATCGAAAAACGTTAAAAGGAGTCTCAGTTTGTCGTATGTGATTACTTCCCAGAATTTGATCCTTTTTAGTAACACTATCGAATGGTGTAATAATACAGGCTGTGATTTTTTTACAAAATCAGCGGGTTCGATTCCTGGCTAGGAAAATTGAATTTTCCAAAATCCAATGATGCAAATTAGTTTTCGTCAAAATCGGCCTCGAGACTCCTTTCAACGTTTTTCGGAATTCCTCATAGTTTCGGATATAGCCATTCACGCCCAGTTGTAAAATTCAGCCTGTATATAAATCTAAGCAATCAGTAATTTATCTAAACAAAGCTGATGAATCTACTTATAAATGAAATTATAGCCTTTAGTTAAACTAGCTTTTAGTATAATTTGTTTCAATGTTAGGGCAAAATATATTAAAATCTGTTTTCTGTTGACTAGACTACTTGTTTAATCAGTAGTTAAGTCAACTGTCTGTTAAAATCCTTTAATATTAAAAAAAAAATTGTTAAATTTTTATATGTATAGGTATTAAAGAATGATTTACTAAGGGAATTAATATAAATGCACCCACGGCATAGGAGAAATTCCTAGTGAGGAGCAATGTTAAAAAAAATCGAATTCTTAACGTAACAACAAAAAGATTACTTCTTACACAATAAAATCTCTTCAGCTGCAACATTAACGGATTCCATTGTTTTTCAAACAAACAAATTATCGTGAGTTCCATCTTTCTTTTGTTTCTAAGCAGCTTTACACAAGAGATAAGCTACTTAATTGCAAGTATGCTTCAAATTGAAGCTTTTGCTCGTAACGTCTTGTCAAACGGAAATTAATTAATTGTAGACTGTATAAGACTTTATTGGCTGTGCATTTGTAGAGAAAAGATTATGTATAATAATTTAAGAATCTTGAAATTTTATTAATAAAAGATTTCAAAATAATTTGAAAGTGAGAAAAAATCTGAAATCTGTTTTATTTTTTAATCTAAAATAAATTGTTTAGTATAGGTATCTGGGTTCCTAAAAAAACACATTAGGCCAACATTTTTTCTTTTAACAATTTCTGAATTTCTCCTGTATTGTACCCACAATACACCAGTATTTTCAAACAAAACTCACAACAGAAACATCTAGACCCGGTATAATTAATTGTAGATCACAAAAATATCTCTCTCTTGGTGGGTTGACTTCTTATACAACTTAATAATAATATTGGCTAAAATAACTTAATTACCATAATGCGTCCAGGGAAATATTATGATCTAACTAATATATAATTTGTCTTTATAAACTTAAGGTGCTATTTCGATAGCAACAAGAATCATAAACCGCAACGACACAGATGACTCTATCGCTATGGATAACCGCAGCGACACTGTTTTAAATAAGGTTTGATATATTAAGGTGGCGGTTCGCGCCCGAGACCGCGACAGGAGACAGCGACCGGAGACCAAGACAAGAGACCGCGACAGTACTTGACATTAGGCAATGTATGAGCAGCAGTACTTGAGCGAGACCCAGGCAGGAGACAGAATACGGTAGCGATGTGTTGCTGCAGTCTTCAACTCAAACTTAAATTATTTAAATTTGACCATTATAGGCATTTTTGAATTGTCAAAATAAATATATTTAATGAAGCTACATTCACAACAGCAATCGAGCTGTTTTGCCGCTACGATTTGCTTTTGTATTCACGTACAGAACCGTAATGTTCGGAACTGATTCACGTATCTAAACCACATAAGCGTACATCGTAAGGATAACGAAATAATATTATTATACACATTTACCAGTTTCTCAACCAAAACTGATCGTTAGTTTACCTCAACTAAGGATTGCAAAGCTGCTTTAGAATAATCTAGTTCGTTATACGAGAGTTCGGTCTACGTTTAAGAGGTGAGCACGAGTGGAGCTGAAGCCGAGCACAAATTATAGTGTGTACCGACTTACAAACCTCGAACAAGTTTGCTTTGAGCGTTCCGTTTATGCTGGGCTGTGCTCCACCTCTTATCAGTTTTTTGCCGAAGAAAGAGACTGATCGAGGAGAGCGATTTATGTGTCACACTTGACACCGCGAGTAGAACGACACATCTCGACTCAGCTCGTGCTCAGCTCTCTAGCGTGGACTCCACCTTAAGGTATACAAGTACTAAAGGATTTTGGATTTCTCTGCAATAACGATTTCCTGTGAAATCATATTTAACAGATTTGATTCGCGTGAATAAGTAATTTACTTGAGATGTCTTCGAAGCGTTTCTGTTTGAATTATTGTTTTAGACAATTGGAAGTAAGGTGGGTATTTGAAACGTCTTAAGATAATAAATCGAATAAACAAGGTTTCCGTAATTAATTTGAAATCTGGGAAGAGAAATCTTTGTCTTTATTGGCAATAATTATAATTATAAAGCCTTAAATTAATATAAATATAACGCTTGGATAAGGGAGTTTCGACTTCATATTTCGAAGAATTAAATCACTAGATATTACTTTTAACGGATGAATTAAAAACTTTTAACACTAGTCAAATTAAGTACAAATCAAACTTCGGGCTCTTAAATTAGATAATCGCTTAATTCTCGCACAAAGGTGAAATCTAGCTATCAAATTAATCACAGCAAGCACGCTTTCAATCGGTCTGAATTAAACCCGATGCCTTTACTTTGGGTAACCTTTGTACGAAGTAAACGTTGCAACAAGACGTTCTCGAATTCGTAGGAACGTTCATGTTATTACAGACTGGATTGAACAGTGGTTTAAATGTAGGTAAATTGAATTCGTAGACATGATAATTTAGCTTAAATTTCCACACGGTTAGTCAGTAAATTAAATAATTATCGTTTTGGGAACTCTAAATAAGTATGGTGTTCTTTTGTTCCATATTTATATTCAAGCAGGCAGTTAAGAATATTATCTTTCTGCGGGGCTATTGCGTATCTCGTTGTCTGTCTGTTGTCGTGATCAACAAATAGCTGTCAAAGGTAAATTTCGTATTGGCTTTTGCATATCCAATGAAACTCAGAAGTGTAAATGTTCTCTACAATCAACGCTCTTGATGCACTCCTTGACTTAGCCTCATAACAGGTATCAAGCCATCTAAGTTCAGTGGACAACCGCTCGCGCTGGTCAGTGACTAGCAAGTTAGCCAATAGCCCTGCTGGGAGATTGTTCTAATCATAAGTAGATTATCATTGTAGTATTAAACAATCTCCCTTGAGCCGCATCAAGAAATTACGAGTGCTTTTCTAATATTCGGACCGCAAAAATCTTACATAATCTGTTTTATCTTTAACCATTCTTCACAAGTACATAAGTCATCCTTCTACAATAGTTTCGTCGCGACCTCCGCAGACATGTAACCCTAAAAAGGGACGTAAATTACGTTTTATTGTAGCGGGAAGCGGGTTTAGCTATTATTTTTTTCAACTGTATCTTTTTATGGCAATGATGATGGCTTTCTTTAACCTCCGTGCTCTGGTTTTGTTTGAGCATTTACAGTTTAAAATAAGTTCAAGTGTCAAGCAAAAAGAAAAAAACCGTTGCATAAAAGTTGAAAATTTTTTTCATTAAGTTTTTTAATTTATATAATGTACTAAACCATTTTTAAAATTCATTTATTTAGGTATAGCTGTTTATTAAAGGAGTACATCAAAGTTATTTTACTAGATTTTATGTAATAAGCTATTACAAATATGAGAACAAAAATCAAAAATCAGCATCATTATTTTTAAGTAGGCAAAAGCCTGCAATTAGATTTAGCGTTACAAGTACTCTTTTCGAACGCCGAATTTAAAAAAGGAAGATTGATATTTTTTTATTTAAATTGAAATGAAACATTCGAGTAAATCCTATTTCAAAGTATTCGTTTTCAGATTTCTTAGATAAAATTTCCCAACGAAAGCGTAGTTTGAGAGAGTAGAAATAAATTGCTACATTAATATTAAATACGAAGTAAACGCTTACATATTTTATCTTCCATTCATATTTATTTCTCCTTTTAATAGGTTTTATACGTATATTTGGATTTCATCTACTGATTTATCATGTGTTACGTTTCAAGTATAATTAAATCATACACTCTTAGAAGCATAGGATAATAATATATTATTTATAAATTCGGAATATGTTCTATTTTACGTATCAAGCTAATTTTGTAGCTATAATTATTTTTCTTCTGGGAGTTTTGTAGGAGGTTAAAAATTATTAATAGCGGAATATCATATCGGGATTGAATTGTAATTTGTCTTGACTCATATCTCTATTCATCTATTATAATAATATAATAGGCTTTTCTTAAAAATGCTCAGCTTTTAAGGCGCCAAAAACAAATTTCAGTTTGCATGTCATTAGTCAGGATTCAGCTTTCACATACAAGTAAGTAAATACGTTCACCCATTTATTAAGAAGTAATTTAAAATGAATAAGTTTCCAAGCAACATTTCCGTTGATCTCACGAAACAAAACACAATCGCCTTAAAAGCGAACTGCAGTGACCAACACTAATCTTGCTAGAAACATACAGAAAGGCTTCAATCCAAATTGGCTATTATTATAACGCTTTGAAGTCTGTTATTCAATTACACCGCATCTTCTGGGAAATCCCAAGTATCTCTCTGTATTGAAGATGACCTCAATGGCCATTGTAGGCGCGACTGGAGTGGCCAACTATTGGACAAAAATAATAGGACACGCTACAATAAGTAGGTAAGAAGGTCGTTGCTTATTGGTGAAGAATTTTGAACCGTATTCCCAATGTCAATGGTACTATAAAACGGACACAAGAGAGCCTACGTAAAATTGTATTGTATTACTAAAAACGATGATGGAACAGTCAGAAATGTTTCGGATTTAGATTTTCTTCTTATTCAGGGACTTTTCTTTAGGTGCGTGCGTGCTTTCGAAATTACTGAAATAATTTTGATGAAAATATATAAAGTAGTACATTCTCATTGTTATTTTTTATTATTCTCATTGCTCTTTTTCCTTTTACTCAAATATTAAAAAAAGAAACAAGTTTGTTGATCTTGGATTATCTTGATTCCTATGTTATGGAAGAGTGGAGTTTCCTTACACAAGCTTTCTTTCCTTTCCTTATTTACGCCATGAAGCAAACTCCAATCATTAGTTTGCAATAAAAACTTGGAGGAAACAATCACTGATTTTCTTTTCTTTTTTTTTCTTAATTATTTATTAGGGCTAAAAAAATATAGGCATATTAGACAAAAATTAAAAAAAAAAGATAAAATTTAAAAAAAAGTTTGATGCTCAAACACTATTTTTGGATTATGTTATCTACTTTCTTTGTCTCATACAAGAATAAAAATCTGTATCGTGGTTAATATTATAAACATTCAAATTCACATACGCAAAGAGTCAGACAAACATCAACCATCTGAAAGCCATAGAAAAAATTTTTACGCGCGTGAATATAACTCTCAATATTGCACAAGGCAACAGACCATCGTTCAGCCACAGAGCAAGATTTTGTAAATTTTCTTGTACTATGCATAAACATAACTTGTTTGAAACTTGTCTTAAACCTTACAGGTGCTATACAACCTTAGAAACCACTGAAAAAAGGGATAAGTAAATCCAACCCATTTCCATTATAAAACTAAATAGAAAAAGAGGATTAAATATTTACCATGAAAAGTTCATTTAAACTAATCCTCATTTTACAAAAGATGTTTACTGAAAAGGATTCCCCGAAATCCCACTAATACTTAAATCTACATGAAAATACGAATTTTACGGAACAAAGAACAAGTGGTAACTTAACAAATACTGTTGAAAAATCCGCTCAGTAGAGCATTACTTAATGTTTTCGGTTTCTAAAACAACAACAGTGTTTAATTACAGAATAAGCTATACAGAAGGTCAGTTCTATTACAAAACAGCAAAAAAAAAACAGCTTTTTTTTTGCGTGGTAAAATCATCAAATGAGTCCTCCCACCCAGGGCAGGGCGGACTGTCAGACTTCTACTGGCTAAAATCCACGGGGTCCTCCAATAGCCCCTTATGTTCAGAAGTCACGGTGATGGAAATAAGTTTCGCGACCCCGGCAGGCTTTGGCTCTCTAGAGGGGGCCCCTTCATTTTGCTGACGCTCTTTAAGGCGCACGTGGAACACGACGCGCCGTCGACCCGGGCAGGGTCCATGGTCGGACAGCGAGCTGCCCTTTACTCGCTGTCCGCATGCCCGCGCCCGGTGGGCGGAGGTCGTCTGCTGACGTCCGACGCCGTGGGCGTCTACCACTGCGGTTGGGGCGGAAGGAGAACGCTAAAAAAAACAGCTTAGAAATACAATACCTTAGTTTAGCTTTACTTCTTCCGATGGGGTGTATTTAAAATCAAAATCAGCAGTAGGTACTAGGCTGGCAGAATTTCAAGGTGGCAGGTATTTAAATTATTTCGGGAAGGTAAATTAAAACACTCACCAGCAAATGTATAAAGCTGGCATAGGTTCTATAAAAGCTGGTATGTTTTTTTTTTAAATAGTATATCGCCAATGTCTCCAGTTAAGTTTTTTTTTTCATCTTTTTCAAGAAACTCCTATTCTGTGCCTTCTCGTACCAATTGATATGCGATTCTTGTATGGAAGTCGCTGCCATGATCCTGTGGGCAACGTTTTGTTTAACGAAACAAAAATATAACAAAACTAAGCTTCTGTAGTAACCTACCTACTTTGTGGTAGAACCAGGTACAAGTTGCACCATCCATTATCACGGCACACGGTAACCCTTTCACTTGAAGTGATGCGGGAAAATATTCCCCGTTTAACAAGGAAATTGAAAAGTGTTTTGTGTTTTTATTGTCGTGTATGGGAAGGAAAATTATGTGGTGGGAATGTTTTTATAGTAAAATTAATCTTTGTACAGTTATATTGTTTTTAAAAAGCGATGTTGCTTTTGTATTGTGAGGACTAGCTGTTGCCCGCGATCTCGTCTACATATTTAGCCTATATGTATACGCTTATAGGCATGAATATATAATTTTGGTACTTATAAAGAGATAGGCCTTAGGGACGAGTCTTAGATCTCATTTATTTCCCTACCAAAATTAATCGAAATTGCCCCTGCTTTTTCGACGTGAAAATAGAACACACATACAAACACTTTCACTTACACTCACACTTTCTTTTTATAACAGTCATACGGGTTAGTAAAATTGCCTGTAACTGTTTTGATGTTACAAAATATCTATAGGTATTGCTCGGACCCATGATCGAACAGTGTTTGTAGGCACTGTTTATTTAAAATAAACCTTTCATATAAAGTCAAGTTTTTCACCGCATGATTGTTCGAAAAATTATCTTATCACTTAAGCATCTTTGTCCAAACCAATGTCAAAGTTTATCCTCAGACCAAATATCATTAAAATACGTCCAGCCTTTTAAGCGTAAAGGCGTGACAAACACACAAATTCGCTTCACGAGTATTTTATGAGGTAGTACACAAAATACGTTTTACCACAACAGATTAGTTTTCAGCTTCTAGTTTTCAGGAGTAAAACAGCCAACGGCGGATCAACTAGTATAACTTTGGAGCAACTATTAACACACCTCTGGATAAACCCCTTAATTCAAGCGATGCGGGGAATAATTCCTTAAGGTACGGATAAGCTCGCAAATGGAGAGCACAGTTACTCTATGGAAACAATCTCTTTTGAGCAACAAAATGGGAGAACAACAAACTAGTTTTCGCCAGTGGCTTTCCTCGAGTTTAGGACAAAAATTATCTCACGGGAACATTTTATGGAAAAACACACACAGAAAATGTAAGATCATGTGGTTTTCTAATGTGATATATATTTTACGAGAACGTTGAACTGGGGTAAATAGCATACTTTTTGTAAATTCTTTGTGCTAATTCTGTCTGTGCATCAAAAATCTATTTAATTAAATGATATTTTATAAGCGTTAGAATTTTTTTATGAACAACTCCATTTTATTCTATACTTTACAAACTATCGAATGTATTATTATTAGTAAAAAGTAAGATAGATGATAGGATCGCGTAGCTCTTCAAAGAATATTCTGCACTTTTAAGATTTAAATAAAATAGTTGGACAAGGAAATAAAACCTTAAACCATTCGATGAAAGTGTCCCGTTTCATTTTCAATGGTAAATCAATAACAATTAACAACACGCACTCACATCGATATCGGATTTAAAAAAGGTTCAAAAACGTGAATAAGTTTTAGAACGGGTGGCTATCCAGTATCAATCACCCTCAGGGAACATACTTTTAAAAAGAGTCCCTTTTTAACCACAAACAGATCATATTCCAAGAAAGATAAAGGGACTTTGTAAACAAAGTAACCGAAAAGTTATATCAAAATGAAAAGACTTTTCGTCCAACTTAATGATAATGTAGGCCGTCGGCAATGTTAATTTTTACAGCAACTCAATAAAATTATCAAGCGGTTTCATCCGAAAATTATCCCGCCATGAATTTTGTTATTTCAGCTAATTACTTATTCAACATTTTCAATTAAAATGTCAGATTCTACCTTATTCCCATTTCGAGACTTTCTTCATTATTATGCTAATCTAATTGTTATAGTACTTTGGCTTTGAAGGATTTAAAAAAGGAATTTTTACTTTTTTTTTTCTATTTTGTTAATAAAGTCAAGGTAACCGCTTCTGTTCGAAAGTTAAAAAAAATATATTTTGAAATGCTTTTTATAATAATAAGCCCATGTTCAGACTGTTTACCGTCATGTTTTCGATGTTTTGGGGCCATGAGATACTGTTTTCTGCTCGGTGTTTTCCTTCGTATTTTAAAAGAAATCTTATTATATTTAATGGGGTTTCTAAATTAACTCTTCACTCTCTTCAATACTCTAATTGGGGCACAGCCTCAGTACCATCGGGGTAACATAAAATGATACGATTAATATCTACAAATCTTGGTTTTATTAAAATTTAATTGTGATGCGAAAAAAGAGCACAACTATTTTATAGAAAAGAATCTCATTTGAATTAAACGTGAGTATGATAGTGTTGCATGGAATTATTAAGTACTTTATATAGTTGTATAAGCGACAACTCATTAGTACATATCTCGGGTTTATTCTAGAGATAAAGCTTTGACTGAAAAAGTAACGTTAAAGTGTTCTATGTAGTTGGAAATATTAAACAAAAACGGTCTGTATTCTGTATTTTTCCGTGTTCAAATAATATCTTTATGCCCGATGCCCAGCAAAAAGATGATAGCTGAAATTCTAAGTCTGAAATATCTTTATTTAAACACGATAAATGTATTATAACAATTTAACTTATTAATGTCAATATAATAAAATGAACAAGACCAGAAATTGAGATGATAAAAATGTTTATATTTTCTGTCCAATATAAAAAAATAAAGTAAACTATTATAAGCCAACAAAATCGCTTAGTGTACAACTTTAGTTCTTTAAAGAACACTATCCGACTAGCCTTCTAAAAATACTCCAATATCAAAATACTACACCAATTTCTACCAATTAAATCATTACAATTTCCACCCCTAAATTCGCGAACCTATTTTTCCAGTGAACAAAATGGAAGCGATTCACAAAACTTCTAAATTAAATGCGACTTGGCAACACCTTGCGAATACCAAAGCTCTTCAATTTAAACCGGGTTTAGGCACGCCTACACTGTTCTAATCTAGGAACGTCTTCAGAACTCGCGCTGGTGCCTTCACTTCTTAGTCTTGGCACTTCAAAGTGACGTGGAGGTGCCCTCGCTTTGATTTTATTTAGTAGTGCAACTGTCATGGCGGCATGAACTATGCGCGGGAAAATAAATGTTTGCAGTTTTATAAAAATGGGGACGGTTGGGGTTGAAAACTGTGACTCATTTCAGAGTTTTCGCCGAAAAAATGTCTGTCAATCACTTTTCATGTGTGTCACTTCACCCTATATTTGGTCAATAGTTAAAACAACACAAATTCAGTTGTAAAAAACTTCGATTGTCGTAATAGTAAAACTCATTTAATTTAGGGGTAATTTTTCAATAGTCAAATAACTTTTATCTGAGGAATAAAAATAGCCGTTTAACATATTTTCTATAGATAAGCTTTCAAACCACCATTTTTATTCCTCCGATAAAAGATACCTGACTCTTGAAAAATCAGCCCTTAGTCTATAATCATTACGTTAATAAGAAAAAACAAACACGAATATAAAAATGTTCCCATAGTAGTAATAAATTTATTTTTCTTCATTGTTCGCTGAATCTTTATTGGCACAATAATAAACTTTTCTCCTTAAAAATATTGTTCGTGGTAACAGTGCCTTATTTATTGTGATACGTGTGTTACTATCACAATTTATTACGACCACTACTCATGTTGTTTCAAGAAAAATACGTCATGTTTCAAAACATAACTTTTACAACGCATTCCGTTCTAAAACTTAAGAGTCACAAAGTATTAAAACATACTTCTGTCGTATACAATTCTTTATTTTAATTCAAAAACAAATTGTTTTATTCATGCAGAGAGTTATAAAGTCATTTATTCAAAAAGTTTTAATACAGAAAGTCAACATTTGATAATAATATAAATTCGGAAGACATTTTCTTCACGAGCACTTTTTTTAGACATTTATTTGTGGTTCGTACAAGATCGTGAAATAAAAGGACCTCATTGCAACATTACAACAGCAGCATGATTTGATCTTCAAGAATAAACCACGCTTGTGCACAGTGTGGTTCAGGGAAGACACGTTGTGTCTACCAGGGATGTGCCTCTGAAGGTGTTGCACTAGAATTCTGGTATTTTAAGTGGCCCCACATCCCACCTGCATTAGGTAATTCCTTTTCATTTTTCCTATTCGAAAAGCATGAGCTGTTGGTCCCAACTTTTATTTGTAGTTCTTTGGTAACTGGTATAGGTAGTCAGGGTAATTATGGTATAGGTAGTCAGGTTAATTATGGTATAGGTAGTCAGGTTAATTATGGTATAGGTAGTCAGGTTAATTATGGTATAGGTAGTCAGGGTAATTATGGTATAGGTAGTCAGGGTAATTATGGTATAGGTAGTCAGGTTAATTATGGTATAGGTAGTCAGGGTAATTATGGTATAGGTAGTCAGGGTAATTATGGTATAGGTAGTCAGGGTAATTATGGTATAGGTAGTCAGGTTAATTATGGTATAGGTAGTCAGGGTAATTATGGTATAGGTAGTCAGGGTAATTATGGTATAGATAGTCAGGGTAATTTTATTACTCAGTGCGAACTGGAAATTGGAATTTAGGCAGTAGCTCCATAAAAAATACTGATATTCAGCTGCATCTGGTCAGAATGTGTGCTGGAGAAATGCAATTAGTGACTCTGGCAAAATATTTAACATTCAAATGACTCATGTCAACAAAACCCTTGAAGGAGCATACATAGTTAATTGGTGAAAGTAGGTAGGTGAGATTTAATTAACACGACCATCACCGTTTAGTATGAAATTTTCATAAACACTCGAAGTTATAAGGCGTCTACGTCACTCCTCTGAGGCCTTTTGTGACATTAAATCCATGTACTTTCCACTGAGGTGTGCATAGAGTCTATTTTAATTAAGCCTCTAAGTTTGTTCAGCCTTAATATATTATAGTAATAATGAATAATATAATCCCAGGTTTACTCTTAGCGAGGAAGAATTAAATGAAGGCACTTTAGCTGATGTAAATTGTGGATAAATACCGTTTGGGTTAGCACGCTGTTAATCTTACTTAGCGGAGCGTTCTGATTTTGGGAGTTATTTTAACAACGGCGATGGCATATGAATGTAGTTATTCTGCAAAATGTGTTTGTTTATTAAGTTTCTTCCAGTACATAATTATTTTGATAAACGAATGTAGCATAATCGTTCTGCAGTTTTTCATTGGCGTCTCAATTTTCTTTTAATATATCTTTAGTCGTAAGGAGAACACCAATTTCCTTTAGTTTTATAGAAGTAACACTGAATGGCAGTTATAGTTTTATAACCCAGGATAGGTAATCACGAAAATAACCGTCAACCTTGTTCCCGATGCTGGTTTTTAAAAAAATTGTGGCCCACAATTTTTTTTTGCCAACTTGTTTATATAATATTAAGAAGGGTAAATTAAATAAGTTAACAACAAAGCAGATAATAATTAAAATGACTATACTTTGACTTTTAAGAACTCTTAAGAAATAAGTTAAGGTTTCTCGACGCGAAAGACCAAATTAACAGTAATATTTAAATAAATCGCCAAAGTTTATCTACTTTGACCGAAACATTTAGTCTGAGGAAGTTTGCCCAGCTATTCCCAAGAGTGACTGGAATTAGCCCGACGACGTTGCATACAAACTGAGTGAAATATACAGGAGCAACTTTGCAGTCGTTTATTTGAAATTTATAATGGGATACTGGCTACGGCACTTTGACTACAAAACAGTTCAGTTCAGTAAATACTTGATATTCTTTGTTCTTTTTTTGTTCGTGTTGTTACTGTTTGTGCTTTAAGTTTGATTCTACAAATGATTCATAGGAAGACATCTGATTGGATTTATCAGAAGTGCAAGCGCAAGAGCGCGGTCTAAAGTAAAATATAATGAACGTCCTATGATGTTGAGATCACTTTGTACATGCTGATGTTTTGTATATATCCATTATTATCCATCCTGCTTTTGGATATATAAGGCCACGAATTAATTAATCAGGTAAAAAAAAATATACCGAAATACCGCTGCTGTAATTAAATTTTTAATTTTTAAGGTGTAGCTAAGTAAATATAACAACAAGTTATAAGAAGCTCTATCTATTTATACCCTTTTATATAATGTAAACTCGTAACAAACCTTCAATTTACCTATTGCAAGACAATGCAAAATAGATAATAGTTTCAATCTTATCTCTGCTACTATCTTAAATATTTATACGTAAACTAAATTCACTGGTTCTCGGGTCGACCCCTGATTTTGACCGCTTATTTCGGATTGTTCTCCATTAGCGAGGCCCTTAATGGACGGACCCATAGTAAACTACCTTTAATAGACAAGACAAATGAAAGTTTCACGTGTGTAAACGTCTTTATTTTCTGAGTAGACAATGTTTTTGATAGTCTTACTGAAATTAGATTTTCTTTGAGTTCTGTATAATATTGGACTTTACGTAATGGATTTTTATTACTTTATCCTCTTTTGTGTGGAGATATTGCTTCTGTAATATTTATTTAATATTATTTAAGGACTTGAGCACTTTAGGATATACCTATCTCTTGCTGATGGGATTATTCTGCAGTAGCTCATGAAGCTACTGAGCATGCAGCATGCTTTGAGCATGAAGCTCAAAAACCAACCCTTCAAATTTAGAAATCTATACAGGGTGAATTTTTCAACTTGGCGTGGATGGCTATTTTCGAAACTATGAGGAATATCGAAAAAAATAGGCCGAGTTTAATGAAAACGAAAACTGCATCATTGAATTTTAGAAAAATCAATCATCCTGGCCAGGAATCGAAACCGCTGACTTTGCTAATCACAACCTGTATTATTACAAAATCGATAGTGTTGCTAATAGGGAACAAATTCTGGGAAGTAATCATATACGGCACACTTAAAGAAAACGTATAATTACAAAAAAAAAAACTGATTAATTTTTGCAGTTTTACTTTTCGTCAAAATTGGCTTCGAGACTCTTTTCAACGTTTTTTGATATTCCTCATAGTTTCCAAAATAGCCATCCACGCCCAGTTGTAAAATTCAATCTGTATACTTAATGAACCTTTGGATTTAAATTAATAGTTTCAATTGTACACTAATTAATGCACAAATACCAACATTGTTCATAATTTAACATTATGGTATATTAATTTATACTCGTGAATAAAGTTGGTTAATTACTGATAGTGCATTCTAATTAGAGATTAAATTGGACAGTCATTTCGTGTGAAGTACACGCAAATTTATTTCAATGGCTATTATATGGAGGGTTTATTTTGAACTGGCCTGTTGGTCTAGTGGTTAGTGACCCTGACTGCTATGCCGGGGGTCGTGGGTTCGATTCCCACCCAGGACAAAATAATGTTTGTGTGATGAGCATGATCATTTGTTCTGTGTCTGGGTGTAATTTATCTATTATATGTACCTATGTATTTGGAAATATATAAGTATGTTTATCAGTTGTCTAGTACCCATAACACAAGCTCTGCTTAGCTTGGGACTAGATGGCGTCGTGTGATAGTTGTGGAATATCTATCTATCTATTATTTAAATTAATACTAATAATGAACTAATGTATATGAGGTTTATAGTGAAAGATTTGTTAATCACGGATGAGACTTTCACAAACAAACATGCTTGAAATCATATGTATCTTGAATTATAGCGTATACAATAACAGTGTGTCCGTTTTCGGTATGATAATTGCAGAAGTGATGTGGGAATCTGATCTCCCCTGAATGGTATATTTTTGGTTATTAATCGCTTTTTATGAAGGGTACCAACTAAAAGTATTGGAACTTTGAGATTTAAAGATCAACTGTCCGTAATTGTGAAAATGTGAAATTGATCTAGGAACTCTTCCCTGGTTTTAGAATTATTTTATTGACAGAAATAAACATGTTAAGTTAGTACAGACCGAAATCGGACACATTTTTATATCTATACTAATATTATAAAGAGGAAAACTTTGTTTGTTTGTTTGTTTGGTTGTAATGAATAGGCTCAAAAACTACTGGACCGATTTCAAAAATTCTTTCACTATTCGAAAGCTACATTATCCACGAGTAACATAGACTAAATTTTATTTTGGAAATAAATAGGGTTCCGTAATATATTTGGGTTTTTCGGACACAAGGTGTAAAAAATCAACCAGAAAAGTTACTTATTTTGCGTACGCTGCCTAAACTATAAAAGATAGAACTATGAAATGTTATAATTAGTTGTAGATCTTATAAATATCTACAAAAAACTCCGCGACACACTATACCTATCTATGTCAAGTGAGGCACAACAACCATTTTTTAAATCAAAAATCTTGAATTTTTTTGGACTACTTTTAAACGCATTTATTTTACTCATTCTATTAATCCTTATCAAAATAATTTATTTCATCATTAAGTACAGTTAATGTAGATGATATTTGGTCTTTGAATGATTAAAATTGGATGTTTAGTTTCGAAGTTATGGCGAAATTAAAATATCACGATTTCTGCTGCACGGCCCGTTGCGAAGTGAGCGTCACCAAGGCGGGGGTGCGCGTGCGGGACCCAGTTTAGATCTATGAGTAAAGCCGCGTACAGACATCGCGAGGCGTGCGACACGAATGGTTCGTCTCGCATGCCTCGGGCTGTGTGGACGTGTGTGCTCACAGTGAGCATTCGCGCCATACGATCGTTGCGAACGCCGCCTCAGTACGAGCCGTGCGCTCCGTGTGGACGGACAGGGGCCTAAGTCTACTAATTTATATACGTCACAATGGTCTCTCAATGGTAAGTTTTTGACAGATTTGCCATACAAAAACTGTCAAAAACACACCATTGAGAGATCATTGTAACATTTATAAATTAGTAGACTTAGGCCCCAGGTGTTGTTTGCGTTTTATACTGACGAACACCGTGCGTGGTGGTTTGCTTGCTCAGCTTGAGCATGTTTCGTTCGGGACGCACGTATAAATGTACCATCGTATGCCTCATGTTGAGGCATGCGAGACGAACCATTCGTGTCGCACGCCTCGCGATGTCTGTACGCGGCTTAAGGTACCCGCGCGGCTCAGACGCGTGGTCGGCTCCCTACGCAGCGGTCGTGCGCGAAGTCTAATAATTTTCCTGCGAGAACCACAACAGACCAGCTAAACTATAAGAGATACAAAAATGGTGTGATAGCAAAAATTGTTCCACGTTATGAGCATTTTTTGCTGAGAGAATTAGTTTGAAGATCTGGAACACCTGATGTGGAACTCCAAGAGCCCAGCTACACTATAACATATACAGGAATAACGTCTCAGCAAAGTTGTTCGGCCTGATGAGCACTCTCTGTGGACATATAAAAATTGAAGATCTGGAACACCTGATGTGGAACTCCAAGAGCCCAGCTACACTATAACATATACAGGAATGACGTCTTAGCAAGAGTTGTTCAGCGTGATGAGCACTCTCTGTTGACGTATAAAAATTGAAGATCTAGAACACTTAATGTGGAACTCCAAGAGCCCAGCTACCCCGCGGTGGTGGACGCCCACGGCGTCGGACGTCACAAGACGATCTCCGGCCACCGTAGGCGCGGGCATGCGGGTGGCGAGTAAAGGGCAACTCGCCGTCCGACCATGGACGGCGCGTCGTGTTAGCATAATGACGGGGCCGGTCTCAGAGGGCTAAAGCCTGCCGGGGTCTTATACCATCATCGTTACCCCATAACATAAAGGGCTATTGAAGGACACCGTGGATTTTAGTCAGTACAAGTCTGACAGTCCCTCCTGCCCTGCCCGGGGTTCGAGGACTCATTTGATGATTTACCACGAAAAAAAAGAGCCCAGCCACACTATAACATGATTTTTTTCAACTGGGGGTGGATGTGGAAAATGTTGAAGACTCCTTTCAACAATTCTGGGAAGTAATCATATACGGCAAACTTAAGAAAAACGTATAATTGAAAAAAAACTGATCAATCTTCAAGGCGATGACTGTATTCGAAATTTAAGTTAAAAACCTTTTCTTCTTTGAAATCATGCTTATTTTTGTTCAACTCAACGCCCAGATGAAAAATTCAACCTGTATAGGAATGACGTCTTAGTTTTTACCCGGGCTCTTGGAGTTGGGTATCAGACTTTTCAGATCTTCGATTTTGCCGACCCCATTGTCGCTGGCATAAGCAACAAGATCCGCGTACGAAGTCGCGGGCAGAAGCTAGTGTAAAATAAAAGATAATCAACCAAAATTATTCACAAATAAAACATTCATACATAAACCTATTTGGAGAGCGTTTCAAACAAATATGAATATTTGAATAACTATAGAATTGCCGAAGTCCATGATAAAATTAATTCAAATAGTCTATTCAAAGTCGAAACACAGATAGGCTTCAATAATGAGGTCCTTTAAAATGGACGACCTTTTGAATGTCCGAAATAGCTGGGGAAGCTGGGGATGCCTGCAAACGTGCCGGTTCTACGTGCCACATTCACTCAAACCTACCCTATTTTACTCAATTACGAAATAATTTTGCCTTGAATTCACCTATTTTTAGATGGATTGTGAATAGATTTACTTTCTATGCTTTTAACGGATGTATATTTAAATATTTGCTATTCCTACATTTAAATATTGTGTGATAGTCACGAATTCTATCGAAGCTTTTTCATAAAAAAAAAATATTTTATTTAGGTTGTGTCAACGTATGTTAATTTTTAATTGACGCATGGATAAAGTTTTAACTCTACGATGTCAATTTTATCCCTTTAGCCTCTACTTGCCGCCCGGTTGGGCCAGGCCCTTTGACCTAGCCCGGACGGCAAGTTTGGATAACTTGCCGTCCGGGCTGGATAATAATTGGGAAGTAATGGATCACTCGCCATCCGCAAGCCTGCGCCTACAGTGGCCGGAATTAGCAGTAGAAAATGAAAAAATAAATTCAGAAATCCTTAAGGTTCTTTTACCATCTTTTAACTACTAAACATACATTTTGTGCCTTTAAAGATAAAAATAAATATTTAATCTATGAAGTTAAAACTAATTTACCTTTGTAAAGGTTGCAAACGATCTTCAAAACTCAGTTTTATGGTTGAGTGAATGTAAGAGGGTAGAGATTCTCTATTACATTCAATTTATCTAAGAATTTAGTAGTAAGCTCCGATAAGGGCTTTAATGTCAGTGATAGTAAGGACTAATTTACAAGTACTCAATAGACAGACTGAAGTAATAGCGCCTGTGTTTGTAAATGTTGGAGTAGACCAATTTAGGTAAGAGGTTGATATGGCTGTGCTACCAGGAGTCGATGATAGCGAAGATCGGTGAATTGAGATAATAGTAAAGCCACTTTCAATTATTGAGTTTGAGAGTAGGTATTTGAAATAGTAATAGTAGTCTAATATTATTTCTGTGATAGTGAATAATAAAAGTGTCTCCAACGACGATATATTACTAGACTCCTAATAACAGGCCACCGATGTCTGTCAACACATTAGGCAAAAACGTCTAATATCCGTCTTATTTCGACCACTCCTGTGAGCCGTAAAAATACCTTGAGACAGAACAGACCTTGAGTTAGCCAATCACAACGCAGTTCCCCGTCCCCCTCGCTTACGACGTACCTCAACGAGTTGACAGAATAGTTTTTGTTCCTTAGATAGTGCATGCGGAGTCTAGCGTTGGGTGTCTCGAATTGGTATCTTAAACTTTACCGAAGTATATAAGACCTACTTAAATTGCGACAAGTTACATTTCAGTACATTTATTTAACAACACAGATAATTAATTCTTTTTGGACGAAAAAAAACCCCTAATAACCACCTCTTCCTCTTCTACCTAGGATGTACCAGATGTGTTCCAATGTCCTAAGAAGTTTGTTTTAGGCATGGTCGTGATCCAGGTGACAAAAACCAACGATCTACGTTAAAAAAACAACATAATTATCAAAGTACGCTTTCTTCTTTAACAAGAAAATACTTGTTGAAAGTAAGGAAATTAACACCTTTGATGTGAAAGAATTGTGTTACTAAGTTAATCTTTCATGTCGATGAAAGTTGTGGAAATTATCGTCTTCATAATCTCCGAAGAGACATTTTACCTTTTCGAGATTCTTCTCGCTTCGTTTTCCATCGTCTCTACCTTTTTGTAATCATACGGCGACGCGATTTTTTTTCTTTTCAAATATTTCTACGTAAGCAAGTCCAATTCTTTCATTCCAAATGCTCCCATTCTTTACAAATAATCGTGCTCTTTAGATTTATTTCAGTTTATATTAATCCATTCATCCACATATTTCGGTGTCTGCGTCGCTTGGTTTGATTTAACATTTCATAAGAAGCAGTAACTTATTTGAATATTTCTCGTAGATATTATACTTGCGAGATGTTCTAGATGGCACATAATGCGCATTCATGGGCCTACAGCTCATGAATACAAATATTCCGGGTCTTGGTTTAGATCCGGACTGTGGTGTCAGCTTTATTATTAATGCTTTTATTACTAAACTAGTGACACGACCCGATTCTGTACTGTTTTTGTTTGAACACACGTTGAGATTTTTAATTAAAACTCAATTCAATATTGCATGTACACATAAAATTTCAGGAATAAATTATTTTCTGAACGGAAGGAAAATGGAAGTAAATTACAACCACCACACTTTTAAATTTTCTTTAAAGATTTTTTTTATTTTAACTTTACCTAGCTTTGATTTAGATTTTTAAGAATTTCATACAACTGGTAGTGAGACAAAATTATAAAATAGAATATTCTTTTGCTTAGAATGTGTACATAAAAATAAGTTGTTTTGGTGGAATATAAAGCAGCGGTTTTCCTCTTTTGCCAAGCATTACTTCGGGTTCTGCCATGGTCCGTATATTACCAGAACCAACGAACCGTGGCCAATTCTATTGCATGTTAATTGTGACTGAGTTTTTTTTTTAACTAAATTCGGTCTTGTGCAACCGAACGGCTCACGTTCTGAAATAACTTTAGCGGGTGTCCAATGTCGGATTCATCTAGAATAGGATATTTTACTGCATAAATAAATTGATAATCTATTTAGTCCGTCAGTAATAATATTGAAAAATAATGGACACGTATTTTTTATTTTTTCAAATCAATGAATATAGACGAAGATAAAACGCTTCCAAATTCGAGAGTGGGGGCTTGTGACGTCATTGCGCTTGTAAAATTGTACCGACCTAGTGACGTTTTATGATTTTTAGAAGCGTTGTATCTTCGTCAATTTCGGACTAATACAAATTTTTGACTAAAATACCGTATTGTGTTCAGTTTCTTTTTAAGAAATCTCCCATAACAAAAAAATATATAGGTATTCATTCAGATTTATTTACAAAATATTATAGGTACATATAAACTCCGTGATATATTCCGTAAACAAAACAAAGAAACACGCGTTTTACACAAAGAGGGGAGGAAGGGACAACATGACGCCATAGAGCTGTTATCTGTCTCCGTTATCCCTTATTATATAGATTGCCATTTTGGCCAGTATCACTCACGACGGTTTTCGTCGAAATGAGTTACACGAAAATGTGCGCTGTGTAAAGCCAGGGACACACTAGGGGATAACTGTCCCTCGACATGCGTCGGTGACATGTCAAGCGAAGCCTGGCGATGTCGCTTGACAATATCCGAGGCCTTATCACGAGTTTTGATGTAGAGTAAACGGGGACCTTGATGTTAATTTGATGGGTAAAAATAGTTCCTCGTTTGTTTCTGTAAAGGCGCTTTTCATTTTCTATAAAGTAACGTCATTATGCTTCAAGTATGTGTCGCTGTACGGTAGAATACGGAAATCTTGTGACAAGGCCTCTGGTGACATCGCGTGACTTATGTTCGTATCGATGTTAAAAGTAGAGTGAAGTCCGGCAATGTTCCACGTCGCCGCGTCGCATGCGACGTATCGCAGGGCATTTGCCTCCTGATATATCCCTGACATAACATATTATTTGTAATATTTTTTACCCTGAGTAACAGCCGGGGAAAGCTTTTGAATAGCAGGTTGAAGAATTAATTTACATTGTTATATTAGGTGAATAGAACGTTTGATGTTTAAAAAGACGATTTTAATGGTTTTATTGACGGAATAGGCACATCTGGCGCAGTAACTGAATAATTGGCTGCTACGCTACGTGTCGCAGTTTCAATTCCTATATTGTTCCATGTGGGAATTGAACCCGGAACACCCTTCAAATTCTTGTACCTACAGGTAGTTTGGGCTTAGCTGTGTTGGGGTCGCGCGGCTGTTTAGCAGTATATCGCGATCCTGGGAAAGAATAAGCTTTTAGGCGGTAACCAGTCTGCTCCACCCAGGGCAAGAGGACTTATTTTATGACTTTAACAATATAATAAAAAAACGCACCTACCATACAAGAAGTAATCGTAGGGACAAAGTTAAAAAGCATCTTTTGAAGAGATTAAATACAGCTTATAAAATAAGTGCTTTCTACAGCTTGTACAGCAGTTTCACCTCAGTCGTCATCGTAAAAGAGGTAGTTTACCAAAAAAGAGTCGTCGTAAGACACATTTATGTCGCTAGGTATAATTCTCCTAGTGTTACAGTGTGAGCCGGTAACATTACAGGTTCTTGAGACTTTTAAATTGTTTCACACACATGAAAGCCCGTCAGGCGTTAAAAACCAAATATTCATAGTTACATACGAAGCTTCGGTTCGAAAATCACAAACCGCTCAACTAACACACATAACTTTGCAGCTGCCGACTTATGCCGATCGGCTTTTTCGTTCCACGATGATATCCAATCGGTACGATCAGATTGAAATTGAACAAGTGCATAATTGTTTCGAGTCGGCTTTGTTGTTTGAGAAATTCCTTTCCGATAATTCCGGTGGTCGATTGTATGTAGCAACTCTAGTTTTGCTGCCTAAATAGTAGACTGACAAATCAAACTTCATAATTTTTTTTTTAATTAAAAACCAAGAAATACAGGAAACCACTCTGCTACTTAACATACTACTACATTTCATACATTTTGAGTAATCGTGAGCACCATTTTGATAATTTTACCTAATAAAAAAATCCCCTACTTACATTTTCATAAATCCGGTCATACAGGCCCTTTGGTACTTCGCACCTGACCTTTCTAATGAACTTCACGAATAAGGTCAGTGTATCCTTTAAGGGGTCCATCGTCCCTTCCTCGTCACTCATATAAGTACTAAAGCAAACCGGTTTTAATCGGCAGTTTACAGCTTAATTTCAGGTAAGTCTTCTGTCAGCTTTGACGCTTCATCGCTTATCAGCGGTTGCTAAACGCCTATAATGAAGTGAAGGTTAAATTAAATTCAGTGAGGTGTTATAAGGGTTTGTCAGATGCTCTGAGTGATTTGGTATTTTGTTATTGCTGTCAATTTGTCACAATATTTCTAATTTAACTTTTTTATTATTTATTTATTGATCGAGATATGGCAAGCTATTGATTATATTTTACAAAACCTGCTGTTGCATTCCCGGGCAAAGCTTTAATTTCTTCCATTTTTCTAGAACACCTATGCTTCTTTTTCCTAATACTGACGAAATCTGTGCAGTTTATCCCGACATCTTTATTGTGGTCTGTCGTGACTATGCCTTATTGTCTTTTAACATTGCTTTCAATTACATTGACCTGATGTGAAATAAGAAAGTACTAAAAAAAACATTTTATTCCAGACTAGGAATTTCTCCTGTGCAATTACAAACATTCTAACTCACATACTTAAACAGCCAGACCCTGCCATAACTACTTATAGATCAAAAAAATATTCGTTCGGTGCGGCAATCAGACCCGCCGCGCGCCGCTGTGGGCATCAGTCAATCGCTCCATGTCAAAGGGAAAATATAGTATTTCCAATTATAAATTTCATTTGTAATTCACTAAATTATTACTGTCAGGTTCTGTATTCCATAATAGAATATATTATAACGAGGGACCCGTGTCAACAGTTGGCAATGATCACTTTACATTCAGGATCATCTTTTACATTATGCTTTGAATATATTAACGCTATTATACACATGTTCGTCATTTTAATTGAGTATATCGTTCATTGATATTTGGGACTGGGATGTATAAAATGTATATGTGAAAAGGGGCCATTATACGTCAGGTGAGCGCAGGGGTTATTAGATGTCACATGCCTTAACACTTCTTGATTTATGAATACCGGTCTTATCGTAATGTATGTTATTATCATTATCATTTTCCTTCAATTGAAATTAATTTCATAGAAAAGTACTTAATTCGAGCCTTAGTTCGGAGCAACAATACTGGATCGATGAATTCCTCCAGCTAGAATGAATGAAATGATTTTAGGAAAGTCAAAAGGTTCTTCAAAACCATTTTCTGTAATTACTACATCTAATAGTGAAAATCGAATGCCGTTCAGTAGTTTTTGAATTCATCTCGTTTTGACAAATAAACGGCCAAACTCAGCTCGGGGAGTTTGTTTTACAGCATGCTGTAAAAATATATTAAGTTCTTCTAAGGAAACGGTCAGTTTGCTGATAGCTCATTCAGATTCGCGTAGAAAAAGACGTGAAAAGCAAAACTTATCATGACGTATAACTGACATTCTACTGGGTAAGCTCGCTCTATCGACGACCTTTTTCTGTCACCCCTGACCTAGACAAAGGTCCAAAGCAAACCCATCTTAAAAAAATACACGTTCAACAGTGTCTGCCAATTGAAAAGTTCACATTATAACAAATCCATAAGGTTCAGTTTAGAGAGGATTGCGGGTAGAACATTGTAATACAATGAATCATTGCAAATGTTTCCAATGTGGTCTATATGGACTATTGAAACAACTACAATTTCGAGTGCCGAATTAAACTGGCTAGCTGGAAATGTTACCAGTGTGTACGGATATTGTGTAAAGATATTTCACGAAACCCCCAAA
This sequence comes from Agrotis ipsilon, assembly GCA_028554685.1. NCBI lineage: Eukaryota > Metazoa > Arthropoda > Insecta > Lepidoptera > Noctuidae > Agrotis > Agrotis ipsilon. The sequence continues at coordinate 10,033,107 of CM052967.1, forward strand.
TGTGTATTGGGAATATACATTGTAACATGAGATAGCGTATCGGCCTTTTGTTTAAATACTACGAATTGTTTGTCTTTTAGTTCGATTAGATCTGGAAGGAAAATATGTTTCATTTATTTGATTGTTCATACTGCTCCTAAAAGTTTGTTCGGAGGCAAATAAAGCAATCCTACACTACAGCTAAAGCCCGTCTACTATGTTTTTCTTTCTTTTTAGATAGAATTGATCCTCTTGTGGTTAGAGGGATTCTTTGCACAGGAGAGAGATATTTCTGGCTTATTCCAATGTTTTTTTTACATATATTATTCAGCATATTCTGTACATACCTACATTTGAAGTGGAAACTATTATAAAATATTGTGTAAGAAGTCGGTTATCACACGTCTTCGGTGGTCCGCGCGGATGGGTGGTGAAATGGATCTCACATTATGCATTTTGACAGATGTAGACCGCTCGACCGCGCGTACGAGCGCATAGCTATCACCGCAACGCACCGTACCATCACAAAGTCTACCGACATAGATCCAACCGCACTATGTGTGATAACGCCCTTGAATAAATCTAATTTATTTTCATGTTTTTTATTAACACAGACATTGTAACAATGTGAAGTCAAGGACATATTCTATTCAATCTGAAATAAGTCTTCACTTCTTATTTTAAGAGCGTTTCTTTGTTATTATTTATTAAAAAACCGAAGTTCAAAAGTAATCTTGTTTCGGCTAACAAGTAAACTGAGAAGCAAGATAAGTTATCTACTTTTATACAAATGTGAAACCACTTTTTTATTGTGAAACTGATATAATTATTATATTTTGATAAATATTTTTGTTAGATTTGGGTTTCCACTACAAAAAAATTACAGACAGTATTAATTGATTGATAGTTTGAAGGACGATTGTGACTCAATCACATCAACGTGGCTGAACTGGTAGCTACATGAGATTGATAAGATTGTGCAGAGTAACTCTTCAAAGTTCGAGTGAATAGGCTTTTTCTAGGAGTAAGTTCAGCCAGAAAAAGCCTGTTCCATAGCCTGATACATGTTACTCCATAATAAACTTTGTGTCTGTCTGTCTTGTCGCCTCTGACTTAGACTAGAGTCAATAGAACACGTCTCAAATAAAATTTAATTACCTTTTCAACACACTTGCTCATAAAATGGCTCTAATTTCACCGCAATTAGGCACATAATTACACCTGTAATCAAACTGTGAATTTTTCTTTACTATTATTCACAAGTGAGTTATAGGTTTTTTTTTTTTTTAATTGGATGAGTTGCTTTGTTTTTTAAATAAGTTTCGATACAATAAAATATCGCGTTCAATAGTACAAATAAATTTTACCAACTGCACATTTACTAATAGTTTCACCAAATAAACTTTTTACTCACTAAATCAAATGGCTTGTTAGTATTATTTTCTTCACAAGAGTGTTGAAAAACGCCGTATGATACACGTGTGTATTGATGATTACCGTCCTCGGCTCTCTTAAGACCCTCACCTGACGGCTCGGGCCTCAATGGCGCCTCAGCGGTAATAACCAACATTACACACTTGTACCATAATGTACTATTAACAGCCTGGGCCAGTTTGTTGGTCAATGGTTAAATTACCTATTTGTGAACTCATCTTTTTAAAATTTTGTTAAAAAATGTGTGGTTTTTTATTGTAGGATTTTAACAATAGTCACTTCAACCACAAATGAAATAACTGGCTGTTAGTAGTTTGTTAACAACAGTATTCCACAGAATTTTCCAGAAATTATCTTTCGGTAACCACAAAATAAAAACTATTTGATTTACTGAAGGACATCACAATAAAATATGAAACCGTACTATTTTTTACTGGCTTAAGTACCGAAACGCTAGGAAAATAAAATTAAATGGTGGGTGGTAAATGAGCCGTAAAGCTGATTTCCTTTTAGTGGATAGTGGGTTCGTAAAAGTAAATGTCATGTTTTTCAATCGTTTCAATGAATATCCTTTGAGAATCTATTTGATGGTGTCATTTTAATGACACTTTCATGTGGTAGAAAAAGGGAAACTTAATGACCTTGATCTTTTAAAAGAAGTTTCTGTTTTTGTAGTCCTTATAGCTTTGACAATTAAGTTGACTTTTGTCATGTACATTAAATAAATGTATAATACTAATAATATATTAATAATATATTACTATTTGCTTATAGCTGTAACTCTCTATGGCGCCCATTATACGGTAGGTTTTGCTATAGAAAAACCATTAATCATGAATGATGGAATTTTTATCGCCTACTATTTTTGTCATTTTAACGTCAATCTACGCATTAGACGGTTTTCCGTCAGTCAAAATATCTGCCATGGTTTTGCCATGGAAAAACCTACCGTGTAATGGGCGCCATAGAGAGTTACAGCTATAAGCAAATAGTAATGTATTATACATTTATTTAATGTGGAGAATCTATTTACTGATCAATCAGTCTGATTAGACAAGATCTTAATCAAACTCCAACAGGTATCACCAAGATCAAAACTTACGAAGTAGTCCAATGAAAATCTTTTCTACAACATTCGATAAAACCCACGTCCACCATTCAGAGGTTCGTGGTGATTGCAAAACTTTTTTATAAGATGACGTTCCGTTTTTGAAAAATAATCTAACTTCGTGCAAACTTTGCCAGCCTAAAAAACTTTTCTTTGATGAGTGTCTATAAATTATTACTAGGCACTTTGCCTCCTTACGTGGTTGATATGTTTAAATTAAGTTATCGATTTCTTGATGTACAGTCACGGTTAAATGTGTTAATTACTTTTAAAGCAACAAACTTCGTACGTAGATATAAATTATGAACCTAAAATATTTACAAGGGCACAGGCTCTGTACGAGAAAAATAATGGGTTTTATCTACTAATTTCATCAGTGCGGGCGTAGAGGGTTCTAGGCATCTAGAGTACTAAATCACAGTGATTTCCTTTTAAGAGTAAAATATATCCGTAATTGTTTGAAAACCCAATGTTGTTTTCTTAAATGTTGTTAGTTTTTAAGAATATTTATGATTTTTTGCGTCCACAAAACCAGGTACCTTTTACGTAAGAGCAAGTGTGTATACATTTTAGGTGGTGACTGTACATTGGGGGATGCTGTCGTATGTGTTAAATATTTATTCAGTTAACAGGTCACGTGTAGGCCTGATTTATTTTGAAAACAATTTTATATGTATGTTAAATCATTGCGTTATCAGTCTGTACCTAATTGTCGCAATGCAGAGGCAAAGCCTCTTTGATTTCAGAACACAAAACATTTGGTAGTGATCATCATGTTTGTTTACTATTTGATAAAAATTTCGACGTTCTTGTAGTCCAAGTTCACTATTTATTGTAAATGCGAAAATTTGTATGATTCGATGTCTGGATAGATAGAGCAGGCGCGGGCCCTTCATAGAGGCAAATAGGCAAAGCCTACCTTGCCATAACAACGTACAAATAAAACAAATGCATTTATTGGAATTATGTAATAAAATAAAACAAAACATTAAAAAAGTGAAAACTCCTATTAAAAATTTCATAGCAACTTTCACAACCGCCGCTTGACGAGAATTTTATTCCCAACTCCATTCGTAGTAAGATTGCCTAAAATCCATTGATAAATCGCGTGCCGTTTTGGCGTGCGGCCGTGTATATGAACTGCACACATGCAAGATGAGCGTAAAATATAGGCGGGGCATAGACCTGGCCTAAAACCGTGCTATTGGCTGGCTGAAAGTATGAATGAATTCCAGGGTGGCAATTTTGTTCAAAATTCCCTTTCTTTTATTTTAATGGTAAAAAAACAGGGTGAATTTTTTCATTTTTGCAGCTACCAAAAGAGTTTAAGTAACTAAAATTGGAATTAAAAAGTGCATGGTTTTTAACTTTATCGTTTATCCAAGTATTTGTAACTTTTTGAATTCTTTGAAATGTCGCTTTTGTTTTTCGGGAATTAAGAAAATGTGTTTTGGCAACCCTAAAACCGTACTGTCAGTACCCTGGCAGATTATTATTTTGGAAGTCATGTTTGTTTATGATACACTTCGTACGAAATGATTGCTAAAAAGTTATTGAAACTAGCTTAGTGTGAATATATCGGTTACCTATTGGTTTGTTTTTGCACGAGTGTTTAAGTTTACTTTTAAAATTAGTGAGGTTAAGTGTTTTGTTTATGTGTTCTTAAACCGGTGGTGATAATGTCTGTGTTCGAAGATAAAAGTAGTAAATATTCGAATTCTTCGTTTAATTATAAGATTGAAGCTAGAATAACCCGGAAACATGATAATTCATCTTATAAAAACAAGCAGATCGTATGAAATAGGCCCAAATCATCGAATCTTTGTTGAATAAACAATGAATATTGTGATAAGCTTAGATGAGAGTTTGGTGAGTTCTTGCATTTATGTTTTTGTTTTCTATGTTTTACACTAAACTTTTACTTACTTTTTATCTTCATATATTAAACGAACACTACCTATTTGTCTAAACCTAATTATTTTAATATGTAACAAACCTTAATATGGCACCACTGACGCCATCTATTTACCAACCAGAACACTACGCGTTGTCTCCATTGATTCATAAAGAAGGTTCCACCACTCACTACTAGATGGCGTTGCGCTGATGACGCGCTTTTGTGAATCGCGGTGTTAAGATTCTCAGAGGCTTAATGACCTCCGCTAGTATAATATTTTTTGTGTATTTGAAAAAGCAGTGCTTGCCTACCTTGGGCTGTATTCCACTGCACGCTTCTGGATAGATGTTGATTAGTCTTACCCGTAACAAACACAGAAATTATTCAAAATTGTCTCAAATTAACTTCTAATTCATAATTGTTCACTAATTAACGGAAGAAGCGAGAAAACCAAACCACAAACATAACTTTTACTTAATAATTACGTATTATTACTGGAAATATATCATTCACATTAAAGGTAAAATAAACGTAAATATGAGACACAATACATTTTAATTCACAGCTAAGTCTGTAACCTGGATAAACACTTAGCTGATCAATGACCAAGCATTTTAATAATTATATACGTTATAATATATACTGTAGTACGAATCTGTATGACATTTAATGTCAGACACTACGGAGACGAAGGCAAAACCTATTATTATATTTTCTGTTACCGGCAAGGTCAGATAAGTACATCAAAAAAGACATTAAAATAATATATTTACGGTAGTCGGCGAAGCGAACAACATCGGAATCTAATTGACAAGTTAGGTAACTTGTCAATTATTATGTATATCACTTATGTATAATGTGTTGTTCCTTCTCGTTCGTCTCACAGGGACCATAGTTTTTTTTTTTTAACTATTGACAGTCTCTTTAAAGTATAACAGGTGACAAGCGGCCCTACCATGACATTTCCCGTTTTTGTGTAGTAAACTGGAATTTTGATGTTAATTTGAAGGAAAAAAATTGTTCTTCGTTCATACACTAGAGGCAGGGCTGGGCAAAATACATGATCTCCTTTAATTGAAATACAAATTACAAAATACAGTGTCGCAAGTAATTAAAATATAAAATACATTTAAGTAAAGTATTTAAAATATAAAATACAAAATACTGTATTTTAGCTTTTTTTAATTGAAATACTAATACTAATTACAAATTACATTTTACTAAATATGTAGGTAATCTAGACCAGCATGGGCTGAATGGCCTGGAGTGTTCTCAATTCGACGTTCATTTTTTTTGCGTTTTTTTCGCCATGTTTGACGTACAGTCATAGCGTGGCGTCTTTAACGCCAGCAGGTCCACCTGCCCGAATCTGTCAATTTATACCAATCAAAAAATAACCTTCCGTAGGTACATAGGTACTATGTTGGGTGATACAACATTCAGGGTCGCTACTTGCCTACGTTTGGGCGCTCCCTGTGGTGCTCCACACCGCTGTCAATGTGGTGAAGTAGTCGACTGCCTCGGACACCATGGCCTTTCCTGCAGCAGGAGTGCAGGTCGGTTAGCACGAGACGCTAGCTTAAATGACATAATCCGTCGTGCTCTTGTCACCGCCGGGGTGCCAGCCGTATTAGAACCCAGTGGTTTGGCACGCGACGATGGGAAGAGACCCGATGGTATGTCCATAATGCCATGGAAGCTGGGTAGGCCTTTGGTGTGGGATGCAACATGTGTCGACACCCTTGCGCCATCCCATCTTCCTAGTTCAGCGTGTTGTGCTGGCGCTGCTGCTGCATGTGCTGAAAACTCCAAGCGGCGCAAATACATTGGCCTAGCTAGTAGCTATGTATTTGAGCCGTTTGGGGTTGAAACTCTGGGGCCATGGGGTCCGAGTGCCCACAACGTCTTTAAAGATATCGCCAGGCGTTTAGTCGACTCTTCAGGTGACCAGAGGGCTGGCCTATTCCTTGGCCAACGAATTAGCATTGCCATACAACGTGGCAATGCTGCCAGCGTTCTGGGCACTGTTCCCGTTGACAGCGATGTGGACGTATTCTTTGACGCCCTGTGAATGTTTTCTCTTTTATTTTATTTTTTTAATTTTTATTTTTCCTGTACATATTACTAGTAGGTTTTTATTTATAGTTTGTAAATTAAAGTGTACGTATTGTTATTTTTTCTTAGTTGAATTAATTTATTAATTTTACTACTTAGTCGTTTTAAACACCTGACCTTCCGTTATTGTAATAAAGTTCAAAATTTATTAATGAAATTTGACAGATTGTGGTAAGTAGCTTGATGTGCTGACGTCGGTACATAACAGGTGCAGTATTGCCAACTCTAATTAGCTGCTTTACCATCATAGCAGAGAGTGCAATGACAGTAAATTAAGTTTAAATGTATTTTGTTAAAATGTATTTTGGAGCCTCATGTATTTGAAATACCAATTACAAAATACTGCGTCGTCAGGTATTTGAAATACGAATTACAAATTACATTTTAAGGAAGTAATTGAAATACAAATACAAAATACGTATTTGTATTTCAATTACGTATTTTAAATACAAGTAATTCAAATACTGCCCAACCCTGACTAGAGGCACCTTTTTATTTTTCCCTATAATAAACGAGGAACTGTTTTTTTCCATCAAATTAACGTCAGTTTTCCAGTTTATTTCACCTCAAAAAATCTGGAAAAGTCATGCAAGTGCCTTTTTCCCGTTCACACGGATTGATTCTTCACTTTATTTTATTTTATCCGCACGTCCTGTCGCGCGGAGAAAATCGACCGTCTAAAAGACAACTCGACTAGTTTTATTCTAACTTTTTTGCAAGCGATTCGTGACTAGTTGCTCGTCTATTCATGTTCGTACATTAAACATTTTCATTACTACAAACATAAATAAAATGAATGAAGTATTATCAAAGCTATTGCTACGGCGAATCCCATTAAAATAATGCTTTGACGTAGAGAAATTAGTTTTCCAACATTAATTTAATTGTTCATTTTCCTGTTGTAGGTAGAATTATTTATGTAAGGAATTTTTTTGGAGGGATAACGGAAAACTTTTGATGTCTTCCTCGTTGATTGGCGAGAGTAAACGAAGTTGGACTAAAGTGGGTGGAATAGGAGGATGGTCTTTGACCAAAAGTGGTCAAATACAATCATGAATGGAAAATTTCTTAACTTTCTCATTGACCTTTGATGGTACTAACTAGGCAAAAATATCATCATAGTGTACTTATATATAATTATGTAAATTGTGACATAGTATAAAATAATAATATTATTATGTCATTGGACATAACAATATTATTATTTTTATACATATAAATGAGAAATATACCTACCCCTTGGTAGTTATTAAACATACATACATTTCTGTTTTATATATGTTCTATTTTGTCTTACAGTGGAAACAGTTTGCTATAATAATTTAAAATCAAGTATCAATCCACAAACTGTACAGTCAAGTTCGAAAATATCTACAAACTTTTGAACTTCCAAAAGTGTACACATAATTATTTTGAACTCGACTGTACCATTTAACTCGACATTTCTCAGCTACAGCTACACGAAATCATATTCTGGCACTATCGACTTGAGCCACACTTCAAACACAAGCCTACTATTCAGGTTTGTTATACTCATAGGTATCTGCACTGTATGGACATACACATACAGTGCATATTGCCATACCATTGCCAAATGACGTGATGTCATGGCTTGTCAAAACAAGACAATTTGCGATCACACGCTGTGTGCTTGTCTCGGCGGCCATTGTTCTAAGTGTTGTGTGATATGTTCTAGTTATTGTTTCTAGTGATCAATGGGGAAGCTTGGTATTGACATGGGGATTTTATTGTGTGGAGAAAATGTAGTTTGATTTGTGGTATTAGAAGTTAGTTATTCGGCAGAAAAAAGGGCGAAAATATACGCTCAAGAAAATCCAATTTGAGATTGGATACGTGAAGGTTAACTTTATAAATCGTATTCTAAATGACGAAAATTGTGAGTTTCTGATCAAATTACCTGGTCCGCTTATTCCATCTTATAATAATTCGTCATGGAAGATTCCAGGGGAGCTTTTACTGGAATACTTTTTCCTCAAAATATTTCATACGGGTTATTTTGAATAACTTTGTTATGAGTTTTACTCATGTTGTTAAGTGGGTACCTACCTACATTTCCTTTATAAATAAGTTAGTTTTATTCGGCGACGATATATTTTATTTCCTGTCCGTACAATTTCGGAATATACAACCACATCACGACTTATCTTCATGCGTATATCAAGACGTCGAATAACCGAATTTTTCTTTCCTTTTAGGTCTAGGTACGCATTTTTATCGCACGTGATGTTGGCAAAAGGTACGAAAATGTACGAAAAAATGTCAAAAGACACAATACCTGTTCGATAGGTGCACGTCTACAAGCGGTAAATTCGGAAAGTTGGTGCCAAAAGTTGGTCGCAAACTTGGTACAAAGAAAAAGTTTCGTACGTGGGGCTTGGAAATCGCCGGAGGGAAGAGAAAACTGTTTGCTACTTAAATAATTATCTGACAACGGAATCTTGTTAAGTGAATAATGAGTTGTGTGTTTGTTTGCTTGTTTAGTATATAAAAACAACATAGTTCAAAGCCGACAAAGGTTTTTCTAAGTATCTAGAAATTGTTCACCTATAATAATAATATTTTTTCCCTTCTAGGCATAAGTTCGCTTATGCCCAGAAAGAAAAATGAAGCCTACACTGAGTTATTTTTCTTGAAAACATTACTAGCAGTGTGCTCTACGGTTTTACCCGTTATTTCTGACTTTTGTCTTTTATTTCTGGTTTTTCCTTTTATTCTTGCATATATTTTTGTAGCAAAAATGACAGCTTCCTCAAAAATTGGGTTTTCAAATTCCAAATAGAATCTAGAGAAAAAGTTTGAATTCACTCACCCTTTCCCTCTCTTTCTCAAGTTATATGCAAACAGAAAAACCAATCTTTAAAGCGTTATGCCGGCTACACACGTCCGTTACTTGCGCATGTCTGGACTTGTATAAACACAGGACAGTAAATATGTTAGGAATTTGTGCAAGTATCTTCCCACGTGCGTAACAGTACTACTTGTACCGTGTACGGTCGGCATTAGAAGTGAAAACGTAACAAACAGACAAACTCATTTTCACAATTACAATACTAATAGTTAGGACAGACTATAGCATGGTATAATAAGTATAATATTTCTTCTTCCTACATCACAGATCCCTGACTAATCGTCTAGACTTCTAAATCTATTCCCCGTTCAGAACCCTCAAGTACCCATTACTTATCTACAATGGTAGTAATTTAGTGCCACTAAGTGACGTCACAAAGGTGCGGACAGATGTCCAGATACCTATTGTCTCTTTGATGGACTGTTTACAAGCACTTCGGTCTATAATCGCTTGGATCTGTTAACTGATTTATGGGATTTTAGTAGGCTCTAACCTTGTAGCTTTGATATATTGGTGTATAATTTTGCTTCTGGAAAATAATACCTAAGTCTGACGTGTTTTTTTCATGGTTTTGTGATCTAAAAATAAGGAAATTACTAGATAAATAATGTTACTAAATCGTTATCTACAGGCAAACGTTGTCAGGTTGCTGTCATCGCCTTGTCGCGTGTTATAGTCTTTCGATAGCCTCTTTATAAGATAACTCTAATAAATGCGGAACTTGTTTGTTTGTTACCTGTTCCATTGAATCAAAGATCAGGATCTTTAAATTTTACATAATTATTAACGGTGTCAGGTTTATAGAACGGTTCTACGACAACTTTGTAGACTTTTGTATCCTGATGATGCAGAAACGCTTTACCACTGTCTTTTCTAATGTTAAATAATGATGTTGTCGACAGTGAAGTACGCTTGACTAAAACTTACCTATTGTATTGGCTCTTGCAAGTAGATAATTTAATCTCTGCTGTCACAAATTACATAAATCGGGTCCTCATGTGTGAAAAACAAAATACCCTGCATTAAGTACATCGTAGTATCTCGTAGACATCGTGTGTCATATTCTGACCTTTGGGAAAACTGCTTAGCTCAACAGTCACGCACAAATAGTATATTTTCCGAACTAAAATAAATAACAAGCCGTTGAGAAAACGCTCTTATTTGTACATTCTTCAATATTAAGGAGTCAAGGCCTAAAGCTTCACAGTCTAGAAAAATATAAAGCCATTTATACTTCTGGGCGTAAGGTCAAACAGTGTAATTTCGTTGACAAACAGACATGCTCTTGAATAAATTTCTCACAAAATTGAATACGCGGTCCTCCGTTATATGGAGTACATAATATCAGTGTAGATGCGAGTTGACACGAACCACATACCACAAAATATTCCAATACAGAAGTTCGACTCCACAGGATCGGTGAAAACGCACGCACACATTGTCATGCGTGTGCATATACGCATGGTTTCACTTTCAATCAGAACTGCGCATTGCTTCACATAGGTACAGTGAGTACGCGCACTTGCGACTGCGATTCGACTGAGATCATCATACGCAAGCACATGGGTGTCTATGTGTGCGTGTGCAAGTTTATACGGACTGACCTTCTGTCCTACTCTATACTAGTGCCATGCATTGTCACTAGATTATGCCGGCCAAACACGGTACAAGTATACTTGCTCAAATCCAGACTTGAGTAAGTGTACTGTAACGTGTGTGGCCGGTATTAGTGTGAAAGCAAGTGACCTCGGTTTCTCGATTATGAAACGAATAGTCTTGTTATGACTGCGATTCTCGTACGTAAGTACGTACGTACACGTCTATGTGTGCACGAAATTGTATACAGCTGACCTTCTGTCCTACTCCATTTTTGTACCATGCATTATCACTAGACTAGTGTGAAAGCAAGTGACGTCGATTCCACGAGTACGGACCATTAGTCGTCTGTCTGCTTTCGCACTCTCCAACGCTTCCTTTGTGATGGTGAGAGACAAACGATGCGATTATAGCACGGAAATGGACACCAATTTAGGGTGTCTACCGTTTTGATTCCCGAGAAATATTATAGCCATTTGATGGGTCAAGAGGTTTCTGACTACACGGTGAAAGATTTTGAAGATTTATTCAATTGGAAACGATATAAAAGTCAAAATACTGTGAAAATTCTTAAAATATTCGAAGATTATTGGGTAAGCGAACAGAGTGGTTCACTTTTGCTTAAATCGACGGATTTAATGCCTGGTCAGGAATATTGATTTTTCAAATATCCAGTAATGTAGTTTTAGTTTCATTCAAATCGACTTCGAGACTTCTTTAAATATTTATCGCTATTCCTCATTTTAGTTTCACATTTGGCTATTCACGCCTGGCTCAAAAATTCACTCCGCATAATTATTATATTAAACAAAAAAGTAAGAACTAGTTTTCACAAAAAGAACACTAAATTACACTTTAAGCCCTCGAGGTTTCAATGATCGATTAGTTTCAAAAAACTTCTGATTGGCCTTAAATAACTTTTAAACTTTCGCGACTGAGTTACATGAAGTTCCATTTATAAATATATTTTGGCAATAATTCACCAGAAAACTTGCGACATACAATGTATTTTCCAAAGTATCCTATAAATAAATGAAAATATTTCTTGAAATAACCCAACTCATATAAAAATATTAAGTATATTTTGGAAAGCCATTTTACGAATATTGAAAGCGCAAGAACTCGCTAGATTCACACCATTGATATCTTCAAAGCGTACTTAATGAATAAAATGAACATATATCGGTGAATATTATATACCGTTGTTAAGATATGCAAATATAGATATTGATTTTCCATCAGGTGTGGGTGCCTCGTCCGTCTTCGTGGAGAATGCCTCTTGAATGCCTTTACTTCCATACTGAAATGTATTAATGAAATTGCTGTGTCATGTAGAAATGTTTGAGTAGAAACTGGGATATTTTTTAAGGTTAAATATGACAGTTAATGATGTATTGAAAATGATGGACATTTAAATATTCTAGAAATTACCCTAAACGCCGACGTCGATGCAAAACTCATAGTGGCAGTATCGCGTTTCTGAACACTGAAGTTTAGCGCTATTTTACATAGTACAAAAGCATAATAAGAAGAAAATTCACTATTGCCGGCCATTTTAGGCTCATGCAACAAAATTACTTTATTGTCGCCATTACCAAAATCGCTACGGATTAATTTTTTTATGTGAGTTTGGTTTGCTCTTGACCTTAGTCTAGGTCAGGAAAGACTAAGAAAAGGTCGACTAAAATAATTAAAACCAAAGGTAATCTATAAGCATTACTTAAGCGTCTACTAAGAAATGTATACACAAAACATTCAGACGAACAAACATTTAAACAGGCTTAAGTCATGTGAATAGGCTTAAGCGTAGGAAGATTATTCGCGAAAGTCTTACGATGAACACGATCATGACACAAAAGTATGCAAATGTATGGAAAGTGTCACGGAAAACAACAGTAGTACCGAAGTGGGTGACAAACAACATGTTGGGTCCATTTGTGGAACTAGGACCGCACTCAGAGATACAATCAACATTCCGTTGGTTACAGCTGATGAAATAATGACGATGTAACAAGACTAAAATATAGAAAACAGTAAGCTTTTAGTTGTGATTAAATATGTTTTATCGTCAAAAACATTGTACGTTTTAATAATTAGTAAGACAATATCAAAACTTTCCAACTTTATTAACAAACACACAAAAATGCCTTGGTTTTTTTTTAATGGCATTTAGCAGGTCAACCACTATTAGGTTATGTACTGCTCCACCGGACCTTTTTGTGGATGCCTTAAGAATTTAAGGCCTCCAGCCAGATCAAAAATGTCTTGATAGCATTTTGTAAGTATTTATCTTACGTATCTTGCAGAATTTTCAAATACGATTGTTCAAAAGTTTCCAAAGTCACAGTAAATAGTGAAAATCTAACCTTTATTTCCAGATCATTAGGTTATCGTGGACTTGAAAAACCGATTCGACTACATGTGCCCAATAAGTGCTCACTTGATATCGTCATCAGTAGCTGTATTGAGGTCAACTCTAGTGCAGGTAAGGACACTTGGCACGGTGGCGATAGCGTAGCTAGGTTAACAAGGATTGTTGAATATCGATAGTACTATATACTTACTCTAATACACCCGAATGGTACCTATACATAATGATCTTATAAAAGTTCCCACTGGTGGGACACTAACCTCCTCTCTGTGAGAGGGAGTGGGTCGTAATCCACCAAGCGGGCCCTGTGCGGGTTGGTGGATGTCACATGTCTTCTAATTTTTGGTTCTAAGACATGCTGGTTTCCTCACGGTGTTTTCCTTCACCGTTTTGAGAGCAGTGGCGATGTATTTAATTACATAAAGTATTGCGTCTGGCTGGAAGGACGACCTACAACTCGTAAGTCGGGGCCGATACCACTGGGTCACTAGTGCTCTCAATACTACTTAATACATAATGTTAAACTTTATCTGTCTTATTCTCAACAGACTTTGAAAGAAGCAGAAGATTCTCATTTCCTCGGAAATTTTTGTTGCGTTTGTTCAAGGCTTTCGTAAAGACTTTGGAATCGATTTGAATAATTCAATTGTTTTTTTAAACCGAGTTAATTTGCAGGTTTGATGTTTATCAGGTCGGGATTTGATGACATGACATGACTGAATAAATGACAGCAAATCTACCGCGATTGCCACTATCGGATATCTATGCATTGTTTAAGTAATCAACATGTTTTTTCAGTGCTTGACAGTGTCACTAACACTGTAATCAATTTAAAACAAAACTAAAATGATTTTTCAATAATGATAAAAATGTACTTTTAGAGAGAATTCATCAATAGAAATTACAAAATGAAACTGACAAAAATGTGAAAATTGGAACAAAGCAAATTCAAAAGAGCGTGGAATAGAAATTAAAAATTTACAGCGGTAAGTCACAAAAGAATAGGAGTGGTATAATTCAGAAACGGAAATTTACACTGTCGACGTCTTATAATACTGAGAAAAGTAAAGATGGTAAAAGTAAGTATTTTTCCAACAGAGATTTCTCTTAAGCTTATTCTAATAAAAATATAATCTAACTTAGTTATAAAAAGAAATTATTAGATTTTTTGTTTGTATTGTAATGGATAAGCCCAAGAATATAGAAATCGATTTTAAACAAAAACACTTTCGAATAGCCACAGATAATAAATTTTAATACTAGCATAGCTTTTTAAATTCTAAGAAATTATTGTCACAGAGTAAATAAGTTGTATTTTATTTTCTAACTGCTACACGTACAAAGTCGAGGCCTGATGTTTATACAAAATTAAAATGTGTACATTTAAGTACGTATCGACAAAAACAATTAATACAATCAATGTTCACTCCCAGAATAAATTAATTCCCCTCACACACATGTTGATTCTTCCACAAAAAAAAAGAAAACAAATCCGAATACTTCGTATAACAATAAATGTTTGCGACATCTGTGTACCCAGTACAAAGCCTTCGAGTATTCACATAATTTATCCGTCCCTGTCTCCATGGAATTGACGTCTTCCTCGTAAGAACGTTTTTTCTCTTCACGCAACTTGATGAAGTTAAAGGAACATCAATCGTGTGGGTGAAAACGTAAATGTAGCAAAAGTTATTCCCCGTCAATTGTTTACGAATTGTGAATACAAATAATGGGACAAAGGAACTGTATTAGTTCGGAAAGTCTTGGCAATATTTCAGTATGGAACTGTTACATGTTGGAATGGAACGGTAAAAATAATGGCCGTTTGTTTTCTACATGTCTAGTTATAATAGTTTTGTGTTCTGTTTTTGTGTATCCTGTTTTCCCTTTTGTTGTTTGTAATGGCATTGAGAACAATCAAAGACTTTGTTCTAATGGTATTCCTTTTTTGGCAAAAATAATTTGATACCAAAACCTGATGTTCTTGTTGCTATAATTATGTTTTCGTATTTATCAGAAATGTTTTTTTTTTACACCAAGTGCCAAATTAAACAACCGATCCAGAAAAAACGGTTCGAATATCAAAGAAATACATAAACATGACAACAATCTAATATTATTGATTTCCAATGAATTTTACGCATGACTGGTCATAATATATTTTATATATGGTTACTTTTCTACTCGCTTAGACGCAAATTTGGTTTTATTGTAACATATCTCATATTCGATTACTGTGGCGGAGGTTTCAGTAATATGATCAACGTCTTTCTCTACTTTTTCATCTCCGATGTTTTATGTGCCAGAATAATGTTGGTACAGAAAAAAAAAACACTTGATGTTTTATAGAAAAAGTTTCGGATATTACAATATTTGTAACTTAGCTCTTCTGAGCTAAGTCGCTAGAAAAGCTAAAGCTACAAGTACTTTTATTTCGTATCATAAAACTGTTATTATGAAAACGTTGATTGAGAATAATACTTAAGTGTCAATAGTAATTCAAGGTAGGATTCCCAGTGGAGCCGCAGGCGAGTTTATTATGGATCAGAAAACTGGAATAACGAATGCCCACGTGTATCAAACGATGTTTTTCAATCCACTTACGAAGAAATGAAATAAAAGATCGAAGACACCAAACAAAATAAGAAAATAAAATACGGATATGCCTACTGTAATCCACGTACATGTTTCATTCCCTTTCCATCGTGTACAAGGCTTTCGTGATATCCCCATGATCAATCGCATGAAGTTCCACGAAAACGTAGTTAATTTTACGAGTGTCGTAGTCAGACGGCTTTGAGTAGCAGCAGTACTCGATTCTACCGTAATTAAAGGTACTGATCAAAAGATCGTTAATGAACACTTGAAAATCGATCTCCCCTATAATAGAGATTGAAACGAGAACAAAGAAAAAGCGTCTAATATGGAAAAAAATACGTATTCATCAGCTGCTCGTATTTGTGAAGGTCTGTAGGCGAAAAACGTGACGGACACATTTACACATAAGCCTACTTTAGCCCTGATATTAATAATATTCTGTCGGAAAGTAAAAATGGTCAAACAAATTGCCTTCACTTTTTCCTTGTAAGATTTGTCTGGGAATCGTGATTCGTAAGTCTCTACATTTTGTGATTACTAAGGGCTGCGATTTATGCGTAGTTAGCATAACTATATTATAAATGCGAATTGTTTGTTATTTTTTTGCTTTTCACATCCAAACCACTGCATCGATCTTCCTGAAATTTTGCATTAACTTTGTCAGGTGTGCGTAGACAGAAGAGATTCTTTATCCCGGAAAAAGAATACTGTTCCCGAGAAAAACAATAACGTCTATATGATAATAGATAAATATGAGAATAGCGCCACCGATTACGATCTGAATTGATTCTAAAAATACCAAATTAACGTGAGCGAAGTCTTGGACAAAACCTAGTAATGTAATATAGAGGACCTATGTGAATCTCCGTATCGCACTTCTGCTATCTTTATTTAGCTATTCTCTTCGGGGAGACGATCATAAAAAGACAAAGGACATTACCCAAGCCGTGATTTAAAGAGCACGACGAACTTGGTGCCGTTTCCTGATAGGATGTTTATTTGTTTTTTCGTTCAGAATTTGCGTCGGCAGAAGTTTTGTCAACTGTCAGGGTAATCAAATTTAATTCGTTTGCGAACGTTGGGAGAATTTTGAAGAAGTTTAGTAGCTGTATACTTATAAAGGTATGTTCAGTCAAGATGTAGTTTCTCGCGTGAGTTTTAACCCCTAGGGACTCTATTCTATACAATATGAGTTAGTCTACTATGAAATTCGTTTCATCCAATATTCGTTTCCCAAGGCGAACGTTTACAACTTTACTCGAATATAATAATACAATGGCGAAAATGTGAAACTGTGTTACTTACCTCTTGATTACCTAAAGTGGCTTCAACAAAGTAACAGACGTTCAGACCTCTTGGGACTCCCCTGAATAAGATAAGCGGTCGGGCGTAAATTATATTGAGTATGTAAATTTCTTAAAATTCTTGGTCTGCTGTCAAGAATTCTAAGTTAAAAATCATAATTGATTTATAAGAAATGAGAAAAATAGCTTTATATTGATTTATATTCAGAGTAAGATAATTCAATTTTGTATTATTGAATAAACTCTATTTCTTTCAGTGTTATAAGAAATGACAAAATATTTTGATTTCTCTATGAATAGTAAGCGTTTTATATTGATATATTAATAAGAGTTTAATATTGATTCATTCTAAGGTATAACTCTAAAAACAAATACCCTTTACGAATGTAATATAGAAGAACAATGTGGTCCCACATAAAGACAGGAACAGCGGCCTTAAATTATAAAAATATATGGAAAGATAACAAATAATTCACATCGTACAATCGAAATTGAATATCTATCACCAACGCATAGAAATGAAATAAAAGGGCGTGAATAAAACAATACCGCATACATATAAGTAGCTATATCTCCGGTTCAATACGACGCAATAATTTTGGTATCGGCATAACAATTTCTTTGAATAGAAACCTATTCTGAACAACTGATCGTAAAAATGTGAGGTTTCCCCAAACACAAGTGTAGCAGACCGTATCAAATGTTGTTTTCGTCTCAGCGACTTGCAATTTAAGAGCACAGAATAGATAAGTACAGAAGATACATTTCACACAAGTGGGAATACAAGCACACAATGACAAGTAATTAGTGATAGTTTTTGGTAAAGCAATTACTAGTGTATTCGCCACTAGAGTAACTATATCGAAATTTAAAAAAAAAATCTTACGAAAAATCGGACACTTGCAAAAAGCCCGAACATTTTATGTTTCATCGTTAAATTATCCTTTCGTTGCCTTATTTTGGGAAATCTTATCAAATTTTAAGAACTTTACAAAAATGTTTGTCTTTTTGGACCACCCTCCGGACGGAACAGTACAGAATACCGAATACAGGATACGTAAATGTATGAAAAGTAAGCCTTAAGTTTGTAAATAAAAACTTTCAGGGTTGACCAAATGTTACGACAGTCATCATCAGCCTAAAAATGTATCCACTGTTGGCATACAGGCCTCCTCTCTGTAAGAAGGTGTGGGCCATAATCCACGACTCGGGCCCAGTGTAAGGTCATATGGCAATAACAAGTCTATACTGTTTAAAAGTGCTAGCGACTTTCGTCTGATAACCTTCTGAACCAATCTATTCAATGTTCAAAATGAACCTGCTCCTCGTTCTCACTAATTCTCGTGTCGCAACGAAAATAAGCTTAGTAAGTTTTCCGCTTACTTCTAAAGTTTGCCCTTTATTGCCTTGAAATGTCAAATAGCCGGAAAGGCAAGGAGTTAGTGTGGTGTAGTGCAGGAAAACTGACCATTACAGTGATTGTTGTTGATGCTATTATTTTGTAGGGCTTGTTATTTGATTGTAGTCTTTGTATTACTGTTGTAATGATTAGGTATGATCATTACAACGAAAATGGAAGATTCATTTGGAACTTGTTACGGATTTTTCTTAAAAAAATTCGAGCAATTTTCGAATTAACACCAGAAAATGTACGCAAAATAGTGAAGCTGCATTTAAGTATTTTTTTTTTTCAAATTGTTATGTTGGTTTCCACCATTTTGAATTGGACATGACCAGCACAACTTAATAGCAAAATTTGAGTGTCAATGTTTCATAAGAATAATGATAATTACAGCTTCTAACCACAGAATGTCACTTGTTTGATTCAGTCTCATTGGGAAAACCTGACCTAAAAATATATAATAAGTTATTACGAAGTGTAAATCTGACATACAAACAGAAATAATATTCAATGCTGTCTCCTACTGAAAGCACTACACTCATTACTCGCAGTTGACATTTATAAATTACACAGAATAACAAAACAAAACAGATACTGTTCCCCTTTTTATCTCAACATTTACATAAAACAGTGCTCAATTACTTTTTCAATCAAAAACAATGTCAATTAGAACTCGACACAACTTTTACTCAAATATAATTTTGATGTTGCCCTTTCAGTGCTAGATGTGTATCTACAAAAGGTTTTTACTTTTTAATCAGCAAACGTGGTACAGTTGTTGTATGAAGCCAGTGTCTAAGGCACAAAGAAACTGGGAGAATAATTTTCGTACTTATAATATAGGGGTGGGTTTCACTCTAGTCTTGGCCGACCAGCCAAGTTCATGCTGTAGCCAAATGGGACAACATATCCCTGACCTGTTTTGTGGGTTTATTTTTAGGGACACTTAGTTGAATTTGTTGTTTTTATCTTCCGCTAGTGATGCGCCAATGGATGTTATTTAGTGGAGTTGTGTAATTACGGATAGATTGCATACATTTTTGTTCGTTTTTGTTGTATCTCATTAGCAATGTAATAAAAGATATGTTGATAGTCCTACTAATTATTTAAGCGTGGAAGTTTCGTGTGATTGGATGTATGAATGGATTGATATAATTATGTTCGTTATTCTTTCACGCAAAAACTACTGAATATAATTTGGATGGTTTTTGGTGCAGAGATGATTTATAACCTGGATTAAAACATGGGATATTTTTTATCCCGACTATATGTTCCCGTGGGATAATTTTTGCGTTTTAGCATGTGGGACCGCCGGCAACAGCTACTTATTATTAATTATATTTCATGTTCGCAGAAAACTGATGATGAATTAATAAGTGTACACACGGCTACACATCAAGCTATGCAAAACCAGTATTAGCTGACCGTTCATTGTGTGTAAAAATCGTACGAAGCGAGACCAAGACAAACTGGTTTTGTATAGCTTGATGTGTAGCCGTGTGTACATGGCGAGTAATGATACTCGTGAAGTAAAGAGAAAAATAACAGATCATTAACGGGTTGATTTCATTTCATTATTATTTAACTCCATTTGTATTAAAGCTATCATGTAAGAATTCTCAGAAATTGTTATTTGTAAACAATATTGGAATTAATACTCTTATAATTATGTTTAATTTTTTATTCAATGGAGATTTCGTATAATGATGTGTTCTCGACAAAATAGTTAATTTAAACTAACTACAAATTGATGTAAATGACTTTCTTCTAACTTCATAGGTTATTTTTTCACGGTAAAATATATACAACTAATGACTTAATATTACAGTTTTCTTAAACTAGGGCAAGTAATAAAAATGTTATTAGTATATTTTTAATTGCTTTGAATTTTTTTATTAAATTCTGTTATTAAAAACTTATTACCATTAAACCTACCGTAATAAAAACAGTAAAAGAGGTTACTTAATTTTATCAACTAACATTTTATTGAAAAACAGTAAAAAGTTAAGATTTATGACAGTCAACGGTTGTCAATATCTTTAGCGCTATTACGTCACTTTAATGGCGATAGTTTGACGATAACGACTCGACTCAGAGAAGTGAGTAGCTTTTACTTAAAAGTAATAGGTAATATTGTTGCAACGTGAGAGATTGCAAACGTCTTTTGCATTATTAAAAAAAAAAAAAGTTGCCCCACTCTTTTATTTTATAATGTGTCGTGGGTGCGTTTACAAGCATAGAAATTTGCATACTTAAATACGTCATACGGAAAAACTATGTACTTGTAGATCATACAAATTAATAATTGCTCCGTGAGGGAATCGAACTTGCGACACGCAGCGCAGCAGTCCAATCGCTCAGCCACTGCACCAACCGTGCCGTCACAATAATGTTTATTATAGTTATATTTTTTATACGAAGGCGTTATTGCGTATAAAAAATATAACTGCTTCTTCGCAAAGATTTTTTGAGGAATAAAAAATGCAGCTGCGACATGGTTCAAACCTGCGTCTTCTGAATAGGTACTGGCAGACGCCTTGACAATTAGGCCATCGCAATCACTAGTCTTGAAGCTGAATTTCTCATTCCGTCTGGAGTATCAATCCAGAAGACGCAGGTTCAAACCCTGTTTGCAGCTGAATTATTCGTTCCTCAAAATAATGTTTTACATGACAGGGACGAAACTATTTTTTTAAAATATTTGTCCTTACAGCGACGTACAAGCTGACAAGTGTATGTAGTCAAGTGACTTGGCATTTACTTAGTTAGTTTACACGGTGCAGCGGGCGGTGGTCGTAATAGGAGGCAACTAAAGAAGGCGTTAAGTGTCGGACGCGAAAATTCTAGAGCAGTTGTTTTATTGTTCTTCGCGTAAAGCGACTGGATAGATCCTAGAGTCTAAGCATTAATATATGATAATCATGACGTGATTCAGATGAGGTATTAAAACTTTATGAAATTAAGTGGAGAGCACAGTTTTTTTAACAAGCCTTTTTTAAATTTGAATGCTTCTTATTGAAGGCTTCTTATTGTATCTTATGCTTCTTACAGAATAATATTTTAAGAAGTATAAGATACAATAAGAAGCCTTCTTATTTTCGTATTATGTACTTGATAGTGCGAATAAAGATCACGTGTTTAAATATCCATGAAAAACTAAACCGTTCTAAAATTTCAACAAAATTAAAAAAAAAAACACCTTGAAAATAAAATACCAAAAACAACTCAGCTAACAACATTGAGAATTGGAAAACAAAACCAATTTTAGATACAGACGAAATAAAGATAGAGGAAAAATATGATTACACGAAATAAAGTAAGCACCAAGGGTGAGGAAAATTGTTAAATGAATCGTGATTTCGTGAGTTTGGTAGTAAGTCGCTCCTTGGGCGGTCTGTCCGAAGCTAAGTCCGTGTTTCCGGGGTTTCCTTTTGGCTTACTTAATAAAAAAGACTTAGTAATTATAATATTCTTGAAGTATTTTCTTGCCTCATTTTTTTTTGTTAGCAGTTATTTTTTTACAATGGATTTGTTTTTGGCATCAATCTCGTCCAGAAACAAAAATGAGACTTAAGATGGAGTGAGGTTACCCAGAAGAAAATGGAATCCTTGCGCACCGAGCGACGGAAGATAGTAAAACTATTGGGAGTCTACTTCGACAGGCCGGTGATCGCGAGTCAGACTGCCCTAGTAAAAGCCTACTACCACCTGTGGTATCGATTAGTCGTTATCACAGAAATTGGTAGCTTGTAAGAGGTGGATTCCGTCGACCCCAAAATCCTAAACCCCTTGGTATACATACGCAAGTCTCCGATACCTTACGACTTTGTTAACCAGGCGACTATTGCAATACAAATCAATAAGGCACGCGTCAATGGAAACCAAAGTCAAACGGAATGCAGCTATATCAGTATTTTACATAGAGCGACTGACTATCGGACCTCCAAAACCCAGTAACTGGGTAATACGATAACCCATGGTAAGACTGGTTGGATCTACACATGACATCCGGGACCAACAGCTTTACGTGCTTTCCGAAGCACGGAGATAACTGGCTATGACAGATGGTCATATCCACAGACCACCGGCAATTTTCCTACTCCTCCACTATTCTTTTCTGATTAATTTCGTTGCAGGACCCAAGACAGGTAAATTCATTCTCCGGGACACGTCGAGCTTCATTGTCTCGGCGCTTTTCTGGTGGTTGCCACTGTTGATTCTGGCTCTCAGGAGTTCCAGTGGTGTGGGAACAGTGTGGTGGGTTTGTCCCAAAAAAAAAAGACCACCGGCAAGCGCTGCTTAACCTAAAAGTTTGACTTGTGCGGCTGTAATTATTTAGCCACGAGCTCCTCTCGACATTTAAAGAATAATTGTATAATGTTCTCTAGATGGACTTTCGCCTAAGAACATTATACAGTAATTCTTTTTTTTATGTAGGTAACATAAAAATCTTCAAAAGAACTAACTACTAAATTGTTAAATGAATCGAGATGTTGGTAGTAAGTCGCTCGGCGGGCGGTCTGGTCGGTAGCCAAGTTTGTTTTTCCTGGGTGGTGGCTCGCTGGATCATTTTTACAATAAAACGATCCACTGTAAATATGATGTCCTGGTATTATTTTATTGATGTCATCATCATTATCAGATAGAGAGATAGATGGCTAACTAGTGGATCTAAGATGGCGGCGAATTGTCGTTTGGCGTGGTGATCAAAGGCCTTTGTTCAGCAGTGGTGGTCTACCGGCTGATGACGATGACGATTACTTTAGTCTCAAATGTATGCGATATAGTTATCTTTTAATGCCTACTTTAATAAGTTATTGTAAAATTAGTGTCTATTTGTTTAAATTAATGACATTCTTGAATGAATCGTGATGGTTTGGTATAAGTCTCAGCGGGGAGTCACTGTTAGCTTAATATTCGGTAAGGTTTCCGAGACAGTTGTGCTGGGCGTTCATAAAATATGTATGGAAACCTCGTAATTAAATCCAGTATTTCTCAGGTAGGTACTATTTTGTGCTCTTCAAAAACTCCGTTTACAAAGTACCTACCTATGTCGAATCGATTATGTACAAATAGGTACTATGTACTTATGTAAATAGTTCAATCATTGAATACATTTTTAACTCCTTAATACATTTAAAAAATTAGAAAGAACTTTAAATACACACAAAAAGATTAAATCGAAGTCATTTGTAACCACCGCCCGTCTGCATAAAACTTATTGTCGGTCTTAAATCTTTCAGTTTTAAGACATCTATTTAAGCTCAACAGTTTCGAGAACGTAAAGTATTTCAAATATCGCCGTCGTTTGAGGTAACAAATAAAACAAGCTTACTCAATAAGATTTCAATGGGGCTGACTGGATTTATTCGAAGGAAATTTTAGAAGCTATCATCGTTCGAAGTCGTGTGAGCGTCGAAGCATAAAAGACGGATTTACGATTGCGACTGTGCAAATAACGCATTTTGTGAAAATATTATTCGGTTTCACGCCGCGACACCGGGTTATTAAACGTAATGCACATACGCGTAACGAAATCGCACAAATTTGGGACAAATCCGACACGCAGTGCTGACGCGCCAGCGTTGCGTGATATCGCCACAACTTTTTTGTACAAATACAATTATTTTTATTGGCCAAATTCTGTTTTTATATTTCGCGAAAGCTGGCCTCGTTCCAACAGAAAAGGTACGGAAACATAGGGATCAAAAACCTAAAACCGCACAACAGTAAAAGCTTTCCCATGTTTATCGCACAATATCAGTATTGAATGAACTGTGACCAAAGTAAAAGTTTATCTATTGTCGTTGAATTCATAGATATTATAACAAACTGTTTGGCAAGAAAGTTTAGGTTAACTTTCTTTGCCAAATCTGTATCATGATCTGATGTAGTATGTGATTACGCCTCCGTCGTATTGTGGGTGCAACGAAAGAGTGAGCAATGCCCTTTACAATATGAAATGGTGATTCTGGTTTATCGCTTTGGCAATGTGCCGGTGAAGATATAAAGTCTAAATTTTGGTCTGATGACTTTTCTCATGGTGTTAAACCGAGTAACGAAAATAAACTACGATTTAAACACAAGCAGTTAATGCATTTATTGAGACGTTTATGCGTAATTCTGCATTAATTTATCAAGACTTCTAATTATATTTAAATTAACGTTATTTTTTATATGAAAAGGGTGAAACAGTAAACAATTCACAAAACAAGCACATTATTTATGTTGACAAACGCCTTTCATTCAAATAATATTACCAAACCAAAAGTAAAGAATTGTACAGCTTTGCGCTCCGCCTCACATTATAGCCCTAGATTACAAAGCTTAGAGTCAAGTCTCATAAAAACCCTAAGATTTATAGGTCCCCAGCGGCAAACCCAATAGCTTTTATTAGATTTAAGCGATGCTCACACGTAAAATATTATGATAAATTGACCTTACTAGAGAAAAATTGTACCTTACTTTGTAAACAAATTACTTCACTATGTTAGAACTAGCTGCTGCCAGCGGTTTCACCCGCTACAACTCGAAAATTATCCTACGGGAACATAAAATCGGGATAAAAACTATCCTATGTGTTAATCCAGGTTATAAACTATCTGTGTACCAAATTTGAGCCAAATCCGTTCAGTAGTTTTTGCGTGAAAGAGTAACAAACATCCATACATACAAACTTTCATGTTTATAATATTATAAGTAGGATAATATTCCTAATAATAATTTTCTGTATATTATTACCCCTCGAAAGAAAACTGTGTTTATCAAATCTTTTTGGGCGTGTGCGCTTTAAGGATGCCCTAGTCGGCGGGACAAACTCGTTGGCGGGCGGGATTAAAATGCTTGTTATTTCATCCAACATCACGTATCGATAGGATGGATGAGCAGTAAGAAGCTAGGGCATTTATGCACACATACTCCAACCTTCGACTGACTCATGAATGCGTGATTACTTTGAATAATGGACTACTGCAATTTTTCAAAAGACCTTCGGGAATTTGGATATTATGAAAAAACTACTGAATGTATCTGTTCAAAATAAAGTTATCTAGAATTTTGAACAAATTATCTATTCCTGTATGGAAATTATTTTACAATTTACTGTCTTCTTTTGTTATTTATTTCCCCCCAAAGATTCGTTAAAATTAGGCTTAAAATAAGGAAATTTCGACACCCCTAACTAATAATAGATGTTTTTTTTTTACTTTTTTGATTCCATACAGGACTAGACAATGATGAGATGAATGTAGATCATTGTTTAATGTGAATTTATACCGTCAAATATTGGAATAATCGCGAAACTACGTTTGTATGGAATAATGACCGACTAGGGTACCCTTAAGGTCAGTTCACACCAAGACGCGACGATACTGGAAATGTTTAGGTGTCTGTTCGTGTAGTACATAAAGTTAGATTTTAAGTCACTCTAGTGGAATATGACCGCAGCATCGAGTCTCGATGTTAATGGATCATAGAGATTGCGGAGTTTTGGACCAATAAAATCGAATTACCGTCCTGCCAGTGCAACGACGATATATTACTAGATTCCGCATGCACGATCTAAGGAACAAAAACTATTCTGTCAACTCGCTGAGGTACTGCGTAAGCGAGGGGGACGGGGTACTGCGTTGTGATTGGCTAACTCAAGGTCTGTTCTCTCTCAAGGTATGTTTACGGTTCACAGGAATGGACGACATAAGACGAATATAAGACTTTTTTGCCTAATGTGTTGACAGACATCGGTCGTCTGTTATTAGGAGTCTGGTAATATATCGCCGTTGTGCCAGCGACACGAAGAAGAAGAATCAATTTTAATAAATTTCGTTCTGATCACAATCAGTCCTGGTAGTTTTCATCACGGAATCAATGTCAATCAAATCAAAAAGTTTTTATCACGTTATTTCTTGCTTGTACCATGTGTTATTGTATGCTATTAAGGGTCAATACAGACCGAGACGCGACACTCGACACATTACAACAACAGAGTGTTTATTTACTGCAGGAAAATATCCACCTTTCCAATATCGATATCATAGCGTCGCGTCGCATCGCATCGCGCTTCGGCGTGTACTAACCCTAAAGGAGTTGTATTATCATCCGTAAAAAGGAACACCATTAGCTCAACTGCTAATGTGAGTCATACCATTAGTTCGTACATAACCCACACCCTGCGTCACTCAAATGAAGCCATCCTTAGCACAACACTTACAGGTAAATGGGGCATTACCGTTGCTAGTGTAATTAGTACCGCTAGAGCTTCAGGTAAATTAATTTAGAGATTACTGTGGTGACTGACCTGTAATAATTTCGTGCAATGATACGTGTAATTGTTACAATTCAACATAATTATGGGTGTTGATTAAATAATGGATGACGCGTCGTTTTGTTGTGGTTAGAGATTTTACTATCCGAATATAATACGAGTAAATACTATATATAGCTATATCTACCTACATGACTAACTATCATGAATGGCTTAATAATGTCTCTAAAGATACAAGGCCTAGTCTTTTACGTGGTAAAATCATCAAATGTGTCCTCCCACCCAGGCCAGGGCGGGAAGGACTGTCTGAACAACGCAAATAAGCAATAACGTGATACAGTATTTGAACAACTACCAGGACTGATTGACTAATGAGAACGAAATTTAACAAAACTGGGGCCTAAATCAAACAGCATAAGACAGTAAACGACAATCGTTATCGTTCATCAGTAACCAATACATTTTCAACTTTATACCCCAGCGCATAAAGTTGAAAATCTATTGATGTTGTCAGATTGTTTTCGTTTGTTTCTTTCGTTATCGATTCGCAGTTTTTAATAGATTTTCAACTTTACACGCTGGGGTATAAAGTTGAAAATGTATAGGTGACTGATGAACGATAACGATTGTCGTTTACTGTCGTATGCTGTTTGACTAAGGCCCCTGATTCTTCTTCTTCGTATCACTGGTACGACGGTAATTAGATTTTATTGACCCAAAACTCCGCCATCTCCACTGCAACGTCAGTAGCAGCGAAAAGATCTGATTAGCTGCATGTTTTTGGGCTAAGAGGGCAGGATTGGCGGTGAAGGAATATTTGTGAAGCAGCACGACATCCACATCCCACTGCCGTTCCAATGCGATAGCCCCACTTTATCGAGTTGGAGTTACATCTTCCCACCTAGGTCCGGAGGCGATTCAGGGATTTCCAGCTGGATCATGAAGGATTCGATCCTGCTGGTAGATGTTCTCTTGGTGGTGAGTAGTAAGAGGGAGGGGGAAAGAAGACTTAGATAGTGACATGAAGAACATAATTATGTGATAAACTAGATCTAAGATACGACGATGTCGTCAGTACACACAGGAAAAAAAGTAACCGCCCAGAAGTCAAAAACGATAAAGCTCCCGCTGTAATAATTGTGACCCTTATGGAGAGTTGTAGGGATCCATCGCTGCAAAGTGCAAAAACCAAAATATTACGGGGAAAGACACAGACTTCAGAAAAAGACACGTAACTACGTCGTGAAAACTCGCAAAAAAAAAATTAAATGCATTTGCAAAGGAAATTATCTATCACCAGTGTTTGTAAAAACTTTTATAATAATTCGTAAACTTTTATTATAATGTTTATGAAACGAAGTAATAAATATCGTAACTTTACCTACCTTTAAAAATATTTTTGAAGTTTTAAAGTTATTAATAGCTTCAGATGAAACGTTATTAAAAACGGAAGAAAAGCTGAAATTAAAATGGTTGAATGTGCGCATACAGTAACTGTGTCAGCGAAAGATTGTGCATGAATTCACCATTGCATAGTTTGCTACATTCTATGATGAAAGTTAAGCTTCAAATAACGCAATGGGTTAATTATAGTTCGGAAAATGAATTCCACATTCTATTCATTTCCGAGCTGAAAAGCTGATGTTTTAGAGCAACTTTTTACTGTTAAACTATCTGCTAGCGTTACTGGAAACAGAAACTAGAATTTTATTTTGTTTATTTTATAAATTGTTTGCTCGTGAGGTATCGTATTACCCGGTAACTGGGTTGTGGAGGTCCAACAGGCAGTCGCTCCATGTAAAATACTGATATTCACCTGCATCTGGTTCGACTAGACGGCGACTCAATATGGTTGGGAAAAGACTAGGTAGATACTTGTTTGCTCTTGAGCTCAATCAGATCCAGAAGCAAAGATCAGACCTAAGTTAAAGCAAGCTCACAATGAAGGACCTGAAAGTCCTCTGCACCGAAGAAACGCTGTAATAAACTGTTTGGAGACAGACTACATGGTGGTCATGATCAAGGCAACTTTAGTGAAGTCTACCATCGCACATCAGTGGGATCGCTCAGCCGGTACTACAGGTTATAGGTGACCTGTGGTTGCTTTACCGTGGAGGAATGTTCAGAGGTGGATTTCACACACCCCAAAATATTTTTATAAGGACCTACTATTTCAAAGATAACATTTAAATTGTATTGTACAACTAGTATCGATTGAAAACGCCTTTAGTAATAAGTCTTCCTCGGTAGATTTATTTACTAAATGCGAAAAGGATTATAGGGTATTTCGTTGTAATTCTTGAGTTTTGATGTCGAGATTTTCAGTAAGTTAAGTTTTCAATAGTGTTAACAGTTTTGTTTTCGAGGAGTCTGAAAGTGTAAAGTAGTAACAGAGTGGGTATTCCACCTCATTTGTTGCCTCAACCTCTTTCCTTTAGATCTATTTTGGTTTAATATTTTTCAAAGATTCATTTTTAAATTCATGTCCATAGGTATAGATTTATGATATCGAATACCGTTCATCAAGTAATGTTGTGGAATATTATTATTACATTATTAACTTATCCTGAGGTCATTTCTGAAACTAAAAAACTTTTATTCAAAATATCTATAACACCGCTTGTCCTCGCGTCTGTGAAGTTTCATGTAAGAATAGCTTAAAACAGTCAAACATATATTGTCGGTTGTACCGCTTTGTATCATGTTAACCTAGACTAGTGCGAAGATTGAATTCAATGAGATACCAGCCTGTTAGGTATGCGTGCGATGGGTACTTGGGAAGGGCGATCGTTCACGTCAATCAAACAAGCGAGTCAATTGCACATTGTTGATTAGGCAGGAGGCGCGCGCTCGGCTGCCCGCTTTCGCACACACATGCGTTACTCAGACATAACACAGCCTAAACTGGTTGTATCACTTCTGACGTGCGCCCTACATCACCTATAGATATTAACCCGTATATCAAAACCCTTCACACGTCTTCATATGTTTCACGGCCTTACAAAATGCCCCCAAGATACACTAGCAGAACTAATAAAAAAGTACACAGTTTTTTATTCAAGCCGCGTTCCCAATAAAAATATGAAAACCAAAACAAAGGTCACCGCTGGGGCGAGACTCGTTGTCGCCAAATGTGGCATTAAGTTTGGCCGAACCGGGGACATTATCGCAAGAATATAATGGAACTTATTTTGTAGCAGCTTTTTATTGTTTTTCGTAGATTTATTGTTTGTAGGTTGAAAATTAAATGTTAGAGGTTTTTTCTATTTCTAAATGTCTAATAAATACTTTGAAAATTTGGTAGAGGATGTAAAATTGAATGGTTTTAAAATGTAACTATTTGTAAATTTAATTTAAAAGCGCTACGTCGAAGTGCTCTCGAAATGTTACAGGACAATGTTTATGATAGGTATCTACGAAAAGATATTGTATTCTGTAACCATAAAACAGTATTATAACCCACTAGCCTTACGTTTCCGTTAGTAATAAAACTGTACTACTAAAAGTGAGTGGACCCCTGTAGTTTTCCGAGATCTTTTCAACATAAGGTATGGTAGGTAGGTATCATGTACTTCAAAATTTCCGACACACTAAAGTAATAATGAAGTTTGAAGTACTTGGCATATGTGTGCACTTAAATTGTATCAGTTATTTTTAAGTCCTAAGTAACTTATTTCTGTTACGTACCGTACAGACCCGAGTTCCATGGATGATTCTGAGAAATTCTTTATTGAAAATATGAGACTTGATCATAAAACTAACATTTAACGATCTAGTCTCTCCGTCTAGCCATTTCCCAATTATGTTAAGGTTGGTTTCCAGCCCGAACCAGGCGCAGCTATATTTTACATGGACATTAATTATACTGTTGTGAGTCTTGTTGTCAGACTTCCGAGCTATAGATGAACAATATCACGCCTTCGTACACAACGCGACGCAAGTCTCCGATATCTTACGACTTTGGTATCCATTGACGCCTGTCTGTGTATGAACCTCTATTGTATTACGATAACGGCCTGGATACCAAAGCTTTAAGACTGCTTTTCCACTAGTGATGTGCTATGCTACGTTTCTGGGTCTTGGTTTACGTAGCAAAGCACTGGTGAAAACGAATTCAACTAAGATGTGTTTTTTTATATGGAAAGATGCATGCTATGGGTTGTCTTTCCTAGTATTGATACATCGCGTAGCTCGAGCTGTGCATTTTCGTAGCGCGGCTACGCAACTTCGTAGCGCAGCTACACAGCTACGTATCTTCGTAGCACAGCTACGTATCTTCGTAGCACAGCTACGCATCTTTGTAGCGCAGCTACGCATCTTCGTAGCACAGCTACGCATTTTCGTAACGCAGCTACGCCTCTTCGTAGCGCAGCTACGCATCTTCATAGCACATCTTACTCGCAGCTACATAGCGTAGCATCAGTGAAAACGGTCACAGAGTTTCGTAGCTCAACTTTTACATCATCGAAGCACTAAGAAGAGACTTACAATAACGACTATTGAACAAAAATAACAGGCAATTTTAGCAATACATTATTAAACATCACATAACATCTTCTGTGGTGGCCCAGTGGTATCGGTCCCGACTTACGAGTTGTAGGTCGTGGGTTCGAACCCAGCTTGGCGCATTACTTTGTGTAATTTATTTCATCACCACTGCTCTCAAAACGGTGAAGGAAAACATCGTGAGGAAACCGGCATGTCCTAGAACCATCAAATTCGAAGACATGTGACATCTGCCAATCCGCACTGGGCCCGCGTGGTGGATTATGGCCCACTCCCTCTCACTAGAGAGGAGGCCTGTGTCCCAGCAGTGGGAACGTTATAGGCTGATGATAATGATAATAACATCTTCTATAAAGAGCTTTTACTTATATACCGTAATGAATATAACGAAGAAGCTACCAATACTCGGTAGACTGTTATTCAAACTCGTTAAGGTCAGAGATGCCTTTGATCTAAGATGTAATCAAAGGACTATTTTCACGTAAGTTAGTCTTGAAGATTTTGAATTGAGGGCAGAACCCGACATTATTTGTAAGGGCTCTTTTTAGTTAGGAATTTGATTGAAGAGAACTTATTGCTAATGATATTGAGTGTATACTTTCGAAGACGTTGATCTCTTATCGGGTTTGAATACTAACAATGTAGTTGTCATTTATCAATCTCAACTTTCATTTTAGAATGAAAAGTAGTCACTTCGTGTCAAAGTTATTTAAACCGTCTATAACCCCACAGGCCTTTTGGACTTCTGTTGATCATAAAAAGGTCAGGTTTCCTCACAATGTTTTCTTTCATCAATATCAGTGATGCCCAAGTAAAACTAAAAGTACACAGTGATTGTGTACTGACAAAGAAACATAGTACTTGCCCGTTGCATCATAATATTCGTGACCTATGCTTGTTGGTTGATAAAAATATGGTAAGTACATACCTACCATATTGTTAATGAATCTATTATTTAAAAATGGTCAGCTTCTTAAAACAAAGTCTTGTTTCACGTTGGCGAATAGCCAAAGGCGATGTTACATCAAAATGAAAACATGTAACGCCCATGTTCATGGAAACTACCAAATATTTTCGTCTGTAGTCTTTTTGTATTTTCTATTGTTAAACTAAACACTCTTTTTCATGTTTTTGCACTATTTTTGTGAAAATATCACGATCCTAAGTGACCTTTCAAGTACTTCGAATGAGGGTTTTTTATTATGTTTTTTCTACTTCGGCAGTAGATGTCGTGATGCTTGTATTTACAGACTAAGCGCTGGAAGCTAATAAAGTTGGCGAGCCAAGATTTCAATTTGAGCTCATAAGTATTTCGATGTTTTTAGTGCTAAAGGAAAGACAGTAATTAGTTCTTAATGCTCTGTGGCTTTTCTTTCTTATATTCATAGTCAACTGAGACTTTGGAAAATGTTTTTAAAAGTACTATTGTGGGAAGATAATTTATGGTTTGCCCTAGAATACAGTTCTTCAGTTTTTTTTACGTTGTAAAATCATCAAATGAGTCCTCCCACCCCCTTACTGTCAGACTTGTAGCGAATAAAATCCACAATGTCTTTAAATAGCCCTTTATTTTCCGGGGTCACGGTGATGTGATAAGTCCCGCGACCCCGGCAGGCTTTGGCCCTCTGAGAGGGGGCCCCATCATCATGAGTTATTCTAAAATTATTTTGTGGGCAGAAACATACATTTAGGTCTCGTAGCATATCATAGCGTACCAGAACTATCAGATTCACAGCTTTAATATAGTAAGAGATACATTTAAATGTCGTGTCATGATGCGCGACTCTAAATGTATGAGTCTGATTGCATGTGTCGTTTCACGACACGGAAATATGTTGCCATCTAAATCAATAAAGTTATCGGTCACATTGTCTCTTTAAACAACCAATTTTTCAAGTAAATTGAATATATTCCCGACAACAGTTCTCTCAAGTTCATCCCTTCAATCCATAAAAAGGTTCATGTTTATAGATAAACCTTCACGGACTGATGTGTTGAAGATACAGAAAGAAGTACTCACTATTTTATAGGTTACTTCTCCATCAGATGGATCAATCTACTTAGCATTTACTTCCTAATATATCTCGTCTCTCGAACAAAAACAAATTTATGGGCGCCAGTAAAATTTCGCTTCTGGATCCCTTTTCCTTTATTGGTATGGGGGCGCATACAACTTTGTACACTGTTTGGTTAGTCTTTTTTTTTTCACAATTGATACACAACGCCGTCTAGTCCCAAGCTAAGCAGAGCTTGTTTTATGGGTACTAGACAACTGATAAACATACTTATATATTTGTAAATACATACATGTTATAGATAAATTACACACAGGCACATAACAAATGATCGTGCTCATCACACAAACATTTGTCCTGGGTGGGAATCGAACCCACGACCTCCGACATAGCAGTCAGGGTCACTAACCACTAGACCAACAGGCCAGTCTTTTCATTACTGAGTTTTTTATTCGAGTGATTTTTTGCATTACTTTTTGTATTCTTTCAATGAGTATGATCCACAGTTTTTTTTATGGGTTTGTATTTAAAAGTATTGACTTTTCGTATCTCTTATTCAGAGGAGTTATAGTCTTCAATCAATTAACAAAAAATACCAAATAGTACAAGCGATAAAAGCCCTTTTACCCTTGACACAAGACGTTATTTCCTCCAGGAAATTGACAGAGCATTTGCCACCAATCTCAGGAAAAGTTCCGATTGGAAAAATATATCTCAAGGAGAAGATCTCAAAGTCGTGTCTTGTCACGCACGCTCCACACACGGCCTTTTATTTTTCCTCTCTTTAAACTACGACAGAGAATTGTGCCATCATAAAATGTTTTAAAGTAACATCGTACATCGCGTGAGACTCAAGGATTTAGTCCTTTGAGAGCAACACAATCTACTTTTAACAAAGTGTCGTTTGACTTCAATTAGATTCTGATTAGAAAAGCCGTTTCTTTTCAGATTTAGAATAATTTAAACTGCTGTAAATATACCTATACAAACAAAACAAAATTCGCTATTAAAATATTGTAAGATAAGAGACTTAATTTATTCTCTGAAGCGTTACACTTAATTTAAGTAATTATATCCAGTCCTCATTATTTAGACTTGATGACAAGAAAATGAGTACCTTCAATTTACTTTACCTTCATTATAATTTTCTGTACAATAACCGTGTTTGTAGCTAGATACATTTATCGCAATTAATTTTGGGTCACCGCAGCGTGTCTTATTTTTCACACTTGCAATAGACACTTTGAAAGCAGTGGTGCCTCAGTCGTATCGGCCTCGACTTACGAGTACAACTCGTAAGTCGAGGCCGGTCGTGGGTTCGAATCCAGCCAGGCACATTACTTTGTGTAATTTATTTCATCGCCACTACTCTCAAAACGGTGAATGAAAACATCGTGAGGAAACCGACATGGTCTAGAATCACTAAATTCGAAGACATGTGACATCTACCAACCCGCACTGGGCCCGCGTGGCGGATCATGGCCCACTCCCTCTCACAGAGAGGAGGCCTGTGTCCCAGCAGTGGGAACATTATAGACTGATGATGATGATGAATAGTCTTTTACGTTATTTAAATCACGTCTTTTATTTGTTCCAGATAAAAAATGAAGACAAGAAAAGGTCTAGAGGAAATCAAACCCATCCCTAGAAGCTTATGACGGAGAGAATCATCAAAATCTAAAACTCAAGATAGAAGGAACTCTAGTGCTTCATATTATGCTTATTAAGGACAAAACACCAAGAAAGTCTGAAGACAGTGTAAATCATATGATCTAAATGCCTTATTTAAGAGGAAAGTGCGCTGCCGACAGGCACCGACTATGTTTGACTCGACCAAGGGCGCACTACTCGTAGCGCCATCTTTATCCAACAGCTCTTGTTGGCTGAACGGCAAAGGCTGGCCCTCGACTTTCCCTGCTCCTGCAGATATTTTAAAAGCTTTCTTCATATTTGCTCTGTCTATGTCAATAGTTTTCGGAAATTTGGTTCTGATCTGCGTCCTGAATAACAGGAGATACATCAAGTATATTGATAATCAGGTATGTAATTGCATGTTTAAATACATAATTGTTAGTTTTGTCAATATTATTTCACTTGCAACCAGCAACAGTTAAGCCGTTATAAGCTTGATAAATGAAATACAAAATGATTTTGTACTTAAATTTTATTTCATTATACCTTTTAACTCAATAGTAATCCCATTCAACTTTCCACAACGGGCAATTACCATTTGTAAAAATTCCAGCACGGCTGTTTCAATATAATTTACTTTCATAATTTTCAGTACAGAATTCTCTGAATTTTCAAACCGCCAATTATAGTAAAACCTTGGTTGTGTCTGAATAATAGCTTGTCAGATAATAACATTGTTAGGCTACTGAATAATGGTAGAATATTACTAGGTTCTACCTAAGTTATTTGGCATCATAAGACATCTTTCTTGGTCATTAATTCACAATGATAGTTCTCAACGAAAGTAATTTATGTGGTGCCATATTTTACAGCCGAGATACTTACTGACCTCGCTCGCACTCAACGATTTATTCACGGGAATCTTGATCGCTCCAGTGGCTTTGCTACCGGCTTTGTACAAGTGCTGGCCGTACGGAGAGATATTCTGTCAAATACAGGTAAGTTACTCTTGCAATAAAATATACGTATAAATGATCGTTCTATTTCGTTTCGTTAAAGTCTATTCTTAAATGATTCAATGTCTGCCTTTCTAACAGCATAGTTAACTTTAGTTTTAAAACGCTAAAGAAAAATGGTCTTTCACTACAACTTAAATAGTAAATAAAACTGTGTACACTAAAATTAGTTTGCCATCAAAATTTCAGGAGAGTTACTTAATTTAGTTAGAGCTATACGGAGTCACGAGGTCCTTGTAAACTTTGTTTAAACAAGAGATGAAGAGAAAATGAGTAAAGTTACCTCCGAGGAAAAAAGTTTGCAATTCGCAAAGCAAAGTTAAATGGTAATCGGATGTCAGGGATAAATTGGTTTAATATAACTGCTGATGCTTGATGATCATTTTGGACGCCCTACTTTTTGTTTTCGCAAAATTTGTTCAGATTAAGTAAAATAAAAAAAAGAGAAAACGGCCCAACAATAAAGGACGAATACCAAGAAAAAGATCTGAAGGCCTTTTATAGTTACAAGATCAACTTTATAAAAGGGTAATTGTTGACGTTCCCGCGAAGCGGCGATCCGTGAACAATAAAATTGCTAAAACTTCTATGAAAGCACATAATGCGGTCTCAGCTAATGGTTTATAGTGACCGAGCACAAAGTAGGGATGAAGTTTAAGCTTTGTAAGTGACGCCCGACGCCCGCTGACTCGTTATTCCCTTACGAAGTGGGCTTTTGTTTCGTAGATCAAGGCCATTTAGATGCCCAGCAATGTTTCCTCCTCTTTGACGTGACTTGTTTCTAAATTTATTTGTATTAAAACCTTTTTGTTTTTCAGGCTCTTCTTCGCGGGGCCGTGAGTCAGCAAAGTGCGGTTATACTCGTCTGCATGGCTATCGATAGATATTTGTATTTGTTGCACCCCGACACTTATCACAAACATTCGAGTAAAAAGGTTGGTACGCGTTTGTTTTCATATTTATTTTCTTTTCTTTTTTTCCTCAATATTGCTTAGATGAATATGTACTATGTGAAGGATGATATTATGGCTAGAAAGTAGATGACTGTTGAAATGACGAGCCTGGTAAATGCGCAAGTGAGAGGCAGAAAAAAAAAATTATGATGATTGCTACAGTACTACGAGACTTTCTAAAATATATCTTTTTTTTTCATATTGTTTAAAAGCTTTCCACCCAGCCAATAACCACACCTCTGAAATTATTTTTTGTGGAACTAAGTCCTAGTAAAACATTAGTTTATCTAAAATTAAAATCACTTCTCGTAAGTGGTTAATCCTTTAAATATTTGATATATTTTACTAAGTTTCCGTCCTTTAAAGAGCTTTACTTGATGACATACTCGTATGTACCTCCTATCTTCCACTGAGATCTCTTTGACCGGCTTAGGAAGTTCCTCAAAGAATCGAGGCTAAACTCACTTAGGAGCAAAGGTTAGTTCGGTACGTGATTTAAATGAACTTTTTCGTGCTCCAAAATGAAATGTTTTGTATAATTTATTAGGTTTATGCTAAAACTTTTTGTCTTGTGTTTGAAATCAGTGAAAGCAGACTTTTAAAGCGGATTTAGGGATTTCATTCACTTTGACATCTTCTCAGTTTTATACAGGTACGGATGGCGTAGTACTTAAAAAGTTATATTTCAATGGACTAGAAGTTCAGGATCTCGCTGTTTGTCTATCTGGGGGTACGGCAGTGCCCCCAGACAAGACGAGCCAAGCGAAGCGCAAGGGCACCACCTACCTTTTCTCGAAGTGTTTCGTCGTTTTTTTGAACCCTCATATAATTGGTATCCGATGTACCAGATAGTTCATATTCATATATTTTTTTGTAGACGCATTTATAAAGCAGTACAATTTCCTAGAGTGAGGACTGTCCTAAAAACAAAGTTCATATTTTTGTATGAGAGGGCAATGAAATTTTATCACTGTCCAGACAGATAATAATATTTCGCTGAGCACGAGTGTCCAAAATTATGAAAGGGGTTATTATTCATAACGTCAACGTAAATTAAGTTCTAGAGGTCACTAGACCGTGCAAAATGTACTGAAAATACAATTTATATGTATTTCACTGAGGTCAAAAAGGATGAGGTTACTTTATTGCATTAGGTAATAAAGTAAACTTATTTTTGGAGTAGAGGCTAATAATTTTATATAATTATGTTTGTTTGTTTATTCAGTTTTTCTGTATCATGTTAACAAAGCCGCCTTAAAAGACAAAAGTATTTATTTCAAATGTTATGCTCATTAACGCATGCGTCGCTTTTAAAGACTATTTTTGGAATAAAAAAAGACCGCAGCAGGACATATTGGAAATCTTTAATGACATATTCAGTAAATTGAAGTAAAAGATGTAGATATTTTTTTTAATAAAGTTTGTGAGAACTAACGATTTGTATTATAGAAACTTATGTCTTTTAAAAATACATTTTCATATAAAATTATTTTAGACAACTAAATGTTTATAAAAGAAATCATTAAAATAATAGACCAGCCTAGGAACCTACTCAACCTGTGCGCCGAGTCCAAGACTAAGTACTGCTTTCTGAATAATGCTCTTAATCCAGGCGCACAAGGAGAGCTTTGCATTACGATTTACATATTATTAAAAGCTGTTCGTTTTCTTACAGGGTTGCGTACTAGTAATAAGTGTAACTTGGATACTGTCAGTGTCTCTATTTGCTATTATGGTGCTACCAAGATCTGGGTATTACTTCAACTCAACCGGACTCATGGCCTGCGATGTTTTTCATAGCAGAGTGGCTTTCAGGTAAATATTTTTTCTAGTATTAATTCATGTCATTTTTTATAAATTTAGGTATTCGTTACTGTTTTTTTATATCAAATTATTTTAATTGCGTAAAAGGTTCCTATTAAACACTATGACTCATTTTCAATTCAAAAACACTAGGAAGAAAGTTTTTTCTTTTTTTTTTTGACTTGCACTCTGTAACCGTAGTTATTTTTTGTATAATTTAATCTGTTCATTATTGATGATCACAACTTATAACAAGATAATGATAATGATTCCAACTTAAAATAAAATTGATACTACATGATCTGCTGAACCATAAAGTTTTTTTTATTTTATTTATTTTCTATCTACGACAGCAATTTTGGAATATATTGTACCTTATTACAAAAATAACATTTTCGTTACATTTTTTCTGAACCAGGATCCTATCATGCTGTGCCTACTACTTTCCAACAACCATGGCACTGATGTACTGTTACGGTTCTGGGTTTCACGTCAGCAAAACAAGAGGAAAATTCGACCCAGAACCGTTAAGACCTAATGGAGTGCCTGTACCGTGTGCAAAAACATCACATGGGGAACAT
This sequence comes from Agrotis ipsilon, assembly GCA_028554685.1. Lineage (NCBI taxonomy): Eukaryota > Metazoa > Arthropoda > Insecta > Lepidoptera > Noctuidae > Agrotis > Agrotis ipsilon. The sequence continues at coordinate 10,072,549 of CM052967.1, forward strand.
GAAGTGGTGGTAAGAATTCCTCCCATTTTTGAACTTGTAATAGTTCGAACGGCTACACATCAAGCTATACAAAACCAGTATTAGCTGACCGGTTACTATGTGTAAAAATCGTATAAAGCGAGACCAAGACAATCTGGTTTTGTACAGCTTGATGTATAGCCGTGTGTACTACTGCAGGATAATTATGTCATTTATTACTCCAGGTGGCCTAGTAGTTTCAGTGAAGGAACGAGGTGGCGCTAGACTACTTGTATAGCTCTGTTTCTTTCCTATACTGGAACTATTCTGCCTTTAAATAAACGTCATGGTAACCAACAGGGGTACTAAGAGCGCCGTCCTTGTCACAAAATTCTGCGCGAAAGCAAATGATTTAAATAAAAAACGCACTACTGCAGCGCTATATGCGCGTTTCTCGTATTTTCAGCACTGTTTCCGCTCGACTGCTTTGAAGCAACTTCTGCAGAATCTTATTAAGCTAATATTGTGAATTAAATGCGAAAATTGATCACAATTTGTTAATGTTAACAAGATAGGAATAATGAAAGAGACGCAGTCAACGTATATTTCATAGCATTATACTTTGTTCCATTTGTTAAATAAGTAATTTAAAGCCATTTCATCTAAATTAGTCATGACGAAGTCCTGATAAATTTTACTCTACCCTGTCTCCCTTCAACTCCAGTCCCGTTTTCACAAGACTAAATATTAATATCAGTTTCAGAAATTCAAAATATGTAATTACTCAGTAACTTAGTACCTACCTACCTAGTTTGGAAATCTACGTACCCAAAGATATTATTTCTACCATGATAACATTAAATAAGGTTCGAATCCTGCTCGCAGCTCAATTTTTCGTTCCTTGAAAAATATCTTTGTAAACATTTATTTTCTCAAAACCGGTCACGTAACATGTATTCAGAATTTACGATACCTTTGGTTTTGCCTATTCGCAAGATATCTCCATCTTAACATAAAATAAGGCTACAATAAGCATTCATTACACGAAAAAGTTACTTTTATAAATAAAATCTCGTACAAAGTAATTGCATCAAAAAGAATGAAATTATCCCTTGAGCTCTTCCTCTCTCCTCTTAGCTCCTTCCCTATCTTTTTTCAAAACTTCGTTATCAATGTACTACGATATGATATATTGTCTTTCTTTAAGTACGACTGACGCTCTCCCAGTTTCATTGATTTAAGTGCCGTATTCCCGCTGAAATTGTATTAGATCGAGTGAAACATTAGTCTAGAATAACGACTTTGCTTTGTAAATCGAGATTGTTGTAGAGATTGGATTAGTTATCTTTCTCTTTTCGTCGTAAAAGTGAAGAAGTTTCTCAATTTGAAATTTTAAGAACGGGGAGTGTTGAATTGAGCTATGATCTGTGAGCGGTGAAGGTACTGGGACAAGGATTTTAAACTTTATATAACCCCGTACTTTTCTCTACGTTTACATTAGTCGTTTGATATTTATGGAGTAAAAACAGGTATAAAAATGATATTATACTTATATTCTAAGAACCGCATTTAGTCAATAGTTCAAGCTAGCTTGACTCAGTCGCCATGACAACGGATTAAAACCTCTACCAAATTGTTTTCTAATTGACAGATAATTCCGCATGGTAACTTCAAGCTTGTTTCTGTCAATTTATGACAAATAGAGTGTCTAATTTAGTAGAAGGGCGGGTCGAGGTCGACTTGAGCTGAGTTTAGTTAAGCTGAGCCTTTAGATTATAAAATGTCCAGCCTCCGTGTTCGAGACCAAACGTAACGTAATTAGTGAAGTCTTTTTTTATAAATGCGTAAGTGAGCGCCATGCATTCCTATGTAAAACAAGTGTAAATATATGTTACACTTGTTTTACGTAGGAATGGAACGACAGGCGTAATTTTTCTTCCGTATTTTGGGCTTCCTCGATAAATATATAATCTCAGTACATTTTTAATTCAACGTTAATAGATCTCGCCCTAATTATCATTCAATTCAATTTATTACTAGCAACAGTCCATCATAATCACTTCATAAAATTAACAACAAGCACAGTCCCCATTGACCCATCCAGTAACATTACAGTAACAAATGATGACAATATAATTTTCTGTGGTACAGATTCAAGCACCAGTAAGACCACATAGTGTGAGTACATCACGGACTATGGCTGCAATGTCATTAGGTTTCATCGTTATGGTCACTCCGGCTACTATACAGGAAGTGGTTGCGGCTTGTACCGGCTGCAAGGTATGGATTTCTGCTTTGATGTTGTTTAGAGTTATTGTTAGTTTGTTTATCACGATTTTTTTTTTTTAACTTTAATATAAAAATACAACTGTTTTATCGAAAAATGACAATAACTACTATGTCAAAATTTAAGAGCAGTGTATTAATTTTATACGCTTTTCCGTCTATTATTTGAAGATTTGTTTTTAACGACATTGGATCGAAAATCATGTCAGCACATTAAGCTACATTAATATTTAATAGTTTTTCAACTTTATTTATTTACCTTTCACTTTATTTTAGAAGGTTAATTTTCGCTTTCCATTGGGGAAATTTGATATATTTAGGGAAGTTAGAAAGTCGATGTCTGTTACACTCCGTATATTTGAAAAGCATCAAATATATTTCTCTCCAAGTCTATCATTATATTCCTAACATTGAAAATAACATTTCTAAAAGCTTCCTCTTCTAAACAATATATCAATTACAAATTGTCTGTCAATTTTCTCCTGACCAAAGAAAATAATTCGGTCTTTTCCTTTGAAAGCGTTTATTATTTCTTACTTCTTTTGAATAGTAATGAAAGCCTTTGTACTATTATAACGAGTGCGAATAAATTGCAATGTAGTATTCCTGTTTCTATCTTGTATTTTAGATTTATTGTCTGGAATATTAGAAACATATTTTTATTTTCTTAAGAAGTGCAAGCTCGCAATCAGCACTTCGAATTCAAGAATTATCAGTACTATGAAATGCAGACACCAAGCGAACTGTGCTCTTTATATTTTTGAAGAGAGATTGCGTTTCGTCATATTTCACAATTAATTAAATACGCTTCTAAGATTAAATTTTAAGGATAGATTATTTAAAAATATTCGATTGACCTAATTGAAATGATGTCCCCTGACTGGATTGAAAGGCAGGTGTAAGTCCTGCTCGCAATAATTGTTTTTCCTCTGAAAAGCTTATTTAGAAAATACTTTTGTATTTGACTAATGCTTGTTTCTTACATACAGGTTCCACCTTCTCTGGACTTCATCGTTACGTGGTTGGCCTTAAGCAACAGTTTTTGGAACCCATTTCTTTACTGGCTATTAAATAGCCACTTTAGGAGGATTAGTCATGAACTGCTACAATACTACGTAAGTACCATGAAGGAGTAGGTTGTTTTTCTTTGAATATGAAAGTTTCCACAGAGTTCTTTTCGGATAATGTTAGTTTTTGAAGAATGGATATTTGAATGAAATCAAAACAAAACATTAGGTAAAAGCTTTTTGCTACAAATTGTTTTCAATAGGAAAAATATTTATAAAGGAAAAATGTATGCCTAAGTGAAGCAAACTTTTAGACTAAAATGTGTTTTTCACAGGTCTGCTGTCGGAGATCAAAATCGTTCCCGAGCTACGAGAAGCCCACAACGGGTTGTTGTGGGTCTCCGGTCACATCAGATGGTCTTCATTCCAAAGGAGAATTTGAAGGCCTCGGAGAAAAATATTGGGGCGAGATATTAGAACGCACGGTATCATCATCATCTCTTCACGCCATTCAGAAGGCATGCCATCGAGATCCTCTACGCTGTTCGGGGTCCTTCAAAGGGACTGGCTGCCAAAGCAGTGCTTGTAAACAAGATCCCAGATATTTTGATGGCTATGGCCCAACAGATTATAGACACCTCGATAGATCAGCTTTTCAAATTGAATCCTGTTCACGCCAGTGTAGATTGAAGAACTCAGACATGTGCCTGTTTAGACCTAGTCCTGGTCTCGAATGCGGACGCTCTCGTTCCAATTTAAGCTTAGATGAGGGAAACTTCAACAAGACTTGTAACGGTAGGCATCCGGAGTTGTGAGAGTACCGAAACTGTCCGGTTTTCGGGCATAGAAGTAATAGCATAAGTATGTACCCAGGTGTGGAACATTTTAATTCAAATATTAAGTGGAAGTTTGATGATTCACCCGGTGTTGATGACGATATGCAAAACTTAGAACATAATCTCGATAGAATACGCAGTTTGAGTCACGAAAGAAGCTTTAACGCTTATGGACAGAAAGAACACGATAATTTATTAGAAGTTGAAGTGAATGATATTGTGGAAGACGATGCAGATGATGATAAAGACTACGGTAACGGTTGTGGTCATGACATTCATGATGAAAAAAGTGAATATAGTGCTCATAAATTTTCTCGTACTTCCTCTCTGTCTAATAGAGAACTTGATGTTATCAAAGAGAGCTCCAGGAGCTCGAGTGACACTGAAGTGACGTTGACGCGATGACTTCCGAGGGTAACCTTTGATAAGGCCGTTAATGTTGTTCACTTGGATTTATCCCCGGAACATAGACACCATTGTAAGCAAAAGTGTATGTTGCCAGTTAAAAGACACCCTTAGTTGTTTGATGGTTTAGAAGAGACATATTAGTTTTAAGTACATGTGGACCAGTAGCTTCCGGTCTGATTTCTATAAATGATTCAATAGTGTGTGAATGTGAGTTATGTGAATGGACGTTGAAACTATTGTGCCAAAAATATAGACGTAGAACTTTGTGATCTCCGACTACCTCTTCAGGAGACACGATTGTATGTGTAAATAATTTTCCCAGAAGAATAGTAATATTATAAAACGTAAATATTTATACTACGTATGGATAGGTATCATATTATAGAGATGTTTTAGTATCAAATCAGGTAAAGGAAGTTTTGTATTTTTTGTAATAGTCGAATTGGATAATTATGAAACTATAACTATACATTAATGCAATAAGAGCTAATTTTGTGTATTTCTAATTTTAATGTCTTATAAAATTAGTTCGTCTACTACATTTCTTTATAACTTCATGTATAAAAATTTCACTGATACTAATGTGAATTTATTCTATGTAAATAATAATAAGACTGTTTGAAGGGAAATTCTTAAAGTTATTCAGATCGCACAATACTTTTCTTCTATACATAATGAAGTAATGATTAAAAACATTGTTGATGTCTACTTAAATGTTAAATCAGCAAACGGAGAGAAAATAAATTGTTTGTATAACTTTTGTGTTTTATTTTGTACTACGTGATACGTGCCCAAGAAGAGAACATTAGAAAATCTTGGGGCTTAAGTCAAAAATCTATTGGCACTTAAAAATCTCTTTCGTGCATTCAAGGTTATAAGAAAACCTGAACATAACTGTAACAAAATACTAAGCTGCAGCATTCGGCCCTGCCGTATGGTGTAACTGTAAATTATTCCACATAGATTCTAATGAGTTCTCCCACCATGGTTGGAGTGGAAGGGACTGTCAGACTCTAACTGACTAAAACCCACGATGTTCCTTCAAAATAGCCCTTTACGTTCCTGGATTACGGTTACCTGGTAAGACAGTTCCGTGACCCTGGAGACAGTCCCGCAACCCGGAAACAGACAAAAATAGTCAGCTGAAATGGCAAAAAGGAGAATCAGTATTGGGTGGCCTACCATGACGTTTTAAAGACAGAGTAGTTGCAATGTGGCTATAGTAGTCGTCTAGCGCCACTTTGTTTCCATAATGGAATTACTCTCGCATACATGGTAGGCCACCTTGTCTATTAAGGGTGAAAATTCTTAAGTTTAAGCCCCTTCGTACACTAGGCGACGCAAGTATCCGATACTTAACGATTTTGATATCCATTGACGCGTGCCTGTGTTCGAATCTTTATGGATTTGTATTCCGATGGTCGCTTGGATACCGAAGTCGTAAGGTATCGGAGACTTGAGTCGCTTAGTGTACGAAGGGCCTAAAAGTTCAAGTGGGCTCCGGTAGATACATTTGACTACGGGGAAACAAAAAATCTTCGTCTTAACCGTATAGTTCGGTACCAGGTCCTAAAGGGGCAAGACAAGTAAACCTACGCTGGCTCATATTTTTTTTATTAAAAATTGGATGCTGAAAGTTGACAAAAAATCTTGAGTATCATAACAAATTTCGAATCACCCGGTCGACTCAGCTGATGTGTCATGACATGTTGTCGTGAAGTGTGGTTAATAAAAAAGAACTATGGCTCACTGCAGACTTTTTGTCTGCAGTGAGCCATAGTTCTTTTTTTTTTTTTTGCATGGTAAAATCATCAAATGAGTCCTCCCACCCCAGGCAGGGCGGGAGGGACTGTCAGACTTGTACAGACTAAAATCCACGGTGTCCTTCAATAGCCCTTTATGTTCCGGGGTTACGGTGATGGAAATAAATCCCGCGACTCCGGCAGGCTTTGGCCCTCTGTGAGGGGGCCCCGTCATTAAAGGGGGCCCCGTCATTGGCGTAGTTCTTAGTGCACTAATAATATAATGGATGCCATTTAGATGTATTAATATACGTACCAGACAAGATGTGGTTGTGGCAATACAACAATAGTAATTATAAATCTGTCGTATTACATGTATTATGTCCATGGATATAATTGAGATGGGAATTCTCAAGATATATGTAGGAATTAATAATAACAAACGTTTGTGAATGAATTTAAACTAGCATTCAAGCTTTTTTGTGTCATTATTTGTTTATCAGATATTAAGGATCCCTGTCATTCTGTCAATATCGTTGTTCTAGAACAATATCCAACATTTTGAAATTGCCAAGATATTGAATAGATTCGCAAATCTTAATCTGCTAGCCCTTTCGAGAAGATTATGTTTACAATGAAAGTCAATAAGTAGGAATCAAAGGTCGACTACAACAATATAAGTCGACCACAACAAGTCGTCAAGTCGACAAGTCGATTGATCAAAAGGTGCCTTATGATCACAGTAGATTGGACCTATAAAATGTTGAAATAAGATTATTCTGAGGATAAGCATTATTTACAAATAAGCTTGTAATACGTTTCTATTAAAAATAAAGGGAACATTATCTCACACGAGGATTCCATAACAATAACGATTATTAAATCGTTATTGTTAGGGAATCCTCGTGTGAGATAATTCCCTTTATTTTTTATAATTATATTTATACAACCTGTTTTTTTTGATATCCCATAACACTAGGGTTATATTCTGTAGGTAAAAATAATACTAAAACCCCTAGAATAGGTGGTCCAAAAATGCATCGTTTCGGAGATATCATCAATCATAGTTAAATTAGGTCAAAAAATGTCACCAGTATGACGAATCTTTACTTTTGCGAGGTTGCCAAACTTCGCAGTAGAATAGACCCTCGATGTGTCTAGGTATCTAAGTTTCATTGATAAATACAAGTAATTCATTATTATTCAAACCAATCATTCATATTTAAAGCTAAGAAAATGCGACGTTGTCATATTTCACGTAAGGGTGTTTTACATTAATAATCGTGACTGCCGAATTATTTTGTATGAAATATTAAAAAAAAAATAACGAAGGTTTGGAACATAACTCATATGCCAGTTGATTCTTTGATATGGCCTCAATCATACCCTAGAGTTATGGGATATCAAAAAAAACACGTTGTATAATTATATTTATTTTTTAATAGGGATAATTCCCTACTTATCACTAGCATTCTGTACAAGTCAATCAAGGGCGGTCGAAACGGCAGGTGCAAATTGGCAAGATGACTGAAAAGTCAGTCAATTAGATAATCAAAAAATATTTCATTCATAATGATTCATTTTTGACATCTTGCCTATTTACAATAAGTAATCTTATTGTTACTTTATCCGAAGTTAACGAAGAACGACACTTTTAAAATTCATGATACATTACTTATAAGCACTTTGTTTTCATATTTCTGACGTCACAACCTTCCACTGACAAGTTTTGATGCGTTACAATTATATTTGTCAATATTCATTAGGTCCGTCCACACAGAGCGAGCAGCCTCGCGCGGCTGCTTGCTCTCTGTGTCTATTGATATAAATCAGAAACAAAAATGTGCTCATTATTAATAAGCTGACGAAATATTTCGATTTGCAAAATAATCATTATGCCTATTCCAGGGACAAAATAAAGGACTGAGGGAGATCAAAACAATATCACTGCAGCACAACCAAACTAGTCCATCAATGATAGTACGTTTTACGGCATTTTTTACGGCCAAACTTACGGTTTACAGCTTAAACCGGACGCCCAAACGACAGTAAACGTGTTGATGTTTGGGACACCGGTTTATCGTGAGAACCGCCATCACGATCTTTATAACACTGGTGTGCAAGTTTGCTATTTTTGAAGCTGGAATTAATTTTAATAAGGGTATATAAAAATGCAAATAGAGTGGAAGGTTACGAGGAATTATGTCTAGCAGTAGGACAAAATACGATTAAAAACACATTATCATGACTGTAAACGTCCAAAAGTCGTGCATGTAGAATGTACGTATATTTCGTCAGTAACGTTTAGTACAATCAAGCAGGATTAGGATCAGGAAGCTTAAGTATGGGGAAAGTGCAATTTTTCACGACAAAAGGTAAGCTTATGTTAATTAGATTTTCATACTAACGCATGTTACCAAAGATTTAAAGTAAAAATAATGAAAATGGCTTAGTTGGTCATAATGATACAACACGCAGCCCTAGAAAACTAATGCCCATGTATTTTAACAACTACAATATTTTAATATATGCTGTTATGCCTTGCGACTCACACATTATCAAATTTTTTTATGATTATAATTTAATATCAGGTAAATGTAATGTTCTAAAGAAAACTCACACATCAAAACTACAAAATTAAAAATTTCGCATTAAAACTAAACCTTATCAGAAATACACTTTAGAAGCATTTTCCAAAGGATGTATAAGGGCATTCCGAACTAAAAGCCCGTTAACATGCGGCTCATGTAACTTGGAACATGATAACAGCATAGACAAGAAGTTTCGCCTCTATCGTATTGTATTGTATTGTAGAAACGGGCTGGTATCCGCAACTCCACGTCAGATGCGCGTATTTTGCGTGCGGGTGGGAAAGAAGTTATTCGATCCACCCCAGCTCGCCGAGGAAAGCCAGCAGCACCTTCGTGTTGCCGACGATCTCGCGGAGAGTACCTGGGTTACCGAAGTACTTTGCCCTGTATGAAGCAATCTCAGGGCAGTGTAGGAGCACATGTGCCGCTGTCTCGTCCTCCGCCATACAGGCTCTGCACAGGGGGCTGTCTGTGATACCTAAGACAAAGAGGTGTTTATTAAAGGAGCCGTGCCCCGTAAGGACTGCTGTAATTGTTCGTAGCTGCTGTTTAACCTTAGCAGGAGCTTGGTGAAGCGGCTGCTGATGGCGGGTATCGCCTCCTTGGCTTGTCTGCACTCACCCTGCTCCTGCCACAGGCAACGGTGTAAATTACCTGTGCGTTCTCTGACCAGTGTACGTATGTAACCAAAGGGGAGTGGCACTATCGGTTCGGGTCCCATCACCGCCATGCTAGATCCCCTTCGAGCGAGTTCATCCGCTGCATCGTTGCCTCGGGAGTCGCTGTGTCCTTTGATCCACTGAATGGTTATGTTGTTATGTTCACCTACCTGGTTTAGGCTCAGGTGGCACTCATGTATTAGTCCAGAGTTGACCGTGTGACTGTCAAGCGCCAGCAGAACGGCCATACTGTCTGAAAGTATGCGAATAGAGTGGTCCTTTACCTCTCTGGTTGCGATCGCTGCCGCCGCCAGAATAATGCCCATGCATTCTGCTTGGAACACTGTGTTGTGGACCCCCAGTGATTTGGCTATGCGGATGTTGAGGTCTTCTGAGAAGACTCCAGCACCAGTACCGCTACCTGTTTTAGATCCATCCGTGAAGATCCGTAGCTCTGCCGGGGTTAGCCCCTCGCAGCGGTGGTCCTCGTGGAGTTGGATTTTGTATTTCTTGTCGAAGATAAACTGTTTGGGTACCCGGTCTATTATGGCCTTCGCCTCTATCGTATAAATATTATTGTTTGGAACATGCTAGTTCGCAGGAGATAATGATTTAGTAATTGACGTAGGCTACGTAATTCTGTTTTTATAGACTTTATAAAAATCCAAAAAATAGTCGAAAAGATTGGGCCATATTCAAATTATGACGTACACTCCCATTGAGTATACGGTCCATTAATTTGTGACATTTTTGAACGTTCAAGATTAACGAACATTAGTATTTAACAATAAACAACTATAGAAAACATTTTTCAAAAATTAAGTTATTAAGGATCACCAAATGCCTCTTTTATATGATTTACAGAAATCCCAGAAAAGAGAAAATAGTTTGCAATCATTATTATCTGTTTAAACTTTTCCCAACTATATTGGGGATAGCTTAAGTAGAACCAGATGCAGCTGAATATCAATATTTTACATGGATCAACTGCCTATCTGAAGTCCATTACCCAGAAACTTGTAAAACAGATACTCCTTGGTATCAGTTTTACCAGTTACTGGGCTAGTGCAATCTGATTGGAATACCTTTATGTTTTGAATTTATTTATTTTTATTTATTTCTTTTATCATTAAAATGTGCAAACATAAATAAACATGACATTCCAAAAATACCTTCAGACCTCTTTTAAACTCGCTTCCATAATTACGCTGCTTTTTGGGTCCAAGACATAATAATCTGTCACAATTTATAAAAGGATGTTTTTTATGTTCTTACCGAGGCGTATTTAGTCCGGAAATTATAACAAATGGCTGCAGCCGCGTAGACACGGAAAATCTTTGGCGTGAAATACGTCTACCATGGTTTATTGTCACTGTAGTACAAGAGTCAGTGTAACATCGACCTTCTTTATTTTTTGTACGGTGTCTTAAAATTCACATTACCGATTTATGAAAACTAAATTTTAGAGACTAGACTGGTTATTCATTGTAAAAGATTATTTTCCTTATATTAAATGAATTATATCAGAAATTTCCATCGGATTTCGATTGTAAGTGTTTTTCGGAATTACGGAATTGAATCAATAGTCGAACTAAAGTTTTCTTCTCGTACTTAAAGATCATATTTAATTAAGTACTCTCAATACCATGAATGTTACATTTGGATCCTACTTTAATTAGGCTAGACAGAATTACTAAAAATTAGGGTATGTTCTTCAATAGCTAAAGTTATTACAAATATCAGATGAGTAAAGGTGAATATTATACGAGATCTTAACCTATTAAGACTAACTGTGCCTTACGGCGTTTCGCGTCCGTGTCATTTCGAGTTTCACCGTGCGAGAGACGATTTCATTTGTCTGAACTAAGCTTTTAATCTTGCAAATTACGAGTGTTTAAGCATACGTTTAGTAAAACACTGTCTCGTAGAAAGGTCATGTCAGGTTATTAAGGAATAAAGTTTTTAAAACGTTAATATTTTTATATCGCTTTGAATATTATTCTCACTTAAAATGATTTAAAGTGGCTCTCCAGTCTCAATGTTCTCAAAAGCTTCTATTTTAAATAAAAGGTATTAAGAGAGTTAAGCATTGAATAAAATGTTATTTTTAAAATGATTAATATTTACACACCGAACTCTAAGCGCTTCTAACTAATGAATCGTCGCATTCGTATTTATGAAGTGTTTAATTTGCTTGATGTACATATAACCTGAACGGCAAACTGCTGCTCTCCAGATAGATCACACAGTGACTCTAAGGGCCTATGCACACCCCGTTTTTTAAACGCGCCGTTGACGCGCGTTTGTAGCGATACAGACGCAATATGGACAAGCACAGCCTGTAGACCTTTGCGAACCTGTACAAACTCAAATACGTGTTTTAATCGATAAACACCCGAGTGAGTAGCAATGCAAACGCGCGTTTGACGCGATACAAACGGCAACAAACTGCTCTGTTTGATATAAGCGCGCCGACGACGCGCGTTTCTAAAACATGCGTCGACGACGCGTTAAAAAACGTGGTGTTCGGCTAAGAGGGCCTGTGCCCTAAGTGCTAAGTTGACAATTAAAATGTTTCAATAAATGTGCCTTTTGCTAGTTTCCAAAAAGTATCTTTTGCAGAAAGCGTCACCCATTTAAAATAACGTTTTATCAAAAAAGAAAACAGAGGTGAAGTTAACATTAATTTTTCAGTAAAACCATTGCTGTATGGTCAACATCCACAAAAAAAAAACAGACGAGAGCGTTTGTATAGAGAAAACCACTCGCATTTCCTCTTAATACAATAACTGAAACACAAAATAAAACTATATTAATAAACACTATCCTTCCAACTACAATATCTACCCGTATATTCTCCTCTTATTATAAACACGTACGGACAGACGGATCGTTTTACAATACACAGTACAACGAATGATATTATTATTTTATATGTGAGACCCAGTCTCGGTCACACTGAATGTTTTGGACGTGACCCGGGTAGTTACGGGGTATAATCTTACCCCATGCACGGGGTGTATGTGATATCGCGTAAAATGTTTCCCTTGTTAATAGAATTACTGTCATGTGATATTCATTGACTGTTGGGGTTGTTGAGAGGGGTTGATGAAATTTTCTTTCGTTCTTAACTGAGATAGATGGAGAGGATAGGTAATATTCCCCCCGTATTTCATTAATTAATAACTAGCAGCCTGCCTCAGCTCGCGGTGGTGGACGCCCACGGCGTCGGTCGTCGCAAGACGATCTCCGGCCACCGTAGGCGCGGGCATGCGGGCGGCGAGTAAAGGGCAACTCGCCGTCCGACCATGGACCGTGCCCGGGTCGACAGCGCGTCGTGTTCCACGCCCGCCTCAAAGAGCGTCAGCATAATGACGAGGCCCCCTCTCAGAGGGCTAAAGCCTGCCGGGGTCGCGGGTCTTATACCATCACCGTGACCCCGGCACATAAAGGGCTATTGAAGGACACCGTGGATTGTAGTCAGTACAAGTCTGACAGTCCCTCCCGCCCTGCCCAGGGTGGGAGGACTCATTTAATGATTTACCCACGAAAAAAAAAAAAAAATAGCCTGCCTTAGCTTCAAAGGGTACCATTTTTTCATCGAATACGGCCCATTTTTTACTAGTGAGAATTTCTTAAGAGGCCCTGGAACGCAATAGGCTACTGAAGGAACATGTTGGCTTTTATTCCGTCTTTTTTTATAGTCTTTTTGCGTCATTTGATTGTGGTCTGTCTATTTATTTTTGACGACTTGATCAAACCATGTTTTTTTATAAAAACTGTTTTACAATGTGTTACAGTCATGAGCATTCTTGAGTTGACAAGGGACTTTGTTTAATAATAATATTTTAGGTAGTGATAGCCACTTATTATTTGAAATAGGTCGTATCTCAAAGCTAAAATCATTATTTCACGAAAAACTCGCTTTTGAATTTTGCTATACGCGTACACATTTTTGATTGCTCATGACAACAAAGATTGAAGTATGTAATTTCGTTACAAGAACAAGAGTAACCAAATTATTTATAGGTACGCCAAAACCACAACGTCAGAGTATTCAGAATAACCTATAGGTATTTTCATAAAATAATTTTCTCATTCAATTTATCCGTGGTATAGAAGGAAATTAATATTCAATATTTCAAAAATGCCTTTTGCCTTCACATAATGGAAGAACGTTCAGGTATGGAATCTCATCGGGACGAGATTTTATATAAAGGTGCTTTTAAACTGGAGTGTTCACTTGCAATGAGCATTCTCGCGAATGTTATATCACAGAAAAATAATAGAGAGCCTTTTTAGCTGAGCTTTTTAGCTGACCGAGTATTCCACAGAGCGTTTTTAACTGAGTTTTTTTAGCTGACTGAGTATTCCCACACTTACGAGTTGTAGGTCGTAGGTTCGAACCCCGCCAGGTGCATTATTTTATGTTATATATTTCATTAACACTGCTCTTATAACGGTAAAGGAAAACTTGAGGAAACCGGCATGTCCTACAATCAAAAATTCAAGGACATGTGATATCTACCAACCCGCTCTGGGCTCACCCCCTCTCACAGAGAGGAGGCCTGTATACTAGCAGTGGGAACATTATAGGCTGCTGATGATGAGTATTCCACATTGGGCACCCGCTGTAATGGCACCTAAGCTAATGACACCTTAACTACTCCACATACCTGTCAATTTTTATTACAAGTTGGCCAATGTGGAAAACCTCTTGGCGAGATTTTTGTAGATCCGACTGTGCATGTAATGGAAAAACTTTAGACGACCTTTTACTAGAGCGTTAGCTAGAAAGATTTTGAAAAAGTGTTTCCTGAAGGTGTAATAAAAATCATGTAGCGATGCTCATTGTTTAGTCCGAGAAAATAAAAAATGGCAAATGCTCGATGCTCTGTTACAAGTGAATGCTCAAGTCTGTCAGCACCTTTACACAGTGCAATGATTCGTAGGAAAATAATAAGTGCCGTTTTGTATGGAACGTTTCACTAATTGAAGCCACCATTTATAGGAATGATTCGGAAGGAATGTAATATTGGTACCTGGAAGGCATATTGATTATTTGATTTCAATTTGACCCTTTAGTGGGGGGATGGTAGCATAGTTATAGATATCTATCAACCATCATAGAAAAAATGCTATTTATCTGTAAGAGTAGATAACACGTGTATATCTTATACTTATATTTATCTATAACGTGTGACAGGGTCGGATTGGGCCTGAAGGGCCCGGTTGGCTTTCCATATACATATTTTTACAAACTATCTGATCTAGTTCATATTTAAGTTGCAAGAGCTTAGACGCTGCAGCCTGCGCGGGCCCTCGTTCGTACAAACCACCTATCTTGCAGCGAGGCCCCACAAGCTATGCTCGCGGATTACCGTAATTTTTGGGATCTGGCAGGCCAGCAATCAACACCTCGTCTATAATAATATGCTGAGTCCGAACTATGAGTGAATAATGAGCAAAAATATAATGCAACATTAAATAGTGTACATATTATAACTAAAAATATACCCTTAGTATATATAAAGCCAACAAGCTAAACAGTTTCTCTGAAATAAAAATAACAAACTATTTTACAACAGCGCGAATGAACCGCAAGCAAAACAAATACTCGACCTAAAAACTATATAAAATGAAAGCGTTTGTAATGAAGTAAAAAGTAATTAAGGAACAGATTATGAAAGCTCAAGAGATACTCAGGCACCTCAGTGAAAACTATAAATAGATAAAACCTGTTTATTTATCCAGCATTAATGGTTCTTAGTCCCGTTGCGGAAACTTTAAGTCCCGTAAAGCTCTATTTTATTCACTTTTTCAACTGAAACAGGGAACGAGCGGTAGTGAAAGAAGTGTAATATTTCACTAGACTGCCAATAAATTACTGCAGGTTTAAAGCTGTGACCAAACTGAAGTGAATCCCGTTTTGGGACGCGGGACGAAATTCACTTGCAGCGACTGTAGTGACTTATTTGTGTGGAAATGTCCGGAAACTTGCACGAATGGCATGACTTTTAAATCAATGACACCAAATTGAAACAATCGACGTGAGCAGATGCGTCCCTGGTCCCAAATGTGATTTGCCTCAATTTGACTAGACCTTAAAATAGTTGCTGCGTTGAAAAGAGTAGTTTTTTTGTGATACAATTGGCTTTAGACACGCGTAATAGGTTTTATTTAACAACTTATTATGTAAACTTCGTATTCATCAGAATGTTTGAAATGTTAGTAGCTTGAGATTAAACGTTACATTACAAGCAATCTAATGAGGGTTTTTTGACGATTTTTATGACTAGCAATTAGTACTTCTATAGCCCATAATCTGAAAATCAAGACAGTCTTACCAAGGGTAAGAACTACTTACAGAGCTATGGAAAAAATACCAGTCACAAATAGTGACCATGTCAGCTTAAAAACTTAAAATACCAGTCGTTACACGTTACATTCTGAAATTTGGCTAAAAACACTGGAAGTCTACTACAGAATGCTAAAACAAAATTTCAAGTAACATTTCCGAACGTAGATTGACTATCACCAATAAAATAATCCAATTTTCCCGTATTATACGCTTATTTCCTATACTCTACAATAAAATTGTAACAAGATACCGTAAACGGGACGTATAGGCACCGACTTTAATACACCGCATCACCGACAACGATGCTTTCATTATAGCTGATAGAAACTATAAAACTGTTTATAACCTCTGCCTTCGGATTCTAGTTGACTAGATGCAATAACTTGGGAATGGGCTGGTGGAAATGATGGCTGATGACATCCTGGAGTACCTTTTGCTACATTTTTAGATGCTTTTTTTTATGTCGCGAGAACTGCTTTAAATTCTAAAGGCGTAAAATTTCTCCCGCGCCTTTCTCCGAGGTTTGTCTTAAAAGGGCTCTAAAACGCAAAAGATTATAGAAAATCAAGGTGGATTTTTGGTCAGTTTAATTCGAAATTCTCCTCCGCTCCACCCAGGGCAGGAGAACTCATTCGACAATTTCGATTATTTCAATTTGACCCCAAAAAAAGGTACCCCATAAATCTTTACTAATTTCATGGCATCTTCGAACAGCGCAGACATCATAGTTTCTACAGCATGTTTGCGTCTAAATATGACTATGCTCTTTTTAGGTTTGTCTAAAAGTGGACATGGATCTTTTAGCAAAGACACAAAGAAAACGGGGAAACGAAAATCGAAAGGAACCTAAAACGACAAGAAGAAATAGATTTTCGTAGAAGTCAGTGAGCTTAGTAATAAATTAAAGAGCATACTCTCATAAATTAGTTCGCAAAAGATACACCCCTTAGAGGTGACTGAAATATGAGGAAAAGCGGAAAGGGATAATGATCTGAACAAAGTCGGAAAATAAGTCGGAAACCGAGGTTGATATAGTCAGTTAGGGGATATGTTTGTGTGAGAATATTCGAGATTGGGATTAAGTCAATTAATCTCCATTTCGAATATTGGGACTACCAAAAAAATCTATTTTTTCAGCACGGTGTGGGGGGAAGGCTTCCAGTCATACAGTATAAACATACTGTCAGCTTCTTCTCTTTAGACTAGAACGTCGTTCTATATGTATGTATAAAATAAACCAATATTTCTTTACGGAACGGTCCATACCAAATGTTTCAATATTTGAAAATGAATCGACGAAGCAACAAAGTCGCAAAAAAAAGTTTCGTGATGTACTTATTTACTCTTTTTTTGAGGAAAGACATTGTTAACGGCGAGCAGGACCCAAACTTGCCTCCTTCTAATTATGAATTCATTTCTAGATCCAGTCATTGATCAGTCTAACTGGCCTGTTGGTCTAGTGGTTAGTGACCCTGACTGCTATACCGGTGGTTGATCATTTGTTGATCATTTGTTCTGTGTCTGGGTGTAATTTATCTATAATATGTATGTATTTAGAAATATATAAGTATGTTTATCAGTTGTCTAGTACCCATAACACAAGCTCTGCTTAGCTTGGGACTAGATGGCGTTGTGTGATAGTTGTGGATTATTATTATCTCTTTATTCATTTTTTGTACATATTATTTTTAGATTTTTAAATATTATTAAATACAATAAAAAAACATTTAAAAATATAAAAACATAAACTATTATTATTATTAACTCCTCCATTCCAGATAGTTTAACCTTTTCCTTTGGTAAAACTGGGTATCACAGGCTGTTTTTGACTTCCTAGTTAAAATAATGAATATGTGCCACCACAATCGTTCAAGTGTGGGTAAATCATAAATACCTGAAAATGACAGCCGGGTTTGCAGTTTGTTTTCCAAGGTATTGAAGTACTTTCCATGGTCTCGATCCTTACCTCAAACAATATACCACATAATTTTTATTGACTCGTTGTCTAGTTGTTAAAAGCGCGTGTTGCATACAAAGTCCCGGGTTGAATTCCCCGTCAGGGTAATTTTTTTTAACTGGGTTTTTGCACTTGTAAAAGTTTCTCAGCAGTGGTGGCCCAGTGGTATCGGTCCCGACTTACGAGTTGCAGGTCGTGGGTTCGAACCCAGCTTGCCGCATTACTTTGTGTAATTTATTTCATCACCACTGCTCTCAAAACGGTGAAGGAAAACATCGTGAGGAAACCGGCATGTCCTAGAACCATCAAATTCGAAGACATTTGACATCTGCCAATCCGGACTGGGCCCGCGTGGTGGATTATGGCCCACTCCCTCTCACAAGAGAGGAGGCCTGTGTCCCAGCAGTGGCAAAGTTATAGGCTGATGATGAAAAGTTTCTCAGCAGCCACAGTCTGGTTAAGTAAGGGCAATAGGCATTTTACTAAACAAAACTGTACAACAGGTACATCTCTACATAACCCTTCGAGGATGACAGTTGTAATGACATGTATATTGTCTGAAACTATAAAAAACTAATTCGTCTTAACCGAGAGAGTTGCCAGTTTTCATTCCAAGGTAGAGCATCGCACAACAGACTAAACAACAAGCAGTTGTAAATTTCGCCAATCGTTCTAGAACACTCCCCATTGCCACAGCCAAAGTCACCAATAGACAAGTGTTGACCTCAATAAAACATTATAAATGGCCTACGATTGACAATGGCGGAATAGATAGTATTGACTTCACCAAGCTCGGTTATTTACTGTTAATGTGAACTGAAATAGTAAACGAGGAGCTCGTGGCTGAATAATAATAACCGCACAGGTTGTTCTTCAAGTTTAAGCCGCGCTTACCGAGGTTGGTATATGGATGGGTGACCATCTAGCACAGCACGTTGTATCAAAATCTGTAGGTCCTGGCTGTTTGATGTCAATTTTTGGCAGTTTTTAATGTTAATCAGGAGCTTGCTTTTTCTGAAGACATTCTTCTAGAAACTGTGAACATTCAGAAAATAGCGGTGTAAGATTAGCTCAAAATAAGAAAGCGCGCTACAAAAAATATATATGATAAGACGATATTATTATGATAATAACTGTTATCCGGAACGTAAGTATTTGAGTTGGAGTCTTTTAATGGACGCCATTCAGAGACATCTGACATGTAAGTGTTAAACTATAAGGTTACAATTTAAATGCTCATCAACAATTTCTTATGTACCTATATCAAAATGGATAAATGCTCACCACATCTGAAACTCACTTTAGCAAGATTTCAGGGTCACCCCGAAGTTCTGTTTGGTTAGGTTCCTTTGAAACCCTGCAAATAGAAAAAGAAGCTCGGGCTTCTTCGATCCTGCTTAGATCAATTATTTTATTGTTGCTGAAAGCATTATTAATTTCTGTAATACTTTGTGGTTGGTTAAGCATTTTCTTATTCTGGCAGGTATTTCATGTTTTTTGTTTTTAATATAGATTCTTCTCACACACGAGCCTTAAACTAATATAAAAAGATTTATGAAGCATTCTTTTTCATCAGTTTTACATAAAACCCATCAGCATAGTCGTTTATGTGAACTTCACATGACAATTTGTTCGTAACTAACCGCTATCAAATATAAAGGAGATTAGAATTGGCAATAAACCATTATAAACGGTAGAGATCATAACAGACTGTTACGGACTCAGTCGTTTATTAAATCCATGAATAAAATATAGGCACAGTTAAATTGGATTAGGGCGGACTGTAAACAATTCAAAACGTGAATAAATTAGTCGACACTTTTGTCATAATGTCAGGTTATGAATTGATTTTTTTCCTTAGGGTCCTTTTCCACGTAGTAAAAAGGATATTAATTTTATGTCACTGAATAACCGATTGAATCAGTATTATATTAGGTATCTTTACGTTTTAATATTTTTCGAAGACAAACATTTAGCTCATCGCAGATGCACAAGCGATCAATTTCATACTTAAAACTAATACATTTAAAGATCTTTATTCACTGACATCGAAAAAGAACTTTTCTGCTTCGTGGAAACTCGCCTATAATCGTCATAAAATATACAATTTAACGATGAAGGAAGCCATTTAGAAAACTTTAAATTAGTCAAACTCACGAACTCCTGTGCTAAAACGATTCCGTAAGCTGAACTTTTTGTTTTATTTTTGGCTATTGGCAGCAAAGTGATTACAATATTTCTTTATTGACTTTCTTTGAGTTTTGTTGGCTGCAGTACCATTACTAATTTTATGAGGTTTACATAGGATTGTGGAAAGTTTAGGGTCAGTCGTCGAGGGATTGTCTAAAAAGGACATCAACAGGGCAGAACACAAAGGACAGCCGATGGAACGTTGTGGATTTTTAGTCTGACAGTCCCTTCCGCTCTACCTTTTTTTTTTTTGCTTGGTATAATCATCAAATGAGTCCTCCCACCCCGGGCAGGGCGGGAGGGACTGTTAGACTTGTACTGACTAAAATCCACGGTGTCCTTCAATAGCCCTTTATGTTCTGGGGTCACGGTGATGGAAATAAGTCCCGCGACCCCGGCAGGCTCCGCTCTACCCTAAGATCAGGACTGATTTGATGAGTTTACCACCCCTAAAATAAAAATATTCATCTTAGGGTTTATGACGTGCGTTTCTTTGCCCAATTAACTAAATACCCTATACACAGATCTATAAAAGTATGCGATCAATTTGAAAAATCGAAATGTTATTTGTTACGGTAGATTTTATTTATTATTATGTATTTTATTTTTTTATTTTCAAAAAGGGTATTATCATAAGAAAACACACCACAAAAAAATCCGTATAAAGTTCAATTATTAAAAAAAGTCTGCTTATGCTAGTGATCACAAACTTTGATGTGTGCATAAATTATATTTATATACAAGAATCGATAGAAGCCAAGATTAGATGAAAATATTCTTATAAAATGAACGTTTCATCATATATATTCTTCATGGCACGAAATCTAATCATACAAGTTACACTAATCACATAACTTAAATTAAAAGACTAAAGTTTTCTAGTATATGAGACGGTGCAGTGCCTTTCATCACTAGCAATGCTTAACCCTTAATTTGGCAGCGTAAAGTATACTTAACACAATATTTGAAAAAATCTAGATGTCAAATTTTCTTCCGTGATTTCAAATTTTATGGGCTAGGAATATTTCAATGATAGTTAATTTTAGTAGGAAAAAGTTTCTACCGGCCTGTCAATATTTTCCTTGACAGTAGCGAACCATAAATGACAATGAGACAATGTCATCTGTGAGCCATAAATGTAAATATTTATTTTTGTTGGGTTTTGGTCTAGTTTTGATACATATTTTGCTTATTTATATTTATTTATTGTGTAATCAATACGTTAAAAATATTAGAAATCCATTCTTCACCTGGATATGAACACGAGG
Organism: Agrotis ipsilon; assembly: GCA_028554685.1. Classification (NCBI taxonomy): domain Eukaryota; kingdom Metazoa; phylum Arthropoda; class Insecta; order Lepidoptera; family Noctuidae; genus Agrotis; species Agrotis ipsilon. The sequence goes on from CM052967.1 coordinate 10,093,812, forward strand.
AGTCAGTGAATTTGATTGTTAAGTATACTCAACAAAATTCGATGGTGAGTAATTTTGTTATGTAAAGTATACTCAACAAATCTGCATGGTGAGACTTATTGAAATAGCAGTTTCAGCATTTTTTCAAATGAAATGATGCATTCTCAGTCAGGTTATTGATTCCCCTCTACAATTTACACAAATCTTGGCTTTTGCGCCACTAGTGCCACTACCAACATGTACTACAGCTACTAGCAAATCGTCGGAGACAGAAAGGCTGTGGTCTGTCTCCACTTCACTTCACTTAACCTGATCCAGATAATCCCTGTACCCAAAACGACAATGTAATCAAGTTTAAATGGTCTCATAGAAGTTTCCTTCATTGTGCGGAAGTAGATCCAGAAAAGTGCGAAAGCTCTAGGAAGACGATAGAAAGAAAGAATTCAATTTTTTCATCGATTTCAGTTCTGACAATCTGTTTGATGAAATTTGTGCCAAAACTAATGGTTTCTTATGGTGTTAACTAATTGAAAATTGTTTACTACATAAAAATGCTGCATGTAAACATTTTTTTATATACATATTATATAATATTATATACATTTTAATTCTTTAGCCATAGGATTTTGTTAAGTATACTTTACGTTCTGTTTTCAGGAAACCCTTCATGTAATATTTTTTTTATTATTTTTCCCGTAAATTTTGAATGCATATTAACGCAATATATTAACGCCAACTTTCTACTTCAACTTTTTTGGTCTTGCCAAATTAAGGGTTAAAGTCATAATACTGGTAAATACCTAAGCCAGAACCGCATCACATCTAGTGGGAAATTGTGATTGGTATCCAATAACGACAGTCTGGCGATACGCCCAATTTGTGTCAATCATTTCGTGTTCATTGCTAACAGCCGTCACATGTAGTCTCCTCACGTGCTTGTTATGCAGGCAATGCATGAGATATTCTTTATAAGGTTCATTATCCTAACCTATACTATCATTTGAGCAATATTTGCATATACAGGGTGTTTGTTTTAAATTGGCCAAAAGGGAGATATCTGCATCCATAAGAGACACGGGAAAAGTTTCTTAGAAACCTTTAGCTCTTTTTTGATACTGATAATTTTGGCGTTTTTATTTTTTTGGTCAAGTGTGAGCTGTCCGCATAATTGAGTGAAATTGACCAATTTAGCTTTGAGCTAAAGGTTCCTAAGAAAGTTTTCCCGTATCTCCTATGGATGCAGATTTGCCCCTTTTGGCTAATTTAAAAGAAACACTCTGTATACTTCTATGGTTCTCTATTACGGTCCGAACGAATTCGATGAAATTAGTTAGTGAGTTGAGTGAGCGATGAGCTTAACTCTGAAAAAACGACGGGGTAAATTAACCGCGCCGTCTATGCGTGAATGATTTCTTTAAAGCGCTTTTCTCGCGTTGAAATGTTTTTTTGTTGTTGTTTAAAACGTTCGGTCTGCTCCCGAGCAGAGCACTTCAAAGAAGTTAACCTGGCTCAATAAAACTAGTTTTTGTTTAATTACGTATCCACTGTCATGAATGTAAGGAATGTGCCGATTTTGAGTGATTTTAAAAATTAGATCTTTATCACTATAGTATACAATTTGATAATTGCGTGCTAACCAGATAGGTTGTGCGTGAAGATCCTCTGGCCAAGACGGTTTCAGATTTGAGAAGAACTCTCGGAAAAACGATAAAATAATGCCTAAACCTACAACCCGAAAATTCACAAAAACTGTTCCGAAACAGTATAAATACTACGACGAAGCTTTTTAACGTCAACTGTGCGTAAAACCATCAATACCCAATAACAATGTACCAACCCAATAACCCCTCATTACTACCCTTTACCCCAACATTCAACCCTTAATACAAAATAAATCAGTGCTCAATTTTCCTTCTGAGCCGCAACGCTATAAAACCGAGCGACAGGAATTGAAACACATATCAGCGATGGTGACATGCGGTATACGGAACTCTGGGCCTACTTTCCGTAATGTTGGAAGGCTGTTTCCTTCCAATATTCCCATATACGAGGCTATTAGGGATGTGCCGACATCGAATGTCGGTGAGTAGTCGGCAAAAACATCGAGTAGTCAGCTTGGATGACTGTTAAATGTTTGATGTTAAAGTCTTTGTTAATTTATGGTCTAATTATAATCGGCTATAAAGTTTGTCTTAAAGAATATTAACCTTTCCCTCGTCTTTACACGCGTTAATTTGGATTTCGACAGTCACAACAGCTACAGTTTTTAATTATATTTTTTTAAGATAAAAATAGATTAATACCGTTTCTGTAAGCTTGATAATGTTTATACAGCTTCCATTAAACCATTTCATAATGATGTGAAAAGGTTACAAACAAACTAATTACTGTCGAACTTTTTGGGCAGAAATAACCATTTAAAAGATACGATTAGCATTTTAGGATTGGGATCTTTCAATTTAACATAATTCAAGAAAAATAAAAAAAATATTTTAAAAAATGGTGAAAGTAATAATAAAATCATCAATTTTCAATTACTTTACGCACTGGAAGAACAATCGAGTGCTTTTTATGAAGAAGTAAATGTACACGAAATACCATTAACATGCCGACAGCCCCTAAAGTCCAATGACATGAATTCTTGGCCTGGCTTAGCTGACAAGTCAGCCAGTCGGTCAAAGTCATAGTGAGCCCATCCCTACAGCCTATAGTTCCTCGGAAATAGCGTTCGACATCAGCGCATATTTGCACAGTATGATATTAAATTATGATTGTGTATCTACATATGAATTGATTTCTGGAACTCGTGTTTGTTCGTTTCTGTTTGAACAAAGTGACGGGTTCAAAGAATAAAGAAAATGGAAGAATTATTTTATATTATTTTTGAATTGTGTCATAATCTTTTGATGTGCTTTTTGTTTAGGAGCTTGACAGATTTTATTTTGAAATTGGGTTATCATACTTATCATACACATAATAAAAGAGTAAGTAAACATAGAAAATTCTCATCATATTAGACGTAAAAAGTCCATTGCTGAACATAGAAAATTCTCAAAACATAGTATTTACAAAAAATCAAAAAACTTCTTCTTGTAGCTCATAAGCACTGTCTTTCTACGTAGCCTTTTCAAAGTTTATATTCATTTTACAGAAATTCCCGTCCCTCTCATTTAATAACCGTCATTTCTTTATTGTCTACACCTTTGGGCTTCCCAACGGGGTACCCAGACAGAAAAGTGCTAACGTTCGAAATATATAGACATACCTACATTGCAATCCCTGAGCTCTCTCTGAATTGTCTGGTCGAAAAGTTCAACTTTATTTCTTTTTATCCAATTTGAGTTCCAGGTGCTTCCTCTCATGAGGTAAAAAGAAAAGATTTTCCAACGATATTTGGACGGAAAATGTTCAGTTTAACGGTAGCTTAGGATGTCATAAGATGGCCGCCATTCTAACAGGCGACGCTGTTTGTGTCCGCCCCATCGGGGCAGAATTATGACTGGCGCATTATGCCATGGAGTTGCAGGAGACATTCGTTCGGTCAAGTCGGACAAATTGTGATCATTGCTTAGGACACGTGCACCGCCGTATAACGTCCATTGACTAACCTTTTTGATTTTAGGTAGTATGAGTATCAATTCTGTTTGATGCTTATAAAAACCTTATTATGCAATGTATTTATATACGTTTATATACAATTATGTATTTAATTTAGATTTTTTGTAAATATTAACTATGTAAAGATGTCTAGTTTTAATTGGTGATCCATACTGTACTTACGCATAAATATTAAAAAAAAAACTTATTTACAAGAGGTTTATGAAACAGAGTCTTATTCAAAGGAAAATAAATACAAATAAACATTAAGATAAATTAATGAAATGCTTGCTCACCACAATTAACGATTATTCGGCGTATAACAATTTATTTGCCACACTCAAGAAATATCGTTTCATCAAAGTAATATCGTTGTTTGATGAGAATAATTTATTGCCTTTTGTACACAAATTAAGTAATATTAATCTGGGTTATTTGAAGTCGGCTGCTAATCGACAAGTCTCAGGCAATTGCCCGAGACAATTGATATCAATGAGCAGAAGAGAAATTCTGTTGAAATTAATTGATTGCTCTCCAGTGGTCTTGCAATTAATATTCTGAATTGTGAAAAATGAGGTTTACTGAATTAAATATTTTCAGGATAAATTTATTGCTGCAATATTTTCATCAATTACTTGGCATTTGTTTCAGTTTTTGGTAATTGTTACTAATCGTTGTTATTCATTTATCGCGAATTGAGTTTAATATACTACGGTGAGCAGTGATGGCCCTGTGGTATCGGCCTCGACTAACGAGTTGTAAGTCGTGTGTTGAAACCCAGCCAGGCACATTACTTTGTGTAATTTATTCCATCACCACTGCTCTCAAAACAGTGAAGGAAAACTTCGTGAGGAAACCAGCATGTTCTAGAAAGACAAATTCGAAGATAACTGTGACATCTACCAAACCGCACTTGCTCGCTTGGGGGATTATGGCCCACTCCCTCTCACAGAGGGGAAGCCTTTGCCCCGGCAGTGGGAACACTAATAGGATGATGATCAACGAGTAAATTCACTCGAAGTATTTTAGATAATTATTCTTTCATTCATACAGTATTCGGATAGTACTATAATAATTGACCAATGAAAAATGTTTTTGATTAATCTATTGCCAACTATTTACATTGAGTTATAATTCCCAGCACCCAATTGCATTTGCCCCTAATCTTGCGTCAAACGGTGTTATACAATGACCATCACCTGCCTAGCCTTTTCCCAACTATATAAGAACCGAACTGGATGGATTGTCAGTCGAACCGGATGCAGCTGAATATCAATATTTTACATTGCGTGACTACCTATCTGACTTCCATAATCCAGTATTTGGGCAACACAATGCCCCTAAATTAGGCTGTTTCTAAATTTTTCCAACTACAAGGATATCTTCACAGTAAAAAGAACTTGGGGGAATGATTAGAACTCTTAATGGTATGTCTCTAAAATCCAATTACTGGCTCTATCTGCTCAGAATATATTTATCAAAATTATAATTATTATGTCGTCGAGACATCCAAACTCACAAAGTACGACTACATTACTTTAGGTATACTATAAGGCACACAAATAGAGTTATGAATGCAATAACTACTGATAATGCGAGATCATTTATCAAACTTTTCCCACACGTTCTGCATCTGATCAGAATATATTAAACACCAGCACATGAGCGATGTAGTCTCAACTTCTTGTTCTCGCCAAGACTTGAGTCACCGAGCCACCCAATATGGCGGCCAGCCAAGCCAATAACATTTCTGTTCACATAACAACACTTGGCATAGTCTAGTGTTGTGCTTTATTTGTCGATAAATGATCAAATTATCGTGTCTTAATATTTTACTGTGATCGTCAAGAATTAAAGCATATTCTGATCTGAAATATTGTATTTCTAAAATCAAAAAAAAAATATGTAAAACAATTTTGTTTAGCGTGAAAATTCTGATCATAAGTTATCTCCTCTCTATTTGTATATGCTTATAACAGTCGATATGGTTACATCTATTTCTGTACCTAAATTCAAAGACATTGAAAATGGAAAATACAGATGTACACAGACAAACACATACTTAATTATAGAACACTATAGAGTCATCAAACAGCTATTTTTTTGGAAAAATAATGTCATGTATAAAGCTTGAATAAATACGCCTTTATAATTAAGTATTATATAGTAAGATCAGATTGGGTGCGGACCCGTGTTCCACATATTTTTACACCTGAGTGAAGAGTCATCTGTTGGATCACGAGACCCAAATTAGAAACTAATAGTCTTCGTGCTTCACCAAGGTGGAAAAATAGGGAGAGCAGGAGTCCGCATCTACCGGAAAAAATTAATAGAAAAACAAACAAAAGAAATTCTATCACGGATAAAAAGGTGAATCCAATTTTTTAGCCACAAATATTTTTCATTTTTATTAGTTACTGCTCGCCAGCTAGTGTACCTTTAAACCCGGCTTTAAAACAACATCTGCCTAAAATATGATTCCCATTGTTTTGACTAAAACCAACAGCAAAAAAAAGAATCAATGGAAAGCTTCTAAAATGTTTATTCCATTTTTTAAGGATCATCACAAGACCACTTCATGTTTTTAAAAACAATTTTTGTACAGTGAGAAGATGTGCTTTATTAAATATTCTACGAGTTTGTTGTCACAATACAGGTAGTTGAAGAGAAGTTAAATTTTTTGTGGTGTCGATTATGAACAGGAACAAAAATCGCTTTGTTGGAGAAACAAGGGAAAATTAATAGCTAGGGCCAAGAACGTAAAACAATAGATACTTAAATTAATGATTATTTTAAATTAAATTCCGTTTGGAAAATTTACAAAATTGAATATTTAACTTTGATCACCAGGCATAATCATGTTAACGTATAACTTTACAAACATCATCTAAACTTCAAATATTTTAAATGAATGCTGCCAAAGCCCGGGAAAATCGTCTGACTTGTGACATACTTGTATCCCAAAAGTCTTGTTTAAACATGTTCGGGGCTAGCTTGTATATATTTTATCCAGTCCTACTGCAATATCTGTCTACTGAGGGTCATACTATCCGCCTGCCGTCTGATGCAGCAGCCGCTAGTGTTTTGTTTTTTTTTTCCATTTCTACGAGTGACGTCATAATCTTGTCCAGTGTTTTTTAGATGCTCTCGCTAACCCCCATTATGAGAGGGCTTTAGCTTTTAGCAAAGTATTCTTGAAAACAGACTATTTGTAGGACGAATAATAATCCTGGACAGTGTAAATAGAAAAGGAAATTCGAATATTTTTGTCGAGGTTTGGTCAAAATTAAAAAAAGGGTCTTTCTTATCTGTAAGCTTCCCGATACCTTAAAGACACCTTTTTTTTTTTTTTTTTTTTTTTATTTTTTTTTTTTTACGTGGTAAAATCATCAAATGAGACCTCCCACCCCGGGCAGGGCAAGAGGTACTGTCAGACTTGTACTGACTAAAATCCACGGTATCCTTCAATGGCCCTTTATGTTCCGGGGTCACGGTGATGGTATAAGACCCGCGACCACCTTAAAGACACCTGGACTGGTTTGGAATATTCATGATAATATATTACAATTATTTTACAAAAACGTTTTACAGTTTTGACCTTTTTGTATGGACGCCTCAAAACAGCAAACACACAAAAAAATAAGAGAAAAAATCCGTAGAAGCCTTAATGAAGATTCAAGATAGTAGTCTGCCTACGTATTTCTTCATGAAACAACAATCTTTTACCGTCAATCAATTCCAACAAACAAAAAAGTTTCCTGTACAAAAAATATCTTCACAAGAAAGAAATCTACTAACTTTTATCACTGTGTTTGCCGCTCCAATCCATAAAACGGTGTAAGGAAAATATTATCCATTGTCTTGAACAATTGTTTGACTTTCCGCTGTTCTTTAAGACTATTTTCCTGTGATAAAGCTACAGGTATTTATGCTAGTCGCACCTGTAATGAAGTTCTCAAACGGAGCAGTTTAAGAGTCCGGAGTTGAGCTTTAAGTGCGAGTTAATTTTAGTCGCACTCACTTTGAAGTCGTGTACAGGATTAAAAGGTCTGACGTCTTAAGTTAGTCAGTCCAGGCGAAATTATTCGTGGGTATGCGGATAGTGAATAATGGATGGACTTGCCGTCCGACTACGGATCGACGGCGCGTCGTCTTCCACGCATGTCTCAGAGTTTTCAGCAAATTGCCTTAACCTTAGGGGGCCAAAGCCTGCTAGGGTCGCTGGACTGTCTCATCAGATAACCGAAACCCTTGGAAAGTAAAAGGCTATTGAAAGATCACCGTGGATTTTAAACAGTTCAAATCAGACAGTCCTTCCTGCCCTGCCCTGGGTTGGAGGAGTCATGTGAAGATTTTATAAACTAAAAGAAACTATCAATAAATAAAACTTATTTCAGTATTACGGCTTCATATCCTCAAGTTGTACAGAAAATCACAGAGTTAACGTCAGTCCTTATCTTTTAGTACTACTTATCAGAATCGTAAATGTAACCAGTATAGTTTCCAATCTCATGGACCCGCATACACGCAATCAGTTACGGAACTGTATTAGACGTAAATGGTGCGAAAGATTTCACATTGATTTGTGTTTTAGTAGGCTGTTTGACAACAGCTCTTCAGGTGAAACTTAAGTTCTTCCTATAAACCTATGCTTACGAATTTGTGAAGTTTATATTATATTTAAATGTTTTTAAAATGAAAGGACAGGCGTGATATTAGGTATGTTGCTTGACTGTGTAAACTATGCATGGATAGAAATTCCTCCAGGATCCATCAGGTTTTAACCGCCATGGTCATAGGACCCATTAGATTAAATCATTCATAAAAAGCCTAGTATTAAAAAGTAGCACCTGACTAAATTATACATATTTAAATTATGTACCTACACTTAAATATTTAGTTTCAAAAACAAAACAATGCACTTAAAACCCACATTAAAACTCCTAAAACTTTATACAAAAAACATACACAAAAATGTAACATTGCTATTTCATCACAAAAAAGAATGCTCGGCTTCAAAACAATAAAGCAAAAAACATGCAAGTTTGCACCTTTCCCTAGGCGAAATACGAGCACGTTTATTTTCTTTCCACACATGAATTTATTCAGGGTTCAGTGGGCACGACACGGGGGCCCGTATACACTATTGTTTATGCGGTTCTCTCCCCAAACCGCACAGTAATGAGTGTCAAGTGCTTGCGACAGCGTCGCGCTTTAAAATCTAATTTGTACGACAAGAATGCTTTTACAGAGTTTTGAACTTCACACGAAGAATATTACCTTTGAGCCCGCAGAGTATAATGGATACCGTATATTTAAGAGGGTACATTTAGAGGCCGACTACATAGAATTTCCATTTTCTTTTTGATCCCACACTCGTATAAAATCAATGTTTGATTGCTTTTCTTCACTCGGTGTTTTATGAATCGCAGTCTGAGGACAAGTTGGAGTTTTTGGAAACAAATTCAGGGATAGTTTTTTACGGCGTGCTTATGAAACTGATTTCGAATTTTGAGAACCTTATCATTTTTGAATTGAAGAAGATTTCGTTTGTGTTTTGGTTACTTAAAGTACTTGAGAATTAACTTAAGAACTGCAGATAACTATACTATGGACGGGTACGTATCAAAATCCCGAAAGTTCATAATACCTATGTTTGAAATACCGACGTCCGAAACACCGAAATTCAAAATACCGAAAGTTCATAATACCTATGTTTGAAATACCGACGTCCAAAACACCGAAATTCAAAATACCGAAAGTTTTAAATGCCGATAGTCGTTATGTTTTTGATCAAAAACCTCGGTTTTTGGAGGAGCAAGTCGACGGAGCCCCGCTCCGCGGGGCTCCTACTTCTGCGTGGTTAAAAAAAAAAATAACCACGAAGAGGATGGCGGGGTCTTTCAGACCCCGCCATCCTCTTCTAACCTAAATCGTCCTAGTCGGGGTGCCAGCAAGTCCTGAGGTTAGACCTACTTCTAACCGGCTAAACCTAGTTCTAACTGAAGATAAGTATGATACACGTAGGTTTAACCGCATTTGGTCGGTTACACCTAGGTTTAGCCGGTTAGAACTAGGTCTAACCTCGGGACTTGCTGGCACCCCGACTCGGACAATTTAGGTTAGAAGAGGATGGCGGGGTCTGAAAGACCCCGCCATCCTCTTCGTGGTTATTTTTTTTTAACCACGCAGAAGTAGGAGTCCCGCGGAGCGGGGCTCCGTCGACTTGCTCCTGTGAAGGAAATTTACGGCATTTTAAACTCCAGGTTTTTAAATTTCGGGATTTTAAACTTTCGGGCAAATGAACTTTCGAGATTTAAAACTTTCGACCAAACAACCATTCGGCGTTTCAATTTTCGGGATTCCGTCCATCGGTATTTTAAAATTCGGTCTTTTAAATTTCGGTATTTTAATACGTACCCCTATGGACATAATAAGATACAGTTTTTCCTTGAGAATGTTGAGTGTTTAAACAAGTCGGGGCCCCCACAGAGGGCCAAACAACTGAAGCATCACGGTAGATTTTGGACGATATCAGTCTGACAGTTATTACATCCTTGACTTTACCACCAAAAAAATAAAATAAAACATGCACTGATTAGTATGAACAACAGTAGATTAAATAAAACACTAATACAAATTAGTTGAAACATTAAGTACATAAGTACTGCAACCCCATCAAATGTTTGTAAATACAGACTAACACCATTGTTTATGCACCCAGTACACCGTACCCAAGTGCCAACGCCTAATGAGAGTCAAGTGACGTCACGCACGCCGCCATTACTGCCATAGATAACACATATCCACTTGTTTTGACTCATGAAAAATAAATGCTCCTCGCTGAATGAAAATTTATTTTTAAGACTGAAGAAGTATTTTTGAATGAAAATATATGCGTTTTGTTGGAGGGGTGTGTGTCATGGTGTCATGATTTTCCGGGTAAACAAAAGGGGGAAAATGGAGCACAGATCCTTTTGGCGATAATAGTATGTACTCAGGATAATAATATCGGCAGGGAAAGTAGGTTAGAAAATGTTAAAACGAAGGAAGACCAAAATACTAACCGAAAAAAAAACAGTATTTTATTTGGGCACATGAGGGCCTTGATAAGTGGAAATCGCATGCCAAGCCATTCCCGTAAGTTTTGCGTTTCAGGGCTGCGGTGTCCATATAAGTCAGTCCCGCGTTTTAAATAACTACGACTTTTTTCTTTAAAGTTGCAATGCACAATTACATAGACGAGGGAAGCGGAAAACTGAATTGAATATGAAATACTGTAGCAAATAGTTTTTGCCTTGACTACGATCTTCTTCTAACTCACTTAAAAACACATTAGCTGTTACTGGCAGTTGCATTTCGTTGATCATTTATATTCTTGATCCATCTTTCTTCGAATTGCAGTGTCGTTATCTCATCTTTAAACCTTTTCATCATTGAAGTGTATAAACTCATTGAATTTCAACAAAAGTTTTTAGAAAGACTGTTTTGATAAATAAAATCGATTGTCAAACTAACGAAAATCAAGTTATCTTGTTCTTCTAAAAGTTTTATAGTCTTTATACGAATATTTTGCGACTCCTAATTGTGGAGTTAAATATTTTCCTAATTTTTAGACCATTATGTTTTATTAGTATATTTTCAAAGGAAACGAAATAGAGTTATTTGTCTTATTTGACTCGTGTTTATTTTGAGAACGATCACGTTAAACGTATTGTGGTCGTTCTCAAAATAAATTTCATGTATTTCAAGTATTAAAAAATCATAATAAATGATAACACGAGTGTCGGTAGTAGGTAATATGGTATATGGTGGTTTTCAGTCAATAAAAGTCTGAAAGTCCCTTTTACTCAACCCAACATGAGAGAACTAAAGTGGTAACTCTTAGATTTTTTCAATACCTGGAATGTCTAATGTATGTGCATGTGCTGTTAAATGAACACTTACACAATATTCAAAAATTAACATGACAAAATTGGGCCCGAGAAAAACAAAGCCTTTAATAAATCTAAAAAAGTAGTCAATGAAACAATCTTGGGACCCAAAAATCTAGAACACTAAGCTTCAATTAAAATATAAATTGTTAAAGCTAGCACAAAAAACGATTTATAGCGGGAGTAACCTTGAATTTATCCTGACCCGGATTTGAACTGATTTTCTTGAAATTCTTTTACGGAAATTGGTAATCGCTTCCGTTCCTTTTACGGTGAAGGCAGTAGAGAGATCGCGTCTGATGTAGGTATTGGGGAAACTACCCTATTATTGCTTATGGAATTTTAATATGGGATACTTCTGGCCTTGTTCTGACCACATACAAATTATTCATAACGCATAGCTGAGCAATTTATCTTCACATTGAATAAATGAGTTCGCTGATAAGTATACTATTTTGTCCTTTAATTAACATTGTTTCGGTTACATATTGGAATATAAAGTCAAATCCTTAATGTATCTCCAAGTTATTAAATCTCCCGGGTCAAAGAGCGTCAGCAGAATGTCGGGATGTCTCTCAGAGGGCCAAATCCTGCTGGGGCCGCGGGTCTTATCGCATCACCGTGACCCCAGAACATAAAGAGCTATTGAAGGACACCGGATTTTAGTCAGTACAAGTCTGACAGTCTCTTCCGCCCTGCCAGGGTTGGGAGGACTCATTTGATGATTTTACGACGCAAAAAAAAAGTTACTATATCTGTGTACGTTCCAAACACGTTCAGTAGTTTTTATATGGAAGATTGAAAACATACGTCCATCCATTATTTTGTGAAGACTTTCTATATAAATATTAGTAAGGAGTAAGCTTATTGACTTAAGTACGTAAACTTGTAGTCATCTCACAAATATTGATACAATTACAATAACAAACTACCTAACTGTACCTACATTATCTAGAGTTACGGTACCTACCCATTTGTTATAATCGAATTCGTACCTCCAGCCTACCATTAGTGCTAAGCTAATTCACTTCCAACTAAATTGTAGCGTGTATTCTGAGTCAACGTGAAATTAGATTCAATATTGCTATACTGTGAGAAACTTGAGAGTAAGTTGTGACGTACGTGCGACGACTAGGCCTCTTAATTAAAATCTATAATTAGGAGTATTGTTACGATTTTCAGAATCTTTCTTTGTCTTGTGAGATTGTAGCTGTGGCCATCATAGAATCTTAGTCACAAGTCTCCGACATGCTTTTGCTTACTTTATTGATTATACACGTTATTCCAGGTTTCCTCATGATCTTTTGCTACACAGACTTAAACGATGTCTAAGATAATCTTATCCGGCCTTATAACAAAAGTTAAATATATGTGCGGACTCACGGTTTTTTCTCCCTCTTAAAAACATAGATAAAACATGAACCCTAGTACCTTCATTTGAACCATTGTCTATACAATTAAATCCACCATGTGTTAACTTAATCTACCATGTTGAAATCCATTTTGGGTGAAAATAACACGAAAGCGACACCACAACGAAAAAGTTAATAAGAGAAACTTTGACACATCTTTGACAGCTACAACTGTAGTTTATCGCAAAACCACGATTGTGATATGACGGATGATGTTTAGAGACACAATCATGTTTGAGCTCACTTCCTCGTTTATAAGAGAAGGAGATTGTCTCACTCAACTTTTAATATAATGTAGAGAGGGTTAATAAGAATGGCATGAAAAAATGGTACCGACAGCTGCTAGAAGAACGTAGAGTATTTCACATTTTCCCAGATTTGAATTTAGGTATACTCTCGTTAATTCTCATCATCATTGTTCATGTTTTACCATTATTTATGTTATCTGAACATTGTTATACAAGATAATCTTGTCCTAGGTCACATGAAATTTCAATCTTATTTTCTACTTTATACGGTTATTTGTCTGAGTTACAATGTCAGGTCGTTTGGCAAAATATAAAAAATAATCGCTCTCCTGTTACTTTTCTAAATAAATTGTATTTATCTTATATTACTTACCATGTTTTACGAGGCCATGTGTCATTACATTTATTAAAAAAGAAAGAATGTATGCAAGCTGTTTTGTAAGTAGGTAGGTATTTCTGGTAATAGTTTAAAAATGTTCTAATTTTTGAGTACTTACTCAAAAAAAAAAAAATGGTTTTCACATTTACAAAAGTCCCAAGTTTGGTGAATTTGAGTTGAGCTTATTAGCTTAATATGTCATAGGGTTGTGTCAATTCAGATTCCCTTAGAATGACTTTTGTACCTGGCTTTACTTCAAGAGTTATAGGATTTCGTAATAAAATGATGAATAAACTTCCCATGGGCTGCAACTGTTAATCGTGAGGTACTGTGGCATTGAAGCATGTGAAAAACAGAGTGATTTTTAGACAGCAAGAGTCTGACAGTTTTTTTTCCGTAACAGCGAAAAAAATTTTCATCGTTTTCCAACTTTGTTTTTTCCGTTAAAGTCTATACTCCACTCTTATTTCTCCTGTATCTACGCGTAGGTATTTTAAAACACAAGTTCTGCAGTAGGCAACCCTAATAAGAGCAAGGTCTAAACGGTAGTTGCATGCTAATACAAGATTGCACTCGGAGTAAACTTTAAATTGACTTGTGTGTGACGCCATGTTTCGACTTGCGTTGTTAGACGAAAGCGTATGTTGAATGCATCGTTCGGGAAGTGAAACTAGTTCAATGTTGTGGAACACTTTGTTAAAGAAGTTACGTTTGTAGAACTTTGATCAGAATAGCTTCCATTTTTAATAAAGTAGGTAATAGTTAATTATAAATTACTAGCGCCCCGCCCCGTGCTTCGCTACGTGTTACAAAAAATGTGATAAATGAAAAACTACTCGACAGATTTTGCGCAAACTTGTGGCATTTTTATATATACATAAAGATACTAAAAATGCCAATAATGTACAGATATGTCAACAAAAATATTCTCATTGAGCAAAGGAGGAGGCGGAACGTGTCAGTCAAAGGACATTGTTGTTAACTAACAGAGCCCAGAATACTGGCAGCATTGCCACGCACTATTGAGTGCACGGGTTGGAAAACAATGCTGATTGTTTGACGAAAAATTGAATATCGCAAACAAAAACAAATTATCTTATTGGCTTTGTTCCAAAATCATGGCTAGTGAGATGGAGCTGGAATCGTGGCTAGATGGAGAGATAGCGTGGTTGAGTGAATAGTAAAAGTGCTAAATTATATGATTTGATTCAAAGATAATATTGTTACGTCGATCGTATTGCGCGACAAATCTACAGGCTTCTCGAAGATTCCACAAGGTTCCTGACTATTCTACTGAAGATAGTAGAATTGGTCTGGAAATCTGATAGATTGATCTTGAAAATTCGAGAAGATTCTACCCTAGATGTTTCGAGATGGTTCTGGAATGTTCTAGAAGATGACTGGTGACTGTGAAAAAATCTATGGTTTCCAGAACATTCGACCATCTTCTAGAAACTTCTGGTGGGTCCGGCCGGGGTATAAATAGGGCGCCTATTGGCGACCTCAGTCCGTCTGGTTTTGACTACTATCGAGGCGACTCGAAGCGGACTCGAAGGAAAATCTCTAAGTAACTTTTATGTGTCATTTAAGATTATTTTGTAAATTAATTGGTGTTCATTAGTTTATCCCCCAACCCAGCTCGAAACAATATTTTCTTTAACGTGGCAAAAATCATCAAATGAGTTCTCCCATTATAAACCTATTTTTTTAGTACCTAGATAAATATTTCTCAATATTATTAATATAGCTTGTATTCAATCATTTTATTTAATCACAGCAAAACCAAAGCCGCAATCAAAACCACCCATTTTAGTTCTGTCAGTCAGGAAGCCACAAGTTTTAACATATAATTGTAGAATAACATAAACAGCTTTAAACAAATCATAACAATGGATTAACAGATTTGAGGAACTGTATTTGGAATGGAACTTATCAAGTAGAATTCTTTTATTATTTAGTTGAAAGCTACTTTGGTCCTGAGTGACAAAGGCAATAAAGGAGGGGGGGGGCTTACTACTTAGTATCTATATATATTACAAGCCAAAACTATAAATAGCTTTTAATTGACGGCACAGTAAGCGCGCACCGGCGCGGCTTTAGACGTCCACCCTCAAGGTAGGCAGAAGATCTTATGAAGGCCACAGGATCACGCTGGATGCAAGCCGCTTCCGTCCTATTTGAAGTCTCAAGGGGAGGCCTATGTTCAGCAGTGGTCATCTTACGACTGATATGATGATGATGATGACAGTTAGCGCAGTGGCTGAGCGATTGGACTGCTGCGCTGCGTGTCGCGAGTTCGATTCCCGCACAGAGCAAATATCTGTGTGATGCACAAGTAGTTGCTTCGGGTCTGGGCGTTTGTGTATGTGAATTTATATGTTTGTAAACGCACCCACGATATAGGAGAAATTACTAGTGTTGGGCACCGTTTTAAATAAAAAAAATCTTTCTTTATAATTATTGACTGGCCTGTTGGTCTAGTGGTTAGTGACCCTGACTGCTATGCCGGGGGTCGTGGGTTCGATTCCCACCCAGGACAAATGTTTGTGTGATGAGCATGATCATTTGTTCTGTGTCTGGGTGTAATTTATCTATAATATGTATGTATTTAAAAATATATAAGTATGTTTATCAGTTGTCTAGTACCCATAACACAAGCTCTGCTTAGCTTGGGACTAGATGGCGTTGTGTGATAGTTGTGGAATATTTATTTATTATTATTTATTAGTTGAAAGCTGCTTTGGTGCTAGAGTGACATAGGCAATAAGGGGGACCCCTCCCCCTTCCTACTACTTCCCTTAGTATCTTTGTATATTTACAAGTATAATATATATATGTCGTCGCGAGCAATTTCCAATTTGGAATTCAAGATGACAACATTATCAAAATAAGAATTCTATCCTTTAATTTCTTAATATTGGCAAACATGTAACTTAATTCTGATTGGTTGATCGAGTTGTACTGTGAACGCCGTGTGATGGCGCTATTGTTCTCCCGCCAAATCACGTGGACAGAGTCGATTTTTGAATGCTTTATTCGGATAGTGCGAGGATTCCCGCCACAGACTTGGTTGCGAGCGGACGATCGAAACTGTCATGTTCACCGTACAAACGTTATTGCTAAATTAATTATCTCAAATAATGAAGTAAATCCGTATTGTGAATATCCTGTGAACCTACCGAATATACGTGTCTGTGATTTGTAACTAAACCTACGTTTTACTGGCTTGCCCGAGTACCCACTGACTGGTCCCATGGAACTGATGGAACCTGCATGAAGAAACGTTGATGATCACCACTTTCATCAACACGCCCACAAACGTCCCCGACGCTTCTGCTCCCCGACGATGGCGTCGTTATCAGAAGTGGGATCAGCTCGGGCGCCTAGTAATGAAATGTATTGGCGGCAGCTTCAAGTAGCAAAACCAGAATACCTGCAAGACTGATTGAAAACCATACGAAGATCAACAAAGCCAGTCTCTATCAATCTACCAGTGTTCAACCCAAACCTACCAGACACACATCCACATTCTTGGAGCTTGACGGTGAACTGCGGACGGCCTCAAAGAATTTCAAATGAAAGAAGGAGTACTAGCATTTACTTCGAAATATGGAGCCACATCGCAACGAGCTATCAGGAGAGGAGCAACGCAGTGACCAGCAGCAACAGCGGGCCGGCATGGTGGCTGTATCGGTGCGTGCGGAGGAACGGCGCGGCGCACGGTGGGCCGAAAATCGGCTTTCATAGACTTAGGCATTTTATTTTGCAAGTGCCATTTTTTATGCCGGATATCACTTCTATTAGTTATAACAATATACAAAAATGACACCAGAATTGATTCTGCACAAAAACGAAGGAATTATAATTTTTTTACGAAAATTTTGTATGGAGCTAGTATGAAAAATCGAAATATCTCGAAAACGGCAGGGATAACCCTAATATCCTTATAGGGGGTTATAGTACTAATTATTTGTGATTTTTTGACATAAGTTACATAATGGTTGTGAATGCCGTTTTTTTTTTTAAAAATCGTCAAAATATTTTCATTTATTTTTACATATGAAACGTTCCTTTTAGTGTTTAAGTTGAAGATTTCAGAGCTTTAACAACTCTTAACATAAAATAGCATGACCTCTATAGACCTGAAGGACTAGACAGAGGTGAAAGAAAAGTTATTTTGTAGGTTATTGTACCCTTTTTTGTGGTTGTTTTTGAAGGCGGTTATATTTTTTTTGAAAACTCGGTGTAATCGATGTACATACATAAAAAAAAAATACCGACCGACCGAATGGAGAACCTCCTCCTTTTTTTGAAGTCGGTTGATAAATAAAATGGACTGTATATATACTTTTTATTGAAAGGTAATTTAAATAAAACAGAAGTAACAAAAATAATATCAAAGTGCATAATAATTTATGAAAATATTAACCAAACAAATGATACAATAAACTAACATGAATTACAAAAGAACATAAAGAAAAATAATTGAATTTTACAAATTTTCTTTACAACTTTCGTTGTCGGACTCCAATTCCGAGTCAGAATCCAGATTGGATACACCTACAAACGCGAACTCAGTTTCCGGAAACTGTATTAGGTCGAGAGTTTCAGCAAAAAAGGTTGTCTTCCTTTTGGCATCTAACTTCGGCCTTTGTGCACTTAGGAAAGGATCCGAAGAAACAACAAGCATATTTAGGATATCTTGATTAGAATCTTGCCTGCTTCTTTTCCGCGAATGATGTTCCCGAAACCTCCTAAAATCTTTGTTTCGAGACTCTGAGGCTTCTTCCGAGAGAGTCCCAATCGGGACAATATCATTTTTTTCGATTATGTCAGCACCGTGTATTAATAGTTTATGTACGGTTGATGACATGTAGTACCAGTCGTATAATTCCACGTACTTTTCTGCTGTTTTGCGAGCAAAATCTTTAAATTTGATGACATCTATCTTCTCACCAGATGTTATTGCTTGCAAAATAACAGAAAATCTTTTTATCAGGTCTTGATCCAACCCAGTAATAGCTGCAGTTTTATTGGGAAACTCGAAAAACTTCCTTGCGGTATTCCCGTCATTGGTAGTTCCCGAGCCTTGTTTCACTATATCAATCAACAGATTGAGCTCCTCTTTAAATTTATTTTGAATGTTTTTTTTTCTGTTTTGTAACATTTCTTTATGCTCATTACTTCTTGCTGCCCACTGTTTGAAGTCAAGTCTGTAAGCAATGTGTAACAGACATTCCATGCAATTTATACGGGCATGTAGGGATGATAGGCCAAATTCGTATATGTCAGAACACACAGTTTTTGATGTTACAGCATCTAAGTGGTTCATTTCTGTTGGTTTTGCTAAGCACAGGTAGCATGATGCATTTGATCTAGCTTCAGAAAGGTACGTGCAGACTTTTGCGTCGATCATTGTCATCATTAGTTTATGAGTCACCCTGTTACTATTAATGCACTCTGTGGGGTTAAGGGCCTCAATTTCCTCATCCATTTTTCTTTTGTTATCAATGACAACTGCATCGCTTTCTTTTACAAAAGTGAACTGAACCGGACGACAATAAAAAGTTGAGCATGGTTTCGGGTTTGTCCATATAGTATTATCTCCATCTGTAAGTTTCAGTGGCACCAAGGAGGTCATAAAAATGCTTGAATCATCATGCTCGCCGTCCATTTTCTGCTTGTATCGGCTTTGATTGGAAGCACCATCAAATCCCCACTTCGATATCAGCTTTAACTGCTTATTTTCCACATTATCAGAAAGACTTTGAAGAATCCGCTTCACCGTGATGTCAAGTAAAGCTTGAAGTGTAATTCTAGCTGATGAATCAGTAACTGACACTGATAGATTAGGAGGGTAGCATGCAAGCTTAGTTTGTTGCAGTTTATAGTAGGATGGGTAAATATCCTTAGCACCTTCCCGAATGGCAGTCTCTCGCAACGTAATATATTGCCACTTTGAAAGCTTAAGTGAAAGAAGTAATCCAAGTGCTTTCTCTGGTGTAAATATTACTGTTTTCACTGGTTTCTTAATGCTTTCATTGATTTTAACGGCAGCTTCTGGATTTTTGATCATATATTCGATTACAGATGCGATATCTTCATACCCTTCTTCTTTTAAACGCGCTGCAGCTGCATATGCCAATTCACAGGAATCCTCGCCTATGTGCTCACTAGATCTTCTCTTTTTCTGTTTGCTTCCCAGATCTTTGAATGGTTTTCGGGACCTTTTTGTCATTGTTCCAACAGTCGATGATGTCGAAGGTTCTGGAGAGACTGAACGTGCTCTTGGTATCTCATCAACAGTTGGTTCTTGATTTATTAAAGTAAGCACGCAACTCGGCCAATCAATATTTGCTTGCAGCCACTCTCCGTACGTATTTCTAAAATTATCAAAGAATCGTTTAGATTTCTGCCACCTGTTTAAAGCAGATCGCGTGAATCTACGGCAAAATTCTTTGAGAGTTACTTGATCTTCGGCAGAAAGACAATCGCCTATGCGAGACACAATTGCACTAAACAATACTTCATGATTAAATGAAGGACACTCACTTTTTAGAAGAACAAACAAGTCTAAGTTGGTGATTAAACTTTCCATTCTAAGATTTTATAGTCGCAAAGCAAATACTTAGTTTTAGTGTTAGCAGTTACACAGTTGTGAACAATCTAAATTATGGAACAAAATTGTAGCCCTTTTATTGTAGGTAACTATAAAGTCAATAATTAGTAAACTACCCTCGTTAAAGTTATAAAAGATATGACATTGAAAATTTATAATCGTAAAAACATTTCGTAGAACTCATAGTACAACTAATCAACATTAGCAAATCACATTAGCTCACTAATTACAAAAAAAGTGACTGCAGTTCTTAGTAGATATTGTTACGAGAAATTTCAAATCATTTAATCACATATTAGGCTCATTAGAATCAGAAAACTACAACCATCATTCTAATTACTTAATTACTTGTCAGCAGACTCATTAGATGACTACACAAGATGTTATTTTGTATTTTGATCTTCTGCAAGGTCTTAAAATTCCTTTTGTGTCGATATTATTATGTGTCCGGTTATGTTATAATCATACTTTTAGGGTATGATCAATTAACAATTTCATTCCCCTATCTTTCAAAAAGAAGCGACAGCATGGGCACTTTGACACTGATATTCAACTATTTGGTATTGTTGGAAATCTTACAAGATACTACACACTTCTGTCTAGTCCTTCAGGTCTATAGAGGTCATGCTATTTTATGTTAAGAGTTGTTAAAGCTCTGAAATCTTCAACTTAAACACTAAAAGGAACGTTTCATATGTAAAAATAAATAAAAATATTTTGACGATTTTTAAAAAAAAAACGGCATTCACAACCATTATGTAACTTATGTCAAAAAATCACAAATAATTAGTACTATAACCCCCTATAAGGATATTAGGGTTATCCCTGCCGTTTTCGAGATATTTCGATTTTTCATACTAGCTCCATACAAAATTTTCGTAAAAAAATTATAATTCCTTCGTTTTTGTGCAGAATCAATTCTGGTGTCATTTTTGTATATTGTTATAACTAATAGAAGTGATATCCGGCATAAAAAATGGCACTTGCAAAATAAAATGCCTAAGTCTATGAAAGCCGATTTTCGGCCCACCGTGCGGCGCGGCGGCGGCGTCAGCGCGTGTGGGGCGCGCGGCGCGCCGGTTACGGCGCACAGTGGGCTGAAACGGGCCGCTCACTGTGCGGCGGCGCGGTGGTGCGGCGGTGCAACGGTGCGTCGGCGGTGGAGCAGCGGCGGCTGTGCAGCTGCGGCTGTGTGGCGGCGCCGCCCGGTGCGCGGCCCGGTAGCAGCGACACGGAGTCGGCCGGCGGCGCGCGACCCGCTGACTCTGAGGTGGCGCGGCGCGGTACTGGAGCGGCGTGACAACCAAGTACTGCCAAGTCCAAGGTGGACGTGGCAGGCTGTTACGATCCGGTGAGTCGTATACATTTTATTTCGATAGTGGTGCTGAGTGTTCTCTCGTGAAGCAAAGTAAGACGAATAAATTCAAAGCAGAGCGATTAGTTGTTGAAATATGACAAACAATAGTTTGTAATGCTCGTGTTACTGTAGCGAACAAATTAAGTGACGTTGATATTCATGGGCAATGTTTACAATTATCATTTCTTATAATCTCAGATAAATTCATGCCACAAAACTTAATGATAGTCTCTAACATTTTAAATTATGATTTGAGTGATACCGTTTCAAGCGCCACGGTTGACGCAGTGGCTCAACGGAGCAATTGATGGCTACGGTGCGTGTCGCGGCGGGTTCGGTTCCCGTACGTAACAGATATTTGTATGATCGCCTGTTGGCTACGTACTGGGTTTGTTTGTTTATGAGATTAAATGTTTGTAGTATGGAATAACGGGTAGAAACTTTGTTCGGCCACAATGATAGAAGTTCATTTGAGTGTACATATTTAAAGATTGACGTTCCGCCCGCTTTAGTCTTGTGCGTATATTATTACGTGAGTTTGTTTTTGGGTTTATTAATAGTTTACAGTTTTCTTGTGCAACTAGAGTCAAATGAGATATTGTTTAGAATGATGCAGCACGTATTGTTAATCCTTTGGTTGCTGACCATATTTGTAATAGTATTTTGAAACGATTACCTATTGTTGATCTAGTGGTCATCAGCGCGACTGCTGAACATTAAGTCCGGGATTCGGTTCCCAGGCCGAGTTGTGTTATTGGGTTTTTCTATTAGTCTGCATTTCTTAATAGCAGTCAAGTAGTATTTGTGCCAAGTTAATGGCAATAGGCGCGTGTATGATAACATGAGACTTTAAAACATAACTGGCATGTTGGAAGTGTAATATTGCCCAGACCATTGAGGATCACAGATTCACAGGCATGATGTTAATGATTTGTAAAACGAGAGAGCACGCGGCCACAATATCGAACAAAGTTTACTTTTTTGAATGGGCTAAAAAAAGCCATATTGAGACTTGTTTTTATGGTTTCGAAACCAAAGTAAATTAGATCGGAATGGATATAAAGTTCCGTTTTAATTCAAATGATTGATTGACATGAAGGCGATTGTTATGCCTAGAAATGATTGACTAATAACAGAAACTTTAAGTATTCGATCGTCTTAGAAAGATGCTTCAATGTGAAGTTCCGTATGTACTGGTTGTTGACATAGAATCCAATTGAGATTGAAATAGTTTAATCACTTTCGATACTGGTTGACTATGATGCACACTAAAATGACTAAGTGACTACCCTTTTTTTAATCAAACTGTACAGTCTAGTCGTAGTTGTAACTGCGATTCTATGAGAGTCGTACAGGGCGCAATGTGCGGCTAGATGTATGGTGGCTGAGTCTCAGTGAGACTATTGATTGGGTCTGTGTGACTATTGATTGGGTCTGAATAAGACTATGGGTCTCTGTGAGACTATTGATTGAGTCTTTAAGACAATGGGTCTGTGTGACTATTAATTAGGTCGGAATACGACTATGGCTCTCTTTGAGACTATTGTTTGGCTCTATAAGACTATGGGTCTCTATGAGACTATTGTTGGGTCACAGTAAGACTATTCTGCCGAGCAACTGGGTCATATTAGTGTGGTGTCAGTTGTGTGTTTCTATATTGTTTACTGTTGAATTGATTGAAGTTCAGTTCTGTTCACGTTTACTGTTGCGGCATCTTTCGACTGTGTTATGCCTACCTTGTGTTGTCAGGCTAGGCCGAGCAAGAGTTTTGCTACAAATGAGACATTTGTTACAGATGCACACGAGGACGTGTGAATCGTCAGTCTGGCCGTGTCGTCGCGAGCAATTTCCAATTTGGAATTCAAGATGACAACATTATCAAAATAAGAATTCTATCCTTTAATTTCTTAATATTGGCAAACATGTAACTTAATTCTGATTGGTTGATCGAGTTGTACTGTGAACGCCGTGTGATGGCGCTATTGTTCTCCCGCCAAATCACGTGGACAGAGTCGATTTTTGAATGCTTTATTCGGATAGTGCGAGGATTCCCGCCACAGACTTGGTTGCGAGCGGACGATCGAAACTGTCATGTTCACCGTACAAACGTTATTGCTAAATTAATTATCTCAAATAATGAAGTAAATCCGTATTGTGAATATCCTGTGAACCTACCGAATATACGTGTCTGTGATTTGTAACTAAACCTACGTTTTACTGGCTTGCCCGAGTACCCACTGACTGGTCCCATGGAACTGATGGAACCTGCATGAAGAAACGTTGATGATCACCACTTTCATCAACACGCCCACAAACGTCCCCGACGCTTCTGCTCCCCGACGATGGCGTCGTTATATATATATATATAGCTTTAATTCAAAACTAGACCTCAGTCGGCCTCAAACCTCTGCTCAATCGATTCTATATCTAAACAAAGAAACACTGAATCTACCAGGCAAGCATAGAAATGTGTCAACTAACTAGTTTACTAATTGAAATGAACGAAGTTAGTTTGTCAATGTTTCTAATGTTTGTTTGGCCTACTATACCTGGCCCGTGAGCCGTGACTTTGCATTGGGGTCATTTTAGAATTGAAAGTGGGTGGATATTTGACATATTTTTTTGCATAATGTGGAATAGAAAGTATATTACACTTCCCTTTTTTGGAATTATTTTGATTGCTGCAGGGCAAAGGCAATAGGCTATTCCATTTGCCAAGAGTAGGCCAATAATCTAGAGATAGTCTAGCTCATCTCATTTTATGAATGACAACACAATCATCTTGACCATCACTCAGAACTGTGATGGTTAAAAAGTGACACATAACTTCTTGTCTCTTACAAGTAACACATCACCACTATGCTCTGTCTTTCATACACTGTCTGATTTAAGTCATACGGATAATATTTAAGGTTATCAGTTCACATGAAACTTGGGGCAACCCACGCTGCGTTTATAAATACGCCAGAATATAGATCTCATAAAGATATCCTGATATTTTAAAATGGACTTCGACAAAGTAAATAAATGACGATCTACAAAAGATTCGTCCGCAGCAATGTCGGAAAGTGAATAAGTTTCCATTTTATGAGTTCCCAAATAGTCGAATAAAATTTTAGTACTGTTTGTAGGAATAGTTTTCTGTTCGGTGATGCGACCACGACGCATTATCGACTGTGTATTGAATTTTATTTTATCCGGCTTTCGTTTTTAGCGGGTTGTGTTGTTGGTTTTTTCTATCAGAAATTCTGTAATAGCCCGACAACTGGATCTTTATGCCTATTTTCTTACAATAGTTCTCCCTTCTTTATTTGGAACTCAATAGTAACTCAAGATTAAATGTGCCCTTGGTAGGCACCAAGTTTAGTGATTATAGCCATTTTGTTGTGTTACTTTTTCACAATGATGCAAAGTCTGAATACTGTGCGATACAATGGAAAGCTGAAAATAGATCTGTTTTCTTTTCAGCAATTCAGTATATAGGGTTCTGTACCTGTAAATCTATTACTAAGTAGGGATGAGCATTGAATCAACGAACTAGTTGAATCAACCGTTGATCTCCTGTCAACGTATTAACGTTAACTGTTTATGAACCAACTAGCTCGTCAACGACGTTTATGAGTTTAACTCGTTCGTCTCGTTCAATTAACGAGAACGTAAATGCAACGAGCTGAGCAATTTACAAAACTTACGTTGTATTCAACGTTGAGTTTTTTGGTTCGTTATTTTCAACGCCATGGATTGCGAGCGGTTGAAAGAGTTGATTTTCGAATGTTTATTTTAAGAATAATATTCAAGGAATTCAACTAGTTGACAAACGTGAATCAACGTTAACGTTTCGTTGACGGAAAAACGTCAACGACCCATCGCTATTACTAAGACTTCGCTGTATGTCTGTTTTTCTATCCGTCTGCCATCACGCTGTATCTCATGAACCGTGATAGTAAGAGTTGAAATGTTCAGAGACTGACGCGGAAAACCAAATAAAATAAATATTGAAGGGGGCAAATTCCATACAACTCACGTAACAAGAAGGCCGGCCTAGAAAGATGTAGCAAAATAACCTAGACACATACATACCACAAGGGCACCAGCCCTTTTCAGGTTGCAAAAGATTTCTTAGGGCATTCCAGATCATTGGCCAGTAGTCTGTTGTACAGAACAGTTTAGACATAAAAAGTGTTATTTAACAAACAATATCAGTCTGTATATATTGATTGTTTTACATCAATTTATGAGGCTTACGGCAATGACGCTGTCGTCACTACCGTAAGCCAAGTCTCATAAATTATTACAACCTATATCGTTGCATTACCTTACCTCACACTGTACCGAAATTAACCAGCAACATTTCATACAAACGAGGTTTACCGACCAACTGTTTCAATTCACTCATTAATTACTGCAGTTGCGAGGCCACAGTTAATTTTGTTCGAACTGTTGTCATAGATTAAACAACTATCGCTTATTGTTATTTGCTGAGTGCGGTGTGCGGGCAAATCTGTGTGGTTTTTAATTGGTAAATACTCACTTTGTGCTTTTAGTGGGTCATTTTGAGATAATGCAGGGTAGAATAAATAAATCAAAATGCAAGATTTGTTAAACGTGAAATATATTGAGGCTCAAGTGTTACTTGTACAGTCGAGTTCAATAATATGTTGGCATTGTCAATGATTCAAAATATTGTGAACGGTGATAAGCTCAATAAATTCTACAAATCTATAGATGAAAAATATGTCCTCATGTGAAGGTTCAATAATATATAATTTGCATTAGGCAATAATATGTGATCACCTTTTAAAAAAATATATCTATACTGTATTAGCTTTTATAATATCTAAGCAGGGTAAGCTTCATAATTATCTCTACATGCATAGGAAAGTACATTATTTGCTCGAATACATAAGATCCAATTTACATTGTTATAGAAATTACAGTATTTCAATTGTTTTCCATACGAATGCTTTTAAAATGAGTATTTCAATGCCACATGTTTTCGTATATTTTTTTTATGAATGACATGTGCGTCAGTTTTTTCTATTTAATAAAAGAAAACAATGTCACTTGATTGAAAACTATAGCCAGTGATACCTACATAAAGTTGCAAACTCCTTGACCACACAATTTTAAGATTGATAGTAAATCTTTATGTAGTTGCCATAAGGTTGAATTTTAATTACCTTTACTTGTTGAGATATAGCTGTATTCATGCGAGCTTACGTAATTCGGATAATTATGATTGAAGTCTGTTGTTCCTATAAAAATGTCCCTTTGGCTGTAGGTATACACATACATATTATTGAGAAAAAGTAGTCACATATTAATGAATCTGAATCTTGATCAGAATTTAATGATGCTTGTAGTTGTCACAATATTCTGAATTATTTTGATGTACATATATTTTTGAAGCCTAGATGTGCCAACATGTTAATGAACGCGACTGTACGTAAATTTTGTAAATCTGAACTATTGTCACCATCTTGCCATGGGCTTTGTTTTTGATTTCGTTTTATATAATTGTAATTTTTTTTTCATTAGGTATTTTATTTAATAACATAGTCAATTTACCTTAGAATCTGACTAATTTTTAAAAACACCAACACACCTACCTTAAACTAGACATGTTTTTAAGGTTAAAATAATCAAAATAATGAGTCATCCCACCCAGGGCAGAGCGGGAGGGACTGTCAGACTCGTCCTGACTTTAATCCATGGTGTCCTTCAATGGCCCTTTACGTTCCCAGGTCACGGTAATTCGTTAGTCCCGCGACCCCGGTTCTTTAATCTAGACTTAGCATTAAGAAAAAGGAGAAATATTTTGTAAAAGAGGTACCACTAAAGTGACAATTATGCGAGTGCAAGGAGTCTGGATAAGTATGCAGTACGTGTTTACGGAATAATATTCTCGGGGATGTTTCTAGTTTTATAACAAAGCAACAATGTGTGAAAAGTGTGTTGCTTTCAAATCCATTGTGTTTTTGAGAACAGTTCTGTTTGACAACAAAATATTTATGAAAGACTTTTGCTGTATTTTACCTAAAAAAAAAAATCATGGAAAAACGTACTTTGGGATATAAAGTTATAATAACTACACTAACTCAGGTCATAGTTTGCTTGTCTGCTGTCTGGCCGTTTTTATCTTTGTAACATCATCAAATGACTCCTCTCACCCAGGGAAGGACGAAAGGGACTGTCAGACTCGGACTGACTAAAATCCGCGGTGATCTTCAATGCCCCTTATGATCCACGGTCGCTGTTACCTGCTAAGGCACTCCCACGACCTCGGTAGGCATTGTCCTTCAAAGATGAGCCCCGTCACCCCATATAATATGTTTTAAATGTGGCTGTATATATTATCGATTATGTTTGTGAGGTCTGAAAGGCTTATGCTTTACTAATTATTATAACAAAATCTCCAGCAATCATCATTAGTACTGAATATCTAAAGATATAATAAGGCATATTTCTATGGCTAAATAGATATCTCGTCGAGTATTTCCACCCAATGGACTTCAGTATACATGCTGAAGGAAATTGCAGTTTCTTTATGGATAAGAAATATGCGAAAAAAACTTTCAGACCAGATGTTTCATCACACCATAGTCATCATAAAAGCAATGTTAAAAAAAAATATTTATTGTTAAATTTTAAAAACAAGCATATTGGCTTAAACATTTTTAAGCCAATATTTTTTAATTATTTACAAAAAAAAAAACAGAGCAATAACAACTTTCAAATACCAGTCTTCACTCGACAACGTGACCAAACAGAAACGACAGCCCTATTTATTTTTCATCGAATCCAATTCCGAAAGGATATTATTTATTACAAAAATAACAGTAGAATAATTACAAATGGCCACCCTTACTGAGCCACAAATATTATGATGTCGAATTAGTTACTGATGCGGAAAATTAACAAATTAACTTGATGTCACACGAAAGTAAGTAGGAAAAAAAACAAGGAAGTTGCTACACGCAAAGCTACGCGGAACGTCGTAGCTTTCTGTGCTACGCTTATTATCTAGTGCTACGAGGTTGCTACGAGAGCTCCGCTTGCTACGCGCACTGCGCTTCGCAAGTCAAGTACGCTCGCGATGCCTACTTTGACATGTGTTTGCTATTGCCATAAAATCATATTATTAATAGAAGAGGTCAAAATATTTCATGATTTATACTCTATTTCTTATTATACTCGTAGCATTAGGTTTTTTGCTCAAAGAAAGGAGTGTTACGTTTTTAATGTTTAATATATTCGTGATAAATTAATGTATTCTAATGTTAATGTAATAACATCTCATAAAATCTCCAACGGCAAATTATCACTATCTGTAGCATTCGCACCACGCCGAAATACCGTGATGGCTTTCTACTACACAGGGGAGACCTGGATGAGAGGTCTGACGAGTAACGTGATAAAATAAGATGTTCACAACAGCAAAGATATATGCAAAGTACGTACCTCAGACTGCAAACTGACACTCGTTGAACTTCCACCTTTCGAATGTCCATGAGCTGACGATGGGGCTAGGATTCACACGTATAGATGAGATGAGATGATGATCACACGCGGACGGTTAGATTTTGAAAAAATGCCTGGTCGCGGAGGCGCGTGTGTGTTCCGATCGGCGTCCGTTATGAACTGTCACTTGCTCTGAGCTTTGACGTTTACGTACAATGCATGACAACCAAAAAGTTGGTGTCTCGTTACTGCTGGTGAAGCCCAGAGACAAAGTGAACATCGTATATGGTTAGAAAATAATTTTGATGGAAACGAAACATCCCGCCCACCAAAATACCTATGGTATTTTCTGGTTAAAATATAGAAGATGTAATTAGAAACGGTAATGATTAAAGTTACGATTTAGATTGCTAGAAGCAACGATTAGATTAAGATTATCTTACACTACGGTTAGCTTAAAACTATAATTTGGTGCGATTCAAACTAGTCTTCTGTTGGCAAAGGACATAGTTTCACTAGAGGTCGGTTAATGATTTGATTATTTGCATTTTTCACTAACGCACTCCGAGCTACCCCATCAACTCCAACCTGGAGTTCCACGACTCTCGCGAGATTCCAATGCAATGGACTACGATTGTCGTCCTTGATTAACACCATCGAACCTATCGATAACGGTTTTGAATGTTTAGTCCACTTTGCGCGTTGCATTAGCGAGTTTAGGTATTCAGTTTTCCACCGAGACCAGAAGCTCTGTTGGAACGCTTGTATCATCTGCCACCGATGAAGCCGATTTGGATTAAGATGCGATAGATCCTCATCGGGGACAGCTGTTAGCGGCTCTAAAGTTAGAAAATGACCAGGTGTCAAACATGAAAAATCGTTAGGGTCAGAGCTGATCGGGTAAAGGGGTCTTGAGTTTAAAATGGATTCAATTTGAACGAACAGAGTCGTCAATTCCTCGAAAGTTAGGACTTGATCTCCCACAACTCGATATAAATGTGATTTTGCTGCTTTGATCTGTATTTCCCAGACACCACCGAAGTGTGGAGCGCCGGGGGGATTGAATTTAAATTCGATTTTTTGCGCGTTAGAAGCTTGTTGCATTAAAGACGAAAGTTGATTTTTAGCGCCTACAAAGTTGGTACCACAGTCTGCATGAATAGTGTTACAGCGGCCGCGACGACCTACAAAGCGCCGTAGCGCAGCTATAAACCCATCTGTTGAAAGCGTCGACACAACCTCCAAGTGGACTGCTTTGGTTGCGAGACAAATGAACAAGCATAGGTACGCCTTGTCCATCTTAGCGCCACGATGGGAGCCAAGTTTGATGCGAAACGGTCCACCTAGATCGACACCTACCACCGAGAACGGTTTGACTTGATTGACTCGGTAAGATGGGAGATCGCTCATGAAGGGTTGAAGCGGCTGTGGGTTTGTTCGAAAACACTGAACGCATTTGGAAAGGCAACGGCGAATGGTACGTTTTGCAGCGATAATCCAAAATTGTTGAAGTAGCAAAAAGTGTGTAGTGTTTATGCCTGGATGCAAGTGGGTACGATGAGTGAAGTTAATGATTAAGAGCGTTAAAGGATGATCAGATGGTAAGAAGGCAGGATGCCTGTGTTCGTACTCTAATCCGGATCGAGAAATCCTGCCGCCCACCCTGAGCACTCCCTGATCGTCTAGGAATGGGTTCAGTTTTTGAATAGGTTTCGGTAACACCTTTTTTGATTTTAAGTTGGAGATTTCCTCCGAGAAAGATCGACCTTGTACGTGTTTAACGATTTGCATGAGAGCGTGATGACGTTCCACATTGTTTAAGAATTCCTTACGATTTGATTGATTTGGTACACGAGAATTGTTAATAAAGCGATATATGTAAGCGAGAACATTAACAAGTTTCGATAATGACGAAAATCGATTCAGTAAATTTTCGATAATTGGAGGGTCATTCGTCGCGGTCTCATCGGTCACTAAGATAACCACTTTGCGTTCTTCAGCCTTTATAGTAACGTCGTCCTCGTGAAGTATGCTGCCTGAACTTTTCGGCCAGGACTCATGATTTTGTGAAAGCCACGATGGCCCCGCCCACCATAGCGAATTGTGAAGAATTTCACTAGGAAATTGACCACGTGAACAGACATCAGCAGGATTGTCACCGGAGGAGATGTGATGCCAACATTCAGGAGGTGTAAGGTCTTGGATTTGACTCACCCGGTTGGCAACGAATGTGGTCCAACGAGATGAATGTGAGCGTAACCAGGAGAGGACAACCGTTGAGTCTGACCATAAGTAGACAGCATCGAATTGGATACGAGCTAGATAAGTGTCACGAACGAATGTGTATAGATTGGAGAGGAGAACTGCCGCGCAGAGTTCCAATCTAGGCAACGATGTGCGTTTCAGCGGTGCGACACGAGCTTTTGAACAGACCAAGAAGACATGGGCTGCACCGTCCTTATCAGTGACGCGTAAGTAAATAACAGCACCATACGCTGTTTCGGAGCTGTCACAAAAGCCGTGAAGCTCGCACGATTTTGTTTCAGAGCATGTTATTTTACGAGGGATTCGAAGTTGGGACAACTGTGGCAATTGATCCATATATTTAGTCCATGTGTGAATGATCTCATCAGGCGGCGTTTGGTCCCATCCAATCCCGAGAATCCAAAGCTTTTGGATATATGATTTGATTTGAATTGTGATGGGGGATAAGAAGCCTAATGGGTCGAAGACTCTCGCCAGTTCGCTGAGAATGGAACGTTTGGTACATGGACGCTCGGATGGTTTGATGTCAAAAAAGAATGCATCCAGTGACGGATTCCATTGCAGACCTAGAACTTTTAAAGTTGAGGATTCGGAATCATCGAAAGAAACGGAGCCGGTTAGACAATCTTGGCTGGGAAGATCCAACAAAAGTTGCGCCTTGTTACTAACCCATTTTCTAAGATGAAAACCACCGAGTTTGAATAGAGCGATAAGTTGATTTTTTGCTTGTTCAGCGGTTTCCAGCGAGTCACATCCGGTTGCTACGTCATCTATATAAACATCCGACAGGATGATCCGCTTTGCAACGGGATACGAGTCTCCTTCGTCTTCAGCAAGCTGTTTCAACGTACGGCATGCAAGAAAAGGGGATGAAGAAACACCATACGTAACAGTGTTCAGACGGTACTCTTGGAGATTATCGTGAGCAGAGGCTCTCCAAAGGATACGCTGATAGTCACGATGGTCCTGCCAGATCAAAATTTGACGGTACATCTGTCGGGCGTCAGCCATGAAGACAACGTTATGTTCCCTAAACCGCAAAAGAATATCTATAATATTAGGTTGTAACTTAGGACCGGTAAGTTGAGAGTCGTTTAAGGAACGTGAGTTAGCGTCTTTGGCAGAGGCGTCGAACACAACACGGAGACGGGTAGTGGCGGAATCGGGACGAAGAACACAGTGATGCGGTATGTAGTATTTTCCCATACTGAGCTCCTTTGCTGGTACCAATGTCATGTGTCCGGTTTCTATGTAGTCTGACATGAAGTCTACGTATTGGCCTTTTAAATCGGGGTCACGAGACAACCGGCGTTCGATAGCGTGGAATCGTCGCAATGCAACTTCACGAGAGCCTTCGAATGTGGGTTCCGAATTATCTTTAAAGGGCAAACGTACAACATATCGTCCAGAGGAATCACGAGAATGACTAGATACAAACTTCTGTTCACAGAGCGTTTCATCTGGAGTCAAGACTGACGCTTTCGGTATAGAATCCAGTTCCCAGAAATGTTGAACCAGAGAATTCAACTCGTTATCTATGTTTAATGGAGTCTGTACTAGGGTGCTAGAGGCTAAGCGAGTTTTGCCTAACAGGAGCCACCCAAAGACGGAGTTGAAAGCGGTAGGTTGGTTAACTTTCCCTTTAATTTGTTGGTTGAGAAGTGAATCGGCGAAGACGTCGGCCGCGAGCAGTAGATCGATAGATCCCGGAATATCGAATCCGGGATCTGCGAGTGGCAAGGATTGAATATGTGACCATCCAGAAGTGTTTAATTTTGCGATAGGTTGATCGCCACATATTTTAGAAATGACATGCATGTCCAAATCAAAGAAGATAGTATCTTTAGTACCTACTGCACACTTCACGTTACCGAGAATAGACGCTGGTGCCTCGCCGAGTCCACATACAGTTGTGTTAATTGGAGTCGGATGTAAGTTTAAACGTGAGATGGCCGATTCAGTAATAAAGTTACTTTGACTTCCGGTGTCAAATAAGGCACGAAACGATTGCATTGTACCGAGAGCATCTTTGACGTGCACTATTGCAGTTGCCAGCAAAACAGTTGTATGCATAGGTGACCTTGACACCAACGACGATGCGGTTGGGTGGGATACAATAGGATTATCGCGATGGAGTAAGGTGTGATGTTTCCGTTTGCATGTGCGACACGAAAATATTGATCTACAATCCTTCAACTGATGAGATGGCTTCAAGCAGTTGAAGCACCAGTTCTTCTCAGTAGCAATCTGCATTCGTTCATCGTATGATTTTTTGATAAATTCTGAACATGCCGTAATTGAATGAGCATCACTACAGAAAGAACATTTACTGGTATACGGAACGGAAGGACTTTCGGTTTGCCTTTGACCGGTGGCAGCTACCAGTGTGTGTGCCGGGGTGAACCGTTTTGGTTGCGACTGTGAAGTCGAACTTCTCTGCGTAAGTTCGTTGGTCTTGATGGTCTTAACGAAATGTGTATCACGTAATGACGCCTCGCACTTAGAATGTAAGAAAACCTTTAATTGTACGTAGGTAGGCAGTTCGACATCCGAATGCTTTTCTTCAAATTCAAGTCGTAATTTCGAGTCAAGTTTTGATAAAATATGATATGCTAGAATAAAATCCCATTGACCAACCGGCAGATTAACTGTTTTTAAAATACTTAAATTCTCTTCAAACAAATCAAGGGATTTTCTGAACTCGTGACCATCGTTGAATTTAAAGTTTACACTTAAGATGTCTCGCCAACACGTAAAAGCTAAGTCGCGTTTATTACTGAAGCGCGCAGTGAGTGCTTGGTACGCGTCGTGATAGTGTTCGTGAGTCATCGGGAACGGTTTGATCACTGTCAACGCATCGCCGCTAAGAGATGATAACAGATAGTGAAACTTCTCCGTGTCAGTCAAAGAAGTTGATTTGTGTATCAAAGCGTTGAAAGTATCGAAATAATCCGGCCACTTTCTGACGTCACCGCTAAAAGTCGGAAGTGTTATTTTGGGTAACCGAATGTTCGAAGAAGCCCCGCCAACAACGTGAGAATTATTTGAATCACCTTTAGAAAAGGTGCGATTCATTGACAACACTTTGTAATACATTTCGTCGAAACGCTCCTGAATTTCGTTATCTTCATTTTCAGGATCGTCAAGAATCTCCTGAATTGTAAAATGCGCATCCTCAAAATTAGCTGCAATATTCTTTACTTCCTGATGATATGATAAAAACAAGTCTCGCTGAGAATGGTCATTAACTGCTAACATTCCAATCTCTAAGGCCTTATTCAAACGCTTATATGCGATGGTTCGTTTTCTACGCAAGGATGGTATATCCTCAGCAGTATAATGAATGTCGATTGATTTTGACTTAGACTTCTTCAAAACACTTGATCTACTTTTCTTTAGAAGTGACATTGTAGGCGCTATTTATGTAGGTTTACAAGTAAAATAGTAGAATATGTAATAAATATAAGTTCAGATTACGCGTTTAGTTGTTTAAGTACCTAAATAGTAGCAGACGGATGAGTACTTTCGGTCTTTAAACAATAACAAATAATTTGGTTCAACGTAAACAAGTATGTACCGGATAGATAATTATGTAACGTGTAGTTCCAGTACAAGTTAAATACACTGCAAACTATGTTTTATTCCGATATTGTTATTGAAACTGTTCCGTAAGTGAATACAATAGAAGATAGATAACGATTAACAGATATAACTACCTATCGAGTATGCAAGTTGAAGTAAACAAGTTTTTATGATACGTAAAAAGTGTTCTCGACTCTGTGCGGTACTCGTATGTACCAGCTAATTTGTTCATTCACTTGGTAACGGAAATATTCAAAGTGCCTACGTTAAGCTGTTCGACCGTTGAGCGAGATTTCAACCTACCCTCACGATTTGAAAAAGTGAAAAAAATGATTCAATGGAATATTTTACGATTTGCGTCTTGTAAAACACGATAATGTAGTAATTGCGATGTATGATAGGTGCAAATAACCAAATATTGAGATACGAATTGATTAATTGTGAGCGAAATAAATTGTACACCGAAAAGAAATGTGATTGCACAATATTACCCGATCTCACAATTACGATTAATGTGGATACTTCACATTTGATTGATTTACACTACGATTTTGTATAATCCTAGTTCGATGGTGATAGCTCATGAACGTTTAAATGTAACCGATAGATTCGATAGTAGGTAATTCTATAGGAATTTTGGAATAGCTTGGACTGCGATGTGTGCCTATAGTTTTTAGTTAAAACAATAGATCGATTGAGATATTCTAAGCTACGCTTTTAACCAGAAATACCACAAGTAAAGATGGCGAATTACGATAAAAAATGGAAGGTCCCGGGTTTCGGCACCAAAAAAATGTAGCATTCGCACCACGCCGAAATACCGTGATGGCTTTCTACTACACAGGGGAGACCTGGATGAGAGGTCTGACGAGTAACGTGATAAAATAAGATGTTCACTTTGATCTAGGCAGCCAACAGCAAAGATATATGCAAAGTACGTACCTCAGACTGCAAACTGACACTCGTTGAACTTCCACCTTTCGAATGTCCATGAGCTGACGATGGGGCTAGGATTCACACGTATAGATGAGATGAGATGATGATCACACGCGGACGGTTAGATTTTGAAAAAATGCCTGGTCGCGGAGGCGCGTGTGTGTTCCGATCGGCGTCCGTTATGAACTGTCACTTGCTCTGAGCTTTGACGTTTACGTACAATGCATGACAACCAAAAAGTTGGTGTCTCGTTACTGCTGGTGAAGCCCAGAGACAAAGTGAACATCGTATATGGTTAGAAAATAATTTTGATGGAAACGAAACACTATCATTGCCATATTTCACCATAAACAACATCCACTTTACAAAATAATACGTACGACATTCTCTTACTAGCAAAATACAGCGCCAAATCCCCAACAAACCACAGGAGACCGGCGAACAAAATGCAGCAAATCCAGTTGTTACTTTATAAACTGTCTCCGAACACGCGCGTCGCATTCCACCGCACGTTATCGCATTACAATCAGTGTGAGAAGTTCTTTAGTTTATCACGTTAACAAAGTTAACCCCGAGGGTGTATTTTCAGACAGGTTGGGATTTTCTTAGGTTGGTAATATTGTGGGACGTTTTGTGGGCGTACTGTTTATGGGAAAGAAAGATCAAATTAGTTCTTAGGAATTTTACTGTAAGAATATTACTGAAATGTATGATGGAAATGTTTTTGTGCTAATTGGAACACAAATTGACTGTGACTACGAACAGTACAGAAAAGTGAAATCACGTTCTTGACAGGAGAGCAATTTAAAGTTGTATTTTGCCCTAGAATACTATATAATAATCAGTTTCGATTTTATTCGATGCGAAACACCCTGAACAAATATGTTTAAGTACATTTACGGACTTCAATTTCAGCAGGTAATCAAAATTGGCAATTTTACAGATTTGATAGTCACAGTGGATTTATATTTTTATTTAGATATTCGTTTAGTAAAATGAGAAAATGGAGTTGAAAATTTAAAACGAAATTGAATTTTTTAGAAGCTAGGCAGCAATTTAGAAAACAGATTGAAAAAATCAGAATTGAATTTTCAACATTCAGCTCTAAGGAAAATACAACAGATAATACCGACCTGTCTGACCTTTTTTCAGCCAACTTCGAATTGACTGTCAGTCTTAGCACAATATTTCTGTTTTTTACCTACAGCGTACTAGAAGTATTTACAGCGTTAATTTTATGAAAAAGCGCCTTTAGTGTACTAAAGAGGGTAAATCTTTTCCATGAATGTACACTCAGCTACGCATCGAGCTATAAAAAACTAGTATATCGTGGTCTCGTTTTGTATGGTCTTTCCGTATATTCAACGATCTGCTTATACTGGTTTTGTATAGCTTGATGTGTAGCCGTGTGTATGAGGACAACGGGTATACCTACACCAAATTAACGTCAAAGTTCCCGTTTACTTTACTTCACAAAAAAACGTGAAAAAAGCTAACCCCTCTCTCCCTAAATTTCCCGTTTTCTTAATGTACGTCAGCAAAACGTGAAAAATCGTGCAAACAAGAAATTGCTTTAATTTAAACATTCATTGGGTTCTGTCAGTGAAAGCAGACATAGGATTAATAAATAATCGTAGTGAAGTTTACCACACAGATCAATCCAAACTCTCTCGCTACTCCACTATTAGTTTGCCCTTTCAACTAATTGCTTTATAGTTTCTCGTTCAGTGAAACTTTGTTTCCGTACAAATAGACAAAATGGACCTAATAAAACTATCTAAAACTGTGAAAACAATGAAGAAAAAGAAGTGTGTACCTGAATATATTATTGCCTTATAGTCATTTATAATTTAGGCACAACCAAACTGTACATAGATCAAGATTTCGCCGTGATCAGAGCTTGGTGAGCTTAATAACTCTGACACCAGAGATGGGGACATGGATGATCAGATCTGACAACATCTCACACAAAAGGAAAGAAAGAACAAGATTTCAGTGTTACCTTGAAATTTTAATGTCAAACTAAGTGAAATATACATAATAATCTTATTAAATACTCTTGACTCAGTGGATCGCAGAGCTAAGAGGCTCGTTGGCGACGCGGCGACGTAAAATTGGTGAATGCCAAGCTCCATAGCTTGAATCATCGCCGCAAGGTTGCCTGCCTGGTCTTCTACAGATTCTACATCGGTGAGTGAGCCCAAGAACTCCACGACCTCATACCACCTGCCCTCTTCTATCATTGCACATTTAGGCACACGGCAAATTACCATTCTTACCTTATTGCTATACCACCAATTAGCACTGCGTTTCCAAACGTCTTTTATAATGCGGATAACGAAGGAGTGGAACTCTCTGCCTGCGTTTGTATTTCCAAACACATACAACCCTAATCTCTTAGAAGTTAGAGTGAACAGGCTTCTTGTGGGTAAGCTCGCTCCATTGTCGACCTTGTCTTAGTCACTCCTGACCTCGACTAAGGTCAGACAAACCCATTACACAATAAAAAAAATCTTTAAGCGGAAACTATATCAAAATATATCACACAGTTCATAGGATTAAACTACCAGTACTAAGTAAAATAACTTCCTCCTCATAATGAAGTTGACAAACAAAAACGCACTAACAACTTTCATAACTCACTGCAGACTGCGACAGTACATAAAACCCCTGAACATGCCCCGTTCAACCCAGCTGGGGATTAAGTAAACAGAGCTAATGCGTCAATCTACGCCGCTCACCCACATCCACCCGTAGTGCCAATAAAATACAGAACCTATTGACAAATACCCACACACTTCGTATAGCGAGTAGTTTAAAGCGCGCAGCTGTCCCTATCCCCCAGGGGATACATTTCCAGTAGGACTGTGTCCATAGTAAAGAGGAAACAGTAAGACAATTAAAATTATGTGTCAAGAAAAAGTTGTTATGTTTCAATATACTTAGACAAGCCAACCCGTATAATGCCCATTGATTCGAAAACGAAACAAGAGGTATTACTTTCCTAAAAGCACAATAAACCGTTTATTAGTGCAGTAAAATGTTAAAAAAACGCCATCTATTGCAAGACTATAGAAGTAGATTCTATTTGCACTAAAAATAAACTCTAAAACTAGTTAATACTAAAATATAGAGTTATCAATATAAGCATATCCGAAAATAACCAAAAGCGGAATACGTAAGTAGTTCTGCCATTTATACGTATCATAATCATAAGTTTAAAAGTCCTGCGCATGACACTGTGTTCCGTCGGTGCGCAGGAGTTCCAATTATTTCTAGTGAGCTCTCTCCATCTCTGTCCTCATCTTTGCTTGATTGAAATAGAGAGAAACGCAACTAATAACACTTGGCCCGAAATGAGATTCAAACCCATTGATAACCTCATGCTCGGCGGCCATTTGTGTTTCAGTAAAAGTTAAAGGAGCTTCCCGACCCATTCGTGTGTAATGTAACATTATAGATTCGACTTTGAACATTACATTACAACCCTATGTCCCTGACTAACGAGCATTCGTGTAAACATGCTTCACAGCGAGCATTCAAATGAACTGTAACGTTACATTACAGGTGCAACAATGCTCGTGGTGAAAGATCCTGCGATTCAACTCAATAACTCATTTTTTGGTTACATAATACAAAAACGATTGAGTTGCGATACTGTTTCAATTATACTGTAGCTATGCTCTGTGCTTTACATTCCCAAAGAGACGGTTTCATTCAGGCCGTTGAGTGAAAGTCTCCGAACTTCAATCGGATATCTTGTTACGGGGTATTGTATAAAGCTATTTTGCTTTGTTATTATTGAAATAAGAGCTATTTTACGTTGTTTCGTTTTTACTTTGTTAGTTAAGATTGTGGTGGATGTTTTATTAGTTTTTATAAGTGGATGTTATTTAGCTTGGAAAATATGAAATGTTTTCGTAAATGCGACCATGAAATTAATTGTGCAATGCGTTTTGACTAAATAATAATAATAATAATCACTTTATTTCAGGCTACTTGGGCCCATAGATATATACCTTATAGACTAACATATATATTGTTATAGTACATTTTGTGTTAGTATAAAGAAACTTAAGTCTATGTTAGTAAACACTTCACTTCACTATTTTATAGCGCACTCCAGTGGCACTTGTCCGCGGAAGCGACGGAACACCACGTCCTGCGGCCAAAAGTTCTCCTCCATGACGAGGTGCAGAAAACATGTTGGTACACGCACCACGAACGCCTTGAAATTGACGTTGCGGCGCGATTCCAGCAGCTGAACTCTCGGCGTGTACTTGATCTTTTGACGCACGTACTCCACGATGTCCTCAGCCGTAGTGGTGTAGTGTAGGCGTGAGATATACACCGGAGTGTTCGGCTTAGCAGCACGTATAGTGTTGGGCTCCACAGGAGCCGTGCCGCAGCGGTTCTTGTTGGTTCGCTGACGGCGCTTCCTCCTTTGCACCATCACAAAACCATCGTCATCAGCCAGTTTCGATGCCTTTTCCGGCATGGGCTTCATAGATGTAGCGACCTTGCTAACGATGTTTTTTGCTGACTAAGAATAGAAGCCTTAGATGCTATATTGTGACGTTATAGCTTTACAATCCAGATAAGTCATAAGGACTGTTAAAATGTTGTACAAGTATAACAAGAAAAAAAATTATTTCGTCAGAATCATTCTCTCTTATTG
This sequence comes from Agrotis ipsilon, assembly GCA_028554685.1. Lineage (NCBI taxonomy): Eukaryota > Metazoa > Arthropoda > Insecta > Lepidoptera > Noctuidae > Agrotis > Agrotis ipsilon. Next base: position 10,134,259 of record CM052967.1, read on the forward strand.
ATCCTATGTATTTAGAAAAGTGTAATCAAATTAATATAATATTACCATGACACATTTAATCTAGGCCAAGTTCACCTCAGAAACCCCCAAGCAATCTAAAAGGCAAATTAAACTGTAAGTAGCCATTTGGGCTCACATCCTGAACTTAATTAATTGATTACACTCGATGACCCAACCAGGATCAGATGTTCATTTCCTATCGCTAATTGCTCGAACCGTCTTTGAATTAATTTGTTTTACACATGAGGGTTGCTTGACGAAGGATTCGTACAAGGTACGACTAATTGACGTTTATATTAATTTAGTGGGTTGATTACTAAGTCCCTTCGTACACTAGGCAAAGCAAGTCTCCGATACCTTACGACTTTGGTATCCAGGTTTTTTTTTGTTGCTTGGTAAAATCATCAAATCAGTCATACCACACCGAGACACCACACACACAGAGCCAGAGGGACTATCAGACTTGTACTAACTAAAATCCACGGAGTCCTTCGGTAGCCCTTTGTGTTCCAGAGTTGCGGTATATTTGTGTCCCGCAACCCCGGCAAGCTATGGCCCCCTAAAGGGAGGCCCCGTCATTATGCTGACGCTCTTTGAGGCACGCGTGGAACACAACGAGCCGTGGACCCGGGCATGGTCCATGGTCGGACAGCGAGTTGCCCTCTTGCTTTCCAGGTGACTATCGTAATACTAATACATAGTGGTTTGTACACAGGCACGCGTCAATGGATGTCAAAGTCGTAAAGTATCGGAGACTTGCGTTGCGTAGTGTACGAAGGGGCTAAGATTCCGCTGTTCGTCTGTCTGTCCGTCTGTCATCAGGCTGTATATCATGAAACGTGATAGTTAAACAGATGTTTTCACAGATGATGTGTTTCTGTAGCTGCTTTAACAGAAAATACAAAGAAAAAAGTGGTTTCCCATATTATTATGTATGAGAAACGTGATATTTACAACCTATTATTACAAAATTGACCAACGTTAACTAACCAACTTATCAAGCTTATCATAACAGCTTCGATTATAGATTTACTACAGAGGATAACACGAAATTGCATATACTTATCCCTTAATAAATACACAATTTACATCCATTTATAAGCCGATAGCATCAGAATATCCTATAAACAAGCAACGCTTAGCATGCAGCGTCGAAATATTGAACATATCCAGCTTATTGTGTGGGAAAATCAGGTGGAAAACCGCCACCATTATAAGCTGACCCCTTAACATCTCTTCCGCTACGAATTTTGCAAAGAACCTGTTGTGGTAAAGATAGGTCTTCTTTTAGTGGTTATTCTCTTGTCTTACATACAAGCTTGTTGAACTGGTGAATTTAAAAGAAAATAAGGAATATGGTATTTATCGAACTATTCTTTAATAAAGCACAAAGCATTGTTGTGTTATCAAAAGTCTTTTTTTTATTATTTAAGAACGACTTCTTGCCCTTTTAACCGACTTAAAAAAGGGAGGTTATCAACTCCACCCATTTATGTATGTTACTTTTCCAGAAATGCCCAGTTTTCGTATAAATGTTAGTCTATATCAGCGTCTGAACAAATATGCCAAACAAAAGTGTGTCTGTTATTATGTTTGTATTCGCATATCTCTAGAACTACAAGTCTGATTAAAGTCATTCTTTTTTGTTGTAGGTACTAGGTATTGTTCAATTTAGGGAATACTGTAAGTTTCATCAAAATCGGTTAAGTAGTTTTAGATATAGGGAATTTTTTGCTTACTTGAATTGAAGATTTTCAAAGTCAAGTTTATCCGTGTTTATCTCGCGTTTGGCTCAACGATTTGATGCCGTTTTCAGAAAAGTATTTGTTACATTCTGGAGATAGTTTTTAAAAATGAAATTGTGCAAAAGAGAAAAAGGAGATAGGGCTTAGACCGGCAGTATAGTTCATAACATAGGTACCAAAAACACCAGTGCCATTTCTAGGAAGATAGCTGATTCATAATTGTGCAAGTCACTTTCCGTGGTCAAGCACGGTCTTTCAGAGAGAGTGGCAACCTCAAACAAAAAATAAAAGACATGACCTATTCATTTTTCTCCCATTGAGCACACTCAATTTAAAAGACAATGCGGAGATCTCTGTTTTCATTATTTCTGAGTTAATTAATAATTATTTTTCTCATAAACAGCTCGTTGGTAAGAGCTTCATAATACTCGTAGTTTTCAAGCGAACTTATTGCATTGTAAAATGTAAGTACTGGTACTGCACTCTCGCAAGATTTATGAGCTGCGTCGACATTTTTATAAAAATTCTATTAAGCATTTTTTATTTTTATACTTAATATTGTTTGTATTCATGTTTATTAAATGAGGTGTTGGATAGGAAAATTGAAAATAAATGTAGTTGGAAAACAGTTTTTCCTGTGGAATCGCTCACGTTGTTGGCCTCCAATTTTTTAAGAATATTTCGGAATCTGTTAAGTAGTTCTGGGGGACTGCTCCAAAATTATTTATCATCTCCTGTTTTTTGCAGTCCCCCAAGGCGACGTATTTTTATTATTTTATACTTTTTATAGGTACATACTTAAATCATTTTATGTTGCTAAGGGTACTCCCGATTAAGTCATCAATATTCCCTTTCAGTACGCTTTCATTTGATACCCAACTCGAGTATATTTGCAGACCCTCGGTTACTTTTCCCCACTTTCACCCCCACAACTTCTAAATGGCTCAACCGATTTTCATCAAACATGTCTAAGAACACTCGTAGTTAATTCACCTTTCATAAAAAAATACCTAAATTGAAATCGCTTCATCCGTTTGGGCTCTATGATGCCATAGACAGACAGACAGGCAGACACGTCAAACTTATAACACCCCTCTTTTTCCGTCGGGGGTTAAAAATAAAACAATGAACCCAGCATGTCCACACCAAAAGGATTGCCAACTCAGCATTTGTTGGGTGAAAGGCACCAGCACTGGCACCCAATGACGTCGCAATAAATAACTCCACAGCCAATTAATATCAGCTGTAAAATAGAGCATAAATTCATCTCGCAAAGCACACAGTTTGATATTAGCTCGTTGCACAAACTAATCTATCATTGGCCCAACATTATAGACGGTACAGAATATGTATTGGTGAATTTTCTCGTCGGGAATTAGCTGCTTTGTGTATGCCTGTATACATTTATTATTAGTAGTGTAATTTATTGAAATAACATTGCTAATAAATATGTAGTAGGCATTTAGGCTCGAATCGATTGAGATTAGAGCCTAAATGCCTGCGTATTTAGGCTTCATTTTGCCTAATTTGCAAACATTAAGTTTCCATATCAACAGCTAATAGACAGTCGGAAATTGCTTTAATTTCTTGTTTACATGCCAGTTGATAGCTTTTACCTACACGTCTTAGGGAGGGTTCATATCTGACGGAACATCCGTTGCGTATTATCGGTTGCGGATTGACCGTTCACACTTCACCGATGATCCGTTAGGGCGTCCAAAAACATTCGATGATACGCTCGACGGATGATTTGCCAGATATGAACCCTTCCTTACTCTTATCTGGTAAAATTTATACTTTTTTTTTTTTTACGTGGTAAAATCATCAAATGAGGCCTCCCACCCAGGGCAGAGCGGGAGGGACTGTCAGACTTGTACTGACTGAAATCCACGGTGTCGTTCAATAGCCCTTTATGTTCCGGGGTCACGGTGATGGTATAAGACCCGCGACCCCGGAAACTTTATACTAGGTAGAAAGTAACATCTGCTCCTGATTATTTTGAAATTGGTTTCTTGTTTCAATAAAGACAGCTGACTAGTAGTTTCATCTCCTGCTTGACATGGAGAGAAGTGGAAACGTATTTTTCTTCGGTAAGTACTCCACTATTCTTTATTGTATAAGCACTTTTCTGGTGGTTGCTACAGTTGATTCTGGCTTTCAGGACTTGCAATGGTTTGGGAATAGTATGGTGGGTGTGTCCCACCATACAAATACAGCAAAAAATACAGTGGTACTTTTTGGGTGGTATAATCAACAAACACCTCCACCCAATCTAAGAGGAGGAAAAGGAGATTGAAAACAAACCTCTTCCTTCAGTAGCGTTTTGAGTTTCAGGGCCATGGTATATAATATTCATTATCAGACTTTTGGACCAACTCGACAAACTACCGTTGCCAAAACCAACCAATTCTTTCATTTCCCTAACAGCGGTAACCCCTTTAAACATTTTCGCGACCCCTAATCTAGTCTGAGGCTTTACGCTTACAGTTGAAATTCCTTTGTCTAAATATGAATTAATTTCATTTAGTAGGTAGGTACTTATTCAAAAGGCTTCGAATACTAAACATTCAAATTCGAATTTCAAACGTACTAAACGTCAACTTCAAACACTGATTGAAATTAGAACTCCATACTGTAACCCGTTGCTGTAACCCTTCAGTACAGCGTTTCACAGGTTACATAACACTCTAAATGCATTCTGAATCCGTACAAAATTATGTTTGAGCTGGCGAGAGCCGCTTTCATACAGCGCGATATTATGTTCCACATTGTGAAGTCGCAACAACGAAACGTTGTGATTTTAACATAACAGAGTAGGGTGATGTTAGAACTTGGCCTCGTATGCGGGTCTTTTTTTGTCACTATATTGTATTTTTATTTAAACTGGGTCGTTTTTTTTTTAAATAATTTGACTATTCGACGGTGCGTCGTGTTACACGCGCGCCTCAAAGAGCGTCAGCAAAATGACGGGGCCCCCTTTATAGAGAGCCAAAGCCTGCCGGGGTCGCGGGACTTATTTCCATCACCGTGACCGTGGAACATAAAGGGCTATTGAAGGACATCGTGGATTTTAGTCAGTACAAGTATGACCCTACAAGTCCCTTCCGCCCTGCCCGGGGTGGGAGGACTCATTTGATGATAGTAATACGATAAAAAATAATGATTTGTACTATGCAGTTTGTATACTGTGTAAGTAAGGGTTCACGATAGGCAAGCGATTCAATGGGGGCTAAATGTCCTGGGATACGTGTTCCTTGCGACGAAGGGTGATTTTGTGTGACGTTGCTGGACTCTGGTCGACATTTCTGGCAACATCGCGCAACTCACTAAGTTCTATAGTAAGGTTTCTTTTACAGGCATGTACGATATTTACGTGAAATAAATCTTCTTTTAAAATAACAGAATTACATTTTATTTGTAGAAAGTATTTTTCTTTAAAAACACGCTTGTATTCAAGGAAAAGTACAGAAAGAAAAATACGAAAGAAAGAATACATCATTTAAGTAAGTAAAATACGTGTATCTGTTAAATACATGTACCTATATGTTACGTGTTTGGGAAAAATTCTTCAGTAATAATATTTTTATCATCACAAATGTCGTTACGATGTTTAGATAATTTTCATTGAATTCATGTTTTGCAAAATGTCAACGGTTCTTTAAAATATGCGTGGGTTTTAAGTAAGAGCCGACCAATAGGCGTAAATAACTTGAGTGGGTGGAATCTGGCTGTGAATGACAACGACAGACAGATTTGTAGAATAAGGTCCCAATAAACGGTACGATTCATCGTTAAGATTCAGTCGGTCGGTCAGTCAGTCTGATCGAAACGACGGATCAACTATGCTACCCTAAAATAAGGTAGACTGGAAGATAATGCCCAAGGCATTAAGTCCGCCTTTGTACATGTTTTTTGTAACTGTGTACATAAAGTTTAAATAAATAAATAAAATACTCTGCGATGAAATTGAGATTTTCAACTGTATCTTCTACAACATAAAGTTGAACATTCGGCTCCGCCGCGGCTAAGAATGGCACTACTGTAGAGTATGTTGAGATCTTTAACAAAATACATGTTCGCAGATGACATCGGATATCGTAACAAAAAATTGGCAATCTTGAATAGGGGAACCTGTTGAACCTTGGCACTATATGTACCTAGGCCATTAGGCTCGTTTTAAATGTTGCCGCAATGCTAAATTGTTATAGTTTTGGTATTCGGTACATCACTACCAACTATTCAATGTGCAGTAAGTCACTTACCGCCATTAAGCAGGTGTTTGGTGTTATCGACGTCAAAACTTTTTTTCACGAAACAAGTAGGTATTCCTAATTTACTTTGCAGTCTGATAGCTCTCAACGTATTATAATTGTCACTTAACTTGTATATGCTATTGGTTCTTTAGATTAGTAAGTGTTAAAATAATCATAAACTTGCGGGATAAGTAACCTCGAAACATTTGAAATCCACCCATTTTGTTGAAGTTGGAGTGGTGTTGAACCTCGGTCACTGTCGATCAGTTTTACCTTGGCCACTGCTAAGGTACAACTGATCAAATTATTTCATGTTCCGGTAATACCTTCCTATTCAAATACATTTATTATTTCAGGAATCATGCCTAAAAGCAAAGAGAAGAAGAAAAGAACGCCAGTTGAACTATTTAAATATTTTTAACTGACTTCAAAACAAAAAGTAGGTTCTCAGTTCGACCTGTATGTTTGTTTGTGTGTATGTCCCCGATTATTTCACGATTGGCTGAATCGATTTTGATGCGGTTTTCAGAAAAGTGTTCGTTACCTTCTGGAGAAGGTTTTAATATATTATAACACTAATGGATATGTTACGTTGCCCTTAAGGCTCCATTTTTGTTCACTGAGATTGTAGATTTTCAAAGTCGATTGTATGTTTGTCCACTATTATCTCGCTTTTGGCTGAACCGAAAAAGAAATTTGACAGATTGGGGTAGCTTGTATACTGGCGTATGTATGTAATAATTTTAAAATTTGTCATGAGATAAAACAGTGATTAAAAGTTTGTGATAATTTTGTTTAAAAATTTTGTTTTTTAAGAAAATAAAAATACGATTATTGCTTTGATTTTATTCAAAATTTGCTAGTTATTTTTTGTTAAATATTTCACTAGACCGAATAAGATGATTTAGGCTATGTAAAGTTAATAGTTTTCTTAAATTACCCCCCAATTCTCGTTGTGTCCTAGGTACACCATAGTACTGGCCGAGGTACATAGGGTTTGTTGTACCTCGGCCTTAAATACCATTTTTTTAAAAGTATATAAAACACATGTTAGTATGGCATATACATTCTCGATATTTTTGTGGTGAATACTCAAATAATTGACCTTTCAAAATATGCAAATATGGTTTGTATACAACACGTCGAATCTCAGTAAAAAAATAATATCTGAAAAACTGTCCTAGGTACAACAGGTTCCCCTATCGTAACTATCGTTTTCTGTCTGTGATAGCAAGTCTTTGTCGTTTCGTTTCAAACAAGTAGGTAAATAATCGATCGCTGTGATCAATCCAAACGTGAGCGGTAAGTGTTCTGTAATCTTTCGCCACGATGCCAGATTGATCGTAACGTTGAATCGTTCCGTATAGTGGGCCCTTTACCTAATAAACGATCGATGTTGGAACAAAAATGTGGGCGCCCTTTTTCCATGTCCGGAGTTGTAAGTATTTTATCTTAACTTGGAAATGGTTTCTAAATAAATGTTTGCGTTCTTCCAATTATAGTTGTGTGCAGACATTACCAAACTGATTTACAAAATAATAAAAATTGTATAAGACAAATAAAAAAATGGTCGCATATTTTTTACATTTAATTAATACCTACCCAGAAATTTACACCAAAAAACTATTGCCACAAAAAACGAAATACTGAAAATGTAACGTAACTTAAAAATAATAATTAAAAGTTATATCGTTAGCATAAACAGAAGTAAAGTCATGTGGACATTGCGGTCATGTCACTGTCAAGCTCCTAACTCAACATGTGTCGCTTCAGTGTGCACGTTACTTTAAAATACCAGAATATGTTGTCATGTGTTTGGAGGTGTCTGCTGTTATAAATAACTAAATACTGGCATTATAATTTGAAATGAAATATTTATCATATTTATTTATTTAAATAAAATTACCAACCAATAAAATTGTGGTACATAAGGCGGACTTAATGCCACAAGGCATTAACTACCAATCAACCTTTGCAAGGAGCTGGAATAGATGAAACAATTTATCAGTTTCTGAGAGCATTGGTGACCCTCAGCCCTGACTTACAAGTTGTAGGTAAGGGGCCAAGCCAGGCGTATACTTTGTCTAATTTATTTCTTCAACATAGCTCTCAAAACGGTGAAGGAAAACATCATGAGGAAACCGGTAAGTCCTAAAAGTAAAAAGTCGAAGATATGGTGGCATTTAACAATCCGCACTGGGCCCGTCTAGTGGATTATGGCCCACTCTCTCTCACAGAGAGAAGGCCTGTGTCACAGAAGTGGGAACATTTTAATCTGATGATGATGTTGACCAGTCTGTGCGCGGCAAAACATCTCAAAATCTGCGACACCCGCGTCGACTTCCCCTGACCGCACGTACAAGCAGTGACGTGTGTGAATAGCCTTACTTGAATCGAGACGTAGGCTGCGTTTCCACTGAGGCGATGCTGAGCAAAGCGGAGTGCGATTCATCCAATTTCAATCAATTTTCATTTAGTGTTTACCGCTTAATATTGTACATCTAGTATTAGTGTTATGTGTTTTATTTAAGTATGTATGGATACAACAATTGTTGGTAAACCAATTAAATAAAATAAAATAAAAAACAATCACATGGCTTGAGTGAAGAAGAGATATGGATTTCAAGCCTTGCCATTGGTGAATCGCCCTCCGCTCTGCTCCGCTCCGCTTCAGTGGAAACGCAGCCGTATGGTTGTATCATTTACGTTGAACCATGAAACCACTTAGTTTCACTGTAACTAAATTATTAATATTCTGTTCACAATTAAACAATAATTTAATCGATTAGTTATTAAATTATTCTCTTTCGACTCGTATCAATCAGTGTTACAGTAAAGGATCCCAAAAGGTTATTGTTGAAATTGCTACATAAAGTTAGATGAACTAGACGCTTTGTTATTTTAACGTCAGATACTAGATTGTATTATCTTAATATTTTAACAAACGCACGTAGACCAAGAATTTTGATTATAGCAATTAATCTAAATCTAGGCCTGAGGTAACAATAGATGCGAGCACTATAATTTAAACATTAAGCCAAAATTAAATTCGATTTTCTCGTGTAATTACTTTATGTAGTTAGAGATAAGATCCAATTCGTAATAGTTACATACAACATAGTATGGTATGATTTTCAAAATCAATGGAAACGATAGATCTCGATAGACCTAGCGTTAAATAGTTTTTAATTTGATAATTTCAAGTGCATACGTTTTAAAAGTAACTACATAGGGCGCGGGCCACATAGAAAATAACGTAAGACGCAGACGTGGCGGAGACATAATGTCTCTTCGGCGTCTTTTTCATACAAAATGACTGTATAGAAGCGTCGCGTCGCCACGTAAAACACACAGAAGAGACGGGCGCGGGCGCGACTCTCATACATTTTCGCGCGTCCGCAACGCATTCTCGTCTTACATCTTTCATCATGTGGCCCGTGCCTAATATACCTACTAAAGAGTTATTGTTTTAAACTTAACTAAATTTCAGACAGCATAAGAAACAAACTCAATCAATTAATACACTTCCAACCAGATTCACTTCACTATAGATAATCCGGTTACTGTAAGAAACAGATTTCCTTCAAACTAGAAGTACTGAAACTGAATTAGAACAATACCATTCAACTTTATAGACGGTCCATTCACTATTCAACACTTAGAGCTGAAACACTCAATGCCTGTTCATTTTGATAATCCTTTTGTTTACGTCGAATTGAGTAAAATAGGCATAGAACATAACACACACATCATAGCCTAGCCTTTTCCCAACTATGTTAGGGTCGGCTTCCAGTCAAACCAGATGCAGCTGAACATCAGTATTTTACATAGAGCGACTGCCTGTCGGACCCCTACAACCCAGTAACTGGGTAATACGATACCCATGGCAAGATTGGTTGGCAGACTTTAAAGCTTCTGACTAATAGTATCGATTGTCAAAGATCTACAAATGACAGCCGGGACGAACGGCTTTACGTGCTTTCCGAGGCACGAAGGAAACTCGCTATTTTTATTAATTTTATTTATTTAACTCAGGCTTCAGACCCATATAAAATACTATAATACAGTACAATATAACTTAACTAATATAATAATACAATACATAAACAGTATGAAAATAAAACTAATTCTCACGAAGAGACTATGACAGATGGTCACAGATCCACAGACCAACCTCGGCAAGCGTGGCTTAACCTGGAAGATCGGTCTGTGCGTTTGTTATTATTTAGCCACGAACTCGAGGAATTTATAACACATACATTATTTAATAAATTCTCACCCCTTTTTACGTCAGAGCAAAACCGGAACCAGCGACAGAAATACCTCGGTGGCTCGTAATTAAAATTGGCTTAAACTTGCGTCTGCATTGAAAAGCTCTATTAAAAGTTTCACGAACGGAACGTATCCTGACGAAATTAAACTTTTTAAGCATCTCATCAATATAAATCGGTCGGATGTAGACCGTCGAGTATAAAATATTATAATCCGAGTATGAAATTGGATAGAATTTCTGAATAGTCGATTGGTCGTAGAAGGGGATTTATGTGTAAGTCGAGAGGTCTGCTATGCTCATGTGGCATACTTTTCTATTCTGCTGTAGCATAGATGATTTCTAGCCTTACTATTGTCATCACAGACTTACAGCTTTAACACGGTAGTATTTATTTTCGATTTGCCTATAGAGAGTCTTCATCTTTATCATATTCTGGATCATACGCCATTTAGAGAATATCGATCTAGTCAAGACAACACAATTTTTCTTTCCTTAATGATTCATGGTTGTGTTTAGCGTTGCATTTAGCTTTCACTCTATAATTGCATTTAATTATTTTATTGGGGCTTTATAGAATTTACTCTACATTGAGCTCACTATTAAATTACCCAAATTGATGATGCTAAAATTCATACATAATTACATATATTCCCAACATACTTTGTTAAGTATTATACCTACACTGGCCGTTAGTGTATAAATTCGAAGATATTACCTTTATTACAATGACCACCACTAATTATGATTCATATAATTTTCTCTTGTTCCTGGTTGTCTCGTTTCATTGCTATTATGAACACTGTTTAATTTCATAATTAAGGGCTCATTATGTGTACTAAGGAGGTTTGTTCTCAATACCTTATTAAGTAAGTTTTCAATAGCTGTTGAGGCGAAAAAAGGCATCTTAGTTTTGAATCATTTCGTTAACATATTAGTATAATATTAAAATTGCCATATAAATGAGTAAGTAACCATAAAAGCCAAACATCTAATTACAAACCCATCCATCCGGTCATCATAGCAAATAAAAAAGGAAAAACATTATAATAAAGTGAATAGAACTGAGAGTTTCGTACATAAGTGCTACAAAAAGCGGGCAAAGACATGACATTGACAGATGGTGTGGACATTAGAGCTGAGCCATTAGTGCCACATTGCTTTGCTTTACTTACTACCACGGAATAGATGGGTACAGAAGGATAGTTTCATAGAACTGGCAAAAACAACGCACGCACACATGGAAATGCACGGTGCGGACACTTCAAACAACTGACGATCGCGAGTTCGCTTGCACTTGGAGTACGTGAAGCTTTACTCTGTGTGCGTGCGTTTAAATAGAGTTAACCTTCTGCACTGTCTATTCAAGTTGAAGCCTAGATATTAATGGTTTTATACAAGCCATGGACCCTTCATTAATTAAGTGTAACACTTCTGCATATTTAGAGGAACATTTGTCGGAAAACTTTCATTAATTTCTCTAGTTGTATGTAGAAGTTTGGAGTTGTTCGGTTTTGAATTTAATTGTTTTTAAATTGGCTGTGTGGAGTTTAGAACGATTTGATTTGTAACAGTAGCTTACTAGCTTCTGTTACAAGGTTTATAATCGTTTGCAGATTTTATCTTTAACGTTCAACTATTTTATTTGTCGATCAAACTTTTCTACTAAGTTCAACGTTTACGGTCTTTTAGTTTTTCTATGTTTACTGAGTACCCTAGGTAGGTAATATATAGGTACTTTCTATCTGTTTTATCTCGAAAAACAATTCTTGTTCGTAAACTTTCCTAGACGATGTCGTTGTCAACTCGAGTTGTCGTAGAGAAAGTTGTATTAACTTTTATTTTTGTCGCGACAAATAATTTTCAAAGTCGACGAAGTTTTCGACGAAAGTATTAGTGGCTGAAGTGATTAGTGAACTTGGATGTTGATAGGGCTTAATGATGCTCAGACATTAATTGAAGTTAAATTTTGTATATTTTGTCTGGTTTATATCTTTTTTACGTCTTTTGGCTGGATGAGACATATTTGCCATGGAGCGAGCCATGCTCGGCATTACTATTCTAGACCGAGTACGTAACACCGAAATCCGTCGTCGGACGAAAGTCTATGACGTCGGGGATAGGGCGACAGGCCTCAAGTGGAGTTGGACAGGGCAATCTGGATAGACGCAGAGATGGCAGATGGAGTAAGGTTTTGACCGAACGGTGGCCAAGGTTCGGCCAAAGAAACCAGGGCCGCCCAAAAGCTCGTTGGGTTGACGATATCGTTAGGATCGCGGGGAATGCATGGATAAGAGACGCACAGAACAGAGAGATATGGCATAAGAAGGGGGAGGCCTATACCTAGCAGTGGGTGATCCCGGGCTGATATGATGATGATGATGATGAGACATATTTAAAGGCAATTTCAGTATTTAGTTTTTGGGAGTTGCTTTATATGAGAAATGTATTCATGTTAAAAATGACACTTACGTGATATCTCCCGTGATTAAATTATTTGTTTGAGTTCCCGATCATTAATTAATCAGGGAAGATATCCTGTAACTGACATTTTAAGTTTAGAAGCAAACTGTGATAGTTTATGAGTATTCATGTTGCTTCATTGCCATTTAATTATACAGAGTATTTTTATGTAATTTTCACATTGAGGGTAACAAGGGTCAATAAAATTGTTTTACAATAAACGTCTTTATTGTTAAGAAAACTAAGGTGGTTTTGGTCAAACAATACCTGTTTATTTACTTTTTTTCAAAATTAACATACCGTACCTAAAACATCCAGTTATTGTTAGAATAGTAAATCGTGTACGAAATTATTTTACATATAGTGTATAGTTTTGACAATCTGTATTGTCTACTGACAAGCAATTAATAAAATCAGCCATTACGTTATTAATTCATTCATTGAAGTTAATCTATTCATTGAAGTTTTGAAACTACTGCAATACACAAAACTACAACTAGAAGGGTTACCAAGAACCCAAACATACGGTATAGACAGATTGTTTCGTTACCAAAACTATTACTTAACTCACTAAGTTAATGTGCTAACGAACTACCTAACCCAATTTATGCTTTGCTAGAGTTGCCTTAATAATATTAGTTACAAAACACGAAGTTGGATCACATTGTATTCTCTGCAGATGTAGTACGTGGTACCCGAACTTCAATGCGGGTACAGTATACCCACTGCTGTTTTTCATCACTAGAAGTCAATACTACGCTTTGTTGTCGTCAGACGTAGACTATCCCTATGTCGGCGTCGGCGTGAGACTGTGTAAACATGATACCGCAGCCCTGAAATGCAAAGGGCGTACGAAGGAAAAGGACGCATTTTAGTCAGTAGGTCTGACAGTCTCTTCCACTCTATCCAGAACGAGAAAACTCGTTCGATTCGAAAAAAATGGTATCTCTGAAATTTTTTCCACATCAAGAGAAACTGCAATTACCTTCTCGTGTTTTGGCAGTGACGCAGTATATACGTCCTTTATTAATTAGCCAAAAAGACGTAAAATACAAGCCGTACGCACTCGTTGCTATTGCTAATTAGCACCAGATGTTACCACTATTTTCTACCAACATCCAGTATGCAGTCGTCACTATAGAACATTTCAATCCAATCCACCATCTGATACTTAAGTTTGGCAGTTCCCCGGGCCATATCGGAAACAGGCTCAGTTAATGTCCCATAAAAGAGGCTAACTAAGACTAGTACAGGCCCCCAGAGGCGAGTTTCCTCTAACATCTCAATCTGGGCTGCTACAGTTTCTTGATGGAGTAACGTAGCACTTTAAAACACTTTCAAGTTTAGTTCTACTCATATTTCTATTTCTTGGGGCTATGAAGACAGCAAGCAATCGATATCGCTTTTTAAAGCTACAATGTTGTTTGTAAATCTATCTATTTTTATTATTTTATATTATATAATTAGAAAAGATATAGCTATTTTGGTGCGTCAGTACATTTATAAAAGCGCAGTTTTGTATTTGGCGGTTTTAGATTAATCCCTTTTTTTAGCGTGGTAAAATTATCAAATGAATCCTGGGTTATAACACAGGGCAGGGTAGGAGGGACTGCTAGACTTGTACTGACTCAAATCCACGATGTCCTTCAATAGCCCTTTACGTTCTGTGGTCACGGTATTCGTTAATCCCGCGACCAAGACCATCCCTCCAAAACATTCACACCGAATCTCCGTACAAAATGTACTAAACAGCTGTTGCCAATGTTGTGCCTAGGGTCCAAATTGTTGATAGTTTGGGGTCCGAAAACCATGGTTTATAAATGTGACAAGCAACTACATATATGGTCCGCCTGATACCCAACTTTATATATTCACGCCCTTTCTTAGGCTGAACGATAGAAAAAATACAATGCAAAAAGAAATTGCATTAAATAACAGTTATGATACTCAAATTACGAATATATAGGAAATTTTTCGAGTAATGTCACAAATTCACAAAAAGCTCACAAGCTAAAAATAGTTTCAGACTTCAGCCCATAAAGGTTGTACTAAAAAAATCACAAACACTCGCGTTTAGTGATAAAACGGGTGTAAAACCATTTGTAGCGATTTATTACTGTTGCTGATGTAAACAGTTTCTGTTTATTTGTTAGATACTGTTAGAAAAAACTATAGAGTCGTTTGAACAAAATAAAGTTATGTTGTGATTCATGTGATCATAAAATGTGTAAATAAATGTGAAAAACTTGTTTTTTTTTTCTCTGACGGTTATGTACGTTGGAATCTAGCCTATTTTAGGGAAGGCTTATTTTGGTAAAGACCGATTTTGACGACGACTCACGACCGGCAAAAGACGACGTATAGAAATAAACTTAAAATATAAAATCACTATCGTTAGCATTTACAGAACTAGCAGCCTTCTTTGCGCTTTGCTTGTATGCTTCTTGCTTGCGGCTAATTTTCCTCGATGTTCATAACTCACAGAAAACCATGAGCATAGCGTTTTTTGATTTGAAATCAAATTAATGAGCAATCCCATTCCTTCAATTTCACTTTGCATTCAAGGGCCGTGGTAACTAGAGCCAGACGCCTGCCGTGGTCCCGGTACTGTTTAACAGGCTACCGTCACCCTGGAACGTACAGCTTATACGAGTCTGCTCCACCCAAGATGGGAGAACTCAATTCAAGATTTACCATTAAGCTAATAAATAGGGCCTTCTTAACCTCTTGCGATATTCTCGCGACAATACAACCCTGAGCGAAGCCCTCTTAAGTAAACATAACACAGTCCATTTACACTTCAGACAGTCCAAGTATTTCGAAGACCGAAGGGCATTCAGTCAACAAGCCTTATCCTTAAGTAGATAATAAGCCCAACACAGACAGTCCTCGGAAAAACTTAGTCCCAAAACTTCCGCCACCACTATAATACTCAGAAAACTTTGCAAATAAATAAACCTGTTGTTTACGCAGAACCACAGGGGCCCTCGGCGTGTGTACAAACACCATCCGTCAACGTCCACCGCTCTTATTCACTCTGATAGTGTAAACATGGCCTTACGTTATGGCCACGAAGTGAATGCTTATAGCGTTTTTTAGTGCTTTGAGCGATTCCAGATTGTGTCAAATCAAGGTTCACCCAAAATTTTCCATAATTACTTACAGTTCAATGCTGAAAGCAAAAAAAAGCGCTATGTAGCTACGCATTGGTCGGATATTATTTAAATTCATCAACAAGCAACAAGAAGGGTCGATGATTGGAAGAAAGTGGCTGGCAGCGGATGGATGCGGGGCTGCCCAGGACCGGGAGGGTTGGCGCTCTTTGCGTACGTTCAGCAGTGGATGGCAATAGACTGATAATATATCTTTATTTTTTTTCTACTTTTGGCGGTTTGAGTTACTTTCTCGTTACTTATAGCGCACTGGACAAATACTATTTGTAGGTACACAGCGTACCGTACCATTACAGAAGTATTTTGCAGAGGTTTTGAATAAAAATACACCCACGCCATACCAGTTAGTCCCAAATGTGGGCGTGCAATCACACCCTGTTACTGGTAATATTAAACCTACGTTAATAATTATTCATTCTGAAATGAACTTAAATACACATGAATAGAATTTAAAATGACTTTTAAAAAAAACAGGATTAAATTGGAACTTGAGAAGACTTATTGATTTTAGTTTGAAAGTTGAAAAATGATTCTTAGCGACATTTTCGTGGCCCTCAAGTAAGAGCCTATTTACCACCACAAAAGCATCCGCAGAGCACTTGTAAGTGATAAGTTTGTTAAGGTCGAAGGGATAATCGGTTCTCGGTAACAGATTTCACTTTAAGACCCTAGATGCTAAAGATGACCTAAGTTTGGATAGTTGTTTGATCACTTTGTTCGTTTATGATTGGACTTGGATGGATACTTAATGTTTGACGTTACTGTTGAAGTTTTGTAAATGATGTTGTTTTGAGAGGTCTAATGTTTACCGTGACGTAGGTTTTCTCGTGGATGGATGAATAATTATGATCGTGACAATGGTGTGGGTGGGAGTACAAATAGTTCTTTGATAATGTGTGCTCTCACTATCGAAACGAGAGCTTAGGTAAGGCTTTCTATCAGAAATATTGCTGACAGACATTAGTAAATAACGTATGAATGACTTAGATTTTCCCGTAGTTTAGCCAGCTTGTAAGACAACAATATTATATTATCGAAACATACATATATAAAAATATATGTTAATCCAAGTTATAAACAGTCTAAGTTCCGCCGTTTATACGTTTAATAATCCTGACAAACTTTCGCATTTAAGAAACTCTTTTTTTATAATATTGAATTAAAGATTTTTTTGTTTGTTATATGTTTAGGTTCAAATAATTTATTATTGTAGTTTATAATTGTCTTTATTTTGTAGTTTTAATTAGTATTTAGTTTGTTTTATTTATAGTTACTTAATAAATGATTCAGTAACTACCGAAGAAAATATTATATACCTAAATAATTTCGACAGTTCTAGAAATGAATAAATATCAAGGCTTTTGAAAGGGCCTGCCTTTTGAATAGGATCTAAAAGGTTTCTACTTAATAAATAAAAACGAGTACACGATTTAGTTCCAGTTTTTTTCTCATACCTAAATGAGCTTTCGAGAAAAGTAGATTAGATCGATAAAAGTATCGATAATATTGTACTATAAAGTGATTAAAAGTCCCGCATAGCGTACTATCCGTTACTTTATCAGCACGGAAGTTATTTTTAGTGTGCAATAAAGTGTAAAGTGATATAGCTATTATCGCTGAAAACTATCGTTTGCCGACGTGCGATCACGATATCTATTATTTATGGGCCAATGATATTTTCATCACTTGCCAAGTTTGTTGAAAACAAACTGTACTTTGTTAAGGCGATTTATTTGGGAAAAATAAATAATGTTGGGACAAATTCTAGATAAGTTGCAATGTTACATACTTTGAACATGTTCATATAAATATTAGCTAAGTATAAGATAAATATTAACATTATTAAGTGTAAAATATTTATTTATTTATTTAATGTTTGGAACGCTTATAGACTAACACATAATTTATTAACGATAATTGCACTGACATTTGCCATCTACAAGCTTTTACAAGTAAAAAGATATAATAATAATATATTTTATGAAATGAAAGAAACACATTTAATATAATTATTAATAAAAGTGTGACGGATATAAGAATAATTTTCCAAGGATGTACTTTACTTTATAGATATTTACTATTTCTTTCCCTGAATAAACACTCAAGTCTTTCGTCCCATTATGTGTTAGACCCCAACCTCCTTTGAGACGGCTCGAAGGCGACAGGTCGAATCAAATTCAAATATCACCCTTTCAGATTTTTTCCCTCGATACATTACTTTCTGCTCTTTGGTTTGCATAGTTTTATCATGAATTAATTATGAGGCAAGCCTACTTGATTTTTGTGTTTTATCGTACACAAATGGAAGGCTTTCAGAAAATGTGAAATATAAAATAGTACATATTTTTTTAAGTTACCGGCGTGATTTATTGATATCGTAAAGAGTTATTTTTAGACTCGTGTGCTTTGTTCCATGTAAAAATAATATTATTCAGCATTGATTTTTTGGGTGATAAAATCGCAAAAAATATTCTAAATTAAATTTTGTTACAGAGACAGAGACCATCTTAAGCTATCATCATCTGCCTAGCCTTTTCCCCACTATATTGGGTTCGACTTCCAGTCGAACAAGATGCATCTGGATATCAGTATGTTACATGGAGCGACGTCCTATCCGACCTCCACAACCCAGTAACTGGTTAATACGATACCCCATGGTAAGACTGGTTGCCAGACTTTAGAGCTTCTGACTAAGGCCCTTCGTTCACTAGGCGACGCCAGTTTCCGATACCTTACGACTTCAGTATCCAGGCGACTCTCGCAATAGAAATCCATGTACGTTCGTACACATGCTCGCGACGCGCGACGTCAATCGCGCGCTTCCTATCTGTTGACATCGCCGCTACTTGAGTTTCTGCGACTTTCAAGATGGCGGAACAATTTATTTACCATTATTAATTATGTATATTCACACAATAAAGGGTTCCGTAGTATATTCTTGAATCACTTTTGTAAAGTAATTAGTTTAAAAAAAAATCACTCAATATTCAATCCTCGTAATAAATCTAATTTGATATGCAGTTTAATTAAAAAATTGGGAGGGAGGGGTTTTTTTCTATTTCATTGAATACAATTTATTACGAATAAAGTATTATATTAACAATCCTCACAATAAGCATTTTCATTTGATGTCACATGATGCAGTTTACAATTTTTTTCATTGTTGTCTCTCCGATGTCTATGTTGTTTTAAGATCATTTTTTTTTTTTTTTTTTTTATCGTGGTAAAATCATCAAATGAGACCTCCAACCCCGGGCAGGGCGGGAGGTACTGTCAGACTTGTACTGACTAAAATCCACGATGTCCTTCAGTAGCCCTTTATGTTCCGGGGTCACGGTAATAGAAATAAATCCCGCGACCCCGGCAGGCTTTGGCCCTCTGAGAGGGGGCCCCGTCATTTTTGCTGACAGCTCTTTGAGGCGCGCGTGGAACACGACGCGCCGTCGACCCGGGCATGGTCCATGGTCGGACAGGGAGTTGACCTTTACTGTTTTAAGATCATAGGACTACTGTCAATTTTCTTGTAATCTATATACAAAGGACTTCTATTATTATATACTAGAAGTCCTTTGTATATACTCAGTATTTTCGGAGATAAGAGATAATACAGAAAACACACTTGAGCAATAGGAACTGACATGTTTTGAAATGGCATAACTACCTACTTAACTGTTCTAAATGTATTCAATAGATAAATGTTTACAACATAATCGGTCAAAAAAGTTCACAGAAAATTAACTGTGAAGGGCGGACGGTCACACGACTTATCTTATAAAGATTCCGTTTTTTATTTCGAACCTACGGATCCCTAAAAAATATATTTTGACATCACAGTCATGTGTCAGACATTTTATAAATTCATAATCTTGACCACCCATCATGACCTTTTGACGCGGCGCTAGTGTCTATGTCGTTACATCAAATTGCATTATAAAAATTTAGTACCTCTAATCTTCCGCAGGTCATGAGTAGTAACGAAACTATAGTATCGGCAACTTGCGTCGCGTTGTGTACGAAGGTTCGTACACAACACTATGCAAGTTTCCGATACCTTACGATTTGGTTTCCAGAAGACTATCGCAATACAAATCTTTAGAGGCTTATTTTGGTGATGCGTCGCCGACTCTAGCCACGCGCGACTCCATTTATCATTTTTTTTTTTTTTTTTTACGTGGTAAAATCATCAAATGAGACCTCCCACCCCGGGCAGGGCGAGAGGTACTGTCAGACTTGTACTGACTAAAATCCACGGTGTCCTTCAATAGCCCTTTATGTTCCGGGGTCACGGTGATGGTATAAGACCCGCGACCCCGGCAGGCTTTAGCCCTCTGAGAGGGGGCCTCGTCATTATGCTGACGCTCTTTGAGGCGCGCGTGGATCACGACGCGCCGTCGACCCGGGCATGGTCCATGGTCGGGCGGCGAGTTGCCCTTTACTCGCCGCCCGCATGCCCGCGCCTACGGTGGCCGGAGATCGTCTTGCGACGTCCGACGCCGTGGGCGTCCACCACCGCGGGTGGGGCGGAGGGAGGACCTTGTCCTCTCTCTCACGCGGCCCGCCTCCTCCTTCGCGAGCATGACTGCTTCGCAGAAGGAGGCGACCGCTTCCCACTCCGTCTCGCCCCGCAGCATGGCCGCGACCAGTGCTGGGCGCGAGAGGTCTCCGCCTATCGCCGCCGTGAGGACACGTCGGTGCTCCGCCCAAGCGGGGCAATCCTGCACCGTATGCTCGACTGTGTCCTCCGGGCGATCTACGCAGTGGTGACACCCAGGCGTCTCTTCCTTTCTCATAAGACACAGGTACCTCCCGAAACATCCGTGTCCGGTGAGGACCTGCGTCAAGCGGAAGCTTAGTACGCCGTGACGTCTCTCCAGCCACTCCTCAAAGAGGGGTCTTATCGCCGCTATTGCGGCGTGCCCGGGATACCCAAGTCTGCGCGATTTATAACCGACGAAAAATTTGTATCTAAGTTTTATTTCAAACTTTATTATTAAACATCTTTGTATCTGAAGTAGAAAAATATCCTTGTTTGTATCATTACAATTAATAATAATAATATTCCATAACTATCACACAACGTCATCTAGTCCCAAGCTAAGCAGAGCTTGTGTTATGGTTACTAGACAACTGAAAAACATACTTTATTTTCTAAATATGTAAATATTATAGATAAATTACTCTCAGACACAGAACAAAAATGATCGTGCTCATCACACAAACATTAAATGTCCTGGGTGGGAATCGAACCCACGACCCCCGGCATAGCAGTCAGGGTCACTAACCACTAGACCAACAGGCCAGTCAATTAAAAGTGTTAGGTATTAGATAAAAATAAATGAGACTGTATACTTATTGATACTCACTGATAACAAATTAATAAATAATACCTAGTACCTACCTACCTACTTTAACAGACAATTCTTTTTTTTTGTACATTTTATTCATTAAAATTAAGGAATTAATTAAAGAATTACATGGAAGTTAAAAAAAGTAACATGAATAAAATAAATTACACTTAGTTCTACCGCGGTTCTGTTCTAAAACTTAGGTTTTTTTTTTAACCTCATGGTGAAACGCATAGAAAGAAAAAAAAAACGTTTATTGGCACATAGCATGATACCTAAAACTCTTATATTACTTGTTTACTACCTAGCTCGAGAACTGGTAATGTTGGAATATTGAACTTAATGTGAACACTAATGAGGTTTAAAATAAAACCACAGTTGCTTTTACTAAATCGATGTAACCAAACGATACCGCGATCTAACTCGACGACAAGCCATCTATCGAGCATAGTGTCAAACTTTTTTCACTTTTATAAATTATTATGGTTTCGTTTCAAACATTACTACTTTAACCCAGCTTCGTCATGTACTTGCACATACGACAAAAATAAAGTAGGTAGTTAAGAAAACGAAAACATTAAAAAAAAAATCCTATTCAAATCTGAAATTGTCCACGGTCATCAGCATAGCAGTAAGCGCATCAGCTTTCCGATGCAAATAAAAGATAAACTATAAAAAAAAAAACCTAGAAAAAAATGGAATAAAACTCTAAAAAACAAGTGAAACACAAAAAAAGAAAAATTCTATGTTTACCTGGGGATCGAACCCATGGTCATCACCATGAAAGTCAAAGCATAAACAAATCGAGCTACCTTGTAGCGGAATCGCGTGGCGAAATTATGAACCATTTTTTTTTTCAATATTTTTGCGTGAAAATACGTTTTTCTCCTGTAGGTATACGCGCCAATTTTTAATTCCAAAAAATTTAAATTGGAATGCGCCCGCCATTTTTAAAATGAACAGCATTTTAATTTATGCAATGAGATGTACATTTTGTGTTTTGTACCATGTATTATTAAGGTTGAATATAGAATGGTATAGAATAGACGATTTGAGTCTTACGACTCGAGTCGCCGCTGTGTACGGATCATGCGCTACTAGAGTCGCGCGACTTAGATATTCGACTGGAGTATCGGATACCCGAGTCGCCTTGTGTACGAAGGGCCTAAGGCCCTTCGTTCACAAGGCGACTCCAGTTTCCGATACCTTACGACTTCAGTATCCAGGCGACTCTCGCAATAGAAATCCATATACGTTCGTACACATGCTTGCGACGCGCGACGCCAATCGCGCGCTACCTATCTGTTGACATCGCCGATAATTGAGTTTCTGCGATTTTCAAGATGGCGGAGCAATTTATTTCCCATTATTAATTAAATTCACACAATAAAGGGTTCCGTAGCATATTCTTGAATCACTTTTGGAAAGTAATTATTTTAAAATGTTAAAAATATATTCACTCAATATTCAATCCTCGTAATAAATCTTTTTGGTATGCAGTTTATTAAAAAAATTGGAAGAGAGGGGGATTCTTTTTTTCTATTTCATTGAATAAAATTGATTACGATTGAAGTATTATATTTACAATCCTCCGATGTCTATGTTGTTTTAAGATCATAGGACTTCTGTGAATTTTCTTGTAATCTATATACAAAGGACTTCTATTATTTGTATCTTTTTCATAATTACAAATATATTCAGTATTTTCGGAGATAAGAGATAATACAGAAAACACATTTGAGCAATATTAGGAACTGATTTATTTGGAAATGGCATACCTACCTACTTAACTGTTCTAAATGTATTCAATAGATAAATGTTTACAAATTAATCGGTCAAAAAAGTTCACAGAAAATTAACTGTGAAGAGTGGACGGTCACACGACTGATCTTATAAAGATTCCGTTTTTTCTTTCGAACCTACGGATTCCTAAAAAATATATTTTGACGTGACAGTCATGTGTCAGACATTTTATAAATTCTTAATCTTGACCACCCATCATGACCCTTTGACGCGGCGCTAGTGTATATGTCGTTACATCAAATTGCATTACAAAAATTTAGTACCTTTTATTTTCCGCAGGTCATGAGTAGTAACGAAACTATAGTATCGGCAACTTGCGTCGCGTTGTGTACGAAGGTTCGTACACAACGCTATGCAAGTTTCCGATACCTTACGATTTGGTTTCCAGGAGAGTATTGCAATACAAATCCTTAGAGGCTTATTTTGGTGATGCGTCGCCGACTCTAGCCACGCGCTACTCCATTTATCAAGATCGCGGATACTCAAGTCTGCGCGATTTATAACCGACAAAAAATTTGTATCTAAGTATTATTTCAAACTTTATTATTAAACATCTTTGTATCTGAAGTAGAAAAATATCCTTGTTTGTGTCATTACAATTAATAATAATAATATTCCACAACTATCACACACGTCATCTAGTCCCAAGCCAAGCAGAGCTTGTGTTATGGGGACAACTGAAAAACATACTTTATTTTCTAAATACATAAATATTATAGATAAATTACTCTCAGACATAGAACAAAAATGATCGTGCTCATCACACAAACATTAAATGTCCTGGGTGGGAATCGAACCCACGACCTCAGGCATAGCAGTCAGGGCCACTAACCACTAGACTAACAAGCTTGTCAAATTCAATAATCATCAAATGAGTCCTCCCACCACCGGTCAGGGCGGGAGGGACTGTCAGACTCGTAGTGACCAAAATCCACGGTATCCTTCAATAGCCATTTATGTTCTGGGGTCACGGTAATAAGATGAGTTCCGCGACCCCGGCAGGCTTTGGTTCCCTAGAGGGGGGGGCCTTTACTTTAACCCAGCTTCGTCATGTTCTTGCACATACGACAAAAAGAAAGTAGTTAAGAAAACGAAAACATTACAAAAAATCCTATTCAAATCTGAAATTGTCCACGGTCATCAGCATACCAGTAAGCGCGTCAGCGTTCCGGTGCTAATAAAAGATAAACTATTAAAAAAACCTATAAAAAAAATGGAATAAAACTCTAAAAAACAAGTGAACAAAAAAAAATTCTTTGTTTACCTGGGGATTGAACCCATGGTCACCACCATGAAAGTCAAAGCATAAACAAATCAAGCTACCTTGTAGCAGAATCGCGCGGCGAAATTATGAACCATATTCTTTCTCAATATTTTTGCGTGAAAATCGTTTTTCTCCTGTAAGTACACGCGCCAATTTTAAATTCCAAAAAATTGAAATTGGAATGCACCCGCCATTTTTAAAATTAACAGCATTTTTATTTATGCAATGAGATGTGCATTTTGTGTTTTGTACAATGTATTATTAAGGTTGAATATAGAATGGTGACCGAATAGACGATTTGAGTCTTACGACTCGAGTCGCCGCTGTGTACGGATCATGCGCTACTAGAGTCGCGTGACTTAGGTATTCGACTGGAGTATCGGATACCCGAGTCGCCTTGTGTACGAAGGGCCTAACAGTAACGACTATCAAAAATCTACAAATGACAGTCGAGAGCAACAGCTTTAAGTGCTTTCTGAGGCACGGAGTAACTTGCTATGATAGATGGTCTCCCGTTCACAGATCAACCTCGTCAAGCGCGGCTTAACCCGAAAGATTGGTCTGTGCAGCTATAACAGTAAGTAATACATCACTACATTGTATAAAACAAAGTCGCTTCCCGCTGTCTGCCTGTCTGTCCCTTTGCATGCTTGGATCTTTTAAACTACACAACGGATTTCGATGCGGTTTTACAAATAGATAGACTTATTCACTAGGAAGGTTTATATATGAAACATGCATTGTATAGTGAGATTGTATCCGTACGGGGCGGGTCGCTAGTTTAGTATAATTATAGGCCACAGCGAAAATATGAACAAATACCCACTTTTTCTCGAAAAAACACATGGTATATTCATGAGCTCATGAGTACAAGAGCAATTTATCTGAAACGAGCTTAGAATAATAATCCTCATAATTCCTAAGTCCGCGGCTAAGCTTTCGTTCCACGCTCCATTAGCATAACACCTGTGGTCTACTTCAGGGCTCATTTGCATAGGTGTAACGATTTACGAGTATACGGCATTACGACTGTTTAGTGAGACTACAGTATCCAACGACTTTTGACATTTTTGTGACATAGAGTAGACGGGAACTTTGACCTTCATTTGAAGGAAAAATGTAAAAAGTATTTAACCTAAAAGATCTAATTAATCTAAATCGTAGTCAACTGTAGTCTGTAATTTTTTATTTCAGTCTGTTTCAATTAAGTCTTTTTTGTAAATATTGTTATAAAATGGATAGTAAACTATCCGGGACGTACACACGGCTACACATCAAGCTAAACAAAACCAGTTTGTCTTGGTCTCGCTATGTAAGATTTATACACACAATGAACGGTCAGCTAATACTGGTTTTGCATAGCTTGCTGTGTAGCCGTATGTACAGCGCTATTTTTTTTGGTATACCTAACTATCCACAGACGCGTCTGTGGCTACGTATGCATTTGAACAAAGTATCAAAACTAAATGAATTAAAAAAAAATCTTTTATTCAATATTTCATGTTGCCAATAGGATTGATGATAAACAAAAAAAAAAAAACAATTTAAAGGGTCGCAGGAAAATTGTGTCAACAAGATTGATTATGCGTTACGTTATTTATTAAAAAAGAGCATCGTACCGTTTAAAAGGGAAATCTGTTAACAAGAGAATGTTAATATCCCAATAACATTTTTTTGAATTACAATAAATCACTCTTTTTAATTGTTTTTTTTTTTGTATAATTTTAGAAACAGATTACTTAGGTTATGTACCTAGACCAAATAAACTTTTTCATTTTATTTAATTATGATTTTTTTTTCTAAACACTTGAGAATGTTAATTACCCAATAATAAATAATTTTTAATTGGTACAAAACTCTTTACAACAAATCGCATTTTTAAATTGTTTTCTGTTTTTTTTTTATTTTAGAAAAAGGTATCAAGGAATTATATTTGGAAATAACAAAATAAACTTTTTCATTTTGTTGTGTTGTAAAGAGGTTGACTGAAATGCGACTATTCTTTTTTATTCGAGTGAGCACTCCCGTCCTTGACTCTAGTTTCGGTCAAAGGTGACAGAAATATGTGGACCGAGCCTACTCAAAAACAGCCCGTTTACTTTAACTTTGAAGAGATTAGGGTTGTACATGACGTTTAGAAACACAGACGCAGGTAGAGGGTTTATGTATTTGATTCATTAATACATAAAGGAGGTATCCCTACTTAGTAGCACGTCTTGCATGTTACTATCAACTGATTAATAAACCTATTGATCAATCAAATATCAACATATTCAAACCTCAGCTTTATTGTAGCTTTTACATTAAACCGTACAGCGTCTAATCAACCCTCGTTTCTGAATAAATTATCACCGTATAAATATAACAATACAATATTATCTGCTAGACAAAATCCGGGACGCCCTTTAAACATGATCCACAAAAGGTAGCTAGATCATCACTTAGCTACCTTTTCTAACCCATACAATACTACGTAGGCAGGCACCTATGTCAAAAGTTATATTTTCTTTGTCCCTTTTCAAGGGTTTCATAATTTGTATTCATAATGTGAAGTCTTTATGTTACGTGAATACTTAAAATGTCTCGTAGAAACAATGGTTTATTAAGTTATCTTGTATATTTTTTTTTATTAATGGCAAGGTCAAAGAGTAATATGAGCCTTTTGCACGTTTTAATTAGGTTTCATTTTACACAAGGTGAATCATAAATTCGTAATAAAGCACAGAGCTAGGTACCTGAGTATCGAGATCGAGGATTGATGTTCCAAGACCGACATATCATGTAAGTATTAATTTAGAATCAAGTAAGTGCTCTAACAATCTACCGACACACAGCCGCATATTTGTATTAGTAGCGCCTTTATGTCGTGGTAGTAAGGATGATTTTCAATGCTAGTTGGTCGGTAACGTAAATTAATCAAATGACATCTAGCTAAGTATTACTGATAATGAGCATTAGCTTAATAATTGATTTACCATTTCCCCCTAATTAGACATTATTAAGAGGAAATGGGAAATCAATGGTTAATAACGTTAACATAACTTAGGGCGAGTTATTTAATCAGTAGTTAGAAAAACTATTTGATAAAAAAAATACAATTTTTAACCGACTTCAAAAAAAGGAGGAGGTTCTCAATTCGGTCGGTATGTTTTTTTATTTTTATTTTTTTTTCGTTTTTTATGTATGTACATCGATTACTCCGAGGTTTCTGGTCCGATTAGTGTGATTCTTTTTTTGTTCGATGCAGGATACTTGCAGTGTGGTCCCATAAAAATTTCATCAAATTTGGTTCAGTACTTTTTATTTTGTAAGCATTTTTATTAATTTAGCCTACTTGGATGACATGATGATCTTTACTTTTTGCGTGTTTGTTACGCGATTACTTCGCCAATTGTAGACCGATTTTCAAAATTGTTTTTTTGTTGTACTAGGGATTGTTCACCTTAGGGAATACTGCAAGTTTCATCGAACTCTGTTCAGCATTTTTTGAGATAGGGAATATTATTGGAACTTTCTTTTATGTACACAACATGGGCGATGTTAATACCGGTGCTACGGATTACAAAATTCTAGTGCACATGTAAGAAAATGATGTATTTGCCAAGAATTTGGGTTGAATATTAAAACTAAAAAGAGTAAAATAAAAAACTTTTTTCAAAAAAAAATTAACCGCCTTCAAAAAACACAACAAAAAAGGGTAAAATAACCTACAAAATAACTTTTCTTTCGGAAGTCGGTGGCAAAAAGACATCGAAATAATAAAACAAAGCCACCGACTTCCGAAAGAAAAGTTATTTTGTAGGTTATTTTACCCTTTTTTGTTGTGTTTTTTGAAGGCGGTTAAATTTTTTTTGAAAAAAGTTTTTTATATCGGATAAATATTGACTGCTTGACTACTACTACTGGCACGTAATAAATAATTTTAAGACCCACCGTATTGTATAAATACAAACGCCTAAAAAAATGACAAAGTTCATTTTCGGCCTCAGAATCATAATGTTTATAAAATACTTAGATTTTCTTAAAACGTTTATTCATAATTTTCTGTAAACGTCAGCTCAGTATGGCTATCGATTTTTATATGAACAGCTGTATGATCGATGCTTAAAAATGCATTAGCCTCGGTAAGTGAGAAGTGTTGAGACGAAGTACCTACTCAATCAAAACTATCGTTATGCTTTTAAGTAGCGCTTCAACTATTAAAACCTTCTTTATAAGTTTTCTGATCTCTGACGTAAACATAAGAGTGAGTGATAGATGCAAAAAAAGTACCTAGTAGTATTTGTATGTTTTATGGACAAAAACCCAGCGCTTTTAATTTGAGTAGCATCTGCCAACCGTATGTCATGAGAGTCTAATTCTGGATGTGAAGTCTTGCAAAATAATAATATCTAAACTTTCATTATGCGAAATTTTGAATTTATGAGTGAATTATACAAACCTTATATATATATCTTTATTATAGAACATGAAGAAAGTTCAAGTAAAATAGCGTCAAAAAAATAAACACGAAACGTTTTGTCATATCGTAAAAGGTCAACAAATTAAGCATAATTATGCAAAATTCTCTTCCTTTTATAACCTAGGCAAAGATACTTTTCGGGGTGATTAAATTTTTTCGCACATTAAAGATTATGAAGAGAACCAAATGGGGAAGTGGCTAGAAAGTGCACCGGGTCGGAAAAAATGCCTGATCGCATTAAAACGGGTTGATTCTGCTCTTCAATTACCATTTGCAGACTGTTCGCGGGCTATTGTGCATCGATTCTATCATTATTGAATAGAAAGAATTCTTTTTTTCACCATACGAGCACGCTTTGGAAAAATTTGATTAAAGTAACATTGTTAAAAGAATTGTTAGGTATTGGAAAAGGCTCGGGCAAAGTGGTTGAAAGTTTTTCGTTTTACTTTAAAAACTTATCAAGGCTGTCGATTTATTTTTCACAGCTTCCAAAAATAATTTGATTATAAAATTTTCGTTCGATCCCATTTTACGACTCGATTTTGATGCTACGGCTTTTTCCAAATTTTTCTCCAAAAACTTTTCAGTTAGAAAAAACTGAGTTTATTCTGGTTGCTGCCTGTAGTGTGTCTTTATGGTGAAAAGCAAACTAGTGCTTGCGAAAAAACCAAAATAGTGCTTTTTCTACACTAGCGCAAAATTGAAAGTACATTACATCAAATTATCCTTGTAATTTTGGAAGGGCCAAAGTGCAACCCAAATTTTACCAATAATAGCGGCCCATGAAATAGGGTGCGAGTCTATTAGAAGCTAAGAAGGAAAATAATTTAATTTGACAAGGAACAGAAATTGTATTTCAGAGATAAATGTAGATATCTAAATGTCCATTTCAGTGCCCTAACGCCCCTTACTACCTAAAATAATTTTAAAAGCGCGCGGCAAGATAATTTCATTGACAGAAATTGTTAACTAAGAAACAGAATTGCCTTTCCTTATTGGATTAACATTTAACTAGTCATCACCATTACTTCTCCTGTAACTTAGAGGTACAATAAATTGGTTAGTCGAGGCGCAATCTTCATTTTCCCTCAACTAATTGGGTAAGGTGAAAGTGACTTAATTTCTGGGAAGGCAAGACTCGTTTTTGTGTGTTACTATTTTGGAAGGATTGAAAAGTGTCGGTGCCGACCCAATTAGGTCACTTCCTTCTAACACGAAGTACTAACGGTACTAGTTTAGAAGGGTTAGAGGGCAACTTAATAGTATTTGTAAGTGAAAGTTAGAGTTTCATTAAGTTTCAGTCCCGAGTGTTAGGCACCGAAAAGGTTTGATTACTAAAACTATGTTGATTTATTAAAGTAGGAAGCCTAAGTTATTTAATAAATTTACAAAAAGTTAAAATATAAGTATTTGAAAAGAGGTAGGTAGGTAAGGACCAAAGTCCCTATCGCACAAGGGGAGTATTCAAAGCGTTAATATGATAGAGTGAAATATAATTTAGCGCTTAGCACTAGCTTTTTCATAAAAAAGGCCAACATTTGCATTTGTAAGTACAGCGTTACTAAAACTCTCTATAAGTTTTCTTTGTCAAACTAGCCTGACAAAGAAAACTTTTAAGTTATACAAGTTTTTGAGAACTATATCCAAAATCGCATAGTTTGCATTTAGCAAAAGAACTCATTTATGCCGGGACTATTTAAGAAAGAAAGAAAGAAAAGAGATTTATTGGGACACACAAGACAAAATAAACAAAATGACATGAAAAGAAACAACATAGAAAAACAAAAATCAATAAAAGAAATTTCTTCATTGATCTAAAAATAACACAGAAAAAACATCGGTTTTGCGACACAACAAGCTCCAATTGTACATTTCTAATAGAATACTGGCAGTGTTCCATAGGAAAGTAAGTAGTACATTTCACCTTAAAAAAGAGAGATTGACAACAACATAAACGCAGTAAAGGATAGCTAAATGAAACTCAAAAGTTGCCGTTACGATGACGGTAGCAAAAACCAAACAAACTGGACAGAACACTTAGAATACTGGCAATATTTCATAAGGAAAGTATTTTTTATTATTGTGATAAAATAATCAAATAAGTCCTCCCACCCAGGGCAGAGCAGGAGGAACTGTCAGACTTGTACTGACTAAAATCCACGGTTTCCTTAATTTCCTTAAGTAGCCCTTTACGTTTCAGGGTCACGGTAGTGAGATAACTCCCGCGACCCCTGCAGGCTTTGGCCCACAAAGAAAGTATTAGTAGTACATTTTCACCTTCAAAAAGAGACTCTAACAACAACATAAACGCAGTAAAGGATAGCTAAATGAAACTGTAAATTCAAAGAAAGTTTATGACGATGATGACGGTAGTGAAAACCGCAAACAAACCGGATAGAACACTAAGAATACTAGCAGTATTCCTTATGGAAAGTATTTTTTTTTCGAGGAGAATCCTCAAATGAGTCCTCCCACCCATACTGTCAGACTTGTACTAAAATCCACGGTGTCCTTCATTAGCCCTTTACGTTCCAGGATCACGGTAATGAGATAACTCCCGCGATCCCTGCAGACTTTGGCCCACAAGGAAAGTATTAGTACTTTTCACTTTCAAAAAGATACATTGACAATAACATAAACGCAGTAAAGGATAGCTAAATGAAAACTCTGTAAAATCAAAGAAAGTTTCGGCCGACGACGATGACGGTAGCGAAAACCGCAAACAAACCGGCAATCCGGTTCCAACACTTGTGTCTAATTAAAAGTTTTGTTTTAAGTGCAAATGGCACATTTCTAGTGAGCCAAGTGTTTGCTTGTTATAACTTTAGTAAGTACTAAGTTGCGTTTCAGTCTCACTTAAAGGTTTTCGGGTGAAAATTTTCTTTTTCACTTTTTTTTCGTTGCTTTCTTATTAGGAAAAAGTTCCTGAATTTGTATTTCTTTCGTCTTGTTTTTTAGTAATAAACGAATTAGGCGCTATTTTCTTTATAAATAAGCTGCATTTTTGGTTGTTCCCGAAAGAAGTTGGTACTTTAGGCAAATAGCGTTAAAAACTCTAGTCATTTTTCAATACCTAACCTTTCACGCTCCGCAGCAATAAATATAGTTAACCTGTAAAAAAACAACCAGTCCAAAAGATTTATTATCTCTAGAAACGGGTCCATATTTCAACCACGAAGCTTATTCAAATTCATAGTGTGCTGAAAAAATGTTTGAACGCAAAGGGAATGAAAATTGAAACATTACAAGAGAAAGACTTACCTCTTTGACACGAGCTACGTGTTTAAGGTACACTCTGTTGTGATACCAATAATGTAGAAAAACATTTATTACAATTAGTTTAATTGAATTCAACACAGGAAAAAAGCGACTCAGGCTTATTTCAAATGTTAAAAAATGTTGTTTTATTTTTAGACGATACTCGTATATTTTTGCAGCAATCATACTAAAATACAAACAAAAATTTCTTTTATCAAATTCACTATACACCACACAAACAAGAGGTGCAATAACCCATAAAAATGTTCGGAAATACAATATTGGAACCCTTTTCACCTCACATACGCGCCATCTACAACACAATCATTATTCATCTGTCTATTCACAAAATAGGCACGCAAGTAAGGGAGCTTACTCATGACGCGACACGATAAATAATTGCATCGATTGACGATATCGGTCAGATATCGCACAAACCTCCGGCCGAAGAAAATGTATGGACCATCGCTAGTGTTTGCTAAAGGAGTCGCATGTGTTGACGATATCGTTCATAGATCTGCTCGATATCGAATTACATGTATGACATGTGCTAATGACAATGCACTTAATTCTATGTTCGAAATTCAATTGCGCAACTACTCACTGGCGAAATCTTTTGTATCTTATTTTCAGCGCCTTTATGTCGTAGCTGTAAGGTGGATTTTTGTAGTTCACGGTCGAATTGCATCGTATGGAGTGATCCATTAGAAAATACGTACGATTTGAATCGGCAATCGACTCGATATCGCAAAAGTCGCGTAGCGTCATGAGTAAGCTCCCTTCATGAAAAATTCGTTCAAAAACGGAATACCAACTAAACAATTGAGCATCAGTTGTCAAGCCTCTTTTGTTCTAAATGCAGTGAAAACACAACAACATAAACATCAGAGATTGATGCTATCGGTGCAAATACAATAAAAATATCTCTTTCATGCTTGCTAGCTGAAAAATATATTCATTTTTGCGTTAGCAATGTGCACAACAAATCACTATTTAATATTATAAAAAGACTTTGGTAGTATCAGTCGGTTTGTCTGTCTAACGGCGAGAAAATCAAAAAGTAACGAAAGAGTTTTCATACGGTTTACAAAAATGGCTAAAGTGATTCGTGAGGAAGGCTTAAGTTGATTATGGTTTTGGGTGGATTGACTGACATAATATTTTGGTAAGTAGGCTTTTGTTGAAGATATAAATATAAGGTCAGGGAGATTTTTTTTCTTTTTTTTCTGCTACCTGCCGCATATTCGTTAGAGTTATAAATGCTCTGCTACTCGTGCGAAGCCTGAGCAGATTGGATGTGTAACTATTGGATGTGAATCTAATTAAAAGCAAATGCCTGCTGTGAACATGAATGGAAGGATGTATGGATGGAAAGCTACGGACTAATACGGATGTTTGATGAACAAATTATTTTATAATCTGGATTAATAAATATAGGATACTTTTATCCCACGAAGCCACAGGCAACAGCTAGTAATACATAAAATCCATTGCTAGAATTTGCAATTTTTTCTGCAAATAATTGAACACTTTACCGAAAACTAATGATATGAAATAAGTGAAATAATGGAGCAACAAAAATCTTAGATTTTCTCATATGAAATTGCAAGTTACACAAATTACCATCAATAAACTATTTTCTATAATCTATCACTAGAAGAAACGTTTCTTTCGAAAGAAACTTAGATAAATAGATGCAATCTTTTACATTTACAAATATTGCAGTAAATAAAATTAATGGTTATTGCTAACTTCGTACCGTTCCTATGGATGAATGGTTAGATGGATGTTTGTTACTCAATGACGTCAGAACGGTTTGAACGGACTCTAAAACGCCAATTACACTCGAAACTAAATAGTTCTAACAATATTAAAAAAAGAAATGATGTTTAGATCAATTCAGTACCCCTAGCACGAGTTTTCACCATTACCACACATACTATACAGAGTTTTTCCAGTATTTACAGCGTTTCTTGTATGAAGATATATGGTACAGCGCCTCTGGTGTGCGAAGAAGGAACTAATTTTTTCCTTGCAAATTGTCAATTTGAAGTCGTCAAAGTTCCAGTTTACGTCTCAAATACTGAAAACTCGTGCTGACGGTACAGTACCGTCAGCACGAGTTTTCAGTATTTGAGACGTAAAGTAAACTGCAACTTTGACAATTTCAAATTGACAATTTTCATAGAAAAAATTAGTTCCTTCTTCGCACACCAGAGGCGCTGTTCCATTTTTACCTTGAAAATTGTCAATTTGAAAGTGTCAAAGTTCCAGTTTACTTTACGTCTCATTTACAGAAAACTCGTGCTAAGGGTACAGGACTGTTTATTCGGCTTTTCAACGGTATTTTTAACTTTGGAATAGCACGTGTTACTTGAAAATGACAGCTGTCATATGTCAAAATTGACGGCATTGATATAATTATATTAGTTTGGAATAACACAGATACCGTTTATTTCAATATTCTATATTCTCGTTAAATTATTTTCGAATCATAACCGGGCAAAGCCGCGGGCTTAAGCTAGTAATACTACACTTTTAATAAACGGACCTCTTAAGAGAATCGTAAAATTTCTGCTCTTTCATGCAAGTCTAATTGATGAGGGCTAGACACGAAGATTCTTAATTAACATGTCTTTAATTGGATACTTAATTAAAATGCGGTTATGACGGGGTCATTTTAAAACTGCTGTATAATTACCCATATTCCTTAACACTGGGAACTTCTAATTAGTGACGTAGGGGGTTGTAGCAGTTTGAAATCTTTACTAGCCTTTTTATAAGTGGTAAATTCATTCAATGAGTCCTGCAACTCTGGTGGAGTAGAAGGACTGTCAAACGTACTGTGTTCCTCCAATAGCTGTTTACTTTTCCAGGGTCACGGTTAGCTGATAAAACACTCAACTTAATCTTTACTACCCTTGAACATCTTTTCAATCTCAATGAAAATGATCCTCTGTACATTTACTTTGAGGTTTCACAAAATGTACATTATTTTTTAAGAAACTGCTGTTTATTTTTTGCTATGTATGTACAAAAGTATGTAATTTTTTATTTTAATAATACTGCAAACTTTACATAAACCATATACTTAATAGTCCGAAAAAAGCCTAAGCTTTTGGTTTGGATAGGTAGGCTCTATCTTGATTTGAGTTTGGTCCAGTTAACTAATTAAACAGATGTTAAGCTACTATTGAATCGAAAATCAAGTCAATAAGACTAAGTAAAGAAAACCAACCTGCTTTATTAAAGATCAATAAGATACCACCGAAATAAAATGAAGAAAACAAGACCAAGTCTAGAGATTTTATCAAAGAGCTGTTTCTAGTGCCAAACAGAAACCAAATTAAAGATAGGGTCCAATAAATTGATTTTTGTTTACTACCTACTTGTGCGAACTCCGTTGATTGTTGGGGCCACGAAGAATCTTCAAGATATTATTTTTGTTCTTGAAAACTCATGGAACATTAAAACTTCTTATTTTAGCTTTAGGGTGGTGATAGACTAAAGTGTTCACTTATAAGCAACGACGATATATTACTAGACTCCTAATAACACGCGACCGATGTCTGTCAACACATTAGGCAAAAAAGTCTTATATCCGTCTTATTTCGACCAATCCTGTGAGCCGTAAACATACCTTGAGACAGAACAGACCTTGAGTTAGCCAATCACAACGCAATACCCCGTCCCCTTCGCTTACGTAGTATCTCAGCGAGTTAACCGAATAGTTTTTGTTCCTTATATCGTGCATGCGGAGTCTATTAATATATCGTCGTTGCTTATAACAGAACATCGATCTATCACCGTTTTTAATTTTGTCGAACTAAACAACGAACAGAGCCAAGCATAAAGCTAAACATTTATACGAACTTTTTCAATATCTTTCTAGCGAAGGTTCTTAGTGGATGGTCGGCAAACATTTTTCTTTATAAAGATATCAGAATCTACAGACAGCTTAGCAATAAAGCTGCCGAGAACGTTCGTTAGAATGATAACGGTCTTGTTTGTATTTCTGTAACGTAACATTCGCACGAATGTCATTATAAGTGAATGCTCAGTGCAATGAATTAAACAGTAACCTAAGCGAAAACTACAAAATCACACAAATATGCAAAAATTGCAAGTAAATAACAGCTAGTAGAAAAATACTTCATTCTAGATCTCAAAATAGTCCAGAAAAATATTGTGAGCAAAAGGCATGTCGTATGGCTAAAGACACTGAGAATCTTCCAACCACATGCTGCATTATTTCCTACGACATGAGGCCTCTTTCTCAGAAGATTCATAGTAATATGGGCTAATTTTTTCTTAATTTTTATCCGTAATTTATTCATAATTACTGACCCGCCCGCCGCCACTTCACTGGACGCCAAAATTGTAAGGGGTAGGAGGATAAAAAATACTTTACGATATGGTGTCATACCAAAAATATACAAAAAAAGAACATTAAAATCGTTGAAGCCACTCCGGAGAAATAAAAACAAAACCCAGTGATATCAGATTTTTATATGCTATAATAACTATTTAAGAAGTTTTCTTCTCTAAATTTTCTAAGCGACCAAAAACCCGATCTTCGTCCAATAATGAAAGAACACTTTAAACTCAAAGCAGTAACTCTTCATTATTCCAGTGACATCGCAGCGTAAATTCAAGTTGAGGTCAGCATGAAACAGAAAGCCATTAGTGGCCAAATGTGGCACTTCTGGCAATAGGTCGTTTGTCGTGGAAAGTAATGGTTGTGAACTACAAATGTGACTTGCTAGGACTGTCCCCACGACCGACGCATTGCGCTTAAGAAATAACAAACACTTTTTGACATACAATTTATCCACACAAATGAGCACCAATTAGCACTGACAGATATTTTATAGTGACAAATGTGTCAGTAATTAGTTTATGAACTGTACCCTTTTTTTTTTTTTTTAAGTGGTAAGATCATCAAATGAGTCCTTCCGCCCCACCCAGGGCGGGAGGACTCATTTGATGATTTGACTGTCAGACTCTTACTGACTAAAATCCACCCGTGTTCCTTCGGATGCCCTTTACGTTTCGGGGCCGCGGTATCCTGGGTTAAGAAAAAACCCGCGACCCCAGCAGGCATTTGGCGCGAAACACGGCGCGCCACCGACCCGGGCTTGGTCCTCGGTCGGACGGCGAGCTACCCATTACTCACCGTCCGCAAGCCCGCTCCGCCGCTGTGCCCTCTGCTGATCAGAGGGACACGCGTTGGAGCGTCCACAAGACAGGCTATTCGCATACGGGCAAAGAGACCCCTTAGGCACACAGTGCCTAAGGAAGAGTTTTTGCCCGCATCCCAGGGTGCACCGGCCCGAAAAACTGGTCTTCCCCGGACGTATCCGAGAGGGAACTCCAGTCCACGGGCGCACGTGGAGGTTTCCTGTCTTAGCACCCCATGAACTGTACCCTTAGCACGAGTTTTCAGTAAATGTACGGACGTAAAGTAAACTGGAACTTTGACACTTTCAAATTGCCAAGGAAAAAATGGAACAGCGCCTCTGGTGTGCTTAGAAGGAATTATTTTTTACGTCTCATTTACTGAAAACTCGTGCTAAGGGTACTGGTATGGATATAACTGACCCAGATCGATAGGTAAAATAATGTAGGACGACCGTACCTTATCATAATGTTAGTCAATAAAAGATTTTAAGACAGATTTTTGTAGACATCACATGATAATAAAAACTCAAAGCAGATATGAAAAGAAAAGTTGAAACAATCAAAAAGATTGAAAGCAAAGCGAATTGGCTACCAAAATCGACTTTTACAAAAACACTGGTTTATTTCTTTCTTATTCAGTGAGCTCTAAAATAGGAACCCTTAACGAATTTTATCAGAGGAAAAACCGTTTCTTTAAATACTGTCCCGCCGAATTTAAATTCTGTTCAAAGTGCAAATGCCTGTTTTGTAAACAAACAACGCAGAATAGTTTAAAGATGGCGGATTTGGAAACGTCAACACAGCTCGTGACTTGACAATTTTAGTACGTCTGTCATGGTTTAGAATCCCGTAGAAAAGACACTGTAGCTTCCTTTTCACGAACCTCAATTTTATTTCCTACGTGCTTATTTCACTAAAGGGAAAGAAAACAAATCGGAAGGTTTCAGAGTTTTAAAAAAGGGACTGGAAGGAAAAAATTTAAAACTTCAACTAGGTATTTTTTATTTTTATTATGTAAATAGTAACTATTAATATTATATGTACTTACCTACTATTTACGAGTACATTATAAATATTTTATTCCTCCCGAACAGATAACTATTTTTTTTCCAATCCGTACAAAGTAAAAAGGCAGCTTTAACATTTGGCTTATTTAAGTCTTGAAAGGATTTTATTTTTTAATTTGAGTTTATCCCGGACATACATACAGACAAACAGATAAACAGACAAACAGACAAAAATTCTAAAAACTATATTTTTGGCTTCGGTATCGAATGTAGATCACATCCCAAGTATTCTTTAAAAAAAATATTCAATGTACAGTTTTGACTTTCCTACTATTTTATTATATGTATAGATAGGCCTACTAAAGTAATATTTTGTGACACTTGTCATTAGAAGTTTTATAATCCATGTTATTTGAAGGCTTCTAGATTCATCGGGTTAAACACTCTAAAAATTTTTTTTTAATTTCATTTCTCAACTTAATAATTATGAGTGAGTCATGTAACTTCAACACTTTTTAAAAATTCTTTAAAACACAATATCTTATTCACAGCACAATTTAATTTCATACAATTTAACTGCCAAAACAAAGATTTTCTCAAACAATACAATGATGTGAGAAACCGATCTAAAGATAAAAATAATGCGTAAAATATTCATTGAATAGTCTAAAATTATCGTAACACTGGAATAGTTTGAGCGAATCCTTAAGGCTCTTTCTCACAAGGAATTTTACTTGTAATGTAACAGTTCAGTTGCGAGCATTACATTAGTGAGTGTTTAACTGGGCGTCGAGAATTACAAAGTGCAACTAAAAATATATTAATTATTGCAGTCACTTTTGACGCTCGTTACGTACAGAATTTACGACTAATATAATTTTACGCGCACGACATGAGCATTTTGTTTGTAATGAGTTCAGTGATGAGCATTTCATCAGTGAGTTACAAGAATCAAGTATGACGGTGCTCAACCAGAAATAATATTTTATATCAATTACTCTTCCCACTTATATTTACTGCCTTGGTTGTTCTCATCGCCATGGTCCATTTTCAAGGTAATGCTCGTAATCAAATTCTGGTTTTGTTACATTACAGGCCAACACTTCGGTGAGGCAGCGCCTTAATACCAGCGAGAATGGCGATCTTCATGCCACTTGACTTGAATATTGCAAATCCCACCCTAGATTTTATCTTCCAGCCTCCACCATATTCGCTTCGAACAATCTTGAATAAAATCACGTCGAATTTTCCGCACATTATATTATATTCAAAGAATTTAAAAGTATATTGGGGGTTATATGACCACCATAATTTGTACTGTCTCATACTAAACAAACTGTAAAAATATCCCAATTGAAAATTTAAATGAATTATGGTAATATTCAAAAAAATTAATTTATACAAAAATTAAAAGAAAAACATTGACAAAAATGTCTAAATTTAAAATTTTCAGGGCTTCATAAATCTCATCGACATTGCTGTTAATGTAGAAAGTGAATGAATGAAAAAACAAATGGTTGTATTTCGGCCATTGAAAAATGTCTACGATTTATAAAACAAGGAAAAGTGCTTCGTCTCTAGTCTTCGATTGTAGAGTTTTTTCAATTACTATTTTTCTTCATTTCCAACTATCGGCCCTAATAGCGCACTCAAGACAATAATAACAGCTGCAAGCAATATTGAGAATTGCTGTTTCCTATCTTTTTCAGTCGATTTTAAGTGGAAACAATTGGCATCTTCTTAAAAATATTCCAATATAGCAATTTTCGGAGATATCTTACATAAACTTAAATCGAATAAGTTGTTTATAATTCGTTAATATCAATCCGAGGTATGGCGTATACCACCGCATACGGCCACTATGAACAACAAAATTCAATTCCCTGTAAATCCAGTTGTATAGCACTCTTAAGGAAAACACACATTCTGCAACGTCACTGGTTCATCCTCCTACAAACAAACACACATCTCTTAATAAGCTCCTCAAAAACCGCCTTTAACACGACGTCTTAAGATTTTAGAAAACCGCATCTCCATGTTTGCTAGTTTGTATTCGTCATAGGACAGCGGGTCGAGTCTTTGTTCTTGAAAAAGTCGCTTTGTTTGTCTGTTTCCTATAGCCCGACAAACTTGCGGATGTGTTGGTTTGATATTTTATAAACAACTTGTTTGTTACACCCAGTCGGAGGAAGTTATAAAAGTAACATATTTGTCGTTGGGTAGACTACTTTAGGAACTTTTAGAATAATTACGTGCGGTGGCATTGAGCGGTGCCGGGAGACCGTGTTTGTACATCAAGTTATTTCTGCTTCATAGAATAGAAAAAGTAAATATAGAGGGTAGACTGGAAGCTAACGAAAGGAATCCTTTCAGCTTACAACAGCTAAATCTCGCTTCAACAGCAAAGTACACACAATCTTCTTGTAGACATAGGAACTCTGTAATAACATTCCTATGCGAATGTGATACACTCCAAAGTTAATGCGCTCTGGGTCTTTCTTTCCGTAATAATGGACCAAAGGATGTGGACGTACAGATTTATTACTCTGTTTTATATTTATTACTTTGATCATTGGTACTTGCCATTTAATATATAAGAGGAATTTTCATGCGTGACCGCGTACGGTTGCAATTTATTTCGCGTCTTGGTTTGCCTTTCGAATGGATTTCCTGATAGGACCCACTGTTATGAATGACTTTCATCGGATTTCGGGAGCTGATAATATATTGCTTAAAGCTGTAATAAGTTGAAAGAGGTTTGTTTATGTGACACAACCAATATTTAATGGACCAATAAAATTACTTTTGTATAAAATTATTGAAATGGTCTTGAATTTTGGCTTACCGACGTAGCATTATAGCAATTAATCAAGATTACTTTAATATTGACTATACATATTTTTTTACTTTATTTATATTGACAAGGTCTTTATAGGATAAGAATACACGTAATCTTGAATCCTATACAGCATATTATACAACAATTTTAATTAGTTTCAGCAAATTTTGAAATCTATTTGAAATGATTCCGAAGATACTAAGATTTCAGCACGCGGCCGACATGATATCATAGTAACAAAAAATCAAAGGTTAAAGTGTATTAGCCAAAATAGAATTAGTAAGTATAGATACTAGATATTGATGTAACAGAATATGCGCAAGTATAATTATTATATACTGAAAAAAATAATTAAATTGACCAATGTAATAGTGTGACCTGTCGCTTGATGGTGATTTTCAATAGGCCACAGGGTGCTACACGGCAACGAAAAGAGCAAAAAATGGTGTTTTAAAAGCTCAGCTTTAAGAATCTTTCAATGAGAAAGAAACGATTCAATAACTATTTACATGAAAGTAAGAATGACTAATATGGACCATTGCATACGAGACTCATAAAATCTACATACGATTGAGCAAATGCAATTTGCTTCTGAATATCCAAACTTGCGCCGTTTATTGATATTTATTGCCAATGTCAAAGATTTGCAGTTCAATGGAAAAGGATTATGCGAACGAAATCTTACTACTGTTATAAATGTTAACGATAATTACGGATGGATGGATGATTGTTACTCTTTCACACAAAGGCAGAAGGGATTCGGATATTCCCCATAAAGCGGCAAATGACTGCAGGGTCGCAGAACTGTCCAAACCAACATTACTAGACTAACTACAGACAACAGACTAGATATATTACTAGAGTCCTAATAACCGGCGACCGATGTCTGTCAACACATTAGGAAAAAAGGTCTTATAATATCCGTCTTATTTCGACCACTCCTGTGAGCCGTCAACATACCTTGAGACAGAACAGACCTTGAGATAGCCAATCACAACGCAGTACCCCGTCCCCCTCGCATACGTAGTACCTCAGCGAGTTGACAGAAAAGTTTTTGTTCCTTAGGTCGTGCATGCGGAGTCTAGTCATTGTTGGTCCATACATATTAGCAACACCTTGAAATGTTCAATTGAAGGATCACGATGTATTTCAGTCAGTAGGTACGTTCGTACAGTCTAAGAAGAAGGTACACAGGTAGTTTATAAACTGGATTAACGAATACGATACTTTTTATCTCGATGATTATGACGTAATTCCCGTGTGATAGTTACTGTTCTTCAAGCGGGCAACGCCGTGAGCTTAAGCTAGTATTGAAATAAAATAAAAACTATTTATGAATGCGTTTTCTAATCAACATTTTCGTTCTCTCCGTAATAACTTTCGTTTTCACGCGTGTGTTCAAAACTCTTTCAGTTTGAAAATATTTCAGAAAACTCTGATAGATATTCGCCACCTGATAGTTTCCGTCTCGCTTTAATGACGTCAAATTTTAACGAACTACCGTCTTTTTCAGTAAAAAGTTTGTAGTAAAATTTTATCGAAGCTTTTCAGCTCGATGCCAAGGTTAATGTTGTTATTCAATTTAGTTTCCATTAAGGTAGAATTGTGAAAGTTTTTAGATGTAAAAATAACATTTCTATTAAAAAGGGATTATAAAAGAGGGTTAAGGTATTTTATTACTGTACTATTGTATAATTATGCAAAATATGATCTTTTGGGCTTGGAGTTAAGGCCTTTTGTAATGTAGTAGTTTTCACGTTTTCAAGTTTCCCTAGAAGAAATTATATTCGCAATGGGTTTTAGAAGATCGGGTGTCATAACTTGCTGAAGTCCTTTGCTTTTGTGAGATTGATCGAATAAAATTGCATAATGAAAAGTTCAATAACACACATTTCAGAGACTAAAAAAAACAATTGATATTCTAAATTGCTTCTACTAATGCAAAAAATCCATTGAATCTACGGAAAAAGACTTCTAGTATTATAAAAAACCTCTTTTTTCAAATAACGTAATCAAATAACGAAACACGGTAGGCTTTTCAAAAGTATCTATTTCAGGGAAAATGCGTAAGGAAACTTATCTATAAATATAATTCTATCACAAAAAGCAGTGGTAGGTAGGTAATAAAATGGATTATTTCCCCCTAGGCCGCCATTTCCCCGCCCTAACTTACTATCTTCGTCTAATTGCAAGTTTCTTCCGAACATCTGCTGTCTTTTAATTAATGATCATGTACCACCTCTAAAGACGGTACTGTGTTTTTTGTCCTCTCTGCCAAGACACTTGTCATTAAGTTCGTTACGTTTTTTACTCGATAAAGTCTAGAAAATTGTCGTGAAATATTTTAGGTAAGATTTATTTTTGGAGAATTATGTTTCAGTTACAGAAATGTTTACCGAGAGTTGTTAGCCTAACAAAAAAAAATGTTAATGATTTTTCTTATTGTATGCCTAATGTTTTTTTAGAACGATGAAATCACATAATATATTAAATAAATTTTAATTTATTTATAACACATGACATAAACCAATTTGTAAGCATACGACCGTATCCATCTTAAACAATAGTGTTGGTACTGTAGTTTAGTAACAATACTCATAGTGATTAAAATGTTAATGAGAATATTGTCTTAACTCTTATAACTCAGCAGAAAGGTCAACTAAAAAATTACGGAGCCTAGACAACAATAGAACATAGGCAACGGTCATAATTTATCACTAAGTACCTACTGTTATTGCCACCCTGTGTCTCCCAACGGCTGGGCAGCTTCCTTTATGTTATTCAGACCTTTCAGCTTAGCTTAGACCTTCAGTTCAGGCTGGTGAACTTATGATAATGTGAAACTTCATTCCAACCCTTAGTTTGCTTAGTTGTTCGCTCGTTATTTTATAAGCTAAAATAGAGATTGTAGGTACTCTTTAATATTTTCTGGATCTTGAACTCCAAACAGTTTTGGTTTATTTTTCTACGGAACTGTTATAAATAGGTGCCAGACTCCTTAACAGTCCAATTATAAAAGGGAGTTGCGACACAATATTACGGCATCATACTTCCATTAATAGCATGTGCTTGCTTTCAAAAAAAAAAATTATTAAATAAATAAAAAACTCTTCATACTCCCCTTAATAACATGTGCATGCTTTCAAAAAAACAATTTTGTTAAATAAATAAAAAACTCTTCATACTCCCCTTAATAACATGTGCATGCTTTCAAAAAACAATTTTATTAAATAAATAAAAAACTCTTCATACTCCCCTTAATAACATGTGCATGCTTTCAAAAAACAATTTTATTAAATAAATAAAAACTCTTCATACTCCCCTTAATAACATGTGCATACTTTCAAAAAACAATAAAAAAACTTAACAAGATAATAAAGATATACCTACGCTACTAAAAATCAATTTGTACAATAGTAGATTA
This sequence comes from Agrotis ipsilon, assembly GCA_028554685.1. NCBI lineage: Eukaryota > Metazoa > Arthropoda > Insecta > Lepidoptera > Noctuidae > Agrotis > Agrotis ipsilon. Next base: position 10,178,746 of record CM052967.1, read on the forward strand.
CGCACCAAGGGAGTAAAGCATTGCCTTACGTCACGGGCGTATTGAATCCCGAAACTACACTAAGGATTCTGGGGTGAACCTCCGTAGCGCAGCAAGGAGGTTCAAGTGTTAATTCCCGAGTGAAACGAGGGAATTAAGTTAAGAATCCTTAGTGTAGCGAGGGATTCAAGTCAGCCCAAGACAAGGCAGCTTTACTCCCGAGGAGCGTACTCTGCTTTTCACACTTACTGCGAGGAAATAAATTCGAATTTTGAAATTTGATGTGGTACGACAACCTTCGAACGTGAAGTTGGCACCACTGTAAGCGATCAGCTGTTGCTGCCAGCGGCCGCCATTACTGATACGACTCCTTGGTGAAAGTTTTCATACGGTTTTCTTTGAGGTTCCAAATTCAAATCACATTATTCCCACGGGAATAATGAAATTCAGTACATATATTATTCCCGGCTCGAGCGAGGGGGAATAATGTCATGCTTTACAGTAGGTTTGCCTGACGTATAATATGACATTTACGAGCAAGTAGTGTGAAATAGTAGATTACGCACCAAGGGAGTAAAGCATTGCCTTACGTCACGGGCGTATTGAATCCCGAAACGACACTAAGGATTCTGGGGTGAACCTCCGTAGCGCAGCGAGGAGGTTCAAGTGTTAATTCCCGAGTGAAACGAGGGAATTAAGTTAAGAAACCTCAGTGTAGCGAGGGATTCAAGTCAGCCCAAGACAAGGCAGCTTTACTCCCGAGGAGCGTACTCTACTTTTCACACCTACTGCGAGGAATTAAATTCGATTTTTGAAATTTGATGTGGTACGACAACCTTCGAACGTGAAGTTGGCAACACTGTAAGCGATCAGCTGTTGCTGCCAGCGGCCGCCATTACTGATACGACTCCTTGGTGAAAGTTTTCATACGGTTTTCTTTGAGATTCCAAATTCAAATCACATTATTCCCACGGGAATAATGAAATTCAGTACATATATTATTCCCGGCTCGAGCGAGGGGGAATAATGTCATGCTTTACAGTGGGTTTGCCTGACGTATAATATGACATTTACGAGCAAGTAGTGTAAAAAGTATTTTATTTCCAAACATTTTTTTCAAGTGTCAGTTAACAAATGAAGACTATTGACACTCCCTTTCTAAATTAATCTTAACGCTTTCATCACCCAATCGCTGTATCGATTATGATAAATCTTTGTATGGAGATATATGGGAATTTTGAAAAAGTTTAAGGGGTATTTTTAACTTTCTTTCCAGCATAAATTCCAAGTCAATTTCGAAAATAACACGCAATGAATACAAAAAATACCGTACTGCAAGAAACCATTGTAAACTTCTCATATCAATTTTATCAGTGGCATTCCAACCCCTAAGTGGTTCATACCTTACAGCCGTCCTTGATACCGGAGGAGCGTTCTATCTTCATTAGTAAAGACGCTCACAGTTAATTGCCAATACGTTGGCTAAGTGCCTCTATTTAGTCGCGGTACCTTCCGATTAATAACTATAAAATGTCTCATAAACTTCACAATAAGCTACATAGGGGACCTAAATTAGTTTGTGTTGTTATTAAGTGAAGGTAAACTCAATTTGGTAGTTACTTTTATACACTTTGGCTGTTTTAAGTCTTACCAATTTAAAGTCTGTAATAAGCCGTCCAATCTAAGTAAGCCTAACTTACAGAACTTATTTAGCATCGCCACAGATTACAAGGCATTGCCAAAATATTGTACACCTTAATGGTATGTTACTTTATGATCTCTTTTGACATGTAACAAACAATAAATTAATTTGAATTTGATATTTCTATCGACGAATAACAAGGTTTTCTGTTTGTCACTATAAAAAGGTTTCCTGAAATAATTAACATGTTGACAAAACAAATTATCTCTAAAATCATCAAAATTATAATCTCAACGCTGACATTCGATAATACTATCTTTAAATAATAATTTTCAAATCGGATTTGAATTTTCCGAACTAGATTTCAATAGTTGAATAACTTTTTGCTCCGTATTTTTCACAGCGCCATTTTTATTTTGCACCACCACACTTTGATCCCAGGATCGCAGTCAAAATGCACATGTCGGATTTAAACCGTAGGTCTCGATGGACATTTTATTCCGACTAGATATTGGACAGCTAAACGCAAATAGGTAGGGAACCCGCTTACCTCGGCTGAAATCTCTCAGCGATTTATACATGAACAGATTTTTAATATTCCTCTGCTAGGTGGATTATTTTTCTCTACCAATTTTATTCATATTTTTGGTCTATTATTATACTTTTATTCAACCGCATATTATTAGATTCTGTCTGTCTTATTATACATGTAATTTATTTGATCGCTTTCGATGCTTTTTCCTTAATATTTTTCTTTCCAAAACAAGAAAACGACCCTTTTGACTTATCTTTTTACCGAATCACCAAAAATGTCCACTAAAATTGTTATTATGTCCATTAATATTTATGATCTGTGTTCCCGCAGATGTACATTGTACAGCTAGACACACTATCTAGTCTTGAGAAGGTAAATATCTCTTGGCTACTTACTTATCCCATTCATACTTTCCCGAAGACAATCAGAATCTTTACAATGGATGGAATGAGCTAGTCCTTCTTACGTTTCTAGCCTCAGGTACGACTTTGTGATGGAAATAGACTTCTAAAAGTACAAGAGAATCCTTTGCAAAGTCCTACTACCGTTATAAAACTGGTCTTAGAGGAGTAAATTGTTTTTGTGCCCTTGGGCGCTTTGCATCGTCTGGGAGTAAGCGAGCTGGGAAATATTAAGCGGTCGCTATCTCCTTTAAGTGTTCCTTGCGACCATGTAACACGACATCCCTCGCCTTTTAAGTTTGCAAAGATGTTTTAGCACTTTTTGAAGAAAACGTAATAAAAATAGCTATTATCTAAAAATCTTGAACTTAAATCTTTGTATTCTCAGTGGTGCGGACGAAATTATTTCTTTTGGCACCAGCTGCAGAATTCTTTTATTGTAAAAATAGCACAAAAGGGAATAGTAACGTAGTCTACAAAGAAATAAATGGATAATTTAAGTTGACTGGTTGGAGTTATTCTTCAGACAAGACAGATACTTGTGTGAAAACAAAATAAATCATTTTAAATAAAATTTCAAGGCAGAGATTTAAAAAATGTATTTCAAGAGATTGTATATGTATATTATGAACTATATGGTTTCAGGTACTTCTTAGTTCCAATAGAATTATAACTGCCTATCAGAAATACACATTACACAGCTGTGTTGATACGAGGAAATACTGTACTTCTTGATAAAACTAGATTTAGGTGCTTGTTCCCGGAGCTCCAAGTTTATTGTTCCTCATAAATTGATTCCTAAAAGCTCCAAAATATTAGTTAAAAATATTCCCAACGACTCCAAAATCAAAAAGACTCGGACCACTGACTACCAGATAACACTCGAGTTTACAAATTGAAATAATGAAGAGAGACATTAGGAAGGGTTACGTATTAGGATTCACCCTTTCGTAATTTTACCCGAAATTGAAGGACTATTGTTCCGGGCCAACGGGTGAATATAAGCAAAAGTTGTTGAAGAAACTGAGAGCCCAGAGAGTAACTGTCAGGTGGCTCTCAGACTTCTGAGCCATAATTTTAGTATACGGTCCTCAATTACAGCAGGTGCGCAAGAAGATTCCAGAAAGTACTTGGAACCGCAGATACATTTATTTTTTCTTTTAAAAAAGCTCAAGTAAGCGGAATTGAGATTGGATTTATTTAGATAGGAAGTTTTGAGAGTCTTGAGTTATGTGCTACAGAAAATATTGAAGTATACTTTAGTAAGATATTACAAAATGGAAAGGTTGAAACGATGAATTGAAGATATCGTCCTAGAATGGCCGGTTTGAAAATAGAAAAGTCACGTAATAAATCAGTTTAGATCTTGTAATATTAGTAAAAAATATATAAATGGAAACTATTAAACTACGAACCTTTAAAAAAATCTTTAATGTAAAACTTTGTTTCTCTTGTATTTTTTAATTTGGCTCTGTAAAAAATATTGTTGTGGGTATTTTATTGGACGACCACTGGTAGGTATTTCAAGTTGTCAAGGAGGTTGGTCTTACTTATTAGTCAAGCATAAGCCATGTGTCGTGCTCGTATCTTTATAGGCTACAAACTACCCGTGAGCCGTTCATCCAAATCCGTTCAGTTATTTTTTGCGTGTAACAAGCCACCCAAAGCTTTCGGTTTACTTATAGTAAGATTAATATCACTATGGTAAGATCTATCGAAGAAACCCACAGATTACGATGTCTGCATTACAGTATCTCAAGTCATTGCCTTACTTACGACTAAAATCTGGTCTTAATGTTGCCTATTCAGCCCATTGTGTACGCCGCGAAGGCTCAATTCATACTGGCTTTAACGGCTTTTAACAAACTCAAGGAACTAGAAGCTTTTAACCAGAGAGGAAGTGAATCGGAATTGTTGCATGTTACGTGGCTGCGTGACGGTGGGAACTTGGATAAATAAATAGGGTACTGCAAGATGTATGATGATGTATTTTTTTTTGGTTTAGAGGTTGTTGAGCATAGTCCTTTGCGAGGATTTGCATTTTTTGTTGTAAGTTTGTGACTATTCTGGAAAATAATAGCATTCGTGAAAATTAAATAAGGTTTACTAATAATGTTTGTTGTAAGTCTTAGATACTTTATATCGTTGCGTGTTTAAACTGTGCATACAAAATAAAATGTGCACTTATTATATTACTTTTGAGGAGTTTTATTCAAGCTTTTGAATCCACATCATAACTAAATTCGTAAATAGAGTGAAAGTCTAAGAACTTTAAATGAAAAAGTAATTATAATTTACTGCCTACTTTCAAAAAATACACGGTTCACGAAATGCGGCATCGTATGGAAACCGGAATAACAATGACAAGACTTAAAAGTTTAACTTTCAGGAGTAGGTATAAAATCATGCACCACACCCTTTTTCAAAATTTGTGTTTAAAAGTACACGCGTATAACCATCCAACTAAACATGTTATCACCATCGTATCACCATCCCATAAAAACTCCCCAGGATCATACAATTCCATTCCACAACCCATCTTTCACAGAAACACAAGCATCAGCAATTTCAAGCGTTATATTTTAAGTTTTCTCCTCCGACACAAACAGCATTATGGTGCCCATTCCTGGTAATCTCATCTTCCTTACCGACGGTAAGGCGGGCACATTGTGGCACCTTTATCTCGGGAAAATTACGTTTGGGCCCAGATATTTGTAGCTCGTCTTTTGTTTCTCCTTACCTGCCTTGTAATTGCAGTTTATACTTCTAAATCTTTATGTAAAAGATAGCTGATAAATTGTTTATGCTTGTGTCAGTTTTGTTTTTGTACTATTTTAGTACCCCGATTTATGCGAACATGTGTTTTGGCTCTGAATTTACCACGGAGTTAGTTCTCCGCTGCTAGTAACATTTTATTTTCTCGTACGTGTTTACTACTTGGCAGTATCTTCGTAATACGAGCATGTGCACAATAAATGAAACTATATTATTATTTTCTTGTGACATTTACTCTAGTTTAAGCACTGACTGGTGTAAAAGTAGGTGTACGATATTTTTTTTCGTGACATAACATCGTTGCATAACAATTTTACCTATTTAATTCCAAAATATTATTTGCGATAACATTCTGAGCTACAAACAAATATCACATTATTGTTGAGTAATGTCTGCGTTAAGAAATTAAAGTAATTATTTTGTTGATATTATCGAAATAAATAAATAATTTGAATTGAGAAAACGATATACTCCTTCATTGTCCAATCAGTGTTAAAAAACAAACAACACGTTTAATAAAGAGTTTCTTTGTATTTCACACGGTGGTTCCTATTCTTATTTTATTTTTTCAAGCGGTGTTTGCACAGTAACGTACCTAGTTTTCGCAGTATGCTCAACCTATTTCCCTAACACAACATTGTAAACGTAACAATATTCCATAAAACCACATCTGGCACAAGACACCCTCATACAATTTCAGGATTTTGTATCCTGGAACATTTCAACCCAGTATTTCGTCGACATCCAATAATTTTCAAAGATGGCGGACTGCGGTTTCCGTGTGGATGAACTTAAAATTTAATTAAATCACGAGCTGCTAGTACGTACCCCGTCCTGATGATGCTTCACGGTTTGCTGAAATACGGGCGGTTTGTAGGGAACAGACTATTCGGTTTTAAGTACGGTGAAGGAGTAATTAATATGATTATTGCTGAGTTTTTGTTATGGTTGTGTGCTATGGTGGGAAAGTATAATAAAAATAATTTAGTTTACAGATGTACCTATCTTTACTAATACAATAAAAATGTGTTCGTGTGTTGGTGTAATCTACGGAAATAGTTAACAAGTTCTAAAAAAAATTTGGTTGGAAGCTTCATCAGTATCTAAGCTACGTATTTTTTTTAAACGTTTCTTCTTACACTTCCCCAACGTTCCTCACTAGGAATTTCTCCTATGTCGTGGGTGCGTTTACAAACAAATAAACTCACATATACAAATTCTCCGTACGGGAATCGAACCCGCGACACGCAGAGCAGCAGTCCGATCGCCACTGCGCTAACCGTGTTTTCTATCAATAAATATGTCATATCAGTCAAGCAATTTATAAAAGTATTAGCACAGTCGGATGATGAAATGCGACGTGTTAGGTCAAGGATCTACGCGAATGAAGTCGCGTCCTAATACTGAAATAAGATACTTTTAAAACTTAAAAAAACTCATTAAAACCTTCATTAAACACGTGAAATTTCATACTTACTTAAAAGTTTCTACCTTTTCGAAGGCAAAAAAAAAAAACTATTGAAATAATAGGTGAAAATATGGTCGACCTGTAATGGGTAACCCGATATTTAGTAAGTCAGCAATTAGTAAATAAACAGAGGTTCTCTGGGCATTTAATTTCTGGTCCGTAGAGGTTTAATTAAGAGCTCGCAGGGGCCGACCATAAATTAATGTGGAATAGGATTTTTGAGACAATGTTCTATCTCCTTGGTGGACGATTTAGTGGGGTGAGCAAAGACTATGGATTTTTATTTTAGCTAGGTAAGCTTTTCCGGAAAATGTGTTTTGGCTTTGAATATTTGATTTTTCTAAATTGAATTGAAAAAATACAAAAAGAAGAAAGAAGTTGAAGAAGAAAGAAGTTGAAGTTTTAGAAATTTCATATCAGTCAGTTTCTACCACCATAAATCTGACATTTAGTTTAAACCAAAGAAATCGATAGTACCTACATCACTTTTCCGATTCCATAATTAAACAAAGAGAGACAAAACAAGTGGAAAAGAGTTCCTTTTCGTTACTATTTGATATCCATACATTCCATTCCGTTTCGACACCATATTCGCTGTAATTGTTTTTTAAGGGGTACTGTTGGCTCCTAATTTCAAAACGAATCTGGTAGAATTTGTTGTCATGACAAGGAAAATAAAAAACGATAGAAATTCACACTTCACAGTAACATTATTTTATTTCACCAAAAAATCACTCAAACATAATTATTCTTGCACGCTACATCCCTACGCCTATAAAGATGTAGTTCACTATTCCGGTAACAATTCATCATACGGTACTTGTGCCAGCAATATTGATAAATTTTCCACGACAGCCGCACTGAGCGATTGACAGATGGATGGACCCACGTCAGCAACTATTTCACGCCACATTTCATTTAGAAGCCTGTTGATTTGGTCACCTGGAAATTTTAGACGTATTAGTTTGTTAGATGTTTTACTGAAGTGGTTGAATTGGTGAGACTAAACGCACAAAGTAACCAACCAACCTAAATCTATCAAATTTTCTCAATCGAATGTGAACCTTCTGATATTGTGATAAAATGGAAAATCTATAAAAGGAAGGCAGATTCGGGTGTGTATTTACAACCAATAATATTATAATTGTGGAAGCAAATCGGTCTATATATGACCTTTTCACGCTTTAATAGTTGAATGAATCTGAATATAAATAGACCCTGACTTTGGGTAGAATAAGGTCAGCTGCTCATTGGTGAGTTTTGTTGCGGAGACTTTTGTGTCACTGTCAAGTTTTATGAAGATAATAATGATAAAATATATTGTGAATGCGCTCATTATGGTAACAAATACTTTCCCTCGTCCATACAATGGATCGAAAAACAAAAAGCATACAGTTGACGGAGGTTCTTACTCATATTCTTTTTTTTAAAACTTTGGCCCACAATAGATTTCTCCTGTATCATGGATACGTTTACAAACATATAAACTCACATACACAAACACGGAACAACTAATCATATTTTATACAAAACTAGCGGACCGTCCCGGCTTCGCACGGGTGGAGGACCCGGTCTAAAACCCGGTCCCGATGGTTACAAACACAACAATAAAATAATTATCCGAATCGGTCAAGCCGTTTTCATGTTATGTCGTGACAACGGAAAACGGGTTTCATTTTTATATATATAGATAATCTGTTGTTCATGTTAATGTTGTTGATGTTCTCTTAGTTTAAGGTTTGTTTGAAGCCGAAGTCAAAATTAGTCTGTAATGTACAAAATTAGTGTAATATTTATGCCTGTATACAATTCTGGACTTATGATGAAGAATGCGCTTCGATAACGAGAAAAGCGTTTTTGTTTTGAGCAGCATCAATCAAATTGACCATAACTCATTCCGCACACTGGGCCAATAGAACTGACCTTATCTACAAAAATAAATTTTGATATATCATGTTTATCCTACACATTGATTTGAAGTATTGCCAATCGTCTAAATTCACAAACATCAAAACATGCAATTCGTCCTCCCATTTCGAAAACATTTTCATCATAAATTGTTCTGTTTTATTGTTATCGGTCCGCGAAATGCTTCCAGAACGATCTATCATAAAATTGTGGCAGTTTTTGTTTGCCTAACACTCTGGTTGCCTAGCAAAGCTCCATTGTTTTTTTTTTATATTCGTTTATTCTATTGGGAATTAATAAATGGATGAATTTATTAAGTTTAATCGCTTTCGGTTGGAATAAATGTTTCGTGTTTTCGAACACTGTTTTAATTGGACCACAAACGATATTGTTCGATTGGAGTTCTGTGTTTAAATTCGTTAAGTACAACGATTACACAATATTGGTTTTGTTGCTTTTTATGTTTCCAATATCTGTACCGTGTCTGTAGCGCATCGCGTATGTTCGCGGGTGCGCATGTAGATTGTTTCTACATAACTACAACAACAGTATCCTGGACATGATTTCTAGTCGCCTAGACTGTGTTTTCGTGAGTCACTATTGTGCCATCTCACAAGGGTTGCCGCCGCAGTGATCCACTATTATTCTTTTTGTGTTACTAATATATCGAGTCATGATACTAGAATAATAGTAGATTACGCACCAAGGGAGTAAAGCGTTGCCTTACGTCACGGGCGTATTGAATCCCGAAGCGACACTAAGGATTCTGGGGGTGAATCTCCGTAGCGCAGCGAGGAGGTTCAAGTGTTAATTCCCGAGTGAAACGGGGGAATTAATTTTCTTTTTGATTTTTATTCTGTTAAGAATCCTTAGTGTAGCGAGGGATTCAAGTTAGCCCAAGACAAGGTAACAACGACTACTTGGTGAAAGTTTTCATACGGTTTTCTTTGAGGTTCCAAATTCAAATCACATTGTTCCCACGGGAATAATGAAATTCAGTACATATATTATTGCCCGGCTCGAGCGAGAGGGAACAATGTCATGCTTTACAGTAGGTTTCCCTGACATATAATAATTATGACATTTACGAGCAAGTAATGTGAAAAGATAATTATATTATTCTATTTTATACAAAAATGCGCTCATTACACACGTAAAAAAAGCAAGTGAAACATTAGGCTTCGCTAGTTTCTTTTTGATGTTAACTAATGTGTCATCATTTGTTATTATCACAATGTGAGAACATGTTACGACCTTCAACCTTGACTTCTAGATTTACATCTTTCAAGCAAAATAATTATTATGAGTAATAATAAGTGTCAGGAAAATAAAGGTCCGGTTTTCAAATACATGATGATTAAACGTATACCTTATTTTTAGCAATTTATTTATAGATTGTATGTACCTACTCATTTTAAATTATTGATTCAAACAGAAATAGCCAATAATCTTCTTTTATGTTTTCTACAAACTTTTTAGGTCTTACAATTCTGCTTATGACGTCTAATTACAATCGTTTAATTCATTTCGGAAAAAAGGACTTTTCATTTTTTATGGAATAATAAGATACTTACGACAGTGCTTATGATGGAATTTTTATTATGATAATATCTTGCTTAGGTAATAAAGATAAAAGCATTTACTAAACACTTACCAATATTTTTGTCGCTTAAGAGGTTATCCAATCTGAATGATGCTTTTTCCACTTCGTACTTGATATCGTGTTTATAAATGTTCCAGTGAATTTTACCATCAGGACCTTCAACGTGCTCATACCAGAAACGAATGTGTAGAAGTGTGTTTTCTGTAAAAAACATTTTATGTCATAAATATTTATTTCTACAAAGACGTACGAAGTGTAGTGTAACGTTCACAGACAGATTCGAGCATTTCATCTGTAAGGGAGAACAATCGAACCGGGTTGACGGCGCGTCATGTTCCACGCGCGCCTCAAAGAGCGTCAGCACAACGACGGGGCCCCCTGTCAGAGGGCCAATGCCTGCCGGGGGCGTGGGACTTATTCCACCACCGTGATCCCGGAATTTAAAGGGTTATTGGAGGACACCGTGGATTTTAGTCAGTAGAAGTCTGACAGTCCCTCCCGACCTGCCAAGGCTAGGAGGACTCATTTGATGATTGTACCATGTAAAAAAAAAAAAACGGAGAACAATCGAGCATCACTATGCGCTCCTTGTATCAAGTCTATACTAAATGTACGCGAACACTCGTCAGTCAGGGAGGTGGTATTGTAATGTAATGCTCTAAGTTGAATCTATGATGTTACATTACACGAGAATGCTACCGGAGAGGGAGCGCCTTTAAATATATTTAGGTATAGCTTTTGACAGAGGTTTCGCCAGCTCACCATGCCATATTAATTACACATGTCACTTTGCATTTCGATTCTGTTTACTTGAAGTTTTTAACTACAATAAGGTTGTTCTGATATTAAATGTATAAAATAATGAATAAGAGCTATTTTAAGAAGAAACTTTGGGGAATTTGGAATCAGATAAAAATATGAGTTAACATAATTGTATTCCCACAAACATAATTATTTACTTTTATAGAATAATACATTTCCATGGAAATAAAACAGCTTTATGATAAAAAAAACGAAAAATAATAACAAAAAAATACCCACGATTGTTAATGTGCCTTTCGTATAAAAATAAGCTGCAGAGGTCGATCTCCAAAGTTAGGTAGACCTTGCCAAGGTTGGTTCATTGAGATGTGACCATCCAAAAAGGAAAATCAATAGACTGATAATCCTATCAGTTTTTCTCCTAGTGTTAGAAAGAATTTGTTTGAGAAAGAATTGTTAAGCAGTTGGTCTGAGCTTAGGTACAGGTGGCCGGAAAATCCAGTTTCACAAAGGTATGGTTGAATCAGTCAGTGTTAAATTGCCATTTTTTTTTTGCAAATTGTTATTTCTTTAAAGCTTGATATTAATTCGATTGAATCCGATTGATTGACTGGTCTGTTGGTCTAGTGGTTAGTGACCCTGACTGCTATGCCGGAGGTCGTGGATTCTATTCCCACCCAGGACAAATGTTTGTTTGATAAGAACGATCATTTGTTTTGTGTCTGGGTGTAATATATCTATAATATGAATGTATTTAGAAATATATAAGTATGTGTATCAGTTGTCTAGTACCCATAACACAAGCTCTGCTTAGCTTGGGACTAGATGGCGTTGTGTGATAGTTGTGGAATATTATTATTTTTATAAATATGTAGTTGTCGTTTTTTTATTGTTCTTTTGCTCTGGTTTTAATGATAACATCATGAGTAAAAAAACTCACACATAATTTTGATTTTTGAAATTTAATTAGCACAAAGAAATTTTCTGCTAAACGTTATAAAATTGTCGTCACAATATTATGGCATCAATATCGTCTTAATTCTTATTTAAAATGCACAGAAAGTAGTATTTTTTTTCACTTACTCAGATGTATATTGGAATCTCCGGTTGAACTCACTGGTATCATGAGTAGTTTTCCACTCAAATCGTATGTGTTCTTCACATTCAAGGTAACCAAAGCATCCGCTATTATCATTTTGTTTTTCAGGTCGAACCTAAAAATAAAAGTGATTAATGTACACATCGTAATAAATTAATTCGTACACTACTAACAATAAAAATAAGTAACCCAAGATAGCTTAATAAGCCATTATGCTGTCACTTCTGAGACACAGATCTCAAGTTTATGAAATGGAGAGTCCGTCTTCAATGACACAATTATCTTATGCTGATACAACTATCAGCATAAGACGAAAAAACATTTAGTAACTAATTAATACACCTGCACATTGCATTGTAACAATGGTAATTTGCATAGAGAATAAAACAATAAGTATTCTATCTACATCAAAGATATTCTTTTAAAAGATTGAATAGCTAAATCCGACCTTCCAACATCAACAAGAACTTAATCAAAATTGCAAGCTAGAAATCACTATTTAAAGCGCTCACGCATTTTTAATCCAAGTTCTTAAGTCTGAACAAGAAAACTTGCAGAACAAAGCTCTGAAGCAATGAATATGCAAAAATGTATTTGCATCCATTTAACGAACACAGGCGGCTAGTTTGAATCAAATTCTGCGCGATCATTGCGCGGTTTTTCACACCATTACGCCTTTTGTTCGCAATGAATCATCGTCTGAGCCTAATTATTTCTACGGACCCTTTAAGTTAAGGCGCTTTCATAATATTATTCGTAATTAAAAGGCCCAAAGCTAATTGTCCGTGAGTCATGACGTCCGCGTCGTCGTTAGTAAGGCACATAGTTCATTATAGAATTACGTTCCTACAGCTAGCAGAATTATTTTGTGAAAAATTGGCTAACGAGGTACTGTAGGCACTTTAAAGAAATCTCACTACAATGCACATTATGTTAAAGGAATGGATTTAGTTATCCGGCAAATAAGTTTTACTTAGTCTGCACCTACAGTCAGCAGAATAGAAAGAAAGAAAGAAAATTGAGTTTATTTGTATCAAAACTTAAAACTACTTAAAAAAACAAAACTATTTTTAACGCCAAAGGGCCTCAGTACAGCATTATGCCAAGTGGCATCACAAAGTTTACCGCTTGACGATGATAACAAAAGAATAATTTTGGAAAATTGCATAATTAGTATTCAGTCATATAGATAAAAAAAATATTGGTTCTGTTAAATACCGATAGTTAGTAAAGTTAGCTTAACTAAAAGAAAGAATATTTTAAAGAATATTGTAATTGGGTTCAATGATCAAACCATTCGGCCTCAAGAAATAATTTCCCCATAAAAACTTGAAGATTTGCTCCCTACCTCTCTGCAAAGGATTCTTTATATTTGGTTTCCTCAAAATCAGATAGAAACCAAGAAAATGTCTCTCCAAAAGATTCTTAATTGCAGACCACGACAGAAGCAAGGTAAAACAATTACCGAAAAATTAAGCTCATGAAATTAAATTTCTTAATGTCATTGACATTGTTCTTGACAGGCACCACAGAATTTGTTAAGGCAAAAAAATCTACAATTGCTAATCATAATATGATCTCGTAATTATCTGCATAATTATTATCCAATACCGCTTTTGTTAAGGCTTCTTATTGTAAAATTATAATGGAACCAGATATCTACATAGTACACGACTTTCAGTAGTACATACTTTTAGTATGTCATCTACATAAGCTAATGCTTCTTGTGACATAATGGAGTTATCCATTTCCTATGTTAATAATGCTCGAAACTATTTCACATTAATACTTATTCGGTTAATTACCCGTGGGCATCCGGACCACTTGAACGCTGGATTTACAAACTTTGTGGCCAGCAGGCGTAGCATGGCGTCGTAGAAAGGGGTTTTGTCGACGGAAGAATAGACAAAATGACAGAACGTAGAAATATTTTTATTGTTTTAAGCATGTTGATGTAAAAAATATGGAAAATAATCGTTCTTTTCTTCAATAGTGTACGAATGGTGTTATATTTGTGCAAAAAAACAGTCGATTTGTTTAGAAATAACGATGAAATAACTTTGTCTTTTCTTGGTGGAATAGACATATGTAGAATCGCCATGCTACGCGTGCTGAGCGTTTACCAAAACTTACATGATAGTGCCTCAGATCCAGTTGTTGGATCACTATTCATAATGATATTTTTTTTTTAACAAATGTTTAAAGATTGTCTAAGATTTGTAATTATGTTGTTTTTTTAAAATAGTGTATGTTTTTCCAAATAGTGTATGTGGTTAGGTCTTTAGTTGAGTAAGAGTACAGTAAATTTTAAAACTAGTTCTTTTAAGTCCTTATTTAGACAACCGTAATTTAGAAGTGCAATCTTTTTATTAGTTTTTTGTGTACTTTTTATTTTGAATTTAACATTGATGATACATTAATATATTACTACAACCTCCTACCAACAATACAATTATTAATAGAATCTTAGTACAACATACGAAATGAATGATAAAGAAATGGATCAGGTACCTATAGTTACAACTATAGGAAACATTATGTTAGCATTCAGTTCATTTAATACCAGCAAGCTAATTGTTTCTAGGTATTTGAACACCTACCTATAACTGGATAATCATTGGTTACAGATATACTCAGTCACTTGATGAAACAACTCAGAACAATGTTTGTGTCCGCTTAGGTAGATAATAATTATACTTGTCATTGTTTATAATTGATGCTGTGAAATAACTCATTATGTATAATAGAATATAATAGCTTATGCTTAAGAGCAAAGAACAAAGTCGAGTATCTATTTTTAGAAACATTAAATAAATATTTGCCGCCTTTTTTTAAAAACTGTTATGTAAAGCTGAAGGCGACTTCTTAGTGTAAAGAAAAACGCTTCCCGCCTTTGTATCCTTATTATATTTTAAAAACATTTTCATCAAAAGACAGAGTAATTCAAGTAGAAGGTACCTATATTGCAACCTGCGAAGTCCGGGCGGGCTACGAATTCTTTTCTGTATTAAATTAGAAGACAAATAACTCCCTAACGTGACTTGGCAAGCGTAGCATAGGCTTGCTTCCTGTCATAGTTGTTATCCCAGCAGTGGTAATACTAGAATTTTGATCATTATTCTTCGTCCTTACTCCAATTTATTAATTTAAGAATATAATAGAATAGAAATATATTTATTTGATATAGGACACACGCACAGAAATAATAAAAATAAAATACAATCATTAAAAGTACAATAATAAAAATTGCTGAGCAATTGTCCATACCAAAAGGGTTACCAACTCAGCATTTGCTGGGCGAAAGACACCCAGCGCAATTTAAGTTCAACGTCATTTAGGTTCATAAACATAATCTTTTTCATCCAAACTTCTCTTACATTCGTCATTTCAGTAGACACCACGTTTCTTTCATCAAATCACTCATCCTATAGCGGTCCACTGCTGGTTATAACCTTCTACTAGGCGGCGCCACATCACACTCTCCCCTGCCTTTCACGACCAGACTGTCCCAGCCACTTTCTTAAGGTCTATCTAGCATTGAGGTGTCGGATACGCGGTCACCACGATTCGACGGCTCCACAGGCCATTGGTCCTTCGACAAACGCGGCCGGTACACTGTCACTTTAAATTATGTCGGTTATTCCGGTTCTTTGCCGGTTAAATTCTTTCAAAATCTTACATATAAAAATCAATTGCTGTTCCTTAGTCTCGGTAAAACTCAAGATCGGTTTGATTGGGCTAATTTAAGTTTTGAGTTATTTCTGGATGTCCAGGGAAGGTTTAAAATGTTATTCTGTGGCAGTACGAAGTTTGCCAGATCAGCTAGTAATAATATATGTATATGTATTTCCAGTACACTTACTTTAGATTCTCCATATGCATCTTCGAAAGTCCTGTAAAATAGTTGTCCTTGAATATAACTCTGAATCCTTGCTTATTTGGGATGTACACCGTCATTTCTGCGACATACAATGGGTCTAGGGGGTGGAGACCCCTTTCTGTATCTCCTAAGGAGAATTGATGAATAGAATCCCGAGCTGATTTCAAAGCACATTCGTTGAGTTTTGGATCATTTCTTGAACATGAGGCTATGAAGGAGGCTGAAATAGTTTAATGGTTTTCAAGTACACAGTGAGTTGCACTTAAATGATTGTTACGTAAACGGTCGCGAGGGGTCTGTGATACTTATCCATAATATAATTAAGACACGAAAATTTTTATAAGAATTCACAATTATGCTTAATAATTGATCACAGTATATTTGTATAAAACTAATGGGAATGTCAATTCAATAATCAAGATTATAAAAGCTGCGATTGTCTTTTTATTGTGTTTAGTTCTAAGTACCTAGTCTTTTTAAGACGACTTTTGGCTAAAATCAAACTGTTTTATAGCACTCGTTCATTCAGAATCAACATGTCCTAATTATTAAACACTACAAAGCAATCTAACTGGGTTTTAATATACTGACATAGATTATAAACATTTGGGAGCGGTTACATTACACAAAATGTGAATTAGATGCAGTTAATAACAATGGCTTTAAATAACGTTTAATCTAAAATGGCGCTCCAAACATAACAGCAAAATGTAAACGTAAATACGAAGTAATTAATACTTACGTAATCCCATAGAGAAAACTGAACTAAATAAGTTGAGTACCAGAAATAATTGCAACATTTTACTAAACAACTGATTGACACTAGTCAAAACTAGATGACTGACCTGGAGTAGCTTGTTCGATGCTTTATAAACTAATAAAGAAAAAATTACACGTTGCAGCCTCTTCATTATGTAAAGCAAACACCGAAACCCTTAATTTTGTGTCAACACGTGAAGGCCTATCTCACGTTTGTACCACCCATCTTCGACTCTATCGATTTCTCTGTTCGGTTTTCGTTCTATATCTTGTTTTGTTCTGTTGAAAATGAAAATGTAGTTAGAATAGCGCAATGAATGTCATCCTTTACAGTGCATTGCAATTTCTAAACTGTCTCTTTGTACAACTATGGTTTAACAACAGTGTAAGTTAAAATGAGCTGTAACTTAAATACCGAAGAGTTGAGATTTCTGTGTAGAGAGTGTAGCGTAAACACTTGTATTACGCATTCTGACGTAAATAACTTTTTTAATGTAACTTAATAGTAAGATCTGAGTAACATTAAATTATACTTTGTATGCAAAATGCGTCAGTACAATTTGTTTAGTTATTGTTCAACAAAGTGTGATGTTAGTAGGAAACTGAACAGGTTTCATTTATATGACTGTTTTATTTAATACAGTGTGTAAAGAAACTGAGTAAGTTAGTTTATTACATTATTTTGTCACACTACACCGCTCTCCCGCGCGGTCTAGCTGAGTCAGTCGAAGCATGCAGACGTGGGATGCTCCGCTCGTACGCGCGGTTTGGCGGTGTCCTTGTCAACAGATTTTATGCAAGTCAATCCGACGTGAAGTGCTCTTATCCGCCCAGCCGCGCGGATATGCGTGAAGATGGCCTCCAGCTCGAAACATAATTATTATGAGGACTAAAGGCCTGTTTTAAAAAAAGTTCTCGGGTGGCGACAATAAGCCGGAAGACGCAGCGTATATAATACAGGCCTCATACTAGTTGGACCGACAACATTGTGAGTTGCAGGCAGCTGATGGGTGCAAGTAGCAGATTGTCGGTCGTGGATATCTTCTTTTTCGTTGGCACAATGATGATGAAACGACTGTTTTCGGCAGCCGTATCGTAAAATTGTAAAAGTAAAAATAATATAGAAACTATTTATTATTATCTCAATACTCCTCTTTCTCCTCCTCGCGTCGTACCTGTTCCTCATAACTGAGGATCTTGATTCTCCGAACGTGTATTCGTGTAATGATGCTTCCTCATCTGTTTCTTTCTTTGGCAGATTGAAACGCGTCGTGAAGTCTTACGACCAAATAAATCCAACCATCTAAGTGGACCATGGAGAGTCCTCGGACGCCTGCTATCAACTTTATCTGTAGCTATTAATTATTCAAGGTTGTGATCATCTTTCCTCGTGTGTTTCATATGTTAGAAGGGCTTAATACAGACAACCGCTAGGGAGGACGTGTGAGTTGAGTGGAGACCACGACGCGGCAAACGTAGTCAGGGACGCCCGCCGGCCAGGTGGAGTGACGACCTACGAAAGGCGGCCAGCAGAGACTGGATGAGGAAAGCTCAAGCCAGGGCTCAGTGGCGGACATTCATAGAGGCCTATGTCCAGCAGTGGACGAATACAGGCTGATGATGATGATGATCAATACATTAAAAGTGTTTGAAAAAGCTTTCAAAAGATTTGAAATAGCTATGCGAGGTCAAGTTTAATATAACCTTACCATATTTAAACTTATCTCCGTAGATAAGAAGATTTTCTCTCCCTAATGATATCCTGAGAACGAAAACATCAGATGCTTGAAAACTTGAAATAAGCAGGTATTCTGGCCGCCGCAATTTTTCTTAAGCAAATGTAAATAGGATGTACATTTTTAACAAAAGGGAAGCGCAAGTGTGCCTTTTAAAACCTGGCTTTATTTTTAAATGAAAAAAAAACTTTACAGCTGCTAAGGTTTTACATGGCAATTAAAATAAAACTTCATGCATTTAAAAAAAAAACACCATCGTACTTGCAAAGTCTTTTTTCTCTCTTACATTCATATTTCATTACGACGCACTCTGATGTAACAATAATACGTTCCCAGAAAAAAAAAGTTCCATGCTAAAAGCTCAAGTGTCCACTTGACAAGGACATACATGAAAAGCGTCGCAAATGAAAAATGTACGCGACAATATATCACCGAGCGAAATGTAAATGAAATCACTCACATAAACATAACAAGATGCATCTTTGACATTATGAATAAAGCTCGTATAAAATTCGACCTTATTTTCTGGTGTACAGGATTCAATTTGAATAATGGATACGTTTTCTTTCTGTGAGAAAGAAAATAAGGCTTTAGTGCGGTCGATTTATGGTTGAAAATCAAGTGGTAATTTCATTTTAATGTACTTTTTTTCTGGTTTAACGTTAACAAAATAGTTTAGGTTGGAAGTGACAGGGAGAATGCCACTTGAGCTTAAACAACATCTGTGCCGGATGAATGGTATTTATATTAACTGATGCAGTGTCGTGGAAATTGCTCGTTGGTTTTTCTGGTTTTATATGTGGTACTTACTATTATTTAGACATTTTCTCGAAAAATATTTCTTCTAGTACTAAGATACTTACATTTAATTTTCAAAAAGCAAATTAGTTTTCGTTCCCGTCAATGCTGGAGCCACTACCCTTGATGTAACGGCCACGGCTACTCTATCAGTTTATTATTATTTATCGTCATCGTTATCGCTAAATGTCACCTTTTCAATCCTCTAACAATCTTCAAAAAACTTTAAAGATTTGTAACAGAAAAAATCTGTTTACAAAATCACTGATTTACAATATTCAGTCAGTCTTTACAATTTGTTTAACAAGCAATTTTCCGAGTTACTCACTTATTGCACAACATTGACTTGTACACTGGCAATTTTCTAGTCAAATAAGTATGGTGGAAGATATAATTGATGGCTTGGTAGCGATTTATAAGATTGTATTGTAACAGATACTTTTATGACTACTACTATTACTTTGATAGATCTTGTTACTTATAAGAAGTGTGTATTTTTTTTAGACTGGCCTGTAAATTGGTCTTGTGATTAATGACCCTGACTGCTATGCCGGAGGTCGTGGGTTCGATTCCCACCCAGGACAAATGTTTGTGTGATGAGCATGATCATTTTTTCTGTGTCTGAGTGTAATTTATCTATAATATGTATGTATTTAGAAATATATAAGTCGTTTTATTAGTTGTCTAGCACCCATAACACAGGCTGTGCTTAGCTTGGGACTACATGGCGTTGTGTGATAGTTGTGGAATATTATATTACATTTAAAAGGAAAAGCAGTTCAGCATCACAGGTTAATCAACCGATGTTTCCACTGCTGGGACGCAAACCTTCTTGAAAGCGTGTGGATTACTGCCCAGTAATCCACCACGTGGGTTCAATGTGGGTTGGTAGATGTCACGTCATGTCTTCAATTTTTTGAACGTAAAGGGCTATTGAAAGACACCGTGGTCGGTACCAGTCCGACAGTCCCTCCCGCTCTGCCCCGGGTGGGAGGACTCATTTTATGATATTACCACGCTAAAACAATTTTTGATCGTACAGTGTAGGTACCTGAAGGAATACAAAGAAAATTGTTTTGAAAATGAAAAAGCACCTCTAGCGTAGGAATGACGCCGGGGTCGCGGGACTTATTTCTATCACCGTGACCCCGGAACATAAAGGGCTATTGAAGGACACCGTGGATTTTAGTCAGTACAAGTCTAACCGTCCCTCCCGCCCTGCCGTGGGTTGGAGGACTCATTTGTTGATATTACCACTCTAAAAAAAAACAGATTAGGATTGACGAACTAATTTTATTCATTAAATGAACGTCAAAGGCCCCGTTTACCTCTCATAATACGTCATCCGGCTGTTTCAATTTATAGGCCATCATTATCTTTCAGTTGAACTGGATGCAGCTGAACATTATACATACAATTTACATAGAGCAGTTGCCTATCTGACCTCCATTTACTAGTAAATACAGTTTAATACCAGTATACATGTCTGCCCCTTAGTAAGCAGACATATACAAACCAACCTAGGCTACTCCGATTTAACAGAGATAACTAGTAAATACATACTGCTTTATACCAGTAAACGTATACAATATGCATATACCCCTTGATGAGACAGATAGAAATACAACGTGTAACGTTAAGAGCGCAAAACCTCTCGTGGGGTAACTCAGCTCATGTTACTGAACAATGTTTGTTCTAAGACTTTAGGAAATTCGCAAAAAAAAAAAGATCTTTCATACTGATGGGTTCGACAGGTTGTACGCTTGTAACGTTACACGTTGTATACAGACAGCAACAACCAACAACAAGAAACCCTTGAATCTTAAATGTTAAATCGCAGTTATTAGATATGAGTAAAGATATAATTATGCAGACACAAGAAAAAAAGCTTAACTCTAATTCTAATTTTAACTTGCCAAGAAATATTAGAACCCGCAAACCACACTTCCTTAAATAACCTACTAAGTAATTAATTATTCCGTATTATTTCGTTACGCCTCTTGAATTCTCCTGTAGCATACATGCTTTATAATTTAATTATCATATAATAGTGCGCATAAAAAGCCGAATTTGAATAAATGAAACATATTTAAAATCATTTTAATTATTCCTCTGCATTTTTTCTCAAGTTAGTGGATTTACTTCGTTACTTTTTTTTTTAAATCAAATCTTTGTGTGCAAATTATCTGCTTGCATAATTGTTTAGTATATTCAGCACGTGTATTAACAGTCACACAACAATTACAAATTCGGTTGTTTGTATTCGATAGTTCTTAAAATAGCTGTAGTACCACCAAAAAAAACAACTAGCTTTTCGCTTTTGTTATCGTTGTAAATTCATCAAATGAGTCCGAACCCAGGATGCGGTAATCATCATCCTCATCCCGCTCTGTATGAGAGGACTCTTTGATTTTTATATTAAAGATAGAGATTACAGCGCGCATGATTTCATATTTTGTTGAAATCACACCCAGTCAACGTTTTGTTTACCTCAGAATAGTATTTTTTAGCCACAAAATGACATGATACATGTTGTCTCTCCGTCTCGTGCATCTATTCTAAACACAAAAATATAAGTTTTCAAGTGATTTTCAGCCTGGAGCCTTACCACGAGCTCTTAACGCGATCCAGTTTAGGCTGTGCGAAAGAGACAGAGCTATACAAGTCGTCTAGCGCCATCTCTTTCACACAGCATAAAGACTCACGCTTAATGGTTTCATGGAAGGCCACCTGGTGACTGAATTAAAAATTATGTTAATGATTGTACGTAGGTACTTAGTTATAAAATGTGAGTCATAGAGAAATAACCAGATTCCTTGATACAAAAAGAAAATATTTGTAAAAAAAAACACATTTTGTCAAACATATTTTATTGAGACAAAATAGCAGACGAAAAATCACCTATCTCGTTAACAATTCTACTATTACACTAACCACAATCTCACGTGAGAATTATTATTTTATTATTATTTTTTTCTCAATTTTCTTGATGGATCAAAATGATGAAACCCTTTTCTTATGCGTCTTCTCTTGCATATTTACTCAAGTCATCAGAAATGAAACGCGACGCTGGGACAGAATCGAAGAAGTCCTTTAAGAATCCGACCACAATGTCCAAAGCCCTGTCCATGAAAGGTTTACCGAATGAGCTTATGAAAGTCCTCCAGTTGTCGTTCAACAGTCCAGTCACGAGCTTACCTGTAAGAGTTACAAATTAGGTCACAATTATGTACTAATAAGCGGTGTGTGCAAATCTTTAATTGTGTTACGTAAAAGAACCTTAAGGTTTTCCCTCACTGCGCGGGCATGCAGACAGCGAGTAAAGGGCAACTCACTGTCCGACCATGGACCATGCCCGGGTCGACGGCGCGTTTTGTTCCACGCGCGCCTCTAAGAGCGTCAGCAAAAATGACGGAGCCCCCTCTCAGAGGGCCAAAGCCTGCCGGGGTCGAGGGACTTATTCCATCACCGTGACCCCGGAACATAAAGGGCTATTGAAGGACGCCTTGGATTTTAGTCAGTACAAGTCTAACTGTCTGTTCCCTTGCCAGGAGCATTTGCGCGTTATGTAACATTGCATTGGTCAGCTAAGCTACTCGGAAATTTTAATGCTCAAAAAGTCTTCAAACAGGTAAGTAATAACTTTTTCTGTTACAAACTTGGGAGTTTAGACAATAAAACTAAAGTTTTACCTAGATCTAATAATAACAATGAGAAAAATAGTAAAGTCCAAAGAATAAAACTAAGACCAGTTTTCTTTATTACCGTGTAGATAAATGCTACAATAAAAGACAATTATCTTGATACGTGTTATTAACACTGAGCCATCTGATCTTTGCCCTTAAAGTAGACTTTGTATACACATTTACTTGTTTAGATACTAATTATAACATAATTTTTATTCTACTAGATTGCAGATCAACTGCATACTAACTGATCAACTAATCGGTTGGCTATTAGTTGGCCAGTTGACCTCAGTCTAATAAAAGAACAGACTGAATCTCCAACGAAATTCTAGCAAAGTAAGTTCATAAGTCAATTATACAACACTATTTTTAGTGTATGCGAAAGCCGATACACCTGCCCTGTATTTTTTATAAAGAATCTATGGACATTTCAAAACTGCATCATGAAAAATGAGAAAGTTAAATAAGCTTGTTATGTTACTTGGTTGTCCGTTCAAAAACTTTCGCCTCCTGTGTCGTATACTCATTGGTAATAACTGAACGAAACTAAACAATTTTGCACAAAATTTAATTTCAGGAAACGAAAATGAAATAAAATAAAAAAGGCTTGGAATGAAAAAAACATAGGCCCCTCCATACAAACTGTCCAATCAGGTTTATAATTTTTGCGTTACTCATTCAGAACGCATAATACAAAATAATGAACTTATACAATTTCTCTTCTATTCATCCGGAAAACATTTAGAACTAAGAACATCACAATTGTACTCACTGGATTCCTGTTTGCCTATGTAGATACTATCAGCATAGAACTGCATTTTTCCAATATTATATGTGTATTTTACTTTATCGCTTTTCATCTTGATGTAAAAGTCACCATTCTTCTTTTGGATGTAGAAATCAAAATCTGCTTTAATTTTAAATTTCTCTGAAACATAAAAATATTTTTCATTGATTATTATGTAGAGAATTAAAAAAAAACGGTCCAATTTCAGTAATATTTAAAGAACTATCATCTCTTTTAAGTATCCTATAAACGATCAAATATGTTTACAAACACGTAGGTATATCAGATTTTACGTTTTCAACAAAGGCGTAATAATCGAACACAGTATCAATCAAGTTTGACAAAAACGCTTATTTGGCGTTGATTTCGTTTTTTTTTTTTGCCAAACACCTCTGCCCGTTTCTTCCTTAGATTCAGTCACAGTCAGAAGACAGACAGTGCACGCTTTGATACGGCCACGACCTCAAAGCCGTTTTGGCACTTAAGAGCTGCGGTGGTTACCACCTCAACGCCTCTTCCTTCATTGAGCTTGAGCGGGATAAGCTTTCATGCGATAACGCTCTGTTTTGGACCATAGAAGGAGGTTATTTCTTTCCAATGATAATTAGACAGATAATTATCTGTCTCTAAGCATTACCTCCGCTCCGCTACTGACAACAGACAGGTCTTAGCCGATCGTTTCGACCAGTACTCCTGGGAGTCTATCATGACGTTTAATATTATCAGTAGGTGGATATGGTAGCATAGCATAATACAGATAGTTGTCGGAATAAAACTTCAACGTTAGAAAGAGGTGGATACAAGATGGCCTACTGGTCTAGGTGGTTAGTGACCCTGACTGCTATGCCGGGGGTCGTGGGTTCGATTCACACCCAAGACAAAATGTTTGTGTGATAAGCACCATCATTAGTTCTGTGTATGGGTGTAATTTATCTATTAACATGTATGTACATTTAGAAATATATAAGTTCGTTTATCAGTGTCTAGTACCTACCCATAACACAAGCTCTGCTTAGCTTGGGACTAGATAGTGTTGTGTGATTATTATCATTATCATCAGCCTATAATGTTCCCACTGCTGGGACAGAGGCCTCTTCTCTGAGAGGGAGTGGGCCATAATCCACCACGCGGGCCCAGTGCGGATTGGTAGATGTCACATATCTTCGAATTTTTGGTTCTAGGACATGCCGGTTTCCTCACGATGTTTTCCTTCACCGTTTTGAGAGCAGTGGTGATGAAATAAATTACACAAAGTAATACGCCTGGCGGGGTTCGAACCCACGACCTACAACTCGTAAGTCGGGACCGATACCACTGGGCCACCACTGCTCTGTTGTGTGATAGTTGTGGAATATTATTATCATTATTATTATTGAGATGACGTATTTTCTATCTTTTTCCTACACCAAAGTGAGCACAGGTGCATTTTTGATGAAATATACTGAAAAATATTCTTACCTATTTTGACTTTTCCGTTTCCTTCGCCGTTCAAATTCTCACCACCAATAAAAGACTTCACAAGAGGACTGTTAGAAAATACCTTGTAGCGACCTTTGACATTAAAGTCGCAAATCATTTCGATGACCGCCTTTTCAGCTTCTACATTAGTCCTGAAAAGATGGCACAAAGTTAGGAAAAATCAGTATTATTTATGCTACTGCTCGCGGGTGCATTGGATAGAAGATGATGGGGGTATAGGGAGACATAATATAACATGTATTTGGTGAGACAGGCTCACTGAGTTAGTAATAGAGTCTTGAAAGTCTCTTAAAACGTTACTTATGCATGCAGTAATGGGAAATGATGCAACTAGTTCACCACTAAAGTTGACAAGATGTAGTAACATATCATTTCGCATTACAGCATGCATGGGTATCATTTTAAGAGACATTTAAGACTCTATCACTGAGTTGGCTGTCTCACCATATAATCTCCCTTTACCTTATATGTAAGGGTACCACAACTATAATATCTAAATTTTGCCAAGAATAGACAAAGTTGCTTCTATAAAACACATTCTTCTTTACTCAAGTATAATAGTCAGAACCCGTGGAATCTGATATCGGATAGGAAACATAAATTAAAAGTACTTTAGAAAGTGTCACAAACAATACACTTACGATGTTATACCTATTTTGTTAAAAATTTTCCTGCGTTATTTCATCATCTCAGCCATAGGACGTCCACTGCTGAACATAGGCCTCCCTTTTAGATCTCCACATAATATGCTAGTTGGAAGCGACCTGTACCAGCGTTTTCCGGATAACATTTTTTGTATATACTCACTCAAACTTAAGTACGACACAGTCTTTGGCGCCTTTAGCGGTTCCTTCAATCAAAGTCATATCAACGATGTTCATGACCCCCATAGATATATTTGAAACTTTAAGGGGGTCAAGTTGTGGGATACCCAGCTCCTCGACCCCCGTCTTGGCAATGTCCCTAACGATGGACTGGAGGAGGTCTTTTTGACAAGCGGGATCGTCGAGTTTACATCTTCCCAATGTATCCACTGTAAAAGGAATTATTTTTTAATATTTATGTTTACAAAAATGCTAAAGAAATACCTGTAAAAATAGGTATTTATTAGATGAAAGTTGTGCTTTCAAAAGTCCTGAAGAAATATTGGAAATCGATAGAAAATGTCCAGTAGGCATTTGAAAGAAATCAAAAGAAAATTCTTCTGTAAGTTTTTAATTTGATTTTGACTTAACACTATCTTGTAAATATTTTCCACTAAAATATATTTTTGTAATTTTAATACAGTTCTTGTTAACCAAAAAAAAAAGAAAAGAAATCATAGTTCTATCTAGGAATTTAAAACAATAAACTTACCAAATGATGAATCACTGACCACAAAAACTGTGCACACTACAAACAGAGCAATTTTGAGAAACATGGTTGCTCCTCCGAGTCCTACCACAGATTATGCTTGAACTCGCACATTTTATTATATATAACTTCCACGAAATAAACAGAAACAAGTACAATGGGTATGAACATAAAAAAAAATAAAGCAAGGCCAATGTTTACTAGTTCTTAACATCTTGCATAAATGAGCTATAATTGAATGGATTTCATGACCATCCAAAGAAAAAAAAAACAGGCTTAATACAATGAGAATACTATATATGTGTGTGGGATATTTGCATGATGCTTTATCACCATAAAATATTTCTGGGACAGTGGTCTCTCTGTGAACGGGAGTGCGTTTTTATCCACGACGACCCAGTTAGGGTTGACAAAAACATGTCTTCACAAAACACTTAAATCCTCTTGAAATATCAATTTCTGTAGAACTTGAAGGAGATGGCGGGACGAACGTGGATAGATGGATGTTTTTCTTGAGAATTGGAAGGAGGTGGTGCACAATCGTGCACGCTGAAATGGATGGAGGGAGAGTTTTGCCCAGCAGTGGAGCAGTACAGGCTTCACTGCTGGGAATTAAATAAGTAAATCATATTAAATGCTTGTTTAAACAACAGTTTGCTTTTTGAATATTGTAGGCGTATGAATGGGTAGACAGACCTCCCAGAGGATCCGAATTGTAGCGGCAAATCTGATTTTAATAAACTTATTAATTCACGGATAGGTTGGTCTACAGAGCGGTCAATCTTTACTGATTGGTTAGATTGTGGTGGAATGGTAACATGTAAACTAATTTAAAAAATCAAATGATTTTAGCAAAATCTCCATCCGTGTGAGTTTAAGATTTTATTTATCTGTTAAGACAGGTGATGACTTGACTTTATGTAATTACCGTAGGTACCGAAGTTGTTCACATCATGAGCCACATTTGATTTCAGAAGCCTTATTATGAGAATTTAATTTTTTTCGGCATAAAATAAAAGTAGCTTTGACTCTAATTAATTAATTAATAAAATTAGTTTCTCGCTCGTACTTTAGAGGTGTATTTTCATACTTACAATTTACGTCATCATAGTTCAACCAACGGCCAATACGTAAAATTCATGCAAGGGCTTTCAGTTTTTACGATATTTTATTTTAAATTAGGTACCTATATATACCAAATTCTTGTTTTTGTTTCTATAACATAGCAGAATAATACGTACATAATAATATTCTGTTTTTATAAACATACGAGTATTTGTAGATATATCTCTTACATTGTTGACTCATTCTTTATTCTAACAATACTTTTTGGTGTACTTGAATGAATCATAGAAAAGTATATCCACAAGATTTTCTTATGCGTCCACACCTGGCAAATGCGCCGCTCGCGAGCCAATAGCAGCTGCACGCGTGTTGCTCGCGTGATATCAGAGCCTATGTTCCTATATTTGGTGCCCCGGTCTAGTGCAGCCGAGATCCCGCGAGTTTATGAATACCAAATACTTCGAGATCTCGCGAGACTGGGCTCCTCTGCGCTTCGAATAAGAAGTTTTTATGCTCGAGTACAATCTCGTTAAACTCGCAAGATCGCGCCCTTTTTTCGTCCGAGATCAATCTCGCTAAAAAAAGGCCCAGATCTCGCGAGAACGAAATTGCGTTCCCTAATTCAGCCCTCGCAAGGCTCGAGTGGGGTGCGCGTGCACCCCGGGCGCAACTCGTGCGCACACACACGTTAACTTATGAGCTTTAGCCCCTTCGTACATAAAGCGAATACCTTATGACTCTGTATTCATTAAGGCGTGTCTGTGTACGAAGATCTATGGATTTGTATTGCGACTAGCTAGCAACTAGCTTGGATACCAAAGTCATAAGGTATCGGAGACTTGCGTCGCATCTTTTAGCGAGATTGATCTCGGACGAAAAAAGGGTGAGATCTCGCGAGTATAATGGGATTGCATTCGAGCTTAAAAACGTCTTATTCGAAGCGTGGACTGACACGGACCGAGTTGTGATCTGAGCATTAGCCCGGGAAGCACGCACGCCGGCCCGTACTCTCCTTCGCCGCTCGAAAACGGGGTGTAGCAATCGCGCGAGCGGTGCGCGCACGGTGCAGGGGCTGCTTTCGAATATAAAATGTACGAGGGCAGATAACAAGCGGCTCGCGAGCGGCGTATTCGCCAGGTTTGGATGCACCTTTACACGCAACTAGCAACCGTCCAGTTTTAGTTCTGACGCACATATTTAATTATCTATACATATAATAAAATAATAGGAAAGTCAAAACTGTACATTGAATATTTTTTTAAAAGAATACTTGGGGTGTGATCTACAATCGATACCGAAGCCAAAAATATAGTTTTTAGAATTTTTGTCTGTTTGTCTGTTTATCTGTTTGTCTGTATGTATGTCCGGGATAAACTCAAAAAGTACTGGACGGATTTGAATGATTCTTTTTTTGTTGTATAGGTATTAAGTCTGGTCAAAACATAGGCTATAATTTATTTTGAAAACTTGAACAACTGGCGCAGAACCGCAACAGACCAGCTAAACTATAAGAGATACAAAAATGGTGCGATAGCAAAAATTGTTCCACGTGATGAGCATTTTCTGCTGAGACAATTAGTTTGAAGATCTGGAACACCTGGTGTGGAACTCCAAGAGCCCAGCTACACTGTAACATATACAGGAATGACGTCTAGCAAGAGTTGTTCAGCGTGATGAGCACTCTTTGTTAACTTATAAAAATTGAAGATCTAGAACACCTAATGTGGAACTCCAAGAGCCCAGCTACCCCGCGGTGTTGGACGCCCACGGCGTCGGGGCGTCACAAGACGATCTCCGGCCACCGTAGGCGCGGGCATCTGGGCGGCGAGTAAAGGGCAACTCACCGTCCGACCATGGACGGCGCGTCGTGTTCCACGCGCGCCTTAAAGAGCGTCAGCATAATGACGGGGCCCCCTCTCAGAGGGCTAAAGCCTGCCGGGGTCGCGGGACTTATACCATCACCGTTACCTCGGAACATAAAGGGCTATTGAAGGACACCGTGGATTTTAGTCAGTACAAGTCTGAAAGTTAGGTGGGAGGACTCATTTGATGATTTACCACGAAAAAAAAGAAGCCCAGCTACACTATAAGATGATTTTTTTCAACTGACAAACAAATCATGCTTATTTTTGTTCAACTCAACGCCCAGTTGAAAAATTCAACTTGTATAGGAATGACGCCTTAGAAAGAGCTGTTCAGCCTAATGAGCATTATCTATTGATGTATTAAAATATAAGATTTGGAACACCTGATGTGGAAATCAACGCTATCACTAATTTCACGGACTGATTTTCGATGACGATTAATATATTAGTATAATTTTTATTCTACTGGCCAAACTCCCATGAATTTTTTACCCGGGCTCTTGGAGTAGGGTATCAGACTTTTCAGATCTTCGATTTTGCTGACCCCATTGTCGCTGGCATAAGCAACAAGATCCGCGTACGAAGTCGCGGGCAGAAGCTAGTTATTTCATAAAAATGTGTAGTACTGAAACAACTTAATTAATTATGAAACATTTATGTATGACAATGAAAATAGAACAATGGAGTTACATCAATGTTTCAAAAGAGGAAAAAATTAAAAGTTTAGACTTTTGGTTTTAAAACAGTAGGTACACATAAATATAACTAAAAAAATATCTGTTTATTAAATAAATATCATTCATATCTCGAAAGTCTGACAATCAGTCTATCATGGCTTATCGTTTTACCCAGTTACTGGGTATTGAGGATGGAAGAGCAGTCACTCCGTCTCCGTGTATTATACCTATGCATATTTCACTGCAACCCGTTCGACCAAAAGCCGATCAAAACATAGTCGCCAATCCAGTTGAATATCATAAGAATCAAGGGGTCTTCCAAAGGTCGCGGGATTGTCACATCGCAGGTATCCATGACCGGGGAATGTAAAGTGCTATTAAAAGGTTCCCTGGATTTTAGTCAGTCCAAATCTGACAGTATCTCCCGTACAGCTCTGTGTGGGAGGACTCATTTTGATGATTTTAGCACGATAAAAAAAACAGGTCTTCCAAAGCTGATACCTGAAATTGATTGCATTACATCAAGTCTTGATGATATACGACTCCTTAAGCCGGACATGAGTGACTCATACCTGACTATGAATTTATACCTTTTTTGACAGAAGCTGAAGAAAAACTTGCTATCCGATTCCGTAGTTTCAGGAATTAAAAAGAACCCACTAATGAAACGTGACGGGTGGCGTCGAGTCTGGAATAGAAACACACGGATGTTTATAGTGTGTTCCTGGTCTATAGAAAACAAAGCCACCCTATTAAACGCGATATGTGTTGAGTCGAATCTTAAGTATTGTTTTCTATAGACAAGAATGACACTATGAACATCCGACGCGACGCCATGCCTGCACAATTTGTTCGAGTCAACACGCATCACGTTTCATCGGGTGGCGTCGCGTTTTAATAATGCCTTAGCTCCTTCGTACACTAGGCGACGCAAGTCTCCGATACCTTACGACTTTGACATCCATTGACTAGTGCGTGTTTACGAACCTCTATGGGTTGTATTGGGATAGTCGCCTTGATATCGAAATCGTAAGGTATCGGAAACTTGCGTCGCCTTGTGTAAGAAGGGCCTTAATAATGTGGTTCCGCCCTAAAGCCTTTGTCAAACAGACAGGCGAGGCGAATGCGATCCGAGGCTTTTTTATATGATTGTATGGAATTGTTTGAATCCAGTCACATTATTAGAAAAACGAAAGCGGACGCAAATTCTAGATTTGGGAAGACTTGCCGTGAGTGCATCTCGTCAAGCCTATCTTGATAGACGACATCTTATCTCGGACATACACATAATATATGACTCATCTCTGCCAATTATGATGACTAACCTTTTATAAAATAACAAGCATCATTCTGATATAACTAAGGTTAATTAAATTTGCTGAAACTCAACACTGCATGAAACATTCTTGTTTTTATTTTGTTGTATACGACGTCTAACAAAATAAAAATATTAGTGTTCAAAATATAAGTATTCTTTCATTGTTTAAAAACAGAATAAGAATATTTAGGGTACCACAGGATAGAATAGCAAATGCTAATGAAAATAATTTCCTTCGAATACATTAGGTAGATCATAAATCAATGAAAGTGATTGTGTGTAGGTGACATTTTTTTTCTCCTGTGTCATGGTTGCGCTTACAAACATAGAAACACACATACACAAACATCCAGACCCAGAACAACTACTTGTAGGCCATACAAATATTTGTTCCGTACGAGAATCGAAACCGCACAGCAGTTGATCACTCAAACACTGCTTCTGCTGATTTCGTTTTGGGGTGGGATATTATCAAATTTGAATGAGTCCTCCTGCTCTGGGTGGACTGCAGAAGGGATTGTCGGACATGACTGACTCAAAACCACTTTGCTCCTTCATCAGACCTTCGCGTTCCAATGCCAGCAGTTCCGAAGGTCGAGGTGGCCTCTTAATACAGTCCCACGATCAGATTAGTTTGCCTGCCTAAGAAGTTATATACTTGCAAGCCGCAGCGTGAATCTTATAGGAGTGGCTGGAGAAACGTTTCTTTACATTCAAAAAAACTCACCGAACACGGTTGTTTGAGGAAATACCCGGGTATTACTACTGTCGGCCGCCCAAAGGACACGGTAGAGCATACGGTGCCTCAAAAACTGTAACTGTATTGTGTTACTAAAATATCTTACTGAATTGCCATTGGAAAGCATGGTGGAGCTAAATCTATTTGAATACACAAATAATTTATAAGCTTATCTTATACTAGTTAAACTCACAAACAAACTCTACACCAGAGGGGCGGCAACACCTAAACTTTTTTTTACATGGTAAATTCATTTAAAAAAATATTCCTCCCACGGGGTGTTTTACGTTTCGAAGTGTCCCGTACATCATGAAAAAAAAAGATAGCAAATGCGCTATTTATTTGTAAAAAAAAGAAAATAATCGTAAAAGTTTTCTAACCTAATTTATGGTTTTGTACTCGTCGAATAATGATTTTCGTATTTATTGAGAGTCCAATTTTCTGGATAGAAATATTTTATTTCTACGGAACCGCTTGTACTTAATTATTGTCTTAACGTTTTATTATCATCCGCATTAAAGTTCCTATATAAACAGGACAAGTTTTTCGTAAATTAACATTGGACCAACGTTTAGTACAACAAACAGTAGCAAAATGTTCCTGTTTAAGTTTATTTTATTACTCAGTGCCATTTTCGCTTTTTGCAAATCAGCAGCAGTTCGTGAGTATTAGTGTTTTAAACTACATAATAATTAATTTCTTAAGAATATTGTTAAAAAATGTGACAGTCTGTTTCGCTTTTTGAACTCGAAGAATATTTTGAAAACAGTAGTAACTTTATCGAGGTGTTGTTTTTTAAATTTGCGTTTATCATTACATGTCAAGAAAACTTTTTCGTACTACATATTATAATAATTACTCTCATGTTTAAATTACATGAGTAGTTGAGAATGGAAGAAAAAAACGTGTTTCACCGACCCCAAGTAAAATGAGATAAGGGCCGGAAGATTATGATGATGTTTAAATTACAAGTAAAATTCGCCGCTTTATAATTTTTTTTTTTTTTCAGTAAGTAAAATAACAAAAAAATGTTCCTTAACTGACGATGAATGCCTGAAAGGTTTATATCATGAATTTTTACAAGAAATAGCTGATAATGGACTGCCAGAATTTGGTGTACCCAAAATGGATCCCGCGACTATAGACAATATGGAATTTGAAATTATAGGAATGTTGAAGCTTACATTGAAGCAAGGCATAGGCAAAGGTTTTAAAAGCTGCGAAATGACCGCATTCAAGTAAGTCTTTTGTTTATTTTCTAAAACTTAGTTATAGGGTTATAGGCCATTATAAATTATCATTATCAAACATAAAATGGGTATACCATTTCCCACTTACATATGGGCTGTGTCCCAACAATGGGAACCTTTAAAGGTTGATCTGATGATGATACATTTATTCTATTGCTTTATATAAAATAGAAGTAATTTTGAACTAAAAATGAAATGCTTATTGTAAGTGACTACAATGAGCATTTCATTTTATCAACAGCTCTCAATTTCTTTTAAAATGTAGTTATGGATAACATAAATAGGTTAATATCTCGTGACCCTGGAATCCAAGGAGAAACTGAAGCAACAGAGCAGAATTTAGTAAATAAAAGTCTGACAGCCTCTCCCTCCCGCTCCACCTAGAGCGAGACCCATTTGATGACATTACATTACCTGAAAAAAAACAATGATTTTTTGTTAACTTAAATACTCTTTTTTTAAGGAACGATATTGCAAATTACCGAAATAAGATCGACTTGGTATGCCACAACCTGTCTTTCGAAGGAGATTATGTTCTTGAATCAACTCCAAATCTGTTGGCGCTCATTGGTATCAACATCCACGGTGAAGGTCATGGGGGAGGTGCCACTGGTAAGTGTTGAAAATCTATAAAAAATATGATAACGCTCCTTCTAAATTTTTCGGTTAAAAATCTCGCTATCATAACAAAGAAGATAAATAAGATGAAAAGACTATTATTGAGAGCCTAGAACCTTAAACAATAATTGCTAGTCTTTGTCTGTGCAGTTGTGTACGCTAATCTATGAAACAGCTACATTGATTTGAGTGAGATTTTCACTTATTTAGTGTAGTCCAATTTTGTATTCATTTATTTCACAGACGAAAATTTTATGCCAATTTATATAATCAATATGGCATTTAAAAGATTTTATATTATATCAGTTTCTTGCTTGTTCACACTAACAGCTGAGCGATTCGGATGTAACTTGTCACAGAAATAGATTTAGTCTAAAGTACGATTATTAATTGTAGTCAGTAAAATGACAAGTGCAACTGTCTCTGATACTATGTTTAATACATATAAATAGTGAACAAATGTCATTTTACTGTCATTTTACTGACTACAATTAAAAATTATACTTTAGTTCAAACGTTTCGTTTTCTTGGAATAATATTCGACAAGCCGCTGCCAAAATCTAGTGATTATTATAATTTCTGGTGAGTTTTTAGTTGTCATAAATTCAGGTCAATAAAAACATTATTATAAATAACGTTTATATTTTATTTTTCAGAACAACTTCATACTTCCTTTGATTTTGCATACGAAATAAAGAAACTCGATGACGGTGAACTGCATATCGTGATAAAACCCGAAGATTCTACATTTGAGTTCGATGTTAAAGGAAAAACCACGCTTCATGCTAACAATATATATGTCGGATCACAAGAAATTAGTGAGTAAAAACAGCTCTAAAATAATAATAGAAAACTTAATCTAAAATTGATTGAATCGCAAGGACTCGACTACCTTGACCTCTTCGCAACAATAAATAGAATTTCACATAGAATAAAAAAAAAATCAATCCGTTTATCAAATCGTTATTCGTTAGAACCTTTGCTTATGAATTTTGATTAGTGCGTTCTCTGCGCGGTACTTATCAGATTTTGCATTTATAAAAAGATAACTTTTACTGCATAAATATGTAGAAAAACATAAGTAATTATTAATTCAGTAAAAAATATAAAAGCTTCGAAATTCGGGAGTGAAGGCTTGTAACGTCATAAACTCATAACCGATCGAGTGACGTTTTGTGATTTTGTAACGTTTTATGTTTACGTAACAAGAGAAAAGATTCGGGTCAAATATTTATTGATAATCAACCTTTTTTTTGCGTGGTAAAATTATCAAATGAGTCCTCCCACCCCCTACTGTTAGACTTGTACTGACTAAAATCCACGGTGTCCTTCAATAGCCCTTTATGTTCCGGGATCACGGTGATGGAAATAAGTCCCGAGACCCCAAAGGCAGGCTTTGGCCCTCCGTGAGGGGGCCCCGTCAATCTATCTTTCGGATAATTTGGCTGGATGTAATACCTAGTTTCAATTTTCCTCAGGTACCGTGCTGGTTAACATCTTCAACGAGAACTCAGAATTCATTGTAAACCATTTCGGAAAGGTTACAATTGAGCAGTCGTTGGATTTGTTCTACAAGAATATTCAAGCATTCTTTAACTCTATCCCGGCTAAGGAATTGATCACTGATGATTTGACACCTCACGTCAAGAGCTAAGAAGAAGAAAAAAAAATAACACCGCATACATTGGAAACAATGTTTCACAATTTTTTTTAAATGTTTTTAGAATGTCAGTAGCGTTCTGTAACATTTAAGAGCTCACTTCACCGAATTGAAAGCAGTATTGAACTCATTTTTTATCATCTCGGATTCTCAACGGGTCATTGCGTTCAAATTTCGGACGTTATGTTTAGAGAATTCTTTTCACTGTTCAGAGTCTGTAAAAATGTGTTCGATTCTGCGCTTGCTCGTGTTACTGACTACAGTACGTTGCTAGCAACATTCCAACTTGCTATGCTGTCAGCAATATCGTTTACCGTTGTAAAACTTTGTTATCAAATGAACATAGACTATTTTATCTTACTGTAACTTTTTCATAGATATTTAAATGTAATTTCCATAATATTTAAATTTATTTAGTGCTTGATGGTTATAAGAAGCTATTGTACCAAAATGGATATTCATATTTTAGCATTTCTTTGTAATACTGTGTTGGTTAATAAATAAAGCATTGATGTTAATTTGACATAAACATATACATATTTTATTTAAACTTTACCCTTCACTACGAATTTCTTCTGCATAGTGGGCATCGTTTACTAAAATTTGTACACACATACCTACCAAAAGTGTCGGCTACCTTACAGGGCCATACCCTTCAGGGACCCTTAAGGACTGAATCATGTCTAAATTGTATACAAATAACGGTTTCGCGGATGGTTCATTTTTAGCCTGAAAAGATTTTATACGCAAAGTGACGCATGCGCACTTTCGTGCATAGTGTGCATGTTAGGCACTGTCGTACGCGTGTCCTGTGCGCTGCCTGGATTTTATATTTTATACCAATGTAACGAAATATGCTAAATACACAGGGCGTTCGTCTTTGTAGAGACAGAGGACTTTCGACATGAAAACGCGCCTCTCAAGCGCAACGGTACCAGCTGAAGTCCCTAAACCATAGAGCTAAAATTTTTGCCCTTGTCACAGATTACCCTTGTAATCCTTATCAACCCACAGAAATATTTTAGCTTTCATTTTTTTTATGAACACTACAATTAAATCTCGAAAGTTTTTATATGAATTTTACCTAAAACATTACGTTTATTAAATCCAGTTTACGGGAATCATTCAAAAGTACATCTGATATGGGAAAAAAATATACAAAGACCATGATGTTAAAGGCTTAAAAG
Source organism: Agrotis ipsilon (assembly GCA_028554685.1). Classification (NCBI taxonomy): domain Eukaryota; kingdom Metazoa; phylum Arthropoda; class Insecta; order Lepidoptera; family Noctuidae; genus Agrotis; species Agrotis ipsilon. The sequence goes on from CM052967.1 coordinate 10,215,775, forward strand.
TAATTGTTTTTAGATTTTTGTTGCGCCTGACATAGTTGCTCCGCAAAATGTCAGCAATAGCAAAATTACACACAATTCATCATAGGTAGAATAGAGGCTATTTTTTGTCTAAAAACACTCATCGTCACCATCAAACCTGTAATGTTTCCACTACTGGGGCCCAGGCCTCCTCAATCCACCACGCGAGCCCAGTGCGAGTTGGTAGATAATATGGTCACATATCTTCTAATTTTTGGTTCTATGTCCTAGAACCGAAAATTAGAAGACGCCAGTCACGCCCGTCACCGTTTTGAGAGCAGTGGTAATGAAATTAATTACATAAAGTACAGCACCTGGCTTTGTTCGAACTCACGACCTACAACTCGTAAATAGGGGCTGATACCACTGGGCCACCACTGCTCTTAATACCCACCACAACTAAAGATGATTTCTGAGGAACAAAAAATTCAGTAGCAAGTGGGATTCGAACCCGCGTCTTCTGGATAAGTACTAAAGACGCCTTAACCAACTAGGCCATTGCAACTCACACTTGTATCTGAATTTAGAGAAAAGACAGGAAAATTGCAATTTGAAGGTACTGGTTTCTAGTCATTAGGAATTTTACAGTCCTTTTTACAGATTTGCCATCCTACAAAAAGGAGAATGAGCGACCAAAACAATGCATTATATCCGTATTCTTCAATATAATTGTTTTCCTTGTCAGTTATGCATGAGAATAATTAAAGTTTTTTGATACATCCTTTGCCAAATTCATTGTTTGAAAATTAGAATCTTTAGGGTTCCACAGTTCAATGAAAAAATTTAATGTAAATGTTTTTCGCCTAATAATTTTCTCTTGGTGTAATATAAAAGAAGGATCACAATAGGATATTTTACAAAAAAAAAAAAATATTAGTCTGAAATATAGATTATCAAAAAATATTAGACCCGTATTTTTTCTTTTGTCACTCAATCCAAAATTGACGAAGATATAACACTTCTAAAAATCACAAAACGTCACTCAGTCGGTACAATTTTACAAGCGTAATGACGTCACAAGCCCCCACTCCCGAATATTAATTGTTTAAAAAAAAACAAAAAATGCATGTCCGTTATTTTTCTATATTATTACTGACGGACTAAATAGATTTTCAATTTATTTATGCAGTAAAATACCCTATTGTTAAGTGTAGAGGATTCTAACTTTGAGTTTATTTATGTACAGTACATTCTTTTAATTTTCCAATATTTTTCTCCTTTTTTTGGCACGGTGTAAAAATATTCTTGTAAATCATTTAGCTCCAAAATAGGAATCTCTTATTTATTAATTTAAAACAAAAACATTTACAAAAACTACGATTTTTTTCTACGGAACCACTTAATACTCAAATAATACTTTAACTTCATGCTGTATGATCATCCGCATTAAAGTATATAAATTAAATGTGCTTTTTGTAAGTCAACAGTTATGTTCTTGACTTTGTAATACATCATACATTAATTTGCAAAATGCTCCAAAAGACCATCTTATTAGCCAGTGCCATCTTCGCTCTTAGTGAATCTGCAGCAATTGGTGAGTACCTACTTTTTTTTACGTGGTAAGATCACCATAAAATATGAGTACTCCCACCCAAGGCAGGGTGGGAGCGACTGTCAGATTCGTATTGACTAAAATCCACGGTGTCCTTTAATAGCCCTTTACGTTCTGGGGTCACGGTCATTTGATAAGACCCGTGACCAAATTGGTGAGTACTGGTGTAATAAAATAAGTATAATGATGTGCTTTAGGAAGAACTAGCTGTTGCTAGCGGTTGCACCCGCTACAACTCTATAAGTACATATATTACGGGAAAATCGGGATAAAAACTATCTATCTATATAGTAAGTTTATAATTAATAAGGCAGTAGGATATTCAACAGTTTCACTTGTTGTTGTTTCACAAGTTGATGAATATTTTTATTACAACACAAGATTAGTTTATTTGTTTCATTCTAAACTCTTGAATATGTCACGCGAGTAAGTACTCCGTTGTACTTCAGGGGGTTAATTGGAAATAGCTTTAAGAATAAATCGTAGATTTGGAATAAAAATCTAAACTCTGATTTCATTTCACTATTTTGTAAATAAACAAATAAGAAAACTAAAAAAAAACTCCAATAATTCTGAAACTTTGTCTTCAATTTTATTTCAGTTAGCAAAATAAATAAAAAATGTTCGATAACCGACGATGCATGTATGCAAGCTCTGTACAGGGACTTTTTACAAGAAGTCATAGAAAATGGCATACCCGAATTTGATGTACCAAAAATAGATCCATTGGTGATCAAAAATATGGAAGTTGAAGCTTTGGGCATGATAAAACTAACATTGGAAGATGGAGAAGCTAAGGGCTTCAAGAATTGTTACGCGACTAGTTACAAGTAAGTATATAAAGTGTATTACTATCAAGTGTTTGATGAAATATAAGTGATGATTGTTATTATCCAAAATAAGGAAACGATGCAGAATGGCCCATTTTATTCACGGGTTTCTTGTGTGTCCTTTCTTTAAATAAAACTGTGGTTGATGTAAATAAGCCATGTGGAAAGAAAAAAATCCAATCACTAAAATAATATTGCGAGCGTGTACCTTTTTTTTTCGCGGTACAATCATCAAATGAGTCCTCCCAACCCGGGCAGTGCGGGAGGGATTGTCAGACTTGTAATGACTAAAATCCACGATGTCCTTCGGTAGCCCTTTGAGTACCGGAGTCGCGGTATACATTTGTCCCGCAACCCCGGCAAGGGCGAACGAGTGGGTCAAATACGACTTTGGAATTTGAAGATACGTTGCCCGGCATTGGGAATTTGTCCTGTATTGTGGAGATTCACAAAATATTTGAACTAACATTGTTTACACAAACAGGCAATTGCTGTTCCACTACCAATTCTCTGTACCAATTCTAATTACATTTTTTCTTTTTTTAAAGGACTGACTTGGAAAATTTCCGCAATACCGTCGACTTTGTATGTGATGTCTTCTCCATCGAAGGTACCTATAATCTGGAATCAACTCCAGCTCTCATTGCGCTTACTGGTGGTATCAATATTCATGGTAAAGGAAAAGGAGGTTTTGTTGTTGGTAAGTATCTTAAAGATATTATAATGTAATTAGCACCCAGTTCAGGCAGTGTGTTATCATCATCATCATTATTAGCCTATAATGTTCAGTAGGGACACAGGCCTCCATAACTGATAGCCATAGCCATTTGGATTTTTCCTAATGCCATGTAGTGGGCATCTTAAGACATTCGTTATTCTTCGAAAATTAATAATTTATTGAAAAAATCGCATTAGCAGCAAAATTTTGTGTCTTTTTTCAGAACAAGTTCATATGACCTTTGATTTTGGATTCGAAATAAAGAAGCTCGATGATGGCGAACTGCACTTCCTGGTAAAACCTGAAGATTCATCATATGATTTCGAAGTTAAAGGGAAAGCAACGCTTCATGCTGACAATGTTTTTATCGGCAAACAAGAAATTAGTGAGTATAAGCAAATTTTTTAAAAACTTTTTTACTCATTCGCAGGGAGTCAACTATTCTGAGTACAAAACTGATAAAATTGCTAAACTAAATTATCATTTATTTCATAACGACCATAAGCTCATATGGCTAAGAGAGAGGTGGGTATGAATTTTGATGGATTTAGAGGAAGAGGAAGGTCAAAAAAAGATTAATGGAGAATTAATGAATGTAATAAGAGTAAACGAGACTTTGACGTTTGAGGAAAATGGAAGAAAAAAACGTGTTGCAGCGATCCAAAATAAAATGAGATAAGGGCTCCCCTGCACACGGGCCACTGGCCACAACCACAAAACGCCGCCACCGGCGTATTTCTTTTCTAGTTTTCATACATTTTACTCGCCGCACACGGACATGACAGCGGTGGAGGCCACACAGTAGCCGCTTCTAGCTTCTCGTGGCGTTTGTGGCTGTCGCGAGTAACTCGTGTACGGCGACGCTAAGGTCAGGAAGATAATAACAGGATAGCATGATTGACGCAGTGGCTGAGCGATTGGTTGAAACGATGCATGTCGCTGTTTCGATTCCTGCATGGATAAACATTTGTGTGGCCTAGTAATAGTTGTTCTAGATCTGGCTATTTGTGGCTGTTCATTTAAAAGCTTCTAATCGATGCAGAAGCAAACCTAGAGCAGGGTAGTGTTCTCTATTCGAATTAAAGGACAAATGACAATTATAATTGTGTCATTAAGTCATGGTTTAGGTGTCAAAATTCCCAATTCTCTAAAATTTAATGCTCTATCTTATTTTCCTCAGGTGCCGTAGTGGTTAACATCTTTAACGAGAACTCGGAATTTATCGTGAAAAACCTCGGAAGGCTCGTTATTGATAATGCTATGGATTTGTTCTACAAGCAAGTTCAAAAATTCTTTACTGCTATTCCAGCTAAAGAATTACTCACTGATGACTTGTCAGTTTACGTTAAGAGCTAAAATGGAGAGTGTTTATATATTTATTTGATTTAATATTTCACAACATTTATAGTAATGGATGTCTTATAATTTACTCAATATCTGCCAGCTGTCAACTTTGAAAAATGCAACAAGCTTACTGATTACAAGATAATTAATTATTTCGATACTAAAGAAAATCATAACTGTAACAAAATTATTATTCCTTATGAAAATTATCACCATAAGAGTACCTGTTTCTTTTTCGTTGCATAAACTTTTGTTTGTGTTTAACCGTTGTTTGTTTCTATTTTGAACCCCTGCATTTCCTTTACATTGCTGTATTTTCATGATTCTATACATACATCATTTAAAAAAAGCCCTTTGTCGATTAAATAAACACAGTTGCCTAGTGGCATGAGCCCGAAATTAAGAGCGTTAAGTTGGGAGCAGTACCCTGGTACAGGCTGTCAAAACGGTGTACACACGGTGACATAAATGCTGAGTATTATGGTTATGCTTTAATTTAAGTATAACCATAACTCGGCATTTATGTCGGTTGAACCCAATCAACGTATATGAGTAAAATTTAAGTCAATACGAATTACTAAATTTTGCCTACTGCGATTGGGACAAACTGCAAATGGGACCAAGTACGAATGTGTTCTTTTACAATAGCTGGACGAAGTGCATATCACCCCTTCAATCAGCTCTTCTTTATTATTAACCTATAACCGTCTCCGGGGCCCCATAAATTTCCGTTCCCACCAAAACTCATCAAAATCAGTCTTGGGCCAGAAAGCGTAACAAAAAAACTCCCTTTTTGTAAATAATATTATTTATAGTTATGATTAGGATTATAATCTATATTAATAATTTCGTGCAGGGCTACGGTAGACTCGATCGAAAGCTAAACTGAAAAATAAAACATTAAAAAAATGTTAAAAAATAATGATTTCGAGTCGACAACATGTATCCGCAAAATTCTGATTGTCGAGTATTTTGTAAAATTGTAATGGTTTTCTGACAAGACAGATCGCAGCCACCATTTTTGACATCGGTTATCGTGTTGAGAAGTTTTTATTTTTTCTCTTTATTTTCGGCCAGTGTCATGTGAAAAACCTATAAACTGTAACCCCCCCTGCCTCGACAAGTTTAGTGCGGCGAGAAGAGCTCCGGCGTGATCTCAGGGCGATAATATGGAGAGAGCGACTGTCGCAACAGAGGTCCGGGCACGCCGCGATGGCGGCGGTAAGACCCCCGGTAAGGTTTGAGGAGTGGCTAGATAGGTATCGCGTCTTAAACTACCGCCTGACGCAGATCTGCGGAAACGGCTGGGTGTCACCACTGTGTGGATCGCCCTGAGGACACAGTGGAGCATACGGTTCAGGATTGCACCTCGATCTCCGGCCAAAAGGCGCGGGCATGCTGGCGCCGAGTAATGGGCAACTCGCTCTCTGATCATGGAACATGCCCGGGTCGACGGCCCGTCCGTGTTGTTCCACGCGCGCCTCAAATACTGTCAGCACAATGACGGAGCCCACCTTTGAGAGCCAAAGCCTGCCGCGGTCGTCGGACTTATGAGTTACCGTGACACCTACATTTAGTAGGTACCTAGATGTGTATTATGTACACACGTTTCACCCGAGCAAAGCCGGGTTTTCATCTAGTTATTAAAAAAATAAGGCCAATTCCTTTTATTTTTGAATTACATAACCCAAGAAAAATCAATTACAAACACCATTTAATTCACTTTATGATATCTTTGATACACATTATTTTTGTTACATACACTTGGATATAACCTAAGGTATAAGTGAATATATAGGTACATATATAGCAGTACAGGATCATCAAGGTTTTGCGTAAGGAGACAAGTCTTCAATGATGAAGTGTCTGGCGGGGATGTTATCGAAGAAGTACCCAGCAAAGGTGAAGTAGAACTCCATGGCTTTATCCACGAAAGGCTGGCCAAATGCTGACATGATGAAGCGAGCGTTTGCGTTCAGCAGTTCTGTGATTGGTTGACCTGAAAATAAAAGAATAACAATATAGAATCCAATTCGGTTCTCTTTTCTAGAGTGAGATCGCAAAGCTCTCAGACCTTAGGACACCGAGACGCGACGCGACAATGAAGGGTTCCGCAGTTGAAAATGATTTATTCCTTGCAGAAACTAAGCATTATATTGGAACTAGCGACTTCGGCCGCTACAAATCGAAAATTATCCCTTTTTCGACGCTTTTTAAGTCTACAGTTTTTTAAATGCTCCATAAGAGGTTTAATAATTTGGCTCGCGAATTCGTTGGTCTACGGCGGTTTTGTTCGCAAAAGAATTACCGCCTTTAAGACTTCCTGAAAACAATTTTATTTGTTTTTACTTACTGACTTCCTCGTTGCCCAAATAAAGATTATCAGCGAAGAATCTTACTGCACCTTCAATGTCGTACTCATATTTAACGAGGTCGTACAAACATTTTATGTAGATTTCTCCATCTTCACGCTTTTGTGCGTAAAACGGAAAGTCGAATTTCAAATTCAATTTTTCTGCAATGTGATAAGTAAACATTTTATTATTTGCAATAATAACAAGAGCTCTAAAACAATAAGAATCAGGATGAGAATCAATCAATGACATGAAAGGCACATTTAATAATCTTGCAAGCCATATCAGTTAATTCTTAGTACCTATTATAATAGCTATACTTAAAGGACTATAAAATTAATCAAGTCCACCTTGTTGGACACCGAATGGATTAACATCAAATTGAATAAAGTATACCAGATACTCAGCGATGCTCAGCGAGTTATGGTCGGTGTTTCTCTGCGAGGTCGAATCCGAAATGATGAGATCCGTAGACGTACTAAAGTCACCGATATAGCCCACCGGATTAGCAAGCTGAAGTGGCAATGGGCAGGCCATATTGCTCGTAGAGCAGATGGCCCATGGGGTCGAAAAGTGCTAGAGTGGAGATCACGGACTAGCAAGCGCAGCGTAGGACGTCCACCAACAAGGTGGACAGACGATCTTATAAAGGTTGCCGGAAGACGCTGGATGCAGGTCGCTTCCAACCGGTATATATGTGGAGATCAAAAGGGGAGGCCATGTTCAGCAGTGGACGTCCTATGGCTGAGATGATGATGATGATGATACCAGATAGCCACTTTATTTGACATTTCAATAATAATAAATCGGTTGAACAATAAAAATGCTATATAAAATTTTTGAGGTCATTGCAAAAAATTCGCCTAAACCATCATCAATTCTTATGAAAAAATGATTTGTTTGCCAGGATATACGTGTACAATTACACCAGTATTCCACCGTTTCATTCATAGATATAATTACCAATTTCGACCTTCCCATTTCCATCACCGTGTACTGCACTTTCTCCAAGAAAGGTTTGAATCAATGGACTATCACCAACAAATATATAGTGTCCCTTTATCACAAGATCACAGTTATTCTCTTGGTGTCCTATTTCTTCATTAATTTTGATACTGGAAACAAAATAATAATTTAAAACTTTCGAATTCCAAATATAAAGAGGCTTACAATTCTTCGGAACCTTTTTTTAATTCCCCGTTTTCTCCATGACACGCCTGGACTGATTCGGATAATACATCTTTTGAATGAAAGAGTCTTTCACGATCGGATGGTCACACATGGTATTGAGGTCAGGATCTAATGACATGATTTTGGAAAAATCGAGGGAACTCTTCAATAAATGACAGCAAATCATCGGCGATTGTTGCTATATTTTATTTGTACATTGTTTATGTCACACAACACAACATGTCCATGGACCATGCCATGGTATTATTTTAATATTTTATGAATGTCATATTCATTGAAATGTAATCGATTCCATTCGATTGTGTGGCCACACTATGAGTAAGTTTGGTATAGTTTGGTTGTCGTACTGTTGACGTGCAGTTGACGCGCAGCTTACGCGCAGTTCAAAGATTACAAGAATAGGTACCGTTTATCACTAGAACTTGAACTTATCTGCAACTGCACTAGTACTTCATCGGCACGTCAAAAAATTACGTGAATTAGCCTTCTGATATCAGCTTAACATATCTGCGGACACTACTCGAGGGGGCGATTAGACACACTCCATTTCGCCATCTTAATAACGTCATGTCTGACTCGATTTCCATAATCACCATGTTCATGAGCAGAAAAACTGTCATTATGCTATGCTTCAGATGACTGTGTTGTTATGTTCTTTGCCTTAGTTCACTCTTATGCATTTATTATGTACCTCGGTAGAGGAACTCGTGGCTAAATAATAATAAGGTTTTCTATTTTTAGTTTTTTTTAAACATTGCCCCATTTTAGAATATTTTCCTGCCTTGAGTGCGTTTATAAACATAGTAAACTCACATTTATAAAACACTCTGGTCCGGAACAATTATTTGTCGGTCATACAAGTACTTGTTCCATACGCGGATGGAATCCGAGATACGCTGCGAAGAGACCAATCGCGGCCAACCGATCCGTTATTATAATTTATCATCAATTAGATTATGACCGTGTACACCGCAACCTTAATAATTAGCATTTTCTAGAAGCCAGCATTTGAGCATTTATGTGTTGTAACTATTTAAATATTTGTGCATACAAATATTTGTTCCGTGATCGAACCCGCGTAACATACTATGCAGCAGTCAATAGCTCATTAACTACGTTAATATTGTTGTCATTGTCTATACTACTGTGTCTATCTAGCTGTAAGTTTTCCAAAAATAATCAAATAAAATAAAATAAACTGTGCCTGAATTTTTATGTCGCACATTAAAAACTAGATATTTTTCAAACAATTGTTCCGGGTCTTCTTTAGTTCGGTATTTCTTGTGTCACCCTATGTTTAAGTTATAATTTGTAGTGTTATGTACCTTTAAGTTGTATGGTGCATAATAAAGAGTATTCTATAGTAAATACCTTCGACCCCATGCAGGCGGACTCATTTCATAATGAAAAACAAAAAAGTTAACAAACCTGAACGACTTGAAAATGCAATCTTTGATTCCTTTCGCAACGCCCTCCACCAAAGTTATGTTGAACATATTAAGAACACTGACAGTGACATTTTTCAAGTGAATGGGATCCACTGGTGGGATATTCAAGTCTGGGATGCCATGTTTTCCAATATCCCTGATTACGGTTTCATAGAGATCCCTCATACACTCGTTGTCATCGAGATGACATTTTGGGAGGTTGTCGACTGAAAAAAATAAAATTATTTAGTGAGGTTGGCAACTTTTAATTATTAATATAATTGTATTATATTATAATTGTATATAGCGCTCATACATTAAACAAAAAACGTTGCCCCACACTAGGAATTTCTTCTTGTATCGTGGATGCGTTTACAAACATAGAAACACACATTCACAAACACCCAGACCTTTTTTTTTATCGTGGTAAAATCATCTAATGACGCCTTCCACCGCTGGAGGGAGACTGACTGACTGTCAGACTTGTACTGAGTAAAATCCACGGTGTCCTTCAATAGCCCTTTATGTTCCGGGGTCACACAGACCTGGAACAACTTGCAGATCATACAAATATTTGTTCCGTGCGGAGATCGAACAAGCGACACGCTGCAAAGCAGTCGATCGCTCAGCCACTGCGCCAACCGTGTCGTCGTGTCGTTTGTTCTAATATCTGGTTAATGTTATATTTTAAATACAAGAAAAAAACATATATATTTTGTGAAATTTGTTGAGTTTTGATACAAAATGGATATAAAAGATTATCTTTCAATACAAGTGCATGAACTACAAGCTTAAGATGCCGTGTTGCATCTACAAGAGGAAAAAAGTTAATTAGTTGAGAGATTACACATTATTATCCACATTTACTCGTAGTTGAGGTATATTTTTTATTTTAATTATGTTTTATCTGTGTCGTCCTCGAGAAAAAATATAGTGCTATTTCTGACTTTCTTTATTGAGAAAAAATTAATAACTCTTATGCAACGACGATATATTACACTTTTTTGCCTAATGTGTTGACAGACATCGGTCGCCTGTTATTAGGAGTCTAGTAATATATCGTCGTTGCTCTTATGTAAGTAATTTTATCTTCTTTTGAATTAAAAAAAAAAACTACTCAACCTTTTTTTTGTATCTAAATTAGAGCAATATGACAAGACAAAACTCACCAAATGCGCAGTCACTAAAAATAAAAAATGAGAACGTAAAAAATACTGCAAAGTTTGTAAAAGTCATATTTTTTATAAATTCCTTTTATGACCTGCTTGTTTCATTGATGTATAAACACTGAGACCAACTCAAACCAATCATGCACTAGTATAATTGATATTAATAGCATGTTTTACAGTGGCGAGTAGAAAAATCGCTCTGTTCGTGTTATTTTTATAATTTGATTTTCATTCATTAATTGAACTATTAAAGTTTATTTTTATTTTAGCAGCACAATAAAAGAGAAAAGTAGTTGATATTAAACTATTTACTTTGATTTATTTTAATTTATTGTAGGTATAGAAAAAATCAGTAGGTACTTATGCTTATAAAAATGGTGTTTTTTTATGAAATACAAAACTAATTTTTTCGACTACGCGACTAGCACATTAGCTGAACGATTAGTCCGCTGCGCTGCGTGTCCGGTTTCGATTCCCGCACGCAATAAATATAAGTATAATCTACAAGCAATTGTTCCGGGTCTGGGTGTTTCTGTGAGGAGAGAGTTGAATGAGGGACAACAATAAAAAAAAAGTCTAACAGGCGTTCCTTTAATTTGTGAGAAAAATAGAGAAATGGGTATTTTTGCTACTAAGTGTATAATGACTTTGAAGATAACTAACCTTGTAAACTCGTATTGTGGTTGCGTAAACGACCTACTGCATTCAAAACATTCCAATACTAGCAAAATTTCGACGTTACAAATCTGATTGAAAAATAATAAAATAACTAAAAACCCCCGACTTAACCCAATTATTATGTAACGAAATAATTAATAGACGTAAAAATACTTTCTATAATAATTTTACCATAATAGATAACGGAGGAATATCCGTCGGGGGCTGCCTTTTCTTTATAAAATTGTTAAACATCTATAATTCTAAACACTGTTTTAGACTATCACGGTTTATTTCACAATTTAAAATGTCACTTACGGGATATCTTCCGTGATTATTATTTGTTTTGAGTTCCCGATATTTCGACGCTGTTGCAAGCGCCATGATCGCGGGATGATCATGGCGCGATCATGGCGCTTGCAACAGCGTCGAAATATCGGGAACTCAAAACAAATAATAATCACGGAAGATATCCCGTAAGCGACATTTTAAATCTATAATTCTTCAATAATTGTATTAACGTCACTAGAAAACCTTTAGCTGGTTTATTATAATTATTATATATCGCGTATCCTTTAACTGATTTAACTTATACGATTGGCCTTGTCATAATTAAGTTTGATCTTCCACAACTGACACTTAAGTATTAGAAAACTGGTTTTGTGTTGTGTTTAAATTAATTTATTCTAGCATCATCACTTTACTGTGTGTTTCTACCTTTTCATCCGTATATAAATGCATTTATTTACAAAATAATAAAATATGTTAAATTCAAATTCAAATTATTTATTTGTGAAACATAGGTAGGTTAATAAGATGAGATTACAATATTAGGATCACTATGTTTAGCCTAGCAGGCATACAAATTTTGAGCACTTAATACTAATCAGGGCTATAATTATTATTATTGAATTACTATCATTGTTTAAAGATTTCATTTTAAATATCATAGGAAATTAAACAAATCGGACATTACCCTCACATTACGCCAAGCTTAATACGAATTAATATTATTTTATTTGTCTGTTAAGAATTCACCAATGGGATAGTACGCTTTTTTAACAATGAAGTCTGTTAACATTTTTTTGAATTTATTAATATCATTCTCTGTTCTAATAGGGGTGGGTATCATATTAAAAATTTTCGGAGCCATTCCCAGAAAGCTTTTTGAGTATAATGCTGTCTTATGAGGCCTAGCGTGAATTTTGTCCGGGTGACGTTTACTAGTTAGGGTTTCAAATAAGTGGAAGTGTTTTTTAACGAACATTGCTACTTCATATATGTATAAAGATGGAAAAGTCATTATTTTGAGCTCAATAAAGTGTGGTTTACAACTATCAGTAGCTTTTATTTGACACACTGCTCTTAGACACTTTTTTTGTGCCTTAAACACTAACTCTCTTTCTGAAGAATTTCCCCAAAACACTATTCCATAACGCAATGTAGAAGAGACATACGCATGATATGCAGTTAGTACTGTTTCACGGCTTGCTATTTTACTGAGATTGTATAGAGCATACTGGAACTGGTTTAATTTTTTTATTATATGTTCAATATGTTTACTCCATTTCATATTTGTTAAAGAATCTGCTGAAATCCATGTCAAAAGTTTTGAAAAACATCTAATTTTAATACCGCGACAATATTCCAGGCTTGGATGCAGGATGCAGTTCCACCCTCCCGGCCTCACGCATATGAATTAGGGCATACAACCGGGAAATCCCGGTACCGAAAATACCGGGAAATCCCGGGATTTTTTTATATGGCACGTGGTCTCAAGGTTATTTTGCTAAGCGAGCGCCTTAAGAATTTCAGTGGGCAACATTATAGTTCTCACACAATGCTAAAAAATATTTATTAGGCTTTTATTTATTCATACTTTTTTCGAATTTACTATAAGTACGAAATGTTCAATGTTTAATGAAATATTAGGTGTATTTGAAATAAGATCGATCGGATGCCCTCGTGGAATAATGGATATAGGTACAGGATTTTAGAAAATACCTATTTCGTAGTAGTCTGGCTGCCAAAAATTATTTTGTTTAATTTATTTGGGCGCATTTTTTGTTTAATTTAATTCATCACCACTGCTCTCAAAACGGTTAAAGAAAACATCGTGAGGAAACCATGGCATGTCCTAGAACCATAAACTAGAAGACATGTGACATCTACCAACCCACACTGGGGCTGCGTGGTGGCCCACGCCCACTCCCCCTCACAGAGAGAAGGCCAGCAGTGGGACCATTCATTAACTGATGATGATGAGAGTTAAAAGCAATCCATCTCAAATAAAAAAAAAAACTGATCACAAATGAGCACAGAGAAAGCCACCTGTAGAAAAGCAACTTTTTACAGGGAATTGTTTTTTTTTATCTCTAAAATAGTAAATCCTTGAAGACTTTGAAAATCACCACTTATTTTGAGGCATCAAAAAGAAATTTAACTAAACCTCTTTTTAAGAAATCCCATCTAAAAGCTTTACGGAATGAAAAATTGTTTTTTGGGAGCTTTTTTTTCTGCTGCTACGTTGATTTAATCCAGTGGTTGAATACAACATAGCGTGGGCTTCGATCTCCTGAGGCCTTGTTTAGCAGCAGTAGACTAAGGTATGATTCACACCAACCGGCTCGTATCGCGGCGGGCTGGGCGGTTTTTTAAAATGCGTTAAAAAACATTGAAATGTATCAACAGTAAATACAGTTCATATTTGCATGCAACTTACGCATAGACACTTAGACAGAGGTAACTATGCGTAAGCTCTTACTGACTTAACACCACCCTGTTTTTTACATACCCTTTGCGTTCCAGTGTCGCGGAGTCCTACTTAGACAGCGACATTATTTTTTACTGCTGCCGTGGTACTTGAAATTGTTTCGTCAAATAATATTAATAAAGAAACATGATAACATTAGCAAGGATAGATCCTTGTACTAAATTATTTACACTAATACTTTTCAGTTTATTTTCCTTTTTTTCCTGTACAGCTTTCAATTGAAATATTCATTGCATTAAAATTTCAATAAGTAAAATATTATTGCAATGATTAAACGCTTGCCAAAAATACCTACTTTCACATTGAATAAATTGAACAATTCGCCTATTTTGTATTAGCTCCGCACGATTAACCTCATTTGTTAATTAATTATGGATTATACCGTCACTAACTACTGTTTATCCTGTATTGGACAAGCCGTCAATACTGTTACAGTATAATTAAATTTACTAGTGCATTATAGGTCATGCTGCAGGTAGAGGAGCTCGTGGCTAAATAATAACAGCCGCTAATGACGAGGTTGGCCTATATCGTATCAAGTTTTAACCGTGCCTTGGAAAGTACGAAACCCATTTTTTTTAAGAACCTTGTTTCATCCCTTTACAGGGCGAAGGCTTCCCTTCCGCCTTTCCACCTTCTTTTTTTACGTGGAAAAATCATCAAATGAGTCATCCCACCCAGGGCTGGGCGGGATTGACCGTCAGACTAGTACTGACTAAAATCTACGGTGTCTTTCAATAGCCTTCTACGTTCCGGGGTGACGATAATTCGATAAGTCTCGCGATCCAGGCAGGCTTTGGCCCTCTAGAGAGGCCCCGTTACAATCCAGACACTCTTTGAGGCGTGGAACACAACGCACCTTCGACCCGGGCATGGTCCATGGTCTGACATCAAGTCGCCCATTACTTGCCACCTGCATGCTATGAGATCGTCTGCTGACGTCTGTCGCCGTGGGCAGGTACCACTGCGGCTGGGGTGGAGGAAGGACGCTGTCCTCTCTCTCACGCGGCCAGCCTCTTCCTTCGCGAGCATGAAGGCTTCGAAGAAGGAGGCGACCGCTTCCCACTCCGTCTCGCCCCGCAGCATGGCCTCAACCAATGCCGGGCGATAGAGGTCTCCGACTATCGATGCGATTGTAGTCGAACCTCTTATGAATGAGTTTAGCTCATCCCGCCATCTGCTTGTAGGCCTGCACCGTTAGTTATTGGTAGAAAAATATTGAATTAGTTATGCTCTGCCTCCATGTTTTGGTGGTAATATTACAAATTGCCCTGAGTTGAGCGGAAGGGACTGTCACGTACAAAAAACTGTTCCTGCGATTAACCTTTGCATTCTAGGGCCACGATGCCCTTAGATAAACATTCTTGTGATTCCGACAGGCGTTCCCTACTTAATTTATTGACGATTCCCACATGAATTGATGTGGATTTGTGGTTACTATGGCTATTATATAATGAACCATAATATCAAACACGTAATTGTTGACAATACGGTTGCACCTGTTGGTCTAGTTAGTGCTAATATTAAACAAACCTACCTAAGGAATTCAATATTGTTAGTATATACCTAAACTAGCAAACCGTTAACGATTATTGTACTACAGGTTGTCAGTCATGACATAATAACCGTACATTATGCACTAAAACTGCGCACGGGCAAGTATGTAAAATAATCATTGCCTTCGCAGTTTCACACTTATAAAATGATAGACTGAGGTCTGAATGAACTCACTGACCTTTAAATGGTCATTGACATTAGAACGGCTGGTGATAGGTTAATTTATGGTTTTCTGTGCCTTTGCGCTGTGGTAATCATGTGGGTTGCTTTGCAAATGCATTGGATTTACAAATAAATAAACGCATTTTTAAATAGCGTATGGAATCTTTGGCACAATTAAAGTTTGGCCAAGCTACTAGCTAAACTATTGCGTGTAGTTTTTTATTTTAACGTTGCCCCACACTATGAATTTCTCCTGTGTCGTCGGTGCATTTACAAATTGTAGATCACACAAATATTTGCTCCGTGCGAGAATCGAACCCACGCCACGCAGCGCAGAAGTCCAATCGCTCACCCATTGCGCTAACTGTGCCGTCATAATCGCGTTGTCGTTTGTTTCTATTGTAATTTATTGTGTTCGTTCACAATAGATTCTTCTTCTCACTTTTTGATCTGCTGTTGTAACACCTTTTATTGTATGACCTACTGCTCGTTCTTACGTCCAGAAATAATAGATTGAGTTAAATGTGTTTCATGTTTCATTATAATAAATATTTGGTGTTCAAAAAGCTTCTGGAAAGACGGCCACGAGTTCTCTCAAACGGTTTCATGAGTTTGAGAAAACTGAAAAAAATTGTTGGTTACTAGCAGCGTACAATAAGGTCGATAAAGATAGATGCGGTGCAGTGCTGCTAGGTGAGATATATGCCGTGTCCATATCGAACTTATTGGGCATTATTAACAAAGATGATGATGAGAACAATTGTACAAAATGTTGATCACATCGTACAGGAATTCAATACAAGGTTACAAATTACCAGATAATGACGGGGCCCTTTCTCAGAGTCGCGGGACTTATTCCGTCACCGTGAACCCAGAACATAAAGGGCTATTGAAGGACACCGTCAAGTCTGACAGTCCCTCCCGCCCTGCCCAGGGTGGGAGGCCTCATCTGATGATTTTACCAAGTAAGAAAAGGTTACAAAATACCAAAACTTATTCAGGCATGAACCATAAAATATACCAAACTAGAATTATCGGACCAAAGGCGTAGTAGACGGATCATAAACTTTATATACCTTGCGTGTAAAAAACAACAGGAAAGCAGAACGAAAACAGTAAACAGATTTATGATTTATATCGTGATTTTTATGTGTTTGATTAATAGTTGTGGGGAACTGATATGTGGATAACTATGATTTTATAAACTTTATTATTTATGGTGTCATGCAGCAGCGCACATTTGACTAGTTTATTTCTGTGGCTTGTCCCGGTGGAGTTTGGTAACTAAAATACCGGGGTAAAAAATATCGTTTGGTCTAATTAAGGTTTAAACTTTCAGCGTGCCAGACATCCTAATCCTTCAAGTATTTTTTACGAGAAGGATTAGAAAGGATTTAGGAAGAACACTGATCTATCCTCACAAACTTTCATTTTTATGGTAACTAGAGATCTTCTAGTGCTCAAAATATTAAAATCATTTAAATTGGAAAAGTAAGTATTTTTGGTCCGATTTTTGCAGTATTTTTCGCTATGGAACAGCCAACTAACTTTATTAAATAAGGCGGCTGTCCCTTGTTTTGAGGCGGAAAATGATCAATAATGAGTTCTCCTTCTCTGGATAGAACGGAAGAGACAATCAGAATTAGCTGGTATTCCAGGGATCCAGGATTCCTTTATAAGACAGTTCTGCGAGAACGGCAGGCGTTTTGGCTCCCGTCCATACGCTTGCAGCTCCTTAAGGCTGCTTGGGTGGTCTCGCAATCTCAGTCGACAGTTTTTTAGTCAACTTTCTCATATACCTCCTCGTATTTTTTTGGACAAACAAACCGGACTGTAATTTGCACGATTATAATATTTTAATTATTCCATAGTTAATGCACCAAAACCAGTGAATCTGTTGTTGATTGCAGTACCAATTTTATATGGAAGAAGCTACTATAATCCTGTCACATCTCTATGGGGATGGATGGAGATATGGGAGATAGCGGAATAAACATTCATGGCACACTTTCGACAAAGTCTGATTGGGTAGTAGCTGTTTGCAACGTAATCTACTCACATGATTATGTGTACGCACAGTAGTATTCTGTGAATCATAATCATAGTCGCAAAGATAAGTCTAGCTTGCCAAGATTAGTCAATGAATTTGGATAACATCATCATCTGCCTAGCCTTTTCCCAACTACATTAGGGTCGGCTCCCATTAAAACCGGATGCAGCTGAATATCAGTATTTTACATGGAGCTTCTGCCTGTCAGACCACCACAACCCAATAACTGGGTAATACGATACCCATGGTAAAACTGGTTTCAAACTTTAGGGTTTCTGACTAACAGTAACAATTGTCAAAGATGGAGGCATGGAGGAAACTCGGTACGACAAAGGTCACCCATCCACAGGCCAACGTCGGCAAGCGCGGCTTAACCTAGAAGATCAGTCTATGCGGCTGTTATTATTTAGCCACGAGCTCCTCAATAGATATGGATAACATACTGTACCAAAATTCCCGGTTGTGCTATGACTATCTAGAAATTAAAATTCTATCTCAGTTGCTATCTTTGATTGGATATTTTAGTTACAATCTATCGTTAGAACCCTCGTACACACTCGTAGGTCAGAACCGTTACCACTTTGCTACCACTGCTCTTTACTACTTAATCGTGCTAACTGGGTTGTAGTTATTAGATAGGCAGTCGCTCTACATACAACATTGACTGTCATCTGCATCAGTTAAACCGGAAGTTAATCCCAAAATAGGCTAAAAGGCTAGGCAGATGATGAGTACTAACTAATATGCAAATAGGTTAGCTAGAACCTTGTTATCTAGAAATTGTTGTCTTGTGTACAATGTACTGTGCCAAAGATTTCCCGACTCGCGTTGATTTTAGATAATTATGTGGTTGTGGAATCTTTAATTAGCAAATTAAATTACAGATTATACTCAGGAAACCGGTGCCACGCCTGTGGTGAGTTGAAAAGGTCTGATAGAGGTAATCAGAGACATCCACGATAGTTTTTAATATAATAAGTGGCCAATTCGTAAATGCAATTATCGACGTATAAAACTTCATGCTGTGTCCTTTTAAACTAGTATTTTACTTTTTGTTCCTCGTCAATATAAGTTACAGACTTAGTTGTGGATCCGCTATGTAGGTCCACACCCCCCTTAAATACAACTAAAGAATAGGATTGATGAAGCCCGCTGAAAATTTAAATGCATGTCGCGGGTACGATTAAAATGACTGAAATTGCTGAAATATTAATTGTGCGACCAATAAGTAGATGTTTTGGGTCTGGTTGAATGTGTAGGTATATCTTAGAATGGTTGTAAACGCACCATACACGAGAAATTTCTCATCCCAAACTAGGAATTTCAACGTTATTTGTCCAGGTGTTTTTCCTTTGCAGATCAAACCGTAAACATCATAAGACGATCCTTTCCTCAGCCCTCCATCTTGTATATCTGTTTTACGAGCTCACAGAGCGCCAGGATATCGAGAAAGTTAATTATAAAGTTAAAATAATCTGTACTTATCCGAGTTCCAAGTTTGTTGCTTCCATACTGATTGGGGATTTAAAGAATATCACGAGTTACTGGAACTGATATTAATTAGAAGTGTATTTCGATTACTTGGTGAACCGAGGTGTTAGTAATTTTTTTGTATTTTATTTACGTACTTGAAGTTTTTACGGCGTTTATTGTACGGAAAACGATAAAACGCCTCTGGTGTCCGAACAAAGAACAATTTTTTTCCTTCATATTTGCCTCAAAGTTCCAGTTTACGTCACAAAAACGGGAAAGTCATCATAGGGCCCAGGGCCTTCGGAATGGTACACACGGCTACACATCCAGCTATGCAAAACCAATATTAGCTGACCGTATAATGTGTGGAAAATCATACGAAACGAGATCAAGACAAATTGGTTTTGTATAGCTTATTGTGTAGCCGTGTGTTCTATATTTTACTGTCCTCCATCGACTTAATGAAATGTTAATATGTAACCTAATTATTTCTAATAGTAAATATTCTTAATGATATGATAAGTGGATATACCGATGCTATTTTAAGTTATAAAATCATCAAATTAGTCCTTCTCAGTGGAGCATAAGGATTTGTCGGACCAGACTGACTAAAAACTAACCTGTTTTTTCACTTGCCCAACTTGAAAACAGTTCCCTCCCAATACAATTACCCTATAAGGGGTTTCAAGAAAGACTAGAGTAGTTGGAACATTATTATTTGGTTTAGAAAAAAATAAAACAGTTTAAAATATATACAGAAATTAACAAGCAATCTTAATTGTATTTAGCAAAACATCGTAATTATAATCATGGCGTTACTGAGCAAGAATACAAGATTTTAAAGATAATTATTACAAATAACGTCATAATTAAATATGATTACTACTCAAAAACCCAAGCAAATGAAGGATTTTGTTTAGCATATTAGGGCTAGACAATTACAATAATTTAAATTACAATAATCACTTAATATTAACATAATCCGTTTACTCTACCGTAACGGAACTATTCAACAGTCTAGCTTATCATATTCTAATTATTTAAATAAAAATATTCAGCCTTACTAAAAAAACTTAAACATTTGTTGAACACTTGTCTAAAAAACTAAAATGGACCTTATTTCTACGTCATAACCTGTCGCGGGTTCGATTCCCACACGGAACAAATATTTGTATGATCTACAAATAGTTGTTTCGAGTCTGGGTGTTCGTGTATGTGAGTTTATATGTTTGTAAACGCACCTACGACACAGGAGAAATTCCTAGTGTGGGCAACGTTTAAAAAAAAATAGTATATAAATATAATATATTTACATAAGATTTAATGTAGTGCTTCAACGTCGACCACATCTTCGAAATAGTGATGGCCACTGAAATTAAAAAAAAAAACCTCGAAGTTTTAACCTTTTTTTTATCGTGGTAAAATCATTAAAGGTCCTCCCAGGACAGAACGGGAGGGACCTTCAGGCTCGTACTACTTAACTAAAATCCACGGTGTCCTTCAATAGCCCTTTACGTCCGGGGTCACGATAACTCATAGGTGACTTACCTATGAGTTATCGTGGTTAAAACTTCGGATCGCGAGCGATCGCTCGCGATCCGAAGTTTTAACCTTAAGGAAAATTTTATAAATTACTCCATACGATTTCCACAACACCGCCTATTGCTGCAATAATAGAGTACCAAACGAGTTAACATACTTATTGTAAAACACCAACACTAAAGATAATGATGAATCATGAAAATAATTATTAACGGGTTTCGACACCGATGCGCACGCGCTAGGCACAGTACTAGGATTCCCAACTGGTTACCTTGAAATGATTTAATGCATAAATGCAACGAACACGCACCTTCTGCTGAAATGGTTGGTTCGTTGCCTATTTGGTTATGAACTTATTCTGGTAAAGGATAACACACACATTTTTTAAAGGATTTGAAGAATTCGGGCCTTTACAACTTTTTGGCGACTTACAACTCACCCTTTTATCTGACAATTTTTCCCAATCGAACCTGATTCCTCTTTTTTGTGATAAAATTTAAAATAAAAAAAGAATAAGACTGATTAGGGTGATTGATATACATTTAAAAAAACTAAAATTTCCGATACAAGAAATTATTTACACTGCCAGACTAAACTGCTGTGCCTAGTGCATCAGGTCATTTTATAATGAGGAGGACAGAACTAAAACAAGAAAATCATCCATCAACGAAATTTAAATAAAGGATAATGGAACATTCCTGTAGAACGAATTGAATCAAGCAAACATTGCAAAAAAAAAAAGATGGTGCCGTAAATGCCGTTTAAACACACGCAAAAAATACTTGCACTAAACAACAAGTAATTGTATAGCACAAGAATAATATCAACAAAAAACAACATACCACATAATATTGGAGACATATTCTGCAATACGGAGCTGGGTTGAAGGTTGACATATTGTGCAATTAGCGTTAATAGGTCATCGGCGTCCACCATAGTAACCCGTTTCGCTCAGTTGCATTACCGTTTACGCAACGTAGCGTGTAAGTGATACGAGTCGTTTTTATTTAGATCCTGCGTGGAAAATGAATGTGGAATGTAATGTTACTAAATAATAAATTACTGTCTTACAGAAGGAATTTTATTTTTGACTGTCATTTCCTTCTTCAACCTTTGCCCCACTCGCTGACATTAGGTCTCTTCCAAATCATTCAACTTTGGAGATTTTTTCGGGCATGAATGGGTTTATACACTTCGTCTTCTATTTTTATCCACATTTTAAAGTTAACATGAGTAAGAATGATAGACTGATACTGTATAGGGAATCACCATTTCAAGATTGTTAGCATTTTCTTTATAGATAGGATCCTTTAGCGGGATTTCATGCAATTTTATTGTATGTAGGTCACGTCAATCTCCATCTATAAAGTCATCAAACATCAACACCTCAACAACTAATCCAACGAAAGTACTATAGTCCACACACTTCGCCACCACGACCTTCGTACTTGAACCAACTTTTCGAAAACAAAACTACTGGCCAATCGCGATGCAATATCCCAGAATACGGTCGCCGGCGCACGCAGCCCATCGCATTCACGTCGCGAACATTTTGTGGAACGGATTAGTGGCTAGCGTTCCGTGAAAATCAGGCTTCGAATTGGCAAAGAGCTGGTTGGATTTATGCAATAGTCATAAAGAACTTGTTTTATTTACATAAGCGTAGTACAAGGCACGGGGGTCAGCCCGTTAGTGTGCTCCCAGTTTTTGTGCTTCCAGCTGTTATCACAGTGGTACTATGTGCGATAGTAGATATGTTTTGGTTTTCACTCTCCTGTCGGTTGCGTCTTTTGTCAGCGACTGTTCAGCGAGGCTTGCACGTGAGTTTTTTTCTTTTATTGTTTGTTTGGCAATTGTTGCGGTTGGCTTGATTTATTTGCGGTTCGGTTTCAACTGATTTGGTAGAGATTGAATGCATTGATGCTATCTTTTGATTTATGTGTAGCTAGTAGGTACAGAAGTTATTAAAATCTTCATAAAAGACTAAATTCTTGGACAACTATTTAAATTGAACATGATATTCAATCTTATTGACCTTCAACGAAAGTGAAATTGTTAAGGTAGGTTAAACAGTGGTAATTGATATTTATCCAACCATTTCATCAATTTATATGATCTAGCTCCGACAATTACTTAACTGGTTATTTTAGGCTAACATTACAAAATTGGACTCTGGAAGTCCTAAACAAATACTGGATCAAACTAGTTTTTGGTTAATTTAATAACGTTAACTCAATAGTTGATGATTGTTAATTTAGTACTTCCGATAGTGGGAAAGAAACTTTAGTCCATGAGGATAGACTTAATAAGATCAAGGATAAGACGGGACGGGGTTAACCGGCTATATTCCCATTTCATTTATTTTTCCTGATTCGATAACAAGTGATAAAGTGTTTCGCCATTATTTTGATCTTCATGACGTTCGACGTTCGACGATCTTCAAAATCGCATTTCATCTATACTAATATTATAAAGCTGAAGAGTTTGTTTGTTTGTTTGTTTGTTTGTTTGTTTGTTTGTTTGTTTGTTTGAACGCGCTAATCTCAGGATCTACTGGTTGGAATTGAAAAATTCTTTTTGTGTTGGATAGTCCTTTTATCGAGGAAGGCTATAGACTATATAACATCACGCTATCACCTATAGGAGCGGAGCAGTAATGAGAAATGTTTCAAAATCGGGAAAATATATTCCTTTTTTAGAGCTTCCGTTGCGTGCGCTGCGCAAACGGTTAGAGTTTCGCAAAAATTATGTACTACGGAATTATTCCTCATAAAATTTTCTAAAATAAAGTCCGCGACAGCATATATCTATCTTTAAAGGTTAAGTCACTATAACCTTTTTTATGTGAACCAAATTTGTTTTAAAGTAATGCATTATTTGCGAAGGTGTTTTCATTAACATGATATTAATCCTTATCCAAATAAATACGTTAATCATCACAAGCATTTGATTTTGAACGAAATTGCCCTTTACATCATTTGATTTCAATGAATATCTTAGGAGATATCACAGTTTCAAAATAATACCGCGACAAAATAATGACGGGCTGGCACAATTGCGTCGATAAAATCCCTCTTTAGGCCGGTCAATATCAACATCAAACATTGCAAACGCGCATGTAACTACCATTTTGTTATAATTTGCAACCCTGAATACCCTGTGCTGTCAATTCAGTAGTTTTTGCGTGTGTATCTCATGAACCGTGATAGCTAGAGATTTGAAATTTTCACAGGTGATGTACATCTGTTGCTGCTATAACAAAACATACTAAAAACCAGAATACAATAAATATTAAGGGGGGCTCTTATTGGTCGCGGGGCTTATTTCATTACCGTGACCCCGGAACATAAAGAGGTATTGAAGGACACCATGGATTTTAGTCAGTACAAGTCTGACAGTCCCTCCCAGCCCGGGGTGGGAGGGCTCATTTGATGATTTTACCACGTAAAAAAAGGGGGGCTCCCATACAAAAAACTTGATTGCTGGTTTTTGTAGATGTTATAAAGTAATGTAATGTTTCGGAGGCTGTTTCTCACGAACCGTGATAGTTAGATAGGTTACATTTTCACAGATGATGTGTGTCTATTGCCGCTGTAACAACAAATACTAAAAACTGGTTAAGTGCGATTTTGATTCGACATTGACATAACAGGTTATAAGGGTTGCAAACTTGGGTGTTAAATACTCTAAACTCTAAAGGGACCTAACAACATATAAAAGAATCTTAGTTACATGCGCGTTTGCAATGTTTCGTTTTTTATGTCGATATTGACCAGCCTACTTTAAGGATCGTTTGGAAAGGCTACGGGCTGCGTCCTCACCTTCAGTCTGACGCAGTCCTACCGGTTTTCGTTTCGGGAGGTACCTCAAGATTCAGTGGCAATTAAAGGGAATGGTTAGCAGTCGGAATGCGTGAAGGAAAAGACATCCTCTACCTCTCGCCCCAGCCACCACTGAAGATACCCACGACATCGGAAATAGCGCTCTTCAAGGGAACTGATGGAGACAGGACTATAGGACCAAACTCCTAACATGACGCGGGTGAAACCGCGGGCAGAAGCTAGTTATTAATAAACAAGTGACAATCATTGTAATATTCTAACGTCTAATACCAGTCATACACGATAAAGGGCTAGGTACTTCTATCTGAGTACCAAACCGAAATGATCAAATTAATTAGTCTTCCCGCTCAGGGGGGGACGGGAGGGAATGTCAGACTTGTACTGAATAAAATCCACGGTGATCCTTCAATAGCCCTTTACATAACAGGGCCACGGTTACCTGGTGAGACAGTCCCGCGATCCCGTATATTCAGCCGATGTTACGACCGTTTCTTTACTTTCTGAAATTTTCACATTCAGCCTCTGCGTCTGCCTTTGCTCGTTATTTTGTATACGAATACTGGATCTGATTTTTGACTCATCGTTTTGTCGTAAAATCGATTATTAGAAATTTTGGCCTATCCTTGCAAACAGCATTATCTTTTCGAAGGCTAGAGAGAAGCCGGAAACGTTGGCGTTAAATAAATACCTCCGTCTACGTTGCCGCGTCTTACTAACCGCTGTTTAGATATCTCATTTAAACCTTGAATTAACTTTATTAGAAAGCCAAGTAAACGTTTAGGGATTGAGTAAGTGATTTACGGATCCGTATATTGGACTGCGGTAGAACGGATTCGTCACCCACATAATACCTGCAGATAAATAAGTCAAGTTTAAAGATCACACTAAACTTAAAACCAGGGAAGTTATGGGGCCGGGAATGGGAAGCCTATGCCCAGCAGTGGGATGATACAGGCTGACAGTAACAGTAACACTAAATTAACTAGCGAATATCCATAAAATTGATAGTGGTAAAATTAATTTTGATGGATGATTGTTCGGAGTAAGGTTACTTGAAGTAAATGTTTATTATTTATTTATTGTTTTACGGGTAGGTACTAGGCTGACGTTTGGTCTTTATTCGCTAGATGGGAAGTTACTATACGGCCTAGGTCCTAGAGTGTAACACTCGTGCCTAAAAGAAATCGATTCACAAAAACCTCGATATTTAGATTATAATTATATTAATTATCAAAGAACAGAGACGCTGTTTCTATATCTGAAACCTGTATAACATTTGTGGAGTTTCGATACCCAATTTCATTCAATAATAATTTTGATGACAGAATATTGATTAGTAAGAACAGTGGTACAGTGACTGAGCAATATTGTTGCACTGAACAACAAACTTTTGTTTAATCTTTAAGTATGTAGTTGTTTCGGGTCTGAGTATTTGTGATAATGAGTTTAAATATTTGTAAACACACCCACGATACAGAAGAAATTCCTAGTGGGGAACAATGTCAAATATAAAAAAGCAAAAAAAAAAGTTTTGTGTGTCTGTCTTGTCTCTTCAATGGTAGCAAGTCCGGTCGCGGGGCTTACTCCATCACCGTGACCCCGGAACATAAAGGGCACCAAGAATGTGGAAAGGACACCGTGGATTTTAGTCAGTACAAGTCTGACAGTTCCTCCCGCCCTGCCCGGGGTGGGAGGACTCATTTGATGATTTTACCAAGTAAAAAAAAAATGGTTGTAAGTCCCGTAATATACTTAAACCTTCACAAATTCGGTTTTGGGTAGGCAGCTACAATCGATAGTAAATAATCGAAACACCTCATAACAAGCACTCCACACCTTCGCTAAGTGAATATTGGTTTAGGTTCAATAGCAAACGTGTCGACCGCGGCTTTTAGAGGTAATTCTGTTAACCTACCGTTTATGAGTGTATTGTTTTGTAGAACTTTGTCCTTTATGACTTGGAGGTGTACCACAAAGGGTGCTAACAAAGGTACCAGAGCTACTTGCACCTTATATATACGACATAAGGCTGTTTTCAAAATTTTTCGCAGGTGCCAGGTGCCCTTCGTGGAATACCTCATGACTTGTACTCTCCCCAGTGACCTTGGTTTGGTCCTACACTTACTGATTAATTAACTCTTGACTTCTGAGATGACATAGAGGCTATAATCGAATTTAAATTATGACATGCCGCTGAAATGTTGCTCCATCTGTTTCCAGCTTTTTTAAAGTTTTTCTTCGAGATGTGGAGATTACTACATAATAACTTTTGAAGTTTACTTTGGAGATCGACGATATCGCTGAAGCAAAACATCTTGAGAGAAAATTATTTTTTTCTGTAATTTATTTAATCAATCTACACTAATATTATAAGCATATAGGTTCTTTACATAAATCCTCAGTGACTATTACACCAATTAAAATTTGGTTATTGCCAAACGAAAATCGTTAGGCAAGCTGCAATAAATATAGCATTTATTACACTGGGCACTGTTGTACATTACTGTTTTTTGGTTTTTAGAAATACGTTGCTCCACACCAGGAATTTGTCCTGGGTTGTGGGTGCGTTTAAAAATGTTTGCCATCGACTTCCGAAAGAAAATTTATTTTTAAGTTTTTAGTGTTTATTAGGTTTTTTAAGTTGGAATTTGTTTGCTTTTTTTGTAATGTTTACAATTTTGTTGGGGTGCGAGATGAGGGAGAGAGAGAAAGAGACATGGGGGTGTATGTATAAAAACTCTCTTTTCCATAAACTCTCTAATTACACACAAGCCCAGACCCGAAACAACTAGGTACTTGTTTAGTATACAAATATTTACTCCGTGCGGAAATCGAAAATACAGATCATCCAAATCCAGTCACGTCGGGTATATCCCATGTTATATGAGAGAACCCATTAATCAACCGGGCAAGTTTCTTCTACTTTTTTTGGTACTGGAAAATCATCAAATGAATGTTCTCATCCATTAATAGAGGTCATTAGACTGTTATTGACCAGAAGCCCACCCTATTGCTTCAGGTCTCTTTTACATTCCAGGGCCACGGTGTTCCTTTACTAAAGTAGTAGCACTTACAACCACAAGAATGGGGTGTCCCTCCCATTTGAATTATTTTTGCTCAATGTGTTTTACCAACACAATACTTACTTGGATTTCGTAATTGGTATCATTGCAGGTATAGTCGACTAACATACAGCGATATTTTTTTAATATGACTTTGAGTAATTTGCATATTTTCGCTTGACTACACAAGCTAAGCGGTTTGATGGACCAATGGAAATCATGAGGTCAAGACTGACCAGGTATTAGGAACTAGTAATTAATATTGCAAAAAAACGTCAATGGCGGAGCAATTTAGTGTGCATTCTTCGATGGTTTTGTGGTTAAAGCATAATTATCACAAGGTTCAAATGAGGGTTAAGATGCACTTGCCGAGGTTGAAACAAGCACGAAATTTTAAAATAATATACAAAATAACTTTTATTTCGAAAGTCCGTGGCATAAAAGTTAATGAAATATAAAACAACCACACACGAAAAAGTTTAAATACACTTACAAAATAACTTTTCTTTCGAAAGTCCGTGGCATAAAAGTCAATAAAATATAAAACAACCACACTTTCCTTAGAAGAATTATTTTGTAGGATATTTTGTGGTTGTTTTTGAAGTCGGTTACTTTTGGTTTCAAAAAAAAATTGTTTACAGTGACGAAGAATATACAAAATATGATCGACTTATCCAGCCATAATAGTAGGATACTATCCGTATTTTCAATACCAAATAAAAATAAATTCAATGCCATGTAACGGTCCTTCCAGGATTCAAAAAAAGGAAACAAGATGATTTGACCAAAATTAACAATGTTTATTTTTCATTACATAGCTCACACCATCTTATCTACAGCTAATCTTAAAACTATGTACTTAACCCTAACTAAAACTAAAAGGGCGCCAGGAGGGTTCAGCTAATATGCGTTGGGCGCTAGGACCCCTTCCAGTCCTCGGAGCGGCCGGCGGCGTGAATCCTCACCCGTATGGTGGCAATGACTAGACCCTATGGCCTATCATAGCAATTATGATATTTTACATACGTTTCTTTCAAGGAGGATACTCCCTTGAGTCTTCGACAACCAAAGGGCGTGGCGGTAGGCTAGAACAATCATTGACCAAAATAAGTAACTACACTAATGTTCCAACTGGACTCAACAATGAGCATCCTAAATTACGGAAATATAATGCAACTCACCCCTTTGCTGTCGCAGTTCACACACACAAAAAATACTTGAATTTCGTTAACACCAACTTATAATTTCGACATGGCGGTATATTGGCAAGATTATTTCACGGAGCGACACAGGTCTGTCTCCAATAAGAGATTGTGCTGTTATGTCCTCGTCAAACCCGCAACCACTGTTTTAAATGATTTATTTTAAAGATTGCTTTGAGAAATGTTCCATCTTACAAAAAGACAATTTAGTCGGCGGCCGGGTTCGAACGCGCGACACATGACACCGCAATCCACCACTTTATTAAGTTGCTAATTACGCACTTACTATATTAACCAATTTTAAGTTCTTGTCATGCCGGATGCTATGACGTCATTACAAATACCCCCCACCAAAAATAAAAAAAATAAGAAATTTTTTTTTTTTTTTTATCTCTTCAAGTCGCTTGCATGCCAAATGCCAATATTTTTGCCTTGTGAGTTTTGTAACCTAAATACATTATCAGATAGCTTCTGTACAATTTTGACTTTTTCAAATTTCGGTGCGAGTTTGGCCATAAATTTATCACTTGCCTTAGATAAATACTTGGTTTTCTTCCATACATATTCCCCTTCTATAAATGTTGTTGGTCTAACACTCTTATTATAGTATTTGCAGCTAACGTTATGAGCCTTTTTTAGTTTTAACTGGACATCTTTGTACAAGTTGTGACGCTTAGTGTGTTCTCTAGCAACGTTCTCGAAGTTACAGTTAAGGCTCTCACTCAGGTCAATCTGACCAGAGTCGAGTGCCGAAATGTCAATCGCTGGAATCGAAACCTCCCTGCCGAGGAAAAGATATGAGGGCGTGTAACCTGTAGTCTCATGTACAGCTGTATTAATAGAATGAGCAATGCCTTGTAAGTGAACATCCCATTCGTTATGTTTTTTAACACTCGAATTGGCCGCTATTAATGTCCCTACTACCCTGTTCACTCTCTCAGTCGGGTTGCTTTGGGGATGATAAAGAGGTGTGTACCATAATTTACATTGGTACTTAGTGGCTACTTCTCTAAACATTTGTGATTCAAATTGTTTACCGTTATCGCAAATGATTGCCTTAGGTGAGCCAAATAATAATATTTGACGTTCTATTATTTCACAAATTCTGTCCGCTTTCCCCGTTCTCAACGGAAAAAGTAAATACCAAAAACAATATAACTTCTTCCTTCACGAGAAGGAAATCACCTGCGGTTAGATATATATTTCCTTTTCTGCTAATACATTTTACATAATTATATTCAAAACAAAACATTATCTTATTACTTACTCAACACGATGCCTACTTACACATACCTACATAGGTAACATTACTTAGTTAATGCTTAGGTATTAGACAATTAAGACTCATGAATAAGTACTAAGTGCCTAAGTACTCTTAACGTTAAATTAACCGTCTGTTAATAAGTTCATTAAAGTCTTAGTTAATACATATTCAAGTTAATGATAATGTTCATGTCTTTGCAGCCGTTTCTAAGTATTTGTAACTTTCAGTCTGGTCCTCCGATTTTGAAAGCCCAAAATACTGAAACGTGAATCCGTAGCATAATTATAAGCAATCACAGTTAAATCCAGTACATTCAAAGGTAAACTTCCATAATACGAATCCTAAATTTTGAATCCTAATCCTAATTAAGTTATATTATAAATGCGAAAGTAAGTATGTTCGTTACCTTTCCACGCCTCAACAACTACTATACCCATCATGCTGAAATTTTGCACATTATATACGTTGTCAGGTGTAATTTTACGTTTTAGTGAGATGTATAAAAACTAGACAAATATTTTTTTATGGATGCCTTTCATTCCGACACTACTGTTCTCGAGGAAAACGAAAACCAAACTCTTAAAATAAGCGGATGACTAAAAACATCGGACTAGTACGTAAGTAAGATAATTTTCAAACATTAATTGACACTTATTTTTTTCTTGTTGTTTCGTTGGCCAAAACTGAATAAAAATTAAGAAGATACAATACTTTTAAAATTCGCAATTCGTTACTAGTTTTGACTTCATGACGTTTTTTGTCAATATGCTAAGATTTTAAAATAAAAAAATACGTATCCGTACTGATGAATTTAACAGATTTGCAATTTATTAATGCTATCATAATGCCTATAACCAATATTGTAAACAGGTGTCAATTAATTTAGGTGTAGTTACAGTAAAGTACGAGTATATTCTATGTTATGACAGTTATGGTCAGTACATAGCGCAGGTGTGGTACTGCACCACGTGCCATTCTCCTGGTTCACCTTCAAAGTGCATTAAAACCAGTTCTGGTGATCATAGAACTGGATCCCTAAGAGTTCTAGTTTCCGTAACATTGGCTTTATTGCTCGACAAACTAGATGGTCTAATGTTGAAAGTGTTACTTGTTAATCTTCAAAAAAATGAAAGGTTTTTCGTAATTTTGTGAAAGTCAGTATTGCATGTAGTCTTAGCCGTACTTGTAAAATATTTCAACCGCTACTATTTGTTAGATATAAGTTTATTATTAAACAGAAAAAAGACAACTTATTATGTACAATATTTATCCAGTTATTCAATCGGGTATAGAGTTACAGTCACTTATAAAGGTTTTGAAGACATCAAAATTAAGTTCATTATTACAAAAACTAAAAATAAAAAACATCAAATGAGCACTCCCCACTCTGCGTGGAGTCGAAGGTCTAGACACTCGTAATGGCTAAAACCCACGATATGTTTCTTTTGCGTTCCAGGGCCACTGCAACTTGTTTAAATATTCCCGCAACCCTGGCTGACATTATTTTCATCCATTGGGAGCGCCGCAAGGGACTGGTGACTCTTACTGACTAAAAACTAACTCGTTTCTTCAATTGTCCTTTACGTTTCAGGGTCACAGTTTCGTACAGACGAACTTGTAACCCCGAAACCATGTGTCCCTACTACCTTAGGTACATGTGGGTCATGTTATCAGCAAAGATGACAGGTTCTAAGGCCTAGTTACCTAGCACTGAATATAAGGAGATTTTTATATACTAATTTATTTAGATGCATTTGCATGCTAAAAACGTTTTTATTTTTATCGCATGAAGGCTATAACTGTAATTTACACTGATAACCATCAAGGTACCTATTTTCAGACGTTATCAAATATTAATGCTCACATCAAGATTATTTTGAAGAGTAAATAGTACCTAGTAGTAGAAATAAGTGGATTTCAGCACGCGAGATGATTCTGAAA
Source organism: Agrotis ipsilon (assembly GCA_028554685.1). Lineage (NCBI taxonomy): Eukaryota > Metazoa > Arthropoda > Insecta > Lepidoptera > Noctuidae > Agrotis > Agrotis ipsilon. Next base: position 10,247,903 of record CM052967.1, read on the forward strand.
CACGCAAAATTCTAAGGGCGGTGCAAGGGCAGATATTAAAGGTTAATCTTGTTATCTAACTTCTAATAATAAAATTATAGTATCTTGTTCTTAGTTCCATTATAGGTTAATTCTAAAATGTGAGATATTATAATAATACAACACAATAATAGTAATGTAATAAAATAGTAGTATGTAGAAAATATAATAAAAGGGAAGACATTCAACGCGCGTCAAAAAATATATCTACATCGTTTTCAATGGGAAAAATGCCCAAACAAAACGCAAAACGAATAGGTACTCTAAATGCAATAGTTTATATGAGGTAGGGTTAATGGATACATTACTTATTTATCTTGCTATGATGTTCCCGTGAAATAATTGTTAACCTCATTCGTATAAAGCCACGGCTTAAAGCCAGTAATAAATTATCATTATTCATTGATATAACATAGTGGTTTAATTATTTTTAACGATTAATAATGGGATACTATCATGACTTTCAACCAAAAATGGAACCAAGTTAGACCAATTATTACAAAAGTAATGATTACTTCAAAAACATAAAACGGAGAAAAGCAAAAATGTAAATAGGTAATGCGTTAGCATCCCCATAAACTTGGTCGCGGGTCTTATACCATCACCGTGACCCCGGAACATAAAGGGCTATTGAAGGACACCGTGGATTTTAGTCAGTACAAGTCTGACAGTCCCTCCCGCCCTGACCGGGTTGGGAGGCCTCATTTGATGATTTTACCACAATAAAAAAAATCCCTATAAACTTGCCAACTGTCAAACAAAGCCGCTTAAGGCTTAAAGACAAAAAAAAAATGCGCAACGAAGTTAAACATTTCGCCAAAGCAGGTCAAGTTCAGTCATAAAAATGTCTCCGGTATATAATGGCATGTCCGTTAAGGTGGCTACACCGTGTGATGAAACATGTAAATAATTACGTAGGATTTACCAGTAACGTACGAGTTTCTGCACATTGCACTGTTTGTAATCAATGGCCACGAGATATTAAGGGGACGTATGTTTGTTGTTGCAAGAATTTATTTCATGTAGATTTTTTTTTATTTGTTGATCTTCAGTTTACTGTTTGGTTAACTGAAAGGACCAGTGGTGGCCCAGTCGTAGATATTAAGGGGACGTTTGTTTGCAAGAATTTATTTCATGTACAATTTATTTACCTGTTTGGTTAACTTAACCAGACCAGTGGTGGTCCAATGGTATCGGCCCTAAATTACGGTAGTTGGGTCGGATTACTTTGTGTAATTTATTACTTCACCACTACTCTCAAAACTATGAAGAAAAATATTTGTAAGAAAACAGGCATGTTCTAGAACCAAAAATTCAAGTGTCTGGCAATCAGCAGTGGGCCCTCGCGTGTTGGATTATGGCCACGAAGAGGGCGTGGGCCATAGGACATAATACAGATAGGCCTGTGTCCCAGCACTGCTGGGGACATTATAGGCTATTTAAAATTAAAATAATCTGCACGAGTGTATAATTAAGAATCCGATATTCGAAAATTTAAAATACTAAGCAATAAATTAATTGTGGTTAAAGAGGGTCACGTAAAATCTCACCCGTGGTGACAAGAGCTTTTCATTTACTTTAAACAATTATCAAAAGGCTTTGACATAATTATCTCGCACGCACAAAGACGTGAGAACGGATTATGACGGCAACGTATCTTTAAATGGATGCGTCCTCTTAAATTACGTATATTTATGACAGTAAATGTGTGGTACGTGTCTCTAAGTCTTTACACAGAAATATCTTTTGTTTGATCTCTAAATGAGTCGTTTCCCGAAAAACTTGGATGAAATAAATAGTGACATAATAGGAACGGGATTTTGTCACTCTCCTTTACTGCTAAATTAATGTTTTGTAAAAAAATATCCCTATCAAAGTATCAATTTCATTTATTATTTCGTATAAACTCCAAAGTCTTAATTAAGATAAATATCGAAACGCGTTAATTGAGGACGCCATTAATAATGATAATAATTTGATACTTTCCGCTTTTTGGACACAATTATTTCAAATTTTAAAAATTATCCCTTAATAACGTATTCCCGGAATATATCATAGCGGTTGTATAATCTGCAATAGACTTTCTCTGTTTTCATATTTATTTAGATTCCATTAGATGTCATAGTGTGATTGTTCCATTATTTTATTAGCCTGTTCTGTCCCAATACTGAAAGCAAAGGTCTGCCCTATATTGTTCCAATAGTTTTAATTCTTGTCTTTTGGCCAGAGAGCGACTGCTTTGAATCATTAAGAAAATATAAATAACTAGCTGACCCCGCGAACTTTGTAGCGCCACAGAATCAATACTACTACACTACTAATATTACTACTACCTACTACATTATTTGTTACAAATAATGTGATAAATGAAGATCCGCTCGACCGATTCCCAGTGTAAAGTAGTAGCAGTTACAAGGCGCTGTCGTAGGGAAGTGGACGTTTTGCAACCGGTAGACATTTTGAGCCTGAGCGCGAAAAAACAAAGCCTAAACATTTGGTTTGGATAGTTGAGCCCGTTTTTGAGTTATAAAATAATAACGAAAACTGGCATTTTTATATAATTATTTATAGATTATAGATGCATTACTTCCCCTTAATGCATCGCGTGAGTCTATCGCGAAATGACTACAGTGTAGTATAGTATAGTGTTGGCCAACTACTCTGGATCCGTACCTTCACTCATTATTCGAAGCACTGTTACTAAACTTCGTAGTATTTTACGATCTTGCTTCTTCGATTAATTACATGTCTTTTATTGCGATATACCTAACAATTTTTCATAAATAATTATAATCTTTACCTTACTTTGTCTAGCTTACTATCTTAACCTTACTTTGTCTAGATGACACTCATGTCTTGTGACTAAGAAAGTTGATGGATGGAGAGGAAGGGGAAGGCCAAAGAAAAGATGGATGGATTGTGTAAGGCAGTGCTGGTTTTAGCACTATCAGCGCCCTTGGGCGAGATTTTCTACGGCGCCCCCTAACTGCAATATAAACCCATTTTTTTTTAGCGTGGTAACATCATCAAATGAGTCCTCCCACCTCGGGCTGGGCGGGAGGGACTGTCAGACTTGTACTGACTTAAATCCATGGTGTCCTTCAATACCCCTTTATGTTGCGGGGTCACGGTAATGAGATAAGTCCCGCGACCCCGGCAGGCCTTGGCCCTCTAAAGGAGGGCCCCGGCATCGTGCCGCTCTTTGAGGCGCGCGTGGAATACAACGCGCTGTTGAGCCGGGCATGGTACGTGGTTGGACAGCGAGTTGCCCTTTACTCGCTGCCCGGACGCCCGCGCCTACTACTGTGGCCGGAGATCGTCTGCCGACGTCCGACACCGTGAGCGTCTACCAGTGCGGCTGGGGTGGAGGGAGGACGCTATCGTCTCCCTCACGCGGCCTGCCTCCTCCTTCGCGAGCATGACTACGTCACAGAAGGAGGCGACCGCTTCCCACTCCATCTCGCCCCGCAGCATGGCCGCGACCAATGCCGGGCGCGAGAGGTCTCCGCCTATCGCCGCCGTGAGGACACGTCGGTGCTCCGCCCAAGCAGGGCAATCCTGCACCGTATGTTCGACTGTGTCCTCCGGACGATCTTCGCAGTGGTGACACCCAGGAGTTTCCTCCTTCCTCATCAGACACAGGTACCTCCCGAAACTGGGGCCCCGTAGAGGACCATGGACCGCACGACACCGGCGTACAGCCTACGGCAGGAGGCGTTTGGCCCACTGAGGTTGGGCAGGAGTCGCCTGAGGGCGCCCGCTGCCCGATTCAGCTTCGGGGCCAAACACAGGAAATGCTCCCTGATGTTCCACCGGCTGTCGAGGACGAGTCCCAGGTACTTCATCGTCCTCAAGACACCGATGCGAACCCCTCCCGCCATGATGCTGTAACCCGACGTTGGCGCGTTGACGCGGCCATGAAAACACATGGCCTCCGTCTTGTGCAGCGCCACGTCGAGTCCCAACCGCCAGATCCTCTCCACGACTGTCGCGACCGCTCGCGTCGACAGGACGAGCGTGTCGTCAGCGTAGCATATTACGCTGACGCCGTTAGTGAGGTCGCCGCGCAGCACCCAGTCGTATCAGATGTTCCACAGGTACGGCCCCAAGACCGATTCCTGTGGAACACCGCACGACATCTCTCGCCGAGTCCATTCTCCCCGGTGACCGGGGTAGATGACGGCTCTGTCCGTCAGGTACTCCTCAATTATGCGACGGAGGTAGGTCGGCACCCGGTGATACCGGAGTGCCTCCCTGATGCAACTCCAGGATTTAGAGTCTACAGTTAATTTTAATTGGAGATCTCCACAGAGCTTTAGAAGGTCGGGTTTTTCCGGAATCTTTTTCTTAATGTACAAAAAAAGACCAATATTCTGAATACTCGTTGAGCTGTGCATCTTTCATGGACTGAAATTATAGTAATGTCCAAAAGACAGTTGAAAAATTCAAACTCATTTTTTTTTTCCGGTGAAATTATAGGTTCATCAGAAAGTAGGCCTGCGGCGCCCCTTCGTATTTGGCGCCCTGGGCGGTCGCCTAACCGCGCCTTACCCTAACGCCGGTACTGGTGTAAGGGATGATAAATATGAATGAAAAAGGAGTAAATGATACGGTGACGTCCGATAGGGGAAAATGGAAAAAAACGTGTTGTGCCGACCCGAAGTAGAATGGTATAAGGACAGAAAGATGATGACCTTACTTTGTCTATCGGGGATGTGTTAAATACAGCACTCAAGTTTATGCACTCAAGGATATTGTAGCCTCACAATGTATGTAGTTAAGTAATTTTTCGCCGAACAAACGAATTATTTAAAGAATTTGTACGAACACATAATTATGTCGAATACATCAGCATTTAGTCAGATCACATTCGTCTCGCAGTGGGATTCAGTTAATACCGAGATTCGTCAAAAAGACATTATAAGCAACTATGTATTTAATATTTTATGTTATGGGTACACCACATTTCCACGATCAGTCATACTATAAATAATATTCTAATGACGGAAGAAATAGTTTGAGCAAATGTAGACACAATCATGTTGGATCAAAACAAATAATCATAATAAAATCATACGTTACATTACAATGCTACAAATTGCCTACAAACATGCAATATTTTTCACTCATAGAATCTGTGCATTGAAGCTCGCCTTTATTTTATTGTGTTTTCATTGTCTTTGTGTTTAATCTAAATTGCGATGATTATTGGTTATTTAAAAAATCTTCTTTCCTTCTAATCTTTCTTTAATATTAAAATGGATCGCAAAATGTGTTTCTAAGATTATAACTCGAAAAGGGCTGGACCGATTCGGATAATTCTTTTTTTGTTGTGTTTTTAACCAGTGGGACTGGTTTTTAGGGACTTCCATCTCGGCGAAGCCGGGACGGGCCGCTAGTTCTTTGATAAAATCGTCTGCAATAAGACTATAGCCTGCTATCATTTTATTTTATTCATAATGTTTATTGTTTCCTTAAAGACGTAACTACTAAATCTAACAAACGATAAGACTCACTCTAGTTTAACCGGGTCTTAACCAAAACGATCAGCTGTACGAAGCCGGTTCGACTAACAAAATGAGTGCGATGGTTTGGAGTCCTAATAGATGATTTTTTTTTAAATCGCTCCCACCCTTATACGTATACGGGATCTTGGCCAGACAGACATCCTATGGATCTTAAATTTTTTGATTGTCTTCTCCCTACCGTTGGCGGAGGTCGCCCGGTCGTGTCAAAATAATAAATTACAACTGCGTAACTAGACCTGGCCGAGGTTAGTTCGTTGATGGGACACCATTCATTACATAGAGAATTTCCTCAATGCCTCGGAAAGCAAGTTAAGCTCAAGTCAAAAGGTCGGTCGCTTTTTTTGGATGAAACATCATTTCAATAAAATTATAATAAATTATCTTGTGTGTGTTTGCAAACCATTATTATATTGGGTATGGTAAAGATAGTGTGTGTTTTTAAATAAATAAAGAAATCGTTAAACGAGTTCTCCCGACCTGGGTGGATCCGAAGGGTCTGTCTGACTCATGCTGACTATAAATTTTCAGTTGGTTTTGGCGTGCTAGGGTCGAGGTATTAGGCGGAGACCTCTCGCGCCCGGCATTGGTTTCGGCCATGCTGCGGAGCGAGACGGAGTGGGAAGCGGTCGCCGCCTTCTGCGAGGCAGTAATGCTCGTGAAGGAGGCGGCGGGCCGCGAGAGAGAGAGGACAGCGTCCTCCCTCCGCCCCAACCGCAGTGGTGTACGCCCACGGCGCCGTACGTCGCAAGACGATCTCCGGCCACCGTAGGCGCGGGCATGCGGACAGCGAGTAAAGGGCAACTCGCTGTCCGACCATGGACCATGCCCGGGTCGACGGCGCGTCGTGTTCCACGCGCGCCTCAAAGAGCTGTCAGCAAAATGACGGGGCCCCCTCTCAGAGGGCCAAAGCCTGCCGGGGTCGCGGGATTTATTTCTATTACCGTGACCCCGGAACATAAAGGGCTACTGAAGGACACCGTGGATTTTAGTCAGTACAAGTCTGACAGTACCTCCCGCCCTGCCCGGGGTTGGAGGTCTCATTTGATGATTTTACCACGATAAAAAAAAAAAAAAAAAAAAAAAAAAAAAGGGTCGAGGTACCCTAAGCTGTTAACATCCAGACAGTCCTGCAATCGTGAAGTTGGTCCCAACTGTCTTTTCGGTCTTAGACGGCCATTACAAGTGACATCAGACTAACCAAGCTGTACCCAATAGACACCAAATAAGTTGTGGAGACCAGTAATGCAATCACCCCATATTTTAAACTGCTAATTTTGGTACAGATTCCATCCGAACTGAATCCAGCTGTCCAGTTAGATTGTTTCAAATTGATACGAAAGAGATGAGCAGATCAAAAAAATAATAATTCAGGTGCGAGCAGGGTTCGAACCTGTGTCGTCTGGATAGGTACTCCAGACGCCTTAACCAATTAGGCCATGGCAACCACTACTCTCGAAACTGAATTTCTCGTTCCCTTGTTAGCGAAGACGCGACGCAAGCGTTTTTGCGTATATAAAAAAAATATATATAGAGATGTATGAAAATAGCTCCAGCACCTTTTTTAATATGCTATCTTCTCTGTCCACAGCCGACTTCATTCATCCCTGCAACAACACAGAGCCGGCCTGTCTAATAAAAGCGACCCAGGATGCGATACCACAGTTCTCCAAGGGTCTACCAGACCTTGGAGTACCACCGCTGGATCCCTTTGTCATTGACGAGCTGCCCATACAGCTGCCGGGCATCAAGGTGACGTTTTACGAAGGAAAGGCGACGGGTCTGCGGAAATGTCAGGTCTTGAATGTCGAGTAAGTTGGATTCATGATATTTTTTTTTAAGTTTTTGCCAATCCTTGTCACACAGACAGAGAAGGCCTGTGTCCCAGCAGTGGAATAGGCCATCATTCCATCTAAAAATCATGAGGCTCTTGAATATCTATTTTTAGGTAATATAATATGTTTACAAAATAGATAATTCCATAATACCTAAAATGAGCACTTAGCGTTTCCAAACGTCTTTTATAATGAGTACAGCCAAGGAATGGAACTCTCTGCCTACGTCTGTGTTTCCGAACGCATACAACCCTAATCTCTTCAAAGTTAGAGTGAACACTTGAACAGGCTTCTTCTGGGTAAGCTCGCTCCATTGTCGACCTTTTCTTAGTCATCCCTGACCTAGACTAAGGTCAAGAGCAAACCCATCTAACATATCTAAAAAAATATTCAGTATATAACAATAATAGATACCTCGTCAAGTTGCCCACATAAATTCGTTTGTTTTAGTTGCTTACTAGGATTAGGTAGATTTTCAAAGGCGCCGATTATATTATGAATATTTTTGTTGAATCTGGGGGCACGGCAGTGCCCCCCGCCAAGACGAGCCAAGCGAAGCGCAAGGGCACTACCTACCTTTTCTCGAAGTGTTTCGTCGCTTTTTTGAACCCTCATAGAGTTGGTTTCCGATGTACCAGATAGTTCATATTCACAGGATATGATGCCAATAATAGACTTATTAAACATACAAAATCTCAATGGAATAGCTCTAATAGTTTAGATTTTATTGACATCTAAAATACACGGATTTCGTCACTGATATATTGACACACTGACACACTGACACACTGATGATCATCAAAATGTTTGGCTACTTCCTGCAGTGCTACAGAGCTGAAATTCGGTATGTAAACTCAGTTTAGTATACAACCAACAAGAAAATTCACAAACTTATAACTTTCGCCCCCCATCGCCTAAAATGGGGGTTTGAAGTTTGTATGAGACCTTAAGATGTTAGGATACTTCCTGCAGTGCTAGAGACCTGAAATTCGGTATTTAGTCAAGTTTAGTATACAATCATCAAAAAAATTCTTTAACCTACAATTTTCACCCCCCATCCCGTAAAATAGGGGGTGGAAGTTTTTATGAGACCTTAAACCTTATTCGGGTGGAAACAAAAAGTCAAAAAAGTCAAAAAAGTCAAAAAAGTCAAAAAAGTCAAAAAAGTCAAAAAAGTCAAAAAAGTCAAAAATGTCAAAGAAGTCAAAAGTGTCAAAGAAGTCAAAAGTGTCAAAGAAGTCAAAAGTGTCAAAGTAGTCAAAAGTGTCAAAAGTCAAAAAAGTCAAAAGTCAAAAATGTCAAAGAAGTCAAAAGTGTCAAAAGTCAAAAATGTCCAAAAATCAAAAAATCACTTATACAACTTATACAATATGGGTTTCAAATGAAAGGACTCATTGAGAGCAACTCGAAAAATAATGTGACGTCATTCTAAATCCAAGATGGCGGAATAATTTGTTTTTAATGCACTTCTGCAATATGGGTATCAAATGAAAGGGCCCGTTGAGATCAATTCGATAAATAATGTAACGTTATAAATCCAAGATGCTAGCAACTTACAAAAAGAACTGAAATCCCACCAAAAACATTTCATGTAAACTGTTGCCAAAACGAGCACATAAGGTTTGTCCTACGAAAAAGATATCAGATCTCATGTACAACCAAGCTTCTAAATCTACACGGCCTAACTCTAGCAACCCTAACTTCACAAATTCTACAAATCAGTAAAATGTATGGCTTGGCTGTTTCGTTACTTAGGTATTTCAGAAACTAAATATTAGCATCACCTCCACAACGGTAGCGAAACGGTGAAGCCATACATTTTACTGATTTGTAGATAACATAGGCTATAAATTATTCTAGAAACTTGAACACCTGGCGCAGAACCGCAACAGACCAGCTAAACTATAAGAGATACAAAAATGGTGCGATAGCAAAAAGTGTTCCACGTGATGAGCATTTTCTGCTGAGAGAATAAAATTGAAGATCTGGAACACCTGATGTGGAACTCCAAGAGCCCAGCTACACTATAACATGTACAGGAATGACGTCTAAGCAAAGTTGTTCAGCCTGATGAGCACTCTCTGTTGACGTATAAAAATTGAGGATCTGGAACACCTAATATGGAACTCCAAGAGCCCAGCTATACTATAACATGTACAGGAATGACGTCTTAGCAAAGTTGTTCAGCCTGATGAGCACTATCTGTTGACGTATAAAAATTGAAGATCTGGAACACCTAATGTGGAACTCCAAGAGCCCAGCTACCTCGCGGTGGTGGACGCTCACGGCGTCGGACGTCACAAGACGATCTCCGGCCACCGTAGGCGCGGGCATGCGGGCGGCGAGTAAAGGGCAACTCGCCGTCCGACGCACGCCTTAAAGAGCGTCAGCATATAGACGGGGCCCCCTCTCAGAGGGCTAAAGCCTGCCGGGGTCGCGGGACTTATACCATGACCGTTACCCCGGAACATAATTCATCTGGGCGTGGATGGCTATCATCGAAACTATGAGGAAACTAGAAAAATGTTGAAGACTCCTTTCAACAATTCTGGGAAGTAATCATATATGGCAAACTTAAGAAAAACGTATTATTGAAAAAAAACTGATCAATCTTCAAGGCTTCAAGGATCTTTCTTCTTTGAATTCATGCTTATTTTTGTTCAACTCAACGCCCAGTTGAAAAATTCAACCTGTATAGGAATGACGTCTTAGAAAGAGCTGTTCAGCCTAATGAGCATTATCTATTGATGTATTAAAATATAAGATTTTAAAGCTATCACTAATGTCACGGACTGATTTTTGATGACGATTAATATATTAATACAATTTTTATTCTACTGGCCAAACTCCCATGAATTTTTTACCCGGGCTCTTGGGTTGGGTATCAGACTTTTCAGATCTTCGATTTTGCCGACCCCATTGTCGCTGGCATAAGCAACAAGATCCGCGTACGAAGTCGCGGGCAGAAGCTAGTTTAAACTAAAAAGAGAATAATAAAAAACTTAAATAAAAGGGAACCGACTTCAAAACCAAACACATACACAACAAGTCGGTGGCTTTATTCAGTGAAATAAAAAACAAAGCCACCGACTTCCGAAAGAAAAGTTATTTTATAGTTTTTTTGTTTGTATTTGGTTTTGAAGCCGGTTCCCTTTTTTTAAGTTTTTTTTTAGACAAGTGTTCAACAGACGTTTAAAAGTTTTTGTGGTACGACGATGTATTTTTAAGATGCAATGTAACTAAAACTAAACGACAAACCAATATTATTCAAATTCACCTTGTATCTAAAAGTCCCTTAAGGTCTTCCGAAATGAAAAATAAATAATTCATTTTCTTGTTAGGAATGACAAGTTAAGTTAGAGGCAAAGCCTGAAAATCCCAGAAGACAGGTTCTGCGACCTATGTCTAGAACGTAGGTCAAGACAATATAAAATGTTACCCTCATTTTATATGAGTTAGTAAGGACGAAGTTATAGTGTGTGTTTATATTAAAACTAGGATACTTTTGACCCCAGTTAATCAATCAATATAGAATCGAACCATGTTTTTTTAATATAAATCCGTATTATACTGAATTATGACATATGCAATTTGTACACTGTATTTAACTTTGTTATGTCCAGCGATATTTTAAAAACACGAACCCATATTATCATAGATATCGCTTCAAAATCTTAAACTTTTTTTTCTTTCAAAACCTAAATTGTTACTTCTATTTTATATAATTACTACTACTTTGTTTGAAGCGAATAAGTTTCATCATGACAGCCATCGAAAATTGAAATTTTTACACTTTATTTCCTAAATCAGGTTCTGAAATATTTTTTTTATTGGTCAATTAAATTTTACTCTATATGCATACACTCTTTAGGCATACTTAACAAATACAAACATAGCGCAAGCGCCACCAGGGCGTCATTTGCAATGGCTACCTGTTGGCGCTTACGCTACGTATGTATTGTGTTAAGTTTGCTTAAATAGTGTATTTCGGTGTGTGTGATTTCCCATCATACTTCGCCTCCGTCTTATATACTGTTCCCCTAGTATATAAGTACCTATCCCAAAGAGCTTCTTCACATCCAGATTAACAAAATAACAAGAACACAAAACCTTTTCTACGCAAGAACTTCAGAAAATTGTTGGAAACTCTTAGCTTTTGCCCTGAATCACATTTGAACAAAGAAACGATTATATCCGCTTCAAATGGCTCCAAAGCTTCAGAGATTATCTTTGAAATTCCTGAGGGGAAGATGCTTTGTCTACCAGAAGACATTTTTGAAGGTCATGGGTTCTACGGTTTAGCTTTTATAAAAGTATGTGTATTATAAAAATGAAGTAAAAGTATCAATTTGAAAACAAAGCCTCTTAATGTAACTTCTAAAGCTGTCTGGGAAAATGGCGTCTTTTTAAATGGGCTAATCAAATTGGTTTTTTAGGCTAAGATCTACAATCGCAAAAAAATAAAAAAAAGTCTATGTTAATAAAAGCTCTTTGGCTAATCGTTACTTCTATCTCTGCCGCACTATTGTCAAACTTGAAGTGCAGAATGGCTACATACCATTTCATCACTTTCCAGTGATTTCCAGTTCATCGACTAAACAAAGTAGCATCCACACTGCAAGAAAATAGTTGCAAAAAGGAACAATATGGACCAGAAAATCTTGAAACAAAACTTAAAAGTCATACTAGCGCGTCGAAGTTTAAACGTTAAGCTATATTAAGCTATAAACTATAGCTTAGTATAGCTTTGGTTCTAATCGTATCGCACGAAGCAGCAAATGGCAATGTCTTTAAATTCTGCAGCATTGTTTTGAAGTTGATATTAAACTAGACTTCGGACTTGAATTTCAATGTGATTACTAGACTGTGGGATAATCTATACTTCAGATATAGATACTTATAGAGTCTCAGTGTCTCCTGATTCGAATAAATAAAATAAAAAAATACGTGTGGCACTCGCGGACTGCCGTGCCGCGGTAAAGCTATAAGCATAGCATTTTTTATGAACTTATGCAAATATAATTATTTATTTATTATATTTATTACTGTTCTAATAAGGCTATGGTCAGCCACGTCAATCAAGTGAAACGTCAAGAAACGTTCTCCTCCTTCACCCTATCCCACGCTCTCAATAAAATTGCGCCTTGCTCATATAAGCATGCTATCGTGCTAGTAATGAGCACGTCTGTCCGTGCCTTTTTGAACACGTCTGTCCCTATCTCTATGATTGCCGAAGTCTCCTGAACTGAAACGACGTTAGACGACGCGTGGGGTTAGGTAATTTTCTTAGGTTTTTTGGAATGTCTTGATTCCCAAAATACATTTAATTATATTTCGCGATAAAAGCTATTCAATAGCTTAAAAATATTGGTGATGGATAGTCCATTTATCAAGAAAGGCTAGGCTACGTAAACATCACGCTTTGACCGATAGGAGCCAAGCAGTGGGTTAAATCGCGGAGAACACCTATAATACACAGGTGATCCTGTGTATATTATCTTCAAATAAATAATAATCGTCACTGAATGGTGATTTTATTTAAATAACCCTTCAGTTTCCATGTAAGACGATATTCACCATAATTATGACTTTGTTTAAAGACCGTATCATTCATTCAAATCAGGCCAATTGGGGCAAATCTCAAACATATTATTGTATACTTACCTATTTCTCTTTTATGAATCAAGTGCCTCTACCTTCTTAACAGCAAATAAATGAAATTAAAGGAAGAACTTGGAAAATCAATTTCATCTAGCTTAGACAGTAACCTTGAAAAACCAACTCCATTTTAAAAGAAATCTTCAGAAAATCCAAAACATTTATTCTCCTTTTATATCACAAGGCAACTCATCCATTAAACTAATTTTCTTTTAACGCGCGTCGCAATCTAAATGCTACTTAAAAGTAGCGGTTACCTAACTACGACTGTTAGGGAAACCTTGCTTCACCACAGCAATGCGGTTTTATTCTCACGAAACTGTGGAATGACGAAACTCTTTGTTTTTCGTACTACTTAATAAAGAAAAGGACTTTTTTTTTAAGGATGGAGTTAATGTGACATTATTTTATTATTGTTTTGTGAAAACACGTGTAAGGTTTTAATATGCTCACAGTTTCTAGCTTTGATGATAATATTAGAGAATCTCTCGTTCATAGGTAATTTAACTCATCCATTATGCCTCTTTTTTTTACGTGATAAAATCATCAGATGAGGCCTCCCACCCCGGGCAGGGCGGGAGGGACTGTCAGACTTGTACTGACTAAACTCCACGGTGTCCTTCAATAGCCCTTTATGTTCCGGGGTCACGGTGATGGAAATAAGTCCCTCGACCCCGGCAGGCTTTAGCCCTCTGAGAGGGGGCCTCGTCAATATGCTGACGCTCTTTGAGGCTCGCGTGGAACACGACGCGCCGTCGACCCGGGCATGGTCTTTTACTCGCCGCCCGCATGCCCGCATATACGGTGGCCGGAGATCGTCTTGCGAGGTCCGACGCCGTCGGCGCCCACCACCGCGGGATCCATTATGCCTCTTGGCTGTTGAGTGATTTAGACACAAATCTATATAGAGAGCTCAATCTTAGCTCAAAAATAAACTAAGCATAATTAAAGAGTAGCAAATATTATTCTTACAGATGCCTGTGATCAAGGCCAATATCAATTGTAACTAATTAAGGTTCATTTTCGGAAGAAACAAGACTGAGAAGACTAAAAGACTAAGCTGGTCTTGTCGTCTGAGCCAGAGGTTTAACTAAGTTTGCGCTATAGATTTGAATATTTAATTAAGCTCATGATGTTTGGCTCATCCCTGCGTTATCAGAATGTAAAACTTATTGATACAACGTTGATGTTCATTTTTCTGCAAGCGTATCATACGGATAAGTATAACATTAAGTTCATGAAAATAAGTAGTATAAGCGAAGTTTAAGTTCGCTAATATGAAGCTATCACTTTAAATTCAGTTATGGCAACTGATAGAACTTATGTACTGAAAGTGTACAAATCAAAATCAAATCAAATCGTTTATTTCAACTAAGCCAAATATAGGCACTTTTGAAATGTCAAGACAAAAAAATAAAACTAGTGCTAAAAATAGTTATGGTGCTACAGTCCCAGACACAGACATAAAAACTGTGAAAGTACCGTTGGTGCTCATTCCAAATCGTAGATCTCTATGGAGAAGAATGAGCAAGAAACTCCATGGACACTCTTTTTCAATCGCCAAAACTATTACAGATCTTTGGTTACATCATTCACCATAGTAAATATAAAATAGACAATTCAAATAAAGTAATTAATTATTAAAATAGACCATGGCAGCTAAGAGTAAGTACAGTACATCGTACTATAAAGTCTATACACAACTTCCTACCAAAAATACCAACAAAACAATGCTTTGCAGCCATTACGTAAAGGTAACACATTCAAAACTGAACAACAACATCGAATTCTTTTGAAAATCAACCCTTTCTTACTAAGAAAATCTTCAAAAAGGTCCCTGTATTTAGATTCAAAAGATACTAGCACTTCCCTACCTCTTTCAAGGATAGAGGAGGAACCGTTTATCCGAATATAAGGCTTTTCTGGGACGAAGTATGGAGCTTATTATGTTGTCGTCGGGTAAAAGGGTATGACATATATCTAAATTGTTTTTCCTATTGTTATACGGCTCTAAGGGTTCCGAGATGTGGGATAGAAAGGCTTAGAGAAACATTTTGTTCATAAATGATGAATGCAGAAGTGACTTGTCTGAAGCTTCTACTTCTGACTACGTTTATTAGAAAGTATTTGTAAAAATGTTAATAATCTAATTAGTGCAAAGTTAGTTTATCAATCGATGTCAATCTATATATTTAAAAAACCCGTTTTCCGTTGTCACGACATAACATGAAAACGGCTTCACCGATTAGGATAATTATTTTTTTGGAGTGCGGGGCAGTGGTCCAACTGCTCCGTCCAACTAGTTGGACCACGGGCCTTGACTAGGGCCAGTTGTCCAACTTTAAAAATAGTTGGACCACTGCCCCTAGTGAAGGCCCGTGGTCCAATTCATTTAATAATAAGTTGCCACCCTAAAAGTCTCAACTGTATCATTGTACGTGTACGGTAACTACTGGTTTACGGTTATATTGAACCCCTTTGCAGTAGAAAAATCAAATTAATGTTGGGTGAATAATTAAAAAAAAAATTACAACTAAACAATCAACGAAATTTTTCTAAAGCATGGCCTGCAGCTTATAGCTTAGGGGTCATGGTGATGGAATAAGTCTCGCGACCCTGTAGGCCGGTTCCCGGTAAAGCCGGGACAGGCTGCTAGTATATTTATTAATTTTAAAAAAATGCTACCGGTCACATGGGCTGCAATGGTTGTTTTGTTTCCATATATTAATCTACAGGTATAGTTGTAACAGTTGAATTAAACACCAATATATTCTACTTTTCAGAGCAATATTAGAAAAGAATATATTCAATCTGGACGTGCGATGCAACATCACGATCAAGGGCAAGTACACAGCTGTTGGGAGGTTACTGCTCTTCCCAATCAACGGGGAAGGAGACTCCAAGATCAAAATTGGTAAGTAGTTGAAAAAAAAATGAAAATTATCCTACGACTCATTTGTTCACAAATTACAAAATTGTTTGACTGATTTTTGTTCATTTATCAGAATATTTATTTATCAGGCACGTTTAGTTTCAATGTGTGCTTATTAAGTATTTTTCTTGTACTCACACCCGAATGTATTTAAAAATATATATACTTAGAATTATTAAAGTAAGTCAGGTAGAGCATGAAATATGTAACCCTTGAAATCATAATGAAACGTACTAGTTTTGAAGCCATATTAATATTTTTAACACCCCGTCTAGAAAACGCCTTGAAATAGCTCTTGACTTACTTGTTGCCATGTTGAAATCTCACCGCAATTAAAAAATCTCTCGTCGGCTTTGTATTCTGTGACACGCGTAAAAACCGTCAAATAAATCAAAAGAAAAACAAAAATCCATGCATCCTTGTTCAAACTAATTAACACGCAGACATTGAAGAGAACAAAATAAACAAAACAAGTATCCCAAAGGGAAACACGAGTTAAACAAATTTTCGTGTAACAGCATATTTCTAAGAAACGTAATCAAAATCAAATAATTTATTTCAAGTAGGCTTGTCACAAGCACTTTTGAATTGTCAAAAGACAAAAAAGTAAAATAAAATATGTAATATAAAAATAGATATGGGGCTACAGTCCCAGTCACATGACATAAAAACTGTGAAAGTACCGTTGGTGCTCATTCCAAAGCGTAGATCTCTATGGAGAATAATGAGCAAGAAACTCCAACTCCACACTCTTTTCAAATAATAATACATTCGTACAGCTAACGTTACCTGAAAATAAATTGCAAATATCACTGAAATGCCTTCATGTATTTTATAAACGGATACAATGCCAACTCGCGATGAAATAGAAATCGTGCATTCGTTCGAATATTAAATATTGAAAGTCGTTGCGTTATCGTATGCGCCTGTTGGTGATGTCTTAGCAATTCATGTTTTAACCATGATTTTGTGAGAATATTTTGATTTAAAACAGCGTCCATACGATTTTATAACAGTAAATTGCTTTTAAAAGAGTTGTATATTGTTCATGGATTTTAATATGAAGTCCAGTATTTTGTTAAAAAATATTAAAACGACTAATTCACATTAAATTGATCCAGCTGTTCGATCTAGTGTTACTAGATACCAGCGGTGTATTGGCACTGGATTTACGTAATTATATGTTTCAATCCAGTACAGTGTGCATTAATGCAGCGCTGGATCAGAATAGAGTACGTTCACCATTTTCACTGGATGAATGTATCAGCTTTTTTGTATGCTTAGTAGCTGGAATTTAACTTCATATTTTAGTTTTCGGTATTCATAAGAGTTTGATTCTATTTTGTGTAGTGAACATAAATTCAGTCGCCAACAAAAAATACGAGTAGAACACCATCTTTGCAGCGACGGAAGAAATATTAAATACTGCGTCGCGTAATTAAGGTTTATGTTTTTAGAATATAATTATAGATAAGTTAACTAATGCCAGAACGGTTTCATCAGTTAGATGAGAGTAAAGATATCCCACGAGAAAACAGTGACAAAAATTATTCTCTATGTATTTAGAAATATATAAGTATGTATATCAGTTGTCTAGTACCCATAACGCTTAGCTTGGGACTAGATGGCGTTATGTGGTAGTTGTGAAATATTGTTACGTTGTCCAAATTTGTTCACTACTTTTTTGTATGAAAGAGTAACAAATATCCATCCAAATATATTTTGACGTTTATAATATTAGTAGTATTCCGACATTAACTGTTCCTATTCTTGGATTGATTGTCAGGCAGAAATCACAACACCCGTCTGGTTGAAGGCACCTTCAAGCTTTACATCAGGGAAGAGGAACTTTACGTCCTAAAATGAAAAGAAATGATATAATATCATAATTATGAACACCTTAACACATCGTGTTTTTACAAACTAGATAAGGCCGGTGTTTCATACCTGAATACGCGGAAAAGACTCAACCAAAAAGGAACTCACCGGTCACTGTCTCTTAAAAATCCAGAGATTATATAGCTCATGTCGACATTATAATAATCAAAGCTCATGTCATACGACAAATACTTGCACTGACTGGACGGGTGTCTTCAATTCTCAGCCTGTTAGTCATACCCCCAACGATTCATTATTTTCGATTTAAATAGGTTTTGTTGTACATCTCACGAGCTTATATAATTAAAAGGTTGACCTTCGTAATCTAATTATTTAGATAATGGTTCTAAAGTGTGGTTGGTTGTAGACCCTCAAACGACGATAATTAACTGGCTTTATGGAGCCACAACTTAGTTTATTTTTTTAAATATTTTCTGTTGGAGTTATTATTTTGAGGGAGAACTTAATTAAAAACTTATTATTCCAGGTTATGAGCTCACAAAAATAATATTCTCCTTGTTTTTCTGTTGTTATAAATTATACCGTATATTATCATAGATCTTTGCTCGTTTTACATTTTTTTTTTCTTACCTTTAATTTTCATACATAGGCAAGTGCTGTAGCTATGGACGCTTAAACCTGGAAAAAAAAGATGGCGATACGTCAGATCTGTCAACCATAGACAAATACTTACGTCTGCATTCAAATTAGAATTTTAGGGTTGCCCGTTTTCCCTCAAATTAACAGTGTCCACAGATACAAGCGTCCAAAGGTACAGCACTTCGCCCCTAGGTAGTTTAATACATGTATATGATGAAAATGCTCCTTAAGATACGATGTGGCAATCAATTGCTATTCCTCGTTTGTAACTAGCTTAAAAAGACACAAAGTCATTAGACACTTTTCTAGATGCTGCCATTTTTCTTTTGTTAGGAGTCTATAAATACTTTGAAGCCTTCTGTTTACGAAGACAGTGGAAGACAAGGTTATTAATTTCGTTACATTAATTATGTTTTTGTACCTGCATAAGCAATGTAAAAAACTGTTTACAGTGTCAAACAAGTTTACAAAAAAATGGACTTAAAAATATACCTAAAGCAATTATTTTTACAGAAAAGTTTTTGTCCAATGACACTTGGTCTGATGTGCAGATGCTTATCTGATAGCTATAAGCTGGTTTTATAGATCTTGTATACTTAAGCTGACGGTGCGTGATCGCCTATAAGACGCGACACATCTAGAGTTTTTGTGCCTTTAAGTTATCCGATAATTACGAGGGAACAATCCTGTTGCACGAGTGGACGCGGCGTGGGCAGTGATAATACGCGCCGTGTAAAGCAGGCTTTTATTATAATTTATTTATTTTTGTTTAGATCAACTTTGGATCATTACAAATTATTAATCAAATTAAATGATTAAATTAGAGGCCTGATATTTTACCAAGTACATGTTTCTTAATGAATTTTACATTAACCGAAAATATATCAATGTTTCAGTGAACTCGATCATCAAGCTGAATATAAACACGAAGTACTTCAAGGACGCTGAAGGTCGCGACCATTTCGGGATAAAGAGTTACAAGTTCACCTTTGATTACGGCGAAAGAATCATTTACACGATCAACAACCTTTTCAAAGGCAATCCTGAATTAAGTGAGTACATACCTTTTTTACGCGGTAAAATCATCAAATGAGTCATCCCACCCAGAGCAGGACGGGAGGGACTGTCAGACTTGTAAGGAAACGGAGATGTGGGGTATGATGGGAAATCACACACTTTAGGCAAACTATAACTATAACCGTGGTTTTTAATCCGTAGGGAAACAATGTACAAGAAGCGAAGTACGCGAAGCTACACTAACGTAATGTAGACTTAACACAACACTATCGTAGCGCAAGCGCCATCAGGACGTCGTTTTGGAAACAGCTATTAAAAAATGGCGTCCTGTTGCCGCTTGCGCTTCTTAAACATTGTTTCCCTACGGATTAAAAACCACGGTATCTTTCAATAGCTCTTTATGTTCCGGGGCTACAGTAAAGTAAACTATGCTTAAATGATTTGATATCTCAAAATAATTAGGCAACGTTTTCCTTGATCATTCATTCCATTCTACTTGAATTTTTTCGACACTATCAACTATTATCGTATTGTTTTAAGCAATTTACATAAAACCTTAACAAATAATACATCTAAACAGCCTTTACAAAATCATTCTGTCCATTATTGAAAATACAAATCTGTTCAGTAGTTTTTGTGTTTATCGCGGACATACACATGTGGTGGGGGACTTTATTTTAAAATACGTAGTTTTATTTATACTTGTGCTGTAATTATTATAAATCTTCTTAAGCAGGTTTTATTTTATTTTTTAATGGCTCTGAGAACGAAATAAAATTTTGTTTTAGTCAATGATTACTTACAGGAGTTCAACAAAAACTTCACTTAGGTACTCGTAGGTACTGGTGGCCCACCATAACGTCTTAAAGCGTTAGTAGTTCAGCAGTGGGAACGAGATAGCACTAAATGACTTGTATAGCTCTGTCGCTTTCCTTCAGCAAAGCTACTCACGTTTTTGGATAGGGCAATATTGTTCAAATAACTGTACCAAAGTCAATTTGGTATGAACTGATTGGACGCAATTCTGAATATCAGTTTGTGTCTGATTATGTAGAGTATACTTTACGTACAGTATACTTACTAGCAGTATTACTAATGATTCACTTCTTGAATAAATATTACACGAATAGTCAATTACTATTGCAAAAAAAAATCACAAAGTGAATCATTAGAAATGTTGCTAAGTGCCATTTTAGATCCGTTGTAAGTTCAAAACCAAAAACAATTCTGATTTAAATATTTTTTGAACTGAATCTTTTTAATATAATATGGCCTTGACCAAAATGAAACACGAGCATTGTTAATTCTTAAACCAAAATTAATGTAGTCCTAATTAAAATAAACTAACTTTTCCACGTGGATTCCTGGAGCTCTGTACTGTATTTTATTTCGCAATTAGAGGTTTTTCTTAGAACTAATGAAACTTAAATTAAACTCCTCGGCTTTTCTTATGTTTTTCTGAAACTTGCTCGAGATGGATTTTATTTTATTAATATGAATGACGTCATGTCTTCAAAACATTGATTCCCACCATTGGTATTTTCGAAACATTTAACTGTACTGAAAATGAGTTAGATACAATCAAGTTTTTGCATCGTTTATCAATTTATCTGACTATTTATTTAGATCAAAAAACTTTATTTTTATGTATACACACAATAAATATATACTTCATTTAAAAACTAAAATTAATACTCAAATATTTACAAAAACACTAAAATTTAAAAAAAAAATTGTTCACCGATAAATAAGACGGAAAAAGAATACTGGTAAAATAATACTATGGTACAAAGTTACTATGAGTACGTACTAAAGGAGAATCATCATTTTTTATTTAATTGACCTAACACCGATATTCTTAATAGCTGACTTAACTCAAGCTCGACACGCCTACATTTCCCGCTTTTAGTCACAATATTAACTGTTTAAAACAAATTGACCCAATGCTCACGATTGTAGTTTTTGATAAGTCAGTACGAGTCTGTCCCTCCCGCCCTGCCCGGGGTGAGAGGACTCATTTGATGATTATACCACGTAAAAAAATATAAAATAATATATGGTTATTTATTCAATGTGTTATCCTATAGGCTGTCAAATGGTGAAAATCCACCAACTGTGGCTAAAAATACGATAACGTGGGCGTTTTCAACACGTTGTCATAGCAACTGAGTAAGATCAATCTCAAGCGTATCAATTATTTTTCAGGTAACACAGTTCTACAGTTCCTGAACGAAAACTGGAGGATAGTCACCGAGGAGTTTGGACAGCCAGTCGTGGACTATGCTTTGAATGTCACCGTAACTACGGCAAAAAAGTTCTTCGATGCAGTGCCGTACGACGAGTTGCTATACGTGCCTATACCTAAGTATTAATTAGTGCTCCTGTTCAAAGATTAATTGTTATGATACAAAAAGTTTATTTTTATTATCCTTTGTACTGAGACCAACTACCTTTTTTTATAAATTTTACCTGCGTTTAATGGGTGATTATTAAAATAAAAAACAGTAAAAACAAAGAGAGTCCTTTGTTTAAGTTTGAGAACAACTGTATTATATTACTAGCGACCCGTCCCGTCTCCGTACGGGTGCTATTTCTACTATAGTATGCATGTTAAATACATCTAAACCCTCCTCTTGAATCACTCTATCTATTAAAAGACCTGCAACAAAATCCGTTGCGTAGTTTTAAAGATGTAAACAAACATAGGGTCAGACAGACAGCGGGATACGCCTTTGTTTTATACTATGTAGTGATTGTATGTTATAGGTTTACATTACTCGATGTTTAATATCAGAGGGTAAAGAAAATGTAATCATCTTTAAAATCTTTTCTTGTTCCGTCAACATGGACCATTTTCCTGCTTATTAAAGTATTCCATCACACTCACTCGTGTAATGACACGAGTGAGTGGGATTCGGGGATCGGATTATTGGCAAAAAAGTTTAAACATGACACAAATTTTACTTTGAAAAATTTAGATTTTGAGAAGAGTTAAGTGCTTAAATGTAATAAAAAATGCAATATACGAAAGTTTAACCAGTACATAATCTCTTATAATTGACTGAATTTAACCAAAATTAGTTTTCAGTTAAGGATCTAAAAAGCATCTTCTATTACAATTTGAAACTAAATTAGTAAGTCGTTGTAGAGAAAAAAGAGAATAGTAGGAGAGACCGGGTACAAAAGAAACAGCGGGTCGTAAGTAACAAACGCTCTGTAGGTTTATCAAATGGTCGCAACGTCGCCCTACTACCGTCAGGAGATAACCGGCGGCGTCGCTCCCTACGCTTGCGTTTCGACCATTAATTGATAAACCTACAGAGCGTTTGTTACTTACGACCCGCTGTTTCTTTTGTATCCGGTCTTCCTTATAAAGATGTAAGACGCAACATATCATGTTTTTTACATTATAACATGACCAATAGGTACCTTATGTTGTATAAGTATTTTCAAAACATGTATTTCAATTAAGGTAGGTATTTTTACAAAAAAAATGCCTTTAGTCCAGCCAAAATTTCTTTCTTATATATATAATTAGCTGATATAAATATATTTAATAATAAAAATTCATAGTATATATTTCACAATTGTAAATAGTGTACATTTTTGTAATTACTAAGAAAACTGGTTCAGTAGAGGCTTTTCTTTTTAACTTGTATTTTTTTAATTTCGTTGGAACAGTTAGTGAGTCAATTCCACATTGTTGAAGGCAAAAAATAATGTCATTTTATTTAAAAAATCTTATTTTTGTTGTGTAACAAATAAAAGAGACAATTTGGAATAACTGTGTTGTTGAGATATTGATTTTTATTAGAGGTTAATATAAATAAAAACAAATGAGGCATAAATGAATAAAGCTTTAAAATAATTATGTAAGTACTGAAAAAACAGCAGTACTTTATGCTAAGGTTATTATTCTGAAGTATTAAAATAAGTGTACAGTTTAAATCTTTTTTAATAATATTAAAAATCATCAATAATACGTTATCTCATGAGCTATGTCATCATTCATTTTTTAATCATTTTCTGTATTGTATTTTTGTGTATAGTAGTTTAGTAATACCCTTAATTTTAGTTAATAAATAAATATTATGTATAAAGAACTTAACTTTTTATTTTGATTTGTTTTCAGAAGCAGGTTACATGGATGATGGTGCCTGGCATTAGGTCAAAGGTTTTCTCTTTTCAGATACTTCTGTCTTTAGAGCATCGAGACTCCAATAAAAACAGCGAACAGCAAATCTATTTTCAAGAAAGATTAAAGATTTACATAACAGAATGGTGACATTACAAAACCAAGGCTGACAATTCAAAGTAGGCTTATATTTGCCAAAAAATCACAAAATTGACATAATAGAAACATATGTTAATAAAAATACAGAAAATCTACCAAACAAGCTTAAATTGTCACTTGTCAACAGTCGCCTGTTGGGTTTATTAAATAAACCCCAAGAAGAACTTGACTATTCTCTAGCATTTCTTTATGAAAAGGAAAGTAAATTCGTTTTTTCATTCAATCAACACGTAGAAGCTCTGACATTAGTCAGAGACCACAATATTCAGCAGTCTTACCTTATCATAAATCTTTATCGGAACTCATCAACATAGAGCCAGGCGTTTAACCCTATAAGGCTACAGGGGGACTGTCTAAGTGAAATACTTTGGCAAGTGAACAGGGTTAATTTGTAGTCAGTAACAGCGTTACTACAAAATTTAAACATCTGTTGGACACCTAAAAAATGTGTAACTGCAAAACGGATAATATCTTATTCCGACATTTTTTTAGACAAGTGTTCAACAGACATTTAAAAGTTTTTGTGGTAAGACGGTAAGAGTCCTAACATTCACCCTTACACTTCAGGGCTCAAGATTTATTTTAAAAAAAGTTAGCACTATTCTACCTTTAAAATCAACCCGTGTGGCAGTTATTCATAAGCCATAACCTCCTTATATTTTACATACATTACAACGAATTTAAGTTCTGACATTTGTATAATTTTAGCCTAAAATAGAGATCAAAATGATTTTACTGTAAGCACTCCTACCTAAACGTTACCCTTTATTATCACTACAGAACTTTAATATGACGAGTGGCTGTACACTCTTGCTGAGACAACCATAACAGGCTCTGTGGGCTAGTACAAACGTCAATCTGTCAAATTTTCCCAATCGAACATGAACCTCCTTCTTTTGAGATAAAGTTGAAAATCGATTAACGAAATTCAAAAGATTAGACAGACACATTATGTGATGGCATTTGGAATGATAATTATGTAGGTACTTTTCAAGCCTCGGTATTCCTCGTTTGATTTCCGTACTATGCCTGTTTTCTCCCGGGTCGACGGCGCGTCGTGTTCCACGCGCGCCTCAAAGAGCTGTCAGCAAATGACGGGAACCCCTCACAGATGGCCAAAGCCTGCCGGGGTCGCGGGACTTATTTCCATCACCGTGACCCCGGAACATAAAGGGCTATTGAAGAACACCGTAGATTTTAGTTAGTACAAGTCTCATTTGAGGATTTTACCACATTCAAAAAAAAAAATGCCTGTTTTCTCAAATAGACGATTGGCACAGTTGTACAGAGATTTTTCAGTAGCTACCGTCCTGAGTGTCTGCGGATTTGACTCCCACATAAAACACTATAGCGGACAGGCAATTTTGCTAGGATTGGCTGTTTGTGTATGTGAGCTTAGTGTTTAAAAACGCATCCACAATACAAAAGAAATGCCTAGTTTGAGGCAGTTTTTTTATAAATGAGGTCGGTTTAAAAAAAAGAAAAGCTCTGTCAGACGAAAGTGAACAGCCACCATAAAGAATAAAGTCCAATTTTCCAAACAAGAGCAATATGTACCCCTGTCTAGTTTCTAAAACGCTTTGCATTTAGCTCTACGCTGATTGTGCGGCACAGGACCTGAATGTATAACTAAGTGCGCCACAAATTAATTTATAGGAGCTACCGGCTTGTAGTCGCAAGAACATGAATTTAGATTATACAAATATACGTGTACGTGTGTGTAGGTTCTATGTTAGTTATGTATAATTGCCAAAGTCTGTATATCTTGTGATGCTTACTACGTTACTATGTTGAAGCTGCATCGTTATACATAAATTTATTGTATTAATTTATTATAACTTATAACATTATATTTGTGTATTTTATCTATGGGCCTTCGTTGCCTGAAGACAAATAAATAAATGTACGAAGAAAAATTTTGACAAAAGAAAAATTCTGTTGCAAATGGGAATCGAAACACGTCTTCTGGATAAATAGTCCACACACCTTACCAATTATGCTATCACAACACATTCGTTGAAGCTGTTTTTTTTAAACGTTGCCTCACTTTAGTAATTCCTCTTGTATTGTAGTCCTGTATCGTGGGTGCGTTTACAAACATAGAAACTCACATACACAAACACCCAACCACGGAACAACTACTTGCAGATAACACAAATGTTTGTTCATTCTCTTGTTTGAGCGTTTTACAAAAGGTACGATGTTTTTTTTTTTGTAAAATATTCATTTGATCTCTCGCTCTTGTTTAGTAAAAACCACACAATTCCTTCAGGTGCCCATTACCTAGAAACTCTAATCTAAGCCCTATTACTGATGAGAGAAGGTTTTCAGTCCATTTCAAATAATTAGAACATAAGCTATGATTTTTTTTGTTTAGCTTATACTGTCCAACTCCTGGGCAAAGGCTTCTCCATCTTTCTCAACGGTATGCTGCTTCTTGTCATTCCGAAGGTCAAATGGGCCAAATGGGTGATTATAGTTAGGATAAATCTGACAGATCCTTTCGTTCTTCCTGGAGCAGAGAGCAACCATGATGGACAAGTTGCAAACGCGAGTGTCCAGTTTGGAGTGGTGGGTTCAAATCCCAATATTTAGCAACTATTAAGTCCTCAATGTAAGCTCTGATTACATAAGTATAAGACAAAATTAAATTAAATAGGCATAAAATAAAGATTAATTTCACCCTTTGACATTTAACCCAAAAAACATTGTTAATATTAATTGATGGTTTCTAATTCCTACGACGATAATTATGAATATAAATAACTTGATCTTGACATAAAAAAAAATATACCATAGCCTATGTAATTGAGAAAAGAATAATAAACAATAATTGTGTTATAATAGCTAGAATTAATCCACAACAAGCTCACCAAACCGGTAATTTTGAGAAATATCTAGATCCTTTACGTAATCTGCTTTTTTATTCTGGGTTCAGTTTTTTTCCCCTAATGAACCTCTATCGATTATTCGAATATCTTAATAAAATGTTTGCCCTGATATTCATAATTACAAAAAAAAAACGTTACATTTGTCTACCCAGGCAGAGATGGAGTCTAACGCTCAACTCTATTTTTTCTGTATCTCTTTCTCTAGCGCGGCATCATTATGAAAATCGTTAGGTATTACTCAATCTTATATTCTTGTGCACGTCGTACACATATTCTATTATAGGAAAACAAGAGAAACAAAGTAAAAAAAAAAAGATGAAAAGTGCCACACGGTTTTTTCTGAGTTACGTCGCGTCGGCATTGGTGCGCAGGAGTTCTAATTCCTTCTTACTGATCTCGCTGCATCTTAAGTCTTATCTATGCTTATGAGTTAGATGATGGAGCAATAAATGTGAACCAATGTCCTCATAGAAAATAAAGCAAACCTATGAGGGTTCATTCATCATATCAGTCGTAAGGGCCTATGCACACCACGTTTTTTAAACGCGCCGTCGACGCGCGTTCGTAGCGATGCAAAAGCGCGTTTGACACTTTGTATCACGACAACAAACTGCTCTAATGGACAAAAACGCGCCGTCGACGCGCGTTTCCAAACAGCACGTCGACGGCGCGTTTAAAAAACGTGGTGTGCATAGGCCCTAAGACGTCCACTGCTGAACATAGGCCTCCCCTTTAGACTTCCAGTAGGACCGGTTATAAGCGGCCTGCATCCAGCGTGATCCTGTGGCCTTCATAAGATCGTCTGCCCACCTAGTGGGTGGACGTCCTACGCTGCGCTGGTCTCCTTTTGCGAACCTCATTCATTAATCGGTTCAAAGTTTTGAATGAAAAATTTCTTATGGAAAATTACTTTATTGGCCATGGGGGTCTAAAAAGCCCATGCCGTAATCAAATTGGAAAAGACCCCAACGTAAACGAACCCAAGACCGCATTCACGGTCAATATTGGCTCTTTATGAAACTAGAACAAAAGAGGTGTATTTTTTAGGGTTCCCTAGCCAAATTGCAAAAAACGGAACCCTTATAGATTCGTCATGTATATCTGTCCGTCTGTCCGTCCGTGTGTCACAGCCACTTTTTTTAAAAGTATAAGAGTTATCCTGTTGAAACTTGTTAAGTACCTAGTTGTACTATGTGAATAGCATGAGAAATTTGGGGGTTCTCCATACTTACTTAGAACTGAAACTCAATGATATAGAGGTTACTGATGGCCTTTTTTTCTAGACTTAACAGTATGCGCCAGAGACACTCCGAAAGTGGTAAAATGTGTCCCTGTAACTTCTAAAACAAGAGAATGATAAAACTAAAATAAAATATTTATAACCATTAATATGATTACTATGCAAACTTTCAGCGATAATTGGTTTGAACGAGATCAAGTAATTAGATTTTTTTTAATACGTCATAAATTGTACACCGTATTAAAAATACGCTATATTAATTAAAAATCGATCAAACTTACAAAGAACTACAAGATTTTTTATATTATGATGATACTTTGCAGCTACGGAAACCCTTCATGGTTGAATCCAACTCGCACTTGCTTACAACAATGTTGCAGTCTTTGGCGCCAATGTGAAACGTATTTATAACCTCGAGATCAACTAACGACAAAGTATTACAACTTACACGTGTATTAATTGACCACGTAATTAAATAGGTCTTATTTCTTATTCTTCTTAGAAACAATTGTGGGTAGTTTTGTCACAGTCCCGGTTTTGAAAAATGAAATGAAAATGGGAAAAAGAAAAATGATCCTAAGTTTTGCCTAAAGACCCAAAGTTTCTAAATATCATGAAATTGTTCCAAATGCATGTCTATGTTGAATATCCGGGATGCGAAAAAATCACCGTCATCTTCTGGCGAAACCTTTGCCGTTAGCCAGAAAATTGCTAGCTTATATTTAAACCAATGCACCAGACAGACAATACAGCGTAGGACGTCCACCTGCTAGGTGGGCAGACGATCTTATGAAGGCCACAGGATCACGCTGGATGCAGGCCGCTTACAACCGGTCCTACTGGAAGTCTAAAGGGGAGGCCTATGTTCAGCAGTGGACGTCTTACGGCTGATATGATGATGATGATGATGATGATGATGATGAATGCACCAGAGTCCTATGGAAAAGACTATGCTTGGATTAATTTGTAATAATAAAGTCTACAAAATTATGGCATTACGTCTTGACTTGAACCAATCTTGAACAAAGTAAGCGGTTTTGGCTTTAGTCATCCTTGCCGCAGAAATCACTGATATACCCTTGGCTTTCGGGCAATGCGTCACAGTTTTGCCCTAAATCAACGTCAGCTTTGACTTAAATATGCTGAAGTTTGTTTCAGGATCTAAAAGTGGCCTGGTTGTTATAAAAACGGGAGAATCCGATGGAACAAGCCAATGGGTAATTAAATATAAAGTATTAATTAGTAAAGCATTGCATTATTCATTCTTAGCTAACCTTGAATGATAGATATTTATTAAGGCCGAAAGTTGTGGCAATAGCCGATTAATCAGTTTCAAAGCAAAAGAATTAAATTATCGTTATGATTAGTAATGAGAGTAATCCGGAATCTTAAAGAGAAGTCTGCTCCGGGGTACGACCTAAAAGAGCTTCCCAGAAAAGGAATAGTATTCACAACAATGCTTCTCAATGCCATCATGCGAATTTCACACTTTTTTTATCACTGGAAGGTCTCTCAAATTGTGATGATCCACAAGCAAGGAAAACCAGCAAACCTAGCATCATCATACCGACCAATTAGCCTATTGCCACTTCTGTCGAAGGTTTGTGAGAAAATCCTGCTTGCAAAACAAGCACTCCAGCAACTGAAGGTTATTCCAGTCCACCAATTTGGTTTCCGCCAACATCACTCCACTATTGAACAGGTCCATAGAGTCTGTGATAGGATCCGACATTCACTTGAGCAGAAGGAATACTGTACTGCAGTTTTTCTTGATGTGCAACAGGCCTTCGACAGAGTATGGCATAAAGGATTACTCTGTAAAATAAAAACATACCTTCCACACTCATTCTTTGGACTTCTAAAATCATATCTAGAAGATAGAATATTTCAGGTCAAGGAGGATGATGCCCGATCTAGCTTCTATGAAATAAAAGCTGGGGTTCCCCAGGGATCAGTACTGGGACCTTATCTTTACACCCTCTTCACAGCAGACCTCCCACACTCTGACCACGTCACAACTGCTACCTTCGCAGACGTCACTGCTATCCTATTAAGCCATTTAGCATGGCTATGGTATGGCATGGTTCATAACCAATGCCGAAGTACACCAGTTCTCAAACCTGCCTACAGTTCGAGAAAAGATTGTAAATACTAGCTCTAAATACAAAGCTAGATTAAGGACCCACCCAAATTTGTTAGCGAAAAGGCCACTCTCCAGCAATCCACCAAAACGTCTGAAAAGGGCACATATCCTAGACCTAGACAAAGAATAAAGTTAAACCCGGCACTGGAATCATAAGGACTGAATTAAGAAAGAGTAGTGCACTCGCTGGAATGCACACTCAATACCCAGATCTACCAACACATCCACTTATGGTAGATTACTGATTGTGGATAAACGAAGAACAAAAAAAAAATTATCGTTCGCGAACTGCATTATTTTTATTATTATATTAATTATAAAATAACATCATGCCTATATCAGCAAGGACCAACGTAATAACTATTAACATCATTGTAACAAAAATATGAAGATTATAATATATGTATAATTAATTACAACGACCAACCTTGTAACATTATAACAAAACAACTAATGTAAACCACATTTTTTTAACAAGAACTAATATAAAGTTTCTTACAAAGTAGACAAGGTACTCTATTTATTCATAATTTATGTCTATTTATATAACCATAATTAATAAAAATACTTCATGAATTTTATAAACTTAACCAGTAAAATTAATTATAGTGGGACAAAAAAGAGGCTTTAAGTAAAACAAAATGCTGGTTCATTCAATTCAAAATGACGACTTGTTTATGAAAACATATCCAAATTATTATTTATTTTAAAAAATGTGTTATAGTCTGTAACAATAAATAAATGATTAATAAGTTTCTATTACAATTATAATCATCCAATGAGTCCGGGATCCCTGGGTGGAGCGAAAGCGACTGTCAGACTCGTATTGACTAAAAATCGCGGTAATCCTTCCATGACCATTTACGTTGTAGGATCGCGAACCTGGCAGGCGGTTGGCCCTTTACGGGGGGTCTCGTCAGGTAACTGACAGCTCTGAAGCGGCCCCCGGCAGACTTTTTTTTATCGTGGCAAACTCATCAATTAGGGCAGAGAGGGAAGGACTTTTTTTTTTGGGACAAACCCATCACACTTTTCCCAAACCACTGCAACTCCTGAAAGCCAGAATCAACAGTGACAACCACCAGAAAAGCGCCGAGACAATGAAGCTCGACGTGTCCCGGAAAATGAATTTACCTGTCTTGGATCCTGCAACGAAATGACAACGAAATGCAACGAAATGACAAAGAAAAGAGGGAGGGACTGTCAGACTCGCAATGTCTAAAATCAACGGTGTCCTTCAATAGACCTTTATGTTCCAGGGTCACGGTAATTCCGAAAGTCATATGAACCCGAACCCCGGCAGATTTACTAATTTTATGAAAGACTTGCCTCTTTTTAAATGATCTCGAATGTTCTACAAATATTAGGTAAAAACAGTCTTATCACGGTTAATAAAAACAACAGAAGTAATAAACAATCTTTTTACATAATTAGCATGCAGGTGCTAATCTGATTGTGTAACGGAAATAAATTCATGGTCAAAACATTACACAAAAAAAACTTAAGTCAAAATTATGGATACAGGTTTTAGTCATGCATCAAAGATTTCATATATAAAAAAATTCTGCATACCTACAGACCATATGGCCTGGCCTGTTGGTCTAGTGGTTAGTGACCCTGCCTGCTATGCCTGGTCGTGGGTTCGATTCCCACGCAGGACAAATGTTGTGTGTTAAGCATGATCATTTTTTGTTATGTGTCTGGGTGTAATTTATCTATAATATGTATGTATTTAGAAATATATAAGTATGTTTATCAGTTGTCTAGTACCCATAGCACAAGCTCAGCTTAGCTTGGGACTAGATGGCGTTGTGTGATAGTTGTGGAATATTATAGTTTGAGGGACTAAATAAGTCTTCAACAATAATACAGAGAAAAAATGACAGAGAAGAAATAGTTACAAAACTACATTACAATAAAGCCATAAACATAACACTTAATATACATATTACTACTATTACCATTTTAGTTCATGAAATATAATCAACAAAAAAATAGTACCTTTTTTTCTCGTTGTGAGTCCTTTCGTCCTGGGTGGAGGGAGGGGATTGTCAAACTCGTACTAACTAATATCCACCGTATTTCTTCAATAGCTCTTTACGTTCCAGGGCCTCGATAACCTGATAAAACAATCCCACGACTCCAACAGGCTTTGACCTCCTAAGGGGGAGCGCGTCAGATTGCTGACAGCTTTTAAAGGCGTGCGTGCTTGATCCATGGACCACAGACGGCAAGTCATCGATAATTTTATTACTCGCCGTCCTCATGCCCGCGCCAACGGTGACTGGAAATAGAGTCTATTATCTTGGTCGTCTCCCCCGCGGCTGGTCGTGAGGTGCAGGCTGTCCTCTCCCTCACACGACCCACTTCTCATTCACTAGCATGACTGCTCATTTGATGAATTTACCACGTTAAAAAGGTACTATTACTATGCATTAGCCTTAGAAGTACTGATTAACCCAGAACTTAAAAGTAGTATTAGCATTGAAATCGTAATATTATTCCATTATAATACTGATTAGGTGAAATGAAAAATGTAAATATTACCATACTGTAGGTCAGTTCGACAAGTGGTTTCTCAGTGATGAAGTTTACGAGTTGTAGGTCGTGGTTTAAAGCCAGGCAGGTGCATTAATTTATGTCATTCATCCGGTCACCATCATCATCAGCCGGAAGAAGACCACTGCTGAACATAGGCCTCCCTTCCCATCACATACTTAACTAAAAATTGGAAAGGACAAATTCCTCACAATCCTTTCTTGAGGAATATGCGACACTCACCAACCCGCTCGGGTTGTGAATGACAACCGAATCCCTTCCACGGAGAGGAGATCTATGTCCCAGCAGAGGGAACGATATAGGCTGAACTTACTAAATCAAGAGCCTCTTGAATAAAAAAAAATAAACTGAGAAGGATGCCTTGTTATATTTTCCTTCTTTAGTCGGAACCCTAAAACTGCCAAGATGAAGAACATTTATTTTAGTTTATTTTGAGGTTTTCAAATTTTTGATGAAATTAAAATTCCTTGAAATATAGGTATGTAGGTAGTTGCCATTTTTTTAAAAAAAACAGTGTTTTATGAAATGTCTTCCTTGAGCTGCTAGCTGTTAACTGGGCAATTTATTCACAGATGGGTACTAAATACTGGTATTAAATTGCAGTAAACATTACTGCAACGTATATTTTTATTATCATAGTTTTATAATGGACATGCAGGAAAAAAATCTAGGAACAGTAATTTAATTGATCGCGGCGATCATTAAGAACAATTAATGTGATTTATATTTTGTCTGACTTTGAACTTTTAGTCGATGTTTGTGCCTAGATTTAAAATCAAAATGGCAAATTATAGCTTCTTAAATATTTCGTTTATATTTATACATTTTTTTCTTAAAACGTTGCCCCAAACTTGGAATTTCTCCTGTGTCATAGATGCGTTTACAAACAAAGAAACTCACATACACAAACTCCCAGGCACAACTACTTGCAAAAAACTTAAATATTTGTTCCGTGCACGAATCGAAGCCGCGATATGCAGCGCACCACAGTCCAATCACTCAACCACAACGCCAACCGTGCATTCAAAATAATGTTAGTGTTGCTATTTTGGCTTTTAAATTTTAATTCAATTTGTTTCCCTAAATCTGAATTCATCAATATTTATCTATCTGCAGATTTCTAACACTTTACATCTTTTTTTGACCATTTTTTTTATTCATCATGTAGTATAAGTAACAACGTTCCTAGGATTTTCAGTACTATAAGTGTATTTACAAACATTTTAAAGTCGCATACACAAAGACTCCGAAGAATGACCAGTACCGTCAGCACGAGTTTTCAGTATTTGAGACGTAAAGTAAACTGGAACTTTGACGACTTCAAATTGTCAATTTTCAAGGGAAATATTGGTTCCTTCTTCGCACACCAGAGGCGCTGTACCATATTTCCATACAATAAACGCTGTAAATACTGGAAAAACTATGTATATAAAGTAAAATAGAGAAAACTCGTGCCCCCGGAACATAAAGGGCTATTGAAGGACACCGTGGATTTTAGTCAGTACAAGTCTGACAGTACCTCTCGCCCTGCCCGGGGTGGGAGGACTCATTTGATGATTTTACCACGTAAAAAAAAAAAAAAAAAATGGGTACTGTAAGAGTAAATTCACACGGAGACCGAACACGGCGCGCAAAGTTTTAGTTGCGGCTCAAATCTAACTTTATTTACTGCACTAAAAGAGTCACATTTCTAGTATCGTTGCATCGCGTCCCGTCGCATCGCGTCTCGGTGTGAACTGACACTGAGCCAATAGCATTTTTAAATTTTACGAAAAATATCTAGTTTTGATTCCGCGACAAAAATCCAGACTCAGTTGCAAGATGTAGTGTTACCCTCCCGCTATCATGCATATACAAGAAAAGCGAAAAATTGGCAGAACATGCCATGAAATCAAACCAATACTCGACGCCTATTTCGTCCCTCTACGGGGCATCCTCGGGAGATGTTGACTTGATAACCACTTTGCCTAAGCGTTTGTGGAACCAGTCGAGTGGGTGAAACCTTCCCTGCATGTGCATATGCATGAGGACGGGAGGGTGAATCTGCATCCTGCGACCGAGCCTGGATTTTTTCCGGAATTAAAACTACATTTTGTATACGATTTTCATAACATTTAATGTCATTGATTGAAATCAATTATTATTAGGGCGTTATTATGCTTCAGCATAATTATCATACTACTATTTCCGTGCGGTAATCGAACCAACACTCAGCAGGCAAACCCTCAGTCACTGCGTCAGACATGGCGTCAAATCCTGGCATACTCATCAAGCGAAATGACGGAAGCTTGCCCCCAAAATCCGTGTTAATTAAAACAGACATTGACCTGCGTTCACGTTGATTAGTCAATGGTGAAAAGTTAATTGTCATGATGGTATATGACATAGCAGTCCTACTTGCAAATGTTTTATTTTACTTTTTTTTTAAGTGTAGATCGCGGGACTTACCGAATTACCCTGACCCTAGAACGTAAAGGGCTATTGAAGGACACTGTAGATTTTAGTCAGTACGAGTCTGTCAGTCCTTTCCGCTCTGCCCTGGGTAGCAGCTTCGCAAAGGCTGTTTGAAATTGACTAGAAAGAGAACTTCATATAAGAATGGATAATAAAAACATTTTTTTTTTTTTTAAGCATCGTTGCCCTACACTAGGAATTTATGTCTCTTCTTTCTTCTGTGTCGTGGGTGTGTCACGCTACACAGCGCAGCAATCTAGCTACTTGCTCAGCGACTTACGCGTGGCCGTGCCATCAATATAATAAGGCATTTTATGGTATCTATAAATTAATGACAAAGCCCCCTCTCAGAGGGCCAAAGCCTGCCGGGGTCGCGGGACTTATTCCATCACCGTGACCCGGGAACATAAAGGCCTATTGAAGAAAACCGTAGATGATTTTAGTTAGTTCAAGTCTGATAGTCCTTCCCAGGGCGGGAAGGACTGTGCCCGGGGTTGAGAACTCATTTGATGATTTTACCGCGCAAAAAAAAAAAATGTCTATAAATGACAAGCCGTTGACTGTTAATTAAATATCTGTCATATTTTATCTTAATATGATAGAAAAGCCGGCAACCATTTCTTATTTCCCGGCAACTTATCTATATATTTTGGTCTTAATTATCGTGTCAAAAACACATGACACATGTCTTTATGTCATCTTTCATCTGCTAATAGATTGGATTAAAATGATTAAGTAGATTATAACCTCTATAATATGATGTTCTAACGAAACTGTCATTTCAGCAATATTGTCATCTTTATTGATTAGTGGAATATGAATTAGTTCCTCCAATATTATAACGACATAATGACCATTATCAAAAACACGAATCCAATGGTATCGTTTTGTACTACACATTTTTCATGGGGTGAAAATCATCAAATGAGTCCTCTCGCTTGTTGGAGTGGAAGGGACTGTCACATACGTGACTAAAAACACCCTGCTTTTTTTACCCTTTGCGACCCAGGCCCGTGACCTTATAAGACATTCCCGCGACGCGCTATGGCCCCTATAAGTAAATCGCGAGTTTGTTTATAAAAATAAGTAACGAAACTCGACAGAAACTCAAATAACTTTATTTGGATTGGAAACATATGGAGCTATTTTTGAATACTTAATCATGATAATTGTTAATAAAAAATCTAGTTAACAGAAGCTAGGCTAATACTTAACCTGCATTTACAAAGGGCACTAGATAAGTTTTGCAAAACAACGTTTATTTTTACAGCCTTTCAAAATAATTTCCATCACAGTTTATACACTTAGTCATACGTAAAAACCAATCATCAAAAATGTCATTCCATTTTTCTTCTGGGAGTTCTGAACAGGCTTGGTCCCAAGCAGCCAAAAGCTCGGTATCTGTAGGAAATCGTCTCCCTTTCAACTTATCCTTAATGATAGGGAAAAGAGCAAAGTCACAGGGTGCTAGGTCTGGGCTGTACGCAGGATGTTCAAGCACTTTAACGCCACTGTTATTCAAAAATTCGACTGTATCACGTGCTCGATGCGCGGGTGCGTTATCGTGATGAAAATGCCAAGTATCCATTCTCGAATTCGGTCGAATTTTCTGAAGCTTTTGAAAAACTTTTGGCAGACATTCGTTTATGTACCAGGAGGAGGTTACAGTACGCTGACTTTCCAGAACAACTCGTTCCAAAATACCTCGCCGTGTAAAAAATACAGCGATCATCTTTTTTTTTACTGAACGTGATTTTCTCACCTGAACTGGAGTTTGTTCATTTTCAAACAGCCAAACTTTATTTTTGTTTTTCGATGGTACGTCAAAGTAATATAGCCATGTTTCGTCACCAGTAACGATATTATTGATGTTATTAGAGGTACCATTTTCATACAACTTTAGCATTTTTTTACACCAGTTCACTCTTGCCTCCTTTTGTTCAACTTTGAGATCGTGTGGCACCCATAGTGTACAAACTTTTCTTACGCCGAGAATATCGTGAAGAATTTTGTGTACACTTGGTGCACTTATCTGCAGGATCTCTTCTATCTGTTTATAGGTTATACGTCGATCTTCTTTTAATAATTTTGACACTTTCGCAACGTTTTCTGAGCCAGTAACTTCAATGGGACGTCCTGACCTTGGAGCGTCATCAACATTAAAGTTACTACGGTCAAATCCACGATACCATCGGTAAACTGTTGTGCGATGTGGACACTTTTCTCCCAAAACAGTTTTCATTTCTTCCACACACTCATCTACTGACAGTTTACGCAGAAAGTTGTAACGCATAACAACTCGCAACTCGGTATTAGACCATTCAGACATTTTAATTGTTGAAAAAAGTTTATACCACTTATTTAAACGATTAATGTCGGGTTATTATATATGAACTATCAAGATACTAGCTGTAGTTTAAAATAAAAATATTTTTGTCTACCCTCCGTTAATATTATTAATGTATTGCAAGACTTATCTAGTGACCTTTGTATAAACTCGTCACTAGTTGTAATTTCTTTTGCACTGAACTGCTTGCTGCTGAAAAAAAGCAGACGTGTTACAAAAGGTTTTAAAATTTTAATGTTTATTTTCTGTCATATCCAGTTATTTATCAACACATCTACGAAGTTTAATTGCGATAATCGACCGTAGAGGTTCGTCTCAGACCGGTCGTCCGTTTGCATTCGGTTGAAGGTCTCGAAGTAATCTTACGTTAGTCGATATAAAGCTGTTGTACACGCCGTCGACGATACAGTTGGAATAGTTCTTTAATTGTTCGACATTGTGGACGCCGAAAATGAGTTTGCAAGCCGCAATCGGTTGTGTTTTGTTTTGCTTCGCTGTATTTTGCTGCGATAGTGGTTACGCGAGATTGGCACGTAAGTTAACGTTTTAAATTTTCTTTAAAATTTCGCGCGTGTAATGAATTTTCTTTTAATTTTTAAATTAATGTCAATTTAGTAGGCGTTCTAAAATTCCAAGGCATTGAGTTACCTGAGAGAATAAGCCCTTAAACATTAACAAAACTGAGGAATAGATAATATAAGCTTGTAATTTATTGTGGATTGCAATGGCCTAGTTGGTTAAGGCGTCTGGAGTACCTATCCAGAAGACGCGGGTTCGAATCCCACTTGCAATCTGAAATTTTTCTTTCCTCAAAAATCATCTTTACGATACGAGTCGCATGCGTTAATTCGTTTAAAAATAATTAATAAAACCACATTTGCCTATATGTTTGAAAACTGTACGTAAATCGTAATCGGTACTGAATACATAATACCTATTTTTTTTAATTATTATGCTCTACAACCTGATGGGGTACTAACTGACGGGGTGCGACGGATTTCCCCAAATTCTTCACCCCTTAAACTATTTACGGGGAGTAGGAAGAATGTTAGAGCTGATGCTGTTAAAAACCGTCTGTTTACTGAAGTGAATGTATATCTGACTATGATAACTGGTTAATAGATAAGACTGCCAGTAACCATTCTCAAAGATCTGCAAATTACGTCTGAGAGTCTTAGGGTGTAAACACAAACTCAAGTGAATCCTCCCCTGAATGGAGTCGAAGAGACTGTCAGACTCGAAGACACTGTCAGAATCGAAGCAACTGTCAGAATCGAAGAGACTAAAAATCACCCTGCTCCTACACATACCTACCCTTTGCGACAATCCTCTGACCTAGGAAAGCGTTTGGCTTTATGAGTAGTTTACTGACAGCTCGCTGAGGCTGTCGACTGGGCCTGATCCGTAATCAGACGTTGAGTTACCCATTACTCACCGTCTACAAGCCTGCGTCAACAATACAATGAGAATATTTAGAAATTTCGGTACTCATCCATGGCAGCAACAACCTTGCCAGGTGTTACTTAACCAGAATACCGGTTCCATGTATATCAGAAGCCATTTCACGGTCAGGTTAATGACCATCAGTTAATTACATAAAAATCTTAATAAAGGTAACAAAACCAGAACCACATCTTGACCCACATCCATATTAAACTACGATATAAGTGAATGTGATCCGGAGGAAGTAAGGTGGCTCGACCAGGGCCGAACTATACCAGTAATAAATTCACTGATAGTAATATTATTAATGGTCGTTCTTGTTATCCTGTCGATGGTAATCTAATCTGTCGATGGAAAGCCTGGCGCAGTGGTTGAGATTTGACTGCTGCGCTGCGTGATTTTATTTCGATTCCCACAAGGAACAAAATTTGTATGACATATAAGTTGTTGTTCTGGGTCTGGATGTTTGTGTAAGTGAGTTTAAATAATGGCAAGCGCATCCTCGATACAGAAATTAACGTTTAAGGCGCAACGCAGACAGAAGGCGGCGAGGCGACGGTTATAAGATACAGCGCAGAATATACGGTGCAGGCGCGATGTCTGCGCAAACAGGCGGTGGCATCGGTACGGCAAGTCATATTAGCACAAATACATCTACCATTTACGAAAATTGATTGCAATCATATGACACAAATGGAATTAGGGGAAATTAGTACTCGATAAACTGAAAAACAACCGAAAGTATTTGCAATAAGTGTTATTTCCAGGGAATTGCACCTTGTATAATAATACTCTGTGCCGCATCGTCCCCGCGTCTGTTTGCGCAGATATCGCGACTGCACCATATCTGAGCCGCTTTTTATTATAATATCATTCGTCTGTGCCATATCTGTGTCTACTAGGGCCTGCAACCGGGAAATCCCGGTACCGAAAATACCGGGAAATCCCGGGAATTTTTTAAACAATCCGGTACCGGTTCTTCATCCCGTAGTCCCGGTACTTTCGATACTTTCGGTACTTTTTTATTTTCCTTATGTTTTCAATATAAAGCAACAAATCATATCAAATTAACTATTTTTTAACAGTATTATTAACATAATACATTTTTAATTGATAATAATGAGAATTTTATTAATAAAAATTTTGATGAAACTAATTAGAAATCTACTTGAAAGACAATAACTTTTATTATGCTTAAATTTTGTGTGTTTTATAATTATTTGGCAAATTGATCTGTAATAAGTCCTTTTAAAAAAAAATCAAACCGACGAAACATCGAACTGAAAAGCAAAAAATAACTTTTGAGGCGGCGCCAAACAAACAAATATATTTATAAATTAACCATTAGAGCAGAATAGCGGGTTGTATAGTTTGTCGTGGTTGAATAGCTCGTCATAGCTATTCGTTGATTGTTTCTTTGGCGCTGCCTCAAAAGTTATTTTTTGCTTTTCAGATCGATGTTTCGTCGGTTTGATTTTTTTTTAAAAGGACTTATTTTTTACTTTTGAGTTTCCTATCTCGTGTCATATATATTATACAACAGAGATGTGGAGAACATAACATGATGACAACTCCAGCTGTTAAGGAACTCTTGGTACTGACTTCACAAAATAAGGGGGATCTGGAGTTGATCTGATGATGGTGACGCCATCATGTTATGCTCTCCACATCTCTGCTATATAATAATGTCCTCAGAACTACGATTGTCAACTTTATTTCAACAGAATCGGTTCATAATTGAAAATTCTGTAGGAAGATTGACAATTAATTCCTTTTTTTCTACCCTCAGAGGCCGATTTTAGTTTTGAAATTTAAATGGGAACAACTTTGAGATATACTCTTTCCAACAAACAAAGAATTTTTGAAATCGGACCACGTAAGGAAAAGTTATGCGTGGTCATACATAAAAAAAAAATTAAAAAAATATACATGTCGAATAGAGAACCTCCTCCTTTTTTTTCGTCAGTTAAAAAGCTTTTACTTTTTTTAATGATATTTCCTTT
This sequence comes from Agrotis ipsilon, assembly GCA_028554685.1. Classification (NCBI taxonomy): domain Eukaryota; kingdom Metazoa; phylum Arthropoda; class Insecta; order Lepidoptera; family Noctuidae; genus Agrotis; species Agrotis ipsilon. Next base: position 10,288,740 of record CM052967.1, read on the forward strand.
ATTTTAAAGAAAATCGCGTTTTCTACATTCAAATTTTATTGAATTTTATATTTTTTTCACTTCTATAAAGCATTATACCTAGTTTTGTTTTGCTTAATGATATTTATTTATAGAGGAAGGAACAAAGCAATCACGTGACAAGGATAGGCTTCTTTCTAATTCAAAATAGACTAGGAATTTAAGTTCTATTTGATATATTTTCATTATAAGATATAAAAAGGATTTAAAGGTTCCTTGAGATTGTGTACTGATTATTGTCAATTATAGATTTACGAATAAAACGACGTTTTTTGAAGTGCACCATCCCACTTTTGTAATCAGGACATTATTCAACCGATTTAGATAATTATGTGTAGTGTGCACACACTCGTGCCTTTCATAAAATATGTTAATAGCGATTTGTACGCGAGTACCGAAAGTACCGAAATTCCCGGGAAATCCCGGTTCCAACTCCAGTACCGAACATCCGGTACCGGGTCTTTAAAAAGTACCGGTTCTGCAGGCCCTAGTGTCTACCTTCGCCTCGCCGCCTTGTGTCTGCGTTGCGCCTAAAGTGTCACGGTATCTCTTGTGATTTTTTATTTTTTTATTATGTCACTTCAGCTTACAAAAAGCACTCTGTATTATTATGAACTTTGTGTTACTCGTTGCCACTCGTAACTATAAATAATTATACCTTCCTTGTTGAACTTGACTTCGAACCTGACTTACTTATCTTGATTTCATAAATAAATGTATCTTTTTTTGTAATGGAAAAAATATTATGTTTGAATATTATCGAGTTTAACGACAAAATAAAGTTGTTTATAAATGTCAGATTAGACAGACAAGGTTATTTTTTTCATTTTAATTTTAACTAAAACTCGTTTAAGCGCAATTTTATTAATATACCTAAACAGGGTGAATTTTTCAACTGGGCGTGGATGGCTACTTTCGAAACTATGGGGAATATCGGAAAACGTTGAAAGGAGTCTCGAGGCCGATTTTGACGAAAACTAAAACTGCATCATTGGATTTTAGAAAAATCAAAAATCCTGGTCAGGAATCGAACCCACTGATTTTGAAAAAAAAATCACACCCTGTATTATTATACCGTTCGATAGTGTTGCTAATAAGGATCAAATTCTGGGAAGTAATCATATACGGCAAACTTAAGGAAAACATATAATTACAAAAAACTGATTAAACTTCAAGGCAAAGACTGTATTTGAAACATAAGTTACCGTTTCTTCTTTAAAATAATTCTATTTTTAGTTCAACTCGTATTGCTAAGTACAGTGGGATTGTTGAAACGTCAAATCCAGTGAGACATTGAAAACAATGAAATTTTATATTTCGAATAAATTATGGCTCAGTAGATGTAAAGTAACATGGAAAAATAGCAATTTCATAAAAATCAGCCATTTCCTTAAGTTTGCCGTATATGATTACTTCCCAGAATTTGATCCTTATTAGCAACACTATCGAACGGTGTAATAATACAGGGTGTGATTTTTTTTTCAAAATCAGCGGGTTCGATACTTCGATTCCTGGCCAGGATTTTTGATTTTTCTAAAATCCAATGATGCAGTTTTAGTTTTCGTCAAAATCGGCCTCGAGACTCCTTTCAACGTTTTTCGATATTCCTTATAGTTTCGAAAGTAGCCATCCACGCCCAGTCGAAAAATTCAACCTGTATGTATTTTAAAAATCGTTTTCCACTTCGCAACTAACGTTATTCAAATATGATTTAGAGATAAATAAATATTATAATTTATTAAAATTAAATAGGTGCTCTGATTTCAAAATATTTTTATTGATCGGTCAAGTTTAACAAAAATAGCATAGTTTGTGTCGAAACATGCACAGTAGTGGCTTGAATAAATAAAACAATTATTTTATCCCAACAACAAAGTTAATATTTATTCAGTTAACAATCAATTAGATAATGATTATGGATGATCCACAAAGTGTAATCCACCCTAACATTCAATATGAAAAAATATTTATATATATTTTTCTTTCGTTTCAACTTTTGAAATTACCTGTTTTTTTTTTGTGTACTTTTTATTTATTTTGACAATTAGATGCAAGGATTCTTATTTCTCAATTGTAAATCTGAATATACTCGTAAATATTGTGTAAAGATATATGATAATAGGTGATCAAATCGGAATGGAATAAATTATAATTTAAATGATAATGTAAGAAATTATTATTATTACATACATAATTATTTATTCGTATTTCAACTGTAAAAAGTATTCATTCATGATTTTTTTAAACACTTTTAAACTGAAGGAGACAAATACAGGTATATTTAAAAAATAATACTTTATTTTAAAAACTGCATTGCCCCGAGCTTTTTAACTCGTGATTAATAAAATTATTTGTAAAGATAAAAAGTTAATGCAATCAAAACTTGAATACATATTTATATATTCAAACTCGCGAGCTATCAACATTGAACTTCTATTTTTGCAAGACGTAGGGCCAGTTTCACCGGTTACGGATAAAGTGTCGATTAGTTATTTGGTAGTTATTGATATCTACCACTTAAAGGCTGGTTGTAACTTTTTTCTGTTTCACCGTCAATTTTCCTGATAGGTAATTTATTTGGTAGATAAGTTACCGGCCACTTGCCGGCCACTTAATAACAAGCGGAATGGCAACGTCGCTTCTTTGCGTTTCGATACTACTATACGTACAATATCTTCAATTGAAAACAAGTTTTAAAACTTAATTAATTAAATAATTTTTGTTCAAAATAAGCAAAGTCAACCTTTTTATACATTTTGTACTATAATTTTATCATTATAGACCGAAATTAGTAAGATACCTATGATTAACGACATGTTTTAATTCCAATGTGCTTATAGAAACGAAACGCAAGTGTCAATTGTTTTGTGTTTAGTAGTTTGTTTTGAACGCTTTTGTTTGTTTTGAATATGCTGCGAAAGTTTATTAAAGTTTGGTTTTTATATTTTTACCTTTTTAAAATGGAAAACCAAAAGCGGGTCAGTGGGTCATCCAAGCGCGAAAGAAGTATGAATTTTACTTCAGAAGAAACTAACCTTCTTGTTTCGTTAGCAGAGGCAAAAAAAAATATCATGGAGAATAAAGAAAGTGACGCTACGACTTGACAAGAGAAAGATAAAGCCTGGAAAGACATCGAAAAGGTTCGTCGGGTTCGGTGTTTCGTGATTACAAACACCTGAAGCTAAAATATGAGGCAATAATGTACTATAATGTAGATGATAACTTCCTTAACAGCCACTTGATCCGGCTGATAACTTAATCAATAGTTTATCTACCAGATATCGCTATCCGAAACCTGTGAAACCAAAAGTGGTAGTTTATCTGGTAACTAAGTTCCTAATAGGCTATCAGAGACTTTATCTGTAACCGGTGAAACTGGCCCGTAATATCTGTCCACGTGGTTATATATCATCGCGATTGTTTTCCATAAATCTCTCCTTCACGTAAATCCGTCGATCCCCACTGTCGTTGTACATCTTTGACAGTCGTTACTGTTAGTTAAAAAGCCCGAATAGTCTGACAACTAATCTTACCAAGTCTAAGTCTAATAATTAATACTGGGGTTTCAATATCTTATGAACTCTATGGTTTTCGTAGCCATCAAAACGCGTAAACATCAAGTGGACACTTAACTTCCATATTGCAGACAGTCGTGGCCCAGCATGGCCAACGATCTCGTCCGAATCGAACAACATAGTTATACCATACTTTCGGAGTTCTTATAGACCCTTAGAAATTCTGTTTTTCACACTTCATGCGGTTAAAATAATATAATAAAAACTCTAGGACGGGGATCATACTTACTATGCTTAACCTATATTACAAAAACAAAAATCTATTTTTTTTTTATTTACAGCGGACTTCATTCATCCTTGCAACGAAACCTCCAGGGAATGTTTAATAAAAGCCACACAAGATGCTATACCAGGATTCGTCAAGGGCCTCCCACACCTCAACGTGGAAGTACTGGATCCATTCACAATCGATAGGCTGTCCATCCCCTTGAGCGGACTGACATTCACTTTCTATAATGGAAAAGTTACAGGATTCAGGAACTGCATTGTGGATGATGTTGTGTAAGTTTTATTATTTTTAAACTAGCGACCCGCCCCCGCGAAGGAGGAGGCGGGCCGCATGAGGGAGAGGACAGCGTCCTTTTTCCACCCCAGCCGCAGTGGTAGACGACCACGGCGGACGTCAGCAGACGATCTCCGGCCACCGTAGGCGCGGGCATTTGATGATTTAACCACGTAAAGAAAAAAAATAGTCACCCGCATTAGCTTCACATAGGTGTATAGTGGTTTGGGTAGTAATTAAACACTGATTTAACTGATTAATTACTTTAATTTCGGTGTACAGATCAAACTCGTAGATAATTCTAAATCCGAATGTTATGTCACTTTAGGCGGGCTGTCAATAATAATCAAGAATGTTGCTAGCTCTTAATATTATAATAAAATGATTTTAAAATCCTACAACTAACTCAAGAATGTAGCTCTGGTGAAGGAATTTTCAGATTCGGTTCAAAAGTTCCAGAGATTATGTACAAACTAACAAACTTTACATCTTATATACTATAGACTAGCTGTTGCTAGCGGCTTAGCCTGCACTTAGGCTAAAAATTATGCTCCAGGAACGTAATATTGGGATGAAAAACATTCTATGTATTATTTTACACTATAACATATTAGTATCTTTACCAAATAGCCAAACTATTTCAGTCATTCTGACGTGATTGAGTTATAAATGTCCATACATCCGAAAATCCATCAAAAGTTATTTATAAAATTATATTATGTAAATCAAAGGTTTCCAAAGAGTCCAAGGTCCATTATGATATTAAAACAGGAAAATTGAGAAAAACGGTGACAATGTCAACTACTGGCTTTAAAACTAGTTAAGAACATAATTTAATAGGAAAATTGTGTTTAATTAACGATTTAATGATAATGCAATTTTCTTATATATTTTTCCTTCGTTTTACAATGTATATCTAGTCCGTAAATACATAAAAACAAGTATTAAATTTATTTTAAATTATCTTTACACATATTATTTAGAAAAGATTATTTAAATCTATTTTTTTACAGAACATAGAAAATAAGGAACAAAAAACAGAAATCTAAATCACTGAAAATAATCAAAATAATTATATTGATGAACAATATCTAGAACAATTAAACTATCATAACCTATCTGTAGATTAACTTTTAGAATAAAAGATTAGAAATGAAATAATTTCTTGCTTGCGGTCGTTCATTTGATTTTAATACCAAATCTCATTAGAAAGACGTAATTCGAAACATTTAACTTAAGCGTTGGATAATTATGTTGTTAAATAACAATCGCTACGTCCACTTTTATGCTATGCACGTCGTATGGCAAATAATGCTCAAGTTTTTTTTTTTATTCTAAAGGTAAAATTAACGTAGATACGATGCTCTAGATATTTTTAACAAAGTCGTGACGTTAGTCAATATTTATCGGTTTAAAAAGGAAAACCATAATAATTATGGTCTATTCCAATTCAATACCGCTAATACCATCCCATTCGAACTTAACCTGTCCGAGTCAGGGTGGGTGCCCAAGTCCCGAGCGCGCTTCTTTTGCTCTTGCATCGATAGTATATGTCATTTGTGTAGTTGAGTGTATAACATGTCACGTTTTGGTATTCGTTAGTAAAATATTTTTTTCACACTACTTGCTCGTAAATGTCATATTATATGTCAGGCAAACCTACTGTAAAGCATGAAATTGTTCCCTCTCGCTCAAGCCGGGCAATAATATATGTACTGACTTTCATTATTCCCGTGGGAATAATGTGATTTGAATTTGGAACCTCAAAAAAAAACGTATGAAAACTTACACCAAGGAGTCGTATCAGTAATGGCAGCCGCTGGCTGCAACAGCTGATCGCTTGCAGTGGTGCCAACTTCACGTCCGAAGGTTGTCGTACCACATCAAATTTCAAAAATCGAATTTATTTCCTCGCAGTAGGTGTGAAAAGCAGAGTACGCTCCTTGAGAGTAAAGCTGCCTTGTCTTGAGCTAACTTGAATTCCTCGCTACACTAAGGATTCTTATCTTAATTCCCTCGTTTCACTCGGGAATTAAAACTTGAACCTCCTCGCTTCGCTACGGAGGTTCACCCCCAGAATCCTTAGTGTCGCTTCGGGATTCAATACGCCCGTGACGTAAGGCAATGCTTTACTCCCTTGGTGCGTAATCTACTATTACTTAAAAAAATGTGGTATGTACTCGTTGGGAATAGAAAATAAATTCGGAAATAAACTAATATCAAATAGTATTAGCTCTTGGTATTGGATGGGTATAGATCATAATTATTATGATTGTGATGATCTTTGTTTTTTTTTTCCTCAGTTTGTCCCTATAACCACTATTATTTCCTCAGACTTATATTAAAAGTCTTCTTTGTGCAAATGAGTTCGCCACTCGATCCATGGAGAAGAGGCGCCGAACAATGCTGAAAGATGCTATTGCAAATTGATTCTGAATAAGTTTCCTGCACCAAGTAATCTACTTAGATAAAAGGAAGGAATTAAAAATTTGTTTATTTTTCTTAATGAACCGTTTATGCCCCACTGCTGGGCAAACGACTCAAAGGTTTTTATTCGGAATGTAATAAGTTCGAATTATCTGAAAATTCAGCGTGATAGCCCGAAGGTTTAGTACCTCGCTTCTCATGCCTGAGGTTGCGAGTTTAAACCCAGGCAAGTCCCAATGTGTCTTTTTCAATTCATATGCACTTTTTAAGTTTATCTTGCAATGCATACCTGTTTGTTTCTGGCTTAATTAATTCTGACACGAAAGGGTGGCCCATCCTCATTCGAAAAAAAATACGAATTCTATCGATGTTGTTAATAAAAATTCAGACTTTATACGACTGTATGACGGGCTGAACATAGATAAAAACATTAATATCTTATTATTTCTAATAATAACAATGTTCCGTATATATATATTAACCGTGAGAACTCAGCGTGTGAAACGGACAAAAAAAAAGAGTTAACTGTTTTCTTGCGATCTGTCTGCAACTACAACAGGATAGAAAACGATTTTTATAAATACTTGTTTTCAATGGATGAGTTATGAAATAATAAATAGTAAAATGTCTAATGGCTGCTTTTTACTTTGTGCATTACGTTCTTTAACTCTGAAATCAAATTGATTTTTGGAGTTATCTTGGTCTGACTTCTTTAAATATAACCACGCCATGTGATGAGCCACGCTTCGGCTTCATCTACGACTTATTTCATTTCCGTTACTTTTTGTTGTTTACTTGTTGCTCTGAAAGTGCTTCTTTGTGCAGGGCATAGGCTGCACAAAATCGAATTTTGTGCACAAGGGCGTTAACGTATCTACTCATAAATGTTATATTTAGGCAAAGAAAATGAGCCATACAGCCAAATGCAACAAGAAGTTCATAGATAGAATTTGTTATTATATAATATTTACTTTAATTTATTTGCCTTATGTGTTTTTAAGATATACCTAATAGATATTAAAATTTTAATTCAAGTACGGTGATTTAAGAAAATTATTATTACAAAATTAATTTAATAGTAGGCTGTATAGATCTGCAGCCTAATATCAATGTCGTAAGATTAAAAAAAAAAATAAAGCGGCGGGAAGCAGCTCTTGCTCTTTTTTCGTGCATTTATTAATTTCTTCGGTTTGCTAAAATGTTAAAAATGTCCAGTGAAGAAAAAAATATATGAAAAGAAAACAAAATTCAGAAAAATACCAGATATTCAGAAATTTTGTAATGGAAAAACAATTTCGTTCAGTATTCTAAATCTGTTCTATTCTAAAACTGTTCTAATTTTACTTTGAATTTCAATTAAAGAAATGTTATGTTATACTACTGTTTTAGTTCCTCGCAATCGAAGTGAAAAGCAGAGTTTATAACTCGTCCACAAAACCATTTTTATCCTCGATATTACTATCAGCTCTCGCCTTTGGCTCGAGCTGCTAAAGATCTCGGATAAAAATGGTTTGTTTTGTGCACTTGTTGTAAAATCTACTATTTCTGTTCTTTCCTTCTTTTCAATTTTATTGCTCAAAAATTACTGTGTCTACCTTTTTCTTCTTTTTATCCAAAATACTCTGACGCCATTACGGATTGAATTTGAAGAAAAACTGGGCAACCTTGATATTTCGAAAAAATCTCACACTTTGATGTTAATAAGAAAACCGGTATTATTAAATAACAACTATACAATGACCATTGACTGACGTAGGAACCTTATTTATTGATCGTAAAAATAACAACTGCTATTTAGGGGTCAAGATCGAAAAATGGCTGAATGTTAAAAGTGCACGATGTTTACCTGCAATACGGCTTTATGTATCATAATTATCTGAGTTTAATTCATTGCCATAGTACTCATGATAATTAACATAATCATTCGATTTTTGACTCTATAATATCGTACAACCATATTATTTGAACATTTACTTGAGGATACATGTATTGTGGAGATATCATTAAAAAAACACTATTGTGGTGTTACGGTATTATACTCGACTAACGGCCCGTCCCGGCTTCGCACGGGTGGAAGTCCTCTAAAACACGGTCCCGATGGTTACAAACACAACAAAACAAAATTATCCGAATCGGTCCAGTCATTCTGGACTTATGAACTTAGCAACACATTTTGCGATCCATATTTATATTATAGAAGATAATCTAGAATCTTGAACTTCCTGTAGCTAAATGATGCAACAAAGAGCTATTTCGCATTTTCATCAAATTTAAACAACCGGCCATGCCGCTTAATACCTGCAGTATTAACTTTTATATAATAAAGAATTCCAACTTAGCAAACAAACTTCAATTATTATGGTTGAAAGTTTGTTTCAATATTTTACGCAATTCTGGCTCGAAAGTACTGAAAACATCATCGTTATTTTTATATTACGTACTTCTGAAAGGTAAATTAAAGTTAGATACAAGCGGGTTGGATATCTTGGCACTCTCCTTTGCGTCAAAGAGAACGAAGAATCATAAAAGTTCTACTTTATTTTAATGTTTTATGGAAATCTTAGTTATTTAGCAGTTAAATGAGTAAATAATATTAATTTTGTACAGAATGAAAGCCTATTTTACTTTGGTAATGAGTTTTGGTTGTAAAGAAGTTAATGGCTTAGCACGTAGACCGAAAACAACTATTTGCACTATATAATACAGCTTATTTCACATTTTCTTCTTTGCTCCAAGCTTCCTTCAGTGGTAAACAGATAAAAAACTTTTCCTCCGAACTAGTAGCTCGATGTGTTTCTCATTCCTCCATTGACCACGTAATAATTGAGGTACAGACGCCAACAGGTCAGGCTACCAGAATTTGTCATTTTTTTCCAATCGAACATTAACCTCCGACTGTTGTGATAAGGTTGAAAATCATTTAAGAAATATAACAGATTGAGGTAGTATGATGTGCTGGCGTCTATACGATTTCAAATAGTTCGTATTACAGGTGCATTCACACTCATCAGTCACCGTCACGTGACGTCACGTCACCGGCCCGGTTTAAAAAAAACAAAATGTTTCTACACTCCTAGTATGACTTTGTCACCATACGTCAGTCACCGGCACCGGACAGGGACTTCAAATTATATTTCCATACAAGTATCATTCGGTGACGTGACGGGGTCGTGACGTGACTGATGTGTGTGAATGCACTTTAAGTGTCGAACTGTTTATAAAGTCATGTGTTGAGTTCGTGGTAATAGTTTGCACTTCAATGACTGTGACACTGTATTTTTTCCAGATCGGAACTTGAGAAGCGTCACTTTGTCCTAGCATTTCACTGCAACCTCACAATCAAAGGTACCTACGATGCCAAAGGACAAATCTTGCTGTTCGCCATCGACGGAGCTGGTGATGCCTTAGTCAAGCTAAGTAAGTACACACAGCCATTAATAATTCAACACTTCGTAATGTCTACTTCTGCCTTATTTGGCAGCTTTGCATTTTCAAATACATTGCAGTTTGCGGGAAGATTAAGAAATTATTATGTAAACGATTGTTTGTATAAACATGAACCAAAGTCCTTTCCATGTTATGCATTTTTAAAAGTGACTTGATGGCAAGATATAAACTTTGATTTCTCCCTCAGGGTACAAAAGTTTTGTTCTGAAAAATTATGTGCTTATATTTTTTCTGAAAATAAATTTGAAAGTAAATAACTATTAAATACCTATTAATTAATGCTAAAAAAATATGAAAAAGAATTTGCCCACTAATACCGCATTTCTCTTACAGCGAATCTGAGAATGAAGGTCGATATCAAAACAAAGTACATCAAAGACAAGCAAGGCGTCAATCATTTCGCTTTGAAGAGTTACAAGTACTCTTTCGACTACGGAGATCGCGTCCACTTTGATCTTGAAAATCTTTTCAAGGAAAGCAAGACATTGAGTAAGTATGAGGACGTATCGAAAGCTAGAAATAATAACATTATGATTCTTAAACATAAGAATGTTAATAATAGGGAATTTGATGAAGAAATTCATAAAGCAGAAGATAGTTTAGTACTCATTGATATTTATAAAAAAGACTATAATGAACATAATCTTTATGGCTCCAGCAAATCAACTTTCAATAAGACTAAACGCTGCCACGAACCATAAAACAGTGGAACGTAGTAAAGTTCATTTATATATTGTGTATTTTATTTTAAATATTGCCAGTAAGAGGCTTTTTTGCGTTGCCAAAACAAACACAAAAATGCTACAGTCTCATTTACAAGGCATGATAATTATGAAAGCACTTTAGTCTCCCATCCCAAACCCTAAATCTTAATGGAGAGGAAGTAGTAAGAAACTCTATAGAAAACCTTATAAATAAGAATCCAGACGGTCAGTAACTACAACTATAAAATTATCAGAAACAGCCAAATGCTCATTTTCTGCCTGCCAATGAGCCACAGTAGCAATTATTTTATTTTATTGTCCCCAACGGTAATTCCTCCTAAGGAAATCCTCTTCCGATAAAGATTGCATATCCGTAAATGTTCCGATGTCTAATAAAAAAAGGCTATTGACCTACTTGGGAACAGAAAATTCTTATACTATCTGTAATTGTCCAATTTGCAGCGCGTAGTCTTTGATACCGATCGTCTTATCGTGGTTTATATTTTTAATTCCGTTTGTATTATTAATAATAATATTAATATGCCACAACTATCACACAACGCCATCGAGTCCCAAGCTAAGCAGAGCTTGTGTTATGGGTACTAGACAATTGATAAACATACTTATATATTTATCTAAATATATGCATATTAAAGATAAATTACACCCAGACAGAACAAATGATCGTGCTCATCACAGAAACATTCGTCCTCTGTGGGAATCGAACCCACGACCCCCGGCATAGCAGTCAGGGTCACTAACCACTAGACCAACAGGCCAGTCTATTGGGAACAGAAAACTCTTATACTATCTGTAATTGTCTAATTTGCAGCGAGTAGTCTTTGATACTGATCATCTTATCAAGGTTTATGTTTTTAATATATTATTGTAGTCAAGAAAATAATACATGACATTGAGTTTCACCTTGTTTTGTTTTAATTTTAACTACAATCCGGATGGCCTCATTAATCTGGTGGTCGGAAACGTTGAAATCGCAGTCCTTAGTTCGAATTTCTGGTTGGTTAAAGTGATACAGTGTTTTTCCTATCCTATCAGGAGTTGTCTGACCACTTACTGGCGATAGCATTGCCCCATTACATAGGACTCAAACAGAACTGGTTATATGAGGTGTCTCGACTCTTTCTTTTTTCCTTTCAGGTGTGATTTCATGTGTTATACAGGGTGTTTCTTTTAAATTGGCCAAAAGGAAGAAATCCGCATCCATAAGAGATACGGGAAAACTTTCTTAGGAAAATGATCCTTACATAACACTAAATCATATGATATCATAAAAAAAATTGTCGTTCATACAATTTGTATGAAAAAATATTTTGCTGAATTTGACCAACTTCCGCCGTCTCGATTTTTTTCTTCGGATACAATGGAATGATCCTAACATGAAACAGAGTCGAACGGCATTTAAAAAAATCTTGGTCAATTTCACTATTTTTTATGGAAAACTCGCGCTTGACCAAAAAAATAAAAACGCCAAAATTGTCAACATTAAAAAAGAGCTAAAGTTTCCTAAGAAAGTTTTCCCGTATGTCTTATGGATAAGGCTTTCTCCCTTTTGGCCAATTTAAAAGAAACACTCTGTATACCTACCCCTTTATTGTTTCAGGTCAAACAGTGCTAGATTTTCTTAATGACAATTGGAAACTAGTTGCAGAAGAATTTGGGAAACCCATAGTAGACTATGCAGTGGATCTGGCAATCAGGACTATTGAAAAATTCTTCCTTGCAGTACCTTACGAAGAACTGATTAATGTTCCTATCCCCAAGTTTTAATATTATCATCTCCTTTAAAAGTATTACTTAAATTGTAAGGTATTAGAATATAAGTTTTTTAAACTGTCATTTGTTTCATTAGTCTCTTCCAAATTGTTTTTTGGTCTTCAATTTTATACTGGACCAGAGAAAGCAACTTCTTCATCCGAAACTGAGCTTTACTGCCTTGGATGAAAGGTTTTGTGAGGAGTGCTATTTATTTTGAAAATATCCATTCATTTGTCTTAGTTGGACGTGGGAGCTAGTCCCGCCTTTTCTACGTTTTCGTCATCTTGACAAGATCCTTTCCTATTACTTGTGGCGTCAGATTTTCTATGTAACATTTATTTCTTATGATCACTTAATGGCTGTAGACAGAAATGTCAGTTCGGAAATTGTGAGTAACATTTTGATTTAGGTCACTCACACACACTCATTTGAACGTATTAGAAAATCTTGTTAGATTTCTGAGTACTTCATGACCTTTTAAATCGGACTGAAGTAGATGAGCGGCTGGCCGATGGGGTCGAAAAGTGCTAGAGTGGAGACCACGGACTAGCAAGCGCAGCGTAGGACGTCCACAAACAAGGTGGACAGACGACCTTATGAAGGTCGCCGGAAGACGCTGGATGCAGGTCGCTTCCAACCGGTAAATGTGGAGATCAAAAGGGGAGGCCTATGTTCAGCAGTGGACGTCCTAAGGCTGAGATGATGATGATAATGAAGTAGGTATATAGGAAAAATATAATTTATATATTGTCATTACTCACGCTACGCCGGAAAGCTACGAATAGTTTTCTTGAGATTAGAGTTTAAAAAAACTGATAAATTTCTTAAATAATCATACCCAACTAGTATTTTACGTTGTTTTTAACCGACTTCAAAAAGAAGGAGGTTATCAATTCGACGGTATGTTTTTTTTTTTTTTTTGTGTTTGTTACGCGATTACTCACGGCGTTTGTGGACCGATTTTCAAATTTCTTTTTTTATTCGAACGGAGATGCTTTCGTAGTGGTCCCATGTTCACCAAGTCAAGATCTGATGATTAGATCCTGGAGAAATCGAGTGCAACCCTTAAATTTTATAGGCCCACATATAGTTTTTCGCAAATATTATGAAGTAATTTAAGTATTTGCGTATGGTAATCATAATCTCATGTAGCTGAGCTGATGATGGAAGGTACAACTACTTAACTGTAAGGAGTAGGCATCGACTGATTTAGTTTGTGTTCGCTTATCTCCAGAACTGCAAGTCCGATTTAAGTCATCCTTTTTTTGTTATACTAGGTATCGTTCAACTAAGGGAACACTGTTAGTTTCATCAAAATCGGTTCAGTAGTTTTTGAGATAGGGAATTTTATTAGCTAATTTTGTACATGAGCGATGTTATTACCGGTGCTAAGGATTACAAAATTCTAGTGCACACACCTATTTGACAAGAATTAGGGTTGAATATTTAAACTAAAAAGAGTTAAATAAAAGCTTTTTTTAAAAAAATGTAACCGCCTTCAAAACCAACCACTAAAAAAGAGTAAAATACCTACAAAATAACTTTTATTTCGGAAGTCGGTGGCAAAAAAGACAATGAAAATAAAAACCACCGACTTCCGAAAGAAAAGTTATTTTGTAGGTTATTTTACTCTTTTTTAGTGGTTGGTTTTTTCATAGGAACATTTTAACGTATACGGAATAATCCAGTGTCCTACCTATTCTGAAGTGATACTCTATCTAATTTTTAGTTCACTTTTTGATGCATTCTTGAATTTATGCATTTCAAACATAAGTAATATACGAGAAATGAACGGGTTGTGAAATCAAGAACGTTTTTTAAAGATAATTTAGTTAGGTTTTCTCAATATTTCGCATTTGATTAATTTACCGCACTAAAAAAAAGTTTTCGCAATATCCGATATTGAAACTATGATATCTTAGTAAGTTAATTAACTAAGTTTAACATAACAAACTGTTATTTTTAGATTAAAACATAGTTTGTTTATCTGTATAATGCGAAAATTATTCATTCTTTCCAATTTGTTAATAAAATATGTCATGGCTTTCGACGCTGTTAAACTATTGAGTTGATGATTTCTTAAGCATTTATTTATTATGTCCTTTGGTGTAAATAAAGTCTTTCGCCATCGAAGATAACTTCAATGGTCTATTATGTGCTAGATGGGAATATTTAATAAAGTAAAATATGAGAAAAAAAGTTTTTCCACAATAAGAATTTACAGTAACTATAAAAAAAGGATTTTGAAAATCGGTCCACAATTGGCGAAGTAATCGCTTAACAAACACGCAAAAAGTAGAGATCATCATATCATCCAAGTAGAAGAAATGAATAAAAATGCTCACAAAATAAGAAAAACTAAACCAAATTGTATGAAATTGTAATGGGACCAAATGGCAAGTATAATACTGCATCGAACAAAAAAAGAATCACACTAATCGGACTAGAAACCTCGGAGTAATCGATGTACATACATTAAAAAAACCGAATTGAGAACCTCGTCCTTTTTTTTTGAAGTCAGTTAAAATGCAACACCAAGACCGGGAACAACTACTTGAAGATTGGTCAGATATTATTTTATTCGCCGTTGTGGGGAAATTGAACTCGCTACACACAGACTAGCAGTCGATCATGCAGCCACTGCGCCAACAATGCCATGAATTGATAAATCGTAGAAATTATAACTGCAGGTTGCAAGATGCCTGACATTGACAGGGATATTATATTTTATTTATTTATTTGAAAGTCAAATAATGAATGTTGCGTTAAAAAAACAATGATAATGCAATAAAAGTTACAAAAAAAGTAGATTAATTTATAACGCATAAATTATGATGTTTAAATAAAAACAGGTATTCCTGAGGGGAATATAATGAATATAATATGGTGTTTTATCAGTTTTATGAATGTAAAAGTGTCGCAATTTCTTAAGGACAAAGATACTTACGGTTCAGAAAATAATGCGTATATTATTTATTTTGCAAATGTTATCAGGCAACTCCCAATAATATTCGCATGGCGTCAAAAACCATTGTCTGCCACCTAAGTTCGTTTGGAGTCAATTCAGTCGATACAAAGTATTTATTATTTTTTATTATTTAAAATTTGAATATATTAAAACAAATATTTTGATGCTATGCTTTAAACAATGCTATTTTTGGATGTAAATATTGAATTAAAATTATTTTATTTCACATTTCCTTTGGAAATTAATGTGAATTGTGCAAATGACGAACTGACGTAGATTTCAATAGCCATTTAAGACAGTTTTGACATTTTCACTTGTCAATTTAGTCTCCGTTATAAAAAACAGACTGTGAATATGTTTGATGTCATTTCATTGTTGCAGATGCATACAAAATAACAGCTCAAAACAAATTAAATCACATCGATTTTCTCTTCCATAATAAAGCTCTAATTTCGTTGTAAGGCAGACAAATATAAAAGTTTTAAACGCTCGTAAAAACGTATTTTATAACACAAGTTAGTTAATTCTCTCCTGTTCATATTTCACGGCAGTCAAGTGAACAGATTTTTCCCGTTTTCAGACTTTATTAACGTTGCAAAGAGTATAAAAATATTTGCATACCTGTATATGCTAATGTTTTTAATTAACACAGCGAAAATTAAATTAATGCAGTACTTTAAGTAAGTGCTTCCTCCGAGTATTTTCATCCACGACATTTATTACAGCTGAAAAGTTATGGACAATAATTATTCTGAGTGGCATAATAATGAGCGTAGCAATGATACAGACATCAAATATTTTAATACTGGATTAACGCTGTCGCGTCAAAATATTTAGCCTTGATAAATCATAATTAGAAAGTTGAGAACTGCAGCCTATTGGAAGATCTTGAAATATTTTGCTGTGAATGAAAAATTAGAATCGTGTTAGGCCAAAATGAGCGTTTGTAAAGCAATCACAGCTCCTCTTAGTTATAGCTATTCCGAAATCCAAAACTACGCTCATAAAACCTTAATAATTATAAAAAGGGAAAAGAAAAGGGAGTAAATGATACTGTGACGTTCTATAGGGGAGAATGGAAGAAGAAAATGAGGTGACCCCGAGTAAAATTGGATAAGAGCAGGAAGATGATGAATACACAAATCGATTTCGAACTCAGCAGTACCCAGCAGCGCCGGCTGCCACGTTAATGCCTAGCAAGACAGCAGTGTTGCAGTAATAGACATAAATCATGGACTGAGCCTTCCCCTACCAAATGTTAAATGTACGAGTAACTGCAATACCCTATGGAAAGAAAAATAAAATCCCTGCAATCTGCACTAGGGGGCATACCATGATGGCTTAAAGCGAAAATAATTCCACTGTAGGAAAGAGACAGAGCTATACAAGTCGTCTAACGCCATCTCGTTTCCACGATGGAATTACTCTTGTTTTAAGACGTCAAGGAATCAGTATTTGTACTAATGAATGGAAACTTAGTAACGAAAATACAGAACAAAGTGACTCCACATTCAACACACATAAGTCACAAACTCGTAATTAAATGCCCGACAAACTCACAAGAGATAACCAAGTGCAGCGAATTCTATCCCCAGTAACAATGCTGTGGAACCTCGGTACACAGAACGTGAACAAGTCACAACTTGTCCGTAAGTTAACAACTTGTTGTGGCAAGTACAAGTGGAGTGGATTGTCCCGACTGACCGAACATCATTTTATTGTTCGGAAAACTTTGCTTTTACTGTATTTGTATGGAGTTTAGTAGCTGATTGCTTTAAGCATTGGACAAAATTATTGGTAGTTGTTTCTGAGCAAAGCCATCCTAGTTTTCATTCAGTAATCGCTGTGAAAATCTTCAGGTAAATTTTTAGATGCGATGTGAAATTGTAAGGTCAAATCACGTATTAAAAAAATAAAAAATAGTACATAACGCAAAAGTAGTAGTTACATAGGTAATTACTACTAGCTTAAAATAATTAATCAAGCCCTTAATTTCATTTTCATTTCACCCTGCTTATTTGGGTTCTGTTTTCTTCATTAACAGCTACCTATCAGTAAAATTATTACTTAACTATAATGTAACAATAATTACGTCAAAGCAAAAGTCAAGCATGTTACAGCTTAACTGAACCGTAGCTCACCCGTAGCTAATCTGTATTTTTTTACGAAAGAAACGAGAAAATAATTATATATAATTTCCAAAAGTCAGCTAATCTACTTAGTATTCAAGTTTCATACCGCTTCGGTCATGAAAGTCCTTAAATCCAAGTACAGGAACTGAATATTCAAAAGCAAGTAAATATTCATAGTACTAACGCCCGTCAATTGACATCCGCATTCAAATCCAATCAAACATGAACGTTAATCACCATTGATTTGTATCGAATTGATGCCAATATTGATTGACGGCTCTACTCCACAAATTGCTATCGAAATTGATTGTGATTCAATGAATTTCTGTTTGTTTAATTTGCTCATTCTCGAAATTGTTTTCACTAATCAATGAACAATATATTTGAGCCCGTTGAGCTCGTATCTTGTTTCAGTAACGTCTATTTTTAGATTTTAAATTAATATTTGCTTTTCCGCCTTTGATTCATGAGCAAAATTTTGGTACTTTGACCTATTTACCTTTTTTTTTGCGTGGTAATATCAACTTATGAGTCCTCCCGGGTGGACAGGAGGGACTGTCTGACTTGTACTAACCAAAATCCACATCCACGGTGATCCTTCAATAGCCCTTTATGTACCAGGCCGCGGTTACCAGGTGAGACAGTCCCACGACCCCAGACACAGTCGGGTCAGGACCCATTCGTACCCTAAGATTCGCACCCTGTGCCCGTTCGCACCCTGGAACTTTTGAGGGGCCCATTCGTCCCCTGAAGAATATTTATTTTTATTCATTCTTCTAATATAAGTACATGTATATGTGTATACTGCAGCTTGGTAGTCCTGGTACAGTCGCGCAGAAAAGGTCAAAATTAAAAATATAGTAATTCGGTGGATACCATGTTTATTTTAAATAAGATTAAGTTTAAGAAAATGCTTCTAGGCTCTAGGCATCGCGGGCATGTTGGCGGCGAGTAAAGGGCAACTCGCTGCCCGACCATGGACCATGCCTGGGTCGACGGCGCGTTGTGTTCCACGTGCACCTCAAAGAGCGTCAGCATAATGACGGGGCCCCCTCTCAGAGGACTAAAGCCTGCCGGAGTCGCGGGACTTATACCATCACCGTAACCCCGGAACATAAAGGGTTATTGAAGGACACCGTGGATTTTAGTCAGCACAAGTCTGACAGTCCCTCCCGCCCTGCCCGGGGTGGGAGGACTCATTTGATGATTTTACCACAAAAAAAAGGGAAAAGGCTCTAGGCATTAAATCAGTCTTCAAAAAAATTAATCAACTTTTGGTTTCTTGTACATTTTTAAATATTTAGCAAAATATATGATAACTACTACTTTATGTAGTAAAATAAAACTGTGTAACTATTTAAAAAAAATCCCAGTAATAACTGAATTTTAGATACACATCCAGTGTACAAACAAATAACCAAATATCAATACCAATATAACAAAAATAACAATTAATTGTTAGTACTTCGTACAGTCAATGAATATAAAAAGTAAAACCAGTCTTTATCAACTATGTAAAACCAAAATTTTTACTAACAATAAATACAAGTCTTTTACAAAAATCAGCCTTGATTGACCATTATATAAATCGACATTAAATATACAATATGCGAAAAATATAGAACACATATCAACGGTAAATTGTATGTTTACAAACTACATACATGCAAAATCATAATAACTTAAATCTAAAAAAAAAATATTTTGTAGAGAATTCTACATCGTAAGCCTATCGACAGGTTATATTATTATCATGACGGATTATCATTCATCACATCTCCTTTTTTAATGATCTGTTATGATTTATTAAATTAATTCCGTTAATAAACTGTTCACAAGTGTTACCGTTTCTTAGGTAAAATATAGCTAATTTTATCTCAGGGGACCAATAGGCACCTGAATAGGTGCCGAATCTTTAACTTATATTGTATTTATATTAGAGGGGACGAATGGGTACTTTAAAAATAATATTTTTTATTGAAATATTAATTGGTCCCCTACCAGGAGACCAATGGGCCCTTAAATAGGGGCCGAATCCACAACTTTATGCTGGGGGACGAATTTTAGGGTACGAATGGGCCCTGACCCACACAGTCGGCCTGGCACAAACGCATGTACCGTAAATTGTAACGTACTTATATTTTGAGATTTCCCACTGTTTTTGCTCTTTAAGTGCACATTTAGTCTAAAAAACAATTTAAAACGACGACAAGAGGCTCTGAAGGTGCAACTGACTGAAAGACTTGATGCAGAAGGCAGTTCTCTTGGACACGGCGCGCATAGCGAGGAGGTTCCTGTGCCTGGAGCCCTAACCACTGTCAGCTTGGATCCAGTTCCCGGTGCTGGAGAGTTAGTATTTACTTTTTTTTTAATGAACGAAGTTAATTATAAATTGAGCACTTCGCTTACAAAAAGGAACAATAGCAGACTTTACATAGCAACGCTTTTGGCATCGCAAAACTAAAACTAGTATGCTATAACGATTTTAAATCGAAAATAGGACAATTTCGATTATAATTAATCATTATTTAATTGCTAAAAATATTCTTCACGATTCATCTAAGCTGTAGACCCAATCGTTTTAGGTATATACTTTACTAATATGTAGATACCTTCAAAGCTACCAATATCTACCTTCAATATTTGATGATCGATCTTTACTCAATTTCTCAATGCTTCAAAGACTTCATCAGGCCTCCAGGCTCTTGAACATATTATAAATATGTAAATTGAATAGTATGTACCGAGTGAGGAAACCTAAAATTTGCTGAGAAGTTATACCTACCTTAATACCAGTGATATCCAATAAGTAGATAGATATCTTTACTGGTGTTTGAAAGTAAAGATCTGGTCTTATGTTTAACTTATGATGCAGTCTTCTAAAAACTAAAGGCGAAAAGAAATTTTTAAAAAGTTACGTGGAAATAGAAAAGGTATAGAAATAACGAATCACTCGCTCACAAGAACAGCGATACACTGAGCATCGACTGTTTTCAGTACGTGTTGAGTGACCATTTCTATTATATCTCTATCTTTGACTATCGCCATTTATGATTGAAGAATAGAAACATTACTAAACATTACATTATTATTTAAACTTAACTTTTCTACATTTTAAACGTCACGCAGCATGAAAGAGATCTTTCTACATTCTGTTATGTTATCGATTTTACTGACGACGAAACTTCTTTCTACGGCCCCATGCTACGCATGCATAAATGGATCGTCGTATCGGCGAAAAGTCCAAAGGTGAAAGAGTCTATCAGTGAAAGGGCCATAAGTTAATCGTCCTGTCGACGAAACGTCCAATGATGAACCGGTCGTCGGTAAATCGTTGCGGAACCGTGCTTTTCATAATTGTGTACAATGACTCCCAACAATATTTATATAAGAACTAGCGGCCCGTCCCGGCTTCGCACGGGTGGAGGACCCGGTCTAAAATTTGAGATTTAAACTATCCTATCTCTCAAGTTGGATCGAACTGCACATGGTGTGCGAATTTTATTATAATTGGTTAAGTGGTTTAGGAGTCCATTGAAGACAAACATTGTGACACGAGATTTATATATATTAAGATTATTATTAATATTATCTACGTATATAGAATTATTTCTTCATCAAATCGGAACTAGCAAATCAATCTTTTAACATTGACTAAATCCTGTTTATTTTTTTTAATTTTGCTGAGCTTGTTAACCTTCGTATTCGTTGTGGCTAACATTTACACTAATTATGTTAAAACTTTTGCTCGCAGACATGTTCCGAGCAATCTCCTAATTGTATTATAGTTAAATAAATTATTTCGAGCAGTAAAATCTCCGAATTTTAATGATAACTAGCGATACGCTCTGGTTACACACAGGTGCAATATTTAAATATATTTTTCATCCCCCCATCTCGGAAAGGGTACTTTTGCTCTTCGATATCTGACCGTAAAAGCCGTTTTTATCCTCAAGTGAGTAAAAGCCGTTTTTATCCTCTATTGAATAAAGTAAATTTGAATTTAGAACGTCGTATGAACAAAAGAGTAGCAGCAGTAATGGCGGCCGGTGACCGCAACAGCTGATCGCTTGCTGTGGTGCCCGCTTGACGTTCGAAGATTGTTCGAATTTTAAAAATAGTATTTGTTCCCTCGCCTTAGGTGGGAAAGCAGAGTAAGCTCCTCGGGTGTAAGGCTGCGTTGCCTTGGGCTAACTTGAATCCCTCGCTTCACTAAGGATTTTTAACTTTATTCCCTCGTTTCTTTCGGGTGTTAACACTTGAACCTCCTCGCTGCGCTACGGACGGAGGTTCAACCCCAGAATCCTTAGTATCGCTTCGGAATTCAATACGCCTCCCTTGGAGCGTAATCTACAATTATTTTGTTAAAATCTCAGACCCGGAACATTCTTGGCTCAGTACTTTGTTTTACCTTTTTTTATTTGCTTTGTGCGGTTTTCCTTTCACGTCTTATTTTTATGTTATGACAAACCAAGATAAAAATAAGTAACTTAATAATACTTAGGTAGTAGTTTTCAACTACTACCTAAGTATTATTTGTTTTAATTTAAAAATTATTCTGTTCTATAATAATGTCTTAGTAAATACCTAAACTGAAATATCTTGTGTTTGTACAATGAACATCTGTTTTTATTTGTTTTTGCATTTAGTCATTTCCTCGCTGAGGTGGGATGAAAAGTTACGTGTTGCACTCGAGTGCAAAGATTTTTCACCTTGTGCTCTTTTGATTCCCTCGCTATCGCTCATGATTCTAATTTTGAATCACTCGTTGCACTCGTGATTCAATTTTAGAATCATTTGCTTGCTCGGTCATCAAAATTGAGCACGCGGTTAAAAATCAACTTTGCACTCTTGTATAACAAATAACTATTTTCTTTGTTATTTGCTGGTAGCACCTTTAGATCTCAGGAAGGAAGTGAGCCTAATACCACTATACGGGCACAATCATTAAATCCAAACTCCGAGCTGCTACTGAAAACCCCAAAATCATACCACTTACCTATACGTGCTTAACAGTTAGCACATGATTACACAGTATCTAATGTTAGTGATCATCAGCCCGATACGGTAAGATACCTACCAAACTACTCGTACTAACGAGTTTTTTTTTTGTCAAAATATATAATTTGTTATGTAACAGTTATGTGTCTGTAATTCTTGCCATGTCTGGTCTGCCTTGCACTCAACTTGTTTTTTCTCAAAGCAAAAAGTCGATTTAACAAAAAAAAAACCTGTAAAACACGAATTTTGCTCTTTTAAAATTCAAGTTTGAATGCTTTTTTTGTAAATAAATGTATGCATTTAATTTTTGGTCCCAGCTAAGTAAAAAAACCTAGACAACTTTAACCGTAGTAGTACCCTCAACGCATTTTCGGCGTCATAGGTTTTCGATCCCGCGATTGTATCTGACATCTAGGGGTTAGATAACTTTACCCAATATACAGAAATTTAAATCCACACCTGACATAGATGATAATAATTTATTTCATAATAATTAAAATCCTTAGGTTTAAAATTAATAATAAAACAAATAAAGGAAAATATTTAAAGGGCGTTAAAAAACGTATATGCATGGCTGTCGGCGAGTAATTTTGTAAGTTTCATGGATGCGCTAGCAAACATTTAAACTCACAAACAGCAATGAGCATTACCATGTTAGACGACGTTGTTGCCAGATTTAAAAAAAAATCCAGCCCCCAGGTCACGCATAGCGTCACCCAACTGCTTGGCGATATCTCGAAAGACTGAACGGGGACTTAGATCCTATGGCTTTAAAAAGTACAACCTCAATCGGCTAAGATCATCGCCCTTATGTTTCAACCCCAAATGGGTCAACCACAAAATATTTGTAGCACCTGCCTTCACGAAAGCCTTCGCAAAATTAAAAATCTATTCTATTTTATGTCATTTCAATACAATAATGTTATAACAACTCCCTTAGGTCGTGCACTCATATTTCCTGGCAGTGAAATACAATGTTCTTTTTGCAGTACAATGCAGCCACTATTCCATTGTCCTCAAAATTGCAAAAAGGTAGTTAAAAGAACCGTACTGTAAATGAAAATAATAGAATTTGGAAGCGGTCGACCTCGCTCCGACAGTTTCACAACCCTGTTACAACTTCATTTTACGCTTAAATTTGATTTAAATAAACCTCACTGGAAAATACTTTAACGATAATAAATGTAATTATGAGTTTGAGCTTTTTATTATTTTGGTCTAGCTTATTATTGTTCTGCCGGGTCGCGGGGCTAACAAGCTACCTTGAACAAAGAACGTAAAGGACTATTAAAGGATACCGTGTATTAGAACAAGTCTGCCCTACCCAGGGTGGGCGGACTTATTAGCGCGGCAAAATCGAACATCAGAAAATCAGCCAAGTGTGAATTGGAATGAACACTCATAAAAACAAATTAATGTTTGCAATATTTTTAAAGACCCATCCAATGATATCTCACACTACGAGGAGCAAAAGAACCAAAAGACAGATTTCCACTTTACGTGTAGCTACAGGAGGTACACTGGTATAGTTCCTTCTCGAAAGGAACCCTAAAAACTTAGTTAAGTTCCATTAACTTAGTGTAAAACGTCTTTAGCAAACTGTGGTATAATTTAGCCGTAAGCGAAAAACAATTGTATCCCACCAAAAACGTAATAACAGCACTTGCGACTGAAAAAACTTTCACGAAAATAAATTCAAAAGTTTCACCTGAAATTCGTAACCGAAGAAAACACTCTCCCAACTGAAACTTGTTGGGTAAACTTGTCCAAGCTAATTTCAACGTGTAAAGTTTGGACTTATAGCACCGCGACCCGTTTGTGCGAGAATTTATGCTTCAGTCCCGGATTTTCACGTTATTTTTACCTTTGTTTGAGACCCAGAAAAAGCTTGAGTTGCGAGTGAGTGCGTAAATGGAATGCTGTCTTTGCTAAGAATGTTGTGAGTTGATATGAATTGGGGAATCTATTTTTTTTTCTTTGGGACTTTTATAATTGGCATCCGTATTACATACAAGAGTAATTTTCTAGTAAGTACATGAATTGATAGTATGAAGAAATACAATTCATATCGTTTTTATCTTTTTTTATCATCATTTACCCTTATTTCAATGTATTTGCAAGATTTTAAGTCATCAGTAA
The DNA here is from genome assembly GCA_028554685.1 of Agrotis ipsilon. Lineage (NCBI taxonomy): Eukaryota > Metazoa > Arthropoda > Insecta > Lepidoptera > Noctuidae > Agrotis > Agrotis ipsilon. Next base: position 10,313,429 of record CM052967.1, read on the forward strand.
CTCGTTTTACGTTAAAAATAGTATATTTTGCAACGATTGAATAAAGAGTGGATTTAAAGCGAGGGCCATTATATGAATCAAGAGCAAGCGAAGGATTTTAATGGCTGAATCACGACCGTAGGGAGTGATTCATGATGGTTGAATCACGAGCGAAGCGAGTGATTCAAGTATTTAAATTCTGAGCGAAGCGAGTGATTCAGGCCCTCGATTTAAATCCGTTTTATTCAAGAGTTGCAAACGATACTTTATACCATGACTACGAGAAAAAGAAAGAAACAAAGTTTTTTTTAATTAGTCTGCTCCACACACACGTGGGTTGTAGGTAAGTCGTGGAAGTAGTCCAATCGCTCGGTCACTGCGCCAACAAGCTGACATTAAAATCGGAACAATGATTTAAATTAAGAGTAATTCAAGGGGGTTGTCCAGCATCGCGGTCGAGCTCGAATGTACTAGTGTTCTAAATTCAAACACCAAAACAGTGCGTAAAAGACTACTTTTACGCACTGTTTTCAGTGCGTAAAAGTAGCTTTTTCGAGGGGGAATGGTATAAAAGCATTTAGATCATTCGTCATATTTTTTCTTTGGTCTACTGGCATCCTCTCTTAATGGCATGGGTCCCACTGGTATAAATTATTTAATGTGCCCAAAATTAATAAGCTATCTCAATCCATATCCTGGTATAATTATTTTCGGTCTGCAACTAATTGAACATTTTTGTAAGACTCGAATCGAAAATTTCAGACGTCGCCGTCGATTGTTTTTAAAGACAAAGATCGGGATCAAAATTAGACTGAGATAGATTATTAATATCTAGCGAAAATCGGCATTGCTAGTCCAACGACTAGAAAATAAGGATACAGGATATTAAAGTGGAAAACGGAATTTATAAGTACCCATACAAATACTAGGTTCTATTCAAACATCCGACCTTCTGTACAAGGTACATCAATCAAAAGAGAAAGGCAAATAGACGAGAGGATAGTTCTTTGAATTTTGAATAGCTGTCTATTCGCTTTTGATGGATTCGTTTGTACTGCTTCTTCAATTTTCCGAAACATGTCGTTCATAACTCGAATATTTGATAGATGTTTTAAATGATTACATGGAAGGAATGTACCTAGTCTTTTTTTTTTAAATGTTTTCTCAATATTATTTCAATTGAAATTGTATCGACAAACTTCGGATGCTATTTTTTTTAAAACTAAATAATGTTCTTCTGCTATGGAGCGGAAGCGACTGACAGACTTTACTGACACCCCACTGACACCTAGTTCTTTTGGTTACCCTTTGCATTCCAAAGTCACGGTGCCTTATTTGAAAACAGTCCCGTAATCTTGCAGCGTAGGGCGCCCTGCGGCATGATGGATTGATAATAATTTGAAGAAGGTGACTGGTTGGATAGCCAATAAAATATTCAGCTACTCTTTCGATTTTTATAATGTAATATTGTGTATTTTGTTTTTATCCTGGAGAGAGGGAGAGATGAGTGAGCGAAGCGAGCAGGCAGCCGCTAGTGTCTGCTATGATTGCACATACAAAATCCAGGACACAAAATATTAACAAAAAAAAACTCATGTAATTTTAATGAACCTTTATCTCTTTATTTATTTATTTATTTATTTACACTTTCATGTACAATTGTGGTACATAAGGCGGACTTAATGCCGCAAGGCATTATCTACCAGTCAACCTTTGGGTCAAAAGGAGAAGCAGTTGGAATAGGTACAACAATTCTACTGAAACAATTAAAACTACATCTAATTATAGCTATTAAAAAAAATATATACTAATATATATATGAAGATATATACCTAATATTATGTACATATACATATAAATAAAATTTGACAAATAAATTATACTTATAAACCTACATGAATAAAATACATAAATTAAATGGATACATAACATGACGACGACCATAGCAATAAATAGAAACCAAGAGCTTACCAACTTTAGCAAGTTAGTATCCTAGCTGCAATGACGTACCTCAAGGAGTACACTAAACTACAGTATTTGACGCCACATATTATCAAACCGGGTTAAAGTTACATAAAAAACTCTGGTATTCGTACTCCTATAAGCGTTCCCAAGACAATGTCGACTCTAATTAAATCTGGTTTCGGTTCACTGTAACTATTTGACTGTCTTATTTAATCCCACTCTAGAAGATTAATCAATCGTTCCGGTAAATGAACTCCTTTGTTTGTAGACAAGGAAATCCACAAGTAAAGGATTTCGAATATAGCTGTTGTTAAAACTGAATACCTAAATGAAAAATGTGATAAAATTGACCATAAATACAAGTTGTAGCCTGAATGAACTAAAGCGATTTACAGGTAGATGAAAAATTTCTAAAAATAAACTCTTCAAATATTACATAAATTCGGGAATCGAATAGATCATGGCAACAGATTGGTTAAAAATATGCCAACCACTGACATGGAACAGTATGAGAAACAGAAACAAAAATATGGTGATGCTTTCTATGGAGGCCCTAATGTTATAATTCATGGGATGCATGAGGACCGCAGGGAGGCTGTTGACAAGATGGTGGATGATTTGGAGGGGCAGATTGCTAAGAGAGCCCGCTACTCAAGAAGACGTATACACAATGATGATGCTGATATTGATTACATCAATGAAAGAAATGCTAAGTTTAACAAGAAACTGGAGAGGTTCTATGGTGAACATACCGCTGAGATAAAGCAGAATTTGGAGCGTGGTACTGCTATTTAATAAGGCCTATAATTGCATGATATATAAATTAAATTCAAAATACTGTGATAAAATAGTTTTTAAAGTAATAGAATAGTTTCCTGGCTAGGTTGCAGTCTGAACACTATTGCTCAGGCCTCCTTGATAGACTGCATTTAACTTTAAGGATATACATATTACCATAATTACATACTGTGTAAGATAGAATGGTATTGAAAAGAATTTAGTTGCATTGCACAATTTAAAACACATAACCATGGTGATAGAGCAGTGGTGGCCCAGTGGTATCTATCGGCCCCGACTTACGAGTTGTAGGTTGTGAGTTCGAACCCAGCCTGGTGCATTACTTTGTGTAATTTCTTTCATCACCACTGCTCTCAAAACGGTGAAGGAAAACATCGTGAAGAAACCGGCATGTCCTAGAACCATCAAATTCGAAGACATGTGACATCTGCCAACCTGCACTGGGCCCGCATGGTGGATTATGGCCCACTCCCTCTCACAAGAGAGAGGAGGCCTGTGTCCCAGCAGTGGGTACGTTATAGGCTGATGATGAAGTTCTTAGCCAGACTTCTTTATCCGATTTTCAGACGGAATAAAAAAAACATTTTCAAGCCCTGGCCAAGCCATTCTTGATATACAGCCTCGTGTTTTCATTTCACATTCATGGAAATCTCGTCAATGTGTAGATTTCGAGTGCACTTGAAACTGAAATCTGAGAGCGACACGATAGCAGGGGGTAACAGATGAAAAATTCCTACGCTTTTATTAAATTTCGTGACGGATTATCTACATCGCAACTAGCACAAACTGAGTTGTGAAATTTAAAAGGATGTTTTTTTTTCTAGCCTGATAATTAATGTCCCACTCCTGAGCAAAGGCCTCCCCCCATTTCTTCCACTTCTCTCGATGGTGTGCCTCTTCTCGCCAATTCGCAAGGAAGCTATCCAAAGCGTCCCGCCATCTTCTCAAGGATGTTTTAGGCAAATAAATTAAAGGATTGATATTGTTCCTGGATAATTTTAACTGCGAAGATTTGAATTTATATTAAGATCCCAAAAGATGCATTTGTTTGTTCATATGACATTAATTAAAAAAACATATAATTAAAGAAAACGTTACGTAAGGTTAAGCGCCTCCGGGGTCGCGGGACTTATCGAATTACTGTGACTCCGGAACGTAAAGGGCTATTAAAGAACACCGTTGATTTTAGTCAGTTCAAGTCTGACAGTCCCATCCAGGTTAAATGCCTAAAATTCTGGCACAAAACACACATCAGTGAATTGCTAGTGAAATAAATACAGGCATCACCAAAACCATATTTGGTTCCATATTTAAAAATTCAAAATATTCGAAATAAATTATTCTCTGACCATCTTCACCCAATTTCATCAAAGGATGTTTCGTCGTTTTTATATCCAGCCACTTGACCCAAATTCGTTTGATTGATGGAATCAAGGGATGCAATCTACAAAATTAAACGCAGATTTCAATTCGGCTTGGGGATATTGGGGGAAATTGGACATAAATTTTCGGTCATTTTCCGAAGTGTATGGGACTAACTACCGTCTTCCAAATTCCATCGAAACTTTCTCGATAAGACTGGGATCGAATGAGCATATTATGATATTGGAGTGTATTCAAACTGAGACACCTAGAGTTGATAGTTGATAGTTGATACTCTATGAAGAAATAGAGGTTAATAGGTTGACTAAACTTCACTTTGATGGTGATTCTTTTTAATTAATTTTATGTTTGTACTTAAGGACTTATTCATCTAAAAGCTCTGTGAGATCTCACTTCTTGCCAAATTACTTATAGGTATGATTCTAGGTCAACGAGAAAGTGTCCAGATTGCCTAAAATTACCTATAGGTTTTGATAACATAGCAAGCATCAAAATATGCGACAAAACGAAGTATAAACGGTCGTATCTTTTGATTTAATTGACTTAAGTTTATTTTTTTTATTACAAGGGATTTGTAGAATGCATGAAAATGAAAATAAACTCTATCAGGTATTGGATGTCATCTGACCAAGCGTTCCGGAGAAAAAGGGTCCTAACAAACGGGATTTCGAAGTACAGAACCCTAAAAGTGTCTAGTTTAAACCATTCGTATCATTTTTTTCCGTCGGCTAACTTTCAGAAAAGGTTGAAAATATATCTGTTTTAATTGTAATTACAAATAAAGTATCAAAGTACTTGTAGTTTTGCCTGTTATAAATACCATAGACCGCATATAATGACACCAAGTAGGAAAGTGTGGGATATCAAATAAACCGAACACATTAACGAAGTTGGTCGCGGTTTTGTGTTTCTAATTACCAGGTTCCTCTGTTACTTTAATAATTAGATAAGGTAGGAAAATGTTGCTTTTATTAAGTTACAATTAGAAAACATAAACATATTTGATGCTACGTGAAAAACAGGTATGAAATTATTCCTGTGAATTATTTATAATTAGATTTTTGCCGCGGTTTCATTCGCGTTTTGGTCGCAATTATCCCAAAGCAACGTTTAAAATTAGCTTTTGCCTTCGTACCTACCTGTAATTTAAACCAAGTGCGAGTCGGACTAGCGACGGAAAGGTTCCGTACCATAATAACGTCAAAAAATGTATTTTGTTTGAAAGATCCTTAAATATTTATTTTATTCTGTGTTTTGGTATTTCTTTTCCACCAACAAAAATAAATCATCTATGCAAATTCCAGCTGTCAAACTAGCAGGGTTCATAAGATACTGAGTGACATACAGTGAGCAGTGGTGGCCCAGTGGTATCGGTCCCGATTTACCAGTTGTAGGCCGTGGGTTCGAACCCCGTCAGACGCATTACTTTGTGTAAAATTTCATCACCATTGCTCTCAAAACGGTGAAGGAAAACATCGTGAAGAAACCGGCATGTCCTAGAACCAAAAATTCGAAGATATGTGACATCTACCAATACACACTGGGCCCGCGTGGTGGATTATGGCCTAATCCCTCTCTCAGGGAGGAGGCCTGTGTCTGGGACACAGGCCTCCTCCCTGAGAGAGGGATATAATGTTCCCACTGCTGGGGCAGTGGGAACATTATAGGCTGATGATAGTGATGGTGAGTGACATACAGTGAGACAGACAGGTATACGACGGATAACGGGAGTCTTAGTAATAGGGTCCCTATTAACTCTTTGGGTTAGGAACACTAATAAGAAGCGAAATAGGTATCGCCGAAGCATACTATACTTCATCGTATCTCAATTAATAATAATCAATAATAATATTCCACAACTATCACACAACGCCATCTAGCCCCAAGGTAAGCAGAGCTTGTGTAATGGCTACTACACAACTGACATACTTATATATTTACAACATACAGGACAACATTTGTCCTGGGTGGGAATCAAACCCACGACCTCCGGCACAGCAGTCAGGGTCACTAACCACTAGACCAACAGGCCAGTCACCAAGACGTTTCACCAAGACGTATAAACAATGACCGCAAAGACGATAATTCTAAGAGCAGACGATAATAATTATTTCTGTTAAAGTGCCGGAAAAGGGTTTCCTCCTCTTTGAAGATCAAAAGGGTATACTCTCCTAATTAAATGCCAAGACGATACTGTATCACAATACTTGAGGGCATTTTCAAATTGAATTTGAACTTTTTGCCATTTAAATTATTTGTTGAGTGATAAATAAGCTTTGTAATTTGATGTTATTTTTCTTGTGTGCATAGTAATTCAATCGTTTTATTATTTACATTATCACATTTTTATAACAGTTAATCGTTTGCGATTAAAAAGTCTTTGAAAATAGTCTGGTAATAAATGTATTTTTTGAAAATACTGGAAGAAATGTGGAACTTCTAGCTATATTTAAGCATTAGGTACTTTTATTACACGACTGCCCAAAAAAGGAGTGTTATTATAATTTGTGTTACAAAGTACTTTCTTTAAGAAAAATAATATAAATTCTAGCTAGATGTCAGATGGCAATTGTCATTACAGTAGTTTATTAGTTTAGACTTATGTCCAGCCGATGGCAATATACTGTGAAGTAAACTGGAATTTTGACATTAATTTGAAGGAAAAAATGAGTTCCTCGTTCATACACTAAAGGCGCCTTTGCATTTTCCCTAAAAAAAACACAGTAAATACGTCAAATACTAACGTTGTAAATAAAATGCAGAAATCTTGTGATAAAGACTGTGGTTTATCTTTTTTTAACAAGCTCAATGATTTAATAAAAAGTATAATTATTAGAAACAGAAGCAAACTATTTGCTTAGTTGAAAGAATTCAACCCATTCTAAAAAGAAAGTGAAAAATATAATAAACAATTTTCAACCGATTTCCGTTTATATAACAGACTACGACACGACAACATGGCGGTTCATAATCCCGTATCTAAACTTTAATTACTCACCTCCACAATCTAGGCGAGAGGTGTAAGAAAAACTTGCTGGAAGATGCTCTGGCCACGAGATGGGACGCGCCCCAGTTGACACGGTAATTAATAGAAATATGATGCACCAGAGACGGATTTAGGTATGTGAATTTTTGCAGGCGCTTAAGGTACTTGCTTTTTTTTTAGCGTCGTAAAATCATCAAATGAGGCCTCAACCCATACTGTTAGACTTGTACTAACTCATATCCACGCCGTTGTTTATTAGCCTTTTACGTTCCAGGGTCACGGTAATGAGATAAGTCCCGCGACCCCGGTAGGCTTTAGCCCTCTAAAGGGCCCCGTCATCATGCTGACGCTCGTTGAGGCGCGCGTGGAACACGACGCGCCATCGAACCGGGCATGGCCCATGGTCGGGCGGCCAGTTGCCTGTTCTTACCCATGCCCGCGCTAAGGTACCAACTTGCTTGGGCTACTTTTTTTATTGAAAGTTAAGTCTAACATTATATTTCCTATATCTATCTATCGTACGTTTATATATGACCCTATTTAAATATTTTGACCACACATTATATAGTGGAAATTGCAACAGTAGATGAACGGAAAATATATTTCCGTGGTTTGTCTGCTCAGTGGAATTCGCAGACCATAATAACAAAAACCATACCATTCGTAGACCATAGCACAAAAAATGTTCTCAGTTTAAAGATTTAATATTCATAGTGGAAACCATAGATAGGTTCGCCACAGCGCTTTTTAATCTTACCAAGAGAAGTGTGCTACTCAGTAACGATTGTGAAGGTATCTAACCTTCACAATCGTTACTGAGTAGCACACTTCTCTGAAACTGAATGTGTTGTATATTCATACTTATTGGTTGTCTATATACAAAAGTTATGGTTTTGTACTCTTTACTCTATTCTTGTCAATCTTATAAAAATGTAGTTCGTTCCTAACAAATAAAATTCTTCCAACACGTTATCAGCACGAAGCTGCTTATTTTAAAAGTAAATAATGTCAGGGAATAGTAGTATGAATTTTCAAGGAATTCAGATGTTAAAAAACCGAGACGGGTACCCAACCTGGAAGTTCAAAATGAGAATGCTTCTCATTCATGAGGAGCTGTGGACGTCCATCACAGGGTACGATGATTCTGATAAAACGGCGGAAAATGTGCGCTCTCGCAATGACCAGAAGGCATTATCAAAAATATGCCTTACTGTAGACGAAGGTGCAATTTCGCACGTACGAAATGCTAAAAACGCTAAGGAGGCTTGGAGTGCTTTACAAAAAGCGTACGAGGATAAAGGTATGGGTAGAAGGCTCTCTCTGGAGCGTAGACTATACAAATATACCTTGACCGATTTCCAAGACATAGAATCTTATATCAACGCCATAATGAGTACTGCTCAAGATCTTGAAGATATTGGTAAGAAGATCGGCGATGGATCTCTGGCTGCGATTATTCTCGGAGGATTGACATCAAGATACGAACCGCTGATCATGGCTTTAGAGAATTCGAATGTTGAAGTAACCAGTGAGTTGGTTAAGACAAAGCTATTAAACGAACTTTCTAAGGACCCTCACCCGGACGAGGTGGCTGCGCTACGTTCAACAGGTTCTACGAGCAAAAAGAAGAAGCCTATAATCTGCTTTAAGTGTAGACAACCAGGACACAAAAGTCCCGAATGTCCCAATAAGAAGGATAAGAAAGCTTTGAGTGTGTCGGGAAAGGTTTTTAAAGATACAGATTGCCATTATAATAAAAAGGTGGAACAGGCTATTGTAAAGGAAATGGCTCTCTCTGCGCCAGCTGCTATTGATGGGAAATGGATTATTGATTCAGGTGCAACCATCCACATGACTCCGCATCGCGAGTGGTTCACCAGTTATCGGTCTGTACAAGGTGGAACGATTACTGTGGCTAATGGACAACAAGTGGCAGCTGTGGGTATTGGTGATGTATCCATTGATACCGATACTTTGGCGAACAGAATAGAGAATGTAGTTCATGTTCCTGATTTGAACTGTAATTTACTTTCAGTGAAGAAAGTAGTAGAGAAAGGTTCCTCTGTAGTTTTCAATAAAGAAGGCTGCATTATTTATGACTCAAAGTGTGATGTAGTAAACAATAAAAATGTTGTAGCGTATGGTTCTGTATGTAATGGGCTGTATACTCTCGATTGTTCAATTAATATGTTCAATAATGTTTCAGCTAAACTTGTGCACTCTGATTGTTCCAACTTTCAGCTTTGGCATAAAAGGTAAGAACATCTGTGTCGAATTGGCATGGATCTACTCAGAAAAGGTCAAGCTATCGGCGTGGAGTAGACACAGGTTGACAAGGAACCATGCATACCCTGCATAGAGGGTAAGCAGTCTAGAAAACCTTTTAAAAGCTTAAAATATAGGAAGGCTACATCACCGCTTCAATTGGTTCATACTGATGTTTGTGGACCTTTTTCTACAAATTCGTTTACAGGTAATAGGTATTTTATTATTTTTATAGATGACTATACACGTTTTATTTTTGTGTATTTTATGTCTTCTAAAACTGAAGTCAAAAATAAGTTTTGTTCTTTTCATTCTCATGTCGAGAGACAGTTTGATGGAAAAATAAAGACTTTGCGGTCAGATAATGGAACTGAGTTCATTAATAAGGAGTTGATGGATTATGTTCACTCCCTGGGTATCGATTGGCAAACGACAACACCTTACAGCCCTCAGCAAAATGGGGTAAGTGAACGGTGTAATCGTAGCATAGTAGAGAAGGCTCGGTCATTATTATCACATGGTTCTCTCTCAAAAGCCTTTTGGCAGGACGCAGTGGAGACAAGCGTCTATTTGAAAAATCGATCACCACACCGCGCACTTAGTGGTAAAACACCATTTGAAATGTGGTTTAATAAAAAACCCGATCTGTCTCATCTGAAGGTTTTTGGATGCAGAGCACTTGCTCATGTTCCATCAAGTCATAGGTGAAAATTGGACATGAAAGCTGAGGAACAGATTTTTGTAGGATATTCAGATGATCCTCGTAGTTATTATTTCCGGAATGCGGCAAGTCCTAGACGGTTATTAAAGTCAAGAGATGTTACATTTTTTGAAAATAACTTTACTGGACTGAAGGAAAATATAGAGCCTATATGTACTGTTAACTCTGATATTGTCAATTTGCTCTCACAGTCACCTTCGCCAGCAGTTTTAAGACAAGAAGTACTACCGACTTCTTCACCTGGAAGATGTGAGGTAAATGCTCCTACCATGGATACTTCTTCCATGGATACTTCTTTCATGGATGCTGAAGATGACAATGAAGCAGTCAATGTAGAGGTCAACAATGTTGATGATCAGCAGTCAAGTGAGGCTACAGATTCCTCAATTGAATCTAGTCGATATCCCTCAAGAGTTCGCAAACCACCGGATTATTTCTCATATACTACTCTGCTAGACGATGGGTGCGATGATCCAAATAGTTATCAGGCTGCGACTAACAGCGATGAAAAGGATAACTGGATTTTAGCAATGAAAGATGAGTACGATGCCTTAGTCAGAAAGGGCACATGGGTTTTGGTAGACAAGCCAAATCATAGAACGTGTATTCCTAGCAAGTGGGTCTTCAAACTGAAGCGAGATGCGAAAGGTGTCGTTGTTAGATATAAAGCGCGCCTAGTAGCAAAAGGTTTTCGACAAAGAGAAGGTATCGACTACCACGAAACCTTTTCTCCGGTTGTACGCAACTCATCGTTGCGAACCCTGTTTGCACTTGCAGTGCAGGAAGATTATAAGGTCCGGCATATGGATGTGGACACAGCTTTTCTGAATGGCGATTTAGAGGAAGAAATCTTCATGACACAGCCAGAAGGTTTTGTAAAGGAAGGCGAAGAGTCGAAAGTGTGTTTATTAAAACGATCACTTTATGGGTTGAAGCAGGCACCAAGAGCCTGGAATACAAAATTAAAACAGATTTTGTCAGTTCTTGGTTTTATGCAGACATCTGAGCCATGTATTTTTAAAAACGGTACAAACTTAGACTCCTTGGTTCTGGCTGTATATGTCGACGATCTAGTAATTTTGTATAAAAATGAAATTACGCTTGACAATTTCAAATGTCAATTTGTTAAATATTTTTCATCAAAAGATCTTGGACAAATTAATTTCTTTACGGGAATAAATATTCACCATGATAATTATGGAATAAAGCTATCTCAAAGCACATATATTGAAAAGATGCTGAAAAAATTTAACATGCAAGATTGTAAGGGTGTTTCTACACCACTGGTCAAGAAGATACTTGAGCCTGGTATAGGTGAGTGTGAGTACCCTTACAGAGAGTTAATTGGCTGTCTAATGTTTTTGGCTGTAAATACCAGACCAGATATAGCCTACACCGTGAGTTACTTGAGCCAATTTAACTCTAAATTTGATCAGTCACATTGGAATATTGCTAAACGATGTCTACGTTATCTGAACGCAACAAAAGATACTGGTATTACATACAGGAAAGTAAAAGGTAATACTACAACTTTGACGGGTTTTTCAGATGCAGACTGGGCAAATTGTCCAACTGATAGACGGTCCTACACTGGGTTCTATTATGAACTTGCAGGCGGCCCTATTTCCTGAGAAGCTAAAAAACAGCCCACAGTGGCTTTGTCGTCCGCTGAAGCTGAATATATGGCGTTGGCTACAGCAGTAAAGGATGCGTGCTTTTTAAAAAGACTGATATCCGATATAACAGGTAAGTCGCTTAACATAGTTCTGTATACGGATAGTCAGAGTGCACAAAAAATAGCCATTAATCCGGTTCACCACAATAGGACAAAGCATATCGATGTAAAGTTCCATTTTGTCCGAGAAAAAGTGAACGATAAAACCGTTGAACTTAGGTATATGCCTACCGACAGGTTACCTGCAGATGTTTTGACGAAACCTTTGGGTCCAACAAAACATCGCAGTTGTTTGCAAATGATGGGTATATCGTAATGGTTCTATTTACTTTTTTATGCCTTTGTGTAATGCTTATGACATAAGAGTCCAATCTCATCTCATCAAACTCATCTGGTAGTCCTGGAAGCCGTTTCTTACTTCTCCTCTATTATTTTCTGATGGATCCTGTATGGTTTAATATGTAGTTGTTCTCGGTCTGGATGTTTGTGTTTGTGAGTTCAAATGTCTGTTAAACACCCTAGAGAAAAGAAGAAGAAAAGTGGGTAAAAGCCTTCATTATTGATTAAATTTTCAATTCCAAAAGCGTCAAGGTTGGCGCAATAACTGAGCGATCGATTGATTCGCAGTGTGTCGCGGGTTTATTTCAGCATTTATTTTATAACTTGCATTGTAAGAAGATAATGCAACATTTAGATACATGTTCCATATATTCATAAGCCCATACCATACGCCAGTATTCTTCAACAGCATACTGGTACAAAATGGCGTCGAAATTTGCCTCATGCATATTTCTCAAACGCAGTCTGCATCAGTTGTGAAACGTTTACACTCCTTGGCTTTTTTGAAGAAAATGGTAAGACAGTGTTCCGAAGTTTAACTGAAAAAAAGTATGCAAAATGACAAGACAAGTCATCAACCTTGTGGGAAGAAAATTCAACCGAATTACATTATTTTTATTAGATACTAGCTTCTGCCCGCGACTTCGTACGCGTATCCTGTTGCTTATGCCAGCGACAACGGGATCGTCAAAATCTAAGATCTGAAAAGTCTATTACCCAACTCCAAGAGCCCGGCAAAAAAAAAATGGCTTTTGGCCAGTAGAGTACAATAATATTCATCGTCATCGAAAATCGGTCCTAAACTGTTACCGCCTTTACTGCGTGGAAGACATCCTAGCTTATGTTATTTTATAAATTGTATAATTATAAAATACTCACTATACTAATTTCACTGTATGTGAAATTCATCCATATCAGGTGTTCCATATCTTAAATTTTTATACATAAACAAATAGTGCTCATCAAGCTGAAAAACTTTTGCTAAGACGTCATTCCTCGGGCACGCCGCAATAGCGGCGGTAAGACCCCTCTTTGAGGAGTGGGTGGAGAGACGTCACGGCATCCTTACCTACGGCATGACGCAGGTCCTCACCGGACACGGAAGTTTCGGGAGGTACCTGTGTCTGATGAGAAAGGAGGAAACGCCTGGGTGTCACCACTGCGAAGATCGCCCGGAGGACACAGTAGAGCACACTGTGCAAGACGTCATTCCTATATGTTATAGTATAGTTGGGCTCTTGGAGTTCCACATTAGGTGTTCCAGATCTTCAATTTTTATACGTCAACAGAGAGTGCTCATCAGGCTGAACAACTTTGCTAAGACGTCATTCCTGTACATGTTATAGTGTAGCTGTGCTCTTGGAGTTCCACGTTAGGTGTTCCAGATCCTGATTTTTATACGTCAACAGAGAGTGCTCATCAGGCTGAACAACTTTGCTTAGACTTCATTCCTGTACATGTTATAGTGTAGCTGGGCTCTTAGAGTTCCACATCAGGTGTTCCAGATCTTCAATTTTATTCTCTCAGCAGAAAATGCTCATCACGTGGAACACTTTTTGCTATCGCACCATTTTTGTATGTCTTATAGTTTAGCTGGTCTGGTGCGGTTCTGCGCCAGGTGTTCAAGTTTCCAGAATAATTTATAGCCTATGTTTTGACCAGATTTAATACCTATACAACAAAAAAAGAATCATTCAAATCCGTCCAGTACTTTTTGAGTTTATCCCGGACATACATACAGACAAACAGATAAACAGACAAACAGTCAAACAGACAAACAGACAAAAATTCTAAAAACTATATTTTTGGCTTCGGTATCGATTGTAGATCACACCCCAAGTATTCTTTTAAAAAAATATTCAATGTACAGTTTTGACTTTCCTACTATTTTATTTATGTATAGATAGATAGATAGATAGATAGATAGAAAATAGAAATAGAATAGAATAGATAGAATAGAATAGAAGAAGAATAGATAGATAGATAGATATAGATAGATAGATTTCTAAAAAAAAAAACAAATAGAAAGGTCAATTTACATGTGAATTTAAATAGCTGTAGTAAAACTTGACTAATAAAAGTGATATAAGATTAATTACTACAGACTGTCTTAAAATGGGAATAAAATGGAGCATTTTTAAATGTCAACAATTTTGCATTTGGTTGCTATTCTGGCTTTATTTAAATAAGCTTCTAGCAAAACAAGTTATGATGTTTGAGCACTATAAACTACATAAGTTACAATATTTACTCATAAGTAAATAAGACTGGTTTTATTTCTGTTTATTTTCCAGTTTTGTCACAGATTTAGTTTATTTTATTCTTCGACAGACAACTCTTACTAATATTTGAAAGAAAGAAAGAAAATAAGTTTATTTGGCACACATTTGGCACACAGTTTTGACACAAGATAACAATAGAAATAAAAAATAATCACAAGAAGTAGGTACCGTGTGTCTCACGGCTATGCCAAATAGGCTCAGTATTAGGCTAATACTTAACATGTCACCTCCCCAAATGCGACCCTGATGATACATGAACATGACACGCCACCGAGACCCGCTGACCCGTTTCCCTTCAACCAGCTGCGACCAGTCAATTTACCTTTAAAAAAAACTCGAGCAAACCTCAGCCTGAAAGAAAAGCAGTCTGTTTACTCAACACACATACATACAGTAACGGCCGCGTGCCCCCATTTCTTCTGCCACGCGAAAAGTCACTTTACCCTTTTCACACGTTTGCTATTAAAGTGTATATTGCTGTGGACTTTGAAGTGGTGCTTTTGACGTTTGGGAAGGTGATTTTAGAGGAATGCTTAGGAATGGTTGAGACCTGAAGCGCGATGTTTACGGTATTCAAATTGCTGTCACACGACTTGCGCGCGGTTAAAGGTCCGATAGCACTTTCGTTGAGAAGAAATATTTTATTTTTGAGAAACAAAGTATTGCACTGGAGTGCGTGTTAAGCAATAAAAGTGCTACAACTTTATGTTTGTTGTTTTACTAAAAGCTTTTATGGCTGCACCTGTATAGCCAGATTTAATAAAAAGGTTACTTTATTCATTACAAGGTAGTGAAGGATGTTTTGTTTGTGTTTTGTATCAGTTACGTTTTTTTGTGTTTTCTAAAAATGAAAGAGGTTGTTGTTATATCTGTTTTGGTTTGAACCTTACTTATTATATTACGAACTTTTATTTTGTTAATTGATAGCTAAAGATACATCGTCATGAGAGGCAATTGCTCTGCACAATTGGAACTCTGATATTTTGAATTGCATTCTGTAGTAATTGCCTCAGAATCAAGACTAAAACGAAACACCCTTATTAATAAACTCAAACTAAAGTTCCGCCAAAGTTATTCCTTAAAATATGAATGGTTAATCTGAAGATTAATATGCTGGTTATAACTTTAGTTCAGGTTTATTAACAAGGGTGTAGGTGTTTTCGCAAACTATGACAACTAGGTACTTACGCCTTTTTTAAACGTGGTTAAATCTCAAGTGAGTCCTCCGAAGCGGTGTTCCTTCAGTAGTCCTTTTAATCCCAGGGTCAGGGTTGCCTGATAAAACCATCCCATGACTTAGGAAAAGACATGAAAGGACATTCAAATGGACCTGTCGACCTTATGCTGTGTGTTTCATATCCTGAGTCAAACGTCTTACAAACATATTTCCTAACCCTAAAAATCCAAACATAGAAAAATCTGTCTGTAACCCCTCGTTTACACCAAGGTATAATACATGTATTTTACAAGTTTGTTGCGATGATTTCGTTTCTCATAAACATGTATCAAACATGTTGTATACAAAATTTGTATGAAACTATATAGATGTATATAACTTGTAGTAAGTATACAAAATTTGTTTTGAAACACGGTAAACTTCTAGTTGCTTACATGTTTAAGATCTCCTGTTTTTCTTGTTGTAGAATTCGAGACAGATTCAGTCCGTACTTTTATATATTCTACTAAAACAAAACACTGTCAGTCCAGTATGTTGCAAACTTTATCCAACAAGCATGGATAGAGTTTAAAACTTGTTTGTGATTAGTATTTTACTGAAATTGCAAAAAAATAAACAATACTTGTCTAAATCACGACTGTATTTTGTAGGTGAGAACGCTATCAATGTATCTGACAAGTATTGACATGTCATAGACTTCAGTGTAAACGCAAATCTGTTTTATACTTGTATAAATACTATTTGGCTACACAGTGTGAACGAAAGAATGTTTGAGACACTCTCAATACATGCATAAAACAAATATTTATGTTTTGACAAGTATTCTACGAGTTTTGTATGAAACTAGTATTCAACTTGTTTCTTGGTGTAAACGAGGGGTAAAAGTGTCAAACACTTGCAAAGTCACACATAATGCGCGATTGCATTTCAAATACTATCCGTTGAGCCCCGCATACAAGTCGAATGAATAATTCAAGTCAGACTCCAGTATTCAAATACCTTATGTATGGATGCAAAGGAAATCGGATCGGTAAGTACTCGGAAATTTGTTTTTACATGACATTTGTGTTTTGATCCCTGAGCGAAAAGAGGCTGGAAAGATTTTGATTGGAGAGAGTAAAAGAAAAATTGGAAATATTTTTTGGGGGAAATAAAAAACAAATGAACTACTTACGGGATTAGCTTTAAGCAAGGTTTTAACTGAAGTGTATTTTAACTAAAATATCTTTTTATTATTAAATAGTGCTTGAATTGGCATGATGAACATTGAACCCGATTGAGAAAACTGGAAGGACAAGGGGATGTGTATGCTCAAAAGTGGGAAAAACGACCCAATAGAATAGCAGACAGTAACTGTTGCTCAAATCTAATGTTTGTTCACATAGAAGCTTGATGGTTCTACCTTTGAATGATTTCAGATCAGGATCGCTGAGGTATATAAAAGTTTTCTTTCTCCAATTCTGAAACTCCACATAACTAATTTTACCGTATAACCTATACAATTTTGTAAGCAGTAGTCTAGAAACACCTGTCAAGAGACATATTATGTATAGTTAAGACACTGATACAATTTTTTTAAAATATTTAGTGGTTTTTACTTACACTGCTAAAAACTCTATGGAATTTTCAACATGCCAAAAATTTTATATTTATAAGTAGGTATGTACTTCCATCACTTTTCAAATTTACTTTTTCTTATGGTACTAAGGCCTGACTTTCCTGAATATTAATAACGATGTAGGTTAGGTGCCGTTGCATGCATTTTATATGAGACTTTTCACGCAAGAACTGGCTCTACTGATTTTGGTAAAAACTAGCCTATTTGTTTTTCAATAAACAGTATTCCTAGCCAGGAATCAAACGTGATACTACTAAATGTCAAGTTACGACAAATAAAAAAAATACCTTTAAACGAATGATTACTTAATCAAAGATAACCTTTGATTAAGTAATCATTCGTTTACGCCGCGCGCTCGTGCTAGCCTCTCAATTGAAACGTTTTCGCGGGATTCTTGTGTGAAAACTTCTAAGGTATTTCGTAGTCTATTGTATTATGCAGATTGTACTCGAGCTCAATTCTACCGACGTGTGAGCGTTTCATTATATTCTTTTGGCAAAATAAAAGGGTGTTCTGACGTCGAAATTGTATGAAGATGACTTAAGTTTCCATTCTCGTTCCTTTGGCCTCACGGTGTGAAGAGCTTGTTTCTTTTTAGCTTGGTTGGACAAAATGGTATACAATTTGTTTATTAAACATTTTTTCGTTTTAGCACTCAATTTTGGGGTAAGATGCTCCCCTGATTGTGTCAATCACGACATCGCAGTGCGTGTCATCAAACTATCACTATGAAAGCTGCCGTTTTTGCTTATGAAACTGTCTGCCATGTAAAACATGGTTAAATAGATGTGATTTTATTGGTTTTACATAGATATTCGTGTTAGACAGAAAATGGAATGAGACAATCTACGTCAGCCGAATGCACGATGACCACAGAGCAAAGGTCTTCAAACAAGAGACCGGCTGACGGAGAGAAGACAGAGACGGAAAAAATTAAGAGGCGTCTGGGATACATAGGAAGAAGAACTCTTGGAAGGAATTGAATTGGAAAGGCTAACTATGGGAAAGCATAGGCTTATAAGAATAAGCAATGACAATTCAAGCAAGTAGATTGCTTTCACTGTACCTAACTTATATACTGTAACAAAGATCTCCTTCTAAAGCTCACTGTGTCATAAATTACGCCTGGGTAGGTTCTGTATGTAATACGGTTAAAATTCTATGATTTATGGTTGGCACAACGCCATTTGTGCACTGAACCCTCAGAAAATGTTAGTCATAAATAAATCAGATAAAACTGCTTAATTTTAACTTTGCAGTTAATTATTTTTGTTTTAAATTAGGACTTGTTACTAATCTGATTCAGCATTCGCGGCCATGAGTGATGAAACATTGATACTCGCGAGGCGTTTTAGTTGATATCGTGAGTGGCATGCTATTGGTACGTTGATGAATGCATGATAGCGTATTTACGGAGCGTCGTTTGCAATCCAAAACTAAACGCGCTTTCATTCGTCTATTCTAACGTTGTCGCATGTAGGCAGGTTTAAGCAAGTAAATCATTACTATGCAAGCTCGTAAGAGGGCAAATCGCGAGAGATGGATATCCATATATCTCACGCGGCCGCGATAGAATTAGCGCATGAACACGCGTAAAATTTTTGAAGACAGTCATGCGACACAGACTTGTACGCGCGTAAAAAGCCAAGACCTTTTTTACACAGCAAGAAAGGAATTCGTGCCTTGTTTTCTTTTCATTGCTTATCGCTGTCGCTTATCGCTTGAGCGTGTAACTTGTCACCAACCGCGTAATACTTTCAGGTATTTTGTGTGTGTCATCAAATTTTTCTAATACAAATTCCATTTAAAGAGTGCGGTTTAATACAAAGTAGGCATAAGTAACACGATCATAATCTAAGATTATCCACTTTCATTAGGTTTACCTTAATCCAATGTTACTTTAAGGATTTTAATCCCCATAGGATTTTAAACCTGCTTCTGCTTTGAATTCTAACTTTAGTGGAAATCATACTAACCAGAACGCAAACTGATTAAACAGGGTGTTAAGTAAGATATTTAAACAGTTTTGGAATTCGGAATTTTGGTAACTAGGCATCTGATTTAAATTAATAATCTTTCATCAATTATCGTTTCTTCTATGCAGAGCAAAAGTCACGTGGTTTTAGCCTAGTTATTTTTCATCTCACGTAACAATGATGAATACCTACATGTTTGAAAAGAAAAACAGAAAGATCTGCTTCTTCGATCAAAGTATGCATTGACCATGAAAAAGAAGCTTCTGACTTTATGCATGTATTTCAAGAACATTACTGAAACCAAATATCACAGCTTTACCATATATGCATGCATATTAAGCAAGCAATGACAGTAAACAAACTGAACCTACTGTCCCTATAATCCACTAAAGGTACAGTAGTAACATTGCCGTCGTGATACGATTGTGCAACGTCGCCGGGCAGACTACTAAGTGCTATAAATCCCCCGTTCAATGTCCAACCCACGACTCAGTCAAACGTCGAACCTTACGACATACAGTCGCGGGTAAATAAACTAAATGAAAATCTAATAAAAATAATGTCTTCGCGATGGCAACGATTTCATTAATTCTTGTCGTGCTCGCAAATCGAGTCAATTCACAAACAAGCTTAACCATCGTAAACGCAGAAAGTGACATAAACAGTTTATCAGAAGGACGAGAAGTTACTTACATTTTTCCAACGCAAATCCAGCAAATTCAAACGACTTCGGAAACGACGCTCGCAGCGTCCGCCGGAAACAATCTTAATGATGTTGGCGGCACCGCAGCGACCTCCTTCAATGTACCAGAACAGGATTTCCAAGCAATCTCCACAATTTACTCGATAAAACACAAGAAAATCAATAATCATGAAAAAACGCCCGAAGGAAAAATCAAATCAGTTCTAGAAGAAAGTGGAGCAGGAAATAACTTAGACTTCAAGTTGCAGATGTCTAAAGAAAATCTAGGCGTTAAAGCTGAGCCTCTTGTTTGGGATAATTGTTTGGAAACAAATTTTAAAGACAGTCCTCAAAACATTGTGAAAACTCAAGACACACAAAATGATAATCATGATTACAGATATCAAGGCAGCAAAGAAAATGGTAGTTTATGGAGGAAACGAGATGCTGGTAACCTAAATTTAAATTCGACTGCTAGAAAGGCTTGGTTGGAAAAGTACAATAATCTGTTAAATGCAAAAACAGAGGAAAGGCGTCAGCAGAAGCCTGAACTAACACCAGTCAAGAAGGTAACTACTACAGAACCTACGACAATACCAACTACTGAACATCCTACGGAACCGACAGTAAAAATAACGGTACAAGTGATACCAATAACCAGAGAAGTATTCAAGGAACCGAAGAATGTTTTTAACACAACACAAACAGCAGTTACCGAAGATGATATTATAGCAAGTTACACGGAGGATTGGTTTGAGGAAAAGGACAAAAGCAAAATAAGATTTGGTAATTTGCCACAAAAAGAAACATATTTAATACCCGCGCTGAAATTGGAACAGGGATTTTACCCGTTCGGGTTTATGTCAGAGTTTTTTTATCTGATATACCCCTTTGATTTTCCAGTGGGTAAGCAATTTCTTTATTAAATTCTGTAGTACCAACTGCTTGTAAATAATATATTTATAACAGTACTACTATAAACATAAAGTTTATGTTTAAAAGCTGAAATATCAAGGCCAAAAAATGCGAATTTTATCATTCTATTGTAAATCTGTTCGTACCCGCTGCCAAAAACAGTATCATTTCTGTGTATCAAATTATTTCCCATAATTTCACCCACTAACCTAATTAAAACTCAGCTATATTCATAACATTTCCAACAAAACATTCCCTGTGGTAGATAAAACAGTAATCTACGGGGTGTGACCTCGCGCCTGTCAGTACAATATCAAAGGGCTTCACTACGGACTCTTACAACGAGGTCGCGGCGATGATCTCGTTACCTCACTCGCTAATAAAGTCTGTATAAGTATTGGCCTGGATTCTTTACTTTTATGTTTTGGTTACTTTTGTAATTGTTATGAGGGTGCTTGTATTTTAATGACATAACTTTTTGTACGGTTTAGCTTTCTTTAGTATGAAGTGACCTTTTTTGTACGACACAAAAGTTATGTTCTTGTTTTTTTTTTTAGGACTAATCAAGGACATAGTTTGGGGAGAATTTACGTTCCCGTACTCCTTTTTACAGGTATGTTAATTCATCAAAATCTTAGTTTGTAGAAAAAAGTTTTGTTGTAAGCCAAAACTGCTACATTTTAAATAGATACAATATTACTGTTTTGTTATCCCATACTGTTCTACAGCTGGGCTAAGACTTCAACAAGTTCTTTCTAAGTGCTCGTATCCCGTGACATCTCAAACCAAACATGCTGGCCAGGCCACGGTGGCGATGTCCATGTTCGGGCTTTGCCCAGTAGTCATTTTCCATACAGATGGCGTGTCCTGCAAAAGATGACAATCTGACAGCCTGCTTACCTACGTTAATTATACCAGGGTGTCCACTTTCTAGTCCGTCAACGAAAACACGGGAAAAGATACAGATATCGGAACGTAACTAACGTCAAAATCAAATTGCGGACGGATAATACCATGACTGAAGTTATTTTGACGCGGGACTAGTGTCTATTTCATAAGTATAACATAAAATTGTATAAAAATGTAGTACCACTTCGGCAAGTCATGAGTGCTGACGACTGACTCTAAGCTATGTTGTGTCAAATCGTAATATCATTCATTCTTAGTTTGGGATCGTTTTCAAAACAGCTGTCAGTAAAGCCGAAAATACGGGTTTCGTGCTTAGAGATTAGACCCCCTGTTTCTGACAGCAGCGACGGACGAAAAAACAAAACAACACACAAACCCTTATTTCATAATTTTATTAACTTTGTAACTTTTCACGCCTATCATGACTAAAATTTAACAGTTCAATATAAATAATTGTTAGAACGAAATAATTTATGTTTCTTTCAAATCAGTACACAATCAATTCATCTTTAGGAACAGCTTCGAAGAACTTTTGTATAATTCCATATATTATATCAACTAGTTTATCGACAAGGGGTTTGCCAAATTCCTCAGCAATTTGTTTCCAATTCTCATTCAAAAACAGCAGTACAGCATCACCTGAAATTAAAATGTAAAAAATATTAAACATCAGCTTCAACTACCATTTCAAAAAAGTTGCCTTATTTTGATCACGCCACCAATCCCATTATATTATCTTTCTTTTATTTTTTAAACTAGTTCTACCTGTCTACTGTCACCTACCTACTTAAAATTTTAATTAATTTCAACACAAAATTGTAATGGTGGTAGTGATAGTATCTCCCAATACTTGCGTAGGACCTGTTTTCTTAGAAAATAATAATAATATCCACGATAACTCAACTAACATGTTAATAAAAAGGTCTATAAAAGTATACATTTGCCTAAACTATGTAGTAACTTTTGGCATAATATAATGTAGGCATGATGTCTTTGAATAAAAAAATAAAAATAAAAAAAGACCTGTACCTTTATACTGTAGGTAACTTTCGTAAAGCAATTACCGTAGGTACAGTGTCCTTTATTACCTTAACTTTAAGTTCTATTTGGCGTGAAAAGTTTAAGTTTATGATTGACATTAACCTTATGATTGACACAAACATAAAATACCACTGAATGCAAAATACGTAGACGTGTTGTAACTTATAACTTAAGTTGTTGAAGTTGTTCAACAAAAACAAATAGAAAGCGTTAAAATTAAATTATAAATCAAAGCAATTAACAGATGGGCTAGTTGTTTTTATAGTTTAAACTGCAAATTAAAATGAATTCGAAGATTATGGGGAAGAAATTTGCCCAGCAGTGGCAATATAGGTTAACAAAAAAAAATCTGCAAATCCCGTTCTTGGTGGAGCTGGAGGGACTGTTGCACTTAACTGACTAAAAATCAATAAGTAAATTCAGCTGAACTTTAAAGAGCCTTCTAAATCAGTCCCGCGATATGATCAACTAGTCTTTTTTTTTAAGAAGTGAACGTTGAGAGCAGTGGTGGCCCAGTGGTATTGGTACCGACTTACGAGTTGTAGGTCGTGGGTTCGAACCCAGCTTGGCGCATTACTTTGTGTAATTTATTTCATCACCACTGCTCTCAAAACGGTGAAGGAAAACATCGTGAGGAAACCGGCATGTCCTAGGACCATCAAATTCGAAGACATGTGACATCTGCCAATCCGCACTGGGCCCGCGTGGTGGATTATGGCCCGTTCCCTCTAACAAGAGAGGAGGCCTGTGTGCAGTGGGAAAGTTATAGGCTGATGATGAACGTTGCCGTATCCAAGGAATTTAAAAAAAAAGATAAACTCTCCCCGTTGTACTTACCCAACTCCTTGTTTCCTTGGAACAAATTTGTCAAGGCAAATGTTACTTTTTCTCCATAGTCCTGTTTGATATCAATTTTTTTAACTACGTGATATGTTACTCCATCGCGTACTTTATCTTCGAACAGAATTTTTGCTTCTAAAGCAGCATTTTCTGGAAAACAAAAAAAAGAATAAATGGAAAATAGAAAAAGGAAAAAAAAATAACTGTAATTAACAGCATTTTCTGGAAAACAAAAAAAGAATAAATGGAAAATAGAAAAAGGAAAAAAAAATAACTGTAATTAATGTAACGACAAAACACACAACTGATTTATTTGATCATTTTTCTAACAAAATGCATTTCCTATAAAAAAACTAAGTAATAAAAAAAAAGTTTGGCATAAAATAAAACAGACCGCGTTAAATCTTTGAAATTAAGTCAATAAAACTGATTGTTATCAACCGATAAATACTTAAAAGAATCTTGAAATGTTAACCTTGTGTAAATTGTGTGATGATTTGTGAACATTTAAGGACATGCCATTTATAATATACTTAAAGCAGTTTAACTCAGAGTTAAAATCAGGATAAACCAATATTTTTAGCAAAATTAGCCTATGATGTTCCCACTACCGGGACAGGCTGCGTGTCTGTGTAAAGAAATGAACTGTAATCCAACACGCATTTGATATAATTATGTCACATGTATTCGAAGTTTTCTTTCTAGGACTAGCCGATTTCGGCGACTTATTTTTATTTAAGTCCGGTTTGCTCTTAACTCTAGTCTATGTCAGAGGTGACAGAGTCAAAGTCGACATAGCTTCCCCAGAAGAAGCCTGTTCACTCTAACTTTGAAGACATTTGAAAATAATTTCTACAAACACCTGAATAAATAAGTTTTGTACTCACTGATTTTAATTTTAGCATTTCCATCACCGTTTATGGTCACAATCAATATTCTTCCGCTAGCCTTATACAATCCCTTGATAGTTAGATCACAATGCATTTTCAAATGAGCTTCACTATCTTTGTATCTGAAATTAATAGATAAATACATTTTTCAGCAACTTTTCAGTTGATTCTAGATCTTTACACATCAATATTGACTCGTAATTCTACCACGTTGACAGCTTTTAATTAGGTATTTCACGAAGGGCACCCGCTGACAATGGCACCTGAGCTCCTTGCACCTTATTTAATCGACATAAGGCTCCTGCCAAAATTTTTCGCAGGTGCCAGATGCCTTTCGTGGAATACCTCCTTTTACTATGTTTTAATTGTGGCCTGGAGTTCTATAATACAGGCTTAACCTTAGTTAAGATTCCAGATCGCCACAAATTTGTTTTCTCAAAATGCCAACTTAGTATCTAGTAGGAATGTAATTTGTGAAGATAAATGAACCTAGTTTTATTTGTCAATCGACAAAACTTTAAAAAAATAAAGTTTTCCATACGGATTTTCTCAGTGGCATCCACGCAGTCTAAATACGCAGTTAAGATATACTAGACAAGACAGACCCTCCACGAATTACATTGCACTTGAATCAATCTGGCAAAATTGGGATGCACTTTTAAAGTGGGTTGGCATTTGGCTAACACTTCCAAGAGAAAAGGCGTGATGTTCTATTATTAATTAGCTTTTCTGTGTCGAAACTATTAGGATAATGACACTGAGAAAATATTAATCAAGAACAACATAATTCTATAATATTATTAACATTTGAGTCGGAGGTGAATGAATTCATTGAATCAATGAATTTAAAAAGCAAGCGGAGCTAAAGTTAAACAAAATCCATCAGAAATGAAAAATGACGAAAACAAAAAAAAATCTGTCATAAATAAGTGAATTAACTATTCATGATTGTATAACTTGTTAATAGACTATTCCTTTTTATTTATTCCACTTTTTTTGTGGTAAAAATCATCAAAATGAGTCCTCACACCCAGGGCAGAGCGGGAGGGACTGCCAGACTCGTACTGACTAGAATCCACGGTGTCTTTCAACAGCCCTTTACGTTCCGGGGTCACGGTAATTCGTTAGTCTCCTTACCCCGGCTGAGTCCCGCGCCCCGGCAGATTTTGTGTTCACTTCGAGTAATAACGAATAAAAGACTATGAATCTTCTAGAATTTGAAATTAGAACCTGTCACCTTTGTTCTTTACTATAATGAAGAGAGCATAGACAATTAAAAAAAAATGTTACACTTACGAAGCAGAATCAATTCTGCATTTCTTAAGTCCAGTCATGGACCCATTACGTAAATCCACGTTGAACCCTCCAGGGAGAACCACGTGGATATGATCTTGAGTCAGGGGGTCAGTGGGATCAACCCCTAGCTCTGGAATTCCCTTGGAGAATAATGGTAGCGTTTCCTGTATTACTCTCTTCAAACAATCTGACTTAAGACCTGGACAGGTTTGGATGTACGAAGCTGGAAATAAAAAAAAATATTATTAAATCAAATTGTTTATCAACTAGGTCAATTACAGGCACTTTTAAATTGTCAAAAGACAAAATAAAACAAGTAGATACAAAAATAGTTATGGTGCTACAGTCCCAGTCATAAGACATAAAAACTGAGAAAGTACCGTAGGTGCTCATTCCAAAACGTAGATCTCTATGGAGAAGAATGAACAAGAAACTCCACTGTTTATTATTAAATAATTAAGTAAAGATATTAATTTATTAGAAAATGGTTACATTTAACTAAACTGCATCATTTCCAAAACCATCTACATAATGGTGATAAATTCAAAATATCTCGGTAGAGTCCACAGTTCGATGATTGCGTAATTTAAATCAATGTTATTGAAAACTTAACTTAGAACTTTTAATTTTATTAATTAAAAAGTCAACGTTACAAGCCGTTTAATAACTAATAATAATTTAAATTTTGTCAAAACTTAATAAAATAAAATCAATAAACAGGCACTCACGCGCAACTTTAGCTGAACTTCCATTTAAAACCACTAGAAATAAACATAAAGAATACGAAAGTATTAAATTAAACATTTTGAATTTGTGACCTAATAGCCGTTTAACACTACTGACGACCAAATCAATACTGATGCAAAATCGGAAGGACCTCCAGAATAAAACCTCTTTATAATTGAATCGTAAATAACTCCGAAAATCGCGGAAAAACGATAATCTTTAAACCGGTTCATAAGTTCAAGACGTTAAATGATAAGAATGAGAGAAGACCTTAATTTTAAATTCACTTAAACATAAAAGAAAATAATGGACTTGCAGATTTATTTTTAGCTTGAAAGTCACTTGCAAGTCAGGTCAATATAATATTAAATGTTACGTGATAAAACTCGTAGGTAGCCTTCACAATGAATCTCAGACACATACGACTTAAGAATCCTTAACCTTAATTGTGCCATTCAAACAAAACAAAATTAAATAAGTATTGATCTTCAATGTATACTTACAGTTTTTTTCATAGGAGAAAGCCACGACCGTAAAACCCATGAAAAATAGTACCAAAACTCACTTTAGTACCACATAGACGGTCGCGGGACTTATCAATACGTACAGCAACGTAAAGGAACGTAAAGGGCTATTAAAGGACGCCGTGGAATTTAGTCAGTACAAGTCTGACAGTAATGTGTGAGGACTCATTTGATGATTTTACCACGATAAAAAGTACCACATAGATGGGTCGCGAGACTGTCCGATGAGGTAACCGTGACTCATGAACATAAAGGGTTATTGAAGTATCAACGTGGATTTTAGTAAATAAAAGTCTAAAAGATCCCGTACCGCCTAGTGAGAGGAATCATTTGATGATTTTACTACACGTTTAAAAAAAAGTACTATATAAATTGATATTTTTACATTATTTTATCACTTGGTAAATCAAAAAAAAAGATGAATGTATCTTTGTTACTTTTTCACGCTAAAATTACTGATATTCGGTTAGGGATACATTTTTACTCGTGAATTAATTACTAAACTCCACGCGGGTGAAACCTAGTAAAAGCAAAAGCTAAGTAATTAACAAAGTTAGCTACTAACTCACCAAATAAATTCCTCTTCGTCACCGATCCAGAATAAACAAATCATAGATTTAATAACAAAGAGTGCGGGCAATGTGCTCTATGTTCTAAAATTTTAAATCTAAAACCAAACAAATATTTCATCATACCAAGCTAGCATACGTCAGTTATGTCCACATAAACACATTGACATTTTAAAAGGATAGCTTCCTGTTACCCGATCGTGGTTTTCGATTTCAAGAGCGAAGAAAGGCGATAATGCGTCGCCATTGACACTGTCTTTCAAATATTATGTTTGCTTTACCGATTTGTTTAAGTATGATTTTAACATATTAAGTTTTTAATGTTGAATGTTTTTCAATATTTGCAAAGCTTTTGCCCCCTTTTGTCACGGTTGATAATGATGAATGAAAATTGAATGTCAAACAATTTCAAATTAAAAGGGCCCGTCTAACAAATTTTAGGTCATGAATTCGAATCCTGCTAGTCGATTTACTTTGTGTAATTTATTTCATCACCACTGCTCTCAAACGGTGAAGGAAAACATCGCGAGGAAACGTGAAATGTTCTAGAACCAAAAAATTACGTCTTCCATCCCGCAATCTCGCGGTGGATTATGGGCCACTCCCTCTTACAGAGGGTCTGTCTGTCCCAGCAGTAAGAACATTAATAGGCTGATGATGATGATGAGTTAATTGAAGTGTACATTACAATAATGCTCTTACCTAGCTATCTACACGAATTCAATCTTGACCATATTGTGATAAAGTTCACTTTTCCTATCGATTTTCACAGTCGATTCGGCCGTTGCCAGAAACCTTTTAAGTTAGAACCAAGTTCAGATTTCTTTATCTACAAGTTTTTACACGCGTGTTCACTATTGGAAGTCTTATAAAATACTTTACGGTGGAAAACGAGCGTTCACAGTATAATGGAATTGTTTGAAGTTCCATGGTTATGCTATTTGTAAGACGATCTTGTTTTGGTAGTTGTGTAAACTGTGGTTCAATTACATGTTCATAGTACGGTTTGTTATTTGCTTATATTTTAGAATCAGGTTTTGAGTAGGTGGAAGTTATTTAGGTATGACAAAACTAATATTATTAAATATTATTTAGTTTATTTTTTTCTTCTTTTCTAAAGAAAGCAGCATAAAGAAAAGAAGTTAGATAGAGATCACATTTTTTAGTTGTGCAAACAAAAACATGTTTACAATTAGCAAAAAAAATAATGACTCCTACAACCTAAGAACATGACTCCAAGAACCCCCTCCTTTTTTTCAAAGTAATTTATTAAAAAAGGATATTCACAAAAACTGTTTAAACGTTATTTATATTTTTTTCTTTCATAAATTATTTAAGAGCTACATATCTAGTTAGGCAAAAAAAATATGAGCTATATTTTGAGTTAAAGCACATTCAATCTCCTATAAATAATGAATATTTATCAAAATTGTAGATAAGACTAGTGTTCTAAGGATAATTTGGCAGCAGTTCTGTGCACCTGTTATATAAAGTGTCCTTGGAAAACCGGCTAAACGCACGCATGTCCGCCCTTTTACTTTTAGGCACACGCCCTAATGCCCGGGCTTCACGAGGCTAGTTTTTCAACAAAGGATAGCAAGCTAGTGTCAGTAAGCTAGCAAGCTAGTACTTCAGGCTTGGTGTAGACAAGGTTAACTTCATTTTTAAGCTTAGAAATGAAATTAACTAGCTTAGAAATGAAGCTAATTTTGTCTACACGAAGCCAGAAGTACTAGCTTGCTAGCTTACTGACACTAGCTTGCTATCCTAGCTTGAAAAACTAGCTTCGTGTGGCCCTGGAATAACTGTCACAGCATTAGTATCAAAAGGAAAATGAAGTCTAAAGCACTATGTAAATATTAAGGAGAAAACGTGTTTTTGATAATACGTAACTTATTTAAACATAATAATCGCTGCTACCTTGCATTTGACCGTGACTCGCCTAATTTGAAGCTGCAGCCTAGGTCGCCTTAATCTACTAATTAACTCTAAGCCAATTAAACATTTATCACATGATATAATACTGTATATTCATGATCTTTCATGATAAAGAAACTATTTACCTAATCTTACCACTCTAGAAAAGTTTATATTTAAAAATTTGAATCTGACTAACTATAACAGTATGAAGTCTATAGGGCTCGCCCGCCGAGCATAACTTTCTACGTTTATGTGGCGTAAAGTGACGTTAATATTATTTAAAGAAAACGTCCTCCTTCGTGCACGTGAGGCGGTTTTACATTTTCCATAAAATAAACGCGGTAAATACTTACAAGTCCGTACTTCTGTATTTTTCCGTATTTTACGGAAAAAAACTAAATAAGTATTGGTGGCAATTTTTTCGACGGTACCTATCACTCTTCATACAAAAATCAACTAGAAGAAAAAACAGGAATAAAATATAACTTTTTCTGAAAGAATTCAGGATAATGCCAGGACCATTAGACGATGATTCCTCTGAGATTTCCTCCTCTCGTTAACACAAGAGCACATTTTTCTTTCGGACAAGACACATCGCTCATTCCTAATTACGCGTGCTTTTAACGAAGATTATATCTCTGTTTCTTTTTTTATTTATTGATATTATCACATAATAAACAGCTAAGCGTAAATCCTGAATAAAATGTCTAAAATTCTTTAACTATTCATTCTCTTTTCGATTTGCATAGCTTTATATTAAATAAAAAAAATCTTAGGAGAAAGAGCAGCATTGAATTGTAAACAGTTCCTAAAAATTATAAATATAATCAAATCAAATAATATTAATAATACATTATAAAATTGGCCTAAGGAAGTAGATTAAAAATAAATAACCTTGAAAAACGAGCCAAATTAAATTTCTATAAATATTCATAATTATGTCACAAGTAATTTTGTTTGAATATAGGAAACTTATTTCCGTACCCGCAAAAAAACAACGAATGTATTAGGGCTGATATAATTATATTCCAATACTAGCTTTTGCCCGCACCTTCGCTCGCCTTCCTTCTTCCTTTTGGCAGCCTATAAACTTCTCCAGAGTACATCTATTTCTTTACCAAAATATTTCCTATTTTTTTCCCAGCTACACACCTTTCTTTCCCAGTTTTCTCACTTGTACACATTGCACTGATTTTATTTTGCATTTTTCTTTTTTGAGAATTCAAAACATCCTGTTACTGGCCTATTTGAAAGAAATAATTTATGATATAATGATGGTCAGACTTTCAAGCTACTGCCCACCTATAATGTTTGCTAAAGAGCCATAAAAGACGGCTAGGGCCAACAGCTTAAGGCAGTGGCCCTAAGCTGTATAGTTACACTATTGTCAAAATACCATATTTTTGGAAAATTTAACAAATAATTTAACAACTGATTGCACAGCTCACCCTTATTACTGACGTGGTGTCCTGCATGAGCGACAAATACGACGCGACGCGACACGAAGAAAATTTAAAAATAGTAGTTGAAATGGTTTGAATCGCGTCGTATTTGTCGCTCACGCAGGACAACGCCTGATCAAATAGCTCACCCTTATGTTTATGTTGTCGCAAGACGATCTCCGGCCACCGTAGGCGCGGGCATGCGGACAGCGAGTAAAGGGCAACTCGCTGTCCGACCATGGACCATGCCCGGGTCGACGCCTCAAAGAGCTGTCAGCAAAATGACGGGGCACCCTCTCAGAGGGCCAAAGCCTGCCGGGGTCGCGGGACTTATTTATATTACCGTGACCCCGGAACATAAAGAGCTACTGAAGGACACCGTGGATTTTAGTCAGTACAAGTCTGACAGTACCTCCCGCCCTGCCCGGGGTTGGAGGTCTCATTTGATGATTTTACCACGTAAAAAAAAATGTTTATGTTGTATGTTTAACGAGTATCTCGTACCTAGTGTAGATAGGTAGTAGGTACTGAGTAGGTACGTATAATCAAACCACAAGGAAACCATTTTGTGTCAACACCCAAACATTAAGATTAAAACAAACAGCTCTGACTGGTCTATTTACCTACGTGCGTCATCACAAGTTTTTGCTTACCAGTAACAGATATATTTGTCAAAATAAAGACAAAGATTTTATTTATTTTTATTTTTTATTTCTAGATCAGGAAATATTTGTCTTTGCTAAACGTTTAAATAAATAATCATGATGTAGAGTCGTGTGGGGCTGAATATTTTCCATTCGAAATTTAAAGCCAATTTAGTGACTACAACAAAAATGGCAGGTCGATGCAAGATTGCACAAAAAAAAGCAGGGGTATTGTAATGTATATAGATCAAATAATTGGCCAAAGTGAAAACGGCGCTAAAAAAAGATAGAATACCTTAAAAGTTATATACTTGCAGGGTATAACAATATTAGAAATAACACTAAAAGACGAAGGTGTTTTTTAGCAAAGTCAATTGTTAATTACTGGCAAATAGCCATTATTTTACTAAAGGCTGATTTTTCAATAAAAAGATAACTTCTATCTGAGGAATAAAAATGTGTCAAATCGCTATTTTTATTCCTCGAATAAAGAAAAAAGAAGAGAAGAAGAAAATCAGCCCTAAGAATCGTGTTTTTGTTTCAGTCAATAAAAGTGGAATCAACGTTCCTCGCATTTATCATCGCGTTTGCCTGCATTGCTCTTGTGATACCTGCCTACCTCCTCATCTTGGGAATACTATCCCTATTTTCAAGGGCAAGACACGAAGATGAACTGGAAACTGGAGCTTTATTTCCTGACGCTGAGAACTCAAATTGCAACGATAGAGCCTTGGTGGTTGTGACGTTACTCGTCGTGCTCGTCTGCTGGTTAGTACGGTATTAATCTTATATTTTCTCAAGGAACTCTCAAAGGATTTGGTACTCTTCCGTAAGTATACAAGATACCTGAATATAAGTTGAGCAGAATTTCATCAAATAATGAGTCACGCAAGAAATTTAATTGGTACCTACCATAATTATCTGGATTTAGAAAGACTTTTTTTTGAAAGACTGTTTTTTGTATCAATTAAGTTAAAGTTGCATAAATTATTCATAATGGACGTTTGGTTACTATCCTCTTCAAAAAATCTCTAGAACTTAGAAGCTACACTGAAGTCTTTCATGTAAGTACTTTTTTTTACTTTTATTAGGCAACGTGACGATGATGTACAAGAATAATTAGCGCCATCATCCTGCAAATATTTGATTTATGAACGAAGCCTTTAATTGTTTAACGATACTAAAAGCAAGTATACATTTCTACTAACTAGTAATGTCTTCTAATCAAACATAATTCTAAGAATTCCCAGACAAATAATGAAAACGCAAGTTCTTCTACAATCACAAACATTTATCAAAGTAAACAAAATACTAAACAGAGTAAACACATTATAGCCCACATCTTTAAAGCCGTCTTTAAATAAATTAGGAAACTAATTTATTCGATCCGCATGTTTACACACGTGTTCGTACCGCAAGCTACCTAATTAATTTTAAAACATACTTTAGAGGAAATGTTCTCAGGAAACTTCCGACCTCTTCCAATGTGTTCGAAAGTTCTAGAAAGTTAAATTAAACGCCGACAGTGTATCGTGTTGGAAATCTGCCTTTTCAATCGGGAGACGGGAAAATCTTTTTAGGACATGAAGTTTGCTCTGTGATTAAATTAAGACTGGTAAATAAGTAAGGGTATAGCAGACATTATTTTTTAAGTGGTGAAATCATCAGATGGGGCCTCCCACCCCTTACTGTCAGACTGTTACTGACTAAAATCCACGGTGTCCTTCAATAGTCCTTTATGTTCCGGGGTCGCGGTGATGGTATGAGTCCCGCGACCAAGGATATAGCAGACATGGACTAGAGTGAAGACCGCGAATGTCTAAACGTAGTGTAGGACGCCCTGCGACAAAATGGTCCGATGATTTGAAGAATGTATCTGGAAGCGGATGGATGCGGACTGCCCAGAACCGGGAGGGTTGGCGCTTTTTGGGGGAGACTTACTTGGTAATTGGACGGCAATAGGCTGATAATATAATAAGAAAAAGCAGAGAGTAGCGGCATGACCTGCAGTGCTGTTCTCCAAGGCGGAAGTAACTGGTTGGTATTCACTAAGGTACTGACAGCGACGTGTCGCTACATTTTCTCGAGGTTCTGTCTCGTCGAGGAGCTCGTCATAGCGTACAACTTAGAAATTGACATTTAGAGAATAGATCTGAGGGCATAATATTGTGAGGGCTGATTTGAAGTACTTAGAAAGTTCTGGAAAAAGCCTTTTGACTAGCAATAGGAATTAGCCGATGAGCATAGGATCGTTGGATCATAAACCAGATCAAATTCATTCAAAGAGTAATTAAAAATTTTACCTTTGAATGAAGATAAAATATATCGAATTGACTGAAATTATTGCCCATTCCATGTTATCTTCGCCTTTTAGTATGAGGAGACTCTTTTTAGGCACCTATAATTTTTACATAATATATAATTGAATAGAATCATCATCGAACAAGTTTATGAGATTACGGATATCAAAGAACAGGAAATTCATCATTAAAAGACGTCATCATAGTTAAAAATCAGCTGTTCGAGAATTTAGGATCGTATGTAACGGTGGTGGTGAGAATTTTATGAGGTCTGAGTGACGTAAGCATAATAATTCATGGTCAATGTCGTATGACGTTCGACAGTGAGAGACCTTAAAAGAATTGCGAGTTTGACCTTAACAGGATTTCCAAAAATTAAACATAGAATATTTTTAGGGTTTTGAATATTTTGTAAAATATATTTATTTTTTATTACATATTGATCTTCTTCTTCTTCGTGTCGCTGGCACGAGGGTAATCTTATATTATTGGCCCAAAACTCTGCCATCTCCACCGCGTAGTCGTTAGTTGGCATTATTATTATCATCATCATCATTAACATGATGATTATTATAATGATCTTTTACGAACAACTGACATTTTTATACTCATTTTCTTTGGATTTTTTAAACTGAAAATCATACCAATTTTTTTTGTGACTTTCATGTTTCATCGCAATAGCTATTTGGCCATCATACCAAAATTGAATAAAATCATTACCTTCAGATGTGTACTAAATTAATAGTTTTAAAGAACTCGGTTATTAAAATTGAATATGAACAAGTGCCGCCATAACTCAAATTCTTTTAATTTCCTTCGCTCGTCAACGCTCATTAAAACGGAACTTCTCCTAACGAGGAAATAGAACAAAAAGTTACCGATTGGAGGTTCAATTGCTTTTTTTTTGTATAGGAAAGCTAATTGAGTAATACATAATTTATGACACTTTACAGTACCTACAATGTTACACTTAGTTACAAAAATCGTCGATCACTTCTGCATGCGTACTTGCTGAATCCGCAAAGCCATTCAAATGCTTGTTGAGTGTCAGTATCACTTTTCCATGCATGAAAATTTAGCCCCATTTGTTGTTCATAGATCGGGTATAAAGCCCAACAGTTATTAGCACGAGTATATCTGGTATCTTAATTAAACAGCAACTTTTTGTATATAAAAAATTCTATGTACGTGTGCTTGTTTATGTTGGCACCTGATTGATTCTTAACCTCAGGTGAAATTAAGATCCGCAAAAAAGAGAGAAAAAAAAACTGGTCGGATCAGAGTGTACACTATGAAAAATCTCATCAAAATTGACGTTTCTCTGACTTTAATTAACTCTATGAAAAAAAAAATTCTTATTCTATATCCTCATCATTCCAGTGTCCTCATATCCGGCATGGCAGTAAGCAACGAGCAGGCTCGCGCAACCGCATCCAACGGACGCAACGTTGTGAGCTGCGCGTGCTCAGACATCGCGTCATGGCTGACAGCTGCTGCGCGGGAGTTGCACCACAGTCTTGTGCTACCTGTGGACCTGGTTCTGCATGCCTATAAGCAGGATTTGAAAAGTGAGAATTTATTTTTTTGTTTTTGTGAGCTGTGAAATGTTTTTGAGTAACCAACCTCCGATGCCTTGATCCATGTTCAAACCG
The DNA here is from genome assembly GCA_028554685.1 of Agrotis ipsilon. Taxonomy (NCBI): domain Eukaryota; kingdom Metazoa; phylum Arthropoda; class Insecta; order Lepidoptera; family Noctuidae; genus Agrotis; species Agrotis ipsilon. Next base: position 10,348,943 of record CM052967.1, read on the forward strand.
CTCGAAATAGTGCTGAAACTTTAAACTGAAAACAAATAATTAAAATGGTGATAATGTTTCTTAACTGATGGATTTTGAATGGACTTTTTTGACTGAGAGACATTTGAACTGCTACTGCTGCGCTGCGTATCGCGGGATTGATTCCCGCACGGAACAATTAATTATATGACCTACGAGTAGTTGTTGGTTGCGTTCGTGTATTTGAGTTTATATGTTTGAAAACGCACGGACGACACATTGTGGTGTGGGGAAAAAATATTCTAAAAACATGGAAGTGACCATGTTCAGTTTAAAATCGTATTGTTCCGTTTTAATACGTATTAAATGTATTTGAAGTTGGGGAACCCAATAACCAAACTCAACCTTACTGAGTCGCATAGCTATTAATATGCATACCTATCTGTGCAAGTTCCTTTATCCAAAGTAGATACAACAGCTTCAAACGAAAAGTTCGGTTTGTCTACAACACGGTACAGCGAGTTTGTAGATAAATGCAAATAGTGATTTTCGTAAATTATTTATTTTATTTTGTTGTTGATCTATCCAGCGATGCGATAAATCACTAAGATCTGACGAATCATAATCAAAAGGTTATATTTGAGAGCACTTGTCGTAAGTATTTTCTATTTTGCTAGTTCTTTACAAGAATATGATGTGTTAATTATCTAGAAAGACATAAGTTCTCTCAAAATTTGCTCTTATAAGGAATGTACTGGTACATGACTGATATAATGCTTTTTAAATTCAGTACCAACAATCAAAACCCTTAAAAATATATTTACAAAAATAAAACTGTGCTAGCACATTTACAACGATGATAATGGAACACTATAATGATTGGTAGGAACCAAAACCTGAACTAGGAATAAACCTGAATTGCTCAAAATCTGTTCTATAGATTATAGATCACCAACAAGATTTTTCAATGCGAATCAGTAGTTCCAGAGATTAGCGCGTTCAACCAAACAAACAAACTCTTCAGCTTTATAATATTACAATAGATACATAAATAACAGTTGTGTAGCCTCCCTAACAGTTACTGTTACTAAAATCTTAGTTGGGATTGCGGTTGCAGCTTGTGTTTCTAGCTATGTTCCCTAAAGCTGAGGATATAATTGATTTGTATGAGCTAACCGCAAACATCCCGCTTGAACACGGACTTATGGTCTACAAGTTGTGGGACTGTTTAGATTCTGTTAGATTATGAGCTGTCTCTACGGTATCACAGTTTTGGATTTCTTTTTTTTACTTGTTACTAGCCCGTTTCCACTTGACTGGCCATAATTATTTTTTTCAAAGTGGGTTGTAGTAGTGAGGTGAAAAATAATTTACGACCTTTCCTCATTTTTTTAATAGCCTACTTTGTGTCGCGAGCATGGGGTGGCAAGTAATGAGCGACTCGATGTCCGACCATGGACCATGCACGGGTCGACGGTGCGTTGTGTTCCACACGCGCTTCAAAGAGATACAGCACTATGACGGGGCCCCCTTTAGAGGGCCAAAGCCTGCCGGGGTCGCGGGACTTCAAATTTCGCCTGAACGTAGGGCTATTGAATGACACCGTGGTTTTTTGTCTGACAGTCCCTCCCGCTCTGCCCTGTGTGGGAGGACTCATTTGATGATTTTACCACGCTAAAAAATAAACTACTTTGAGTCCCATTGCTCGGCAAAGTTGTTTAAGTATTCTCTTGTGCTTATTTACCAATCTTCTTTGAAAAATAAAATATTTTCAGAATAGCTACACGAAATTTTAGCACGTAGTTAGTTAGGTACGTAAAAGTTTAAAATTATATACGATATATAAAATTAAAAGAACATAGGTAAAACACCATGTAAGGAGCGCTATTATAACTAGGTAAGCTCGATCAAACATTTTTATCCCCGTTAATTAAGTTTCACGTGAAAATCCGGTGTGCATATTATGGGAGGCTGTCATGTTCTTTTATCTTATTAATAGAACGTTATGTAGATTATATAGCACTAACGACCTATTCATTATGAAGCGCTACTGTTCTTTTTTTGTGTGAAAAGTAGACAGTTTTTCAGTTAGCTTTATATGAGGTAAAATTATAATATTTTGTCTGACGCCATTTCTTTTTTTTCGTTGGCCTACTAATCAATTCAATTATTTAAAAAAAAAAAACATTTAAAACGACCCCATGTATTACAATACATGGGGTCGTTTTTTTTTTGTGAGATAGGTTTGCTCTTGACCTTAGTCTGGGTCAAGAATAACTAAGAAAAGGTCGGCGATGGAGCGAGCTAACCCAGAAGAAGCCTGTTCACTCTAACTTTGAAGAGATTAGGGTTCAATTGGACTTGATGCTGGAAATTAACTTATTTTCTTAATTTTAACAGGCTTATGTTTAAATGCCTACAAGAAAAGTACCTATTTTAAAACAAAAAAAAAACGAAAATTCTTCCAGAATGTATAAAGCTCACCGAATTGTGTATCATAAAATATTGTAGAAATTAACCTATTTTCTGTAATGATAAAAAAGGATTTAAGCAGGGTAGACGAAGCCCTGCTTCACGGGGCTTCTATTTCTGTTTGCAGGGTTTAAAGGAACCAAACCAAACCTAACTTCGGGGTGTCCCTGAAATCTTGTTATGCGACTTTTAGATTCGGTGAGCATTTATGCATTTTGGTATACAAAAATATGTTTAATAAAAGGGTTTGCCAACGTGGAATGGAGCGCAGTATCTTAGGCGTTAAATTAACAGATCACGTTCGAAACACTACACTGCGCTCCATAACACAAATCATTGACGTGGCTCAAAAGGCTGCCCAACTTAAATGGGACTGGGCAGGACATGTCTGCCGCATGCCGAACGAGATGTGGGCACGCAAAACTCAGGATTGGTGCCCTGAAACAGCGACACGGGGCCGCGGTAGACCTCGAAGGAGATGGCGGGACGAGCTGGATGTCTTCCTTGAGAATTGGAAAGAGGAGGCCCAAGGTCGTGAAAATTGGAAGGAATGGAGGGAGGCCTTTGCCCAGCAGTGGGACAGTTCAGGCTAATAATAAATAACAAATAACCAAAGGGAAAATTAATTAAGGGTCAATTAACGTTGAGGAGATTTTGTTCTTCAACATCTTTCTTAACAAAGTCTAAAAAATGATAGCAATTACTGCAGTCAGACTTGACAAATTCTGAGCCTGAAAAGCCACTAAATCCAGCTCCAAAGGTAATAATTAATAGCCTCTTTGTTCATCCACAGACGTTGAGTCACTGTTAGGAGAACCCATTCAACAGGCGATATCTTCAGAGAGCGGGATCGATCTGGTCTTCGATTCTTTGGCGGATATTATTTCAGGTAAGAAATGTATTCAGGTATATTTGTTATTGTTGGTCTTCGTAGATAATTATAACCATTTTTATTCATGTTTGAAGTTTTAAACATTGATTCTATCAATATTTTTATGCGGATAGTAAGAAAAGCTCCAACAAAAAATATGAATAATTTTAGGTACTCACAATATTAAATCTTATGCAACTCTAGTTAGTTAGAATAATAGTCGGCCACAGATTCTCTCACTCCAGACACGCTGAGATTAATTTGTTTTTCGGAACCATTATTATTCATCGTTATGTACTGACTTAAAACAAAATGAATTACCTATACAAATATAAAATACTAAAAAAAAATTAAACCAAACGAAACTATTACAAAGCATTGTAAATTTCATCCTCAACACTGTCAGCTGGTAATGTGCCCAAGAGACTGCGGCGTTGCCTCTTTGTATGGCTATGCTTAGCCTCTGGCCAAGGTAAAAGCTAGTTGAGGATTCTCAACCTTTTGAAGAAATACTTGTGAATTACTGATAAATCGAATTCTATATTTTTATGTTAGACCTCTAGCAATGCATCGAGGTGAACTGCATTCAATCACATGCAAAGTTGTTCTTGTTCAGATGAATATGAATTAATTAGTCAAAGTATGACGGTAAAAAAAATAAAAATAAGCCATAAATATTTATTTAAATCGTCGATTAGATCTAAAACCTTGATTATGTAACACAAAAGTCAATGATAAATTATTTTAAAAAATTTTAAACTTAATTTATTTGAATCCGGTCAAAAGGCTGGATTTAGTGTTAATTGACGGTGAGCGATGACGTGTGTCATTTATCAATAAAAACATTTTAACGGCTACATAACAGTGCAGCGCTAATGAAATGTTACGCGCGTACGTTAACGTACGCGAGACGTACGTTAACGTATGCGGGACGTACTGTCTGTATGTAGAGCTCTTAATCCAACCTTAGTTTGGTGTTAAGTGATTTTTTTAAACTACCTATCGCATACCAAATCAATCAACCCCGGTCAAATCTAAATAACTCTAAATAAGTAATCTAAAATAGACTAATATCAAGTACGAATTTATTTATAAGACTGACCTGTTACTAACTTTTTCAAGGTCAATCTATGTACTTAATAAACTGGAATAACCAGATGTATTGCTAAGCGCAAAACTCGAAAATGGCTGGACCAATGCGACATTTTTATTTTGTTTGTTTACTGTTGTCTAGACAAGGTTTTTAAAATTGTTTGATTTTTTTTACAATGGCATACCAAAATATTCAGATAAAGTTAGTTAAATAAATTATTGCTTTTAACAGTAGAGGCGAATAGTATCTGTACTATCTTCATTGACAAGAAATGTAGTTTACCCTAATTGGTTAATCTTCTTTACAGAAAGCGAAGATCTTTCAACAAAAATATCGTCTCTAAGAGATGTGAGCATCAAAGCGGGTTCCTTAGCGTCTGCAGCATCAGATAGAATCAAAGACTTGGCTCGGCAGCTGGATAACCTGAAGAAACATTGTACTTTGAAGGATTCACCTCTTTGTGACACTATCAATACTCATTCCTTGGAGTTGAAGATGAAGTTCGATTTGGTAAGTTAAACAAAATACATCATTACTTTCTTATTAGTCCAATCAGCTAAAATTTGCCGCACGCCCATGAGTAGCATCCACCTCAATGAGTCCGCGCCTTTGTACGCAGAAGAGAATAGTATCGCAGATTCCCAAAAGTCTAAACGTTTAAACGGGTAGGTAAATGATAAAGTGATGTTTATTTAGCAAATTGGTTTTGGGAAACTCTTTTACACGTCAAAAAGACACTATTTTTAAAACTAGATGAGGTCGGTGTTTCGTACCTGACTACTCCGAGAAGAAACATCCGAAACAAACTCAGAGGTCACAGTCTCTTTTAAAGTCCAGACAATTTTGTGTTAGTTATATGAGAACCATGCAGGTGTCTGGGTTATTCACTTCTCGGACATCACACTCACGGGGCACAGGGGAACTGTGCACACACATGCTCCGTAGTACCTCGCATCTTTATGTCTGTGCATAGTTTGCTAGTAAAGGACCATTTAAGTCAGTCTGGCAGACTTACCATTTGCTCGTCCACGCGATCTTATTTCAACTGCGTGATCTACACAGTCATGTCTATCCAACATACTGATAAGTCTCTGTAGTGTATTATTGTGGTGACAGACATGCCCGTACAAACTGCCCGCAGGCATATCCGTCTAGCGAATTCTCCGTTTAAGTCTGATTAAGCTAAGTTGACTTATTATGTTCTCGCCTCTTTCTTGCATAAGTACTCCGACATTCGTACGACAGAAACAGGAATAATGCTGCAGCAGGTAGCAACAACAACTTGCATTAATTTGTATATCAAAAGTTCATAACTTATCGTTTCAGATTCTACATGAGCAGCAGTTGCTAGAACTCCGTGTTCTTGGGGTGGATAACTTGACAAGCGCGATATCAACGGCTCGGCAAGAGTTCAGAACTTTACCGTCGGCCATTATGGCGCAGACCGCGCAAGTCAGAGAAGGTGACTTAAAGGAGCTATTTCTTTGAAATAAGACCCATTGTCGTATATTTTTCAAAAGGTGATCGCACCTTGTGGATAAGGTAGTTTCTCGGGACTCGTTATTCAGCTGTGGAGAAAAATTTGGGAATAAGACGTTATATTCTTCCTAAAATTAAAGTTGAAAGACGTAGTCACAAAATTTTTTAAGAGTATGCTTAGATTTTTTTATCGTGTTGAGAGGATGAGTGTAAGGCGACTTACACTTAAGCAGTTAATAGTTATAATTTCATTGGTATCGGCCCCGACTTACGAGTTTTTAGACGTGGGTTTGAACCCAGGCTGGTGGTGCATTTTGCAATTTGATTCTTCACCACTGATCTCAAAACAGTGAATAAAAACCTCGCGAGGAAACCGGCATGATCTTAGAATTGGAAGACATGTCACATTCCATACTCGAACTGGGCCTACTCCCTCTCACAGAGAAGAGGCCTGTGTCCCAGCAGCGGAAACATTTATAGGCTGATGATGTATGCGATGTAGTAGTTTAAAAGTATGGTTAGTAATTTTTATTTTTTACCTGCAGATATTCTCCAAGACGTAGAAAATCGTCGCGAATCAGTCCACAGTTCTGCTAAAATACTTAGTGACATAGTACGCCATCTAACGTCGGGCTTGCACACTATTGCAAGACAACTTGAATCCAGTCTCGAGAGAGTGCAAAGATATGAGTTCGCGAGGTGGACACTTACGTTAGGTAAAGTTTGTTCTGTTTTCGAACTTAGTAAACGGTGTATGGTCTTGTGAATCTGAAAACTTGAACAACGGTGTACTTGTAGACTGCTGATACAATCGTCGACAAGAGATTTTCAGCTTTAGAGTGAAATAGAATAGAATTCATATTTATTGTAAAAACATAAATATATTGATGTTTGACATATTAGTTGATACTCTTAAGTGCATAAATATTACAATAATAGGTCGATCTGCATGGTTTGCCTTTACGGCGTATAAAAATAACATTTAGGTAAAAAAATAGAATTTGAGTAAAGAACAAAATGCAAAATAACTTTATCCTAAATGCTTGTTAGGAATGAAAACTGATTGGTATATTTTCAGGGGATATACAAGATCATGATCAGGGTTAAATTTCACAACTGGGCGTGGTTCAATACCTGGACAGGAATATTGATTTTTAAAAAAGACAATGATGCTGTTTTAGTTTTTATTAAAATCAGCCTCGAGAGAGGTTTCAGTATTTTTCATAATTCTTCATAGTTTTAGATTTGGCCATCCACGACCTGGAAAAATCACTATTTATAAGCTACATGCTTAATTTTTATAATGAAACGTAATATTCATTAATACTACCAGATTATTTTTGCAAATTGAATAAAAGTCTTTTGAATGTCCAGAAAAACAACATTGATTTTAATTGGATTTATAATTTGTTCTCAATGTTAAATATTTTACATAGCATTACAAAATAATAAACGTTACTTTATTACAAAATAAATAAATCCATCTGAAATAGATATCATACCTGAAAAACATAATATGCAATGTGTTAAAATTCAATTATGTTATTTAATTAATCTATTTTCACTGAAATACCAATGGTGCCTTTAATTTGCGCACTATATTATGCTTTATTATTATTTCATTGGTTTTTAATAACAATTAATTGGCTAAAACATTTTCAGCATGCATTGTAACCTTTAGCTTTGTCATGGTGCTTATAATATTGGGCATGTTTTGTGGTTGTGGACACGCCAAAAATCACGCAAGGCGAACTTTGAAAGTGTAAGTAACCCTTTGTAGTGGTATTTTAGCCAGTAAACGTAGCATGACCCTTGAATCGGGTTTCGTCGGCGGAAGAATCGACTAAATGATAAAATGTAGAAAGATATCGTCATAAGCAGCGTTTCATTCTATCCTTCGGTCATTTTCGGGTCGAGCCATAATTTGAGTCAAATAGAAATAACTTGGTTAGGCTATGAGTGCTGCAACTGTTGTGACTGCAACTTAATAATCTATGCTACTCGTATCTTAGATTTGAGTCAGTCTTTGTTCACATGGGATTGCTTGATTGTTCTAGTTTTTTTTTTCGGCAGCGCGCTTGCTTTTAAACACAATTTTAATTTAAAAAGCTTTAGATTTGGAACCTATAATATCCTACCTACTCGTATCGTACTTCTGATAACTTTGTTACTTTTTTCAGCTCAGCAGTTTGGCTATGCCTCGCATCCCTCATACTCTGGGCCATAGTATCAACAGTGTTCCTTATTGCTGGCCATGCAGAAGTAAGTTAAAAAACAATTCTTTCACCCATACTTTGTAAAGATGAAGATGTCAAAGATTTGACTGTTTGTCTGTTCCATTGATACCTTTGTGACTGAAAATATTTCACGTAAGTTTACACATATACATGAAGATCAGCGGCTCTGAAATGGTAATTTAACAGTAGCCCTAATGGTTCACTTCTTGAATAAACAAAAGAAGAATGGCCAATGAGGTTACGCACTGAATTAAAGGACACTTTGCTTAAAAGGGGCTGATTTAGACCCTCCAGATCCTGAATGTGCCAAAGGGTATAACTTGAATTAATGAATCCTTTTATTTTTTAAAAACTAATACAACTTATCTCTACAATACAATCCCAGAAGACAAAAATATCATTTTCTATTCAGCCAAAGCTCTCGGTAAAACCTAGTATACCATATTTAAAGTAAAATTACACGCACATATAATCAAAGGCAGAAAACAGTTTTTTAAAACGCCTTTGTTTAACCGGTTCCCCCAGTTGTGAAAATCGCTTTCGCGTGTATTGCTATGCTTTACTTTGAAGGCGTTTAAAACGGTGAGCAACCGAGCAAGTTGTTCAGAGCATGCGTCTTCTGAAGTAGTGATACTAACTTTAAGTTCTTAGTACATCCACATACAGTTGTATTTGTAGCGTTTGCTGTTACAACTTTAGTTTCTTGTTCTGTAAGTTACTGCGTATAATTAGGGGTATTTAACCAAGACATTTATTTATTTTGAATGTATTATTTCCACAGGCAAAATTGAATATAATTTTAATTGTCAAATTAAGAATATGGTTTAAAATAAACTTGATTAGCATATTTATTTAAGATGATTTAATAGGCCACTCAAGTGCATCGATTAACTACTTTAGTGCTTCATCAATAGCTGGGGTTGGGGCACAGTCCCATACAAAAATGCTCATTCTCCATTCAGATATAATTCCGCTATACCGGAAAAGAGCATAATTAATTATGTCTACTATTCTCTTTGCAATTATGACTTTATATTAAGTTAAACTACGTACCTATAACAAAAACCAATAAGTACTTCACATCATTTAAACTTGTTAGAAATAAATCGAATTGTTTCAGGTATATGTATGCCATGCCCTATGGGACTCCCAGTACGAAACACTAACTGATTTACTGGATAGACCGTCGCCTCTACTGACGAACAATGAAGGAATCTTCGACGCTATGTTTAGAGGACTTGAGAATGTTACTATTGATGTTTCTGTTAAGGATGTGCTCAGGTAAATATTGTCTTTAGAATCTTTAATTTTATCTAATCCCTTTTGATTCTTACTTTTCTCACTCTGAAACAAGGTGCTTAAGATGAAACTTCATCGTATTTAGATGAGCGGGGCTTAGCTGTCCAGTACCCTTAGCACGAGTTTTCTGTAAATGAGACGTAAAGTAAACAGGAACTTTGACACTTTCAAATTGACAATTTTCAAGGAAAAAATGGAACAGCGTCTCTGGTGTGCAAAGAAGGAACTAATTTTTTTCTTGAAAATTGTCAATTTGAAATTGTCAAAGTTGCAGTTTACTTTACGTCTCAAATACTGAAAACTCGTGCTGACGGTACTGATATGTAAAGAGGCAAAAAAAAACTATATTCTCATCGTACCTCACCTTAAAAAATTAAGACTAAGAATACAGATACAATATTAATACAAATCTACTAACGGATTTGGAAGAGGACGAACTTGAGTACCATTGAAAAGAAGGAACTTGAAGACTTTAAAGGCCAGTTCTTTCCAAAAAGAGATTATTTATGGGAAAAAGAAAAGGATATATTTGTCTAGCAGTAGCACAAAACAGGGTAGTCAGTTAGTAATCTATGTCAGAAGTATCTATAGCTATAATATTTTCCAGGGATTGTGAAAAAGATAGGCCAGCCTACGTAGTTTTCCAACTGGACAAAATACTAGATGTGAATAAGGAGACCTCATATTTCGAGTGGGAGGAACTACAGACGGATTTCGGACGACTAGCCTCTTCGATAGACGTTGGACTCTTGAAGACCATATCAGTGAACTTCAGCCGATTGTTACATGAAATGTTGATTGTATCTGATGTGAATATTGCTAAATATAGGTAAGAATAGTATATATTATAACAATTGTCACATAACCTAAGAATATTGTCATCATCACATCTGTTATCCTCGAAAATTAAACATCGGTCAAAGGCCTCGTTTTAGGACATCGGAACATCGAGCAGTTCAAGGAATTTGTAAGTCTTCTTGAAAACTCTAACGTATCGCCGGATGCTTATTTTGGCTGCGTGTCCTGAAACAAGGTCTTATTAAGTCTATTTCACCACTAACGATTAAGGTCCATAAAGTAAGACGCCGTCCTATTAGCTTCAACAAGGCACAAATCAAAACTCCCAAAAACATTTTCCCATGCAGTAGATCTTTATTCATAAATGGAGATGGTACTCCCAAAAATGGTACCCTTCCAAATATTTTGTAGTTGTACTGTTACCTGCATTTTAAATTCCAGAATGGATTACAACGTACCTGTTGTTGGCAAAGACCTACCGTCTTTAGTAGACCAACTTGAAAATATAGCAGCTCAAGTAACGGATCTGACTACCGCAGGGAGATTGGAAACTTTAGGTATTTTTATTTTGGTTAAAATTTAATTCGTTTACTTAATTCCAGATTTCGAAGACCCATTGGGTAGTTAGCAATTAAAATATTCTTATCCTATGTTAATGCTTCTTAAGAAATACAAGATACTGGTGACCACTGACCTCACTAGCGGGCTGTTAATGGAATCAGAACTTAATCATGATTTCCATTGAATTTGGTATTACTAAACTGAATACTTAATTAACTCAAGTTACGAAATCATATACACACGTCTTCACATTCAAGCCATATTTTACCAGCTTATCTTAGTCTCGCATTAGATGAGCTTATTCACAGTGAACGACCAATTTGTACTGTTTATACATAGGGTGATTTGAACGGCTACATTTCCCTGTATACCTGCCATAAGCATCAATCCCATATTCTTCATAAATTGTCAAAGTCTGGATGGGTTGCCTTACCTTTCGTCAAGAAGTTTGACAGGGGCAAAACAGTTTAAGAGGTATGACGTTGACATGACATTAACATCCTTTACTAACACATATTGTTTGATTAACATTGCACAATATTCAATTCATAGGTAAACAACTGATATAGATCCGGGTCGAAGGACCAAAAGTTACGAAACCTATAAAAAATTAAAATGTGGAATTAGAATTTTTAATTAAAATATTATTATACTATCGTATCTAATTTCTTAATTTAGAAATAAGAAAACACTTTGACAATAAACAAAAAAGAGCCCCTGTAAGAAGTAATAGGAATCAATTTTTAAGTCGACTATGAACAGGCATTGTTATTATATTCCAGCCACAAGAACACAGAGACTTTACTTAACAAACATAAAACCACTGGAACAGCTGCGAGCTGATGTAGTCTTCAAACTGACAGAGCTGGAACTTCAACTGTTGCCGTTTAGAAGAAAACTGAACATCTCGCTCAGCCACATCCACACGGCCCAATTTTATATTGACAACCAGGGTGATGTTATTGCTCAGAAGGTAAGTTACAGTTCATAAATTACTAAAGTAGTTTTTTTATATAAAACCAATGACCAGTGGTCCACTGTGGCCCTGGATCGTGAAAACTGGAGATCATGGGAGAGGCCTTTGCCCAGCAGTGGGATGATGTAGGCTAACAGTATCAGTATCAGTTTTTTTTTATTATTATTTTAGTGCTCAATCATTAATTCACCATCTGTCTAGCTTTTTGGTTCCCAGTGGACCAGGATGCAGCTCAATATTTGACCTCCACAACCTAGTAACTTTGTAATAGTTGTTAAGACTGGTTGTCAGACTTTCAAGCTTCTGACTAACCAGTAACGACTGTCAGTAAGATCTACAAAGAAGAAGGGTCATCTGTGACCCAGCCCCGGCGCAAATGAAATGTATCTCAGTTTTTTCGTTATTTTATGAACATTAAATAACAGGTTTCTTTTTTTCCAATTTCAGTGGCTAACTTAGTTAAATTGCTTAATTAAGCATTAGGAAAAATGTTGAAAAGGCTATCTGTTCTCTGCGGTTTCACCCGCTGCTTGGCTCCTATTGGTCGGAGTGTGATGTTATATAGCTCACAGTCTTCTTCAATAAATGGACTATCCAACACAAAAATATTTTTTCAATTCGAACCAGCAGTTCCTGAGATTAGCTCCTTCAACCAAACAAACAAACTCTTCAGGTTTTTCAACTGGGCGTGGATGGCTATGTCCGGAACTATGAGGAATATCGAAATGGGATCCCTTCTATTCGCATAATGTTCTTTGTCCTAATATACTTCGGCATAACGATTTTCGCACAATTTGTTTTGGCATAATAATACTACGGCATAATTTTTTTAGGCATACTTTTTATGTTGGCATAATCATCTTAAAGACTAATTTGTTTTGGCATAAATTTTATTCGCATAACTTTAGTACGCCTAATGACTATTAGCATAACGTTAGTAGACCTAATGACTATTAGCATAACGTTAGTAGGCCTAATGACTTTTAGCATAACGTTAGTAGGCCTAATGACTATTAGTATAACACCAATTTGCTATAGTTTCTGTTACAATTAAGTAATAATTATTGTTGGTTAAAAATTTAATATGCTGTGCAGCAAAAGTGACAAACCGAATTGCTGCAAAACCGACTCCACGTAGTCTTGTTTGTCCTACCCCTAGAGTGTAATTTAAAATCGCGTAGGCGCGTAGGGGCGAGGCGGCCCGCGGGCTGAGGAGCAGGCGGCTGCGAGCGAACCGCCGCGGCTGAGGCTGGCCGGCGAAGCCGGCCAACAAGCCGAAGCTGCGGTGGTGAGCGAAAGCCGTCTGCGATGATTAGCACGCGAGGGGCCGCCGGAGACCCGCAGCGCCGGAGCCGTGACAGAAACCCTGCCTGCTGCATGTTGCACGCTCGCTTGAATGCTGCATGCTTGCTTGCATGCTGCATGCTGCATGCTTGCTTGTTTGCTGCATGCTTGCTTGCATGCTTGCTTGCATGCTTGCTTGCATGTTTACTTGCTTGCTTGCATGCTGAATGCTTGCTTGCTTTAGGCTTCCTACAGCGAAAAAAGAACCCACAAAATTGTTCAATACATTTTCTATAAAAATATGTTTTAATATCATTATGCGTAAATAAATTTATGCTTTAGAACTTTATGCTTAAAAAAGTTATGCTTTAGAACTTTATGCTTAATAAATTTATGCTTTAGAATATTATGCTTAATCATTATTATGGTTAGAGAAATTATGCTTAAAAAATTATGCGTAAGCTGTTATGCGTAATTATATTATGCGAAAATATAATTATGCCAAACAAAATTATGCTAAGTTATATTAGGTCTTAAAATTTTATGCAAATGGATAGGGAACCTATCGAAATACTTTGAAAGGAGTCTGTAGGCCGATTTTGTCGTAAACTAAAACTGCATTTATGGATTCTAGAAAATTCAATAATTCTGGCTAGGAATCGAACCCGCTGGTTTGGAAAAATCACATCCTGTATTATTACACTATTCGATAGTGTTGCTAATAAGGATCAAATTCTGGGAAGTAGTCATATACGCCAAACTTAAGGAAAAAGTATAATTGAAAAAAAACTGATCAATTTACAAGGCACAAGGGACAAGAAAAATTGCAGTTTTATAAAAATCTTCTATTTCCTTAAGTTTGCCATATATGGTTACTTCCCAGAATTTGATCCTTATTAGCAACACTATCGAATAGCGTAATAATACAGGATGTGATTTTTTACAAACCAGCGGGTTTGATTCCTGGCCAGAATTATTGAATTTTCTAAAATCCAATGATACAGTTTAAGTTTTCGTCAAAATCGGCCTACAGACTCCTTTCAAGGTATTTCGATATTCTTCATAGCCATTCACGCCCAATTTAAAAACCTGTAGAGTTTGTTTGTTTGGTTGAAGGGACTAATCTCAGGAACTGCTGGTTTCGAATAGAAAAAATATTTTTGTGTTGGATAGTCCATTTATTGAAGAAGACTGTGAGCTATATAACATCACACTCCGACCAATAGGAGCCAAGCAGCGGGTGAAACCTCAGAGAACAGCTAGCCCTTTCAACATTTTTCCTAATGCTTATTTAGGCAATTTAACTAAGTTAGCCACTGAAATCTAAAAAAAAGAAACCTGTTATTTAATGTTCATAAAATAACGAAAAAACTGAGATACATTTCATTTGCGCCGTGTCTGGGTAAATTTTGTATGAACCGTGACCCTTCTTCTTTAATAACGTGACATAAAGACTGACCAACGACTTTACGTGTTGCCACTTCTGGTTCTTCTCTAATGTTCCAATTCAATCTTCCAACAACCGACACAAACTTTGCTATTTTTACGACGTTTTACAAGATGCACTTATAACCGTCGAGAAAATGGTATGAGGACCATGTGAAATTAAAATATTTTATTTTGAAAGACTATTCTGTCTATTCTAGAAAGTATCAATGTACATCTCCCGTCTGGTCTCCCACGCTGCTGGTTGGCGGACCCACGTGCTCATATCTACGGGGAAGCATGCTGCCAGATGTAGACCGTTGTTTGCTGTGTATGCGGCTGCGAGGACTTTGCTGTGCTCCCAATATGTTTCGTCATTGGTAAGAAGACTTTTGCTGAAACGAATCCTTGTGCCTTTTGATATAAGAACGAATATAGCAGAAAAATATTCAAAAAGGGTAAAATGATTAGTCAGACGTAGAATTTTTATGTGGAAAATTCTTATCTGTAAAAACGTAATTTTAGGATTTATGTAAAATAAGGAAAATTGAATATTGAGTGTGACAGATTGAACAATGTACAGTCAGACTACTTAAGTGAATTGAATTTAAAATAATTATAAATTATCTATGGTTTAAAGTTAATCATGACACAAGCCTAATTTGGGTCAAAAATGCGTTACGAATACATAACATTTTTAGCTTTATCGAATGGGCTATACTATAATGATTTTATTCGTCGCT
The DNA here is from genome assembly GCA_028554685.1 of Agrotis ipsilon. Lineage (NCBI taxonomy): Eukaryota > Metazoa > Arthropoda > Insecta > Lepidoptera > Noctuidae > Agrotis > Agrotis ipsilon. The sequence continues at coordinate 10,364,139 of CM052967.1, forward strand.
TATGCCCGATCAATTTGGAATCTATGTCCATGTTCATGTCACACGTACATTTTGCAATCACAAACTTTAAACTGCTCTCCTATTACCTTTTAACCGTCAAATTCTGTATTTTTGCAATCAAATACCCTCTATAGGCCTCCCTTATAGATTTCAAATATAAAAAAGGAACAAATAAACATTTATATATGACACTTTCAGCACGGCTGGTGGGTGTGCGGATTCTTCCTGGGGATTTCATGGTGCGCCGCACTAACTCCACTTTGTGTCAAACTTTGGCGCGTATACGGAAGGAAAATTAGAGCACACGACGCTATGACGTTGGCTAACTTGGGTTCTGGGTTAGTACAAGTTTTGCTTTGAATTCTGCCCTACTGAGCTCTTTATGTTAAGGGACTTTGATTTCATTTTACTTGATGTAATAGGAGGTGCTTTAAAAGAAAGTAACTGTATAATCTTTTTTTCTACGGTTATAATTTTTTTTCTAAAAAAATAGTGAAAATGGTTTATTTGTGTAATGTAAATGGTTTCTTATGAAATGATATAAATTTATTTTTTAATTTTTTAGTGGTTTCTATTTTCTGATGAAGTTCGTTGGCTTTTCCAGCTCTTTCTGAAACGTATTGGAAAAATCGAGAAATCATGTCATTTCAAAACAACTACCTACATACACTACGGAACAATATGTAAAATTTTGACACTAGCTTTTGCCAGCGCCTTCGCCCGCGTTTCACTCGAAAACATGATAGTATCCTAGATATTATTTCAGTCTATAATCTAACTCTGAGTCTGACCTATCAATATCCGTTCAGCCGTTATTACGTGTAGAAACAAATATATTATGATTGTTTTATTTTCAGATTACAGGAAACTCCGACGACAGCTCTTTGTGACGGCAGTAACTGGAATACCCCTGGGTTGGTACATTTTCTTCCTGAAACTCGTCTTAGAGATTTAGTCCTTCTAGTCCAAACAAGTTCAGATGGCCCAGAGTCGTGCTAGCAGACAGAGGCAGCCAAAAATTATCATCATCCTTATCTTGTTGCTATTTCACCATTAATTATACACTAAACATTTCCAAACATCTTCTGTAACGTGAACAGGCACTCCTGTTCACGTTATAGAAGACGTTTGGAAACTGAAACAGAAACTGCGTCTTTATTTCCGAACGCATACAACCCTAATCTCTTCAAACTTGTCGCGGGACATACGTATACCGCGACTCCGGCACACAAAAAGGCTACTGAAGGACACCGTGGATTTTAGGCCTCATTCGATGATACTACCACGTAAAAAAAAAAATCTCTTCAAACTTAGAGTGAACAAGCTTCTTCTGAGACTTCTGTAAGCTCGCTCCATCACGGACCTTGTCACTGTCACCCCTAACCTTGCCAAAGATGAATAGCAAACCCAAATTATTAAAAAAAAAATCAAAGGTGTATTATTTATAGCTGCTACCTGTATTTAATCTAACAAACTTATTTTTTCAGACCTCCAGCGCCTCCGCCAAGAAGTGACAGCTGGTGAAAAAGTACCTAGCTCTAAGAAGTGACGTGAAAAAAATATTGCTTGTAAAAGCACAAAATGTGTTCAGTATGCTTTGTTTACCGAAGTGCTTGAAATATGATTGAGAGAAAAATGTTCTTTCTAATGTAAATAATGAATAATTAAGAATCAACCCTGCCTTATTTATGACGTCTAATGAGTACTTTATAGTTTTCATTTTTATTTATGAACCGTTATTTAAGACCATAAGTTAGTAAGTAAAGAAATTGTAAATTAAGTCTAAATTAATAAAGAAGCCTAATTATATGGAAAAATGAAGAAAAGGAATTAAACAAATTAATAAATGGCAATAAATATATTCCAAAAAGAGTAAACAAAGATTAGACTAATTAGATTTGTTGTTTATTGATGCTAAAAACTAGTCTATTCACCTCATAGTGTTCCATACCAGGTAGTTGCGCGGGCATGCGGACGGCGAGTAATGAGCGACTCGCTGGCATATAATGTACCATGGATCGACGGCACGTCGTGTTCCAAGCATGCTTCAAAGACCTGTCAACAAAATGACGGGGCCCTCTTAGAGGGCCAAAGCCTGCCGGGGTCGCAGGTCTAAAGAGCAATCGTTTCACGTTAGACAGTCCCTCCTGCCCTGCCCTGGGTGGGAGGACTCATTCCATGATTTTACCACGTAAAAAAAACAAAACCCCAGATAATGGCACTAGCTCTACAGGTTACCTATAACCTGTCTGTGAAGGCTGAGCGATTCAACTGGCGATGGCAGGCCTCGCCAGGGCCGCCTGTCTCGCGACTATCATCCTGTCGAAGTCAGGTTGCCAAAGAGTGTAGACTGTGTTCCGTGAAGGCACAGCTGTTCCAAATTCTTGTTGGTGGACTAAGGGTCAGCTCAGACCGAAACGTGACGCTGCGCGGACAATTCAATAGAGCTATTCAAATTCTAACTCTATTTTCTACACGAAAATATACACCTATCACAAACCAGCGCGGATAAGCGCGGCGCCGCGCTGCATTTTAATACTAACTCAAAATCTTTATTTACTTCACGATAAGATACACATTTGCAGTATCGTTGTGTCAAATCGCGCCGCGTCGCGTCTCGGTGTGAACTGACCGTAACTCCATCGAAGGTATCATCTTTGTGTCTGGCCAAAAATAATGCCAAGAGCAAAACAAATAGCAAACCTAACACCATAAAATATGTTTTTAAAACTTGCACAGCGTTGCGCACTATTTAAAGCCTACAATAAACTTCGTTTTGGGAGTCACGTTGCAATATTCATTTTCATCGTATGTTTTTATACACATTTCTCTCGAAATATTTAACACTATGTTGTAAAAACTGCATCAGCCAAAAAAGAATAAAAACTATACCTTTCATCGACTAAAAATACGTTTTCTAAACAGTTAGTTACCAAAACCAGGTTTCCAGAAATATTTGACTAAATTACGACTTATTTAGCTTCTGGTTCAGCTCGACATAACGCTTTTATGTTACAAATATGAGTATTTTTGTTTGTCATCGTGGAGAAAGAAAGGATCCCATCAAAAACAATACTTGTCAAAAAAACCAAGTCTCGTAACTCAGTTGTTCTACGGTAAAAAGTTGTGAGATCCATGTAATACCAAGTCTTATCCATGTAATACTTAAGCGACTTCCTGTCTTAATACGTCCACTCCCTAAGAAATCTTTAATGTTTTATATAAATATATTGACTCAGCCATCGCATGAAAACACGTGTTAATTAAATTATTTAGTGCGATGACCAAGTCAATATATTTATATAAAACATTAAAGATTTCTTAGGGAGTGGACGTATTAAGACAGGAAGTCGCTTAAGTATTACATGGATAAGACTTGGTATTACATGGATCTCACAACTTTTTACCGTAGAACAACTGAGTTGCGAGACTTGGTTTTTTTGACAAGTATTGTTTCTGATGGGATCTCATTTCTTTTTGTATTTTGTAGACAGTTCTACTTTTTTTCTTTTCGGTACCTTCTACTTATATCTACCAGCAACGAATTTTCTATAAAACTGGACCAAAATTGAAAAAAATTACTCGACTTGGCGGGGGCACTGCCGTGCCCCCAAATATTTTAGTTTTTCCTTGATTCATACACCAAACACTACTTATATTCCAAACTAGCTGTGCCCGCAACTTCGTTCGCGTGGATGTCGGAATTTAACAATGTATTTTTTAGTTGCAAGCGCTTAATTCAGGCCACGTTTTTCATATAAACCGTGTATTTAGATTTTTTTTAGATTAATCAAAAATATTTGACACTTGTATTCCAGGTTTATGTAGGACTATTTTCCTAATGCCCTCTCCACCACACCACACCACACCACACCACCTTACTCCACACCACACCACCTTACTCCACACCACACCACACCACACCACCTTACCCCACACCACTCCACACCACACCACACCACCCCACACTACCCCACACCACACCACACCACATCACACAACACCACACCACACCACCTCACCACACCACACCACACCACTCCACTGTAGTTTTGCTATTCGAATTCGAAGTTAGATCGCGCGACTGACGTACGAAATCAAATTGTGAGACCAAAGTGCACCCGCAATTTTACTTCTAAAACACTTTAAATTCAAATATCTTTTGATAGACTGAACCGATTCCAATGAAACAAAAACTAAATTCCTCTCCAAGTTACGCTTAATCGTTGTGTATAAAAGTTATCTACATTAATTTCGTACATTTTACGTGATACCTGGACAAATACACAGACAAACAGATAAACAGACAAACAGACAAAAATTCTAAAAATGCTAGAAATGGGTTCTATTGGTTGTCCTTTAATACCCTGGCTATATTTTTTGAGTTTTCTTTTAATGTACAAAAATAACTTTTCTACAGTTTTATTATATGTATAGATTTGAAGCTTCTAGGTCTGCTAGAAGTGCCTTAGAATTTTGATGATCGGTGAGTCAGTCAGTCAGTGAGTGAGTGACAAAATTAAGAAACTTTGACCAGTTATAATTCTTAAACTACTGGTTCAAATTGAATGAAATTTGAAATATACGTTGAGATAAAAAACGATGAAATGTTTATTTGTCTCAACCTAATTAGGATTTGTACAAATTCGTGAAAAAAAAGCTACAGCGAATTAAGGTACATGAAACTCAGAATTAATAAATAAAGATAAATTGTTATAAATAATTATTTTAGTAAAGATTATATTATAACGGAAACAGGAAAATAAACATCCATTAATAGGGCAGAAGTATCATTAAAACATTATGGGCCAATTATCCAATAAAATTAACATAAATATTTTTAATAAACAATAAGTACTGCTTCACTAAATTGATGTTTCAAGGTTTTGTACAAACTTTTCGGTGCTCAAATATTTATATTTGTATTTACTAATATACTTTAAATACCCGCGAAATATAAACTACGGAACCAAATTAAATTATTTTTGATGGGACCTAAAGACATTTATACTTGATAGAATAAAAAATATAACTATAGAAATCCGACCAGAAACGTCGGGAGTAATCGCTGTAAAAAAAATAATAACTTGCCTTTTATCGATGTCGGTTAGAAATTCTAATACCGAGTTGTGTAAACGCCCAGTTAGTAGTCCCATTTAAATATTAGAGTGTCAATAATAGTCCTACTTCTTAATTAAGTTTAGAGTACCGACGCCAATTTAAATTGAGCCGTTAAATGTAAATCAGGCATTTAGGTCACACATCATTAGTGTATGCCAATATATTCTACGTTCACTTATTTAACGTGAATATATTCGCTGGGAAATGAATAGTTATGTAGATCATGTCAATCTGGTTAAGGTAATAGACGGACGGGTTGAAAACTTGGACCTTAATCAATAGTGACAGGGCATAGTACCTGAGGTCTACTCCCTTAATCTCTCAATAAAGATACGGGGTCGTAGGAAAGTTAATCAAAACTTTAAATGGGTTCATTATTTCAACTCCCCATTAGTTTGAAAAAAAAAAAGAAGTTCTGAGTACACATCGGGAATTGGCACATCTGTTCAATAAGGTTGTCATCATTTTTTAAGTTGTAGTCAGATAGGCAGTCGCGTCAAAAATACTCATATCTTTTTCTTAGCGTGTCGGTAAGGAAATCTGTGAAGTTTTATGGTTTAGAGAAAATAGTTTTGCCCCGCGGTTTTACTCGCTGCTCAGCTTCTTTTGACCGTAGCGTGATGTTATATGGCCCATAGCCTTTCTCGATGGTCGCGCGACTTACTTCATTACCGTGACCCCGGAACATAAAGGGCTATTGAAGGACACCGTGGATTTTAGTCAGTACAAGTCTGACAGTCCCTCCCGCTCTGCCCGGAGAGAGGACTCATTTGATGATTTTACCACGATAAAGAAAAACAAGCGTGTCGATGGTAAATATTATATGAATTTGTGTTTTGTCATGTTATATTATACATATTATATTGGACTCAAAATTCAGCTTCGCAAACTGTGCTCACTGATGCAGCCATAAGATTGTCTAGTGTAAAGGATACAGGGCATACGGCGCATGCCAAAAGGTGGACCATTTGGGGTGCATGAAAGGAGCCATGAGTACCCTTATATCTCCTATTACGTCCGGCGCAACCTGGGTAACCGCCTCCTATCGGTTGGCTAATCTGGGGGCACGGCAGTGCCCCCACCAAGTCGAGCAAAAAAGCGGCACGGCCGTACCATCCTTTTCTCGAAGCAATTCAGGCCATTTTCGACCCCCTGTAACTTCGTTGTGGATAAAATTAGAAGACTGAATTTTCAGTAACCATGCAGGCATTGTAAAGACACGGTATATTTCAAATTTCATTCAATTTGAACCAGTAGTTTAAGAATTATAACTGGTCAAAGTTTCTTAATTTTGTCACTCACTCACTGACTGACTGACTCACCGATCATCAAAATTCTAAGGCACTTCTAGCAGACCTAGAAGCTTCAAATTTGGAATATAAGTAGTGTTTGGTGTATGAATCAAGGAAAAACTAAAATATTTGGGGGCACGGCAGTGCCCCCGCCAAGTCGAGTAATTTTTTTCAATTTTGGTCCAGTTTTATAGAAAATTCGTTGCTGGTAGATATAAGTAGAAGGTACCGAAAAGAAAAAAAGTAGAACTGTCTACAAAATACAAAAAGAAATGAGATCCCATCAGAAACAATACTTGTCAAAAAAACCAAGTCTCGTAACTCAGTTGTTCTACGGTAAAAAGTTGTGAGATCCATGTAATACCAAGTCTTATCCATGTAATACTTAAGCGACTTCCTGTCTTAATACGTCCACTCCCTAAGAAATCTTTAATGTTTTATATAAATATATTGACTCAGCCATCGCATGAAAACACGTGTTAATTAAATTATTTAGTGCGATGACCAAGTCAATATATTTATATAAAACATTAAAGATTTCTTAGGGAGTGGACGTATTAAGACAGGAAGTCGCTTAAGTATTACATGGATAAGACTTGGTATTACATAGATCTCACAACTTTTTACCGTAGAACAACTGAGTTGCGAGACTTGGTTTTTTTGACAAGTATTGTTTCTGATGGGATCTCATTTCTTTTTGTATTTTGTAGACAGTTCTACTTTTTTTCTTTTCGGTACCTTCTACTTATATCTACCAGCAACGAATTTTCTATAAAACTGGACCAAAATTGAAAAAAATTACTCGACTTGGCGGGGGCACTGCCGTGCCCCCAAATATTTTAGTTTTTCCTTGATTCATACACCAAACACTACTTATATTCCAAATTTGAAGCTTCTAGGTCTGCTAGAAGTGCCTTAGAATTTTGATGATCGGTGAGTCAGTCAGTCAGTGAGTGAGTGACAAAATTAAGAAACTTTGACCAGTTATAATTCTTAAACTACTGGTTCAAATTGAATGAAATTTGAAATATACCGTGTCTTTACAATGCCTGCATGGTTACTGAAAATTCAGTCTTCTAATTTTATCCACAACGAAGTTACAGGGGGTCGAAAATGGCCTGAATTGCTTCGAGAAAAGGATGGTACGGCCGTGCCGCTTTTTTGCTCGACTTGGTGGGGGCACTGCCGTGCCCCCAGATTAGCCAACCGATAGGAGGCGGTTACCCAGGTTGCGCCGGACGTAATAGGAGATATAAGGGTACTCATGGCTCCTTTCATGCACCCCAAATGGTCCACCTTTTGGCATGCGCCGTATGCCCTGTATCCTTTACACTAGACAATCTTATGGCTGCATCAGTGAGCACAGTTTGCGAAGCTGAATTTTGAGTCCAATATAATATGTATAATATAACATGACAAAACACAAATTCATATAATATTTACCATCGACACGCTTGTTTTTCTTTATCGTGGTAAAATCATCAAATGAGTCCTCTCTCCGGGCAGAGCGGGAGGGACTGTCAGACTTGTACTGACTAAAATCCACGGTGTCCTTCAATAGCCCTTTATGTTCCGGGGTCACGGTAATGAAGTAAGTCGCGCGACCATCGAGAAAGGCTATGGGCCATATAACATCACGCTACGGTCAAAAGAAGCTGAGCAGCGAGTAAAACCGCGGGGCAAAACTATTTTCTCTAAACCATAAAACTTCACAGATTTCCTTACCGACACGCTAAGAAAAAGATATGAGTATTTTTGACGCGACTGCCTATCTGACTACAACTTAAAAAATGATGACAACCTTATTGAACAGATGTGCCAATTCCCGATGTGTACTCAGAACTTCTTTTTTTTTTTCAAACTAATGGGGAGTTGAAATAATGAACCCATTTAAAGTTTTGATTAACTTTCCTACGACCCCGTATCTTTATTGAGAGATTAAGGGAGTAGACCTCAGGTACTATGCCCTGTCACTATTGATTAAGGTCCAAGTTTTCAACCCGTCCGTCTATTACCTTAACCAGATTGACATGATCTACATAACTATTCATTTCCCAGCGAATATATTCACGTTAAATAAGTGAACGTAGAATATATTGGCATACACTAATGATGTGTGACCTAAATGCCTGATTTACATTTAACGGCTCAATTTAAATTGGCGTCGGTACTCTAAACTTAATTAAGAAGTAGGACTATTATTGACACTCTAATATTTAAATGGGACTACTAACTGGGCGTTTACACAACTCGGTATTAGAATTTCTAACCGACATCGATAAAAGGCAAGTTATTATTTTTTTTACAGCGATTACTCCCGACGTTTCTGGTCGGATTTCTATAGTTATATTTTTTATTCTATCAAGTATAAATGTCTTTAGGTCCCATCAAAAATAATTTAATTTGGTTCCGTAGTTTATATTTCGCGGGTATTTAAAGTATATTAGTAAATACAAATATAAATATTTGAGCACCGAAAAGTTTGTACAAAACCTTGAAACATCAATTTAGTGAAGCAGTACTTATTGTTTATTAAAAATATTTATGTTAATTTTATTGGATAATTGGCCCATAATGTTTTAATGATACTTCTGCCCTATTAATGGATGTTTATTTTCCTGTTTCCGTTATAATATAATCTTTACTAAAATAATTATTTATAACAATTTATCTTTATTTATTAATTCTGAGTTTCATGTACCTTAATTCGCTGTAGCTTTTTTTTCACGAATTTGTACAAATCCTAATTAGGTTGAGACAAATAAACATTTCATCGTTTTTTCTTCTACAAATCCACCTCTGAAAAATTACGAAACGTAATATTTTGGGGCACAACAAAAAATAATGGCGGAACCGAACTCTTTGAGCATACAACCGGTACCGGCACGCTACCGGTATTTGTTTACGCGCAATATGTATCAGATTGATTACAGGTATAAATTATCTGTTATACATCAGAGAAAATCCGGACCGAAGGTTGCGCTTCCCCTTTTATTCTTAATTCGTAAATCATTAATTTTGGAATATGTTTTTCTGTTATTTTCATTAAAAAATGAACAGTTAAGATTTTCAAACTCAATCTCAAATTCTTTATTGCATTCATGTGTAGTACATAGGTGTTCTAGAAATGTAGAAGTTTCAACATGAAACCCGGTTAGGGCACGTATGTAAGTGAAATAGTGCATTATGTTTTATCAAATAAATAAATAATGGCATAACACCAACCAGTTTATTTACAGGAGTTTGACCACAATTGCCTTATGTCTGAATAACGGAATTAGTACGGTCAAAGTTTTGAGAAAGAAGGAGAACCTTAGCACTGAGACACAGATGCCTAATAACAATAGCAGGAGATCTCAAAGAAAGAGGGGAATCATCATCTCTTTCCTTGGGAAGAAACAAAAATCTGCAATTATTATCACTGCAGCTTAGATAAAACCTAAAAATAATTACGATTAAATTATTAAATGCCTCTATTCATTAGACCTTTCTGTCCATGGTATCGGGTGTAATGAACGACACGTAGGTACTAAATAAGTTCTTAGATTCGATAAAACCTAAAAATAATTACGATGACATTAAATACCTCCATTCATAGGACCTTTCTGATGTCTATGGTATCGGGTGTAATGAACGACACGTAGGTACTAAATAAGTTAAAATTTTATACTCACAGCCAAAACATAGACTATACTAATTAAACGACTAAATTAAAACAGAGAAAACAGTACAAACGCTATATAATGGACAAAACCAGTGCACATAATTTCAAATGACGATTATAAATCAGACAGAACAACTCAGATTCAGAGCTTTCACAGAACAAATATAATTTAGTTGAATAGAACCTCCCTGATATACGAGTAACTTCGTGTTTGACTCTGATCATAGATTAATAAAAGCTTGTAGAAGTGATACTTAAGGACTTCTTTTGGAATTCAAAACAGCAGTTTTCTGGTCACCTCAAAACAACGACGATATATTAATAGACTCCTAATAACAGGCGACCGATGTCTGTCAACACATTAGGCAAAAAAGTCTTATACCCGTCTCATTTCGACCACTCCTGTGAGCCTTAAACATACCTTGAGACAGAACAGGCCTTGAGTTAACCAATCACAACGCAGTACCCCGTGCCCCTCGCTTACGTAGTACCTCATCGAGTTGACAGAATAGTTTTTGTTCCTTAGATCGTGATCTTCGTTGTCTCGGTATCATCAGCATTCTCACTAGAATTTTTACCTGATATACACAATTGAAAGGTTTTCTGCTACTCATACCTAGGTACAGGTATCATGTTCGTGATCAACAACATTCATCAACATCTAATAATATTCGTCATACCATGACAGGCTTCCAAGTCGACCAGGTGGCAAATAAATTATTGTTAATGATTGATGATTGAACACAGCATGTATCGTAATCAATAAAAGCGTTTTTCGTTCGGCCAGCGACCGCCCAACTAGCTCAAAATGTAGGCATATTCTTAAAATGTTTTGGTGGCATTTCACATCTGTGCCTTTCTGCTCTATGTTCCAACACACTTTCTGGAACAACTGCGACCAAACAAGAAAGACATATACCACGTTCGTTAATTATAACCGGTGGTACTGAAATATGGAATTAATCAGTACACAATAAGTGCTAGAGTAAATTCAGACTTGAATTCAGGTAGTGGAAAATTGTTTTATTTGTTAGGCTGGCCATACACGGACTGTTTCAAGCCAGTCTTCTACGTAGAAGAAAAATTTGATAGAAAAACATGTATTCAAGTACAGCCACACAAAAACAACAATCCTATTGAAATAAGAACCGCTTGAACAATTGAACAAAGGGGTCTACTTTCGTAGTAGTAGTCCGTGAACGAAGACGTAGGTACGGATAAATGTATGCGTGCACGAACGTAATTAACGTCAAAAGCGATGGATCACAACTGCGCTAGTGTCTATGGCATTACATCAAACATTAAACAATTAGTACCTCGAATTTTCCGCAGGTAATGAGACACGGACTCTATCTGTCAAATAGTAATATCAATCATTCTTTGTTCGGGCTCATTGTCAAAACGCTCGTAACTAAGGCCGAAATCAGCATAATTCCTGCTGACAGATTAGACTCCCTGATTCGAGCGGTCGTCGGATTGCTTGACGCAATCGCCAGGCATACACTGCTTTTTCGAGCATTTCGTGTACAGGAGACCTTAGCTTGGAACATAATCATTGTGTTGCAGTTGGTGTGAAACTTCCTGTACTGAACCAATGCACTTAATTACATTAAAAGCTTTTAGTGATCAAATGGACTGGCAGCTACTGAATGTAGATAGCAACATTTTAACTATGAGAATTTGATTTCCTAATTTCCTATTAGGCATTTGTTGTTATGGAGCGTTCCAAAATCGACTTAAAACTAGTAGACCGAACTCGGTCTACTAGTTTTATGTCGATTTTGAAACGCTTACGAAACTTCGTAAGCGTAAGGTCTTTTATACTTGATATCAAGTAATGGAAGTCAACATTATCACTGTTACATGTTGAGAATTGGCGGGATATAATGGCCGAGTGTCCATGGTCTTTTATTTAGGCTTAGAGCTAGAAAGACGAAGTGATGGTGGAGTGAAGCTAAGTTGCATGCAAGGACTGGAATAAATTGTGTTAAATATTCGGAGGCGACATTATCTAAGGATATATATTGCCGTCACGGAAATTTCTACAGGCAGCAAAGGAAATTGAGTCTTAGCGCAAGCAAATAGCATATTAAAATTATTCATAATTATTATTCAACCATTTGGCTGAGACAGCCGGAGGTGTTTCGGCAGATCTCGTAGAAGATAGAGGGATAAGCTTTACAGGATACTTCATTATTAACGCTAGGTCAAAATAAATTAAACTGATAAAGTGCAATGAATTTGAATTTCAACGTACCAGCGATTTCAATCACGCATTAGACGCATAAGCTACTAAAACATTCCATACATGTCGTGCCAAGTAAATCACAAATCTAATCGATCAACAAAAATACACAAACAAAAAAATTGCGAAATCGTTCATAGCACCAGCTATTACAACATCTACACGCAAAACTCAATCAACTAGAACCAGAACACTTAAGGATTAAATACAACATGCAAATATCTACAATTAGGTGCGTTTGCGCAACCGTTCGGATGTAATGATCCATCTGGCCAGTGTCGACCGCTTAACATTTCGCATGGCCTTAAGCGTTGCGACATTTGGTGGCTTAGAGATCACATCTGAACGCATTGTTAACTAGATACTGAATTATTGAAGAAGGATTATCGATTTGAAGGTTGTATTGTGGGTTTAGGGATTTTATATTTTAAACTAGCTGTGCCCGCAACTTCGTTCGCGTGGATGTCGGAATTTAACATTGTATTTTTTAGTTGCCATTGTTTAATTCAGGCCACGTTTTTCATATAAACTGTGTATTAAGAATTTTCTTAGATTGATCAAAAATATTTGACACTTGTATTCCAGGTTTATGTAGGACTATTTTCCTAATGCCCGCTCCACACCACACCACACCGCATTGACTGTGCAATGACAACATAGGTATTTACGACCTTCTCGAGATCTTTTCGTTGGAGTAAATCATGTTTCATCGATCACGAATACAAATAGCGTAATCAGTCAATAATGTCCTCACTGTAGATACAGGCATCCATCCGTTCTAAGAAGGGAAATTTTGTGGGTGTCACATATTTTGATAGTTTTGGGTAAAAGATTGTTTTCTTCGATTTCCTTCACCGTTTTGAAATTTTACTAGTCAAATCTTACTTTTACTACATTCTATCAGAGTTTCGTGTACCTCACATGTGCACGTATGGTAAGCTGCAGAGCAAACTTAATCCCTTTTGGTAGTGACTAAAGGGGGTGAGATTACGGTATTAGGGTTGGTTTCATTTACGTCACTGAAGAGGGGTGGATGGGAATTAAGCCGTGACCTATCCTGTGCCATCCGCCCCGATGACGGGTAAGGGGCAGCGGAGAGAATTTGGTTTCAATCACCCCACTGCCTCTGTCCCGGCAATGGTGAGTTGTAAGATAGCCTGTATATAAAAAAGAAAGAGAATGACAAATCATTTAATTAATGATTTACAGAACCACGTCAAATTAAAATGAATTATTATTAGAACCATGACCGTTAATTACTTGATTGTAATCTACATGTTAGCTATCGACATATCAAATGGCCGTACACACGTGTGATAAATTTATGAATACCGTTCACTAATTAAGACTAACTGAAGTCTCTTGGTGTGCTTGCAAACAATATTTTAAACTAACTTATATTATAAAAACGAATGTTTGTTACGTTTTCACGGATAAATCGCCAGACCGGTTTAGAGAGATAGATGGGCTCTGGAATGATTTTAGATTTTTTTTTCACTGAAACTGAATAGTCACAATTACTACTGCTGAACAAGATTCGCGGTCACTAAATCTATTTTTAGGTCGCCAAAAGTGTTTTTGGGTTTTACTTTTTCATTAATGCTAGCCATTTCGTCTGGATTTGTGCCCTGACGATAGCAATAAGCTCACCACCTATTTTTTTTATCGTTGTAAAATCATCCTACCATCCAGGGCAGGACTGTCGAGACTCTTGACTAAAATCGGGGGTGTTCTTCAATAGCCCTTTGTGTTCCATGGTCATGATAACCTGATAAGACAGGCCCGCGACCCCAGAATGTCTGAGTCGTGGGACTGTCTACCACTTTTAGACTTTATTTCAGTATTTATCTGCTCGTCACACATTCCCAAATACTTCAACCACCCACCCCTCATAATCAAGACCCGTTTATCAGATTTAATGCGTCGAACAAAAGTTCATCATTTCGTAATAGGCCGTCCGAATGTTATCTCGCCTTGGCACAGAATTCGTACAATAGTTAATTACGATTGCAAACCAAGAAGTAGTATTTTATTGTTATTATAATCATATGCACCTACTTTATCCATATACAAATATTAAGAATACGAAAGTAATTCTATGTGTCTAGATTATTCGGTAAACATTTTCAGCATCACGGTGTATTGCGGGTGGGATTCCCGTACGGTACAAACATTTGTATGATCTATTAGCGGCCTGTCCTGGCTTCGCAAGGGTGGACATGAGGACACAAAAAAAAAAATCATCCTCAAACTGGTCCTGATGGCAACAAACACAACAAGAAGAGAATGAGCCGAATCGGTAAAGCCGTTTTCGAGTTATGAAGTTAGCAATACATTTAGCGATCCATTTTTATATTAAAGAAGAAGATAGAAGAAGAAGATGATGATAGACAAGTGGCTATTTCGGATCTGGGTGTTTGCGAGCTTAATTTGTAATAGAACCCATGATACAGTAATAAATTCTAGTTTTTATTTTTTTTAAAGCAGTAAACAATCATTATACTGAAATGAATGAAGTGAATCAACTGCTTAGCTTTCCTCAAACTTTGTTGTGGTCGGCTTTCACGCAAACTGGATGTAAATGAATATTTAAATTTTTACATGTAACCACTGGTTCATGGACTATAAAAACCCCCGTCAAAGTTTATACCTAGCAGAATATTTAAGATACTTTTTATGCCAGAAAAAAGGTTACATTGGGGACTGCTGCTAACCTTGTATGGTTTTGGGACCTTACAAGGTCCCAAAATGATCCCAAATTATAGATAGATAGATATCCCAAATTGATACACTGATTACTGTGATTGAAATTGATTGTTACAGATATTATATAAATAGATAGAGATATGATGATAGATGAGTGCACGTTATATGAATGCGATTCGTGTACTAAATTCACCGGCCCAGAGCGCAGGTAAAACGCTGACTAAGCCCCTTCGTACGGGCGGCGAGTAAGAGCTCTTTTACACGAGCGGCATGCACCCAACGGCAGAGGCAACTGCAGCCGTCGACGGGCGTCGGCGGCATGTCGACGGATGCCGTCGCTAGGCTCCCTCTCAGAGGGCTAAAGCCTGCCGGGGTCGCGGGTCTTATACCATCACCGTGACCCCGGAACATAAAGGGTTATTGAAGGACACCGTGGATTTTAGTCAGTACAAGTCTGACAGTACCTCTCGCCCTGCCCGGGGTGGGAGGTCTCATTTGATGATTTTACAAAAACGTAACGAAGGGGCTTTTTTAAAAAGCCCCTTCGTACACAATGCGACGCAAGTCTCCGATACCTTATGACTTTGACATTGACACGTGCTTATGTATGAACCTCTATGGATTTGTATTGTGATAGTCGCCTGGATACCAAAGTCGTAAGGTATTCTTGGGAAGGAGACTTGCGTCGCGTTGTGTACGAAGGGGCTTATTGATACAAAACTGTGCTGTGCTTGCATTGTGGGCGAATCCACGAACAAAAGACAGAAGTAGGATATTATTGGGCATTCTACCCCACTTGCCGTTCCTACGGCTCACTCCGTTCGCCTTCGTCACTGGTGGGGTAGAATGCCCAATAATATTTTTGATATCGATGGTTGTGGAATAGAATAGGATGTACAAAATACTGGTTCGGCGCCTATTCCACCCAATGGAACGGAAGGTGGAGTATGAACGGCTTGTTTCGTTCGTCTTCGTCGCTTTCGGTTTTTAGACAACCATGGCGAGGTTGCTCGTACATTTGTTCGGGTTAGCGACAGTGAGTTTTGTGTGTATGAGTTATAAATGTTTATGTAATACATTAATTAACTCATTATTGATACAACCGTTTCACGCACTCGTCATGAAATTTGTAAAACAACCACACTCGTTACATCTAGAAAAACTTTCTGTTCATTCTCAGGAAACTGATTTTCGCCATGGAGAACTACTACCTAAATCTATACGATGCATCATTTGCGGGCCGTCAAATTGTGGAAAAACGAATTTATTAATTGGTCTTCTTATACACGAGAATGGTTTAAGATTCCAAAATGTTTATGTTTATTCGAAAACCTTGCAACAACCCAAATATGTTTTTTTAGAAAAAGTCTTGCAACGTGTACCAGATATTTCATTTCAAAAATATCATGAAAATGAGCAAGTGCTGAGTGTTCAAACCGCAAAACCGAATTCTGTAATTGTATTTGATGATGTTGCTTGTGAAAATCAAAGTAGTATGCGTGATTATTTTGCTATGGGGAGACACAAGTTTATCGATTGTTTTTATCTAAATCAGTCTTATAGTAAAATCCCTAAGCAGTTAATAAGAGACAACGCAAACCTAATCGTACTTTTTAAACAAGATGAAAGAAATATGAGACATGTTTATGAAGAACACGTCAACACTGACATGACATGGATTGAATTTCGTGAAATGTGTTCAAAAATATGGAGTGTACCTTTCAATTACGTTGTAATTAATAAAGATTGTTCCAAAAACAAAGGATGTTATAGAAGTAAATTTGACACGTTTGTAGTCTTTGACTAAGAACACAAATACATATATAAGGCTTTAATCTGTATGACATTATTATTCACTTTTCGACGCTAAATCAATTACGACGTTATTTTATCAATATGGAAAAATCATTGAAACGACAAATTGTTGATGCGGCAGAAGCTGTAAAGATAAAAGTACGAAAAATGAGAGATGATGAGATTAACAATAAACAAGCACTGGAATCTGTTTTCAAACCTGTAACGGAACCTCTCAACCTAATTGCTAATGCTAATAAGCAAACTCCTTTCATTCGCGCAAGTGATGATTTTTCAGAAGTTCCGTTTATTAACAAAACTTACCAGAAAGAAGGAACTGGTAGCGCAGGAAGTGATGATAATAATGACGATGAAAACAAATATGAATCCGATATCAACAGTGACTCATCTTATGAATCAGTAGTTGAAAAAAACCAAGATTATGATACGTCATCCTGGTCAATATCTTCAGAAGCATTGGTAGATATTCCATTTGGGGTTAGAGCAGACCGCGGGAAACTAATGTTAGGTTCTGCTTGCATAACGATCAACGATCAATACATCACCGTGGCTGGATGTAAATACCGAAATACACCAGGTTTAAAACAGTTGTTGCTTAAGAAAGATGTAGACATAAGCGTGGTTACAGATAGTGATATGCAAAATTATAAGTCGATGCTACTTCATACAAACGCACATCGTCGAGACTATGACCCAAATAAGCCAATAAAAAGTAATAAAGGACAAAAATATTTGCAAGTTATTAAACCACTTTTTAAACTGAAAAATGCAGTTCAGGGAAAAGGTCTACCGTTGCTAAAAAAGTAGAAAAAAAACGTAGATTTTGTGTACTGGGATAATCCTAATGAATTAGTGGAGAGGTTGAAATTGTTAATTGCGTCTAGAGATGCTGGCAACACAGGATTAGACAATGAAATTATATCTATCATTGAAGAATTGCGTGAAAGTAAAGTTATAAATTAATAAATATTTATAAATGTGTTTATTTTACTATCAACCTCTCGATACAATACACCTTAACATGAACGTAGACAAATTTGGACACTACATTCACAAAAGAATGCGTTTATCAGAGTTATTTGAGTTTAATGAGAAAGCATTGTTAAAATCTGAAACCGGAGATTTTGATTTAAAAACATCAAGACTGAGAGGAATTATATCTCCAGTAGAAGCAGACGATGCTGTGAACAAGGAATATGTCGATCGATTGAATGCTGACACATTAAAAGAATTAAATAATCTGGTTGTGTCCAAGGATTATGTAGATCGATTGAATGCTAATATGCTTAAAGAGTGTAATAATATGATTGGAAAATTGCGTTCTCAAATCATTAAAGATGCAAAGGGTACAGTTGAAGCTACTTTAAAAGCGAGGATACTTGAGGTTTCAACTCATTTGCAAGATAAGTTTTATACTAAAGCAGAGGTAGATAAATTACTTCAAAAAACTCCGTAATGGTAAAACAGCAAATTGTAAATGAAATACACAAAGCGGCACGAAGAAATTTCCTTCGACGTTCTGTTATTCTGAAAGGAATCCATGACTTATGGCAAGCAGACTTGATGGACATGCAAAATCTGAAAAAGTATAACAAAGGTTACAATTTCATCTTAGTGGTGATTGACTGCTTCTCAAAGTATGCCTGGGTTGAAGCGTTAAAATCGAAAAATAAATTTGATGTTACTCGTGCATTCGAACATATACTGCTACGTAGTCGTAATCATCCCGTTAACTTACAAACTGATATGGGGACAGAATTTTATAACACCACTTTTCAAACGCTTATGAAAAAGCACAACATTAACCATTACTCGTCATTTTCTACTAAAAAAGCATCAATTGTGGAGAGACTGATTAGAACTATAAAAAATAAATTATATAAATATTTTAGTCTCAATGGAAACTACAAGTGGTTAGGTCTACCATTGGAAGATACATTGAAGAGATATAACAACACAAAACATCGCACTATTCAATTTAAACCGGCTGATGTGAATAAAGGTAATGAACAAGAAATCAAAGAAAATATTAAAAAAATAAACAAACTTGATATAGTTAAGTGGAAGCCTAAATTCAAAGTTGGTGATTGTGTTCGTATAAGTAAATACAAACATAATTTTGAGAAAGGTTACACTCCTAATTGGTCAACGGAATTATTTACTATAAAAAAGGTAAATAAAACCATACCAGTGACATATCACATAGAAGATCAACGAAAACAAAAGATATTAGGAGCTTTTTATGAACAAGAACTGCAAAGATCAAATTATCCTGACGTTTATTTGATAGAAAAGGTTTTGAAGAAGAAAGGAAATAAATTGTATGTCAAATGGTTAGGTCTAAACAGTGCAGAAAACAGTTGGATTGAAAAAGCTGCAGTAATGGACTAAGATATTCTAATATATAACCATTCTTCATTTGAAATCCTATCATTATAATTTGAGTAATGCAAGGTGGTGGACTAGTTAACAGTATAATTAATAATCTACCGTTCGAAGTTCATTTGCCCGGATACAATTATTGCGGACCAGGAACCAAACTTCGCAAACGCTTAGCGCGAGGTGATCGAGGTATTAATAAGCTAGATGAAGCTTGTATGCAACACGATATTGCATATACAAATCATACAGACTTACCAAATCGCCACAAAGCCGATTTACAATTACTTAACATGGCTAAACAAAGACTTAATTCAAAAGATGCAGGGAAAGGTGAAAAACTGAGCTCTTGGATAGTGAACAAAGTTATGAAAGCGAAAATAAAGTCTGGATCCGGCATTAAAACGTTTAAAAACTTAGTTTCTAAAATAAAATCGAAAATTAAGAAACTCAAATGCAGCGATAATAAGACTTTAATAAAAGCAGCTTACTTAACCGCAAAAAAATTATTTCCAAACAATCGTCATCGGATCCGATTACCCCGAGTAATACCCATACCAAAGACTGGAGGAGTTCTACCTTTAATTCCAATTTTCGCTGGTTTATCGGCTTTAGGAACTTTAGCTGGTGGTGCAGCTGGCATTGCAAAGACCGTTAATGATTACAAAGCAAACAAACAATATTTGCAAGAAACAGAACGACACAATAAAGCTATGGAGGCTTTAAAGTTGGGCAAGGGTTTATACATTAAGCCATATAAAAGCGGCAAAGGATTGTTTATAACATCTTCAAAAAACTGAAAAATATGCTACCCAATCGCCCTCTAACTAATGTAGACATTCGAAAGTTTTCAAGAGACATCCCATATTTTCGTGGGGTCTACATGAAGGATCGACTACCTCAGAAGCCGAAACGCATTGAATGTGGTATCGTTAACTTGGATGATTCTAAGAACAAAGGAACCCATTGGGTAGCTTATGCTAAAGTATACGATCACTGTGAATACTTTGATAGCTATGGAAATTTAAAACCTCCCATGGAATTGATGCAATATTTCAAAAAATGTAATGTGTTTTATAACTACACAAGATATCAAAAATTTAACGCAGTCAATTGTGGTCATTTATGTTTAAATTATTTGAGAACTTTTTGGAATAAAAATGTATTATAAAATATATGTTTTTCTTTCATTTCAATCATTTACAAGATGTCGTTCACTTTGTCAGTAACTGGAGACTCGTCAGTGTTAACTACATACTATCCTAATACGTTGCAACTAGATGGAGAGTATGAATGTGCTTTATTGCACTTTTCAACATTTAATTCTATTCCAAACATTGATAAAAGTAATAATAAATTATATTATGGCTTTAATGAAGTTATTGAAATACCAGAGGGCACTTATGAATTACAAGATATCGGCGATTATTTAAAATCCGAAATTAAAAATGCAAAAATCCAACTACGGTGCAATAATAATACTTTAAAAACTACAATATTCTGTACAAAAGACATTAATTTTATCAAAGAAGACTCTTTTGGAAGACTATTAGGATTTAAAAAACAAATCTTGAAAGCAAATAAATTGCATGTGTCACAGTCTCCAGTCAACATTCTACCTACGACCGTAGTCAGGATTGAATGTGATATTGTAAGCGGTTCATATGTGAACGGTGAACCAAGTCATATTATTCACGAATTTGCACTTAATGTGCCACCTGGATACAGGATCATCGAAATCCCGAAGAACGCAATATACTTTCCAATCAATCAAAACAACATAAGCTGCATACATATCAGGTTGTTAGATATAAACAAACGATTAATCAATTTACGTGGTGAAGAAGTGCAGGTATATCTACATCTAAGAAGAAAAAAATGATTGATTACAATAAAAGTGTGTCTCAACAAGTAAAGAATATCAGTTCTGCTCAAGCTACCTATCAAATAAGACCTCTATCTAAGATAGGAAATAAGAAGAAAATAAAATTAACAAAAGACAATAAAGCATTTCTTAGAGCGATCGGATTGCTAAAATGAATATCTTAGACGTTTTATCAGCTCCGACCTTTGATAATACTATAGAAGGAATCGAATTTCATTCCTACAAACCCTATGTAACGAGTTTCAACAGAAACGATGAAATCCGCATACCCATCAATCAACAGGACTTATACATATTACCATCAGCTAGCACCCTATATTTGGAAGGAACTGTAATCGTAAGCAAAAAAGATTCGAAGGACAAAGCCACTAGTGTTAATTTCACGAACAATGCTCTACTCTACTTGTTCCAAGACATTAGGTATGAGCTAAATGGAGTGGAGATTGATAAAATAAAAAATGCTGGTATAACAACAACCATGAAATCACTAATTTCAATGAACGAAAGTGAATCAAAAACGTCTAATGCTTGGGGGTGGAATATTGATGGCATAAAAAATATTGATGGAGGAAGATTTTCAGCTTCTATACCACTTCGTAACCTCCTTGGTTTTGCTGAAGATTTTAAAAAAGTTGTAATAAATAGTAGACATGAACTGATATTGTTACGAAGTAATACTAATTTGAACGCTGTAAAACTTAATACTGGCGAAGTAGTAGATGATGTACAGATCAACAAAATCATATGGCGCGTACCGCATGTTAAAGTATCAGACAAAGAAAAAATTGGTTTGTTAAAAGTATTAGAAAAAGATCGTCCACTTCAAATGATATACAGAAATTGGGATCTGTACGAATATCCAGCTTTACCTAAAACTACAAAACATACCTGGTCTATCAAAACTTCATCTCAAATAGAAAAACCAAGATACATTATTATCGGACTACAGACAAATAGGAAAAGCAATGCAAGTTCGGACATGTCGCAATTCGATCACTGTCATGTTCGAAACGTTAGAGTATATCTCAATTCAACTTATTTTCCCTATGAAAACTTAAATGTGAGTTTTGCTAATAACAGAATCGCTTTATTATACGAGCAATACACCAGATTTCAACAGTCGTATTACGGACGTCGCCCGGAGCCCATATTAAGCGAAAAACAGTTTAAAGATTTAGCACCGCTGTTTGTCATTGATTGCTCTAGACAAGCGGATAATCTAAAGACAGGTCCGGTTGTAGATGTGAGAGTTGAAATTGAGAGTGATTCAGAGATACCAGATCAAACTTCAGCATACTGTCTCATTCTGAACGATTGCATTGTTGAATACAAACCATTAAGTAGCACTGTTAAGAAGATATCATGAAGATGGATACTATTATAGTGGAACTCCAAGGATTTAAAGATTCTATAAATAATTTTATTGTCAAAGAATTGACCATCGCGAGTCAGGATCATACACAGACGTTCTTGGTAAAACCACCATATTCATTCCATTACCTAACACAAGAAGAAAAAAAACATGTGAGGTGGCTAGAAAGAAATCGAGGAATTTACTGGAGCGAGGGCTACATAGACTACAAAGAGTTTCAACGCGTCATTTTACCATACTTAGAAAATAAAAAAATTATCACGAAGGGTCTGGAAAAGATTAAGTGGATTAAAGAGTTATGTACAAACTGTGAAGTGATCGACATAGGTGAGAAGGGATGTCCTAATTTATCAGAACTAAAAAGAAAGTTTTGTAAAAATAAAAATGATTTTAATTGTGTGAATCATAAAATGCATTGTACATTAAATAATGCTGTCTGTATAAGGAAATGGTATTTTTATAATAATATGTCTGTATTTAATTTGTTTTAATTATTTTTGTGTTTAACATTTAATAAAAATGTCTATCTACTTAAATGTTTTATTTATTATAATCAGGGTAACCTACATAACAAACTTTAAATTAGCTGCAGCAAAATGATATTTCTTATGAATTTTATTATAAAAATGCAAATAACATATAACATGATTTTAAACGAATTGTTCTAATAAAAATACTGAAAGCAAATAACCTATAATTATATCATTACACTAGAGCTAATTTAGAGTTCGAGTATAAATAAATTAATAATAAGAAAAAAAAAACAATTAAAATTAGAAACAATTGATATATTTTAATGTACTTTTATTGCATTATTTACATTTATTACAAATTAATACAAAAGTTAGTTATAGTAAAACTTATATTTAATATTTATATATTCAAAACTTATACATACATTCCTATCAATAATATACATTAATAATTATGATATTACTTACATAATTTATTTTTGCTCATTCCTACAAATTAAATACAACAACTTATAAAGTAGGCACTTAAAAAAATGATACCAGTTAATAATAACATCCGTCCCCACAAAGATTTTTTGATATTTTATTAATTAACGCGTGCGTCTCGTCCATAACATGGTCCACCGATTCAGTTACTACATATTGAGCACTTAACATTACCACGTCATGATCGTCACTTGTAGGTTCTTGTTGTTCGCTGATATCCAACACTTGTACCTGGATCAATCGTAATCCTTTTTTCTTCTCATTGTTTATGAGGAATGATTGACTTGTAGGTAGAGATGACTTCTTTTTTAGACACTCCTGCCTTGTTCGAGGCTTTTTGTTGACAGGTCTGTAGTCTTGTCTTGTCCTGGACTCCATGGTGACAGGTCTTTGTTGTTCTGAGAATTCTGGGATATGCCAGCTTAAACTCTGGGTCGGAAAACCTTGAGCGTATTGTGAGTAGTCGATAATATCTGGAGAATCACACATTTTCAATGATCTGAAACAACGGAATAATAATTAATTATAATTACATAAAACAACATGATGAAATAACATTCTAAGTAAATGGGTACTTGAACAATACTTACAATTCGTTCCGTTTTTATTCGACGTGATACGACCGCTCCAGGTAGCTGTCTAATAATAATGGATGTTCTACTCAATAATATTACTGTGAAACGTGACTAATATGCAATTAAACTCCATAAAGCCTCGCTGTGATACAATTTCATGTTTCAACATGTTTGAACTTGTGCCGAAGCACCTGTCTGGTGTCAAATTCTACACCGCGCATGACGCATGCATCTTCAAAGCGATCCAGTATTTTGTCACGATTTCGACGACCCATTTGGCACATTGGTCATCGTGTCACAGGTAAGTATTAGCATATAAATGCGCCAAATGCAGTGTCGCGGGTTCGATTCCCGCACGGAACAAAAAGTATTTGTTCCGGTCTGGATTTTGTTTTTATGTTTTATTTTTCGTTATTATTTTATTAAATATAAAAATAATACTCTGAAAATTTCTAATATGTATGTATTTAGAAATATATAATTATGTTTATCAGTCGTCTAGTACCCATAACACAAGCTCTGCTTAGCTTAGGACTAGATGGCGTTGTGTGTTAGTTGAGAAATATTATTATATGAGCCTGGATCAAAACATTTTTGATGCACCTTAGATACTTTGAAAACAATTAGGAATAGAAATGAAACAGATTTATGAACATAAAATATTATTTATTTAAGTATAATTATATTTAGTAGATACATAAGTACCTATAAAAGTAAATTTATATAAGATCTATATAGGTAAGTAATTATCAGAGGTCGTATAGATAGAGTATAGTTACACTGTTTAGTATTAACTAGTACTAGGGACACCAACAATACACACATTTTAGAATTGCATATATAATAAAGCCAGGTTCAAAAGTAACTTCTGATACTAGGTATTTAAATTATATTACACAACAACACATTAAAAGAATTACAAACATTTTATAATAGTAGGTAACACAGTAGGTAGGTTGAAAGATTATCTATATAACTATCCATTCAGGACGTAATAAGTTTTATCATTTACAATCAATAAAATACAAATGAAAAGTGTAACTACTGTAATTATATTTAAATTGTGTTAATGCATTACATAAATATAGTTGTGTTACCCCAGGCTAAAGTAGAAACTTTATCAAACGATAGCAATCGTTTATCATCATTGCTCGAAAGTGCTATTTTATTTACGTCCTGGGTGAATATTTCATGTTTTATTGATCTAAACAATACATTTTTTTTGCGAATAACATTGCAATTGTACAAAACATTTTTATAATCTAACATATTTAATTTTTCGGTAATACATTTTTTTGTACCTTTTGCCTTTTGAATTGTTTTGTTTAACGTTTTAATACAATAAAGCTTTGAGCGCAGTCCTACGAATTCTTTGATAATGTTGCCGCCCATTTCATCCTTAAATAATCCTGGAACCTTCTTATTAATAATTGGTAAGTTATACTCATTGCTACAGTCATAATTGCTGGTATCTAAATATTTTAGAAAATGGAGCTTGAAGTCTTTATAAACATCATTACTCTGTACATCATATACTAGACTATCTGTGTCAGTATAACACAATTCAATTCGGTTACCATAAAAAGGTTTTATGATAGAGTAGTGAAAGTCGTACATGTGAGTCTTAGACAATTCTAATACTGCAAACCCTATGTAAATTGGTTTATTAAGTATAATACGCACAGGCTTCATTTGGATTGCCACTAGACCATCAGAAAACACAGAGGCGCTGTGAAAATATGGGCTGGCTATCAATTTTTCAGCACAAGTAGTCTTTTTTGTTTTATTGTTTGAGTCACACCACTTGTTTACTAACTTTACATCTATTCGATGTTCATTATTTTCCAAGGTCTTTCCGAAAATACTATTGTTTAATAATTTGAAAAAGTCTTGTTCAAACGTTGACTCTGCTTTTTGACGTAACTGGGTGTTAATATCAATATACTGCTTTAAAAAACAACTTTGCTTAAATATAATAGCGCGATGGATCCTTCTTAATACTAAACCGTGCTGTAAACATTTTTTTAAATGTACGTAATGAATAACATAGTGGTATTTATCGTACAAATTTGGAATTAGCTTTTTATTCTTACCACCAGGTGGTAAGCATTTTTCTGGACAAAAGGGAAAGTCATTGTGTTGCATGTGCAAATTCTCCGGATATATTAAATCAACTTCAAGAATGTAACCGTTTTCCGCAGTATCACTGATATTTGCTAAGTTCAATTGTAAAAAATCTATTTCTTGCCTATTCATAAATCTAAAATCGGAATAGGGTAGGGATTGACACATGCTATAGCCATATAAGTTGTTACAATCTAAATATATGATAAATGAATTTGGACGTGTTGGATCGTAAGTATCTAAATATTTATGATTGGCTTTGGCATGTCTTTTAGAACACATACAAACACCTCCTCGAATACCTTTTTGTATCATTCTAAAAATTTCTACATCACTAATCAATTCTAATTTAACTCCTGTTTTTAAAAGCATTGCATCAAAAGATAGACTTGGTGCTGTAAGATAGAACGCGGGATCGAGATTGTAATGTAGTTTACAAGTTTTTCGAAAATTTTCAAATACATCTGTTAGCAATAAAACATCTGTTTTGAGATACAAATCTGTGTACATACCCATGTTTTGAATATTAAATACTGACCAAACAGACCGAGCGTGTTCATAGTCTTCGTCGGTCACTGTCTCATTCGTTATGGAGTTAAAAAAATATTTTTTAGATGGTAAACACATATCTTCATAACGTTCCCATTGAGACATATAGTCATATGGATACACTCCTTTACGAGTCAGTAGGTTAAATTGTTTTTTTTTAGGAAAATAAGATTTTAATTGTTTAAAGTCTTGTTTTTTCATGGTACTAACCAACTTTTCTAAGCTAGTTCCTAAAAACTTGAAAGAATCTACAAACCGGACCTGGATGCTTTCCCCGGTAGAAATCGGAATAAATTTAGTGAATGAAATATAGTTTTCTTTTGTTTTAGGTATCACTTTAATAGATCCAGGAGCTTCACCTAACTCTTTTATAAAAAGGTGGCAATCATATCCGGACAAATTATGAAAAAATACAGGCAAAAATGTTGGTAGTTTGTATTGTAAGTTACAATAACTATGAGCTGCGCCACGATATTTACCAGTCAAGTGACAATGATCGCGAACCCTATCGCCGAACAAGAACTGCTCACAAATATGACATGTTATCGCGTTTTCAAAGTCGTGGGCATTATCATTTGTGTAAATCATAGGTGCATTATTTTTTAAAATATCGTAAATTTTTTGTGCATCTGTATAGATAGACTTCACAAAATTTGATACACAATCCGAACCGCGATAAGAAACGTAACGATTGTGGCTGTCGTCTAGCGTACACGTAATATGATAAGCGAAAGCTACAGACACATGTCGCTGTCGCGTTACAGTACTCGCCTTAGTAGGGTCAGGGTCACAAGATTCATACCGTTCTAGCATTGTTTCAAAATCTGCGTATATAACAAATGGTACAATTTGCTTTCTATTATAATTTTTAAACTGTATAAAAGAACCCTCTGGAGGTAGTTCAGTGGCGATACCTCCACAACTATGCGAACTAAGATCATCACATGAATTAAAAAACATTAAACAAATATCACAAAAGTACAGTTTACTGTGGTGTTTTGTTATTTGATTTTTAACAAGTCGCGACAAGTCTTTAATGAGACAGTAATGTGATAAATCATCTCTTTCTAAGTAAAGTAAATGAATCACCTTCCCATTCAAGGCTTTTGGTTTGTAAAGCGGTCCTATGACAGTATTATTTTTTAAACCATAAATGTAAATGCAAATTTCGGGGTTATTCACTTCGAAACGCGCAATATCTGAGAAATTCACTGGAAATGATATATCCTTTATATTTAACACGTTGCGAAAATCAGGGTAAGAAGATACTCTTTCAGGATGACTCTTAGCTGGATATAAAGCAGCAACAACAGACCATAGAAAACAATACTCGTCATTATTGTGAATATTAACACATGCTTTTTTCGATTTTATTGCAGCCGGCAATTCGATAAAGCCTGAACCGCGCAAAGGCTGATATTTGTTAACATTTATTTCCAAATGAGAACTGCTCAAGAACGTCCATCCACTGTCTCGGTCCTGAAATTCTTCTATCTTTTTTGTTAAAGTGTTTTTTACTTGAGACAATAATGAATCAAATTCGTAATTATGATGTATAGTAACGTTTTTTGTGGCAAATGATTTCATCTCTTGAGAATCATTTTTTAACATTAAAAACAAAGCAAAATATTCGAAATTAACTTTTAGAGAAGTATGTTCTTTTAGAGACATGTCAATTAACGTTTTAATTTTGCTCCAAATATTGTTAAGAAATGGATCCAGAGAACAATTCTCAGACGGATCGACAATTCTATAAGAAGCTATACGATTACGAAATGCAGAATGTATTATTTCAACACCTTCGCAAAAATGTGAAATAGTTTTGTTTTTATGATTAGTACTACGTAGGTGACCTGTCCAGTGACTGCGCTCAACAGATGTGTTACAAACAGTACAGAAAGGCATTTTAGATTAAAATAGTTTAAACTTACTATTAGATGTTGCAATATATTATTATTATTACGATTATAGAATATATCTTGCAGGCACCAGCCCCAACAGCTTAAATATTTATTTTATGTTTATATTATCACTATAAAAGACGGGCTCAGAATCATCAAATAATTCATGAGTCCGTCTCATAAAAACTTGGAGCCCATCCCACTGCGGCGTGTTGCGGTTTAGCTGCACTTTTAGGTCCACCGAGGCTTTCTTCCACCTATCCTGTTTAGGGATGGAGGCAACTTCAGCCTTGTTGTAGACCTTTACCTCCACATAGAAGTCCCCGATCAAGTTCGCCTTTCGCCACACTTTACCGTTGGCGACACGGCTGGAGAGGGTCGAACCGAAGTCACCAGCTGAGGTTGGCGCCGGAACGTAGTCCACCAAGCCAAAGAGGTCCGAGCCCGAACTGCGTCTTTTACTGTAAACAATTTAACATTTTATTTATTATAATTTACACAACACATTACATTACATTTATTTTTAAATTGATGAATTGAGGGTGCTTACTTCTCTGTCGAGCCCTATGCAGATAGAAGTCATGACGTTTAAATGTTATAATAATTTCAATAACAATACCTCATGAATTAACTGTAAACATGATTCTTGCATCATATTTATATGATTATTGCATCATGCTTGAATATGATTATTGGAAATTGATTTTAGCGCTCTCTGCGTTACAGTTCTAAATCCACTAACCAATGTACATCTGTACATAACAACATACACAAAAAACACCTAACGGTAAAAGCAGTAACACAAACTTACCTTGCTTTCGATGCTGATGGCGTGGTGGTGCTCTCGGAAGCTTTGCGCTTCGACACCTTCTTCTTTGGTTGCACTTTCACAACCTCGGCAACAGCTGCAGACCGTGTCTGGAATTCTGAATCGGAGTCAGACCTGAAATGGAACAAATAAAGATTAATTTTGTAACTTATAAGTTATAACTGTGAGTTAATTAAGACTTCTGATACACCAGCCGGCAGGCAGAAACCAGGTCCGTAGCTAGGTAGCGATAAAATAAATATATTAGATAATTCAGTAAAGTTAGTAGTACTCACATACATTTTATAAAGTTGAAGGTTGTTCACTGTATAACGAAGAACCGCACCGGTGTTTATCACTGGAAGATACTGGAGCGAATGTAATATTATGTTCAAAATTGATTGATTTTATTCAAAAAAAATACCATTTCAGCAAATTTTATCCCATTACAAATCAAACCTTAAGTACATGTCCTCACAGTTGTATGACTATTTATTTTACTTACGTCTAATTAAATCGTAGTGATTGAAAATCGTTTCTATCAAATAGCAGTTTTATCGTGAGAAATGAAATATAAAACCAGCTTTTTACCTCACCGACAAAGGCGAAGACGATACATGACACTTATGATTAATACATTATGTATTATAATAATTAAGTTATATG
The DNA here is from genome assembly GCA_028554685.1 of Agrotis ipsilon. NCBI lineage: Eukaryota > Metazoa > Arthropoda > Insecta > Lepidoptera > Noctuidae > Agrotis > Agrotis ipsilon. The sequence goes on from CM052967.1 coordinate 10,394,200, forward strand.
TATGTATAGAATGTAAATATAGTATGTTTGATTAAAAAACCTTGATGTAAAACTCCGCATGACATCACACAAGTTAACTCAAAAAAATAAAAAATAAAATTTTTTTTAAAGACCCAAGTTAAGATGAGCTGAAAGAAAAATATCTTGGAAACATTTTTTGTGCAGATTAATCCATGTAAATGAACTCGCGTCAAAAAGTAAGTTCACTATTATGCTGCAGTAAAACTTGACATTAGTATAATAATAAATCATCTCATGACTAAAACGAAATTTGTATATCCTGAAAACATTTTTTATGCAGAATAATCCATGTAAATGAACTCGCGTCAAAAAGTTAGTTCACTAATATGCTGCAGTAAAACTTGTCAAAAAATTTTTTTTTATGCATATATTTATTTATTGTAACTACAAAGTTATAAAGGTTATTATTATTACAATAAAGTAATTTCCATGATGAGTGTGCCGTACCGAAACTGAAGTACCTATTTTATGAACATAGGAAGTCCTGTATAAGACAAATTTAAACTATGTTCGCAACAAGCGTAGTGTTTATCTTGCATATTATGGTTCTCATGGAAATTACACACACACCTTACATACACCAACATATGGTCAGCAAATTATTGCTACTTGCAATTTTGCAGTTTCACATACTGTAAAGGCTCATTTACACTCACTCGTAACAGTTATCTGATACGGTCGATTCCAACGTCGCACTTAGGAACATTTTGACTTCAAAACCAGACTATTACAAATTTCGTAAATGTCACTCAAAGGAGGATTTCAACTTAAACCAGTATTTCAACTTAAACCAGTATTTTCTGAGATTAGCGCGTTCAACCAAACAAACAAACTCTTCAGCTTATGATATTAGTATAGATTTCAATTATTCAGCAATTTTATGAACTTATTTAAATACATGATTTTCTTTATTCACTTACGTATTGTTATTAATTTCCAAGCAAATAAAACTGCTAATAAGTTTGTTCGGTTTAAAAGCTAAATGCTCCTTAGTGCGTCGCCGCCAGGTATTTCATGAAAGAATACAATGTAGCGAAACTGATCGGACTTACACACACCGGACGGTAAATATTAGTGTAAATGCACCTTAACTCGCACCTTAAAGCGCGACGTGCGGGTTGGATAGCAATCAGTTCCAGACGTAACGTGTTCATTACCAAGTAAGTAGTGTCGTCTTGCTGAATTTAATTAAATTAAAATTTCGGATGTCCTCGACACATAATCTGAGTGTGCGTTGAACCACTGGGGTAAAAGCGCTATCTCTAACTTTGTGGAGTGACATAGTGACAATCTGTCCCAAATTTTAGTTTAATGTATACGGTGGTCTAAAATTCAGATGTCCTTGGTGCCACTCTGGCCGCATAAACTGAGTATGCGTTGAACCTTTGCGGTAATGCGCTATCTCAAACTTTGTGGAGAGACATGAGACAATCTGTCCTGAAGTTTAGATCATCGGTTCAGACAGCCGACGCATTTACTTGTTTAATAAACGTGTAAATTTTCATCTATATGAAACGAAATTAAATTAAAATTTCGGATGTCCTCGACACATAATCTGAGTGTGCGTTGAACCTCTGCGGTAAAGCGCTATCTCTAACTTTGTGGAGAGACATAGTGACAATCTGTCCCAAGTTTTAGTTTAATGTATACGGTAGCCTAAAATTCAGATGTCCTTGCGCCACTCTGGCCGCATAAACTGAGTATGCGTTGAACCTTTGCGGTAATGCGCTATCTCAAACTTTGTGGAGAGACATGAGACAATCTGTCCTGAAGTTTAGCTTACCACGTTTCATGTAGATTAAAATTAAGAATAAATTCAGTAGTGGTGAAATGTGTAGTGAAACTATGAAAGAATGACAGTAAAGTAGTGTAGTGAAACGGAGTTGTGATCACAAAAGGTTCTTCTCAGGACCGAAAATTCGTGTTTCCTAAAACGAAACGACAAAACGTACCCTCCTATTTTCTGCTGAAATTGACGGAGGTGAACGAAGGAACAACAGGTAACACTAGTTTTAAAATACGAATTTGGAATAGGAACGATTGGGCATTGAATTTTAGAACTGAAAGGTGGAATAGGCGCCGAACCAGTAATTTTACACATTCTATTCTATTCCACAACCATCGATATCAAAAATATTATTGGGCATTCTACCCCACCAGTGACGAAGGCGAACGGAGTGAGCCGTAGGAACGGCAAGTGGGGTAGAATGCCCAATAATATCCTACTGACAGAGCTTAATTTAATACTTCTTTGCTAAACGCTTTGGGCGAATACCGTGGTTTCTATATCTTTAAATCTAGCCCGATCAATTCATAATTTACAGTCTATTAGTAGATAAAGTTGTTGAAAGCTAAATTAATCTTGATCCTATTCTAAATCCGTGACTAAACTGGGTTTTATGGCACGAATATAAAAGCTTTTGTTCATTGAGTCATTGTCGTGACCTTAAGGTTAATAATAAGTACTACTGACATGGGAAAAATGAGAATAAGAGTAAATATAAAGCAATATCTTAGATTAAAATGAAATAGATACCAAGAATCAGTATAAAATGGGCAGTTTTAAATTGAGATTAAGAAGGCAGAAAATTGGACGATATTTTTGTAGGAATGAACGAAGTTAAATTACATCTTATTAACGGAGTAATAAAGAGCAATACAAATACTAAATCCTAAAATAAAACTTAAAATTATGAACTCAAATCTTTAAATAGTTATATTGTGGAAAATATAATTGCAGTAGACACACAATGCCAGGCTTTTTAAGCAATTACACTACCTTAAAAATCATACAACACACAAAACTGTGAAAATCATTTTTCTAAATCGCATATCAAAAAAGAGAGCGTCTGTCACACATAAAAACGTGATAAAAATAATACCGGTGCTCACACAAAACTTGAATATCACAACCGACAACTATGTTATTATTATATTTATTTAAAAAAATCCGAGTGAGATCAACGACCTACAACAAATAAAAACTAAACAAAGCTACAGATGTTTTAAGAACCTTGATCTAATGCCTTAAAGACGAGCTCAGTCAAGTGTTGACAAGACTCGTCTGCTTAGCCTTACATAGAGTGTTATGACGAATGTAGAGGCGGCCATAAAAATATTGTAATATCTACTTAACTGTGCCTTTAATGGTTTGAGTTTTTTTTTTATATTTTACTGTTACAACTAGACTCGTCTGCCGTATGAAACATGAAGTGTGTTGATTCGAATTATGGATATGGTATTATCCAAACAAATCAGTCATATAAATATTTGCTGTGGATGTTTGAAATTCGAATTTAAGTCATGGTATGGACAGATGATGCAGAGCGATGAGGAAAATCTCGAGTCGCCATTTTGGTATCATCATCGCTTGACGATCTTTTCGGATTTTACATGTAACGTCGTATATTACTAAAATAACATTATTTTTGATTGCCTCGGGAAAACTATTTTTTTTTTGATGTTTTACTTCCTACATATAGATTACCCCGTTCGTCTCTGTTCGTCTGGCAAAGTAATGCTAAATTTATGATGAACGGTTCATAGTCTTAGGCGTGGAAATGTAACAAACAAAATTTCGCTTTTGTAATATTAAAAATTTAGATTGAGTTCAAGTACACATGTGTTACGAAACGGGATGTAGCCAATAAAAACTCGTAACATGTCACAACTCATGTTACTCTTTAGGACAAAACAAGTGACCTATACCTCAGTTACTTAATCGCTACAAATCCATTATTCATGAATGCCAAAAGCGTATGCCTGTTAGTTATCAATCTAAAATTAGAGGTTAACTAAATTGAATCTAAAATCATAGGTTAACTAAATTGAAAATTATTTTGTTGTTAATCTGATAAACATTTTGAACGAACTCCTTTCCTTGCCGATTACTTAAACGTCGCTGTTACATGGATAGCTAATTCGTAAAAATGCAAATGCGTGTACTGGAATTACTTACTTCATTAAAACTAGTCTATTAAAGTGTGGTACGATAATTTTATAATACATACACATGTAGAGGTGTTCCCATTACTTTCTCGATTGGCTTCAACTATCGGCCCACCTTTTATTATATAAGGCCAGTATACAACAGACTTGTTAGGGCAGGAGATTTTATATTCGGCCAGCGCATATTGATGATGTCAGGAACCTACTGGACACATGACGTATGGGCCAGTGCAGTGGTGACCAAAGTCATTTAGGCAGAGGAATTGGTCGGTAGCGGACTCCAGCGCATATATGCCTTTATGTTATAATAAATGTAATCCTGTAGGATGTGATGGTTTAGGTTCAATACAGTGGAAATAACTAAAAACAACATTTTCTACCTCATTACAAAAACAGTCAAATAATAATACAATTATTTCCTTACCACATCCACCTTTCCAAAAGCAATGTCTCAAGTATTATTTTAATTCAGAATGAAGACGAGTAGGCAGCGAACAAGGTCAAGTCTAGTTACGTAACTTACTACATAATCTACTACGACCTACGAGATCGACTCGTGCGCATCTCGGTGCATCATTACGTCATCAGGAAGGTTGATGAACTTTATAGTAAAGGTAAGTTGTAAATATTGTTATGAATGAGTTTATAAATAGATTGATATTGTAATGGTCACGATTTAATAACTGAGGTTTAGATAGTGTTGGTATATTTTGCGGTTAACCGCTAAACGATCACGATTTGAATGTATTTAAGTTTAGATTTCGTGCCAAGAAGTATTAAAATATATTTTCTTCAATACATAATATTGATCTATTTATTAAGTAATGTATGTGTTTACTGTGGTTCCATTCGAAATAGGTTTCAATCATTTGTACCATGAATGGCGACTGGGTTATTCAATTATTTGTTTCATTTTTTGTTTTCCAAAATCAAATTAACAAGAGAGAGTGACTCTAAACAGGAAGCACCTTTGGGTTCAATTGTATAAAAAAAAAAATAACCTATTGAACCTTGGCAATAGGTAATTTAAAAAGGTATTCAAGCTCCACTACTAATAATTCAAACTAAACTAAAAGAATAAAATTTGAAGATTACTTGAACAAATTTTTCTGTCAAATTTTTAAAATTTCAATATTCTGTCAAGAACATAAAATTCCAAAATAAAATTCGAATCTTCTATATAATTTCAAAATGTAGACCAGATACAAAGTAAGTGACCAAGCCCTAACACTCTAATACATTATATTTGCTCCACACATTGCCCAACATCGTCTGACGGGTTTGTATGACCTTTCACCGCAAACGTCCAGTCAGCGCTCTAGATTCTCAACTAGATAAACTGTAGAAGAGTTAGTAAAGTTATAGAACGGTCGACGTGGCCATCAGGACTTTTGGCCATCGGTTTTTTTTTAAGAAAAAAAACATGGACATTGCAAATTGTCCTAAATAATATGACGGATACAGAGAAATGAGAGCATACATAAAAAAATAAACATCCGAATTTAGAACCTCTTCGATGTCGGTAAAAAAAAGTTCATCGTTTCATGTTTGTTCATTTCTGAATGGAGTCAGCTGAAATAACAAAAGGCTTTACATATTTTTTCTCGTAGAGGTCTGTGACCCACAGATAACAATTATAAAGGATTCAAAATACCTATCTGGCAAAAATTGTGAATCCTTCAAACACGTCCACAACACTGAAAACAAAAATAATTATAACACTAAAAAAAACTGCGAAATATTATACACTCATAATTTTTTTAAATCTTTAGCGAATCGTATTTGTATAACCAACATGTTCCTATAAAACTATTGACAACAGATGGCCTACCATGACGTCTTAAAACGTGAATGGTTCCGTTCAGGAAACGAGATGGCCCTATACGACTTGTATAATTCTGTCTCTTTCCCACAACCTAAAGACTGAGAACACACATAGTTACGGCTGTACCACATCTATTAGATTCTAAGATTGTTGTATGATAAAATTGTGTACCTACGTTTGCGAAACATGAATCGGTAGACGCTCGAGAATTCTCGAAGTGTCACAAAAAGTATCGATATCTCGATAATTAATCGTCTCGTTATGATAGAGCGATATAAATGCCGCCACTGGTTATGAATTTAGTCATTTGTGCATAAAATAATTATGTATGTCCCTTTCTAGGAATGGTATTGCTTAAGTACCGAATCGATTTAATACTAAACTGGGAAATTGTATGTAGGCTTTTATAGAATAGCATATTGACTGACTCAATAGCTAATTGACTTACTCAAAAACTTAAATAAAGTGATTAGACAAAATTTCCTAAAATGCTTTTTCTTTTCAGGGCCGTGGAAAATTCTGGATGGAGCGAAAGGGGAAAAAACAATCCTGTTCCTCCAATTGATCTTTGCGTTTTAGGACCGCTGTACCTTTTAAAACAAGACAAAAAAACCAAACAAACGCCCTGAGTAGAAGTTTATATTATTATACGAAATCAAATAGTTTACAATGATAAAACATGAATGATAATTATGATAGAACCTTAGTATACAGCAGGGTTTCTTTAATAATTCCACGGACCCCTGTCAAATAATATATTTTGAACAGATCAGAGTATCAGAGTCAAACATGACACAAACCCTGCCCTAGAAGTTTAGTCTTTGTTCAATTAATTCAAACATTAAATGTTTTGTGACTGACGATATTATGTTGCTAATCTAACCTAACTTAGCCTAGACGAGATTATTATACCATTTCCTAGAAAATAGGTTAAGAGTTACCGTACCCGTACCCCAGGTGCAGATGCCACGGACCCCCAGGGCGTCTGTGGACCCCACTTTAAGAAACCCTGGTATACAGTGTGTCACAGGAAGACTGTATCGAATCGAACAGGGGCATTGCATGCCTAGTGAAACTTGACCACGAATTAAAAAACTTCTGAACACGAAAAACGCTAAAAAGATTGGAAATAACTTCTTCCATGCCCCTGTTCAATTTGAACCACACTTTCCGAGACAGCCTGTATTTCGTTTTAATTATTATGTAAATATCTAAAGGTAAGTAGGTCTTTATTATAATAAATAACCCTGAAAAAGCAAGTCTGGATAGTCGGAATTTTAGTTCAGAAATTGCTTGTATAAAAGACAAAGGCGTTTCCACAATAGCACGTACCTAAGTGCTAACCAAAGGATCTTTGTGATTTTTGGCAGCTTTAGATAAGATATTCCACGCCTAAATATTCGAATTCTCAGTAGATTTTAGGTTGTTTGTGGAAGATAAAATAGAACGCCGACAAAGAATAGCTTTTGCGAGAGTCTGTTAAACGTCGATTCCTTTATCGCTACACGCCGTTTCAATTTAAATGTGTCTATGTTTACACAGGAATGGATTTAGAATGTTTTGAAAGAAAGAAAGAAAAAAAAACGTTTATTGATGCCATAAGTGCAAACAATATAAAAAAGATAATTAAAAATAAATAACTTTTTAAAAAAATACAACAAAAATTTAAAAAACGATAACAAAAATTAAAAAAAAACAACTATAAAAAATAATGTTGATGTTTCATCATAAAAAACTATTAATTTGCTTTCGTTAAGTTTCGTCTTCCTCATCATCATTAGGCGGAAGCCGTCAACTGCTGACCATATGATAGGCCTCCCCCTTAGACCGCCACGCCGAAAGACAATACGCCATTTGCATCCATCGGTTGCCCACGACTCTCACGATGTCGTCGGTTCACCCAGTGGAAGGCCTGTTAACGCTGCGTCTTAGCAGGTCCAAAATTAAGCTACCGCAGAATTTTGCATCGTGTTTATCTATGAACTTAAACACTTCAGCTTTACAAGACTCTACACGCACAGCGGCGGAGCGGGCTTGCGGACGGTGAGTAATGGGTAGCTCGCCGTCCAACCGAGGACTAAGCCTGGGTCGGTGGCGCGTCGTGTTTCGCGCCAAATGCCTGCTGGGGTCGCGGGTTTTTTCTTAACCCAGGATACCGCGGCCCCGGAACGTAAAGGGCATCGGAAGGAACACGGGTGGATTTTAGTCAGTAAAAGTCTGACAGTCCCTTCCGCCCCACCCAGGGCGGGAGGACTCATTTCATGATTTTACCACCTAAAAAAAAAAATCATTAACTTAGTCCGAACCGATGTTTCATAGATTTTTGGCTTTTGTCAGTAGCGTTCATAACTTCCAACTCGCATTTACTAAGGTACATAGCATACCAAGATGTATTATGTTTACCATCCTATTAACTTGCTACCAATACATACATTTGTATGCACACCTGCCCTTCTACGCGTAAGTCCAAACATACTACATCAAATCATAGAGAGTCATATCTCACAACACGATTTGGTCCACTTAGATAATTAATACACTATTTGAAATGCCTTTAACCGAGTCTGGTGGTTTCGAAATAAGTTCTTACTTGTATGACTAAACCACCCGTCATAGGTAAAATTCATATACGAATGCGAGTACTTTTCCACAGAGAATTTAATGGTCCTTTTACATTTTAGAAGTGGAATGTGTAGTGGCATGCCTTTAGACGTTGTATGTATATTTACAGGATTGTTCCTTTGTAGATGTTTATAGCCCATTCGAGTTTTAAAAGTCATCGATACGTTTTAGGGAGTCAATGCTCCGTTATATTCGCCAAAGAACTTAATATGCTTTTTTGGCCAGACCTGTTTCTTCGACAGACCTGGCCAGTCTAGTCTACTGTACTCGTATTGCAACACAAGAATTAAATGCACTCTCCAAAATGATAAAAGATTTTGGTCTAAGTCAAAAGTGAATAGGTTACATACAGGCAAGTGTGGTTCCACGTACATTAGCAAGTTGAAATGGAAATGGGCAGGCCACATACGCGTATAGCATACGCGGAACTGATGGCCAATGGGGCCGTAAGGTTCTCGAATGGAGACCACGCACCGTAGGACGGCGAACTAGGTGGGCAGACGATCTTATGAAGGCCACAGGATCACGCTGGATGCAGGCCGCTTACAACCGATCCTACTGGAAGTCTGAAGGGGAGGCCTATGTTCAGCCGTGGATGCCTTACGGCTGATATGATGATGATGAATTGTGGTTCACTGTTGACCACGTCTTCAAACTTATGGTTAAAAAGGTTTCTCTTAACATGTAGCATGCCCACAGCTGGTCAAATGCCTCCCCCATATTCTTCCAGGTTCTGTATTTATTTATGTACCATCTTGCTACCATTTATAATTCTGATGAAATATTCAAAAGGGGAAATACAACATACCGCAGTATTAGTGAGGCAAATTATAACATTTTCTATCTTGATGCTGTTTTAAACGTTTTCGTTTGATATTTCTCACTACGATTTGCATTTTGATTACCTTGTAGTATCTAGTTGTAGTGCATTTAAGAATGATTTAATTTAATAGCTGTTATAATAAATCAATCAAATCAGTCACTAGTAGTTTTAGTATCTGTTCATCATCATCATCATCAGCCTATAATGTTCCCACTGCTGGGACACAGGCCTCCTCTCTGAGAGAGGGAGTGGGCCATAATCCACCACGCGGGCCTAGTGCGGATTGGCAGATGTATGTGACATCTGCCAATCCGCACTTCTTAATCTTCGAATTTTTGGTTCTAGGACATGCCGGTTTCCTCACGATGTTTTCCTTCACCGTTTTGAGAGCAGTGGTGATGAAATAAATTACACAAAGTAATACGCCTGGCGGGGTTCGAACCCACGACCTACAACTCGTAAGTCGGGACCGATACCACTGGGCCACCACTGCTCACTTAGTATCTGTTAATAGTTTGGTATTAATTTTTTATGAAACGTACTGACTTTAAATCTGTACCTCTGTAAGCAGGATGGCATGTCTCTATCTCTCTATCTTAAAAGCGAAACTGTTTTATGTTCCCACAGCTGGGATATAAGCCTTTACGAAGAGTGAACCGGTATCTTGCAGTCTACCATACTGAGATCCAATGCGGGTTTTGCAGATGTCTTTAAGTTGTTTTAAGACATGCTAGTTTCTTTTATAAGGTTTCCTTCACCGTAAGGAAATAAAGGGCAAACTATTAGCGGATTTTTGAGCCAAAATCAAAATATTTTATTTATTTTGGCACTATAAAGGGTCGAGAAAAAAAATGGCTAATTGCACGCCCACAGCCTTTGAAAGTTTCTCGTACCACTGCCAGCACTGACACTGTTTCTTGATGAGTATCAATCTTGTGTTCATCAAAGTTTCGCAATAAAAATAATTTGACCCTGTATTTTAATTAAAACCGCTTAGCAAAATTTATTCTACACATAATTAATTTTGACTTAATTGTACAACGTCTACTAATTATACTCATTAAATCATAATGTCACATACGAGTACATAAAAATACCATAACTGAGTCAAAAAAATTATGTTTGTAACTATAAAAACATGACATGCTTATCGTTAAGGTGGCCAAATAAGGTACCGCACTACTTTTTGAATGACTCAGGTAAAGTACTATTGACAAAACAGATTGGTGAACAGGCAATAATAAAATAGCTTTGCACTGCGATAGACCGAAGCACATTTAGTTTGCACTACCAGGCGATGTATGTTGCAGGAACCCAAAACTTATCACAGCTGTAAGGAAAAGGTCGCGGGATTTATCAAATTACTGTGACCCTGGAACGTAAAGAGCTATTGAAGAACACCGTGGACTTAAGTCAGTACAAGTCTGACAGTCCTTCCAATCCTGCCCTGGGTCACTCACTCACAGGACTCATTTGATGATTTTACCACGATAAAAAAAAGTTGTAAGAACAACGTCGACTAGAATGATCTCATCCTAATACAGTTAATTACTGAATATAAGCCTCTCCCGAGTGACGGCACAATGTCCAGAAAGGTGTCAGCTGCCCGTGTTCTGTATGAACTAACCTTTCGAGATTATCGTTTTGAACCAACAAAATATTGTTTGGCTCTGGACATGAATAAGAGAATGGACATAATCGAATACATTGCTTTCAGTTAAAGATTTGACTGCTAGCTAAATCTTCCTAATTCGTAATTACTGTTCAGGAGCTGCCTGAATATCAAACTCTTTTGCTGACTGTACTATCATACACAATTTGCGCGAACCTAGTGGACTACGCAACAACATAGACCGAAAATGGTCTTCATTTATTGAAGTGTTAAAAGTCCCTTTTTTTAATACTTAGACGTTTGGATACGCAGGCGTAAACATAATGTGCAACTGTGCTCACGATTCTTGAGTTGAAATAGTTACTTATTCAATCTGATTAGTTCAGCCGAATATTTTATCCTTACTAAAGATTTTAGGGATGGATGGATGTTTCTGCGTGACACAGTTGAGTAACAAACATCAATTTTTTTTATGTTTTCGAGAAATTATGATCCGATTTGAATATCATTTTTTTAATTAACTCAGGTGAAGCTACGGGCAATAACAAGTATCTATATAATTAAACGTAATTTTATAACTTGTCTACAGTTTCTTCATCCAAAGATTCTAGAGCTAATTTTAGACCTTTTCAAAGTCCTTGATAACAACCAATTAATATTATTTCAAACACCTTTTTGGATGACCTAACAAAATTTAGCTTATTATGCACTGATCAACCACATAAACACTGATTTAAAATTACTAGAACATCTTAAACCTCGATTACTAATCAGTAATTTATGCTAATATGTACAAACATTTTAATTTCACACACTGATTTACATACATCAACTTGTCATAGGCCTCATAAATCATTTTGTCAATGTTTTGAGTTGCGACATGGACTAGTTTTAATAATACGGCTATTAATTTAATTTTAATGGCATTTTTGAGACATTAATGGGACTTGGATTTTTTAAATTTTATACCTAAGCATATATCTACATTTTTAATATTTATAGGCATAAATTCTATACAGCTTATTCTTTTGATGGCCAGTGCTATTTTTGTGGATACATTGCTGAGATCGACTCCCAGGTCGGAATTAAAACCAAGAATTTGCAAGAAATAGTTCAAAGTCAGGGCGTGTCTGTGTGTAGTAAGCAACCACGATATATTACTAGACTCCTATAACAACAGGCGGCCGATGTCTGTCAACGCATTAGGCAAAAAAGTCTTATATCCGTCTTATTTCGACCACTCCTGTGAGCCGTAAAAATACCTTTAGACAGAACAGACCTTGAGTTAGCCAATCACAACGCAGTACCCCGTCCCCCTCGCTTACGTAGTACCTCAGCGAGTTGACAGAATAGTTTTTGTTCCTTAGATCGTGCATGCGGACTCTAGTAATATACGTTGGTAGTAAGTAACGTGAGCAGATATCTCATACAACTCCCACGAGTACAGTAAGCAAATGAAGTAGCTTCCTACATACACCTACATTTAAAAAGCTTACAAAATAGTCCGTTTATAAATCACAAACTTAATTGCTGTCATTTTTCTTACTAATTGTGCAGACATTTTGCAATTTACTTGGCAGTTACGATCAAAGGACGTACTGCTTTTTTAATTTAATGAATGAACTATTTTATATGACTAGACTATTATAAATGAGGATTGCAAGTGGTTATTTATAGCTGGTGTTTAGTTGGTGTTTAATTCAAAATCTCTTACTTGAAACTTTTACGAAATCGTTGAAATAATTAAATAATCTATAATATTTTTGTATTTTGAAATATAGATGTTTATCAGTTGTCTAGTACCCATAACACAAGTACTGTTTAGCTTGGGACTAGATGGTGTTGTGTAATAGTTGTGGAATATTATAAAAAAAAAAAAAAGCAAATAAGTTGTATTTTTGTTAAATATTCATTTGAATTTAAATGACTAGAACCAATAGTTGCTGTGCTCAATCTATTTTATTAAAAAAGTAGTAAGTAAGTAGGTAATTTTGACATTCGTCCATAACTAAGCTCCTTCTAAGCTCAAAGAGAAAATGTTAAATATGTAATTTATACAGGGTAAATAATTACATAATAAACAAACTAAGTAATAGAAAACATTTTCTCCAAAACTTTTCTTTTCTTTCCCATTTTCCAGAAAATATCCAATACGCCAACTTGGAGGCTTCATATTATAATGACACTTAATAACACTCAGTTTCCTCGGTATCTCGCCGTTATGAATATGAACAATCTCCAATTTTGCGGCTTCTGCCACATGAATGAAGAGCCACGCTTTTGATGCAAATTACTCAGTTTGCCTTATCGTGATCGCTTTGTTTTACCATTGTGTTTATTTTGATAAGTAGAGGTTGTGTTTCGGGCAAGTTTTGCCACGAATTTATTTTGTATACGAATTTTAATGCTCCAGGAATACGAAGCATAAACATATTTTCATAGTTAAATGAGTAAGATCAATGACCTCTGCCTTTTATTTCATTGAAAAGCAGTAGTCTACTTGAAGAGGACCATACCAGTTTGTCAAGATCATTGATTTTCCACTTTATCAAAATGTTGAAAGGTTAATTTTCGATTGGGAAATTTGACAGATTAGGGTAGGTGGATGTGCATGATCTTAAACTGCGACATATTGTTTTACTTATCAGGTGTGCAGAAAAGGGCATAAGGTGTACCTTTTCTTCCCAAAAAAGTATTTTTCTCTAGAAAAAGAACGCTTACGATAATAGATGCCAAGTGACGTCGAATTATGGTGAAATTTTAAATTAATGCAAGCGAAGTCGCAGACAAAAGCTAGTCTTCATTTAGTATCACTTTTTTTTTTTTAAATGTCGGTCACACAACGATGGACACTCCAATTAAGGTGCACAATACTACTCTCATTTTTAGTTGAAATTTTAGGACCTTAGAATGAAAAGAAAACGTTTGCCTACAATCAAAACTGCTGAAAATCGAACAATTGCTGAAAAACTTCAAGTTGCGGGTTATTTACTCTATTGAGAAAGTTTTAACGAATTAGATTGTTTTACGGCACTTGAATTTAAGATTGACTTAGCTTAAGCTTATTGATTTGGATTAAATATTGGATCTAGATTTCTATTATTACTTCTCATTCTTGTTGTTACAACTTTGGGATTTTCTTCTATAATAAAGTTCAGATTAGAAGCTACTTACCTACTCTATAGAACTTCAAATAGTCCTACGTCTATATTGTAAGCCTTGGCTGTTTTGTCTGAAATCATCATCATCATCATCAGCCGGAAGACGTCCACTGCTGAACATAGGCCTCCCCCTTGGACCGCCACGCCGAACGACAATTCGCCACTTGCATCCATCGGTTGCCCGCGACTCTCACGATGTCGTCGGTCCACCTAGTGGGAGGCCTACCTACGCTGCGTTTTCCGGTCCGTGGTCGCCACTCGAGAACCTTTCTTCCCCATCGGTTGTTAGTTCTACGAGCGATGTGGCCTGCCCATTGCCACTTCAACTTGCAAATTTTACGAGCTATGTCGGTGACTCTGGTTCTTCGCCGAATATCCGTGTTCCGGATTTTATCCCGCAAAGAAACTCCGAGCATAGCTCTTTCCATTGCTCGTTGAGTGACTCTTAGTTTCTCTAAAAGGCCAGCAGTCAAAGACCACGTTTCAGAGCCATATGTAATCACTGGTAACACACACTGGTTAAACACCCTTGTTTTGAGACACTGCGGGATTCTCGATGAGAAGATATCACGTAGCTTCCCAAACGCTGCCCATCCTAGTTGGATTCTTCGGGCGACCTCTTTCTCGAAGTTGGACCTACCTAACTGAGCAATCTGTCCAAGGTAAGTATAATGGTCTACAACTTCGAGAGTATCATTCCCAACAACAACCGGTACGGGCGCCACATGGACATTCGACATGACTTTCGTCTTGTCCATGTTCATTTAAAGGCCGACCCGTTGGGAAACGATACTAAGGTCGCTGAGCATAGCATTGAGGTGCTCCAACGATTCTGCCATGATGACTATATCATCGGCAAAACGAAGGTGAGTGATGTATTCGCCATTGATGTTGATGCCGAGTCCGTCCCATTCCAAGAGCTTGAAAACGTCCTCCAACGCGTTCGTAAACAGTTTCGGAGAAATAACGTCTCCCTGTCTCACGCCTTTCTGCAATTGGATTGGTTTCGTGCTCTCTTCCTGAAGTCACTTCCTGAAGTTTGTCTGAAAACCGTAAGTAAAAGAAAGAAACATTAGCACATGGCGTAAGTGCACACAGTATGATAAAAAGGCAACAAAAGAACTTAAATTTGAAAAGAAAAGATGTAACATGGCTTCGCCAAATACACTCACCTCAGCAAATAGCCCGACAACTGGTGCCCGACAACCAGAGACGGATTTAAATGACCATAGTTTAAGCAATACGAGTACCAACATGTTCTGAGGAGCTCGTGGCTAAATAATTACAGCCGCACAGGCCCATCTTCCGGCTTAAGCCGCGCTTGCCGAGGTTGGTCTGTGAATGAGTGACCATCTGTCATAGCGAGTTTCCTCCGTGCCTCGGAAAGTCCCGGCTGGCATTTGTAGATCTTTGACAGATGTTACTGTTAGTCAGAAGCTCTAAAGTATGACAATTAGTCTTAGTATGGGGTATGGTATTGCCCAGTTACTGGGTTGTGGAGGTCCGTCAGGCAGTCGCTCCATGTAAAATACTGATATCCAGCTGAATCTGGTTTGACTGGAAGGCGACCCCAATATAGTTGGGAAAAGGCTAAGCAGATAATGAGATGAGTACCAACATGTTCTGTTACCCAAACAGTTATGGCAACCACTACTGCGCATACACATATAATAGCACAAAATCAGTGGAAGAATGTCCTAAGGGGTGTGGCAACACGCTATGCCAAGTTTTGATATATCTCCATCAAGGTCTTAAATCTGTCACGTCATGATATAGTATCATAACATCAACACGACGGGCTATTAATATTGCCCACATGAGAGATCATTTTTCTTGAATTTGGACCAAGGTAACGACTCGTTATTTCTTGAAGTTGGTACAGGTATATCGCAGTGTTATGTGAATTCTTATGTGATGATTACATCTCACTTCTGATGATGAATTTAGAATAAAAAATCATTTTAGCAACTAATAAAATGTCGGCAGTTTTATTTATTTAACGATAGGCATGGCATATGGTCAAACGCGATGACCACTATTTTGCCTGACGCTTGCCGCAGTGGCTGAATGATTGAAATTTTTTTGAAAAATCATGGTGTGGTTGACGGTGAAGCACGTTTTTAGAAGTAACCTATCTATAATCCATTCTATTGCTCAGTAGATTAGTATATTCTACTTTACGAACTGTAACCCAATTCACATTACGATTCTGCTTAAGAGACCTTTTCAGACAGTCAAGATAAGAGAATGATGTTGGTATTAACCGTAGGAGTTTTGTCCCGACAAGTACATACTTCAATTTGCCCAGTTTTACCCATATCATAATATAGTAATTGCGGTAACCTCACACACTAAAACAGTTACAAAATAACACTTAAGATGTACAAAACGGTACAGTTGCGTACAATGGCACTATATTACGTGCATAATTTAATACTAACAAGAACACTTACTACAAAATATGAATAAATTAGTCTCATTTCGGGTTTTTTTAAATGACTAGTAGCAATTTAAAATGATAATTTCGTTACACCTTCAGTTTATCGTTTTTTTAATGGCTTTTATATTCTAGGACTATTTCAATGTGAAAAAAAATAAAGGTGTTTCATTAAAATAGGACTAGGTTGCAAAATTCTACCTGTACTAATAATAAGAAATTTGGTGAATTATGTCCATTTTATCCAATCATTTATATCTAATGATCTACATAAATTATAGATTGTTATTATTAAAAAAAAACAAAGTTACCTACAACTAATTACATAATTGCATCATGCTCCACAAAGCTTCGCGTCTGCTAGTAATGTGCCCTAGAGATTGGCGGTGTTACCATACTGTATGGGAATGCTCCTGTTCGAGGCAAAAGTCAGTCTTTTGATCACCTCAAGAAAGACAGAATTTTGGCAAAAAACAGCATTAACATCGAACCGAAAATGGAGCTTTTGCTTATAAACTAGGTCAATTTATATATTCAATCTAGCCAAAACAAAAAAAATCTCAGCATTAACAAGAAAAAATCAGCTGTGACCAATTTTCTTCTCGCCAGTTTCGAGTGACAAGCTGAACAACATAACAAATGATGCGTAAAGACATTGATTCTGTAAGTTTCGTGCTCGACTGTCCGCCTTACCGCGCCCGTAACGAGATTATGACAAATTGATCTATTGTCACTGACTGTACTTGAACTTCAGTAATAGAATTCAAGTAGGTAAGTGATATATCGACGTATGTGTGGCTTCAAGTACACTGTCGGTAGGTGTCATATTTCGATATCTTTAGACTAATCAAAGGTTAGTGTATTACTACTAAACTACCACTACTATTTAGTAATGGTAGTTTTGTGGAATGACCCAGACGTATGATTTTAGGGTTGTGAACAGGGTTGGCAAGACTAAAACATGTTTTAAATAGTTTCAAAAACAATTTCAGGTGTTTTTTTATCACACGTTTTAACTACTTTTCATGACAGATGAATGCATATACATAAAATAGAAATAAATTAATATTATGAAGTCTTGACATAAAACCATTTGAGTCACGGCGAATTTGGAAAGATATACTTAATTGACAAGTTTTAATGTCTACTATAAGTTGGGATTTATTTGAAATAATGCCCTAAACTGAAAATAACCAAAATATCACCTTTTAATGTTTAAACTTAGAGATGGCACAAATAAAGAGATAGAACAAAACAGGCAACAGTAGAATGTGGTGTTATATAACGTAAAAGTTACATAAAAAACAAAGAGGAAAGACAAGCGGTTCTCTTTATGTTACTACCTGTAATAAAACCAAAAGAAGCTCATTTACCAAGAATAACATCGCGTGTCGATCCACAAGATTGTATACTCTTAGGTGATTCACACACTATGTCCTTCGTCCGCGCAGTTGAAACGGTTTCTCACATCTCCTACAAAACTACAATCGGGGCTGATGAACCTAGATACGTACCACTGACCACCGGGGTGGTATTGGTAAACATTACCTATTAGTGCCAACCAAGCCCGGTGGCAAACTCGAAGACAGCAGATGGGAATAAAGGGACTGGCCGACCGCGCGTGGATGAGTGGCGCTTACTGCTTTTCCGCGCGTTTTTCCGACAACACATTTGCTCCACTGTCTCCACCCGATCGCGCGATTGAAAGGCGTTACGTGTGAAAAGCCTCAATTACCACATGAAATAACCCTAAAACTACCACTTTAACCCTTTTGATCCTGTACCAAACTAACAAACAAAGTAAACTAAAAACAAACACCGCTCATTAAAACGTCAACATTACACCAGTAATTAAAGTTTTATTCCAAACATTGCGTGGTATTTAGACTGCAGTAAAAGTCAGACAAAATAAAGTAAAAGTCTGGATACTTCTAGGTTCCTGGCTTTGTTTAGTTGGCTCGTAAATTCTGAGGCAGACGCTACATTAGTGAACTTAGGTACCGTAACCCGGTAACTGGCGACTGTCTTTTGTTGTTTTGTGAAAATAAAACCTTTGTGCTTCTTCGCAGTACTTTCGTACAGATCCACCAACTTATTCATTCATTATCATTAGCCATAACGTTCCCACTGCTGGGTGGGACACATGCCTCCTGTATGAGAGAGTGAGTGAGCCATAATCCACCACACGAACCCGGCGAGGGCTGGAATTTGATGGTTCTAGAACATGCTTGTTCCCTCATAATGCTATCCTTCACTGTTTTGAGAGCAGTGGTGATGAAATAAATTATAGTAATGCGCCAGGCTGGGTTCGAACTCAAGACCTACTCGTAAGTCGGGGCCGGTACCGCTGGGCCACCATTACACTATCTCAACATCTCACATAAGACACATTTGTGTTACGTATACCAAACAGTAATCCGCAAGCTAAGCAGAAACCCACAGAACAATGAACAGACGTCTAACGCTGAGTTGGCATAAGGCGAAATATGAAACATGACGACAGCTCGGCAGCGCCGGGAACCGGGAAGGCGGCTCGCAACTCACTTTCGGTTCTAACATCGAACGATCGTCACCTGTATATTAGTTTAAGATTATAATTTAATTAAAATGTAATTTCTAATTAAAATAAGTGCCTGTACCTCGAGTCTCATTGCAACCTGCCTGCCCGACCGACATAATTGGCGCAGCCGGTAGGATCCTCGAGAAGAAGAACAGCAGTCAGCTGTCGTGGCGGTCATTGAGGCCGTTCGTGGATCCGAATCTACACGTCGTGACGCGCAGCAGGGGTATCCAGCCATCGATACAGCAGAGAGACCGAGATGCAATTCACGTGAGTACACTAAAATCTTTTTAGTGGATTGCTCATCCTAGTACTTAAGTTCCCTGTTAAGTTCCCTACCTAAACATTTTCCAAAATTTTCCATTCACGGGAATCGCGGAGTGTTAGGTTAGAAATTAGAATTAGTAATAAGTATATTAAGTATAGTGGTAAATAGCCTACAGAATAGGATGGCAGATAAAGATAGCATTTTTAAGGCCCTTCGTTTAGTGCCCGAGTTTGATGGCAATTACGGCTAATTTAAGTATTACGATACCTATAGTTATTTATTCCACGAACCTTACAAGTACAATGAAGGATTTTCAGAACATTCAAAATTTAGACAAACCAAATCAACCTACAAATCCAACGTTAGCTTCTCTACATGCAGATTCGAGATCCTCCGCTAAAACTTCTAATAGACACGGGCGCTAACCAATCTTTTATTAGCCCCAACGCGGTCAAAGCTTATTTTAATAACGTACAGTTGAACTATGACCCCTTCGAAGTTTGTAATGTACACGCTGCGACACGTCAAAACTAGTCGATAACGCTACCTTGTTTCTTCGAACTAAACGATAAGGATTGCATCACACCTTTTGTTCATAACTCCCACGACTATTTCGACGGATTGATAGGGTCGGATTTATTAAACAAGTTCCAAGCAGCCATTGACTTTAAGACAAAATCATTAATAAAAATGCGATAAATCCTATACGGGTTTACGATTCACGGAACGCTAACCTATACGAAGATAATATCATACCTTCTTAGTTTCTAGTATCTTACATTCTTCGAAATTAGCAAAATTACCAATTAATATCCAAAGTGAGAAGTTAATCATCCCGGAACAAATTATATGTAACTGTCATATTAGCGAATGTTTAACTACTGTAAAAAACCGGAAGGGTATAAATTCATAATCCAAATCGTAGCGACGTAATTTTCTCCATGGATCGCCCAGTGTGTGCGCAGCTTCAGAATACTGAGTGCACGAGCACTGAGCAAGCGCCTCAAGGCGTAAAGGAAATGCTATCGCGCTTATGCACGGGATATTTGAATGTCGAGGAACAACTTTAAATTTTATGTGTGTATATAATAATTAATAAGCTATATTAGATATAGTTAAGCATGCCCATCTGGCTCAATATATAGTTGCTAGCGATTAACATCGAATCGTCATTCGGCGAAATTCTTAAATTAGAAAAACTTATTAGGTTTAAACGTGCAAAGAGCACACACTTTCTTATGTTTAAATTAGATACATTCAATAGAATGAAAAACAATTAAATGCTCTCTATCGTAGAGAACATAATATTGTAAATTAGTTATAAGGAATATTTCGACATAGTTAAGTTAGGATACTACTGTAATAGCCGAAATCTAGTACTGGTGTTTAAGTTCCCGGTTGTCCTTCCCCACACCTATGACCTTTATAAAATACCCATAGTTCCCGATAGAGATGACAAAGCGCTAATTCCAGTACCTATATCCCCCTTCTAGCAATTCATGATAAAGATTTTATGTACATAGAGGCAGAATGCCCGAAGTCCAACCATTACTATCTCTGCGAGGACAGCATCAATCAGCACTACAATAGCCAAGGCGACTGCATTCACCGTGTCATATCTACCCAGCAAGTCGATATCTCCTGCCAATTCATCAAAGCCAAATTAAAAAGTGAAGCTGTGGAAACACTTTACGACCGGCACTATGCATAGTCAATACAGCACTACAAGGAAACTACATCATCACATCTCTCTATCTAGTACTATTAGGAATTGGCGACCTGGGCATCACGTTCGCATTACGAAGATACACGAGACGACGCTCATCGGAAACAACAGCTGATCAAGAAAATGAAGAAATAGACCGTGGCGTGAGATTATCAGCGCTAATCTCGATCTAATCGTCTAATAGTCGCTGATCTTCGGGAGGGAGATGTTACGTATACCAAACAGTAATCCGCAAGCTAAGCAGAAACCCACAGAACAATGAACAGACGTCTAACGCTGAGTTGGCATAAGGCGAAATATGAAACATGACGACAGCTCGGCAGCGCCGGGAACCGGGAAGGCGGCTCGCAACTCACTTTCGGTTCTAACATCGAACGATCGTCACCTGTATATTAGTTTAAGATTATAATTTAATTAAAATGTAATTTCTAATTAAAATAAGTGCCTGTACCTCGAGTCTCATTGCAACCTGCCTGCCCGACCGACATAATTTTTAACCCCCGACGGAAAAAGAGGGGTGTTATAAGTTTGACGTGTCTGTCTGTCTGTCTGTCTGTCTGTCTGTCTGTGTGTCTGTCTGTCTGTCTGTCTGTCTGTCTGTGGCATCATAGAGCCCGAACGGATGAAGCGATTTCAATTTAGTTTTTTTTGTATGAAAGGTGACTTACCTGCGAGTGTTCTTAGACATGTTTGATGAAAATCGGTTGAGCCGTTTAGAAGTTATGGGGGTGAAAGTGGGGAAAGGTAACCTAGGGTCTGCAAATATACTCGAGTTGGGTATCAAATGAAAGCGTACTGAAAGGGAATATTGATGACTTAATCGGAAGTACTCTTAGCAACAAAAAAAATATATAAGTATGTACCTATAAAAAGTATAAAATAAAAAATAAATTTAAAATTTAAAAAACCCCCGACACAAAAACCAAGTTCCCTCTAAAAAATAAAAAATAATAAAAATATGTCGCGTTGGGGGACTGCAAAAAACAGGAGAGGATGAATAATTTGGAGCAGTCCCCCAACGCGACATATTTTTATTATTTTTTTTGCAATAACATATCACCTACCAAACAACAAATTGTCGGCAGTTTTATTTATTTACATAAACATATATCAACTCCAAACGATAACACACGGGCCCGTTTGACCACTATCACGCCTGATGGTAAGCGATGATGTGGTCTACTGTAAAGCGCAGTTGCCTAGAAGTAACCTATTCACCTACCTAGTCTATACTAATATTACGAACAGGTAAAGTTTTGCAAGCTTATCAGTTTGTGTATAGAAAGTAATCTCTGAAAGTCCTGAACCAATTTTGAATTTTCGTGCAGTACATAAAGTCAAAGTCAAGTAAGTACATAGTGACATTTTTCTTTTAAAAATACACCTGTGTGAATCCATATTTAATAAATTAAAAATAAATTACAATTAAAAGAATTGAAAATGTTACCTCGCGTTTAACAATTAAAACGGTCAAGTACAAGTTTAATTTGCGTTAATTTGGTATTTCCGACCTACGGTACATATTCGTGCCTTGAGAATGTCGACCTCTGTTGCATAAATAAAGATCCAGTCGAAAAGGTTATTTTTTGACTGGACTGGTAACTTTGGTTTACTTTTTACCATTTAATTTTTTCGAAGCCACCAAGTTTTATAACTGTTAAACATTATCAACCTTTTATTTTGGCCACATCGCTCGTAAAACTGACAACCGATGGGGAAGAAAAGTTTTCGAATGGCGACCAGGGACTGGAAGACGCAGTATACACTGAAAAACCGAATAGGTTGTTTTAACCTTTTTTCAACCTTTATTTTAGGTTAATATAGCACCTACCGACATGATTTGTTGAATTAACAAAATAAAAATAGTTGAACTATAAAGGTAAATTTAAACTGTGTTCAGTTTGGTTGTTTCAACATATTTAAAAAATAGTAAATTCAACATTGTATGAGAATGTTAATATAGAACCTACCTAAGAATATAGTTTGTTTTACTGCCTAACATGTAAGTTAAACTTACAAATTTTGTATGTTGGATCTACCAGTGGAACTTTGTTAAAATACCTGAATCTTGCAGTAAGATCAACCTTCATTCATTACTATCCTCGATATAGCTATTATGTAGAATCAACTCTAGGCGTATTGTTAGATGTACCTACGCATTTCAGTAAAACTAACCTACATGAATTAGTATTCTTGACCTAACTATTACGTAGAATCAACTTGAGGCGTAATGTTAGACGTACCTAAATCTTGCAGTAAAATTAACCAACATTAGTTAGTATCCTTGACCTAGCTATTATGTAAAATCAACTTATGGCGTAATGTTAGATGTACCTAAATCTTGCAGTAAAATAAACCTACATTAATTAGTATCTTTGACCTAGCTATTATGTTGAACCAACTCGAAGCCTCATGTTAGATGTACCTAAATCTTGCAGTAAAATTAACCTACATTAATTAGTATCTTTGATCTAGCTATTATGTTGAACCAACTCGAAGCCTAATGTTAGATGTACCTAAATCTTGCAGTAAAATTAACCTACATTAAATAGTATCTTTGACCTAGCTATTATGTTGAATCAACTCGAAGCCTAATGTTAGATGTACCTAAATCTTGCAGTAAAATTAACCTACATTAAATAGTATCTTTGACCTAGCTATTATGTTGAATCAACTCGAAGCCTAATGTTAGATGTACTTAAATGTTGCAGTGAAATTAACCTACATTAAATAGTATCTTTGACCTATCTATTATGTTGAACCAACTCGAAGCCTAATGTTAGATGTACCTAAATCTTGCAGTAAAATTAACCTACATTAAATAGTATCTTTGACCTAGCTATTATGTTGAATCAACTCGAAGCCTAATGTTAGATGTACCTAAATCTTGCAGTAAAATTAACCTACATTAAATAGTATCTTTGACCTAGCTATTATGTTGAATCAACTCGAAGCCTAATGTTAGATGTACCTAAATCTTGCAGTAAAATTAACCTACATTAATTAGTATTCTTAACACGAGCTATTATGTATTATATAACTCGAGGCGCAATGTTAGATGTACAAAAGTCATGTGGTAAAATAAACCTACTTTTATAATTATTCATAGACGCGTTGTTACGAGAAATCAATGTATATAATAAGTTTTAAATTGCAACATAAATTGATTCACCATAATCGCATGTGACATGAATAATTATAAACTTAGGTTAAATTATCACAATTTTAATGCACATATTTCAAACATTACGCTACGAGTTTTAATAATAATAGCACGTGTCACGAATACTAAATGAATAAATATAAAATAACATTGCCACAAGATTTAATTAAATCTAACATTCTGACACAAATCGAAAAACTATACTTTGTCTTTTGACAATTCAAAAGTGCCTGTAATTGGCCTACTTGAAATAAATGCTTTGATTTTGATTGGACTAATATTAATTTTGATTTTAATAACAAACGTAATAATAATAGCCACTGATATCTGTGAGCGTGTGTGCTTAGGAAGATAGAGGTGATAATAAAAATATAGATGTATAAACAATCATTTATTTATCAGAAAACATTTTGAAGCAGTTATTGTACCGACTTACATTCTGCTAGAACGATAACTTATTTAAAGTACCTTATTACCTAATAAACTAATTTATTTATCAAAAATCATTTTAAAGCAGTAATTGTACAGACGCCTGCACATCAAACTACCCCAAACTGTTAAATTTTTCCAATCGAAATAATATATTTTGCTTTTGTAATCTCGAAAATCTAAAAAAAAATATTTAAAATAATTGACAATTTATTATTTTAAATATTTTTTTTTAGATTAAAAAAAAAATATTTTTGATAAATAAATTAGTTTATTAGGTAATAAGGTACTTTGAGCAGACTTGTGCCGTTGTGCCTACTAGGCGCTTCCATTTCAATTTGTAACTCTTTCCGAGACAGTCGTGCGTGTGGTCGCGCGCGTCTGCTTTGTGGCAAACGCGTGTACATATATTCTGCTTGTCTTGCTATTCTAAGCTGCTAAGTGCTAGTGTTACTTCACAAATCAAAGAGATTGAAGGAATCAAAAATTAAGATACTGCTCATGGTGCTCTTGAATCAAATATTTTAAATAATTAATAGTTGGAAAGTCTATGGACAGGCATCATTACGATATCAATTATCGTTAACAAATTTAAAAACAAACTCCATATTCTGTCATCTTCAGGAATAAGATCACCTATAAGAAATGGCAAAATGCCTACAAAACATAACATTTCAGATGCACTCATCTTAAGTTTTTTGTTTTTTAAATGATTGATTGTTATTTCAGTTACAGGATAATCTTTGAGTTCCATACCAGAGTAATCAAACGATACCAACCTATTGTTTAATGTTCTGAGACTAAATAATTTAATTCTATCCACATAGTGTAATAACATGTTACAGATATCGTAATGACAAACTCCTTCTAATATGTCATGCATGATATCAACAGCCATATTTTTAGTAACATGAAATGAAGGAATCAAATTAAAATGCTATCTTCGTCTGCATATACACCAGTTTCAGATACGTCATTTATAAGCAAATCAGTCATGTAATTATCTTTATTCCTTAAAATGTCATCAACTTCTTGTCTTGTTTGCTTACACATAAGCGACTTATGGTTTTTACAAAACCTACAAATAGTAATTACTAGAAAACGATTGACTAAAACCTAATAAATAATTAAGACCCAAGTTATCGCCAATAATTAATCCAAGAACAAAATATATTTTTTGTTTTTCATTTTCAATAACCACTTCAACGCCATTATTTTCTAAATCTACAAGTTCACTGACAAGTGTATGAAATAATGAATCTTGACCAAACTTTTTTAAAGAAGTATTAAACAGTGTAACGACGAATAAATTTTCTAACAACTGTGTATATTCAGATGGAACTGTTGGGAAGCTAACATAAGTTGCTGCTATCGACTGTTTTCCAGCATGGCTACCCAAAACATTACCCGTCTCAAAGTCGTCAAAATAAAGGAAATATGGAATAAATGTCCCACTCCTTACAGAAATTTTTGATTTCCATAGAGACCCTTGAATAAAATTAGCAAGTATTTCTCCATTTTGAGCATTAAGAACACTCATATTAGTTAAAGTAGCATTCAAGATACCCGGAATTTCAAAAATGGACTTAAACATAGCTGCTAATGAGATCTTTGTACCTGTAACTATTTTAGTTTGCATTGTATTCAAGAACCCTGTATACATGGTCTCACAGTAGAATTAATGACATATTGCATAGGTTTGATATATAACTCGGTTGACTCTAAATGCCTGAACACTTTTTTTTCTGTTATTACATTTTTAAAAGGAGAAGAACATGCATCTATAACGGATTCAATAGCAGAGCTACCATGAGGAGTATTTGAAATACAGTGTTTAAAAGTTTTTCCAATAACTTTGGTTATGTCTGTAACTTCTTGTAGAATACCTGTTGCTGTAGTTCTATTTAAGTTTGGATTACTATACAGTGATAATGCAAAACCTGTAGCTGATTCTTCTAAAACTTTCAAACATTCATCTACAATTTCTGAAGAGTTATTACTGGTTTTATTTATTAGCACTTGTTTTGAAAGTTGTGAAATACCATATTGTTGTAAAGGTAAATCAATTTCAATATTAAAGACATTTATCGGCTGACTATCAATATTACATATTGCCGGAGGGTGTTCAGGAGAGTTACAATTTTGTTGGGATTCGCTATATATTGGTTGTAATAAACAATCTGACTGACCAGAGTGAATGCTGTCATAGTTTTGATGATCAAATGTATTGGTTACAAGAGATTGTTCCTGATGATATTTTAAGTGAGTTAAAAGATGGCGTTTAAAGCTTTTAGCATTCTGAAAACGTCTATGACATAGATGTTGTGCGCAATCATATACTGTCAAATTATTATGTCTATAACCCTAGAAAGATAATCATATTGTGTAGTACGGAAAAGATACTCGTGCGTAAAATTGACGCATGTGGTTTAAATGGCTGTAGGTTGAGTTTTATTAATTTATTTCAATAAAATCGTATGGTATATATATTTACACATATATTAGATTATTTAAGACTGTAAATATTTTATTTACAATCATTTATTTATTAAATAAAACAATAACTTTAATCTTCTGCCGTAAATGATCATTTTTTTAACACTTAGTCTTCTTTAATTTTTTTCTATGAAAATCCGCGTTTTTTTAGCACAAAATCAAAAATTAGAATATCTTATACATATTACAAACATTTATTTGTATAAAAATCTGATACAAAAAACTTTGGAACATTTAAAAGTTAGGCTTACGACATATTGGTTTTTACAGGACGCATTTGCTCTTTGTCTCATTTCAAAAGGGCAAAGAGGCTGTTCTTCCTGTTATTCATCTATAGAAATTTCTTCTGTATCGCTCTGCACTTCAGTTTTACTTTCATGGTCCGCCTCTTCACAGTTGGTGTCCTCATAGAGAAGCTCGTTTTATCTTTGTATAAGACTGGCCAGGTTATGGTTTTCGTCCAAGTTTCTACTCCCCATTATGTTATATTTTTACTTCAATATCTGTAAAAGGGAACTGATAATGTAAGTAATGAAATACAGTTATAATAAGATCAAAAATAAACAAAAAGACCATACAAGTCACAATCATAAAAGTCACATTAAAGATAATCATGCGTAATTTTGACGCATGTGGTCGTTATATTTCGAAATCGGTTACACTTACCATAATAACACATGAACCATACGGTAGCTTCCAGTGACTAATTAGATGTCCTAAACACACAGCTATGGATTCGCGCTATTTAGAAAGATAGAGCCATATTTCGAAAATGCATGCGTAAATTTTACGCAGACTATCTTTCTAGGGATAATTAAAGTGTAGGAACAAACTTTTAATGGAATGTAATTCAATATTACAAACATAACAGCGATAGGAAAAATCCATTGTAACCAAAGCACGACAATGGACAATAAGGGCTTGAATACAGTTATCATAGTAACTATGAATTACATAATTATGATTAGACTTACCAGGAAGCTAAGCAATCACATTAATTCAGCGATCAAAGTAGCTACATTCGGTAACTTTCGATCTTGTGGTATTTGTAGCTCATAAAAATAATGCTGGATAAAAATCCACTGTTGCAGACACTCTTTAGGATATTCTACATCAAAAACTTGAAAGATTTTGAAACAGATGTCCACTGCTTGTAGGAGAGTTTCAACGTGATACGTTACGTCGTCAAAGTTGACGTAAAAGGCCTGTAAATTTTCGATGGTGGATCCGACACAAACCACGATTGGTTGGCAGGTCATTTTTTTTTTCCAGGTGAATGGCACGCCGTTTTTCTAGGCTGGTAATAACATCAGTTTGAGTCTGAAAATAAAACAAAAACATGAGTACTATTGCTGAACTAAATAAGGAAGTGGCCCAGGTCGACCGGAGGGAAGTATTACCAGTATTACATAATTATCAAAGTAGAAATTCGTGATGAATTACCTTGACATGTAAAAGCAAACTGTCACGTGCCTCTAAAATTGTTGGTTTCGAAAACCCTTTCGACAACGAACTACGACGTCCTACCGCAGGAACGAGTTTACCACATAGCAGAGAAAGTATTGCAAACACTTTTGTATCTGAAATCACATTAATATTATTATTATGTGTCTATAACAATGTACTTATTAGGTATTTTATATTGTTTTATTGATTGTTTATTTTTAGCTTTGTTTACCTACATTTTTTCCATTAAGCTGACCCGGGACCCTAAAGCTCCACGGTCCTGAGCTTCAGGGCCCCGGATGTGTGTGGGCAGCCCTTAATAAAGATTCAAGTTTTCAAAGCCGCGTTTTGACTTGAGCAAATGTTTTATTTACGGAATATGATACCTACCTGGTTAAAGCTGGATTAACATTTGTCTGTCGTGTCACGTTGTGATGGTCTCTGACGAAATGGGTAGCGTTCATATCTATATGTCGCGTTCTGATGCTTTGTGACGATAACCATACAAAATGTATGAAACCCATACCATTCTATTCATCACAACACGACACGTGAGATAAATGTAAATCCGGCTTAAAGCTAGAAATAACATCATTTACCTTCATTGGAACTCTTCTCATAAATTTCCTTACAGTCTTTAAACACTTTGACATCGGTTTTAAAAATTTCAAATGCTTTTTGCATGAATAAATCGAACTTTTCGTAGAGAACTAGTTCTTTTCCGGGATGCATGTATTCGAAGTCAATTTCGATCTGTGAAATAAGAACATAGAAGATTATAAAAATATAAAACCAATTAATAGATTGATGTTGTACAGGCACAAAACTATGTTGTGCAACTAAGTGTACATATATTTACCAGTTTATATCCGATATTTTGTTTTAAAATGGGATATTTTTTTAGAATATCTTGAAGTTTGTTTTCCTTATTGGCATAATCTTTTGCTATTCTGAATGGCCTCGTTGCCAGCCATTTCTCTCGAATTTCTTGATATGGCTCTTTATTATATTTCAACCATGTTACTAAATCTTCATGTTCTGAAACAAACCGTATAAACGATCAAACTCTGGTCAAATCTGTCAACGCTACTAGCATGGGAGTAAATTTTGACAAAATATGATGAATTGAACCTATAGAACAAGCAAAAATTGTTTTTTTCCTTCTCGAATCAGTCGGAAGTTGGAACATTTTTAAAAAAGTAGGTACAAAAAAATAAGACTGATTAAAATAATTTATAACATACCAATGATATCGTCTTTTTCCGGTCCTTCAGTTTCGGTATCATTTATCTTCCTCTTTTTTGCAATGACACCTTCCTTTTTTAGTAAACGTCTTTGGTTGTTGTAACGATCAACAAGTTTTCCCCTGGCGGGTATTTGTTTATTTTTCGTTAACAATGCAGGAATGTAGTATGTTTCCTAAAAAAATATAGTTATTTACCACACTGACATTTAATTAGGACAATGGTTCTAATGTCAACGAATCCATCAAGGGCTTCACACACAGCAGCTATAATGTAAAGATGTATATTATAGCACGATACATCTCATTACATCTTTCCATAGAAATCGTCAGGAGACCACACACTGCAGCTATAATGTATATTTTTACATCTTCGAATCTCTATGGAAAGATGTAATGATATGTATGTACATCTTTACATTATAGCTACTGTGTGTGAAGCCCTTTAATCAAATATTAATCTCGAATTCAATATAATAAAAATATTCAAAGATAGACAAATACCTACCTAGGTTCCTATTCATATTACTAACAGATTAAGATTTACTGAAACCAGGTGTTTTACAGTTTACTGTAATTATTTATGAATAACTCAAAAAGGTAAGAACAACTTTTTACTGAAACAGCTTTTTACTAAATACGACAAAGAGCAATTATAGACTATATTGTGCTGTTTTTGGTTGCTTGAATTCGTCAAAAACGCACCTAGAGATAACAATTTTTAAATTACCTGGTAACTCCGAATATATATATTATTTTTTTATATTCCTACTACTACCTACGTAGGTATGAAAAGTGAAGTATAGGTATATACGTCATGTGATTGACTTCTGTACCAATTTGGCGCTCCAACCACTGAAGACGCGTCCCGCCGCGGTGCGCGGAGCGACAGAATAGATAAAGCGCGCGGCGACGGAGGCGCAGATCTGCCTTACTAAGCGGTGTAATCTGCTCCCCCTCGCGATGCAGATTACGACGACCTCGCGCTAAATAAACTCATGTATTCACTGTATTGTTGATCGTCGTGGAGAATTGACGAACTTATTCAATTTCAAATGTTGCAGTTATTATTGTCATTTTGATTTTTGTATACAAGATTGGCAGAATCTGCCTTCCCGCGCGCAGTTTCTGCCAATTTAGCGCGGGGGCACGGGGCAGTGTGTTGTGCTAGGCGTGATTTCTATGCAAATTGAGATATTTCCATACAATAAAAAATCTGCCATCCCGCGCTACGCGAGCGACGGGGCGCGGTGCAGTGGGTGGAGCGCCTTTGTTTTGTGGTATTATGTTCGTTTCGTCGATGATACTAACTACTTATATTACTCATTCATACTACAAAATAAAAGCACACTAAATACCTACAATTCGTTATAAACAATTCTACGGCGACTACAGCCTTTTTTTTTTAAAGAAAGAGGTAGATGATCATACAGTTGTTTTCTCTTTCTAGAGCGGATGGTATTACCTACTTAGCCGTACTTCCATAGGCAAACTGCCCCCGATGGGAACCTTAATCTAAACCTATGTTATAGACTTGACGTACTCTAACATATGAGATGTCGAAACGGAATAAAATAGAATATAATGAATAAAACTGATAAATGATGTGAATAAAATTTGTAAGCAAACTTACATACAACTTCTTGCCATCCTGTTGTTCCTCAACAGCATAGCTGGTAGAAGTAGAACTCTCTATACTTGATGCTGGACTACTCGGACCTGATATGGTAGTTTCAGAGGCTGTGTCCTGGAAAAATTGTAACAACTGATTTCTATAACGTTTTAAATCCTAAATACCATCTACATAGTTCTGCAATAAAAAGACCATGTCCAAAAATCAAGCCGAATTTCATACTGTTTCGGCAGAAAAAAAGACAATTTAATACAATTTAACAGTTGTCCTAAAATGTTTAAGTAGTTAAGTAAGGTCCTGGTGGTAGGACCGAAACACTAGCCTGCTAAGTTTCTCCCCGGTGCAACTAATATTTAAGAGTTTCCTGCAAATTTCCCCGGTGCTGCAACGCTAGGAAGGTATAAGTTTCGTAGATGGGTTGGTGTGTAAGTACTTACATGAGTAATCTTTTCTAGTTGTTCTAGACCAGATTTAAATAGAATCCGTTCTTGGATTCCAGGAATCAGTTCTTTCAACTCGAAATCTTTAATTTTCGGAAGATATTCTAATGACGTGATTTCGTTTTCTGAAACGCAAAACAAAACTTCAGTTACTTAGGTTATTTTATTTCTACAAAAAAAAATTGTTAAAAATAATAGGTTGAGAGGTTAATACAACACATTTCTGGAAGATGAACCACTGACCCGTTGTTCGCGCAAATGGTCAAATAAATTAATTATATGCTTATGAAGGCAACTTACCTATAAATTTCTTGCAAGTCTCTTCGCTCAGACCCCATTCGTTGAAGTATAGTTGTATAAGAGAAGTTTCGACACTTTCCTCGTTCATTGTGCAAAGACAAAGCTATATACCTACCTAGTTCTTTTAATTTAAATCTCTTTGATTTGTGAAGTAACACTAGCACTTAGCAGCTTAGAATAGCAAGACGAGCAGAATATACACGCGAGTTGTTTGCCACAAAGCAGACGCGCGCGACCACACGCACGACTGTCTCGGAAAGAGTTACAAATTGAAATGGAAGCGCCTAGTAGGCACAACGGCACAAGTCTGCTCAAACGCGCTAGAGATGTTCTCGCTCGCGGACATTTTGATTTATCGATTAATCATACTTAACTATAAAAATACGCATGATTCGAAAATGTAAATTATTTATGTAACCTTATCATTATTTACTTAGCTTTTTACACACATTATTACGTACTAGCTTCTCTTATAACTATTTACCATGTCAAGTTATAAAACCTTGAAAGTCGATTTTAACCGAGGTACCTAAGTATCTACTTCTTTTTCAGTAAGTAAATAAAGTGATTTGTATGTACAGCTTGGCAAAAAACAGTAGAAAACCGAAAGTCGCAACTGTGCTCTCGCTACCATTACTTTGATTGTTTTTTTTTATTTATTTTTTCTATTACGTTAGTTTTATGGCACAATAATAAATCTAACAAACCTGCGTTCTTTGTTTACATCAACTATCAAAGATTTTAAAACGTTGTCAGCAAACAAAAAGATTAGTTCCGTTTCAATCCGTTCTGGCCAAGCCGTAAGTATCTGTTTTATTTTTGTTTTTATTAAAAACTGGACTATTTTTAGTTTTAGAAACCGATTTCAATATTTTTGCAAATAAAACAGTCAAGTTCAAAATAAAAGTAAATAAACAGGTCCCCACACAAATTACACCAACAAATCTCTATATAGATAGTAGGGATTGTGGATTTGATTTGAAACTTGGCAATTTTGTTTAGTTCTGATAACACAACACGATAATAAACTAGTACATACCTACCATCGAATCGAACCGATTGGGTGATGGGTGCTCGAAGACGTGGATAGTGAAACTCCTCAATTACACAACACGGTTTTATAAATGTTCATTCCAGTTCGTTAGACCAACATTTACGTTCACACTTAAATGCAATAATAATAATACTAGTGCGGCCATGGAGGCCATAAAACATGCACTAAATAAAATGGATTAAAACCCTTCAAATGTGGGGTCGCTCGGCTATAAAACGCGTTTTACATGGTAGCCAAACCGAGCTCCAGACCACTGTCTACATGGTTCGAAACCAACCAAGGTCATCTGGACTTCAGGTCAATTTCCTACCGTGTAGAACGCGTTTAAATAATAATTATTGTCATAGGAATGTTTTTAATATCTCGATACTCAAGGTACAACGTGGTACAACTCTATCACACATTCTTGCCTATGCTTCAAAGATGCCGCTAAATTACGTACTGTTTTTTAAGTATGCATCCTATAATATGTAGCAATAGAGTTCTATTTTGATTACGGTTACAACTTTTTTATCGTTTCTTTTTTAGTTGCCGACAGTCGGTAATAGAATGCTAAAACACATCTTATGGTAAGGGTACTAAGGTTAATTTTTGATTACGATTATAATACTTTTGAAGTTTTCAGCCTAAGAGGTTGCCGACTGCCTGTAAAAAATGCAAAAACACGTCCTATGGTCAGAGTGCTAAAGTTCGTTTTTGATAGCGGTTACATTTTTTTCAAATGGTACCAAATCAACGTGATTTTGAGGTAGGTAGGTACCGAATCGACGTGAGTACGTTTGGCGACCAGCTGAGAGACCAACATGATACCTACTCACTGGAAGTTTACCTACACAGTCGAAGGCAACCGTGTTCATATGCCATCATGACGGCATAGGTAGGTACTTAATATACCTATCCCTTGCCAATCGCTGCGCCCGCGCCCGTCGAAAGACGCTGTCCGCGAAAAGTGTAGGTAGGTATGTGGCCGCGGCGGCGCGGACTCATGGCAAGAATATACGGTTGGCGGTCAACCAAGGCCAAATTGGACTTCAACTGTTTTAAGTAAATAAAAAAATTGAGTACGTTTATATTTCTTACAGTCTACTACATTTGTTAATTACTTATTATAAATCAAATCCTGCCTCGACTGCCTCGTTGATCTAGGGTGGTCGTAAGCGCGACTACTGAGCATGGAGTTTTAGATTCGATTCCCAGGTCGGGCAGTTTTAGTGTTACCTACCTATTGGTTTTGACACATGGCATGGCATAACTCACGCCTTTTTCCCATGGGGGAAGGCAGAAACCACAAAGCGCCACCTGCTACGATCCTTACATACCTACTTCTTTCGCCTCTTCCACGTTCATAAAGGTATCTGGTCATTCAAGCACTCCGGTTGCGAGTAGGTACTTTGCGAGTAGGACCTTTCTGAAGAACCTCACCTATAATGTCAGTGTAGATTACATCACATTATCACATTTTGACACATCTACTAAGTAGGTAGTTAAAATAATGTTGTTTAAATGAG
The DNA here is from genome assembly GCA_028554685.1 of Agrotis ipsilon. Classification (NCBI taxonomy): domain Eukaryota; kingdom Metazoa; phylum Arthropoda; class Insecta; order Lepidoptera; family Noctuidae; genus Agrotis; species Agrotis ipsilon. The sequence goes on from CM052967.1 coordinate 10,428,915, forward strand.
TTGATTTAACTTAAATATTTAGTTACTTACACAGTTGGTTGTCTCAATGGTTTCGTTTTCACGGGCTTGCAGACGGCGAGTAATGGGTAACTCGCCATCCGATCAAGGATCAGGCCTGGGTCGAGGGCACGTTTTGTTCCACGCGCGCCTCTAGGAGCTGTCAGCAAACTGACGGGGCCCCTAGAGAGCCAAACGCCTGCCGGGGTCGAGGGACTGTCTAAGCAGGATACCGTGGCCCTGGAACTCAAAGGGCATCCCAAGGAACAGGGTGGATTTTAGTCAGTAAGAGTCTGACAGTTCCTTCCGCCCAGGGCGGGAGGACTCGTTTGATGATTTTACCACTCAAAAAAATGGTTTCTTTTTGTTATTTCAAACATGTGTAAAATAGTACATTTAATATTCTTGATACTAGATTGTTTCTAATGAGATGTTTAGTTTCGTATAGGTTTTTAAAAATGCAAAGTGCTGGTAAAATGTTGTAATAATATGTTGTAACAGCATAAATGCTTGGTTGATTCGACTTAAGTTTTTGTAAACTTAACTAGGTATTTTGTCTAGTTGTTGAGTACATATTTAACCGTCTTCATTTTGTTTTGTTATTAATTAAAGCTCAAGTATTTGGTTGACTTGACTTTATCAGTTTTTAAACTTAACTATTTAATGTAACGATCTGACAAATCTAGTACCTAATGTGTTAAAATAAAGTTGTATAAATGGGTTCGTTTAACTTAATTTTTAGTTAAGTTAATTTTTTCGTATAGGTATTTCAAAGTGCTGGTAAAATGTTGTAAGTACCTACCTATAAATTTGTTGTGATAGCATAAATGATCGGTTGATTCGACTTTAAACTTTTGTAAACTTAACTATTTTGTCTAGTTGTTGAGTAGACATTTTTGTTATGTAATTAATTATAGTTCAAGTAGGCACCTACTTGGTTGGTTTGACTTTATCAGTTTTTAAACTCAACTATTTAATATAGGTAACTATCTGACACATCAAGTAATGTGTTAAAGTAAAGTTGTTTAAATGGGTTGGTTTAACTTACCTAATTGTTTAGTTAATTTAATTTACAAAGATGATTTCCTCAATTGCTTCGTTTTAGTACAATTAATATTCTTGAAACTAAATTGTTTCTAATGAGATGTTTAGTTGTTTCGACATTTTTCGTATAGGTATTTCAAAGTGCTGGTTAAATGTTGTATAAATTCTTGTAACAGCATAAATGCTTGGTTGATTCGACTTAAGTTTTTGTAAACTTAACTATTTTGTCTAGTTGTTGAACACATATTTTTTGTTTTGTATTTTTAACTGAAGTATTTGGTTGGCTTGGCTTTGTCGGTTTGTAAACTCAACTATTTAATGTAACTATCTGACCCATCTAGAAAGTTGTTAAAATAATGTTGTTTAAATGGATTGGTTTAACTTAAATGTTTAGTTAATTTAGTTTACACAGATGATTACCTCAATTGCTTCGTTTTAGTACAATTAATATTCTTGAAACTAAATTGTTTCTAATCAGATGTTTAGTTGTTTCAACGTTATGCAGTTAGTTAACTTTTTCGTATAGGTAGGTATTTCATAATTTCAAAGTGCTGGTAAAATGTTGTACTTACAATTTTTTGTGATAGCATAAATCACAGAAATATTGTGGCATAAATGCTTGGTTGTTTCGACTTAAGTTTTTGTAAACTTAACTATTTCGTCTAGTTGTTGATACATATTTTTTGTGTTTTGTAATTTTAAATCAAGTATTTGATTGTCTTGACTTTATCAGTTTTTAAACTCAACTATTTAATATAACTAACTGGCACATCTAGTAAGTTGTTAAAATAATGTTGTTTCAGTGGTTGATATAACTTACATGTTTAGTTAATTTAACTTATATAGTTGGTTACCTCAATTGTTTCGTTTTGTTATTTCAAACATGTATTAAATAGTAGAATTAATATTCTTGATGCTTAATCGTTTCTAATGAGATGTTTAGTTGTTTCGTCATCATGCAGTTTTAAAAAAAAACTTTATTGTATAGCTGTTTAAAGTTACTGGTACGAAGTTCTTTATCATGATGGATTAAGAAATGTGTTTAGTTGACTGAACTTGTATATTTGTTATGTTAACTTTTTCGTCTATTTGTTACAACCTTGTAATAAATAGTTGAATAAATATTCTTGTTATATTGTTGTATATATCAAATGCTTAGTTAAATGGACTTAATCAGTTTGTTAACTCAACTTTTATACGCAGTAATTTCAAATCTATGATAAATAATTCATCTGATTATATATATTTAACTTGTTTATTTTGTTGACTCTACTTCGTTAATATGTTGACTTGACTATATTATCAGTTAGATTCGAATATTGTGTCGTTTTAACCTCTTTTAGTGGTTGGTTTAACCTATTAATTTATAACAATTTTATTTTTGTAGAAATAAATGTCATATAATACTTGTTTAAACATAATAAAAGGTTAACGCAACTTACATGAAATCAACATTATGGGATTCAACCTATTCGGTTTTTCAGTGTAGGCAGGCCTCCCACTAAGTGGACCGACGACATCGTGAGGGTCGCGGGCAGCTGATGGATGCAAGTGGCGAATGGTCGTTCGGCGTGACGGTCTTACGACGACGTTGGCGTCCACTGCTGAACATGCTGCCTATGTTCAGCAGTGGACGTCTTCCGGCTGATAATGATGATGATTTGATTTCTAGTCAGTGTTGCCAGCTAGTTCAGTATAATAATACTGAAGTCACGGGACTATCCGGGGTCGCGGGACTATCAGGCAACCATGGCTCCGGTACGTAAAGAGCGATTGAAGGATCACTGTGGATTTTATTCAGTACAAGTCTGACAGGACCTCACGTTCCGCCCTGGGACTGGGAGCGATTCATTTCATAATTTTACGAGGTAAACAAAAAAAACATAATAACAGTGCATAAATAGTATATTTTCCTATTTGTTATGCCACAATATTTTATACCCGTATAGTCGCATGGATACAAAAGTTGTAAGGTATTGGAGACTTGCGTCTCATTGCGTACGAAGGGACCCCGTCGTCGAGTTTACTGCACTCTGAAAATTTGACAGTAATCTGCATCATGAATGGCTGACATAACTCAATCACGCATTATTATGAGCACCTTTTATGACGGGGCCCCCTCTACAAGGTGAGAGGAGAAGAGGGCCAAAATCTGCCGAGGTCGCGGGACTAACGAATTACCGTCACCCCGGAACATAAAGGGCTATTGAAGGACACCGTGGATAGTCAGTAAGAGTCTGACCATCCGCATTTAACAGTCCACTGTTAAAATAAGTGACCTTAGAAGTTCAAGAAACAATTTAAAGTTCAGAAATCGTTCCATAAATAAAATGATAATGAGCGAAAAGAATGCAAGTTAAGAAAAAAGTTATGTCAAAGATATTAAAGTAACTCGGCATTAACTCGAAATACCAACGATTAAGAAAATTCTTTTTACAAATTATGGATATCAAATATTATTATGATAAGCCCAAAAACACGAAGGTGGAAAGATAAAATACTTTGGATATGTTCCTAAAAATTAAAAATAATTTTGATTGTATTGCTTGTTGCTTGTCTTCAAGCTAAACCACACAGCACAGACGACCCTTCTTGTTTAAAAAAATATTTATTATCACTGGTGCATTACCGGTGCTGTAATTAATAATAGGTAATACCTATATAAGTAACTAGCTGACCCGGCAAACGTTGTTTTGCCATATAAATTATTTTTACACTTAGGGGTATGAAAAATAGATGTTGGCCGATTCTCATAGATACCGGATAAGCACAAAAAATTTCATCAAAATCGGTCAAGCCGTTTCGCAGGAGTATGGCAACGAAAACTGTTGTGGCATGTGGGTTTCGTGGTAGATTAGGAATGAAACTATTTAGTCACTTTACACATTTATTAAGAGTTGAGCACGAGCACACAGATTCAGGGAGTAGGTTCTAGGGTCTCTAAGCACTTGCACTGGTCACCAGAATAGAAAAGTACTGCCCTGGGCTTAGGGCACGCCGAAGTACGACGCAGGGCAGCGGGCGAGCGCGTGGCAGATGCGTCCGCCGGTAGACAGTCGGGCAGACAGGCAGGCAGGCAGGCAGCGAGCGCCCTCCGCTAGGCACGTGGCCCGCTCAGGCAGGGGCCTCGACACGTGGCAGGCGTGAGGTCTCGGCACTCACGCGCCGCGTGGGTGGCCGTGTCAGGCGGCGGGCTCACGGGCAGGTAGTGCCCTGTGGTTGGCACCGTGCCAGCAGAGGCAAGCAGCTGCACGTGGTGGCGTGGGCCTCAGTACCACGCCCACGGTAAGTAGGTAGACGGCGGTAGCGGCCGCGTGGTTGGCCAGACGTCTCTCTCCCGCGGTAGGCTGAGAGACAGCAGGACGCCTGATCACAACAGCCGGAAGCCGGACGGCGGAACTGGAAGCCGGAACTGGAACCCTGGTGACAGCGCAAGGCGGGTGCGTGCGTAAGCGACGTGCAGTTTTCTCTGCAAGCCTCCGTCGATGCGTGCGTCTCACAGCCGTAAGCCCAAAGCAAGGGGAATGGTGGAAGACTCACTCATCGCGGTGGCTTACAATTATAGGTATATGCACGCACATGCTCCAGGCATCCCGGAAGGTTCCCCGCCGCGTGGCCAGGCGATTTAAGCGAGCGGCTAGGCGCAGCACGGCGGGTCAAGCGTAGCGTAGGATGCGAAAAGCATGCGGGTGCATTCACAGAGAGGTGCAAATGAAGAAGAAAGGGTGATGAATACACGAACAGCTTTTTCACAGAAATTATTAGAACGCTGTGACAATGGATAAAATGGCTGCCAGACCGCGCAGACAAAGAAATACAAAAGAATGCGATCTGGCAGGATAGTGGATAATTAAAATCACATGAGCACTTACCCGTTTATCTCGGGGTTGATTAAAATAGTAGTAGCAGGCTTGTAGAAGAGAAAGAGGCCGCACAATTACTTGCGAGGGTTTTTATAGCCGCGTACGAACCGGACAGAGCAATGACAGAATGACGTGTTCGTTTATGAAGATTTTAGGGATGTGACACGTAACTAGTGAGGTGCGTTTAGTTGATTTTTAGTAAATCGACTACAACGCTACACTGTGACACGGGATTTTTTTATATTAGATGATAAAACATAAACTAAAGTAACTTACTTTAATTTCAAAGCATTGCTCAATTGCTCATTGCTACTTAACTTTACTGCACACCATTTTATCACAGCTACCACATCCAAAAAAATCACTGAGCAACCAAAAAAACTGTTCGAATTAAAAAAAAAATCGGCTCGCTCGCTTCACATTGACCGACATATTTGAAGGCCGGACAAAATGTCAACAGGACCTTTGCGATGAGAACCGGAGCACCTGCCGTAGCAAATGTTATAAAACTCGATTAAAAACATCACACATCTATACGATTGCGTAATCGAGTCAATTTGATCGAGTTCCGATAGGCTCGGTTTGAAGTTTTGTTAGGTATTCAGTGACTGACGAGTCTGTGATGTTGACTGATGAGCGAACCTTGAGTGAACCTTTTATCCCTTTTAATTGAGATTTTACCTTATGTTTCTTTCAAAAGCTTCCCTAAATTTTTTCTTTTATTTCAGTTCGGTTAGGGATCCAATTTTTAGAGGAAACTGCTAATAAGTACTGTTTTCTGAATCATTCTTCTAATACAAGTGCCTGACGAAAGACTCCTGCAACATGCACCCATTTTTATGACCCTAAAATTGAATCTTTAGAGTTCTACCGCCATATTACATTCTCTACTAGTACTTTCTGATGATATATCAACTGCTGCTGTTTGGGACCCACAATCAACAACATTGAAGATGTCAATGTTGATTTTCGTCGTTGACTGTGATGATCCGGAGCTGTTGCCTTCAATTTTTTTTAATGGAAATACCCAATAAGTAGTAGACGTAGGCAACCCAAAACCTCAAACTGCTCAACAATCAACGAACAAATTACCCTTCTTGTTTTTGTTACTATTTCTCTTGTCTTTCCTTATAACACCTTGTTTTACGGTTTATTCCTTAAATTGTCCTCCTTCACTATTGACACTTCCATCTTTGAAGCAGTTGGTAACATTGCAAACCAATATATCATCAGAACGAAAAACTATCTCGATCCCAATCCTATAAGTCCGTGTTCACACGACGCTGTCCCGAAGTTTTCCCATCGTTATAAGTTACGCTTGACACCGGTCATTACGCCCCTTACTTCCATCTGACATAACTTCCCTTAATACACTGCGGTATTATTATTATGGCTTTTAGTTGCTTTCTGTTTATGATTTGCTTTTTCCGGGTTTTGAAACTAAGGGGTAATTAGACCACTTGGTAGATTATTAAACGTTTATGAATAATCATAGGTTAATTAATGTATTCCAACATCAATGGTTCCGGACAGAACCTGTCAATATTATGTCGAACGAACTAGTACCTATGCTGAAACACGGAAGTTTGCGATAGCTACGGCGGAAGGAACTGGATATCTTCCTTGAAAAATCTAAAGAATATAGAATGGTTGGAGGGAATAAAGGGTGTCTGACTGTCTGCCTAATAGTGTGACAATACCTGTGATAGTCTGACAGCTCAGCAGAGACAAAGGAATTCTGCACTTTTTTCACTGTCTCAGTATGCGTTGGTGGACGCCTCATGTATTCATTGTCTCAAATCATTGAACACGCGACTTCCCAATTTCTTTAATCTATTTTTATCTTCATTATTTTGAGAATGAATATACTTTCTTAGGTCCGAATATCATGACCTACTAATTTGTTAGCCACATACGTCACCACTGTATTTATTGGCCTGTAACATAAGCTTCTATCAAGTTCGTCCCAAAGCTTTTTGAATGAAGTCTGTCCTGAACCTCTTGTTGTGGCCATCGACCTCTTTGTACTTGCCAAAACAGAGCTAGATTCCTAAAGTTTCTTAGTTTATAGCCCACAATAAAGGTCTTTGAGATCAACCATTAATTGCGTAAAACTAGTGGATGCTCGCCCACGAGAAGTAATCAATCATGTTTATCAATAATGCGCAAGAAAATAGAATCATTAAACTTTTTGTTCGTCTCGATACAAAATACTGAGCTGTAATCAATAACATGGTTGCCAAGTGAATTTTAGAACATTATTTATAAATAAGTAGGCCTATTGACCTGTTCTTATGTTACAAGTGCACAAATACCTCATTATCTTTTCTTATACAAAGATTTGAGGAGCGATGTTCTACATAAAGTTGCTCCCCGTTGCACCGCGAGCATTCATCTGTAATGTAACGTTAGAGATCGAACATTTCATCAGTGATGGAAGACAATCAAGAATCACAATGCGCACGTTGATGTTACATTACACGTGAATGCTCCCGGTGAGGGAGAGCGTCTTAATACGTAATTTGTCCACTTTATACTATGATTTGGAACTGTTCAACTGCAAAAATCTACACACTTTCAAACACAGTAACAAGGACGAAATTCCCACACTTACGTTTCTTTTAGTTAAAAACATTTATTTGGTACTGTAAACTTATTACGCATTGCCCAACCGATTTCTATCATAGACAGATAGCATGGATAGTTATTGTTTGATGGTTAGTCTTTAGAAATATAGAAAAACCATTATTTATAGGATCATCTCGCTCTGTCGTTTATGGTACCATAGGCAACACGTTTATCTTACAGAAAAGGGATAAATGGTCCTAGAACTGTTTTTCTTTCTTTCTTGAGAGTATGGGAGTTTTAAGTAGACAATGCTTGGTCCATGCTCTATGTCTGTGGTTGCTACGTTTGGTATAGTTTCCTTCTCGAACAATTATTGTGTCCTAATAGCATTAAGATAGTTCGACTGTATGGACACACAAGAACATAAAACAGACAAAGAATGCAATAGATATGACAACGTAACCTTAAAAGACCAAAACCACTAATTGAACAGCGTGTAAGAATTTCGAAGCATTATTTTTTTCTTTATTAAGTTATCTTACTGCAATCTCAATTATTATCTCCTTAGTAGTGATATCATCGAGTTATTAGGTTTCGTAATATATAAATAATCACGGATTGCACCAATCGTATTGTTTAAAATGGTGAAGAAATCTTAGGAGTCACTGAATGCTGCAATGCGTTGTAGTCAAATCCTTTTCCTGGTTAAGTTGAATTGTTTTTTATTGACTGTAAGCAAGGTTGCAAATGCTGTGTCATTCACTCATGAAGACTCGCCTTTTGTTAATTGAATTAGGCAAAAAACTGCACAGATACTGACATTAAAATAGGATGACAGATACGAGTACCCTGTTTCTGTACGAAATTTCACAATGTTCGACTATGGTTTAGGCGTGCCCAAACTAACAAAGGAACTTACTTTTTCTTGTACATATAGTTATCCTAGCGGCCCGTCCTGGTTTTTTTTCCGACCTATGTTGGTACTCAAGGTGAATGTAGCTTTCGATTGGTTAAAAATAATCGAATTTTACTCAGTAGTTTTTGAGTTTATTCATTACAAACATTTACACACACACAAATCTTTCCTCTTTATAATATTACAGTAGATTTTCGTGAGTTAAGACGTTCGAACTAATTCATGGTGAAATCGACTTTTGTATCCCCTAAATTTAATCTTGCATAAAAACATTAATATCACATACATGATTATAGAGATTTTTTTACGCAAGAATACATTTATTCTGTTAAATCTGTGACGATTAAGTAAGCAAGAATTATTCAACAAAACATTAAATTATAATACTGATACTCTGGATACTGCAGAACCAGCTTGCCCTACGCCCAGTTTTCCGTTCTTATCTTATTTATGAACAGGAAGGAAGCAGGATACTTCAAAGCATAATAAAGTACTATACGTTAAAATATTGCATTTTTCAATTTACTTCCTGAAAAAATGAAAAACGTTATTAAAATACTGAAAACAATTTTCCCTCGCATAGATAATATAAAACTTTTAATAATGACGAATAGATAAATTCAAGCTAATTGAATCACTCGTTAAGCCCAAATCAGTCGATTAAACAACTGGTAAGCGTGTAAAATGGCACAAAAATGGGTCAGTTGCATTGCACCCAAAGCTGGGTGTCAATTGAAGATAGTATGTACAGTAGGTATAATATTTCAAAAGCATAAAGAAGAGATTCTTTTTTATACTATTGATCTTTATTTATAATTTAGGACGGACGGATTCGCTGATCGTGGTAATAGCGGTCATTGACATCAACATCAACAACTGTCCGGAATCAGCAGATACCATTACATTTTATGACCCTCGTTGTCTGGCCCTACCCGCGATAGTGGACGCCCACGGCGACGGACGTCGCAAGACGATCTCCGGCCGCTGTAGGCGCGGGCGCATGCGGGCGGCGAGTAAAAGGCAACTCGCTGTCCGACCATGGACCATGCTCGAGTCGACGGCGCGTCGTGTTTCACGCGCGCCTCAAAGAACGTCAGCATAATGACGGGCCTGCCGGGGTCGCGGGATTTTTTCCATCACCTTGACCCCGGGCTATTGAAGGACACCGTGGATTTTAGTCAGTACAAGTCTGACCCTCCCGCCCTGCCCGGGGTGGGAGTACTCATTTGATGATTTTACCACGAAGGAGTCTTCTTCAAAACCTTTCGAGTTAATATAGTGAAGTGTTAGTGTAATGTAGTGAAGTGAATGCTACCCATAAAGAACACAAGAACAAAGTGTCTTCCCCTTAATAGAGACAATAAGAAAAGTTTAATGGACACACTCTTAGGTTTACTCTCCTAGCAAATTAAGTCAAAATAGAATTACTCATTGGCTTTATTATTAAGCTAGATTGTATTTTTATGATGTAACCATATTGGGACACATCATATAACAAAAAAAAAACCCTCGTTGTCTTATATTTCTTTCTTAAACGATCCATTAGTGTACACTATTTTAATTCTAACAAAGACTCATCAGGAAAAGAGGTAACGACCGGTATTGTAATGTCAGAAATCTGCTTATATTGTTTTTATAATAACAAATTGTCTTCCAAAACTCAGGTTCCAGAAAAAGGAAATTTAAATTCCATCAGAAATGGAACGTAAATTCAGCCAGTCTTTATTGCCCTATCTTGAAGAGCACGCCAGTCAATTAGAAGCTAGGAAGACCGTTATCAACCACAAAAATCACCCCTGGCTTGTATCCAGCAGCATCTGAGCTTGAAAGGCCAATTACTGTGGTTAAATGTCACCTACTTCTGCTATATTGGCAGAGGAACTACACAGGTTAGGCTCGCAGCCAAGCGTCTGTGATTATTAGTTCGACTAATGATAATTATAGGAACAAGTTGACTTGAGAACAGGAGTGTGAAGGAAGATAAAATAAGACAAAGACATGCCAAAAGCCAAGTACGGATTGCGATTTTTCTGCGCGCGGAAAATTACATCAGTGACAGAAATCTGCAGGGAAAAATTGTTTGCTGGAATATCGTGAAGTCATGACTTAAAACTTTATTTTTCTCTGGATTTAGATGGTTTGCCGTTAATAAAAAAGGCAACTACTTTCATTTTGAATATGCATATTGAAGGATGAACTTCTGCTTTTTCTTTTCTTCAAAATCTATTGTAAAAGCTTGTGTCTCTTTTCCAAGTTAAACCTTTGTTGACCTGATTGAGGCAAAGAAATGTCAGATTTCGTGATTTGAAACCATCCATGATAGGGAGTGATTCATACAAGGGTAATGATGAAGTGACATAAGCATGCAAGGTATAAGTTGGACAAAAGTTATAATTACAATTAAAAGACGCTAGTGAAACGAACTACTAGATTTGACTGTGTTCCTGTATTAAAAGACAATATTTCGTTAACCCAAAAAAAAAGTTCTCATGAACATAAAGAAGTAATCACACAATTCATGCAAATGAGTTATTAGACAATTATAGGATAGACAACGTCGCAACAAGTTAGATAGTCATTTGTTTTGAAATTTTGTACCAAGGCGACAAAGTAATAGTAGCCTAATGTAGTCTGCTATTATTAATAGTGACAGTATTATTATAATAAATTAAGCTAACCATTTATCTATTGGATTTGCGAAAGTGGCCTTCGTTGTCTTATGTAGATTTGCAACTTGCTTGTCTTTAATAATCTTAGGTTTGTTTGTAACAACCTTTTTGCGTATATTTATTGGAAGAACCGCAGTTATTACATTATGTTTACAATTTAAATACTAAACATTGCTCAACATAACGCCTACTCTCCTCATGGAGAATCAGAAATGGAGGGTCCACTAATTCCTCCCCCCTTATTAATAAACGGGGACTAAAGATTGTGGAATAAGTTATAATATAGGTAATCGGTAGCAAATCTTTTTTTCTTTTGTAAGAAACATATCTGTTTTCAGCATAATATATACATATAATAAAATAGTAGGAAAGTCAAAACTGTACATTGAATATTTTTTTAAAGAATACTTGGGGTGTGATCTACAATCAATACCGAAGCCAAAAATATAGTTTTTAGAATTTTTGTCTGGTTGTCTGTTTGTCTGTTTATCTGTTTGTCTGTATGTATGTCCGGGATAAACTCAAAAAGTACTGGACGGATTTGAATGATTCTTTTTTTGTTGTATAGGTATTAAGTCTGGTCAAAACATAGGCTATAATTTATTTTGAAAACTTGAAGAACTGGCGTAGAACTGCAACAGACCAGCTAAACTATAAGAGAAACAAAAATGGTGCGATAGCAAAAATTGTTCCACGTGATGAGCATTTTCTGCTGAGAGAATTAGTTTGAAGATCTGGAACACCTGATGTGGAACTCCAAGAGCCCAGCTACACTATAACATATACAGGAATAACGTCTCAGCAAAGTTGTTCGGCCTGATGTGCACTCTCTGTTGACGTATAAAAATTGAAGATCTGGAACACCTGATGTGGAACTCCAAGAGCCCAGCTACTCTAAAACATATACAGGAATGACGTCTTAGCAAGAGTTGTTCAGCGTGATGAGCACTCTCTGTTGACGTATAAAAATTGAAGATCTAGAACACCTAATGTGGAACTCCAAGAGCCCAGCTACCCCGCGGTGGTGGACGCCCACGGCGTCGGACGTCACAAGACGATCTCCGGCCACCGTAGGCGCGAGCATGCGGGCGGCGAGTAAAGGGCAACTCGCCGTCCGACCATGGACGGCGCGTCGTGTTTCACGCGCGCCTTAAAGAGCGTCAGCATAATGACGGGGCCCCCTCTCAGAGGGCTAAAGTCTGCCGGGGTCGCGGGACTTATACCATCATCGTTACCCCGGAACATAAAGGGCTATTGAAGGACACCGTGGATTTTAGTCAGTACAAGTCTGATAGTAAGGGGTGGGAGGACTCATTTGATGATTTACCACGAAAAAAAAGAGCCCAGCTACACTATAACATGATTTTTTTCAACTGGGCGTGGATGCCTATCGACCGGAACTATGAGGAATATCGAAAAATGTTGAAGACTCCTTTCAACAATTCTGGGAAGTAATCATATACGGCAAACTTAAGAAAAACGTATTGAAAAAAAACTGATCAATCTTCAAGGCGATAACTGTATTCGAAACTTAAGTTAACCTTTTCTTCTTTGAAATCATGCTTATTTTTGTTCAACTCAACGCCCAGTTGAAAAATTCAACCTGTATAGGAATGACGTCTTAGAAAGAGCTGTTCAGCCTGATGAGCATTATCTTTTGATGTATTAAAATGTAAGATTTGGAACACCTGAGGTGGAAATCAAAGCTATCACTAATTTTACGGACTGATTTTCGATGACGATTAATACAATTTTTATTCTACTGGCCAAACTCCCATGAATTTTTTACCCGGGTTTTTGGAGTTCGGTATCAGACTTTTCAGATATTCGATTTTGCCGACCTCATTGTCGCTGGTATAAGCAACAAGATCCGCGTACGAAGTCGCGGGCAGAAGCTAGTATTTTTTAAATATTTTAACCCATTACCGCCTTCATATCGAATCGTGAACTCAAACCTGCGTCCTTCGAAATAAGTTCTCAAGAGCTCTGGACTTTTATTTAAACAGTCTGACACAGACTTTCGTTCACAATGCTTACATTGACAATTAGGCCGTTATCATACTAGCGGTTTGGAAGCGGTTGCGGGGCGGAGCGGACGCGCAGCGCATCCGTCGCGAACACGCCGCGCATCCGTCGCGAACACGTCGCGGACGCGTGGCAAATGTGTTACGTTTTCGTCGCGTGTTTGTACACTCAGTAACAAAATTGATTCCGACGAGGAAACATTGCTGTTGACGTTAGTAGGATATTATTGGGCATTCTACCCCACCTGCCGTTCCTACGGCTCACTCCGTTCGCCTTCGTCACTGGTGGGGTAGAATGCCCAATAATATTTTTGATATCGATGGTTGTGGAATAGAATAGGATGTACAAAATACTGGTTCGGCGCCTATTCCACCCAATGGAACGGAAGGTGGAGTATGAACGGCTTGTTTCGTTCGTCTTCGTCGCTTTCGGTTTTTAGACAACCATGGCGAGGTTGCTCGTACATTTGTTCGGGTTAGCGACAGTGAGTTTTGTGTGTATGAGTTATAAATGTTTATGTAATACATTAATTAACTCATTATTGATACAACCGTTTCACGCACTCGTCATGAAATTTGTAAAACAACCACACTCGTTACATCTAGAAAAACTTTCTGTTCATTCTCAGGAAACTGATTTTCGCCATGGAGAACTACTACCTAAATCTATACGATGCATCATTTGCGGGCCGTCAAATTGTGGAAAAACGAATTTATTAATTGGTCTTCTTATACACGAGAATGGTTTAAGATTCCAAAATGTTTATGTTTATTCGAAAACCTTGCAACAACCCAAATATGTTTTTTTAGAAAAAGTCTTGCAACGTGTACCAGATATTTCATTTCAAAAATATCATGAAAATGAGCAAGTGCTGAGTGTTCAAACCGCAAAACCGAATTCTGTAATTGTATTTGATGATGTTGCTTGTGAAAATCAAAGTAGTATGCGTGATTATTTTGCTATGGGGAGACACAAGTTTATCGATTGTTTTTATCTAAATCAGTCTTATAGTAAAATCCCTAAGCAGTTAATAAGAGACAACGCAAACCTAATCGTACTTTTTAAACAAGATGAAAGAAATATGAGACATGTTTATGAAGAACACGTCAACACTGACATGACATGGATTGAATTTCGTGAAATGTGTTCAAAAATATGGAGTGTACCTTTCAATTACGTTGTAATTAATAAAGATTGTTCCAAAAACAAAGGATGTTATAGAAGTAAATTTGACACGTTTGTAGTCTTTGACTAAGAACACAAATACATATATAAGGCTTTAATCTGTATGACATTATTATTCACTTTTCGACGCTAAATCAATTACGACGTTATTTTATCAATATGGAAAAATCATTGAAACGACAAATTGTTGATGCGGCAGAAGCTGTAAAGATAAAAGTACGAAAAATGAGAGATGATGAGATTAACAATAAACAAGCACTGGAATCTGTTTTCAAACCTGTAACGGAACCTCTCAACCTAATTGCTAATGCTAATAAGCAAACTCCTTTCATTCGCACAAGTGATGATTTTTCAGAAGTTCCGTTTATTAACAAAACTTACCAGAAAGAAGGAACTGGTAGCGCAGGAAGTGATGATAATAATGACGATGAAAACAAATATGAATCCGATATCAACAGTGACTCATCTTATGAATCAGTAGCTGAAAAAAACCAAGATTATGATACGTCATCCTGGTCAATATCTTCAGAAGCATTGGTAGATATTCCATTTGGGGTTAGAGCAGACCGCGGGAAACTGATGTTAGGTTCTGCTTGCATAACGATCAACGATCAATACATTACCGTGGCTGGATGTAAATACCGAAATACACCAGGTTTAAAACAGTTGTTGCTTAAGAAAGATGTAGACATAAGCGTGGTTACAGATAGTGATATGCAAAATTATAAGTCGATGCTACTTCATACAAACGCACATCGTCGAGACTATGACCCAAATAAGCCAATAAAAAGTAATAAAGGACAAAAATATTTGCAAGTTATTAAACCACTTTTTAAACTGAAAAATGCAGTTCAGGGAAAAGGTTTACCGTTGCTAAAAAAGTGGAAAAAAAAACGTAGATTTTGTGTACTGGGATAATCCTAATGAATTAGTGGAGAGGTTGAAATTGTTAATTGCGTCTAGAGATGCTGGCAACACAGGATTAGACAATGAAATTATATCTATCATTGAAGAATTGCGTGAAAGTAAAGTTATAAATTAATAAATATTTATAAATGTGTTTATTTTACTATCAACCTCTCGATACAATACACCTTAACATGAACGTAGACAAATTTGGACACTACATTCACAAAAGAATGCGTTTATCAGAGTTATTTGAGTTTAATGAGAAAGCATTGTTAAAATCTGAAACCGGAGATTTTGATTTAAAAACATCAAGACTGAGAGGAATTATATCTCCAGTAGAAGCAGACGATGCTGTGAACAAGGAATATGTCGATCGATTGAATGCTGACACATTAAAAGAATTAAATAATCTGGTTGTGTCCAAGGATTATGTAGATCGATTGAATGCTAATATGCTTAAAGAGTGTAATAATATGATTGGAAAATTGCGTTCTCAAATCATTAAAGATGCAAAGGGTACAGTTGAAGCTACTTTAAAAGCGAGGATACTTGAGGTTTCAACTCATTTGCAAGATAAGTTTTATACTAAAGCAGAGGTAGATAAATTACTTCAAAAAACTCCGTAATGGTAAAACAGCAAATTGTAAATGAAATACACAAAGCGGCACGAAGAAATTTCCTTCGACGTTCTGTTATTCTGAAAGGAATCCATGACTTATGGCAAGCAGACTTGATGGACATGCAAAATCTGAAAAAGTATAACAAAGGTTACAATTTCATCTTAGTGGTGATTGACTGCTTCTCAAAGTATGCCTGGGTTGAAGCGTTAAAATCGAAAAATAAATTTGATGTTACTCGTGCATTCGAACATATACTGCTACGTAGTCGTAATCATCCCGTTAACTTACAAACTGATATGGGGACAGAATTTTATAACACCACTTTTCAAACGCTTATGAAAAAGCACAACATTAACCATTACTCGTCATTTTCTACTAAAAAAGCATCAATTGTGGAGAGACTGATTAGAACTATAAAAAATAAATTATATAAATATTTTAGTCTCAATGGAAACTACAAGTGGTTAGGTCTACCATTGGAAGATACATTGAAGAGATATAACAACACAAAACATCGCACTATTCAATTTAAACCGGCTGATGTGAATAAAGGTAATGAACAGGAAATCAAAGAAAATATTAAAAAAATAAACAAACTTGATATAGTTCAGTGGAAGCCTAAATTCAAAGTTGGTGATTGTGTTCGTATAAGTAAATACAAACATAATTTTGAGAAAGGTTACACTCCTAATTGGTCAACGGAATTATTTACTATAAAAAAGGTAAATAAAACCATACCAGTGACATATCACATAGAAGATCAACGAAAACAAAAGATATTAGGAGCTTTTTATGAACAAGAACTGCAAAGATCAAATTATCCTGACGTTTATTTGATAGAAAAGGTTTTGAAGAAGAAAGGAAATAAATTGTATGTCAAATGGTTAGGTCTAAACAGTGCAGAAAACAGTTGGATTGAAAAAGCTGCAGTAATGGACTAAGATATTCTAATATATAACCATTTTTCATTTGAAATCCTATCATTATAATTTGAGTAATGCAAGGTGGTGGACTAGTTAACAGTATAATTAATAATCTACCGTTCGAAGTTCATTTGCCCGGATACAATTATTGCGGACCAGGAACCAAACTTCGCAAACGCTTAGCGCGAGGTGATCGAGGTATTAATAAGCTAGATGAAGCTTGCATGCAACACGATATTGCATATACAAATCATACAGACTTACCAAATCGCCACAAAGCCGATTTACAATTACTTAACATGGCTAAACAAAGACTTAATTCAAAAGATGCAGGGAAAGGTGAAAAACTGAGCTCTTGGATAGTGAACAAAGTTATGAAAGCGAAAATAAAGTCTGGATCCGGCATTAAAACGTTTAAAAACTTAGTTTCTAAAATAAAATCGAAAATTAAGAAACTCAAATGCAGCGATAATAAGACTTTAATAAAAGCAGCTTACTTAACCGCAAAAAAATTATTTCCAAACAATCGTCATCGGATCCGATTACCCCGAGTAATACCCATACCAAAGACTGGAGGAGTTCTACCTTTAATTCCAATTTTCGCTGGTTTATCGGCTTTAGGAACTTTAGCTGGTGGTGCAGCTGGCATTGCAAAGACCGTTAATGATTACAAAGCAAACAAACAATATTTGCAAGAAACAGAACGACACAATAAAGCTATGGAGGCTTTAAAGTTGGGCAAGGGTTTATACATTAAGCCATATAAAAGCGGCAAAGGATTGTTTATAACATCTTCAAAAAACTGAAAAATATGCTACCCAATCGCCCTCTAACTAATGTAGACATTCGAAAGTTTTCAAGAGACATCCCATATTTTCGTGGGGTCTACATGAAGGATCGACTACCTCAGAAGCCGAAACGCATTGAATGTGGTATCGTTAACTTAGATGATTCTAAGAACAAAGGAACCCATTGGGTAGCTTATGCTAAAGTATACGATCACTGTGAATATTTTGATAGCTATGGAAATTTAAAACCTCCCACAGAATTGATGCAATATTTCAAAAAATGTAATGTGTTTTATAACTACACAAGATATCAAAAATTTAACGCAGTCAATTGTGGTCATTTATGTTTAAATTTTTTGAGAACTTTTTGGAATAAAAATGTATTATAAAATATATGTTTTTCTTTCATTTCCATCATTTACAAGATGTCGTTCACTTTGTCAGTAACTGGAGACTCGTCAGTGTTAACTACATACTATCCTAATACGTTGCAACTAGATGGAGAGTATGAATGTGCTTTATTGCACTTTTCAACATTTAATTCTATTCCAAACATTGATAAAAGTAATAATAAATTATATTATGGCTTTAATGAAGTTATTGAAATACCAGAGGGCACTTATGAATTACAAGATATCGGCGATTATTTAAAATCCGAAATTAAAAATGCAAAAATCCAACTACGGTGCAATAATAATACTTTAAAAACTACAATATTCTGTACAAAAGACATTAATTTTATCAAAGAAGACTCTTTTGGAAGACTATTAGGATTTAAAAAACAAATCTTGAAAGCAAATAAATTGCATGTGTCACAGTCTCCAGTCAACATTCTACCTACGACCGTAGTCAGGATTGAATGTGATATTGTAAGCGGTTCATATGTGAACGGTGAACCAAGTCATATTATTCACGAATTTGCACTTAATGTGCCACCTGGATACAGGATCATCGAAATCCCGAAGAACGCAATATACTTTCCAATCAATCAAAACAACATAAGCTGCATACATATCAGGTTGTTAGATATAAACAAACGATTAATCAATTTACGTGGTGAAGAAGTGCAGGTATATCTACATCTAAGAAGAAAAAAATGATTGATTACAATAAAAGTGTGTCTCAACAAGTAAAGAATATCAGTTCTGCTCAAGCTACCTATCAAATAAGACCTCTATCTAAGATAGGAAATAAGAAGAAAATAAAATTAACAAAAGACAATAAAGCATTTCTTAGAGCGATCGGATTGCTAAAATGAATATCTTAGACGTTTTATCAGCTCCGACCTTTGATAATACTATAGAAGGAATCGAATTTCATTCCTACAAACCCTATGTAACGAGTTTCAACAGAAACGATGAAATCCGCATACCCATCAATCAACAGGACTTATACATATTACCATCAGCTAGCACCCTATATTTGGAAGGAACTATAATCGTAAGCAAAAAAGATTCGAAGGACAAAGCCACTAGTGTTAATTTCACGAACAATGCTCTACTCTACTTGTTCCAAGACATTAGGTATGAGCTAAATGGAGTGGAGATTGATAAAATAAAAAATGCTGGTATAACAACAACCATGAAATCACTAATTTCAATGAACGAAAGTGAATCAAAAACGTCTAATGCTTGGGGGTGGAATATTGATGGCATAAAAAATATTGATGGAGGAAGATTTTCAGCTTCTATACCACTTCGTAACCTCCTTGGTTTTGCTGAAGATTTTAAAAAAGTTGTAATAAATAGTAGACATGAACTGATATTGTTACGAAGTAATACTAATTTGAACGCTGTAAAACTTAATACTGGCGAAGTAGTAGATGATGTACAGATCAACAAAATCATATGGCGCGTACCGCATGTTAAAGTATCAGACAAAGAAAAAATTGGTTTGTTAAAAGTATTAGAAAAAGATCGTCCACTTCAAATGATATACAGAAATTGGGATCTGTACGAATATCCAGCTTTACCTAAAACTACAAAACATACCTGGTCTATCAAAACTTCATCTCAAATAGAAAAACCAAGATACATTATTATCGGACTACAGACAAATAGGAAAAGCAATGCAAGTTCGGACATGTCGCAATTCGATCACTGTCATGTTCGAAACGTTAGAGTATATCTCAATTCAACTTATTTTCCCTATGAAAACTTAAATGTGAGTTTTGCTAATAACAGAATCGCTTTATTATACGAGCAATACACCAGATTTCAACAGTCGTATTACGGACGTCGCCCGGAGCCCATATTAAGCGAGAAACAGTTTAAAGATTTAGCACCGCTGTTTGTCATTGATTGCTCTAGACAAGCGGATAATCTAAAGACAGGTCCGGTTGTAGATGTGAGAGTTGAAATTGAGAGTGATTCAGAGATACCAGATCAAACTTCAGCATACTGTCTCATTCTGAACGATTGCATTGTTGAATACAAACCATTAAGTAGCACTGTTAAGAAGATATCATGAAGATGGATACTATTATAGTGGAACTCCAAGGATTTAAAGATTCTATAAATAATTTTATTGTCAAAGAATTGACCATCGCGAGTCAGGATCATACACAGACGTTCTTGGTAAAACCACCATATTCATTCCATTACCTAACACAAGAAGAAAAAAAACATGTGAGGTGGCTAGAAAGAAATCGAGGAATTTACTGGAGCGAGGGCTACATAGACTACAAAGAGTTTCAACGCGTCATTTTACCATACTTAGAAAATAAAAAAATTATCACGAAGGGTCTGGAAAAGATTAAGTGGATTAAAGAGTTATGTACAAACTGTGAAGTGATCGACATAGGTGAGAAGGGATGTCCTAATTTATCAGAACTAAAAAGAAAGTTTTGTAAAAATAAAAATGATTTTAATTGTGTGAATCATAAAATGCATTGTACATTAAATAATGCTGTCTGTATAAGGAAATGGTATTTTTATAATAATATGTCTGTATTTAATTTGTTTTAATTATTTTTGTGTTTAACATTTAATAAAAATGTCTATCTACTTAAATGTTTTATTTATTATAATCAGGGTAACCTACATAACAAACTTTAAATTAGCTGCAGCAAAATGATATTTCTTATGAATTTTATTATAAAAATGCAAATAACATATAACATGATTTTAAACGAATTGTTCTAATAAAAATACTGAAAGCAAATAACCTATAATTATATCATTACACTAGAGCTAATTTAGAGTTCGAGTATAAATAAATTAATAATAAGAAAAAAAAACAATTAAAATTAGAAACAATTGATAAATTTTTATGTACTTTTATTGCATTATTTACATTTATTACAAATTAATACAAAAGTTAGTAATAGTAAAACTTATATTTAATATTTATATATTCAAAACTTATACATACATTCCTATCAATAATATACCCATTAATAATTATGATATTACTTACATAATTTATTTTTGCTCATTCCTACAAATTAAATACAACAACTTATAAAGTAGGCACTTAAAAAAATGATACCTGTTAATAATAACATCCGTCCCCACAAAGATTTTTTGATATTTTATTAATTAACGCGTGAGTCTCGTCCATAACATGGTCCACCGATTCAGTTACTACATATTGAGCACTTAACATTACCACGTCATGATCGTCACTTGTAGGTTCTTGTTGTTCGCTGATATCCAACACTTGTACCTGGATCAATCGTAATCCTTTTTTCTTCTCATTGTTTATGAGGAATGATTGACTTGTAGGTAGAGATGACTTCTTTTTTAGACACTCCTGCCTTGTTCGAGGCTTTTTGTTGACAGGTCTGTAGTCTTGTCTTGTCCTGGACTCCATGGTGACAGGTCTTTGTTGTTCTGAGAATTCTGGGATATGCCAGCTTAAACTCTGGGTCGGAAAACCTTGAGCGTATTGTGAGTAGTCGATAATATCTGGAGAATCACACATTTTCAATGATCTGAAACAACGGAATAATAATTAATTATAATTACATAAAACAACATGATGAAATAACATTCTAAGTAAATGGGTACTTGAACAATACTTACAATTCGTTCCGTTTTTATTCGACGTGATACGACCGCTCCAGGTAGCTGTCTAATAATAATGGATGTTCTACTCAATAATATTACTGTGAAACGTGACTAATATGCAATTAAACTCCATAAAGCCTCGCTGTGATACAATTTCATGTTTCAACATGTTTGAACTTGTGCCGAAGCACCTGTCTGGTGTCAAATTCTACACCGCGCATGACGCATGCATCTTCAAAGCGATCCAGTATTTTGTCACGATTTCGACGACCCATTTGGCACATTGGTCATCGTGTCACAGGTAAGTATTAGCATATAAATGCGCCAAATGCAGTGTCGCGGGTTCGATTCCCGCACGGAACAAAAAGTATTTGTTCCGGTCTGGATTTTGTTTTTATGTTTTATTTTTCGTTATTATTTTATTAAATATAAAAATAATACTCTGAAAATTTCTAATATGTATGTATTTAGAAATATATAATTATGTTTATCAGTTGTCTAGTACCCATAACACAAGCTCTGCTTAGCTTAGGACTAGATGGCGTTGTGTGATAGTTGAGAAATATTATTATTATATTAAATATGAGCCTGGATCAAAACATTTTTGATGCACCTTAGATGCTTTGAAAACAATTAGGAATAGAAATGAAACAGATTTATGAACATAAAATATTATTTATTTAAGTATAATTATATTTAGTAGATACATAAGAACCTATAAAAGTAAATTTATATAAGACCTATATAGGTAAGTAATTATCAGAGGTCGTATAGATAGAGTATAGTTACTCTTACACTGTTTAGTATTAACTAGTACTAGGGACACCAACAATACACACATTTTAGAATTGCATAAATAATAAGGTTCAAAAGTAACTTCTGATACTAGGTATTTAAATTATATTACACAACAACACATTAAAAGAATTACAAACATTTTATAATAGTAAGTAACACAGTAGGTAGGTTGAAAGATTATCTAACTATCCATTCAGGACGTAATAAGTTTTATCATTTACAATCAATAAAATACAAATGAAAAGTGTAACTACTGTTATTATATTTAAATTGTGTTAATGCATTACATAAATATAGTTGTGTTACCCCAGGCTAAAGTAGAAACTTTATCAAACGATAGCAATCGTTTATCATCATTGCTCGAAAGTGCTATTTTATTTACGTCCTGTGTGAATATTTCATGTTTTATTGATCTAAACAATACATTTTTTTTGCGAATAACATTGCAATTGTACAAAACATTTTTATAATCTAACATATTTAATTTTTCGGTAATACATTTTTTTGTACCTTTTGCCTTTTGAATTGTTTTGTTTAACGTTTTAATACAATAAAGCTTTGAGCGCAGTCCTACGAATTCTTTGATAATGTTGCCGCCCATTTCATCCTTAAATAATCCTGGAACCTTCTTATTAATAATTGGTAAGTTATACTCATTGCTACAGTCATAATTGCTGGTATCTAAATATTTTAGAAAATGGAGCTTGAAGTCTTTATAAACATCATTACTCTGTACATCATATACTAGACTATCTGTGTCAGTATAACACAATTCAATTCGGTTACCATAAAAAGGTTTTATGATAGAGTAGTGAAAGTCGTACATGTGAGTCTTAGACAATTCTAATACTGCAAACCCTATGTAAATTGGTTTATTAAGTATAATACGCACAGGCTTCATTTGGATTGCCACTAGACCATCAGAAAACACAGAGGCGCTGTGAAAATATGGGCTGGCTATCAATTTTTCAGCACAAGTAGTCTTTTTTGTTTTATTGTTTGAGTCACACCACTTGTTAACTAACTTTACATCTATTCGATGTTCATTATTTTCCAAGGTCTTTCCGAAAATACTATTGTTTAATAATTTGAAAAAGTCTTGTTCAAACGTTGACTCTGCTTTTTGACGTAACTGGGTGTTAATATCAATATACTGCTTTAAAAAACAACTTTGCTTAAATATAATAGCGCGATGGATCCTTCTTAATACTAAACCGTGCTGTAAACATTTTTTTAAATGTACGTAATGAATAACATAGTGATATTTATCGTACAAATTTGGAATTAGCTTTTTATTCTTACCACCAGGTGGTAAGCATTTTTCTGGACAAAAGGGAAAGTCATTGTGTTGCATGTGTAAATTCTCCGGATATATTAAATCAACTTCAAGAATGTAACCGTTTTCCGCAGTATCACTGATATTTGCTAAGTTCAATTGTAAAAAATCTATTTCTTGCCTATTCATAAATCTAAAATCGGAATAGGGTAGGGATTGACACATGCTATAGCCATATAAGTTGTTACAATCTAAATATATGATAAATGAATTTGGACGTGTTGGATCGTAAGTATCTAAATATTTATGATTGGCTTTGGCATGTCTTTTAGAACACATACAAACACCTCCTCGAATACCTTTTTGTATCATTCTAAAAATTTCTACATCACTAATCAATTCTAATTTAACTCCTGTTTTTAAAAGCATTGCATCAAAAGATAGACTTGGTGCTGTAAGATAGAACGCGGGATCGAGATTGTAATGTAGTTTACAAGTTTTTCGAAAATTTTCAAATACATCTGTTAGCAATAAAACATCTGTTTTGAGATACAAATCTGTGTACATACCCATGTTTTGAATATTAAATACTGACCAAACAGACCGAGCGTGTTCATAGTCTTCGTCGGTCACTGTCTCATTCGTTATGGAGTTAAAAAAATATTTTTTAGATGGTAAACACATATCTTCATAACGTTCCCATTGAGACATATAGTCATATGGATACACTCCTTTACGAGTCAGTAGGTTAAATTGTTTTTTTTTAGGAAAATAAGATTTTAATTGTTTAAAGTCTTGTTTTTTCATGGTACTAACCAACTTTTCTAAGCTAGTTCCTAAAAACTTGAAAGAATCTACAAACCGGACCTGGATGCTTTCCCCGGTAGAAATCGGAATAAATTTAGTGAATGAAATATAGTTTTCTTTTGTTTTAGGTATCACTTTAATAGATCCAGGAGCTTCACCTAATTCTTTTATAAAAAGGTGGCAATCATATCCGGACAAATTATGAAAAAATACAGGCAAAAATGTTGGTAGTTTGTATTGTAAGTTACAATAACTATGAGCTGCGCCACGATATTTACCAGTCAAGTGACAATGATCGCGAACCCTATCGCCGAACAAGAACTGCTCACAAATATGACATGTTATCGCGTTTTCAAAGTCGTGGGCATTATCATTTGTGTAAATCATAGGTGCATTATTTTTTAAAATATCGTAAATTTTTTGTGCATCTGTATAGATAGACTTCACAAAATTTGATACACAATCCGAACCGCGATAAGAAACGTAACGATTGTGGCTTTCGTCTAGCGTACACGTAATATGATAAGCGAAAGCTACAGGCACATGTCGCTGTCGCGTTACAGTACTCGCCTTAGTAGGGTCAGGGTCACAAGATTCATACCGTTCTAGCATTGTTTCAAAATCTGCGTATATAACAAATGGTACAATTTGCTTTCTATTATAATTTTTAAACTGTATAAAAGAACCCTCTGGAGGTAGTTCAGTGGCGATACCTCCACAACTATGCGAACTAAGATCATCACATGAATTAAAAAACATTAAACAAATGTCACAAAAGTACAGTTTACTGTGGTGTTTTGTTATTTGATTTTTAACAAGTCGCGACAAGTCTTTAATGAGACAGTAATGTGATAAATCATCTCTTTCTAAGTAAAGTAAATGAATCACCTTCCCATTCAAGGCTTTTGGTTTGTAAAGCGGTCCTATGACAGTATTATTTTTTAAACCATAAATGTAAATGCAAATTTCGGGGTTATTCACTTCGAAACGCGCAATATCTGAGAAATTCACTGGAAATGATATATCCTTTACATTTAACACGTTGCGAAAATCAGGGTAAGAAGATACTCTTTCAGGATGACTCTTAGCTGGATATAAAGCAGCAACAACAGACCATAGAAAACAATACTCGTCATTATTGTCAATATTAACACATGCTTTTTTCGATTTTATTGCAGCCGGCAATTCGATAAAGCCTGAACCGCGCAAAGGCTGATATTTGTTAACATTTATTTCCAAATGAGAACTGCTCAAGAACGTCCATCCACTGTCTCGGTCCTGAAATTCTTCTATCTTTTTTGTTAAAGTGTTTTTTACTTGAGACAATAATGAATCAAATTCGTAATTATGATGTATAGTAACGTTTTTTGTGGCAAATGATTTCATTTCTTGAGAATCATTTTTTAACATTAAAAACAAAGCAAAATATTCGAAATTAACTTTTAGAGAAGTATGTTCTTTTAGAGACATGTCTATTAACGTTTTAATTTTGCTCCAAATATTGTTAAGAAATGGATCCAGAGAACAATTCTCAGACGGATCGACAATTCTATAAGAAGCTATACGATTACGAAATGCAGAATGTATTATTTCAACACCTTCGCAAAAATGTGAAATAGTTTTGTTTTTATGATTAGTACTACGTAGGTGACCTGTCCAGTGACTGCGCTCAACAGATGTGTTACAAACAGTACAGAAAGGCATTTTAGATTAAAATTGTTTAAAGTTACTATTAGATGTTGCAATGTATTATTATTATTACGATTATAGAATATATATTGCAGGCACCAGCCCCAACAGCTTAAATATTTATTTTATGTTTATATTATCACTATAAAAGACGGGCTCAGAATCATCAAATAATTCATGAGACCGTCTCATAAAAACTTGGAGCCCATCCCACTGCGGCGTGTTGCGGTTTAACTGCACTTTTAGGTCCACTGAGGCTTTCTTCCACCTATCCTGTTTAGGGATGGAGGCAACTTCAGCCTTGTTGTAGACCTTTACCTCCACATAGAAGTCCCCGGTCAAGTTCGCCTTTCGCCACACTTTACCGTTGGCGACACGGCTGGAGAGGGTCGAACCGAAGTCACCAGCTGAGGTTGGCGCCGGAACGTAGTCCACCAAGCCAAAGAGGTCCGAGCCCGAACTGCGTCTTTTACTGTAAACAATTTAACATTTTATTTATTTTAATTTACACAACACATTACATTACATTTATTTTTAAATTGATGAATTGAGGGTGCTTACTTCTCTGTCGAACCCTATGCAGATAGAAATCATGACGTTTAAATGTTATAATAATTTCAATAACAATACCTCATGAATTAACTGTAAACATGATGCTTGCATCATATTTATATGATTATTGCATCATGCTTGAATATGATTATTGGAAATTGATTTTAGCGCTCTCTGCGTTACAGTTCTAAATCCACTAACCAATGTATATCTGTACATAACAACATACACAAAAAACACCTAACGGTAAAAGCAGTAACACAAACTTACCTTGCTTTCGATGCTGATGGCGTGGTGGTGCTCTCGGAAGCTTTGCGCTTCGGCACCTTCTTCTTTGGTTGCACTTTCACAACCTCGGCAACAGCTGCAGACCGTGTCTGGAATTCTGAATCGGAGTCAGACCTGAAATGGAACAAATAAAGATTAATTTTGTAACTTATAAGTTATAACTGTGAGTTAATGAAGACTTCTGATACACCAGCCGGCAGGCAGAAACCAGGTCCGTAGCTGGGTATCGATTAAATAAATATATTAGATAATTCAGTAAAGTTAGTAGTACTCACATACATTTTATAAAGTTGAAGGTTGTTCACTGTATAACGAAGAACCGAACCGGTGTTTATCACTGGAAGATACTGGAGCGAATGTAATATTATGTTCAAAATTGATTGATTTTATTCAAAAAAAATACCATTTCAGCAAATTTTATCCCATTACAAATCAAACCTTAAGTACATGTCCTCACAGTTGTATGACTATTTATTTTACTTACGTCTAATTAAATCGTAGTGATTGAAAATCGTTTCTATCAAATAGCAGTTTTATCGTGAGAAATGAAATATAAAACCAGCTTTTTACCTCACCGACAAAGGCGAAGACGATACATGACACTTATGTATTATAATAATTAAGTTGTATGTATGTATAGAATGCAAATATAGTATGTTTGATTAAAAAACCTTGATGTAAAACTCCGCATGACATCACACAAGTTAATTCAAAAAATAAAAAATAAAATTTTTTTTAAAGACCCAAGTTAAGATGAGCTGAAAGAAAAATATCTTGGAAACATTTTTTGTGCAGATTAATCCATGTAAATGAACTCGCGTCAAAAAGTAAGTTCACTATTATGCTGCAGTAAAACTTGACATTAGTATAATAATAAATCATCTCATGACTAAAACGAAATTTGTATATCCTGAAAACATTTTTTATGCAGAATAATCCATGTAAATGAACTCGCGTCAAAAAGTTAGTTCACTAATATGCTGCAGTAAAACTTGACAAAAAAAAATTTTTATGCATATATTTATTTATTGTAACTACAAAGTTATAAAGGTTATTATTATTACAATAAAGTAATTTCCATGATGAGTGTGCCGTACCGAAACTGAAGTACCTATTTTATGAACATAGGAAGTCCTGTATAAGACAAATTTAAACTATGTTCGCAACAAGCGTAGTGTTTATCTTGCATATTATGGTTCTCATGGAAATTACACACACACCTTACATACAGCAACATATGGTCAGCAAATTATTGCTACTTGCAATTTTGCAGTTTCACATACTGTAAAGGCTCATTTACACTCACTCGTAACAATTATCTGATACGGTCGATTCCAACGTCGCACTTAGGAACATTTTGACTTCAAAACCAGACTAATACAAATTTTGTAAATGTCACTCAAAGGAGGATTTCAACTTAAACCAGTATTTCCTGAGATTAGCGCGTTCAACCAAACAAACAAACTCTTCAGCTTATGATATTAGTATAGATTTCAATTATTCAGCAATTTTATGAACTTATTTAAATACATGATTTTCTTTATTCACTTACGTATTGTTATTAATTTCCAAGCAAATAAAACTGCTAATGAAGTTTGTTCGGTTTAAAAGCTAAATGCTCCTTAGTGCGTCGCCGCCAGGTATTTCATGAAAGAATACAATGTAGCCAAACTGATCGGACTTACACACACCGGACGGTAAATATTAGTGTAAATGCACCTTAACTCGCACCTTAAAGCGCGACGTGCGGTTGGATAGCAATCAGTTCCAGACGTAACGTGTTCATTACCAAGTAAGTAGTGTCGTCTTGCTGAATTTAATTAAATTAAAATTTCGGATGTCCTCGACACATAATCTGAGTGTGCGTTGAACCACTGGGGTAAAAGCGCTATCTCTAACTTTGTGGAGTGACATAGTGACAATCTGTCCCAAATTTTAGTTTAATGTATACGGTGGTCTAAAATTCAGATGTCCTTGCGCCACTCTGGCCGCATAAACTGAGTATGCGTTGAACCTTTGCGGTAATGCGCTATCTCAAACTTTGTGGAGAGACATGAGACAATCTGTCCTGAAGTTTAGATCATCGGTTCAGACAGCCGACGCATTTACTTGTTTAATAAACGTGTAAATTTTCATCTATATGAAACGAAATTAAATTAAAATTTCGGATGTCCTCGACACATAATCTGCGTGTGCGTTGAACCTCTGCGGTAAAGCGCTATCTCTAACTTTGTGGAGAGACATAGTGACAATCTGTCCCAAGTTTTAGTTTAATGTATACGGTAGCCTAAAATTCAGATGTCCTTGCGCCACTCTGGCCGCATAAACTGAGTATGCGTTGAACCTTTGCGGTAATGCGCTATCTCAAACTTTGTGGAGAGACATGAGACAATCTGTCCTGAAGTTTAGCTTACCACGTTTCATGTAGATTAAAATTAAGAATAAATTCAGTAGTGGTGAAATGTGTAGTGAAACTATGAAAGAATGACAGTAAAGTAGTGTAGTGAAACGGAGTTATGATCACAAAAGGTTCTTCTCAGGACCGAAAATTCGTGTTTCCTAAAACGAAACGACAAAACGTACCCTCCTATTTTCTGCTGAAATTGACGGAGGTGAACGAAGGAACAACAGGTAACACTAGTTTTAAAATACGAATTTGGAATAGGAACGATTGGGCATTGAATTTTAGAACTGAAAGGTGGAATAGGCGCCGAACCAGTAATTTTACACATTCTATTCTATTCCACAACCATCGATATCAAAAATATTATTGGGCATTCTACCCCACCAGTGACGAAGGCGAACGGAGTGAGCCGTAGGAACGGCAGGTGGGGTAGAATGCCCAATAATATCCTACTGACGTTATTACTTCGAAAACGCCGGAAACGAAAACGAAAGCATCGACGAATTTGGGAAGATCCATTATTAGATTAGGCTGACGAAGTTTTCGCAGAGAGTTATAAGCAATATTCATGTTTTGGTAAAAAAAAAACTTTTCAGCTAAAAAAACAATTGGATAATTATGCATCTATAATCTGTATCACCTACTCTTATCATATTATGCCAAATTTCAGCGCTGGAGGAATTTTTCATACAAAAAAATCCTCGTTGATCTGAGGTGGGGCGGACGTTTTGGCGTTTGTTCGAGGCAGTACAAAATGGCGTCCACTTTGCTGTTCGCGGCGATCCCGTTGCGCGTCCGCAACGAATTCGCTGCGCAACCGCGGCGTGTTCGCAACGCATTCGCTGTGCGGCCGCTCCGCCCCGCAACCGCTTCCAAACCGCTAGTGTGATAAGGCCCTTATAGTCCAGTATTTGACTACATATCCCTTAGCACGAGGTTGTTCCACGTGGTTTCAGCCTATAGCCTTCCTCGTCAAAAATATTATAAACAATATTTTTTTCAAATCGAGCTAGTAGTACTCGAGATTGGTGCGTTCATTTATCACTATATAAAAGACTCATTGAAGTAAGCAAATGAACTATTGTCGATGTCAAAGGACAATCTTTGAACATAACTATCAGAAGTTTCGGTCAAAGAGTTTCTTTGTTGGCACTTTCGTTTTTCCACACGATTACTTTCATTCAATGATGTGGAAGGAAACATTCGTCACTTGGAATTTCAGTAGTTGTTCTATGTGGTTTTTCTTGATAGAAGAGAGCTCGTAATGATGTGCCATTACAATGTTTTGTTGTTTCTTTTAAATACTTATTGACTTGTGTGTTTCTCGTCATTTTGATTGTTTCAAACTTTTTTTCTAATTACTCTTTATAATTTTAATTACTATTTTATGATACAAAATCTCCTATTATATTAAACAAAGCCTTTGAAAGGGGTTATCAGAAATATTTCAATAGCCTCCGTTTGCAATTTTTCTAAAGCATCTCATAAGGTCAGTGTAGATCTTTCTAAAGCGTCCCTTACTGTCGTAACCACTCAAATTATTTTGTTTGCTTGTTGCCTTTCACTCATTTCCTATTGATTATAAGGTAAGAAAAGGATAGACCTAGTGATCATGACCTTGACTCCTAGTCCTATCCTATTAGACCTCACAATAAAGGTCATTTTAGTATATCACACAAACGATGTTATCTTACATAATTACGAGCAGATTCGAGTCATTAGTACAGGTTAATTTGAACTTAAATGCTTCTCCCATGCCCTTTACAAGTGACATACTAATGTAACCTTGCGGTAATGCGAACTTGTATAATATTATCACATAGTTATAATTCACATACATTTTCTTTTATAATTGGAACAGAATTTTTATAACGGCCATAAAACATTTCAGTGGTTATGTTTAGTATTATTTGTGAGCTGAGTAAAATTCCGAGAAGTTTATTTAATAAATACCTGGTTAAATCAAATTGTAAATGAGTACTTTACTTTTTAAGACTTGAAAGGTCGTTATGTCAATGAAGCCTATAAGGAAAACCACAGTTTATAAATGGACTCTATGAAAGCTGCGTACATATTACAGCTGTTCGCTACAAGAAACCAAACCAAAATAATTCTTCTCTTACTCGAATATCTTTTTTTTTTTTTTTTTATCGTGGTAAAATCATCAAATGAGACCTCCAACCCCGGGCAGGGCGGGAGGTACTGTCAGACTTGTACTGACTAAAATCCACGGTGTCCTTCAGTAGCCCTTTATGTTCCGGGGTCACGGTAATAGAAATAAGTCCCGCGACCCCGGCAGGCTTTGGCCCTCTGAGAGGGGGCCCCGTCATTTTGCTGACAGCTCTTTGAGGCGCGCGTGGAACACGACGCGCCGTCGACCCGGGCATGGTCCATGGTCGGACAGCGAGTTGCCCTTTACTCGCTGTCCGCATGCCCGCGCCTACGGTGGCCGGAGATCGTCTTGCGACGTACGGCGCCGTGGGCGTACACCACTGCGGTTTACTCGAATATCTAAGGTTAGGTCGCGGGACTTATCCTATTACCGTCACCCTGGAACGTAAAGGGCTATTGAAGGACACAGTGGATTTTAGTCAGCACGAGTCTGACAGTTGGATTCCGCCCTGCCCTGGTTGGGAGGACTCATTTGATGGTTTTACCATGATAAAAAAAATATCTAAGGTTAGCGTTCACTGGATTTTGTAGATCATACCACAACTTATTTACATCAGCAGAGTTTTTCAACAAATACAGCTATGGTGATATGGTTAAGTCAAAATCAAAAATCAAAATATTTTATTTTACATGGGCCTCAATGGGCACTTATAAAACGTAGAGAAGAAAAAAAAATTGGCAAGTATTGCTTTGGACTTGCAGTTGCAGACAAGTCTATATAAAAATAGAATTAAGTAGTATGAATATGAAATATCAAAATATTCAAATTCTTTGGCAAAAATATTGTGTTGAAATTAACTATAACTAACGGCCATGTAGTACCTACTTGTTTCGCTACGACAAAAAATGTGATAAACGGAGAACTGCTCGACCGATTTTGAAACACCACATGAACCATCTACTAAATAGTCCGAACAAAGCCTAAACATTTGCTTTCGATAGGTGAGCCCGTTCTTGAGTTATAAAGTTACAACGAAAAGGGGCATTGATTTTTTTATATTATATTGATTGACAAGAACCTGTTATGGAATAGCTGATCAACAAAGTAACAAGCAACTTAGTACGAGACAAAGAAAAAGTTACTTACTTCCTCACGTATTCTGTCTTTATTTTCGGCAAAACAAGTTCTCCAATTTAAGTGGATACAGGCATTGAAAAGAAAGGAAACTGATTGCGACAGAATTAATTTTAAAATTCGAAGACACTTCCGAATTCGAACAACAGGTTATTTACCAAGTACGTTTCTGCAAAAAAAAAAAAGAATGTAGACCGCCATTTTGAAGGTTAAAACGTTATTATTTTTACGTGTAACCAAGTGTTGAATTACTTAAGAAAATTGCGACCAAACCCACTTGGCACTATTACACACATGTTGAATAAACTAGTCGCCTGGGAAAACGGAACTTGGATGTAGGGTCAGCAACAAAATTGTGTCTTACTAAAAATCTGGGTTAGAAATATTTTTATTGGAGATTAAATAATTGGCCGCGGTTGACAAACGTTACGAAATAAATGCTACAGACGTATATAGATACAGCCTGAAAATACAGCAATTTTTTCGCTTAAAATACGAAAGTGATGGTGACTATGGTTCGAAACTTTTTATCAAGTCGTCCGATTTGAATTCAGCAGAAATATTTGTTATTATGTTATTTTTAAATGTTTCTAACTTTTGCAGACATTTGCATTTGCATTTTTAACATTTGCAACCAGAACATGACAAAATGTAACCGGAAGCGTATCTTTAAAAGTAAGTTTAATCAGGATTATTAAAAGGGAAATAAAAATGTTTTATTTTTTTGTTGTGAATTGGCAACTTTGGTTCTGTTATTGGTCTACCTAAAGATCTTTTATTTTTTGATTTTCTTCAACGACTTCAACACAGCATATGTTGATCACGATCATAGGTTTCATGGTTGATCACGATCTGAAAGAACAATTTTTCTTCAGCTGATGGAGCGATCATCATAAATATTTAAAATTAATTGCCGTTATCTCAGTTACCTTTTTTACAGACCGTACCTAATTTGATCTCGGACATATGCATGCAAGGCCGATGTTAGACTCATAATAATTAAGTGGGTATTATAAAGCAAACACTACACAGTCTACACGTTATATTGCTATTTAGAAATACATGAATTGTTACAATAATAATTAACTTAAAGCATTTGAAATGGAACGGATTTAGCTCCCATTTTCAGACATAATTATGTACTTAAATGTTGAAATAAAGTGTGTTACAAATAAATTAGTGTCCTTAAACAGGCATCGTGTCTATACAGTAAGGTGTATTTAGAATAAAGCCAGCATTAATCAAAATAACTTATCAATAATTATTTTTATAGGTGACAAAATATGAGTAAGAAATGTCAAGATTTTGTAATTGGTAGGATCCAACCCTTAGCGGTCCATCACGGACAGACGCACCACCAGCTACTTAAAACCTGCGATGACAGTTTAGCATTCATATTGGCGGTGGTAGACCTCACCAGCAGGGTTACTATGACATCTTAAAAGCAGAAGTAACTCTAGTGTGGAAAAGAGACAGACCTATACAAGTTGGCTGTCACTACTTCGTTCCCACAGCAGCAGAATTACTACCGCTCTATTACGTCATGTTAGGCAATCAGGGCTGCCTTCTGGGTATCACTTTAGTTGAAACAGTTTTCATTGCGCAGGAGTTTCAGTTCCATCTAGGTGAGCTCACTCCATCATGGGTCTTATCTTTACTTCTGGGCTTGACTGAGAGTAAACCCAATGATTTCGTGAATTGAATAACTTTGGCACGTTTGGCGCAATGGCTCAGCAGTTGGACTGCTGCGCTGTGTGTCCCAGTTTCGATTCCCGCACGGAACAAATATTTGTATGATCTGCAAGTACTCGTTCCGAGTCTGGGTGTTTGTGTATGTGAGTTACTGTGTTTGTATACGCATCCAAGATTCAGGAGAAATTGCTAGTGTGGGGTGTGGGGGAACGGTAAAAAAAAACTGTGTTGCAAACTTATGATTATACAGTTTTTTTTTTTTTGCACTGACAGGAATAAAATTATTATTAAAAAAAAAAAAAAAAACAAAATCCATCATGAATGAGTTGGGCCATAAAATAGACAGGCATCATAAAGAAAAACCATATTTTAGGACAAAACAAACCGTTTTCGTTACACGGTATTTATAAATCCACTTTTAAAATCAACTATAATTAATATAAAGTAGGAGTACAAGAGAGTGATGAGTCGAAAGTAGGACCATTCGGCTATGGGCGCAGAAATTACCGGGGGCGTATGCTGGTAAACTTCCTCGAGGCCCAGGAGCTTTTTCTGATGAATTCTTTTTTCCAGAAGAAGCCTCAAAGGAAGTGGACCTGGCGAAGCCCTGATAACGTGACAAAGAATGAGATCGACTTCGTTATGTCTAACAAGCGTCATTTATTCAGAGATGTCTCTGTGATCAACAGGGTTAATACCGGAAGCGATCACCGACTGGTCAGAGGCACTTTGAATATAAATGTTAAAGCTGAAAGAGCGCGCTTGACGAAGTCGACTATCAGACCAACGCTGCCCCAGATTGAGGCTGGTTGCGAAAGTTTCCAGTTGGAACTACGAAACCGATTCGCCATGTTGGAAACCACGGAGGACATAAACGACGCCACCGAAGGCCTGCTGCGTGTCGTCCGCGAGGTGGGCTGTAAACATTTTCGACCGATCAGAAATGGACGTAAGTCGGTACTTACCAGCGAGACTCTGGAACTGATGAGGAAACGACGAGAACTCACAAATGCCACACAGGCTGAGAGTCAAGTACTTAACAGGGAGGTCAAGAAGCAGATCAGACGCGATACTCGGAGTGCAAATACCCGAATTATAGAGCAAGCTATAGCTCGGAATAAAGGCTCGAAGGTATTTGCCAAGCCCAATACCTCCCGCTGTCACCTGACAAAGCTCAGAACGTCACAGACACCACCGTCACCTCAAAGCCAGAGGTTCTCGCTGAAGTCGAAAAGTTCTACGGAGACTTAAATGCTCAAAAAACTTGCCCACCTCAGGCCCACGGCGCGGATGACCGACGGGCCAAACTGACACGCCATCTCACAGACGAGCTTCCCGACATTGACATGGGTGAGGTTGGAATGGCTATGAGACAGCTTCACCTCAACAAAGCTCCGGGTGATGACGGAATAACCATAGAGCTGCTCAAGGCAGGAGGAATACCTATCTTGACAGAGCTTGTAAAGCTCTTTAATTCCGTCATCCACACTGGCATAACACCTGAGGCATGGCATAGGAGTGTGGTAGTATTATTTTTCAAAAAGGGCGATAAAGCGCTCCTTAAAAACTACCGCCCCATCTCACTTCTAAGCCATATCTATAAGCTGTTCTCGAGGGTTATTCTAAATCGTCTCGCCCAAAAATTCGATGACTTTCAGCCACCGGAGCAGGCCGGGTTTCGAAAAGGCTACAGCACCGTGGACCACATTCACACCCTTAGGCAAGTGATTCAAAAGACCGAGGAGTATAATCAGCCTCTGTGCCTAGCGTATGTGGACTACGAAAAGGCTTTCGATACCGTCGAGACCTGGGCTGTTCTGGAGTCCATGCAGAGATGCCTCATCGACTGCCGCTACGTTGAGGTGATGAGATGTCTGTATAAGGCCGCAACAATGACCGTCCAAGTACAAGAACAGAGCACAAAACCGATCCAACTGCGTCGAGGGGTAAGACAGGGAGACGTCATCTCTCCGAAACTGTTTACAAACAACTGTCAGTACATCTCACACCTCCGATTTGCGGACGACATTGTCATCATAGCAGAGTCTCTGCAGGAGCTGGAAGAAATGCTGAACAGCCTGAGTGATTCTTCAAGGCGTGTGGGTCTCGGAATAAATCTGGACAAAACCAAACTCATGTTTAATGGTCATGTCACCCCGAGACCTATAATCGTGAATGGTGCTGCCCTCGAGGTTGTGCAGGAATACATTTACTTAGGCCAAAGTGTACAACTGGGCAGGCACAACGTTGAGAAGGAGGCAGCCAGAAGAATACGCTTGGGCTGGGCGGCATTCGGGAAGCTGCGTCATATCTTTGAATCATCGATCCCACAATCCCTTAAAACCAGGGTTTACAACCAGTGTGTCCTACCCGTAATGACTTACGGAGCCGAAACGTGGACACTTACCACCGGCCTGGTCCACAAATTTAAGGTTGCTCAGCGTGCGATGGAGAGAGCAATGATCGGGGTTTCTCTGGTGGATAGAATTCGTAATGAAGTCATTCGCCAGAGAACCAAAGTTATCGACATTGCGCTTAGAATCAGCATGCTTAAGTGGAAGTGGGCCGGCCACGTTTGTAGACGGACAGACGGCAGGTGGAGCAAACGTGTGCTAGAGTGGAGACCGCGAATGGGCAAACGTAGTGTAGGACGCCCTGCTGCAAGATGGGTCGATGATTTAAGGAAGGTGGCTGGCAGTGGATGGATGCGGGTTGCCCAGGACCGGGATGGTTGGCGCTCTTTTGGGGAGGCTTTCGTTCAGCAGTGGACGGCAATAGGCTGATAATATATAATTAATATTAATTAAATAATTATATTATTACTCACAGCTGCTCCACAAGATTTTTATCGATATAAATAGAATTCATGACGAAACGACTGTTTCTCGATGTCTGATAGATACTAGATAAAATCGTATATTAGAGCACATTTATTTTATTGCACATAAAATCTAGATTAGAAGCTTATCAAACAAGTCATTTAAGATGTAAGATTTATTATTTATTACTTTAGCGAATTAAGAATAATGATAATTCTGTTCTGTGCGACCACAATAAAAACAAAACTGGCATGGCGCCATATTATGACGTCTTGCAAGCTTTTTTGACACTTACATGCTCTTACAGCCTATGCACGCCACGTTTATTAAACGCACGTTTGTAGCGATACAGACGCGATGCAAACGCGCGTTTGACACTTTGTATCGCGACAACTAACTGCTCTGTTTGACAAAAACGCGCCGTCGACGCGCGTTTCCTAAACGCGCGTCAACAGCGCCTTTAATAAACGTGGTGTGCATAGGCCCTAATGAAAACCACGTTTTTGAGTTAATCAATAAACGGGTTTCCTCAATCTGGCACAATTTTGATGCATCCTTTATTTGCCATTAGACACTTTTTTATAATTTTGGCATAATAAATCTACCGGCCTAGGATTATAAAAAAGAAGAGTGTTTGTTTGGTTGAACGTGCTACTCAAAAACGAATTGTTCCAATTTAAATCACTCTACGACTACTTAATTGGAGGAACGGGGGTGAAACCAGCTAATTTTGTAAAAAAAAAACATATCCTGTATCAGATATAGTATAGGTACCTAAACTACCGTAACAAAAAAGATTTCGATTTTTCAAAGTGATCGCAATAAAGTTTATTAATGACATAAACATTTTTTTTTTTAGTTTGAGTTTGATTTATTTTAATATCAATTCGAGTTTATATGGCTCAATGACTGCCGCAAAAAAAAAACTGTCCGTGTCTTCCACAATGTACCAAATATACTCGAACGTAACCCAATATGTAATACTAGACAATGTTCGACTGTTCGACCTTCGATTCGATTACTGTTAGAGCATAAAGTTCTCAATTTGGCTATCTGTGATCTTACTTAACTGATTATAATGTCTATTGTAATGCATGTTATTTTTTGGGAGGGTCTGCGTTCAGTGACTTCAAAAAGGTTACTAGTAATTTCGGTTGCTTACTATTAATACTGGAAATTAATAACCTATCTTGGTTGCTATCTTCATTTTGATTTTTGTCTTTAACTAAACAACGAGCGCAAAATTACACCAGATTAGGTGCCAAAAGGGAGGATTGAACGTTGTGGCAGACCCAAGCAAAGATGGCGAGATGATTACGACAGCTTCATGAAGGACTGGTCCTCAGACGCAGAAAGCCGTGAGAAGTGGAAAGAGTGGAGCCTCTGTCCAGCAATGGAACACTATGGGCTGATATAATAAAACAACGACGGAATTAGTCGATTCATATCTTCAATATGTCCAATCAGAGAAAGCCCTCAAAACAGGAACGATTGTTGGATTGATACTGAATATTAATTTCGAGCGTTAGTAGTGTTTGAATATACCTTCTTCATGTTATCCCAGCCAGCTGATGTTGCTGATTAGTTGCTCTTTTGTACTATATATATATATTTATCATTTATTAAAGGCAACAGGGCCCATAGAATTACTTAACCTAGTTACAGTTTATTCAGAGTGTTAGTAACAATATAAACTTATACCTATGTTAGTAACACAATTACAACATACAACATTTAAACACACAAATATTTACAAAACACACATCTATCATTGCTTCAGCATTCCAGCTGAAATACTGGAGCAACGGTTTAAAACTGCACAGTCTAGCCTGTCAGCAATCATGCTCAGGATGCTGTCGGAGCTGGCTCGCACCCTGCGCACCAGAGAAGTACATCTTTTACGCATCAATGCATAAAAACAATCGACGCGCATTTCCGCAAACATCCCTGATGCACTACAGAAGCGAGGCAGCCCCATCAGCACCCTAAAAGCATTATTATACTGTACACGAAGGGCGTTGTACGATTTTTGCGTAAAACTAACCCACAGGCTACTGGCGTAAAACGAGGTACAGAAGGCCCTGAACAGAGTCTTCTTAACCTCCGAAGAAGCACGTGAAAACCTGCGGGCAATCATATTCGCTCTGACCGACAACGCCCTTCGCTCTCTCTCAATGTCCTCATCATCTTTGAGGCTAGTAGTCAAAATGTGCCCAAGGTACTTAAACGAGTGCACCCGCAATAATGGCACACTATTAATCTTAATTGGTGGCACTGTTTCTGGGAGTTTTCCACCAGCCCCAAAGACCATGACAACACTTTTTCTTACGTTATACACTAGGCCATGGGCACTAGCGTATTTCTCACATATACTCACCAGTTTCCTCAGGCCACAAACTGAAGCACTGAGCAGCACCATGTCATCAGCATAACTAATATTATTAACACATACGTCATCAATATAGCATCCAACTCTGGTGCTACTCAGCTCCACAATTAAGTTGTCCATATAAAGGTTGAAGAGTGTGGGAGAGCTCAGACCACCCTGTCTCACACCACACTCCAACCCATACGGAGTTGAGCTTGAACCGTCCCATCTAACACTGTTGACTTGGTTTCCGAACCAAAATTTAAAAATGTTGATAACTTCTAGCGGTAAATTAGCATCATTCAGCTTCTTCCAAAGAGTGTCGTAGGAAACCAAGTCAAAAGCGCTCGACAGGTCAAGGAAACAGGCGTACACAGTCGTGCTACGGCTGGTATAATACTGTACAGCATGCTTAAAACCCAAAATCGCACTATCAGTGGACAAACCAGGTCGAAATCCGAACTGATTGTCATGTAACTGTACGTGTTTGCTTAATTGTGTGTTAAGCACGCTGTCCAATATCTTAGACACAACCGTAGCCAGCGAAATAGGTCGATAATTATCCCTATCAGTCAACAGTCCAGTTTTATTTTTAACAATCGGCACAACTATCGTTTTTAACATCTCCGGAGGCAAATACGCATGGCTCAAACAAAGATTAAAAAGCAGAGCTAACAGCCGCGGCAAGTGAGGGCCCGCATAACGAAGATGCTCGATGCTGAGCCCATCGTGACCAGGAGACTTGCCTCTTGACATAGACTGAATGATAGAAGCAATGTCTTTAGCAGACACTCTGACTCCCAACTTCTCCATGGGCTCAACATCGTATACCAGCCGCGAAGGTCCTAAAGGCGACTTTATTTGAAATTTTTCTTTGAACAGCTCTGCTATTCCCTGTGGTTCACAAACACCGTCGACTATGATCTAGTCTAACCAGTTCCTATATTTTAAAAATGTTCATGAGTCGTGGGTTACGTATACAAACAAGTTTATGAAACAGCTACCACTTACTGAAAGACATACAAATATTTCTTCCGTGCGGGAAGCAAACCATTGACACGCAACGCAACAATCGTTTGGCGTACAGCGCCATCAGTAACGCACTAACAGCAGTTTTTACGTATCAAATGTAGGTATATCACTTGTTGTCATTCCCCAGTAACACCCACCGCTAAACGATATAAACTTAAATGAAAAAATAACTATAATCTCTCTTACCGTACGATTGTCAGCTTAATTTTAGGCTACTCTACATAAAGTAAATAATGACTCCCGTTCTATATTTACACGAATTCGTAATTTCTCCATCATTACAAAATCTATAATGATACAGGAAGAAAACTACATCACTGTAAACACCATTATTATGGAACATAGCTTTAAGCACTAAATTGTTAAATAATAGCTTGTACTGTAGGTAATGTAGAGTAGGTACACACGGCTACACATCAAGCTATGCAACAGCAAAACTAGTATAAACTGACCGTTGAATATCTGGAAATATAATGAGAAAGGAGACCACGATAAACTGCTTTTGTATGGCTTGATTTGTAGCCGTGTGTACTCTAATTATTTCTACACTACTTTGCAGCTTTGAAGTGTTTTAACTGATTGTATGCGCGATGTCTTTATTGATCATATTATTTTCGCGACCTAGAAGTTCTGTCAATTCATGGCAACGATATTTTTGTTAAACATTTTTGGCTTTTTTTAATTAAAAATTAAATCAAACCGAAAAAAGTAGTAAAGTAAGTATTTACGCAATTTTGTATTGTTCGTTTAGAAAATCGAATTTTAGCATTATAAGATGGACTCTTTATATGATAACGATTTATTATTTATTTTAATGTTAACAGAAAGGTAATCAAAAAAAAATAGCATCCATAT
Organism: Agrotis ipsilon; assembly: GCA_028554685.1. Lineage (NCBI taxonomy): Eukaryota > Metazoa > Arthropoda > Insecta > Lepidoptera > Noctuidae > Agrotis > Agrotis ipsilon. The sequence goes on from CM052967.1 coordinate 10,470,259, forward strand.
TTTCATGCAAGTGTCCTACTTATTGACAGAAATTACCTTAGATTACATCACACACATATACATAACAGTGCATACATATATGAATACAAACTCTAGTGTTAAAACTTAAACTAAAACCATCAATTACACCAAGCGTCAAAACCACACACTCTAATTACGACCTTATTTCAAACACCTAAGAGTGGAAGTACCACCAGCGTTGATAATGAAAGAACGATGAAGATTTTAATCTTTTTGACACTAGACTATCGTGTTAATATAGTGGTGAGTTAAGGTCTAAATTAATGTTATAAATTAGATTTAGGTTTAATTAACTGGTTTAACAGAAAGTGATCTCCATCTATCATCATTATTTTAATATCTGAAAATCTCTTGTCTGAAAACATTTATAATATAAACTAAATTATGAAACATTATTTTAATTTAATGTTAGATTAACGTTTAGAGATTTCTCAGGTATATTTCGGCATTGTTGGACTTCGTCTTCTTCTTTGGAACGTGTTGCGTGTTTCAGGTTCGATTCCCTCAAGAAACAAATATTTGTACGGTCTACTTCTGGCTTACAGATAGCTGTTCAGGGTTTGGCTGTTTGTCTATATAAATATATGTAAACGTACCCACGATAGAGATGTAAATCCGATGGGCTAGATTATTTTGAAACCTAAATCTTTTTTAAATGCTCTTAGCTTGTGAAAGACTTTCTTGTACCTTTTTTTTGGAAGACGAAAGTCAACGTCGAATGAAAACTTTTCACCACTTGATTAGACAGCAAAAGAGACAAAAAAACTAACAAAACTGGACTTTCCGAAAAGACACAATATAATACATATAATTCTAAAGCAAAGGGTACTAAACCATGGCATAACCTTACGTTGAATGCATGATTTAAAAAAAAAACAGTCGAATTATCACACCAAAATTCAAGCATTAGAAAATATATTAGTAAAAGCCTACAGAAAAACCGAATATAGGGCGTGTCTACTACATAGTGGTTCGACAGGGGTTCCCACTTACCATCCTATGTTTTATTGATGCGCCACCCTAGCCTGCCATTAAATTTTCATTGCTTTATCACCCGACAACCGCGTTGTATGAGAACTGTAAAGGTTTGGCCACAACTCCACAAGCTACGCGATTAGAGGCCGAACCTAGTGAACCAGCCTGTGACCTACCTGCACACGAACTTTAATAGATATTTCAGTTATAACGTTATCTGGCGAAGTCCATGGTCCACAATCTGGAATAGTTTTGACTCACTAGATTTCTTCTGCGAATTGGTTTAGAGCTTGCTAAGTGTAGCTTTGATGCGACGCATCTAATGCTGGTTCATATGGAGTATGATATCACTAACCATGCGCCGCATCACTAGCGCGATCCAACATATAAAAATCGGACACACCAGCCCGCACCGCGCCTAGCTTGCTAATTAAATTACTTGAAGCGAGCATCATACTGTCTTTTTGCGGCGCGTGAAGTGAGCATAACGCGCATTTTATCAAATAGACTAGGATAGAATAGAATAGACATGCGGCAAGTGACAAATGAGTACATGAAATGTTATGTTTATTTTTATATGAGTACCGTATCCATCATGGTTACCTGTTACATCTTTTTTTATTTGTGTTCCGCGCGATCACAGCCGCAACAAGCGTGTCGCTTGAAATTGTGTTTCGTGGCCAAGCAGTTAGGGCTTGAACTGCGCGTAATTGCTGCGTACATGGTGTTTAAGCCACAGAAAAACAGAAACCCTTGCGGCGTGATTTTCATCCGACGTTTTGAGTCGCGAAATTAAAATGCGGTCTTTGTTATTTTTGTGTGCAAGTTGTGCTTGCATGTGTAAAATGATTTCAGTGAGAATTTTCACAGTTGGCTGACCGAAACACATTGATAAATTCTCATGAGTGAACACATGCTTTGTCTTAGACGCAATCCGTCCGTCAATTTTCTCATATATTTTTATAGTTATGTTACAATGACAGGATTTACGTTAAAAAGAGGAGGTAACATTAATAGGTCTCGGTCTAGAACTAAAAATATAAATCTTTATTAGCACTTAGCCCCGGATTCACACAGAAAAAACATAAATCATAATTATTATGATAAAGTTTCACATTACAGAAAAACAAACAAAAGTTACATTTATTTTCTTTATAATATCAATTTAAATAAAGTCATGCACGGGAAGACTTCATAATCATGGTACATCAGTCTATAAATAACTAGGTAAGCAATCCATGTTCCTATTGTCGACAAAACAATTACTAAACAAAACCTACTTCCATCCGAATCGAAAGAGTATCCGAAACAAATCAATGAACACAATCTATTTCAAGTATCATACAATCGAGGTCACACCCACACCCTACACTCGAACGCATGTAGACACGCTAACCACTGCTAATATAAAACAACCCATTGACAGACCAGCTTGCAATCGCAACGAACATACATACCGAATAAATTCTGAGAACGATTATGCAACAAATCGAGTGTGCACTGATATATCGGTGTTTAGACTTGCAGGCGACAGTAACAAACGAAACCGACTGGTACCAACCCGAATCGATTACTCATATTTATCGATACCACGCTAACGAGCAACCATCGATGACGATTACTATACGATATGAATAAAACATACCGATTGTTCATAATTCGCCGACTCGAATACGCAAGCTCATGTAATTACAGGATAATTTTATTAACGAAAACAATCGTTTGTATGATAAATTGAATCGTATGATAGCAATATGCATGAGGATATACATTGGGAAATTTCTGTTTCAATAAATTAATGTACTGGGATTTAATGAGATGTAAAACACTCGATCCCTTCAGAAAAGGGTTAAGTTTCATGTTCAAAGTCATAATTATTTAAGAGGAGACTTATAGTCACATCAGATTTTAAGCTAAAATACTCCCTAATATGCGAGCAGTCTGCGCCTATTGGTATGGTAACGGATCCCATTAAACCGTCGTGGGTTGTAGTATTTTTTTTGTACTTTAGCTCATCAACATTGCTCTCAAAACGACGCTAAATCATCGTGAGAAAACTGGGCCAGAAACCCACCAGTACTAGTTATAGGTGGTCAGTAGTTTAGTGAATACCAAATTGTAGTTTCAACTCTGAGGTAGCGCTAGAGACAAAGCTGTGTCCTTAGAGAATAGCATTGCAGACAGATGTGACTCAGCATTGCAACCATTACACGTTGATTGCACTCTCTGCTTATTAATATTAATTTAATACTACTTATATCCATTAGAAACTTATAAGGCAAACTGATAATTTACACAAATTACATTACAAGTACAAATACAATCTGCGGCAAAAATAAAATCCTTATTAAGATTAAACTACCATAGATGAAAGAAAATTATCAAGAATTGAACCTATAAGGAGTAAATCTCGTTAAAGATAATCAGTAAGCCAAGATTTACATTCAATACAATGAAAGTATGGAGCATTCAAGAATAATCGCTCATTCTACCTTTATGGAGACTTGTGAATTATTAACCCAAAGGTCAGCCTGAGTTTAAGGTCCCAAACTGGTTTGGCAGCTGTTATGTAGTGATGCATAAGAGCGATTATGATGCTCATTGAGGGTGAAATTGTTTAAGTACTTGTAGTATAAAAGCCTAAAGCTCTTGACGAAATTGTCACTCATTTACCAAAAGTTTAAGGAAAATATACGGAAAATGATACGTAAGGTGAGTTAAAAATAATAAAAAAAAACTTGTTTAAAGAGCATGAAATAAATATAATTATTGTAAACACAACTAAAAATAATACAGATCATATAAATTATACGAGTGTGTACATACAAATACTAGCTGCTGGCACACAGACACCTCTTCTTTAACTCCTACTTATGAAACCTTAGTGGTTTGTGATCCATTAGATCTCACATACAAGTGTCTCCTCGCCGTTGCGAAAGATTCTTCTAAGTTTTTAAACACCCTCCTATATTTTTATTTCTTTATCTTTCCAGGTTCTATTAATGCTGTGCTCCTCTGCACTAATCAACGCAGGAGTCATCGGAACTGATTATTCTCCTGCAAACACAGTTTCATATTCATCCGTATCTGCACCAGAACTCAAGACTATTTCAACCCCAGTTATCGAAAAAAGATTCAATACACCAGCAGGATATACCAAACTTATTCAAGCACAACCAGTTTATCAATCTGTTCTAACAACCAAAGAAAGTAACTACGAAAGCCCAGATGGAACTCAGCATACAGCATCAGTTTCATATTCTACGCCTGTATTTGACCAAACGAAGTATGTTACTTCAGGATTATCTTCGTATTCTTCTCATTCACCTGTTATTGAAACTCAACCGCTTAAAACTACTTTTACGTACTCGCAAGCTCCTGTAGTTTCCCATGTGACGTTCTCTGGCTTAGGAGCTAGCTATGCATGGTAAATGATTAAGATTTTTTCCTTAACATGGTATGCGCGACTGACTGCTTGATTAAGTTTAATTTATGTTTAAAAATGTTAAGTTTATGATTTATGTAAGTTCAAATTATAGCTTGTAAAATAAATAATCTCTGCATCTGATTCTGTGACTCATTTTTCTCTTGTATCCTAGTTTTTTGCCAATATTTTGCGCCTTGAAATCTAATTAACATGTTGTCTTTCGGAAATCCTATTTGAAAAACAAACAACTAACTAGTCTAGTAGGTGTTTGGTAGTTTACCACATTTCGCACAACCAATTTCTACATTCTACTCGATAATTATTGAGCAATGTGTTAACTTTGAAATACACCATTAAGTTCTAAGTTCCAGACAGAATCAACATTCTAGTCAATTACATGTTGTGGTAATCACAGTTTTGTAGACAAATAAAAGTTTCTTCGTTTTAGTAAGAGGGCAGTATAATGTGATAGGTACCTGCCAGTACTTTTGTTATTGCAAGAAATTATTGAGTAATTATAGCTAAGTAGATACTGTTATAACTAAAGTTTTTGAATCAGAAAGTTAAGGATTATTTTGTTTATCTTCACTACAGAATAAAAAGAAATAGTCACTTAATAAAGCTTGCCAGTATAAGGACCAAGATAATGATCATCACTGCTAAATACTTCAGTTGCTAAGCAGGATATAAATGATAAAAGTTTGACGTTTTTCAAACAATAAGTGCGGAAAATTATTGCCATGATTGGTATAAATTTGGACGACTTCGTGACAAAGTAATAAAAGCTGCGCAGTTAGATTCTCAAGGTAAAGTAACACTTGCCGAGGTTAATCTGTGGATGGGTTCAAGATATTGCCCTATATATTTCATTGTACAAATTCGTATACGAATTTTATTCAGTTTTAAACCTTACAAAGCCAAGAGAAAACAAGATAAGATGAAAAGATATAAAGTCTATATTTAGACGATACACAATAAGTAAAATCTTTGTCAATATCATTACGAAACGAAAATAGAAAATGTATCTATTTCTGCCTTAATACATTTTAGGCACATCCTGATATCTCAGTTCTAGATTTCTTTGCGGAGAAATAGGTATATTTTTACATTTTAGCTTTGAAAAGGCTTTTATTTGGATGACTGAATCTACCAATATAACGATGTTATGATAGTTTTTTTTTTGTTCTTCAATTTTAAGAGCGTTACCCCACACTAGGAATGTCTGTCAGCCTGTATCGCGAGCGTTTTCAAATATTTAAACTCGTAACCGCTTCAAAATGAAAAGGAGAAAGACTTCAATTCTCTAATACTCAACTATATTTTGTTTTTAATTTTTTTAGTTTTCTTTTTCTTGGAAAAGCGAATTGTATTTTGAAAGACTCACGTCTTTCAAAATACAAACTGATTTAGCTGATAATGATGATATATAATATTACAGGTTTCCTGATCTGACTAGCGATCCACACCCAGAATTTGGTTTACCTTAGCTAGTACTTTATTGGATTGTATTTTTTACTTTGTGGTGAGAAATAAATGATACATTATTCATTCGTAAACTTTTTACTTGTTTTGTTTAATAAAATAAATAGGTACAGCAACTTAGTGACATTATTGCCACTAAGTTACTTATATAGAAGCCGTAAGCTCCAATTAAACGCGCGTATTTGCGTACAGTATCCTGTTACATTACCAAACACGTGCGTTACTATCTCAGATCAGATTACCACACGCTAGGCGGCTAGGCGGGTCCAATCGGAGTCTGGTCACAATAGGTGAATGTAGTGATGCAGTAACCGAACCGATACTTTAGAAGTTTAGAGTATCGATACAAATATAACAGGTTGCGATACCGCGATTTGGACCCCCACTATTATTTTCTGATTTATTTTGTTGGTAGATTCAAGGCCCGAAACTTTGTCAAACTTAATTGAGTCGAAGCTTTTTTGACAGTCGCCACTGTTGACTCAAGATTTGCAATGATTTTGAAAAAGGTGGCAGACAACAAATGAATGACAAATTGGTTGAATTTCTACAAAAGTATTAGAATGAATACGTATCACCATGACGTATCACATCTTAATATTCAAAATTTTATATCTAATCAGTAAATTCAAATGGATTAATTACAAAACAATATTAATTTTCCTCAGGCTTTTAAGTATACGTACTCGTAAGTACGATACGATACTCACATCTGTATCGATCCAAACTATCGATACAAATGCAAGCATCGTGCATCCCTAAGTAACTGGTCACCGTCAAGTACCGGATTTGATAAAGATGTATTGTGGCCGGTATTTACGTTACACACTAGGCTTGCAGCCCGCACGATTGACCTGTCCGTATCCATGTGCGTTGCAAAATGCGGTCTAAGCACGGCGCACATGGATGTTAAGTGATGAATAGATCTTGTAAGAACTAGAACAAGTTTTTATAAAGCAATGGAGGTGATAATGAAGAGACAGTACTCTTTTCTGTTTGACATTAGTTGCGAGAATCTATTGGTAACAATGTTACCACGTTGTGACAGGCGGAGGTCATTTTGTATTGATAGCCGCTTTGTAGTGGATTTTTTTAGAGGTAATGTCTTCAATTAAGTCCCTAACGGTATGTGGAGTGCCACCTAGGAAGGGTCTCAGACTTTTACTGACTAAAAATCCACCCATCAGTTATTCTTTTAGAACCAGGACCACGGTATCCAGCTTAAACAGACCCGAATGGTCTATTATTTCTAGAAGAAGACTGTGACAGGCTAGTAGTTGATAGATCAGAAATACCTCCCCTGAGACACGATGACGAGCCAAATCCATTTTATTTTCAGATTTAAATGAGCAAGAAATATTCAATCTTTTGCCCTCCAAAATGTATCAAAGAACCTGTCGAAATTATGTCCAGTTCAAAGCCTTTTTAGAAATCTCAAGTTGAACCACTAAAACATTATATTCGGAAGTGACAGTTCAATTTGTACTTTTGGTCCTTTGTTCCATGCTATTGACATTTTTACAATCTAATGACGTCACTTTGCCGACAATGGTTTCAACTGCCTTTAGGAAAAGATTAAAGAGTAAGATTAGTACAAATAAGGACTGGTACGAACGTATAACGTATACTTTGCATAAATTGGAACAGTTTTTGAATTAAAAACTTTTATACAGGAATTCTAAATTTTCTTTTAGGCTTCTAAACTTCGCCACTTCAACAGCATTGCCGGTAGGTAGCAGTTTCAGATGTCACTTTGGGCATGTCTTATCCGATATCATTCGTTGTTCAATTCAAGCAAAATTAATCAACCATGTTACATTTGAATCTACGTTAAAGAAGCGATGTCTCAAGATAGAACGCCTCGGGCGCAGCCATGATACGTAAAAAGCCACGCGTTTCATGATTCCGGTGGATCGGATAGGACAGGCTTCATCAGGTTTCATCAGATGCAATAATTCCCACGGGCTATGGCCTAACCTGGCGCTATCTAGCCTACTAAAAATATATGTGTACGTTTACTCCGAGCGTTCACGCCAGTCCTACCGTAAGCCAAAAGTTTATCAGTTTTGTAAACTCGTGGGCGTCAGATATTCTCTGCAACTGACATGTTATGTGACGACTAAATTATCTCGGTCATGTATCTTGAGACTTGACCTTGTGCAATGAACACGAAGTAGGTTTTGTTTATATTTATGAACAACAATAGGAGTCATAGCACGCTTTTGTCAAAAAGTGTGGAAATTAATTTCTTGTGTAGTAACAACTACACAAGAAATTAATTTCCACACTAATTATTCTTGCTGTGTCAATATTTAAAGTTGCTAAGTACAAAAAGGGAAGAACCAGTGCAAGGACCGCTTACCAAGGCATACAGAAGGCGCTATCACTATCTTTCAAGAGACCAGTAGGGAAGCCAGCATATATCACAATTCTGGTCTGATGGCTTGAAATTCGGAAGATTTTGGGTTTGCTAACTGAGACTCGTCCTCCGCTGAATGTGACCGCATCATGTGGTCAATAAATTTTTAGGCTTATTTTTAAACCGCCGATTAGAAAGAGACTAAATGAACCAGGTCACTCAAGGGACCAGATGACCCGTTTAGGTCCCATATCATATTTTTAAAACAGTAAACATGTAGTTTCTTGCCGGTTCTTCTCCATGGAATCGACCAACCCGAACCGAGCACCTGTTGTCGATGTTTTATTCCCTCATTGGCCTATAGGAAATAAAAACATTTGATTTTAAGCAGATGATAAACGGAAAGCAGACAGTATGAAGAGAAGAACAGTCTAAATTAAGCTTTCGACTTCCGTTGGGATTGTATCAAACCTGTCCTTGTAATCCAAAATAGCGAAACAAACATTTTTTAATAACGACATTTATTATACAACAACACGTCATTATTGATTATAAAATATTAGTCGGTTGTAGATCTGAACCAAGTGAAGCGGAACTACATACCTACAACGAATTAATTTAAATAAATTAATGTTAATAACTTTAAAGATCAATGGCGTTAAAATATTTGACAAATGACATGCATGGATAATTTTTACGGATGTTTAACTGATCTTAAAACGTAATGCTTTGTTGTGGGAAGAAAAAAACTTTTAAGAACAGGATTTGAACCAGCAAGCTTACCTGTGAAGACGTCAGGAATGGAATGAAGAATTCGACGTTTGTGAGCATGATCGCGATAGGTTGGTTGACAAGAGTTTCTGATGTAATGACTCAGAAGGTCTCAGGTTGAAATTCAGCTGACAGTTTACACAAAAAAGCTTTACAATTCGCAACTCATGAGTATAAATATTAAAAGGTCTTTGAAGGTCTTCATCTTTATTTTCCCAACTGTGATGGATTTGCCCTTTGGTCTAGTCCGATACAGCTGAGTACAAGTATTTTACATTGAAGCAGGTACTTCATCTCTCATCTCAAAAGTAAAGTAATTAGCCCCTTCGTAACGTCGACGCAACTATCCGATACCTTACGACTTATAACGCAAATCCATGGATGTCCATACACAGGCACGCGTCAATAGATACGAAAGTCGTAAGGTATCGGAGACTTGCGACGTCTTGTGTACGAAGGGGCTAAATGGATAAAACTGATTGTCAGGCTTGCAGAATTTTGGCAAATAGTACAAGTTCTGAATTTATCATAATCGTTGTGATAGATGAATCAACACATTAAACGAATGTAATTTATTTTATTTATGATCAAGCTAGAAGCCCGTCAGACTTTTAACTTGTTCATAAATACTTCATCAATCCTGATACCAAGATATTATACGCTTTGACAAAAAGTAGTAATGAATTGAATGGGCCTGAAAATCAACGATGCCGTGAGAACAGAAAATCTGGTAAAAAAAATCAATCAATACTTATTAACTTTACTAAAACATTGTTTATAGATCACTAGCTGACCTGGCAAACGTTGTTTTGCCATATTAATTGTTTCTAGTGCCTCATTATAAAAAAAAAATGTTAGGTGTGAATAACCCTTATCACTTAGAGGGTATTAAAAATAGATAGTAGCCGATTCTCAGACCTACTGATAATGCGGAGTATGGTAATTAACACTGTGACACAAGAATTTTATATATTAGGAGACTTACACAATCCAGCCAACTTCTATCAATACATTCATACCCGTCAGTCACAATACGGAAAAGACAACACAACAAGACACGGGGACACCTTTCAACTTTTCTGTTAAGCCCGCTGTACACATTGGGCCAACGCGTTGGGCCAGCGTGTACAGACCTACTTGGCGGTATGTTGGTAGTTGGCGGGAATACTGGCCGGCCAACCGAAAGTTAAAGTAGTCGGTTTTTCGTGCACCAATCAAAGGATTTGACTTGCAAACAGTGTTCACAGGATGGCCCAATGTGTAAACAGCGACATTTGGATTTTTTTATTTTGGCCCAACATGCTGGCCCAATGTGTACAACGGCGTTTACAGATGTCATGTCAAACTTTCAACTCAGCTTAATCCTAGATGATCTAGATACATGTAAGCCAACCTCTCGAAATACCAGTATAGACAAAAGCACTCATAGGCTTGCATAACGTGATACTAAAGTTTCATACGAAGCTATACTCACGCCACAAACTAGACTCGCCTGTCGTAAAGTATTATCTGAACCTAGAATCAACAGTTTGTTACCTCGATTCAAGAGAAATAAGGATGTCGTGAAATAAAATGGAATTCTCAAGGCCGTTAGAGGACGCTTTCAAGTTGACAGCTGTTTTTTTTTTCGTTTTAAAATCATCAAATGAGTCCTCTCACTCAGGGAAAGATAGTTACTGTTAGACTTGTACTGATCTTATTCCACGGTGTCCTTCAATTGCCCTTTCCTTAGGGCCTGTTTCGGGGTCACAGTCACCTGATTGGGCAGCGACCCCGCCAGGCTTTGGGACCTGTCATATTGCTGACAGCTCTTTGAGGAGAGCGTGGAACACGACGCCCCGTCGACCTGGGCATGGTCCAGACGGCGAGCAATACTGACCGTCCTCGGTCGGAAATCGCAGTCGACAGCTGGTCAAAGCAAAAGATGATTTCCTAAAATATTTATGTTGGTTCAAAAGGTAAGGAGGTACTTCTATAAGATCAAGGACATCGGCTTTCCGTTCGTTAATACCAACCCTTCGGCCTTATAGGGTAATTTTGACCTTTTCTTTATAGATTTAATTGTAGTGGCCACAGAAAGGTCCATGATGAGATAACTGACGTTGAGATTTTAAATGTTATTGAAATATCGTTGGTATTTATTTGCATAAAACAAATTTAATAAATACCTACATTACTGAAATGCAATTGAACTATTACAAAGTAACGAAAAACTCCTCGTAACTCCGTAGTTCCACGGTATACGGCGTTGTAGTAACTTTTAAAACAATTAAATATCACCAGCGAACAAACTAGGCAAAACAAAACCTTTTCTTTCCTTCCTTTTAACCGTGTCCATTTCGTCGAAAACAGTTACATTACATAATCCTGATGGTATCGCTTTAGTAAGTCTTATTTCCCAAAGGACATTACAAAATTACAAAATACAAATTGTCAAGAAACACAATGTCCTATTTTAAAATCAACCACAACCAAAAAGATTACATAATAAACATAGGTATCACAGTTGATCAACTCATATCTTGGTCCTAATTAATTATGACACTATTAATTTCTTCATCAAAATCGATCATGAAACTAATGAGCAGTATTATAATAGCTTATGTACAGTAGTGACAACAATTTGGCTTTGCCAGCGCCTTTATAATTATGGTAATAAAGGTGATTTTCGTAATTTGACTCTTGCTACTGATGTGAGTTTGAATGTACCAGTATCAGGAGATCAGTAAGATAAGGAAAGTAGTAGCTTTACTATCACAAAGTTTATAATGGAGACAAATTAATGAGGCATGTGATAGATTAGTGTTTGTAGTGAAACTGTGAGGGTTGTTACACATACACACGTTAGTGTTGGTAGCTTATAAAACGACAGTAAAGCCGAATTAAAGCAATTATTCTATGCACATTCTTACAAGGACAAAACATTTTAGGAAAGAAAGAAAGAAAAGTTCAAAGTCAAGTTCCCACTCACGCCACTGCTTATATACTAGGTATTTCTACTATATTTTGGACTCACATACACTAAAACAGCCATAGCCGGAACAACCAAGTCATGAAAATCATTTTTCGGATATCGAACCCACGAGACCCAGCACACCAGAAGATCGATCAGCGCAGTCACTGTGTCCCAACCGTGTTTTTTTATGAGTAACAGCTTGCAGGTCACCCTAGAGGAGGTTGTCGGCTTAATTTGTTTGGTACTGATCGGCGAACACCGTCGTTAAATCATCTTCGGGATGGTTCGGCATGATTCGGACTTCTCCCGAACGTAAATATCTACAATCAGAATTTGCCAAACATATTTGGAGCACCGCTAAGTGTGCAGGAAGTTACAAGTTGAGGACTTCATTCATAACTAAAGTGTGATTTCGAAACTGCTTGTTTATTATTTAATGATCAGGAACTTGGCAATTAGTTGGAACTGTGATTCATAAATGAAGCGACGTTTGTAGCGTCTGACGCGTAACTAAGAATCAAAGTAAGGACGTGGAAATTATTGAGCAAGCTATTCCGGGGATTATATAAAATGATAAATAATAACTCAATGACTAACAATGATAAGTAAAATCAGAATATATTGAATTGTCCTAGCCCAGTGGTAATGGCCATTTATTTTATAACCACTACTACAAATTAGGCAATCAAAAATTGGTGAAGTGAAACAACGAGAGGAAACTAGCATACCTTAAAACCGAAAAAAACGAAGTTTTGTAACATCTACTAACCTGCACAAGACCTTTATGATGTATTAAACACACACACATTACACTTCACATAGAGGAGGTTTGTGTGCCAGTAGTGGGAACTTTACAAACTAATTAAGCTATGCTAACAAAAAACTTGATTTGTTAAACTTTAACTAACCAAATACTCTGAAAGCGATATACAACTTCTTGATTTAAAATTCTGGATTGGAAAATAATTAAAAACGATTAAAGATATTGAGGAAATAAGCTTTCATTTATATAAATTACTAATTATCAGGATGCTTTATAAAGGAACACATCGCCAGAAAAAAGACAACTTGGAGTGCTATTGTGTCCAAATCTAGAATGAACTTAATTAGATTGAATAGTCACTCAAATCACATAGGTATGTTGATTCAATTAGAGAACCTTGTTCTCTTCACTTGCTATAATTTTGTAATAAAGGTTGTATAAACGATTTCCTGCGACTTTCATTTCGCCTTGTATCCTTTGCTACCAAGAAAATCGAAATTTTTCAATACTAATCCTAATAGTGTTTGATAAAGTTTTCGCATATGTTACATATTGGTAACTGGCATACATTTTGGGCGTTCAGTCTGTGACAGGGTTCTAAGTACTTGCAATACTAGACCACATTTGGTACCTGCGCCTGCGCTCGCGGGGGTAACGAGTCTAGTATAAAAGTGCTTGTATGTAACCAGACCGTATCACTTGCCGTAGTGGATTTTATATATCATAATGGCTGCTAAGGTACTTTGTTTTATAGTGTTTTGTGCAGTTTTGATATTAATTTTAAATTATTTTTCGAAAATATAGTTTTGCAATTAGTCTTTCTAGTGATAAAATAAATAACACAAATTATGAAAGGACATGAAAACTGTTTTATATTATAATAATAATCTTTTTTTTTTCGTAAACTCATCAAATGAGTCCTAGGAACCCAGGGCAGGACAGGAGGGACTATCAGACTAATCAATGGTCTCCTTCAATAGCCCTTTACGTTCCCGAGTCACAATTACCTCATAAGATAGTCCCGCTGTCCGGGAGACAGTCCCCTAACGAAAGAAAATATACTTAGACATTTCTTAAACATTCATATAGAAATCTTGTTGCTTGTCATAATTTAAAAACATGCCCTTTAATGGACACATGCTATGTATGTACAGCCATAGTGTGTATTCGTGTTACTCATACATTTTGTTTTTCATTTCAGTTACTAGTCCTTTTGTGCGCGTTGGCGACAGCCCGCGCCGGTGGCCTCTACGGCGCCGCTCCAGTGGCCACATACGCCGCAGCTCCTGTCTACAAGAGCTACGCGGCTCCGGCCGTGGCGTACTCCGCCCCCATCGCATACTCGGCCCCGGTTGTAAAGGCGTACGCACCCGCAGTCTCCTCCATCTCATCATACTCCACACACACCGCCCACGCGGCGCCTCTGGTGGCTAAGTCCTACGCTCCCGTCGCCACCTACGCCGCTGCTCCCGTAGCGACCTACGCCGCCGCTCCAGCCTACGCTGCGCACGCGACTTACGCCGCTCCCGCTGCCTATGCCGCGCCCGCTGCCTACGCTGCGCCCGTCGCCACATACGCCGCCGCTCCTGTTGCGTACGCTAAGTCATACGCTCCCGCTGTGTCCTACGCACACGCCGCTCCCGTCGCTGCCTACGCTGCCCCGTCTTACGCCTCGTACGCCGCTGCGCCGGCTTACGCGTCATACGCTGCTGCCCCGTCTTACGCGTCATATGCCGCTGCCCCTGTGTACAAGTCCGTGTCTTACTCCGCGGCCCCTGCCGTCTCTCATGCGGCTTACAGCGGCCTTTCAAACTATGGCTGGTGATCACCTTATCGACTGTACAAATTAGTTGTTTATGTTTGTATATATATTTTTATACAATGAGAATAAAATTTATAAAATGTTAATTATGCTTGTTTTATGTGTACAAACAAATTATAAATAAAAAACCTTGAAATGAAAAAGCTTTGCTGCTCAAGTAACCATTCGACATTATTTTTGTTTGGTTCAAAATAATCTTGATTATTGGTATCTTTGTTTCTGATTACATTGGCAGAGTGTAGATTAACGAGCTCTTTCCCTATATCTGAGAACATTCAATTTATTCGTTTTTCTTTACAAGGATTTATTGAGGGCAGACGCTACATATAAATAATATTAAAACCAAAGTCCCAATAATCATGTGATTGAAAATAAAATTTAAGTATCACATTTTACATTAAATCAATATTTCAAAACAATCAATGGGTGAATGGATGGATGTTTGGATTGCTGATTGTTATTCTTTGGTAAACAGATAGTTTATAACCTGGATTAACACATAGGTTATATTACATATTATTATTTTATCCTGGTAATACGTTTCCGTGGGATAATTTTCGAGTTACCGAAAATCCGATGAAATCAGTTTAGTACTGTGAATATTATGAAAGTTTTGTTCTATTTTTGCTAAACAATCAATATCCCAAGGGAAAAGGAAAATCCGCTTTGAATTTGCTATATTACAACAATTAAATTTAATAACGTGGATCATAAATATATAAAAGGAAGTGTTTTCTAATATAAACTGTAGGTATCATATTGTTTTAAAATATTTTATTTAAAAGATCTTGATCTTATCTTAATTGCAGTATAAAATATAACAGAACTAACATCCGAAATCAAAACTTAAAATTAAAATTTTCTTAAGTATAAATATAATTCCGTACAAATTCCGACAATTTTATAAAGATATGATGTGTTAATATAATTGTAGAGGTATCATTATAATAGTCATTGTCTTGAACAAGGTGAATTAATGTCGAAAGAGAGCTAGCCTTGTTTTATATCACGCAACCTGTGAACTTATCACGCCCTACTCTGATAAGAAATATCACATCATGGATAGAGTTTCGACAATCAAAACGTAAGGACCAAACGCTAAGGGGGGTGGCCTTGTAGGGTACGAGGCTCAACTTAGTGATGCCTGGTCTGGGTCCATTGTGTATTTTATATAATTCAGATATAATGAGAATGATGATAAAAGATAAATCTTTGGAAATCCATCCCTTACTTATTGACGATTCAATCAATACTCACAAAAGACTTAAGACCTCATAGAACGTCACATGTAACTTATAGAAGATAATTGCTGCCACCAGGACCAAAATGTGTTTCACAGAATCGTTACGAAATTCTCACTTGACACAGATTAGATTTTAATAGTAGGTACATACCTAAGTGTATTAAGAGCTGTGCAATGACTCACATGACTAAGTGATTATATTAAACGTTTATTTCCTTTGCTTATCAAGGTAGTGAAATGAAAATGTTCTGAGCTGGTTTAGTCTTCCAAATTTTAAGCGAAAGACTACTACCGCAAGTATAGTCGCATGCAAAGAGAAACAATTTTTTTTTTGTTCTACCTAATTATAATTTAACACCAAAGATAAGAGTATGTTGGTAAGTATTTCCACTCGAACCTGAGCTTTTGGTTAACGAAACAACAAAATACTTTTAAACGAAAAGCAGAAAAAATTAAACACAAAAAAATACACAATATTATGTAAATCTAATCCAATACATCAAATTAATCTGCCAACATTTGTTGCCGACTAGTAGTCCTATATGTAGCCAAATAATTGGCCAGTCGGCCAAAGTCGGCCAAAGTCGGCAAAATGATAATGGTCTAGTTGCCAGAAGTTCTAGAAGGAAGAGAAATGTATGTAGTCACTTGCAAGTACCTAGATACTGGAAACTGGCTTGATGGCATTGGGCTACATAAACTCCAGTTCTATTTATAGAGAGACACAGTTCAATTTCACGCGTAAAAATATTACATACTTATATTGATTTCGGAAACCTTGACAAGAGTTGGTACTGTCTTAAAGGAAATAACCTGATTGTTGGGTTGTTTTGTTTCCGAGGCCTGTTTGCGGGGCAAAGGCCTATTAATGTCTTTTAAAATCATTTTCTTTGGGTAAAAAAGCAGTCGTAATGTTATCCTTATTTCATTTTTTACCAAACTCATCAGTAAACCCTTCATTTTTAACGAAATATGAGATTACAGTTGTCAAATATCAAAGGGAACAAAATGACAAAGCTCTCGACATATTAGCACATAAACACATAATAAATAATTCATAATACTGAATTAAATAACACTTAGTAACCAGTCAATAACATACCAAGTAATAAAAAGACATGTCAACAATCTGATTATTTGTTCAATTCTCACATTTATAAATAAGTTTTATTGCACAAATAATGCGCACACGCCTGCAACCTGATCTCGCAACGTTCATTCAGAAATAACAGTTTCTGGTAGTGCTAGAGAGAGGCCGACCGAAGCTTCGGTTTTGACTTCAGCCATATGCACTTTCGGCCTAATGTATCACATTAGGCTTCGGCCAATACGAGCAAATAAACAAATAACCAGTACACGAGTGTTTTGTTTGATGTTAAAGCCTAAAACATTATTATTTGTAAGCCTCACAAATACAATGCAGCTATTGAACAAATTGTTTCCAAAGGCATGATAATGAGACACCAAACCAAAACGGTCAAAACCACCAGACTGATATGCCAACGGAACAGTGTAATGAAGCGATTCAACTGATTTCCAAGCTTTATAAAACATCTAAAACCAAAACCGAAGTTTTCGGTTTCGGCCAGAAATTCAACAACTCTACCATATGGTCACATTATTTGGATACCTTGTCAATTGTGCTACAATTTTTATGATGCACGAGGCTTATTACGTATGACACAACTGCATAATGTTTATGGTGATAATAACATGCTTTAAATTATAGTAAGAAGGTCCTTTGTCATGGAATACTGTCTGTTAACACATGGTTACATTTTAATGATCAAGGGTCGTTGCATATCTTTATTTTCTCATGAGTGACATGGATATGGCATTGTTTAGAAAGTATTGTTATTTTCCCCGTGGATGAAGTATGGAAGAGATATAATGACAACTAGGTTCTAATTAATGCCAGACCGTCATAAGCCGATCCCTAACCTTACCATCGTACCATTAAAAGTTTTAAACGTATGTTTAACATTTGTCTTAAAAAAATGACAGATACTGACGTTAAAATAAGGTTCGTTTTCCAGTCAGACTTTTTTTAAACAAATAGTGTTCAACAGATGTTTAAGTTAAACAATATTGAAGGAAATTGAATCCAAAAGTTTAATCATTGATCAAGCTATAATACCCGTTAGCAATTATGTCCAATTTTTGGCGAAATGCACAATCATTACTTACTTATTTATGAAAATGTCTGTAGTGCAATTGGGATTATCCAGTTGACTGGATAATCCTTGAAAATTCATAAAGTGGTAAGATAAACTGTACCACGGAATAAGTATAAATTATCCCTGATACAATTAACTGTTATAGTGGTCTCTAAAAAAAAACTCAACAAGCTCGATGTAATGCGTTATAAGACAAACATTTTCACAGATTCACAATACTACAACAACTGGTTATATCCGCTATATACTATGAATACAGAGTTATTTAATGGTGATACAATTTATCTAGGAAAAAAATACAGATTTGGTACAGTGCCAAAACATATGAGTATTTTTCGGTTTATTGCGTCTCTCTGTGTATAAAAGAGGTTTTTATTTATTTATTTTCATAGTACATAAGCGGTAGGGAAGTTGTTCAAGCTAAATAGTACGGTTATATATCATTAAGATTAGTGTATAAAGTTCGCTATTTCTTTTATTGTTTGTTTGTAACGTGGAAACTTGATTTGTATGTCCATATATTTTGTTGGTTGGTAGTTTTATAATACCGAAGATCTGTTGTTTGTTCAATCGATAAGTGATCTGTTAATAAAATGACACACATATATTTTTAGCAGAAGTTTTAGAATTTTGGTGCAATTCTACGATATAAAAAAAACGTGGGAGTACTCCACGAGGTCTTGGAATTTCTGTTATTATTACATTTTTTTTTTAAGTCTCTCGAGCGAGCGGCCTTTAGCAGCCCTAGAAGACAAAGGGTAACTAAGGGTGACAGTCACTCTTGACTTAAAAACCCCAAATCAGGAAACGCAGGTTCTGATAAGGAATTTTAATGAATACTTTATTCATAAATACTTTATTCAGTGTTTTCAAAACGCTCTACACTCAAGGTGACCTATGAGTTTTGTAGTACAATGATGAAAAGGGCTTAGCGAAATCAATTAATCCTGCAATTCTATCGCACACTCCCCTAAATGCAATGCTCCACCAAAACAAAACCACACGCAAATGGGGACTCGGAAATCAAGCCAAGAACAACAAAAACTGTACAGATTTGCAACACAATTTAGGCCGAAACAAGAAGTGCTGTTGAGTAATAATTTAGACAAGAAGTAACAAGATACGAGTATAGTAAGAAGTAACGACATGCTAGTGTCACATAGGCCTATCTTTTATTGTGACAAAACAACACATGTTGCATGTCAACGCACAAACTTGTTATCCTTAGAGACTTACAATGAAATCTGGTCCTTCTGTCTGAGTGTGCAAGTACTTATTTAACTAAGATTTGAAGTATCATTTTGTTATTAATTATTTTTAAACGCATTAACGCATGCGATGCGCATCGTAAAGATGATTTTTTGAGGAAAGAAAAATTTCAGATTGCAAGTGGGTTTCGAACCCGCGTCTTCTGAATAGGTACTAAAAACAGTAATCAAATAGGTATCTACAATTTTGATGGTTGAAATTGATACATCATCAAAATTACAATCAAAAGGCACTTAACCAATCACCATAATTAATATAAAACAGATCTTTCTAATGATCGATTAAGATAATTAATCATATTGAAAAAAATAATTAGACAGATGTCGCCGCAGGGCAAAGTAGTACAGCTCGCTAAACTTATTACAAAATACATGTACACATAGTGTGTGCCTAGTTTTTGTCGTGACTTGCTATCGAGCCACCCAGTAGGCCTATGGGTCAGCGACCTTTTTGCAACCGTTGACCCCAGAGCATTATTAATAATTACGGTGACATAATTAGACTGTGTACAGTATTATAAAATGATGCCCAATTTAATTTTGAAAAACGGTCTGGGGCTTTGCATGATTTTTTTAATTTTTATTTTCTAATTTACACTGAATTTAAATATCTAAATTATTGTTTTGTAAAGAGCGTGTACATTGACCAGCGAATGGCGTACAGATAAAATTTTCGAAACGTCACAGTTAAAAAAAAACTGAAAAGCTTTACTTTTAAGGAAAAAAGCGGAGGTATTCCACTAAGGGCACCTGCTGACAATATCACCTGAGCTACTTAAACCATATCTATTCGAAATAAGGCTCTTGTCAACATTTTTCGTCGGTGCTAGGTGCCCTTAGTGGAAAACCTGGAAAGGACCTTGTGTGGTGGCCTAATTTAGCTACAACACTATTTTTGAACATGTTTTGTTTCAAAGTTTCAATGAAATTCCTATCGGCTTACGGTTCTATGTGTATTAGGCAGCTCAGGTACAAAAAAAAACTGCAATAGAAAACTACATTTATTTGTTCTTTCTTTTTCACTCGACTAAGCAATGAGTCAACTAATTTATATAATCTAAACCCTAGATTAGATTTTCCCCGACTAAGACAACTTCCTTAATTTAAAGTTAAACTAGATTCAGTTACAGTTGCTGGGTTGTGGAAGACAGCTAAGCAATCATTCAATGTAAAATACTAATATTTAGCTGCATCAATACCGACCCTAACATAGTGTTTTTTTTTACATTGACACTCACATACACAAACGCCTAGATTCGGCACAACAACTTGTAGATAATACAAATATTTGCTCCGTGCGTGAGTCGAACTCGCGACATGCAGCGCAGCAATCCGATCGCTCACCCACTGCGCTAAACGTGCCATCATATAGTTGGAAAAGGCTGGACAGATGATAGCGCTGTAAAAGAAAGAATATTCTGTTAATCTTGACTTCTCTAGTCTATCTGTCTGTAAGAGTTGAAGCGGCAAAAACTCTAATCCTCAGCAGAAAAAGTTCTAATGAAAAATCCAGTCCAATATACAGATTAGTATCAAAGTATGTGCCACCATATAATATTTTAGACATCCTAAGTTACGGACATCTAGATTAGTGGAACGGTGACGTTAGCACAGTTTTGGGCTCGCGCCAGAATTTAATTTTTCTTTCAGCCTTGTGGAAATAATTTTGAACTGACTTTTATGGTTTTCTTTCGTCGTCTTATGACGGTATTCTTTAGACGTCTTCCATGTTTTGAACATAGTTCATCATCATCATCATCATCATCAGCCGGAAGACGTCCACTGCTGAACATAGGCCTCCCCCTTGGACCGCCACATAGAACATAGTTAAATAGTATTAAATATCATCATCTGCCTAGCCTTTTCCCAACTATATTGGGGTCGGCTTCCAGTCAAACCAGATGCAGCTGGATCAGTACTTTACATGGAGTGACTGCCTGTCGGACCTCCACAACCCAGTAACTGGGCAATACCATACCCCATGGTAAGACTGGTTGTCAGACTTTACAGCTTCTGACTAACAGTAACGACTGTCAAAGATCTACAAATGACAGCCGGGACCAACCGCTTTGCGTGCTCTCCGAGGCACGGAGGAAACTCGCTATGACAGATGGTCACCCATCCACAGACCAACCTCGGCAAGCACGGCTTAACCGGGGAGATCGGCCTGTGCGGCTGTAATTATTTAGCCACGAACTCCTCATAGTATTAAATATGTTGCTAGCATTTCTTTGCATAATGGTTATTACAACTAGAGCATCCTTTTACAAAATATGGGAGGTATTTTCACTAGTTTCATTTAGTTCTCGATTAAGTCTCATGATTTCTTCTGGGAAAACTAGGACTTATGTCATTCCTTCTATATTTTTTTTATTGATCTACTTTTTAAACAACACCGGACTTGTTCCAGTGAGTGAAAGAGTCTAACTTTGACTAAATAATCAACGTGTTCCTTTACATGCGTTCCAGGGCCGCGATGCCCTTTTAAAACAGTCCCTATACCGTAGTAGGCCTTTGGTCCCATAGAAGCTTTGTCCACGAACATGACGGTTCGCGCATTGTCCTTGATCGGACGGCAAGCTTCTCATCACCCGCCGTCCGCAAGATTCGTTTATTATTCTTATATTCTCAGCAGTGTTCTCCTTTCGGCCTTTATAATTAAATCAGATACCTAGTATCTTAACTTAATTTTATCAAAATTAGTAAACTTGTTGTAAACATTTAGTTTTACACTGGAAATTGCCTTTCAGTCTATTAAAGTCATTTATCAAAATAATTATTAAACTTTTGATCTACACGTCTAACTTTTAATCTCGGATTACAAGACGGAATATTAATCGAGTTTACTAACTAGACCAATTTGTAGAGACAATGTTAATATTTAAACTAGTTCAAGTATTTCTATTAACCAGTATTTAGACATGGATCTAATCTGTTTATACTTTCAGGGCGTCTAAAAAGGCACAATAATATGAATTGTAATAAAATTATTGCAGGAATTTCTCAGTAGCAGCCACAGATACTGTATTTATGCACAATCTGTGGCACAACGCACAATGATGGCAATATTGCTCCTTTTAAATGAGACTTCGGAATATTAAAAAACGCTGGTGAAATGTGGGTGTACGATTAGGTACACGTCCATTTAACACTTCCGGAAAGCTGTTATGATTTGTATAGTTAAAAATAACAGAAATGAATATTAATATAAATACGGAATTACAAGAATCGATTAAAACAAAATAAATAAGAATACCATCAGATAGATGAAAATCCATCTTCTCACGAAAGCTTAAACGTAGAATAAAATAGAATATCTTTATTTACGTGAAATATAGTACATCGAGATGTAAAATCTAAAAAGTTCTACATATTCAGCATGCAAATTGTTTACAATGCTAAGTTATAAAATAATAAATTAAAAATTAAGATGATCATGAGATCCTTGTTGTAGTTATTATTTACCGTACCTAAGGTGAATGTTATCTTTATTGCATTTTATATCAATTCATATTATAATTCTGCCGAATTAGACCCCAAAACTGTCAATAGATTCGCCAGTCACACTTCACTAGTTTTCAAAGCTGAACTAGATCAGCCTATTATTGTAAATCCTGCTCAAAGACTTGCCTAACCCAGTTCCTATTAAGTAACTCATGGCCTTTAAGCAAATCAATCAGTACAGGTTTTAGAAGAGCTTTCATAACATCTGTCACACAAGCAATCTAGTCGATCGTTAATCATAATGTCTAATGCGAATTAATAAGTAAGATATTCCCGTTAATATGTCCTGCAATGTACACGTCCTGCAATCACTTGATGTTTGCCGATCTGACCTTTTCTTTGAGCACTGCGGTTCAAAATTACCGGGTGTCAATTATTATACTATATAAAGCTAGAATACCACTCACTCACTCACTCACTCACTCACTGATTGACATAATTGTTCTCCCAGATGGTGAAGGGGAAGGTGGGTATATTTTGACAGATTCGTAAACAAGTGACTCTCGTGAGTATGGGAAAAATCCCAAACCCCCCTTTTTCGCCCCCACTCTCCCCCCTCCCCATCGTATCTCGGAAACTAAGAGACTTATGTTTTATTTTTTTACGGATTCGTATAGAGAAGGCTCGGAAAAGTAAAACCCGTTTTTCAAAAATCCCCCCTCTTGCCCCCCTTCTCCCCCTTTAGGCGGATCTCGGAAGTTGACAGACTTGCAACATTTTTTTTTTCAGATTCTTATCGAGGGGCCCAGAGTTGGTCAAACTCATTTTTCAAAACTCCCCCTTCTCCCCCTCTTCACCTCCCCCCCATCCTATCTCGAAAACTAAGAGTCTCGTGTTTTGTTTTTTTACGGATTCGTATAGAAGAGCCTCGGAAAAGTAAAAACCATCATTCAAAGTCCCCCCCCCCTTGCACCCCTTCTCCCCCTTTAGGCGGATCTTAGAAGAGACTTGGAACATTTTATTTTCATATTCATATCGAGGTGCCCAGAGTTGTTCAATATAATTTTTCAAAACACCCCCCCTCCCCCTCTTCACCCCTCCCTCCATCGCATCGGTAGCGGTAAAGCGAAGCGTAGCGTAGCGTAGGGATAAGGCCACGATAGCTTTTCGATGGTATGGTAGGTCCTGAGTGGAGCGAACCTGCGAGACCGAGTGGAGCGAAGGGGGGAGGTGGCGAGCGAAGCGAGCCGGCGACCTCCGTAGCGTAACGAAGGTTGAGTGGGTGAAGCGTAACGCAAGGGTTACGATTAGTAGGACAAAAGTACCAAGCCTCCCTTTTATGGCCTCCCCCCGCTCCCAATCGTATCTCAGAAGCAAATAGATCAGTGTTTTGTTTTTTTACGGATTCGTATACAGTAGGCTCGGGATAGTAAAAACCTTTTTTCAAAGCCCCCCCCCCCCCCTTGCCCTCCTTCTCCCCCCTTTAGGCGTATCTCAGAAGAGACTTGAAACATTCTTTTTTCAGATTCATATCAAGGGACCCAGAGTATGACAAAATCATTTTTCAAAACTCACCACTCTCCCCCCCTTTACCCCCCCCCCCCCATCGTATCTCAGAAAAACTAGGTAGCGGTAAAGCGAAGCGTAGCGTAGCGTAGCGATAAGGCCACGATGGCTTTCCGGTGGTAGGTATGGTCCTGAGTGGAGCGAACCTGCGAGACCGAGTGGAGCGAAGGGGGGAGGTGGCGAGCGAAGCGAGCCGGCGACCTCCATAGCGCAACGAAGGTTGAGTGGGTGAAGCGTAACGCAAGGGTTACGACAGGCAAACTTACAATTTGTAACTCTCATGAGTAGGGCAAAAGTACCAAGACCCCTTTTTGCCCCCCCCCCCCCCCCCCTCCCTTCCAATCGTATCTCAGAAACTAAGAGCCCTGTGTTCTGTTTTTTTACGGATTCGTATAGAGGAAGCTCGGAAAAGATAAAACCATTTTTTTCATAGTTCCCCCTCTTGACGCCCTTCTCCCCCCATTTAGGCGGATCTCGGAAGTTAACAGACTTGCAACATTTTTTTTTCTTATTCATATCAAGGTATCCAGAGTTGTTCAAAATCATTTTTCAAAACACCCCCCCCCCCTCCCCCTTTTCACCCCTCCCTCCATCGTATCTCGGAAAAACTAGGTAGCGGTAAAGCGAAGCGTAGCGTAGCGTAGGTATAAGTTCACGATAGCTTTTCGGTGGTAGGTATGGTCCTGAGTGGAGCGAACCTGCGAGACCGAGTGGAGCGAAGAGGGGAGGTGGCGAGCGAAGCGAGCCGGCGACCTCCGTAGCGTAACGAAGGTTGAGTTGGTGAAGCGTAACGCAAGGGTTACGACAAGCAAACTTACATCTTGTAACTCTCATGAGTAGGGCAAAAGTATTTAGCCTCCCCCTCCCCCCCCCCCTCCCAATCGTATCACAGATACTAAGGGACCTGTTTTCTTTCGGATTCGTATAAAGGAGGTTCGGAAAAGTAAAAATCATTTTTCAAAATTGCCCCTTACTCCCCTTCTTGTGATGGATAGTTTTTGTGTTTTCATCATGGGTATCGTTTCCGTGGTTTTCGAGGGTGCTAAAACCGGTGGCGAGGTCAAAATGACAATCTAAGATGGCGGCTGTAATAATTTTCGAATTGTTCATCATGGGAGTCGTTTTCATGGTTTTCGAGGGTGCTAAAGCCGATAGTGAGATCAAAATCAAAATCCAACATGGCTGCTGCAAAAATTCTAAGTTTTCATCATGGATGTCGTTTTCATGGTTTTCGAGGGTGATAAAGCCGATAGTGAGGTCAAAATCAAAATCCAAGATGGCGGCTGCAATAATTTTCTAATTGTTAATCATGGGAGTCGTTTTCATAGTTTTCCAGGATGCTAAAGCCGATAGTCAGGTCAAAATCAAAATCCAAGATGGCTACTGCAAAAAATTCAAAGTTCATCATGGATGTCGTTTTCATGGTTTTCGAGGGTGCTAAAGCCGATAGTGAGGTCAAAATCAAAATCCAAGATGGCGGCTGCAAAAATTCTAAGTTTTCATCATGATTGTCGTTTTCATGGTTTTCGAGGGTGATAAAACCGGTAGTGAGGTCAAAATCAAAATCCAAGATGGCGGCTGCAAAAATTCTAAGTTTTCATCATGGATGTCGTTTTCATGGTTTTCGAGGGTGCTAAAGCCGATAGTGAGGTCAAAATCAAAATCCAAGATGGCGGCTGCAAAAATTCTAAGTTTTCATCATGGATGTCGTTTTCATGGTTTTCGAGGGTGATAAAACCGATAGTGAGGTCAAAATCAAAATCCAAGATGGCGGCTGCAAAAATTCTAAGTTTTCATCATGGATGTCGTTTTCATGGTTTTCGAGGGTGCTAAAGCCGATAGTGAGGTCAAAATCAAAATCCAAGATGGCGGCTGCAAAAATTCTAAGTTTTCATCATGGATGTCGTTTTCATGGTTTTCGAGGGTGATAAAACTGATAGTGAGGTCAAAATCAAAATCCAAGATGGCGGCTGCAAAAATTCTAAGTTTTCATCATGGATGTCGTTTTCATGGTTTTCGAGGGTGATAAAGCCGATAGTGAGGTCAAAATCAAAATCCAAGAAGGCGACTGAAAAAAATTCAAAGTTCAGGCCGATAGTGAGGTCAAAATCAAAATCCAAGATGGCGGCTGCAATAATTTTCTAATTGTTAATCATGGGAGTCGTTTTCATAGTTTTCCAGGATGCCAAAGCCGATAGTCAGGTCAAAATCAAAATCCAAGATGGCGACTGCAAAAAATTCAAAGTCATGGATGTCGTTTTCATGGTTTTCGAGGGTGCTGAAGCCGATAGTGAGGTCAAAATCAAAATCCAAGATGGCGGCTGCAAAAATTGAACGTTTTCATCATGGATGCCGTTTTCATGGTTTTCGAGGATGCTAAAGCCGATAGTGAGGTCAAAATCAAAATCCATGATGGCGGCTGCTATAATTTTCGAATTGTTCATCATGGGAGTCGTTTTCATGGTTTTCGAGGATGCTAAAGCCGATAGTGAGGTCGACATCAAAATCTAAATTCTAAGTTTTCATCATGGATTTATGATCGCCCCTCTCTTGACGACATTGTCATCATAGAAATAATAAAACAAAGCCACCGACTTCCGAAAGAAAAGTTATTTTGTAGGTTATTTTACCCTTTTTTGTGGTTGTTTTTGAAGGCGGTTAAATTTTTTTTGAAAAAAGTTTTTTATTTTTATTATTAAACTAAAAATACAACTGAGTATTTTATTTTGTGAATATTTCAAGTGCCTACCTGTTGCCATTATTGATATCGAGCAAAAAAGGGCAAAAAAGTCCCGTTTGTTGTATGGGATAAAATAAATATTTATTTGGTATTGTTTTTAGTATTCGTTGTGATAGTGGCAACAGAAATATTTACTTACATAATCTAAGAATAGCTATCGCGGTTCTAGAGATACAGCCTGGTGACAGACAGACAGACGGACGGACAGAAGGATAGACAGCGAAGTCTTAGTAATAGGGTCCCGTTTTATCCTTTGGGTAAAAAAGACATTATTGTCGGAGCCATGATTTTCTGATATAGGCAGGCTATCGGAAGAATGGTTAGCTGACTTGCATTGCCGAATCATAGAAGAACGCCTACGTTTTATATCAAGTCTACAAAAACATAACTCTAATATTGCACTGAGGTCCGTTCCAATTCAAGAAGTTGAAATGAGCATTGAAGTCGCGCGTCAAAGTCGTCAGGATGGAAGGATTATTTGCCCAGTTCTTTTACGGGGAAATCATGAAAGGAAAAAAAAGTAGTAAGCACATTGGGCAACCCATCATTTTTCTTTACGTTTACCTGTAATCCCAAGTGGCATAAAATTCAACAATCCACTCGAAGCACCTATGTAAATCCTTATTATTATTATCAGCCTATTGCCGTCCACTGCTGAACGTAAGCCTCCCCCAAAGAGCGCCAACCATCCCGGTCCTGGGCAGCCCGCATCCATCCACTGCCAGCCACCTTCCTTAAATCATCGACCCATCTTGCAGCAGGGCGTCCTACACTACGTTTGCCCATTCGCGGTGTCCACTCTAGCACGTTTGCTCCACCTGCCGTCTGTCCGTCTACAAACGTGGCTGGCCCACTTCCACTTCAGCATTCTGATTCTAAGCGCAATGTCGATTACTTTGGTTCTCTGGCGAATGACTTCATTACGAATTTTATCCACCAGAGAAACCCCGAGCATTGCTCTCTCCATCACACGCTGAGCAACCTTTAATTTGTGGACCAGGCCGATGATAAGTGTCCACGTTTCGGCTCTGTAAGTCATTACGGGTAGGACACACTGGTTGTAAACCCTGGTTTTAAGGGATTGTGGGATCGATGATTCAAAGATATGACGCAGCTTCCCGAATGCCGCCCAACCCAAGCGTATTCTTCTGGCTGCCTCCTTCTCAAAGTTGTACACTTTGGCCTAGGTAAATGTATTCCTGCACAACCTCGAGGGCAGCACCATTCACTATTACAGGTCTCGGGGTGACATGACCATTAAACATGAGTTTGGTTTTGTCCAGATTCATTCCGAGACCCACACGCCTTGAAGAATCGTTCAAGCTGTTCAGCATTTCGTCCAGCTCCTGCAGAGACTCTGCTATGATGACAATGTCGTCCGCAAATCGGAGGTGTGAGATGTACTGACCGTTGATATTAAGACCCCGCCCTTTCCAATCAAGCGTCTTGAAAACGTCCTCCAACGCGTTTGTAAACAGTTTCGGAGAGATGATGTCTCCCTGTCTTACCCCTCTCCGCAGTTGGATTGGTTTTGTGCTCTGTACTTGGACTATCATTGTTGCGGCTTTATACGGACATCTCATCACCTCAACGTAGCGGCAGTCGATGAGGCATCTCTGCATGGACTCCAGAACAGCCCTGGTCTCGACGGTATCGAAAGCCTTTTCGTAGTCCACATACGCTAGGCACAGAGGCTGGTTATACTCCTCGGTCCTTTGAATCACTTGCCTAAGGGTGTGTATGTGGTCCACGGTGCTGTAGCCTTTTCGAAACCCGGCTTGCTCCGGTGGCTGAAAGTCATCGAATTTTTGGGAGAGACGATTTAAAATAACCCTCGAGAACAGCTTATAGATATGGCTTAGAAGTGAGATGGGGCGGTAGTTTTTAAGGACCGCTTTATCGCCCTTTTTGAAAAATAATACTACCACACTCCTATGCCATGCCTCAGGTGTTATGCCAGTGTGGATGACGGAATTAAAGAGCTTTACAAGCTCTGTCAAGATAGGTATTCCTCCTGCCTTGAGCAGCTCTATGGTTATTCCGTCATCCCCCGGAGCTTTGTTGTGGTGAAGCTGTCTCATAGCCATTCCAACCTCACCCATGTCAATGTCGGGAAGCTCGTCTGTGAGATGGCGTGTCAGTTTGGCCCGTTGGTCATCCGCGCCGTGGGCCTGAGGTGGGCAAGTTTTTTGAGCATATAAGTAGAACCGTAGTCTCCGTAGAACTTTTCGACTTCAGCGAGAATCTCTGGCTTTGAGGTGACGGTGGTGCCCTGTGACGTTCTGAGCTTTGTCAGGTGACAGCGGGAGGTATTGGGCTTGGCAAATACCATCGAGCCTTTATTCCGAGCTATAGCTTGCTCTATAATTCGGGTATTTGCACTCCGAGTATCGCGTCTGATCTGCTTCTTGACCTCCCTGTTAAGTACCTGACATTTGTGAGTTCTCGTCGTTTCCTCATCAGTTCCAGAGTCTCGCTGGTAAGTACCGACTTACGTCCATTTCTGATCGGTCGAAAATGCCCACCTCGCGGACGACACGCAGCAGGCCTTCGGTGACGTCGTTTATGTCCTCCGTGGTTTCCAACATGGCGAATCGATTTCGTAGTTCCAACTGGAAACTTTCGCAACCAGCCTCAATCTGGGCAGCGTTGGTCTGATAGTCGACTTCGTCATGCGCTCTCTTTCGGCTTTAACATTTATATTCAGAGTGCCTCTGACCAGTCGGTGATCGCTTCCGGTATTAACCCTGTTGATCACAGAGACATCTCTCAATATACGACGCTTGTTAGACATAACGAAGTCGATCTCATTCTTTGTCACGTTATCAGGGCTTTGCCAGGTCCACTTCCTTTGAGGCTTCTTCTGGAAAAAAGAATTCATCAGAAAAAGCTCCTGAGCCTCGAGGAATATTACCAGCATACGCTCCCGGTGATTTCTGCGCCCATAGCCGAATGGACTTACTCTCGACTCACCACTCTCTTGTACTCCCACTTTTGCGTTGAAGTCACCCATAACAACAGTGTAGAACGTTTTGGTACGAGACATAGCTTTTACTATGTCTTCGTACATGGCCTCGACTTCATCGTCAGTGTATGCAGAAGTAGGGGCATACACTTGTATGATTTTTAATGAGTATCTTTCTGATACTTTCAGTACAAGGTATGCCACCCTTGCTGACATACTGCCACATTCCACAATGCTGCTTCTGGATTTTATGGACCATAAATCCGACGCCACCTTGGGATGGTTGGTGTCCTTCCCGGAAGTAGAGCAAGTGGCCACTATCGAGGGTTATCGTCTCCTCCCCCTGTCTTCGGATCTCCGATAGTCCCACGATGTGCCAGTTAATATGACTTAGCTCTACCTCCAATTCGGTAACGTGCTCGTCCAACCGCAGAGAGCGTCCGTTGTACGCCGCCAGGTAAAAATTGCGTTTATGGTACCCTGCCGTCGCCCGGGGATTCTTAGCACCCCCCGCCGCACCGTTACCGTGGCCGGTACCATGGCCAGGAATAGTGCAGCTACCAGGGAACTGGGGGCCTTGTATTATTGCACTTCATTTTTGGGGGGAATTTGCCGTAGTCACCACGCTTGGCAGGCGGATTGGCGACCGCAGATGCTGAAATACTTTTGCTGATGTTGCTGCTGCCCACCATCAGGTTAAGCATTTTTGGGGCATTTCAGCAGACGACATGGTTATACCGCCATGTACCGGTTGCCAGAGCTATGGTATGTGAGACAGCTGATGCGACCTCAAATTCTAGCTAATATCCATTTGTCGCCTCCTACGACACCCACAGGAGGAGATGGGGTGGCCTATTCTACCGCCGGGAACCACACGGGAAACCCGGAACTACACGGGGAACCAACGGGGAATGTAAATCCTTCTGTGTGTGCTAGATTTTTTAATTTAAAGCTAGCAGAATTATTAAGAGATATCCGAGGTGGCCCAGTCTTGTAGAGAGCAGTGGTGGCCCAGTGGTATCGGCCGCGACTTACGAACCCAGCCTGGCGCATTACTTTGTGTAATTTCTTTCATCACCACTGCTCTCAAAACGGTGAAGGAAAACATCGTGAGGAAACCGGCATGTCCTAGAACCATCAAATTCGAAGACATATGACATCTGCCAACCCGCACTAGGCCCGCGTGGTGGATTATGGCCCACTCCCTCTCACAAGAGAGGAGGCCTGTGTCCCAGCAGTGGGAACGTTATAGGCTGATGATGATGATGATCCGAGGTGGTAATTGGTTTGGCAAATGTATTTATCTGATGCACGTAATAGAAAACAAGGAGGGTGTTTAACCAGTGTGTGATGTCAGTGACTACATATGGCCCTGAAACGTGGTCTTTAACTGCTGGCCTTTTAGAGACTAAAAGTCACTTAACGAGCAATGGGAAGAGCTATGCTCGGAGTTTCTTTGCAGGATAAAATCCGGAACACGGATATTCGGCGAAGAACCAGAGTCACCGTTATAGCTCTTAAAATTTGCAAGTTCAAGTTGCAATGGGCAGGCCACATCGCTCGTAGAACTGACAACCGATGGGGAAGAAAAGTTTTCGAGTGGCGACCACGGACCGGAAGACGCAGCGTAGGTAGGCCTCCCACTAGGTGGACCGACGACATCGTGAGAGTCGCGGGCAACCGATAGATGCAAATGACGAATTGTCGTTCGGCGTGGCGGTCTAAGGGGGAGGCCTATGTTCGGCAGTGGACGTCTTCCGGCTAATGATGATGATGACGTAATAGAATTTCAAAAGCGAGGTTTACCACACGCTCACATTTGTTTTAGGGTTGAAGTCCGTCAGTCAGATGGCGGGCCTGTCCAAAATACAGATATTGATAAATTTGTTAGAGCAGACATTCCTGATGCATCAGAGGCAGAGGGAAGATTACGAAAAGCTGTTCTGAATCACATAATTCACGGTCCTTGCGGTCCCTCGCACAGAACTAATTTACCTTGTTGGGATAGTGAGAAAAGTTAATGTTCAATTTTTTTTCCAAAACGTGAGGTAGCCACCACTTTTTCTGATTAAAAAGGATTTATTAACTTGTGTAGAGACAGTAAAAACGAAGCTATTATAAAATATTGCGGTAACGATGTAATTGTAAATGATACTTGGGTAGTTCCTTATAAAGCAAGTCTTCTTTTAAAATACGATGCTCATATCAACTTGGGAATCTCCTCGCAACGCACGGTCGTTAAGTATTTGTTTAAATATTATGATGACTAAGGGTCCTGACGAATCGCGCGTAGCTGTCGTACCGGAAGAACATGAAAATAACGAAATTCGATGAAGTATTCGATGTGACTGCGCGCGAACCCAACGTCAAACAGCTGTCAGGGTATTTAGAAAATAAAAAATACGTTTATTTAAAACCAGGCACTGAAGTAGAAGCCGCGCTACAAGCTGGTTCGGACCTCATTATCTATTTTAACCACCCATAAGAGACGAATTTGACTCATTGACCTATGTACTTGGACTTTTACGAACAGTACATTGTTTATAAACAAAAGATACCGAAATTTTTGAAACATCAAATCATAAGTTTATTACTAAAAGACAAAAATAACCTACAAAATAACTTTTCTTTCGGAAGTCGGTGGCTTTGTTTTATTATTTCGATGTCTTTTTGCCACCGACTTCCGAAAGAAAAGTTATTTTGTAGGTTATTTTACCCTTTTTTGTGGTTGTTTTTGAAGGCGGTTAAATTTTTTTTGAAAAAAGTTTTTTATTTTACTCTTTTTAGTTTTAATATTCAACCCAAATTCTTGGCAAATACATCATTTTCTTACATGTGCACTAGAATTTTGTAATCCGTAGCACCGGTATTAACATCGCCCATGTTGTGTACATAAAAGAAAGTTCCAATAAAATTCCCTATCTCAAAAAATGCTAAACAGAGTTCGATGAAACTTACAGTATTCCCTAAGGCGAAAAAGATCCTTAATACAACAAAAAAACAATTTTCAAAATCGGTCCACAATTGGCGAAGTAATCGCGTAACAAACACGCAAAAAGTAAAGATCATCATGTCATCCAAGTAGGCAAAATTAATAAAAATGCTCACAAAATAAAAAGTACTGAACCAAATTTGATGATTTTTTTATGGGACCACACTGCAAGTATCCTGCATCGAACAAAAAAAATCACACTAATCGGACTAGAAACCTCGGAGTAATCGATGTACATACATAAAAAAAAAAAAAAAAAAAAAAAAACATTCCGACCGAATTGAGAACCTCCTCCTTTTTTTGAAGTCGGTTAAAAAGGGTGAGCTTGTCGCGCGTCTATTTTGGGTCGCACCTAACAGAGGCGAACAGTTTTATCTTAGAACTCTATTTAAAAAAATCTCGTGTCGTAGTTACACCGATCTTACATCTTTTAGTGGTCCCGATTGTAAATTGTCCAAAACACGACCCCGCGAGCTGCTTGCAGCTCGCGCAACGCCCAAATACTAGTTTCCATATAAATCTGTTGGTGTAATTGTGTGTAAACTGACGTATTGCTCTTGGAATTCAAAGTGCAATTATCAGTTGGCCATCTTTGCCTTAACTACCTAAAGACTTTCACTGCTGAACAAAGGTCTTACCCATTCGCAAGTCTTCTGAGTTGCTCGCATTCGGTATTGTCCTTTGTACTATATCAGTACACCTTATGTTAAATTGATAATCGCTCTGCCCTGGGTGGGACCCAGGGCAGAGCGGGAGGGACTGTTACTAGACTCGTACTGACTAAAATCTACGGTGTCCTTCAATAGCCTTTAAGTTCCGGGGTCACGGTAATTCGTTAGGTCCCGTGACCCTGACAGGCTTTGGCCCTCTATAGAGGGGTCCCGTCATAAAACTGAAACTCTTTGAGGCGCGCGTGGAACACGACACACCGTTGAACCAAAACAAAGACAATAAAAATGGATATTATAGTTCAAATTATGCTTTGCTAAAGACGGGGTTCTGGCTCGCCTGGACTTGAATTCCCATACTATATTTCTTCTGTTCCTATAGTAGGATATCGCCAGTGTACAAACCTGAAATTAGGAATATACGTATATTAATCGATATTACAGGTCTTATAATATTCTTTGCAGTTCCAGTCAGTCACATGAATGAAGTAGATATGTTTATCTAAATCTGAACTCACACGTGTCAACTTTTAGACATCTTGCACAAGACACACGAGTGAAATGAGTCCTTGCGAATCAATCCGTCACAGTCATCTTGTTATTGCTTAATCACATTAAAAAATATCAAGATGAAGCTTAAGTGCTAATTAATTTAAATTATTTGAAAACCAATGCGAATGTAGCGAGTCTGGCCAGATGTATGTACGTGGATGAACGAGGCCAAAGGAATATGTAAGGATAGTAACAGGTAGCATTCTTTAATTTTAGTATGTGATTAGTATCTCTCTTTATTTGAATCAGTGATATATTTATATCTTGTTTAACCCGTTTTTGGACTAATAAAACCATCAGAAACCATCAGGAGGGCCTGAGTGATAACGAAACTGTCAGACTGACTAAAAGCCACATAGCCAAACTTTCACACATGATTGCCAAGCTTATGAAATGGCTTTACATTTTAGTTTGAATAAAAAAATTAGTTTGAATTTAACGGCTTTTATGCCTTCAATGTTTTTGCTCATAATGTGTATAAACTGATATAACCATCGAAAAATAATATGATGACGATGAATTATTCAAGAGGTTATTGTATAGCTAAATTAATCGAGACCTGTATCTTTTTTTCTTAAAATCAGCCCACTGTTTGTTTGGGAATGAATGGAATGGGCTACATCTCTGTGAGAGGGAGCGGGCTGTAATTAACCTCGGAAACACGGTACTAAATCGAATTAAATATATAATCGAGACATAATAATTCTTCAACACAAAGTTCCGTGATCCCTTTAAGGTAAAAAAACAACTCAAAACACCATTAACAACTTAATTGCTTACGTGATAAGGATTGTTATTAATGTATGTAGGTGGAAAAGTAATGCGGATTGTCTTGTGATAGTCACCTCCCTACATCTCGTTTCGTAATTGTCAAGGTACCGACCTCGAAAGTTCCCTAACAACCAGTGACGGCAGACGGGCCGAGATTTGTGCAAACTTTTCAATAGCTGCAAAATTGCGTGTTGACACGCTATGCCTATTAAAGGGTTCATAAAAATGCAAGGTCGTAGATGTGAGAAAATAGTTGAGTAATTGAATACGATGTCACTTTTTTTTTTCTTGTGAAATGTCATCTGTATGTCTGAGTAAATTAAGTCGCTATTAGATGCTGTACAGGCCAATAAGTATGGTATTAGGTAGAATTGGGAAAGTATAGATACAAATAGAGCTTGCTTCAATTAAGAAAGGAAAATCTATAAAGGTGTATGTTGGAGTAAAGTCGAATTAATGATTTATCAATCTTTGTTCTCCAATCGGTCTTTCTTACATCTAAGGATCGTGTCACTGAACCCAATTTAAGCAAACAATCTGCCTCGTTATTCCGGTCCAAAGTTGCCATCACCACCAACTGAAAACATCTACTAGCTTATTTATCTTTGTTCGTCTGTTTGTTACAGTTCGCCGCTGTCCTCTGCTGCATCGGTCTGGCTCGCGCTAGCGGCTGGGTTGGCAGTGGTCTTGGCTACTCCTCCGGATATGGATCCGGCTATGGCTACGCATCAGGCATCGGCTATGGCCATGGATACTCCAGCTACGTTGCCCCAGCTTACTCCGCACCCATCGTTAAAACCGTAGTAGCTGCACCCATCGTCACCAAAGCGGTCGTCCCTGTTTCATACGCTCCTGCCGTCTCTACCGTTTCCCGTTACCAAGTCCACTCTTCTCCCATTGTTAAGTCTTACGTTGCTCCGTCTATTGTAAAGTCGTACGTTGCTCCGTCCATTGTGAAGTCTTACGTTGCACCAGCTGTGTCTTACGCCCCAGTTGCGTCTTACGTGGCCCCTGTAGCCGTGTCTTACAGCCAGGGATATGGTAGCCACGGGTACAGCGGAATTGGGTACAGCGGAATCGGTGGATACGGATACGGTTCTGGCTACGGTTACGACGGACTCGGCTATGGCTCAAAATACGTCTGGTAAATACGGCTTGTAAACAAAAATATTTGACTCAGTATGAGAATGTGTATTTTGCATTCCTCTCTGTATGGCTGTTTTAATTTATAGCAATGTTAAATTGCTGTTCTATGTATTTAATAAACCTATGTACCTGACTAAGTAAAAAAATGTTTTATTTTTAACTCCAGTTCTCTTGTTGAGACCAACTCCTTGTGCAATTAAAAACACATTGATACAATTTTCCAGTAATACTTTCGTGCCATATCTTTTTAATTGATTTATTAAGACTTGAACATGAGCAATAAAAGTTGTATTGCACTGTAGGGCAAAATAAAATGAACACCGATTACCTAGCACTGCATTTATCTTGTAATCTGATCTCTAAAACATGCCATCACTACATCCTTCCTTTAGGTCTAATAGACTAATTAACGTCTTGTAAAATATAGATGCTAGCATAATGAGAGGCATGAACAGGATTTTCTGGTTTCGGAGTGTTAACTAAACATGTTTGTTTATATTAACCTCTCAATTTAATACGGAAAGTAAAGATTTACTATATATAATTATAGTTTTGTCTATACCAATTATTTTACTGCTAGATTGACTCGTATGTTTATTAAACTCAGTACAATAAAAACACACTGTAATAGTCAGACTATACCGTCCCAACTGCTGGGACAGAGATCCAGCTGAATTTCCATAACACTTGTGTTAAAATAAACAAAGATGATGGATGGAATCACGCTCTATTGCTCAGAGAAGAACTTGAGAAGATTAAAGGTTCGAAGTGGCGAAGGTTCGTAATCCTTTGTAGTACCAAAGTCCGTTGGCACCCGCTACCAGGTCGCGGGACTTATACCATCACCGTGATCCCGGAACATAAAGGGCTATTGAAGGACACCGTGGATTTTAGTCAGTACAAGTCTGACAGTCCGTCTCGCCCTGCCCGGGGTGGGAGGACTCATTTGATGATTTTACCACGATAAAAAAAGCACCCGCTACCAACTATAAATTGTAAGTTTAGACTTTAAACTAAAAAAGCAGAAGAAAGCAGACTGATATTGTAACGACTATGGAGACTACTGTATCGACAGTGATACTCAAAACAGAAGAGTATTTTCAGAAAATTATATGGCACTGTAGTTAAACAAAATAAAAACTGAGAAGCAAGCGCTAGGCTGCACCCATACTTTAACCTATAAAAGGCGATCGAAATGTTAGGAAAATCTGTAACTTTTTACGTAGATATAAGCTACGTGGATTAGCAGGATACGGAAAAAAACATAATGTTTTCTTTGTCACTTTTAATACCATGCCGAATGTGACTATTTGATTTTTAAGATCATTGGCTAGGGAATGATCTTATTACAATTAAACTTATGCGCAAACGCACTCACAGTCGATCGACTGTCTTTTGTTTGTGTCAAGGGCGTAACCAGCGCAATAGTCATCTCCATACAATGGAAAGTGTAGCAAGTCATTGTACTGAAGCTTTAATTGAGATTGTTCTCGAGAGAGGCTTATGTCCAACTGTGGACTGTGGGATGTGTAATAAGAAACTAGGGTAGATTTTCAGCAAGTCACTTTTTCATAATATTCAACTACTAGCTGCTCCCCAAGAAATAGAACAAATTTTCAAAATTATTATTAGCTGTTCCACACTATGTCACCATTTAGTCCATTACTGTTCAACTTCTGGAGGTATAAGCGTGAGGTAGCATAGCCTATGAGCATTCTCATGAATGTGGCAATCAAATATTAAAAAAAAAAAACAACTTGTAGCTCCTGAGATTAACGCGTGCAAACAAGCGAAGTGCTCAGCCTATAATTATTACAAATAAATAAATAGCATCTTGTAGGTGAAAAAAATTCACCAATTTTCGAAATAAATGACTAACCTTCCGAATCATCTATTAATATTATATAGATCATATTTACAAGTATACAAAGCAATTATCACATATCAAAGTGCTTAAAACAAGACGATTATACCTATTAATTAATCAATTACTACGCGATTTGTAGTTTACTCTAATGCCAACCCTTGTACAACAATTCTCAAGATACTAACATAAATTAAAGATTATATCTCGCTTCTGCTAGTTTAATTTCGGTAAATACATTAGTTAATATTGCATTTAAACGTAAGCCTAATTAATTTCGTTACGCTCCGGTTTTCTCAAAATCTACAGGGACCTTGAGGAGGAATACTTATTTCCTACATTTTTAATATAAAAGAGTGAAACAATAGCTTCTAACACATTCAACTCATCACTGTTGAAGATACCAGCAACATGTTCACTAAGGTAA
Source organism: Agrotis ipsilon (assembly GCA_028554685.1). Taxonomy (NCBI): domain Eukaryota; kingdom Metazoa; phylum Arthropoda; class Insecta; order Lepidoptera; family Noctuidae; genus Agrotis; species Agrotis ipsilon. The sequence continues at coordinate 10,508,658 of CM052967.1, forward strand.
TTAATTGAATATTTTACAGTGTTTAAATCTTAATTGCATTGTTCAGTTTAGCAGTTTAATTTCAAAACAATCGTTCTTTTTTTGCTCAATCTTTTGTTACTCGCATTTATACTGACATTTCTCAAGGTTTGACATGGTATCATAGACATTTAATTGTTACATTTTCCTTTAGACATCCAGTTACATTTCTATAACAGTAACCAACCTTAATTGAACTCCTACCCCATACAAAATTTTGACAGTTTAAATCAAATCTTTGTACTCGTTGTCTCAATTTATCTTTAATTACAGATCTTCGCTGTCGCTGTTTGCCTGTTCGGCTTGGCCCGTGCAGGAAACCTTTACAACGGTGGCTTAACCGGCGGCTACTCTGGTCACGGCGGCTATGGAGGGTACGGCGGTTACGGCGGTTACGGCGGCTACGGTGGTGGATACGGCGGTGGCTACGCCAGTGGCTATGGCGGCGGATACGGCTACGGGGGCCCAGCTACCTCATACACTTCCGTGACCAAAGTTGTGCCTGCTGCTGGAGCTGACTATGCCCATGGTGGATACTCTGGCGCTCTCGGAGGTTACTCTGGCGCTTTCGGAGGCTATTCTGGTGCTCTTGGTGGATACTCAGGTGCTCTCGGCGGCTATGGCGGTCATGGCTACAACAGTCTCGGCTATGGCTCCAATGGCTACAACGGACTTGGACATGGCTACAGCGGTCTTGGTAACGCTGTGTCCTCTGTCTCTGTTTACAAAGAGCACTCTCCTAGCTACGCCACTGGTGCGTACGGCGGTTATGGTGGATCCGGCAGTTACGGCGGTTACGGTCACGGTTATGGAAACGCCGGCTACGGATACGGCGGTTACGGTAGCGGCGCCTATGGAAACAAGCTCGGCTGGTAATTCGTCAATTGGTGCGTTTTGTAAATACTGATGATGTGTGAATGGAAAATAAATTATTGAAAATGTAAATCTATGTTATTTCTTTCATGCTTTAATCCGTCTATTAAAACATATTTGACGCTGCGTACCAAATTGTACCATAGAAAAGTAAAATTTAGAACCGGGATTTTAAAAAGTGCCTGTATCGTACGACGAAGAAACTCAAAAGATACAGCTCAAACGATATAATGTGGGCCCTGATAGAAACTCCTTTCTAGTCACATCATCCTTCATACCGTCTATCTATTATTTCGTTGCCCTTACCTTATACCTCATAGGGCCATTCACATTCATATTTAAAACTTCTCTAACAATATTATCCTCATTTCTCCGTATGCCTCGCCCGAACCTTGACAACCGAGTACCATAATAATACATTATCTTGTTACCATTTTTCATCTCATCCTCTCATTTGGCCATATAGGTATATGTCCTTTTTTCTTCTTAATTTAGTCCTTTGGCTCAACGTTCCGTAATACGGGCGTCACAGATTGTTCCCGTGACGTGCCACTAACTGTGCAGTATCAATTAATAACATTCCGATTTACATCGTTTTGTACAAACCGTCCGACGCTGAATTTCTGATCAGCGATCACAAAATGAATAATACTATAATTTTTCCAACTTTTTGTGTTTACCATAAAAAAAATATGGTTGCAGATCGGTTTATTTATTATCTCATAGTAATTAACAGGGTTCTCTATGCGGATATCCCCATCAAAAACAAGTATAGTAATAAATTTTGTATCAACAGTTTTATGGTGTTAAATGGGCTTGAAAAGCCATTGATTTTATTTACTCCAAAACGAAGTTCCGAGTACAACTTCCTTATTTAATATGGAGTACATTCGATGCTGCTTAATATCGGATGCCTCGGGCGTATTACACAACTTTGCTCTGCCGGGTGGTGTGTTCACCTTGACACTGAAACCGAAAGTGCCCGCGGCTGATCCACTGCGGGATTCAATACCAATACCAGTTTGCAGACGAGATATAAAAGCGAAAGCAAATGCTCCAAAAATTACACACAACAACAACACTCCATACAAACATGTACTCCAAGGTACGCAGTGGATTTCAATATTGAATTTCGATTTAAAAAATATTTTTCATTAATGTGGCTGATGAGTTGGAAACCCTTTGGACTCAATTGTGCTTTTTCGATGTTCGATGACTTCAAATAAGTGATTTTAATCCAGTGTATTTGTGTCCTGATCAGTTCCTGAATTTCAAGATCTCAAAGTTCTGATCTTTCTAAAGTGAGGCATTAAATAATGTATTAATTTTTGTCTTTATCTTAGGTCGTAGTCTTCTTGTGCGCGGCGAGCCTCGCCTCCGCCGGCAACCTCCTGCATGCTGCTGCTCCCGTGGCTTACAGCGCGCCCGTCGGTGTCGCCTACAGCTCGGCACCTGCCGTCTCCTCCGTGTCTTACTCCTCTCACACCTCTCACGGTCCCGTCGCCACCTACTCCGCCGGCCCCGTCGTAGCCAAGACCTACGCCGCAGCTCCTGCCTACGCCACCTACGCCGCTGCACCAGTTGTCGCTAAGACCTACGCCGCGCCCGCCGTTGCCACCTACGCTGCCGCCCCCGCCGTCGTCACCAAGTCTTACTCCCCGGCTGTCTCTTACCAGCCCATCTCAAGCCACTCAGTCCCCGTCTCGTACGCTGCTCCTGCCGTCCAGCACTACGCCGCTGCCCCCGCTGTCCACACCTACTCCGCTGCCCCCGCAGTCCACACCTACGCCGCCGCCCCCGCCGTCCACACCTACGCCGCTGCCCCAGTGGTTACCAAGACCATCTCAGCTGCTCCTGCTGTATACTCCGCTGCCCCAGTGTACGCCAAGTCCGTAGGACCCGCCGTGTCTTACTCTTCATACTCTACCCACTCTGCTCCTCTGACCTACGCCGCAGCTGCTCCCGTTGTCACTAAGACCTACGCCGCTGCTGCTCCCGCTTACGCCACCTACGCCGCTGGCCCCGTCGTGACCAAGAGCTACGCCGCTCCCGCCGTCGCGTACTCCGCCGGTCCCGTGCTCAAGTCCGCTGTAACATACTCAGCTGCTCCCGCCGTCTCTCACGTCAGCTACTCCAGCCTTGGAGCTAACTACGGCTGGTAAACACATGGTTGTTAATATTTATTGTTGTTAGTAAATAATCGACTGTATATAAATGTTTGTATGTTCGTATCATGAAACGAAAAATAAAAACTAAAGAATATTTTGGTATTTTAATAAGTACTCCTAGAAACATAATGTTGAAGTATTGAGAGGTGATGAATGGAACTAAATACTTTTGTCCAGGCGCACGACACAAAACAATAAAGAAGGAGAAGCATGAAACAACAGTACGTAAGCATGACAGACACACACAAACAGTTGGGCTAAATCCAAGAAAACAATTTTAACACTAGGTGAAACGGGGTTAAAAAGTTACAGAAACCCCACCATCAGTTAGAAGACCCAGGGTACAAGTATTGAGGGACTTTTACCATGGTAATCATATCTTTAGACTAGAGCAGTGGTGGCCCAGTGGTATCGGTCCCGACTTATGAATTGTAGGTCGTGGGTTCGAACCCAGCTTGGTGCATTACTTTGTATAATTTATTTCATCACCACTGCTCTCAAAACGGTGAAGGAAAACATCGTGAGGAAACCGGCATGTCCTAGAACCATCAAATTCGAAGACATGTGACATCTGCCAATCCGCACTGGGCCCGCGTGGTGGATATAGCCCACTCCCAATCACAAGAGAGGAGGCCTGTGTCCCAGCAGTGGGAACGTTATAGGCTGATGATGATGATGATGATGAATCATATCCTTGAAAACTCTTCCCCATAACGATATCTGAATTATTGAGTTTAAAACACCAAATAAACTAAACATGAAGAAAATGCAAGGTTCATAACTATTACCTTTATTGAATCGAGCGCAGTCATGACCAGAGTCACCAATAATTTACATCCATTGCACTATAAAATATCAACTCATAAGGGTTTTTTTAAAGAAATATCTACCCTGAGGTGTCAAATTCTTTTAATCGAACATGAGCCTTCTACTATTGTGATAAAGTAGAAAGTCTTTTAAAGACATTTGATGTACTGAAAAATATAATCAGGAACATTGACATTTTCATCCGAAAAAAGCAATTTCTTGACTGTTAATGATTATAATGTATGAATAAATAATAATACTGGTAAACAATTTCACAAGACGTCCTCAAAACTAGTTATAGGAATCTATTTGAATAACATTTAACTGAATAGCTTAAGTACTAACGCAGCGGAAGTTCTTAAAATTACTGGTTTCTATGTTTAGGTTGTACAAAGTCATAAACATGCATAAGCGCGGACTTCATCCCGGCGCACTCACAGACGACGTTAACTAACGTTAAGGAATTTTGTTTAAGCCAATGTTTCAACGGATCACCACGGCCCTGAAATGCAAAGGGCAACTGAATGAACAGGTAGATGTTTAGTCAACCAAGTCTAACAGTTCCTTTGTCTCCACCCAAGGTGGGAGGATGTAATTTGATCATATTTGAACCTGAAAAAAGAGTGAAGATATTTACAGCTATTTATGAATCAATGTACGTAGGTTGAATACAGCATGAGATCCTGGGTGACGTTCCCAGGTCGAGTACAGCGGTCAAGAGTGGATTTGGGTCTACTTCTGACTATAAACACTACATCGGAGATCACAAAGCCAAGCAATCTAAGATCGAATGCAAGGACCAATCTTTTTGTATGTGAGTGGTAAGCTTTAAGCGATTTAGGATCTCGACATCCTTCAAGATTAATCGTACTTACGGATAGTCACTTAACCAATTTACATTTATTCACATACAAACATTGATGTCAGAAACTTGTGAATACCAAATTGTAATTTCGCTGCTGATCAAGGCAATGATGCACACAAGGCTCTATCCTTTTTTTTTTTTAGGTGGTATACGGAAGGGACTGTCAGACTCTTACTGACTAAAATCCACCAGTGTTCCTTTGGATGCCCTTTACGTTCTGGGGCCGCGGTATCCTGGGTTAAGGTTAAGGAAGACTTTTTGCCCGCATCCCAGGGTGCACTGGCCCGAAAAACTGGTCTTCCCCCCGGACGTATCCGAGAGGGAACTCCAGTCTACGAGCGCACGTGGAGGTTTCCTGTCTTAGCACCCCAAGGCTCTATCCTTAGAGAATAACACCTCTATTATAGTAGAAACATTTCAGATATAAGTTAACTGTCCAGCTACTTATTCGAATGAACGTTTGTGACTACGGCTTTAAGCATATTTAAATAACCACAGTAGTAAGGCTTGTTTCTAAGTTATTTGACACTCGCACCTATTAGAGCCTCGTTCATACAGGAGCGTATTTAGACTGGGTATAACGCAATGATGTTGTCCACGCAATATTCCACAAGTCTACATCATTTTGGAAAGCATAAAGGCAGTTCGGACTATCGAAATGCGGAAACTACCGTGGGTGGGTTCTATAGCAATGATATATGTATATTGAATTTACTTATTCTTGTCTAAGTGTAAAATGAAGTAATTCAGTGAGTGTGAATAGTGAACCGTTCTCTATAATGTAGATGTATAGACTAAAATAATCCATACTGCCGCAGTTTGTAAACCAGAAATGTTTTTTGAATATAATGATTTTTTTTTTAAATTTCATGGGCTGCTCTTGTCTATTGAGACAAGAGCAACCCCGCCTGAAATTTAAAAAAAGACTATTGAGTCTAGATCAAAGGTGACAAGGACAAAGCCTACGATGGAGTGACGTTTCTTTTCTGTGAAGAGAATATTAACTACCCCACCGTATTAAGACCCTTTTTTGTTCCTTAATTTATCAAAATATCAATATCTTCACTTCATGTTTCAAAACAAAATAAAGCATCATCAATGTATTGAAACGTTTAATTACAACGATTTTTATTTCGTTTTTCGTGACATTTTGATAAATCGGCAGTAAAGTTCTTGAAGTAGTACAAGTGCTACCAGGGATCTAACCTTTAGGTCCAATAATAAAAATGAAATCAAGTTGACATTAAAATGTCGGTGAACCTCTATGTTACAATTATGTTCTTAAACTTTTAAAAAGGGATCTACATTCACTATTGACGATTTACTAGACACGCCTTCCATTTCATAGAAATTAAACATTTTGTAGTGAGTAGGTACAAAACCAGTATTAGCTGACCGTTCATTATCTGTAAAAATCGTACAAAGGGTGACCAAAACAAACTGGTTTTGTATAGCTTGATATGTCGCCGTGTGTACACCAGTTCACATAAGCATCTATTACTATAATAGTTCTGGATTTCTGGTTAAATCAACGTAACTATTTTGTACAACGTATTTGAACTAAATGTTGCTGGGAACTCTATTGAAATGAATGCAATAGCCTCACATGGGAAATTTATTGGCGTGCCCAGAATGTGATAAGAGAAAACGGGACGCACTACTCATCCCTATACACTCCTCATGTTCTTCAAATCTTCCAATTACGAAATTGTGCTTTGACATTAACATAACAACTACTAAAATTGCGTAAATATAAATAGGTACTAATTGTACCGTTATCCTCGAGCCGTGACTCACACTCGTGCTTGACCGGTTTTGTTTTAACTGAACAAACTCAGCTCTAGGCAATATCTCATGGAGATTCAATGCTAATACCAGTTTGCAGACGCTGATATAAAAGCGAAAGCAAGTGCTCCAAAAATTATTACAATCAGTAACCTCATACAAAACAAACATGTACACCAAGGTACTACAGTGATTTAATTTATTGGAATTAAAATTGTTCAAGTGAATTCAATTTGAAGTCTATCTGACTTCACTGTACTGATTTTTTGAGAAGTGAAAATAGTGATGCAAAAGGACTTATTTATGGCCCTATTTAGATATTCTAAGCTTCGACTACTAAACCACTTAATAGAATCAAGAAATGTCATTGGTTTTATGACATCAAATAAAACTTTTGCATTTGTGTATTTCAGGTCGTAGTATTCCTGTGCGCGGCGAGCCTCGCCTCCGCCGGCAACCTCTTGCATGCTGCTGCACCCGTGGCATACAGCGCGCCCGTCGCCTACAGCTCGGCGCCCGCCGTCTCCTCCGTGTCATTCTCCTCTCACAGCTCTCTCAGCCCCGTCGCCACCTACGCTGCTGCCCCCATCGTAGCCAAGACCTACGCCGCTCCCGCGTACGCCACCTACGCTGCTGGTCCCGTTGTAGCCAAGTCTTACGCTCCTTCAGTATCCTACCAGTCCATCTCTGCTCCCGTAGCGTACGCTAAGACCTACGCCGCCCCTGCGGTCGCCACCTACTCTGCCCCAGTGTACGCCAAGTCCATTGCTCCCGCTGTGTCCTACTCCTCAGTCTCTTCCCACTCTTCTCCTGTGACTTACGCCGCGGCCGCTCCCGCTTACGCCACCTACGCCGCTGCCCCAGTCGTAGCCAAGAGCTACGCCGCTCCCGCCGTTGCGTACTCCACTGGTCCCGTCGTCACCAAGTCCTACGCCGCCCCTGCCTACGCCACCTACGCCGCCGCACCTGTCGTAGCCAAGACCTACGCCGCTCCCGCTGTCGCGTACTCTGCTGGTCCCGTGCTCAAGTCGGCTGTTACATACTCGGCTGCTCCCGCCGTCTCTCACGTCACTTACTCCGGTCTTGGAGCTAACTACGGCTGGTGAAAACCTGTTTGTTGACACATACTTATTTATTAATAAATAATTATGCGACTGTACCTGTATTTAAAATGATTGTAAATAGAAAAGCAAAATAAAGATATAAAAATAATTGCTTGGTTTTTTTGCATTTATTTATGACTGCCTTGCCTGAAATATGATATAACAGTATGCACAGTGTACAGTAAGCTACATGAAACGAGTCAATAACGTTACCCTATAGACTATCTATCCATTACGCACTTTTCAGTTAAAACACGTTACCAGGATGTTATTAAAAAAAACATCCTCCGCCAAGAACATAAAATGAATTCGTCTCTTTGGAGCAAATGGTTTTTATAAAAGTAAAGCTGAATTATTCATACATAATCTAAATTTAGCCCTATTTTAATTTAATAAAACAGTTCAAAAAACAAAATTGAAATCAAACACTGAATAAAATAACGAACAAAGTTTCTGACGATGTTCTAACAGTCATTATTCTTACATTTATAATTATTACTTTATGGATACGCTGCTATACGAGCGATTTACGGGCGTTTACGATTGGTAGGACAGCCCCATGCTACGTCACTGGATACGGCTGCACACTTCAGTCTTTTGAATTTTTTAAATAAGTTATTTATATGCCATAGAATTTGGTGTCTACTAACATTAGGTTAAGATTTTTACTACCAAAAAATGGGTGTTAATTATCTGATATAAATAAATAATAAAAATTATACATTGCTATGTAAATCATACCAGACACTAACTGCAGAGCTTGAATGTTGGATTCGGTTCTTGAAATCGGGCATCGGGCAAAGAAGCCTAACAATAATGATTATTAGGCTTTTTTGCCATACGGAAATTCTCAGTAGCAACCACGGAATTTGGGCTTGTACCCGGTTGATGGCAATAGCCTCGCCCCTTATTACTTAACATGATTGGCATCATATGGGTGTATTAAGGTATGTTTCGAGATGCAATAAGAAAACATTTTTAACCTTCGTACAGTCGCAGTGAATTTTATAACATCTAGATGTACTGACAGAATAAAAATCAGAACTCAATTTCTGAAAATATTAAATAGCGTAGCGATAAAAGGTTTACTTACTGAAAACATACCTCTAACAGAGAGGAGGCACATGTGCCAACAGCGGGAACATTTATAGGCTGATGATGATGATACCATTAATATATTAACAGTAGGTAGTCTTTTTACTTTCATCGCTGCCTTAAGCATTGCTCTGTATGCGCAAGCACAGGTACGGCCATCGAAAGCTAGCCACAGACTTCGATTGATTTAATCCATTATAACATTACCTGATATTGAAATCGAGTCTAGGACCCTAACCTCAGAGTCGCGCAAGCTAGGGGATTACTAGCAGGAGGAGCTGACATTCAAATCATTACTAACACCAAAATTATGACCAGCAGAGGATCCCATATTCACTTGGGTGCTACAGACGTATTGTAACCAGTTACAACTACATGACGTACTTCTCGCACTAAATAACTTTTCTCCCTGAAATGAACATAGCAATGATCACGCAGCTATAAGAAGAGCTATTGATGGTAACAAAAAATAAAGTTAGTTATGAAACACTAAAGTGTTAGTGGGACTAACAGACCAATACACGACTAGTGGAAGGTAAATCTTTGAATTAATATCACGCAAAGTTGTAATCAGAAACTAATGTACGTGTACTACTAATAATTCCAATTAATTTAACGGCGTACACCATATTTACCTGATACGCCTTAAATCGTTGCTGCAGTTGGAAATGTGGACAACATTTCTGTTCCAGTTATAATCATGTGTGAATCATATCGCACTTGACCGATATTACCCTCTTATACAAATTGAACTGTAATCTATGTCAGCTAGGATTCTATGAACCAGTTTCAAACACTTATATAAAAGCGCTTGCAAGTGATCCAAAAAGTCAGATGTAAAGTGCACTGTGCAACTACGCTTAATTCAAACATGTACTCCAAGGTACCAGTGTTTTGATATTTGTTAATGTTTGAAAATATCATTTTTAAAGATTGTACGATCATGGGCTGGAGACGAGGGACTTTAGATTTCTTTCCCATGGTAGCAATGGGTTTGGCCATCTGCAATTACTCAATAGCCCGGTTTCTAGATTTTGTGTCTGGTTGACTGCAACCTTACCAAACCGTCCTATGACAACAGCTTAGCTTTTATAGCTACGCTATAAATTGATAATTGACGTTGTTTTTTTCTAGGTCGTAGTCTTCTTTTGCGCGGCGAGTCTCGCCTCGGCCGGCCACCTTTTGCAAGCTGCTGCACCTGTGGCTTACAGTTCAGCACCCGCTGTCTCCACCGTGTCATTCTCGTCAGCGGCTCCCGTCGCCACATATACCGCATCAGCACCCGTCGCTACATACACGGCCGCCGCACCCGCGTATGCCGCATACAGTGCCGCTCCGGCGTTTTCTTCATATGCCGCCGGACCTGCGTATTCTACATACGCTGCTGCGCCCGCGTACTCTACATACACCGCCGCTGCCCCAGCTGTCGCAGCTTACTCCGCTCCAGTGATAGCTAAGGCTGCTGGTCCCGCAGTGTCCTACTCCTCAGTGACCAGGCAGTCTTCTCCCGTGACCTACGCTGCAGCTGCGCCAGCTGTTTCAGCTGCTTACTCTGCGCCCGTAGTAACTAGGACTTACGCTGCTGCTGCTCCTGTAGTAACCAGAACCTATGCCGCTGCTGCGCCTGCATTTACTACATACTCGGCACCTGCTGTTGCGTCATATTCCGCTCCCGCCGTAGCCGCGTACACCGCTCCCGCTGTAGCCGCGTATTCCGCTCCTGCCGCCGCAGTTGCAACTTATTCTGCTCCGGTAGTAACCAAGACTTTCTCTGCTCCCGCATTTTCCTCCTATACCGCCGCTCCCGTACAATCTGCTGTGACATACTCGGCAGCGCCCACCGTTTCACACGTCGCTTACACTGGTGCTGGTGCCAACTATGGATGGTAAATACGACCTACTATAATATTGATATTTATTGATAAGATTTTATTAACAACAGTCAAAGCAAGAATGTAAATTAAAGCTATAAAATATACATTTATTTGAGTTTTCATTCTCTTAACATCCATTATAAAGTTTCATCAGCTGTGTTAAAAAATGTTGACTATTTGTACATATGATCAAAGCGTCTACAGGTTAACAAAAGGTTTATGAAAGTACGACAAAAACATTCAATTTAACAGAAATATTTCAGCACCCACAGAACAATAGAAATCACAGAGAAAAAATCAAATAGAAAAAATTGAAACATGCATCACTTGTATTAGCCCCTTCGTTGATAACGCAACGATACCTGACGACTTTGTTATACTTTGAAGCGACCTTTATGTATTTTTAGTGCAATAGACACCTGGATACCTACCAAAGTCGTAACGTATCGGAAGCTTGCGTCGTGGTGTCTACGAAAGAGCTTATAAGTTGCATAACCCTTTCAGCGCAATGCACTTAGATAGTTCACGATCATTTCTAAATTAAAGATCATAACTGCAACAAAGTATATGCATAAACAGCCTATTATCATTTCCACTGCTGGGACACAAGGCTCATTTGCGTGAAAGATTGAAGAAGAGTTCCCGCGAGAGACACTTCCAAAGTGCTAAGATCTTGCCCCCCCCCCCCCCCCATATATCTACAAGTGTAAAATCTTATCTTGAGAACGTAACACAGAAACATAATTAATGATTAAACGAACTTACCTGTAAGTGAAGTTCGATCATAATTATGTGAGGTGTTTCGTTCGAAGAGATTAGAATCCCGCCCTCCCGAATTAAACACCCCAAGTTGTGAAATGAATACAATATATTAATTATCTCTAAACTAAATGAAGATTTGAATGTCATAAACTCTTTTTTTTTTTAGTTGTCTTTGAACTGAGTGCATAGAGGCGACATTGTACGTGAAAAGTAAGAAAAGTTTCATCATTCTCTTATTCTTGAAGTTACAAGAATAAGAGAATGACGAAACTAATAAAATATAGGTATGATGTACAACATTACCATGCAAACAAAATTAGTTTGAATGTGATTAAGTAATTAGTTTTTTTAATACTTCATTAATCGTAAACCGCAATTTACCTTTCAAAGTTACAACCAACTACATGAACTTTTATATTATGTTACTTGCTACAACGCAACCCTTTACGGGTGAGTCCGACTCGCACTTGGCCGGTTTTTTCTTGTTGAAGTCTGATGTAGCTACTCTTTATCTCCTACCGTAGAGAACTTGAGACAAAAGAACAAAAAGGATTATGGAAAGAATAACAAAAACGTAAAAAATAAGACGAGGCAAATAGGTAAATTAATTAGTCCGTGTAATCTATCGTAGTAGCAATATAAATCAATCGCCAAGCTTTTCTTGAATTATTGTCAAACTGCTGACTCCCTTAAACACAAAAGTTGAAAGTTGGTCGGATTTTCAGGTAGACTTTTCATTGATGTCTTGGAATTTGTGGTTTATGCTGTCACAAACCATCTGATTCCATCTGAATAAATTCCTCAAATATAATGTAAATAAGTACTCATTCAGTATTTTTTTAGTATGGAATTTGATAGTCTGAATCACAGGTTATTCACTAAGGTCATATTCACTAAGATGAAAGCCAAAAAGTCATTGGCAATGGGCATAATCGTCGCATTGCTTTGCGTGAATAGATAGGTGTAGACAATAACAAACACAATACCTTCGTGTCTCTAAATATCCAAAAAGAATGCATCTATCGATTTTCGGTATTTGCAAAATAATTTGGTAATAGGTATATTATTTTCTCTCGCATAATTTAATTGATGAATATAATGTCTTCCAGCCGGTTCCACCACAATAACAAAGTCATCCAGTAACTCATTTTAATAAACCAATAGGAGGTAGCGATGCTGTAGGAAAATGCAGAAATATTCTTTTGGGTTTATTTTGTTTTGGGTGTCAAACACACAAACATTATTTTATATACAGTCGATTATTTACAAACAATAAATAGTTAACAACCATGTGTTTACCAGCCGTAGTTAGCTCCAAGACCGGAGTAAGTGACGTGAGAGACGGCGGGAGCAGCCGAGTATGTAACAGCCGACTTGAGCACGGGGCCAGCGGAGTACGCGACAGCAGGGGCGGCGTAGGTCTTGGCTACGACGGGTGCGGCGGCGTAGGTGGCGTAGGCAGGGGCGGCGTAAGACTTGGTGATGACTGGACCAGTGGAGTACGCAACGGCGGGAGCGGCGTAGCTCTTGGCTACAACGGGAGCAGCGGCGTAGGTGGCGTAGGCAGGTGCGGCGTAGGACTTAGTGATGACGGAACCAGCGGAGTAGGCGACGGGCGCAGAGTGGGTCGAGTAAGAAGAGTAAGACACGGCGGGAGCGACGGCCTTAGCCACGACGGGAGCAGAGTAGGCGGTGTAAGCAGGAGCGGCGTAGGTCTTGGTGACAACAGGTGCGGCCGCGGCGTAAGACAGAGGAGTAGAGATGGAGGAATAGGACACAGCGGGGGCAATGGACTTGGCGTACACTGGGGCAGAGTAGGTGGCGACCGCAGGGGCGGCGTAGGTCTTAGCGTACGCTACGGGAGCAGAGATGGACTGGTAGGACACGGAAGGAGCGTAAGACTTGGCAACGACGGGACCGGCAGCGTAGGTGGCGTAGGCGGGGGCAGCATAGGTCTTGGCTACGACGGCACCGTGGGAAGTTTGCGAAGAGTAGGACACGGAGGAGACGGCGGGTGCCGAGCTGTAGGCGACGCCGACGGGCGAGCTGTATGCTACGGGTGTAGCAGCCTGCAGGAGGTTGCCGGCAGAGGCGAGGCTCGCCACGCACAAGAAGACTACGACCTGTAATAAAATGAAAAATATGAATACCTGCATTTTTTTAGTCGCTCCATGTAAAAAACCCTAATCAGCTGCCGAGGGTTACATTGAAACAAGCCGACCTCAAAAAAGTTAAAAGAAAAGGGCTCGGCAGATGACAATTTTCACTTTCACTTGATACAGTATAAACTTTTTACACAATAAAAACTTCATAATACACAAAAAAGGTGACAGGTTGTTAACCCATGACCGAGACCGTAATAAAAAGGTTAAGTATTAAAATATCAGAACAGTACCTTGGAGTACATGTTTGTATTGAGAATGGTTGTTGTGTGTAATTTTTGGAGCACTTGCTCTCGCTTTTATATGAGTGTCAGTAACTGGTATTAGCATTGAATCTCTGTCCGGTATTGCCTGAAGCTATATTTATTCCGGCAGGCAATTGGCGAAGTGTAAGTATGATTTACAAGTCATAGTTGATTAGCAAGTCCTCGAAAATATTGCATCAAACTATTCAAGTTTTGATTTTGGTTCCGACGATTATTCAATCTTTATTTTTTTGGATGGCAAAATGAGTCCTCCCAGCCATGTGTAGGGCGGAAAGGACTGTCAGACTCTTACTGAGTCCACCCTGTTTCTTTAGTACCCTTTGCGTTCCAGAGCAACGGCTCTGGAACCCAAAGGGTACTAAAGAAACACATCGCCGGCAAACGTTTGGCCCTATGGGGGCTCCGTCAGTTTGGTGACAGCTTTATGAAGCGCGCGTGGAACGCGGTGCACGATCATTTAGTCCATATTATTTATTGTTGAAAACAAGAAAGTTTCAATCTCATGAAAATACTAACGTATTTAACTTTGTTGTTAAAATTGATTATTATCTCACGATTAAAACTTGAAAGATCTCATCGTTTAATGGTAGGTACCATAAATGTTCCCATGTTTTTGAATTTTAGTTGTTTGCGAAAGAATAGGAATAAATAATACCGTGACGTCTGACAGGGGGAATAGAAGAAGAAAAGGTGTTGCGCTGTCTGTTGAAAACTAGGGAGGGCTTAGACGAAGCGGCATTTTAGATTCAAGTATTTATTGCAAAAGACCAGTCAATCAAATAAGCTTATTTATTCAAGTTCAACGTATACATTTTTTTAACAATAAAAGTTGCCAGCCTTCTACGCATATTAAAAAAAACCTAATAAGATTAGAATAAGCTAAAATTTTCTTTTCTATGAAAAATATTAACTTAGTTTCCTCATCTAAAATGCCATTTCCCGTAGGCACCTGGGAAATGTACGTCGGAAAATAAGTCTTATTAACATTATTAGAGGTCCGTTCGTATACTAGCAAAATATAAATTTTCGTACCACTTGCTCAAAAAAGTGACATTCTATGCCACAAAAAGCGAACATAACAATAGTCATTTTTAATCTGTGAAAAACAGGGAAAGAATGTTGTACTGAATTTCATTCTCTCTCTAGGGAGAGAATGTGATTTAAATTTAGAATACTTAGATTACGGTAGACTCGATCGAAAGCTAACCAGAATAATAAAAAATTAAAAAATAAAGATTTCGAGTCGACAACATATATCCGCAAAATTCGGATTGTCGAGTATTTTGTAAATTTCTAATGATTTTCTTATCAGACAGATCGCAGCCGCCATTATTGACATCAGTTATCATGTTGAGTTTTTCTTTCTTTCTTTATTTTCGGCCTATGACTTACCGTGACACCTACATTTAGTACCTTAATGGACACACGTTTCACCCGAGCGAAGCCGGATTTTCATCTAGTTAAATAAAATTACGAAAACCGACGAGGCCGTATGAGCTTGATGCCTTTGCTTTTTTAATTTCGCAATTTGCGAGTTGAGTTTATTTTTACTTATTTTTATAAATAAGTTAATGTTAAATAGGAATGTTTAAAATGCGTATCTCATTTTATTACTGTGTTATTTTTTTCGCAAATGGTACGAAAAGTAGAGTATTTTCCTCGGTGATAAAGCTGTCTTAGTCTTGGGTGAACTTAAATCCCTCGCTACACTCAGGACTCGTCTTAAATCCCTCGCTTCGCTCGTGATTTAAGTTTTTAACACCCTCGCTACGCTCGGGAGTAAACCTCGAGTCCTTCGTTACGCTCGCGATTTAATTCGCCACCCGCGACAGAAGACCCTGCTTTATCCCCTTGGTTAATAATCTACTATTACACATTTTGGTGTCGTAGCAAAAAGGTAGGTTGCAAAAACGCTCCTATTCAATTAAATTCTTATGCAATGCGAAAGAAAATTGCGTGTAACTTTATCAGTGAATTTCTTTGACTTACTTTAATGTCCCTTACTAACCTACTTTAACATGGTTTTCGTTAGGTGAGATAGTAACAGTAGTTTTCCAAGATTCTTCCTTAAAACAGATCCTTATTATGCAAAATTAAGCAGGACTATCTACTGCAGTTCTAAAGTTTTTTTTCTTACATTGCTCCACTACGAATATCTCCTGTGTCGTGGGTGGGTTACCAAACATAGAATCCTACTTCTAGATCATACAAATATTTGTACCGTGCGGGAATCCAATCCGCAACTCGCTATTCAGCAGTCGATAGTTCAGTCACTGCGCTCATCGTGCCGGTTAAAATTCGTGTAGGTCAAGGATATATGGCAGAAATGGTCCTCTTCCCATTTTTATTCATCACTTTATTCATCACTGACTGGAACACGGCTGCGGAGGATAAAAATGATGAAGAACAATTTGCATAGTCTGCTAAGAATAGAAAGTGCAGTAGTCACAGTCTATTAATGGCGTGCCATTATTAATCTATTTTTGCATAAACTAAATAGAAAAAAGTAATGATATTTGGTTAATTGCCAAGATCACAAGTTCACTATTAAAAACATGTTTATATGCAAAGTTTGATCTTGGGGTCTAAACACGGTATACATAATACAACGTGTTACGTTAAAAGCGCAAAACCTCTCGTGGGGTAACTCAGCACATGTTACTGAACAATGTTTGTTATAAAACTTTTGGAAATTCCCAAAAAAAAAAAGATTTTTCATACAAAATGAGAAATTGATCGAGCCCATCAGTTTGAAAAACAATTTTTTTTTTTCGCGAATTTCCTAAAGTTTTATATTTTTACATTGTTCAGTAGCATTGGCTGAGTTACCTCACGAGAGGTTTTGCGCTTTTAACGTTACACGTTGTATATAGATAACCTACTTCCATTTGAGATGGATCCTTTCGCAATATACTTATTGAAAGAGTTCGACAGGGTACTTAAATGACGTGATCCTTCAATAGCCCTATACGTTGGAACGTACCGCGACCCCGGCAAGCTTTGCCCCTCTAGGGGGGTCCCGTCAGATTTCTGACAGCTCTTTGAGGTACGCGAGGAACGCGACGCGCCGTCGACCCGGGTATGGTCCATGATGGGATGGCGACTCACCGTCCGCATACCCGTGGCAGACTAAATGAAACGTCACACAAGGACACTAAAGGTCACACAAGGGTTCCGGCACACAACCGGCATCCTGTTGGAGTTCGGCGTCAAACCAGTTTTTACTGTGTTCCGTCGAGAACGGAAAGGTAAGCTTACCAAGAAGGAACTGGATTTCCATCTCATGGAATATCAGTTCCTTCTGAGTAAACTCGCTTTTTCTTAAGTTTCAACTTTGCACATATGCTAGCAAGCGCAGCGTAGGACGTCCACCAACAAGGTGGACAGATGACCTTATGAAGGTCGCCGGAAGACGCTGGATGCAGGTCGCTTCCAACCGGTACTTGTGGCGATCAAAAGGGGAGGCCTATGTTCAGCAGTGGACGTCCTATCGCTGAGATGATGATGATGATGACATATGCTAGATTGAGACCAAGACCAAAGAAAGTAAAAAAAAAAAGAAATATGTGGTTCCTCATCCCATTTTTTTTATTTCCTCTTTTCCATCGCTTTAGCAACGGATATTAGAGTCATCATTACAACATACTGACAAAATAATTTCCTTTCTATATCGTTCACAGACTTACATAAGTATATCGCGAACAGGAACACAATAGGGATGGGATACGATATTGACGATACGAGAAAAATCTAAACACTAGTTCACACTATAAATTATATTGTTGCTACCGTCAGCAACCCGGTAAAAAATAGTGTATTGTGATGGAATAAGGAAGGCACCTATTACCTGATTATGCCACAAATCGAGGGTAATGCCTATCTGTAGCAAGATTTTCTCCGTTTATTGATGTCTAACACATGACCTCAAAAACTGATTTCGTATATCATATCAACTGTGTTACCTAACTTAAATATTTTTGCATGTAAAGTCAACGAAGGACAATTGACTTATTCATTTTTAAGGCAAACAAGGCTATCCTGGAAATAAGTCGTAATTAAACATTTTATGTAAATTAAATAGCTAATCAAATAAGATGGACTTTAAAACACGTCTTAGAAATAATTGGTTCAAAATATGTTATCTAGTCTAAACTTTTAATAACTAAGCCTACAGCAGATTCACAATTTTAGTTACTAATTACATAAATAAGATTATTATATTTATTGAGCAAATTCGTGTGAAATAAAATACACAAAATCTAACAAGGAAGATCAAAAAGTAAGTCATGGCAAATATTCAAACGAATTTGCGAAATAATTAGCAACACTAGTGCATCACAACAAAATAAAACAAGCATTTTATATAACTGAGGTAAAATCCATTTATTTACAAAAACTTAAAGACAAAATAAATAACTACTCTAAAACTAAGCTATGGATATATTTCACCATCCATAGCTCACACCCAAACCGTTGAATGTGACACGGGAGACCTCAGAAGCGGGAGAGTAGACTACAGCTTTGGCATAGCCCTGTTGATGACCACCGTTCACTGGTACTTGATGGTATTGCAGCCTAGCACCGTTAGCCGGGTAAGAAGGCACCTGAATAGCTTGTACCCCAACGGGCACTTGAGCATAAGATGCAACAGTAGGGGCAACAGCTTTAGTCAGAACAAGTTGTTGATCAGCAGGATGGTTAGTTTCTAATTGTTGATAGATAACTGGGACCGGGATCGGAGCAGGAGCATATTTAGGAGCTGGTGGAGGGTGTGTGGCTACTGAATTGTATGCCTCAACAGTCACTTTCTTTTGGGCAACAGGCACAGTCACAGGAACAGTTTTTACGACAGGATTGACGTTGTAAATTAATTTTGGAGCAGGAAGGGGTTGTGGTGGCGCAGGGCTGGCTACTTGAACTTGTTGCACTTGGTACAAAGGTGCGGCTTGCGATTGAACCCTCAATTCTCCATGAGATTCAAGAATTGCAGGACTAGCTGGATAGAACGGTTTTGGAGGAGAATTTGTAGGGGTCGCGGTGGGAACGACGTACTGGCCGCCTTGGGGAGATGGAGAATGAATTTGAACAGTTCTTTGTGCTTCAACTGTCTGCACAGCGGGAACTGTGAAGTATTGTCCTGATTGAGGAGCATTATTGGAATACACCACAATTGGTCTATTAATGAAACCTGCATTAGCTGCTTGTTGAGGTTCAACCGATACAGTCTTTACAGCAACGGGAGCAGAAAAATATTGCCTTATTTGTTGAACAGCAGGGAGTTGTCTTTCAAGAATAATGTTATTTTGTGAAGATGCAGGATCAGAAGCTACAGAGGCTGAGATGGTCACAGTTGGTTGTTGCAATTTAGGTGATCCATAATTCACAAGAACTTGCTTAGCTGGTGTAAAACTAGAAAGAGTATTCACGACTGCAGGATGCACTTGATATGACGGCGCTGACAAGGACAAATATTTGCCTGAAGGTGCCACTATATTTTGGTAGGAATCCTGAGAAGGCAACGCGAGATGGTCTTTCTGTTTTGGTGATTCTTGAGCAGCTTCTTGAGATTTTTTAGTTTCATTATTTTCTGTTGCGACAGACGCACCGCAAACGAAGGTCCCAGCACAAACAAGAATCACGAACTGGATAAAAAACACAACATTAATTAATTCTTCAGACCACAAAATTGATTTAAAAAAATATTTAAACTAAAGAAAATAATCACCTCTCGTAACATGTTGGTTTCGATAGATTTGATGACAAAATAACATCGAGAACACATGCATTCACTTTTATACCATCTTCGTAAAACTGGTATCCAGTCCTAGAAGAGTTTTTATGCAATACATGTGATAGCAGTTAATCATTGAGAAAATGACCTTTCGATCGTTGCATTAGGGTGTTTAGTAATTGAGTGTTTAACTTTGCAGTGTTAGAGCATCAATGGAGGCCTACCTTATCAGATTTACTCGTAACTCAGAATATATCATTCGAATTCCTAAACAGGTTTCAGGATCCCACGGGAACATAAATCGGGATAAAAATTATCCCATATGTTAATCCAGGTTATGAACTATCTGTGTATCAATTTTCATCCAAATCCGTTCAATTTTTTGAGTGAAAGAGTAACAAACATCCATCCACACATACAAACTTTCACGTTTATAATATTAGTAGGATAAGGACTTGTTCTATTTGCTACTTGTCTATTTTAATGTATTTTAATTATTTTCATCCCATGGGAACGAAATACCAATATAAAAAGGTATCCTAAACTCTAAGTTATAAAATATATAAAGGTCAAAAATCCGTCCAGCCATTTTTCTGTGGATGATAACAAATGTCCCAAACTTTCGCATGTATAATAATTAGCAAGATTTGACTTTAAAATTAATCATTTTGAAATGAATCACTTACATAAAATTAAAATTTAAAATAGTTTATTTGCAATTTGCATGTTTATATTTAGACCACAACAGTTGTGGCCCAGTTGTGGTTTATTCACCACTACTCTCATGGTGAAGGAAAACATCATGACTAACCCTGTGAAGCCCGGGGTGGGCAGACGGTTTTTTTTTAAGTTTCGTTCTCCACCAATGATGGACAAATTGGGGGTGGCCACTCATAGTAGATATATTTATGATTCCGCATATATTTTAAAATTTCAACTATCAATCTTTGACATACACATTATCAGTAGAAATTAGATTTTTTTTATAACTCAAGCAGACTAGTTCAATGTGCCAAAAAGATTTTTCTTTGTAGAATTAATTCGGAGGACACCTTCATCTTACACACAGATTTGCATAAAATAAATTTTTACACACGCGGTTCACTGAAAAATATTTTTTACATATGTTCGAATTTATATTGTGAAAAGAAAATTATATATCTGTCATGTTCAAAGGAGAATAGAAGAATAAATTCTTCTTGAAATCACAAAATCAGTACAATCATTATCATTAGCTAAAAATATTCTATTATATAATATTCTATTATTAGCTATTTCATCACTTGCGACGAGATTATAAGATTGATATTATCTATAATTTCTCATTATAGATAATATCAATCTTATAATCTCGTCGCAAGTCGTGGTTGCACCTCTCCGAAACAGGTGACAATGTTTTTTTTTTATAAATATCAAATATAATTGTTATTGTTTTTTTAATAATCATGATTGACGCCCAGCGAAATGGGCAAGCTTTTGCTCTTGTGTTACTTGTTAAAGCGTCTTAAATAATTATAAAGGTCGTTAGTTTACGCAACTTTGAACCGTTTAGTTATTCAGAAGTCTGTCTCTGACTTAATAATTTAGTTATAAGACTAGCTAGCTATCTCGTTAATATTTTTTATGTAAAATTATGTGTCGCAAAATAATCTAACTCTGGAATGACAGTTTTGATAAGAAACCCGTCATAGGTAATTGGACAACCGTCTGTCTACTTTTCTCTCTTAATTTATATTTTAGATCATTATGTCACTTTCTTTACTTATCAGTATGCACTACACTAAACATTTTTTTTTTTTTGTTTCTCTTCGTCCTCTTTAGGACAGGCAAAGGGAGCTGAGCCCATACAGCCAAGTCTGATTTAGTTTTCTTTTTCTTCCAATTCTTCTTTTCTTTCTTGTCTTTCTATGTTAAAATCAAGGCCGAAACCATGTCTTCTTTATTCAATGTCTTCGATATCCAATAGTCAGGCCGAAGCCAAGTCTTATTTTTTTTCTATGTCTTCAATAACCAATAGTTAGGCGTAAGCCAAGTCTTCTTTTGATATATTCAAGTTCAGTGCCATTTGTTAGGCCGGAGCCAAGTCTTCTTTCATGTTTTATTTATAAGTATCTCAACATTATCATTTTATCTCAATTTATCTCAATCTCATATAATTTTATGTCAAAAGTGTGATATGTCAAATTCAAATTTCATGAACAGTTGATACAATATAATCGTAAATTGGTAAAAAACAATCTTTTTTCCTCAAAAGTTGCTGAAGCGAGCGCGGGATATCTTCAGCATTTTCATAAATACCTAACAGGCGATCAACTAAAATGATCCTTTGAAGAGCAAAATTAGGACAATCAAATACAATGTGATCCAATGTTTGTACAGCAGAATTACAATAATCACAATTTGGGGAAGACAGAATGCCAATTCGAAACAGATGTGCATTAAATCGACAGTGACCTAGCCGTAGACGACAAATCGTTGTATAAAACTTTCTGTTCCGATAGATATTTCCTCCTGTAAACCAAGGAGAAGAAATCTTTGTTTTAATTTCAGCTAGCCACTTTCCTTTGGTTTCAACTACCTGCTGCCAGAAATTGTAAAATTCACGTGCCAGTTTTGATTTGAAATAAGTCACTGCATCTGAATTTGGAATGGGATTATTCAAAATTGGACATTCCTGATGATGATTAACAATGAATTTAGCCAGGTAATCAACTTGTTCATTTCCAACTACCCCAATATGTGAAGGAGTCCAGAAAAGGACGATATCTTTGAACTTATGTAAATTATTGTATTTTTCTCTGATATTATAAATTATGTAACTTGTTTTTGCATTACAACTGGGATTTTCTAGTGCTCTCAATACACTCATACTATCACTGATAATGATCCATTTATTTTCTTGCCTAGACTCAATATACTCTAAAGCACTGAGTATTGCCATAGCCTCTGCTGTATACACAGTTGCTACTGAAGATAACCTATTTCCAAACCCACTTCGAGCCTGAACGTCATAAATAGCCATAGATACAGCATTATCATTTTTTGAGCCATCAGTGTACAATTGATTGTAACCATTCCATTCCTCGAGCATTCTGTAAACATCCTCTTTAAACTTCAAAGATTCATTGATTACTATTTTAAATGGACAATACTTTGATTCATAGGAATATAAATAACAGGGCCAAATGGAGCTAGAAAAATAATTTTGATTAGAACAATCTTTTAAAATTTCAGATAAACCTTGTACTAGAAAAGGGGGATTGGTCCCATGAATAGCCTTCTTTAATTGCAATAGAAGAGGATGATCACTGATAGAAGAAATCTTAATGAAGAATTTTGTTCTGAGATAATTGAATCTAATTATCAATGGAGGCAAATTACATTCAACCTGCATTGACACTATAGGTGTTGAACACATTGCTCCCAAAATAACACGTAAGCACCTATTTTGCACTTTTTCTAGTTTTTCAACTAGTTTTTGTACACCACTATAGCAAAAAAATGCATATTCAAAGTGACTTCTTACTAAGGACTTATATAAAATCAGTAATGTCCCTGGATCAGCACCCCAATAAGTGCCAGCGAGAGATTTCAAAATATTGCAAGCTTTTAATGCTCTGTTTGCTAAGTAGTTAACATACACGTTCCATTTAAAATTACTGAGAAAAGTAACACCTAAAAATTTTATGGAACTATCCACTAACATAAGTCTATTATTGTAATAAATTTTAATACTATTAGAACCAACAACATTTTTGGAAAAGACAACAACCTTACTTTTCTCATTGCTGACTTCCAAACTGAGACATTCAAAATAATGTCCCAATTTTTTCAAGCTAGCATTGAGTTTGCTTTCAATGCTATTAAGGTTTTCTCCTGAACAATATACAACCAAATCATCAGCAAATTGTAAATTACAGACATCATTACCTAACACAGTATTTAATCTAGAAATATATAAAATAAATAATAGGGGGCTTAATATTCCTCCTTGAGAAACTCCTCTATAAGAATACCTAGGTCCTATTAATTGATTATTGACTTTTACATACAGTTTACGTTCATTTAAAAACTCAAAAATCCAACTTACTATTTTTTCAGGAACATTTAGTGAAAGGAGAATGGATGACAATGTACTTAAATTTACATTATTAAAAGCACCAACAATATCAAAGAAAACACATCCCAACATTTTATGCTCGACAAGAGCACTATGGATATCCAGAAATAAACACTACACTAAACATTTATAGAGTAATGAAGTTTAGGCCTCATCTCAAAGCTCAAAGTCGCTCAGTCAGCGGGCTATGGAGAGGGCTATGCTCGGTGTTTCTCTGCGTGATCGAATCCGAAATGACGGGATCCGTAGACGAACTAAAGTCACTGTTATAGCCCACCGGATTAGCAAGCTGAAGTGGTAATGGGCAGGCCATATTGCTCACAGAGCAGATGGCCGATGGGTAATGGGAAAAAGTGCTAGAGTGGAGACCACGGACTAGCAAGAGCAGCGTAGGACGTCCACCAACAAGGTGGACAGACGACCTTATGAAGGTCGCTGGAAGACGCTGGATGCAGGTCGCTTCCAACCGGTACATGTGGAGATCAAAAGGGGAGGCCTATGTTCAACAGTGGACGTCCTATGGCTGAGATGATGATGATGATGATGAAGTTTACGCGCAGGAAGTCTTAATTCTCAAAATAGCAACCGAGTCGCAAAAGGACAAGTTGTCAAAATGGTCTATTTTCTAAAAGCCTTGTTATCAAAATGGAGATTATGAACCTGGATTACAATGGCTGTGCAAAAGCTAGCCTCGAACAATGAATGCAACAGTACTACGCAAACCAATAGATACCTAAATACTTTCTTCTTAATTTTATATAATACTGCACATTAGTAAATAATATTAGTTTTTTATTTAATATTACAGAATCATGCGAATTATTACTTATTTTGAATAATATTTCTCAATTTTAGATTGGTCTTATGAAATCAGTTATGCAAATATGATTCGATATAATTTTATACAATTTGCTAGTGGTAGCGTATGCTTATGATAATATTGCTCATTGAAGTCGTTTACCATGTTAAATACAGATTTATAAAGGTCAAAGGAAAAGGAACTGATCGCGCTGACTAATCGGGCCACGAGTTCCTTTATACGAAGCGGATACCGATTAGGGAAAGGCATGAACAAAGGAACTTGTAGTTACAATGTAGTTTAGTTAATGTTTAACCATATAAAAAATAATATTATATGAACTTTCAAAGACAGAATCTGATAGTGTTAAAGGTATTTATCTAATAATTGTATAACTTTTTGTAAGGATTATAAAATCAAACAAATAAACTAAGTTATGGCGAGTCGTTTATTTTTACATTGGTCTATTTACAGAAACAATTTGATTCAGTTTACCAACCGTAGTTAGCGCCGTGACCGCTGTAAGCGATGGCGGGGCCAGCGGAGTACGCCACGGACTTGAGGACGGGGGCGGCGGCGTAGGTCTTAGCGACCACGGGAGCGGAGTACGCGGCGTAGGCAGCGGGGGCAGAGTACGCGGCGTAACCAGCGGGAGCGTACGCGGCACCGTGAGCGGTCTGGGTGGAGTAGGCAGACACGGAGGAGACAGCAGGGCTGATGGTCTTGGTCACAACAGCGGGGGCGGAGTACGCAGCCACGGCGGGAGCAGCGTACGCGGCGTAGGACGCGGGAGCGGCGTAGGCGAGGGCGGCCTTAGCCACAACGGGACCAGCGGCGTAGGTGGCGACGGGAGAGCCGTGAGCGGTGTGGGTAGAGTAAGAGGAGATGGAGCTCACAGCGGGAGAGATGGTCTTGGTGACGACGGCAGCGGGGGCAGCGGCGTAGGTGGCGACGGGCGCGGCGTACGCGGCAACGGCGGGAGCGGCGTATGCCTTAGCGACGATGGGGGCAGCAGCATAGGCGGCAGGAGCGGCGTATGCGGCGTATTGGCCACCGTGCGCGGTGTGGGTGGAGTAGGATGAGACGGAGGAGACTGCGGGGGAGATGGTCTTGGTCACCACGGCAGGGGCGGCGATGGCGTGCGCGCTGTAGGCCAAAGGAGCGGCTTCATAGAGACCGCTGGCACGGACCACTCCCACAGCGCAAAGGGCGATGATGAACTGAAATTATAAACACAACATTATTACTCAGAACTTACTGCACAACAAGTAGATAATGATCAACTTCCTGGTTCAGAGAATATGTCCTAGTAATTAAATGAGCAACAAATGCAATTTGCAAGAGCTTTTAATGTTAAATGTTATCCTTTAAATTTGAATTATTCCACTTTTCTTAGTCGGCATAAGTTTCATCGATAAATTAGCAGTTAAAGTAATAAATCCTTGTAGTACCTTGGCGTACATGTTTATTCTGTTAATGCTGGCAACTGAATAATTTTGACAGGAGGTGCTCCGGTTTTTATACGAATAGATCGCGTCTACATTGTCCAATTCACTTTCATTGTCAAGGTAATCCGGCGTACTTACTGCTGAATAAGTATGTACTAGCCTACGCCTCTGACTCAGAGATAGCCTTTCGATTTCATTTGTTGTTCCGTGCTTACAGAAGCTCAGGGCGGTTACAGCCTTGAGTACTCGTAGAAGCTGATTCGCCCTCGCCTATGATATCTCGTTACTAGTATTTACTGATCTATTTTTTCGATACAGTAAAGGTCAGTTTAAACTACCTACTTGGTATAATGTATTCGTAGAAGATAGTGTCCTCAGTTTTGGCAATAGTGTTCGTTTTTGTTTGATACTTAATTCGTTTTCTTGTTATTTTGAATTTATGTGGCTGTCCAAGTGGATGAATAGAAGGATCAGTTTTCTTGGAATATGCTTGGTAAGTTCAAAATAGAGCTTCTTTACATCGTTTTAGTACAAACAAACACTCGTCGTTCACTTAGGAGTTTGCGTAGCTGTTTGATGGGCTTATCTAGACAAGCCAAAAGAATTACGACATCATTCAATCATTGATTATACTCTAGAACAACTGATGCCGTTCTGTCCGAAGCCGTAGTGCTATTAGGTATTCTGTGCCAAAGCTTCAAATGTCGGCTTATTTTTTTTTTGTTTTGGGTTACGACAGATATTACGCCGCCCCTATGAAATTGCTTTCTGTTTTTTATAGTCGCAAAATTGTTGGGTATCATTTTTTCATAGGTTACATACCTTTTTCTTGTTCTCGGGTGTAATATTTCAATAACCAACAGGTTCTTGAAGATAACATAACACCGTGGCAGAGTGGGCTGCTCTTTTTTTCTTCTAAAAACGAGGAAAATTACCCCGGTAATCATAATCTGAAGATAAGATACAAAATACAATTTAGTCGAAAAAAAAATCTATAAATAAAGTTAGGAATCAAATTGTGGATTCATCGCTGCTGTTAAAAATTCGGATTTTTTCATACAAACACGAAAATCATCAACAATACTTTAGTTAGTCACACATTCTTAAGCTTGAATACCTAATATTCATCGGCAGGTAACAGATATTAATTCTCTCTATAGATACCGGAACTTTACGCGACAATAAATTCGTGTAAATTGAAATTGGCGAAACACAATCGTGTCGACATATCAAGGACATGTTCGGATCTTATTTCCTTAATCATGTAATGAACAGAATATGGATTGTATGTATCAATGTGTAGGTAGATAATAAAAAACCCGGTAATCTCGGTAAAGATCGATACTCTATTAGCTCTTTACACGAGTCGTTTTTGAGGGCGATTTCGCCGTGCGGGAAAATAGACCATTTGTTTTTGACTTTAGTGCACAAAGTCTAAGCAGAGACTAATTTTCTTTAAATTGCTTGATTTTGTTGTTTGTTTTAGTGCTAGCACCCAAACTAAAAAATCTAACGCCCAAGTCTAACTCATACGCAAATGTTGAAAAAGTTTGACTCGTTACCAGCGGATGGCAGTCAGTTTCTCTGCCTCACGTCATCATAATTATCAACAGATCTCCTATTCCCAGTGACTGAAGGTTTTATTTTTAGCGTATTAAAATCATCAAATGAGTCCTCCCACCCATACTGTCGGACTCGTACTGACTAAAATCCACGGTGTCCTTCAATAGCCCTTTATGTTCCGGGGTCACGGTAATGAGATAAGTCCCGCGACCCCGGCAGGCTTTGGCCCTATAGACCCGGGGCCCCGTCATCTTGCTGACGCCCTTTGAGGCGCGCGTGGAACACAGCGTGCCGTCGAAGGTAGAAATTTTTTTGTGTCTTAAATAGGAGTTAACCAAACCATCAAAAGGTACCCAAGCGTCTCAACGTAGGTTATTCAACCAATCACGGCCGTAGCAGCAGTGAAACCTCTGTAGGTAACGTTTTCGATTCCCGTACAGGACAAATATTTGTAAGGCCTTAGTACCTACCTCCAATACTATGAGCAGCATACAACAGCGTTTCGAAGATGCCAGGCGTGGTTGCATACAAAAGTGCCATAATTTTCTAGTAGGTAAGTTAAATATTATAATAAGTAAAAACTGAAAAAATAGTAGATTACGCACCAAGGGAGTAAAGCATTGCCTTACGTCACGGGCGTATTGAATCCCGAAACGATACTAAGGATTCAGGGGTGAACCTCCGTAGCGCAGCAAGGAGGTTCAAGTGTTAATTCCCGAGTGAAACGAGGGAATTCAGTTAAGAATCCTTAGTGTAGCGAGGGATTCAAGTCAGTCCAAGACAAGGCAGCTTTAATCCCGAGGAGCGTACTCAACTTTTCACACCTACTGCGAGGAAATAAATTCGATTTTTGAAATTTGATGTGGTACGACAACCTTCGAACGTGAAGTTGGCACCACTGTAAGCGATCAGCTGTTGCTGCCAGCGGCCGCCATTACTGATACTACTGATACTAGACTCCTTGGTGAAAGTTTTCATACGGTTTTCTTTGAGGTTCCAAATTCAAATCACATTATTCCCACGGGAATAATGAAATTCAGTACATATATTATTCCCGGCTCGAGCGAGGGGGAATAATGTCATGCTTTACAGTAGGTTTGCCTGACGTATAATATGACATTCAGGGCCGGTCCTAGGGCGGTGCGAGCGGTGCGACCGCACCGGGCGCCTTCTAAGGGGGGGCGCCAAAATGACCCAAAACTTGAAACAAAAGACGCTCGATCTAACACGCGAGTCGCGCCGCTGTGTATACGGTCGCTACCGCGCCTCTAGGCTGTGCATACGGTCGCCACCGCGCCTCTAGGCTGTGTATACGGTCGCCACCGCGCCTCTAGGCTGTGTATACGGTCGCTACCGCGCCGCCAACGCGCCTCTAGGCTGTGTATACGGTCGCTACCGCGCCGCCACCATGCCTCTAGGCTGTGTTTACGGTCGCTACCGCGCCGCCACCGCGCCTCTAGGCTGTGTATCCGGTTGCTACAGCGCCGCCACCATGCCTCTAGGCTGTGTTTACGGTCGCTACCGCGCCGCCACCGCGCCTCTAGGCTGTGTTTACGGTCGCTACCGCGCCGCCACCGCGCCTTTAGGCTGTGTATACGGTCGCTAACGCGCCGCCACCGCGCCTCAAGGCTGTGTATACGGTCGCTACCGCGCCGCCACCGCGTCTCTCGCGACCGCAGATGTCCGGCACTGATTTTATTTTTCGCCGATAGTGAATGACCCTAGCTATCATATACTCACGCCATACACCCAACATAATTAGTACAATTGAAGAAAAAAAATGAAACTTGATTCTCTCCATACAAAAAAATCTAATTAATTATTTTTCAGACAAACTATCAACTTTAGAAGAAATTTCACAAGAGTAAAAGTTGTCAGGAATATCATGAAGAATCACATAAAAAAAATCGCATCGATATTGGAACTTTGTTGCCTATATCCACTAATTTTCGATATGGGACCACTGTGCGCCACCGCGCCTCTAGGCTTTGTATACGGTGGGTCAGTGGCGCGTTGTGTTCCACGCGCGTTTCAAAGAGCGTCAGCATGATGACGGGGCCCCCCTATAGAGGTCCGAAGCCTGCCGGGGTCGCGGGACTTATTTCATTACCGTGACCCCGGAACATAAAGGGCTATTGAAGGACACCGTGGATTTTAGTCAGTACAAGTCTGACAGTAAGCGTGGGAGGACTCATTTGATGATTTTACCAGGATAAAAAAAAGGCTGTGTATACGGTCGTTACCGCGCCGTCACCGCGCCTCTGAAAAAAATCTAGGAAAGTAGCAGCTATTGAAAGTTATTTTTATATTATTGCTAAATAATCATTAGATTTGATTAGGTAATGTCATGTGAAAAGAATAAAATAATAAAAGCTGACAATTATTAAAATTATTTTTCAGTTGTGTTGGACAACTGAAAAATAATTTACCACCAACCCATTGCTTTAGCCACCGGCTTAAAGATTATTTTTTTAGAGGGGCGCCATTTTTAGTCCTCGCACCGATTGAAAATGTAAGTAGGACCGGCACTGATGACATTTACGAGCAAGTAGTGTGAAAAAACATTTATGTATCTCTTAATCAAGACCTAACTAGCTACAATGTGTACCTAAGCATAATATTAATTCTATGGTGTAAGTAAAAGTATCAATAAAAAATGCCTAAGATAGCCTCAGGGTAAATGTTTGTAAAAGCACCCACGACAGAACGCGATTCCTAGGGTGAGAAAACTTTTTTTAACTGTCCATCAGGTAAATCAGCAAATCCTCCTTACTCAGCAATTATCGCGCCTTGCCAAGGAGATTGGTGTATGACGCGTCGCCACTGATTTGACGAAGCTGATATTTGTCTCGGTGAAAGAAGCCACCGCGAGGCAAACCGGATCACTTTGAGTTCCTACTGCCGATACCCTTTCGGTACTGTTATTAAAATTAATCACGAAGGCCGGACTGCTAACTGCCGGACACGTGACGCAAACACGTGCAAAAAGGTTCATTTACTTATTTATTACAAACTGGCTCTCCGCTCGAGACTTCGTCCGCGATTTCGTATTTTCCCCTATGGTTTTCAATTACCCCATTGAGGTTGGAATTTCCAAAGTTCTTGAAACACGTCTTTTATCAGTTTGGTTGTTAATAAGTCTTATTTCGACATTTGAAGTAAATCGGATGAAATTTAAATTAATTTTCATCCAAACTTTGTCCCAGAGGAAAACGTTCCTCGGTATATTTTGGGAAATTATCGGATGCCTGCATTGTACAGAAACACATTCTCCAAGTTTCAGATCTCTTAGATCAGCTTCAGCGGTTTAGGCTGTGCGTTGATCCGTCAGGCAGCCATTTAGTTCAAAGCATATAAGTACATAGGTAGACCTACCACATGAGCTAATTTTGGTAAGTGATTTAAAAACCTTAGAGAAGTTGAAATAAGTACCTAGTAGTAGTCCGGTGAACTTATGGTAAGAACTGTGCACAACAAAGCTCCAACCGAATCCCTAAAAAACCTGGACATTCACTTAAAACATTGCTAAAAAAGGAGCTACATTTAGACGGCCTCCAGCCAACTCCCCTAAGGTCATTGACCATAAATCGTTGAAAATATACTGATTATGTTCTTGTCCGACCACACAGAGGGAGTGAATGGTTCCGTCGTTTTTTTTCGTGGTTATTATCATCAAAGGTAGGTACTAGTAGGTACACCTCTGTCTGTTGTAACTGCCCCTGCAGGATACCATGGCCTTGACCGCAAAGGCAAGGATAAAAAACAGATTTTATTTTTAGTCTTATTTGACGACTCTACCTCCGGGGCGCCGCCGCCGCCAAGAGAAAGGGATCAACATCTCTGACTAACCCTTCGTATATTACAAGCATGATAGTATTTGTGTTCTATAGCTTCCAAAATTAATATCTTTGTTATCCGGGCATGTAAAAAAAGAATTGTTCAACTTATTCTTCTGCCATTTGACCATGGAACCCTAAAACATGGCGCATACAATGTCACGACGTACGGCTATATTTTGCAACTGGTTTTAATATATGTATAAAATATTAACAAGTGCACTTAGGTCGTGACATGGTGACAGATTTATGAAATAAAACCTTTCGTCTGATTTAGGGTGAGCTTAAAAATAGCTGATACTTTATTAGATCGTACAGTAGGTACATTTTGAACTCTGCATCTTTTAGTTTAGTACGTTAGGGTTGTTATTCTCATAAAAGGAGCTGAATTAATCAGCACAGCTAGGCGGTAAAACCGAATATTTGGAGATAAATGTTCGGGAATCACAAAATTAATTGAATTACCTAACAGTTTAATCATCTTTCTTACAAACTTAAAGGTTGGTAGTGTTTTTTTCAATTCCTTCTGGATTATCTATCAGAAAGGAAACCATAGAGTATAGGTTACTTACCTATACGTACGTAGACTACTACCTAAGTAGATACTGGGGAATGCTATTAGCGCTAAAGACTCATTTTCACGTACCTACACTAAACGACACCTAATATGAAATGCAACACACTGCAATGGCATTTTAATTATCATACAATCAATAGTATATAGAAAACCAATCAAGTACGAACATATCCAAATTAATTAAAGTTGTTCAAGGAACTGAACAATGCTTCACTTAGTTGCAGATTTACATCCAAGGTTCATAAATTGGAACGAAAAAGTTAATACCTATCTATTGAAGCATACAGAATAGACTAATAACTTGTGACTTGCACTTACGCAATGGCCTTGTAGCTTAAAGTTATTCTTATTCTTTTTTCGGCCTACATTGTTATGCTCTTAGTTCTAGATTTTAGTAGATAAGTTCATAGCAATATGGCGTGATGTAATATTACATCATGTGCCTGGATATCAAAAAGGTTGGCACTTAGTAAATAGACAGAGGCCTTTTAGTTTTTTTCTTAAACGTATCTTTGAGGCAGGGCTCGCACAGAGTATAAGTATTTACAGGATTATTTCTAAAATATCGGTTGATAAGGGATTGGAGGTGATCTTCACACCGCATAATAATACAGGGTGAATTTTTCAAGTGGGCGTGGATGGCTATATCTGAAACTATGAGGAATATCGAAAAACGTTAAAAGGAGTCTGGAGGCCGATTTTGACGAAAACTAAAACTGCATCATTGGATTTTAGAAATTCAATCATCCTGGCCAGGAATCGAACCCCCCTGATTTTGTAAAAAAAAATCACAACCTGTATTATTACACCATTCGATAGTGTTGCTAATAAAGATGAAATTCTGGGAAGAAACCTTATACGGCTAACTAAGGCAAGCCCTAGCGTGTATGTGTTAATACAGATAACACATACACGCTAGGGCTTGCCTGTCGGTTTTGCATGTAAGGTTAAAACCATCATGCAAACCCTAACGTGTATGGCCGCCATTACGCCGCGACGGATTTATACCGCGGCGATGCGGCGTGTAATTACTTATCTACAGTAGACACCTGTATAGGGCGATTTTATTTCTAACAGTAGACTTTTAAAATAAAACATAAATTGTACACATAGTAACTTTATTTGTCTTTTAATTGACAGACAGTTCACATCAAGATACATAAAGAGTGTGGCTTACGATCTAACACAGATTACATAGACATTGTTCATAAACGGCATCAAAAATTAAAACTTCTAACAAAAATAATTCGTATTAATATATTTTAACTTTTCGTACGAAACAAAACAAAAAATGTTAATAGGAAAACCATACAAACTACCAACCATAAAAACCAAATAACAATATTTTTAAAATGTTAAAAACTACTGAATCCACGTTGTCTTTGAGATCTAGTCTTTTAAAAATCTAGAAACGAAAGGGTTAAGCAAATTAATATTTATTTATTTCGCTTTCGGAACCACTACATTCTTCGTATAAAACTTCCAAATAGGGTCTATTGTCTTCTCATGACCCTGTAAAATCTTATTATCCATAGACCTATAACATGGACTGAGATGACAAATATACCTCCAACTCTATAGAAAGAGGAAAAACAATCAAGGATCTTCTATCTCTTTCCTTTACATTACATAGACGACATTATTTTATCACGCAGGAAAGAGACAGAAGGTCTTTTTTAGAAAGTGTGGCATTTTTATGCAGATAGTGCTCGGTCCATGCTCTATGTATAGGGTAAAATCCTATCATCGTATAGGTATCACGCCAATAACGTGTGAACCTAGCTTATCTTAAAATTTGATGCAAAATTAAAAAGCAAAATAGTTAAAACTTTATAATATTAGCACCCTAATATTAGGCGTTCGTTAAGCATCAATTCAAAATTGTCAAATCGATTTTAAATCTCATTGATACGCGATTAAAGTTTACAGTAGCGTTAGCAAATCTTAAAATACCGTCAGGAGTACATTGCTATTATTTTATGACTTATTTTTTATAATTTATGATCACATTGTGCGTTTTAGTTTCTAATAGTTTGATTATTATCAGAATAAAACCTATGCTTTTAAAAATATTTTGTGTATTTATAATTGACCCAAAGAGTGTTTTTTTTGTTTTTTTCCAGAAAATGATTTGAATCTTCTTTATCTCATATCTTAATCTATGGAAACAGCAATGTACTCAAGCGATCGCAGTAAAATGGCACATTTTAAGCAATAAAGCTGACATTTTGAATGTCATTACAACTTACAAACCTCTTATAACTTGCATTTTAATTCAACCATCACCTTATATTTTATCATTCTACGTGTTCATTTATCACACACGATTCCGAAGCACCAACCCCTTTGATTCTTATCACAAATATAATGCATATTAGTGCATAAGATTCTACCTTAAATGCTGATCTACTACGCTTTAATTGTTTTTCAAACGAAACTACACAACTATCAAAAAAAGTCATTCTGTCTTTGGCATTACTAGAACAGAAATCACTTTCTCTTCTTTGTTCACGAGACCAGCTGCGAATGAAACAATTAATTAAAACCAGCACGAGTGCAAATAATATTGATACAAACTTAAAACTAGATTTTAACAACGAATAATTCGAATCTCTACATACAAGTAATACCCTAGTAACTAGTTTGTGCACTGCGTTCGTTACGAATTCAAAAAAGTCTTATCCAAATTTAAGGTGGACGCACACTTAACCGCACCGAATCAAACGAAACGGATTTTAGATTTCATAAACAGAATTCTAAAATTTGATTCGTTCGACGCTTTCGCCCGGATAAGTGTGCGTTCACCTTTAAAGTATTTCTCTTAGCCATTTGTTCGATTTTTTTAATTATAAGGATACTCTATTTTATTGATTGGATGCGTAAAGAACGTCTTGCAGTGACCTTACATCTACCTCTAATTCACCCTAACGGTACCTACACATTCATAATGTAAAGACGAATACAAATTACCTTAAAGTGTCACAAACGACAAGAGGTGGGAATCCAAAAATACTACCGTGACAGATGAAGCACTGGACAGTCGATGAAACGAATCCCACACCTTTTGCCTTCTCTATGAATTTTAGTAAATATATACCAGAAACAATAGCACTATAGCAGCCGGACCGCCAAGTGCATCATCTACCTAAATGTTAACCTACAAAAATTCTACTGGTTTTCGAATAATCCTGACTTATTCGCATATAATCTACGCGGTATCGCCCCGCGACAGAATGTCTCATGCAGCAAAAACACCCAAACGACAATTCGAGAATTCGAAAAGCGCCGAATGGACGCGAATAAGTCCGAACGATCCCTAATACTAAAAAAAAACTTGAATAACTTCTAAAATTCTACTTTATGACCTCTTTATAACATCAATATATGAAAGATCAAAGACAACATTTCAAAAATGGCCTCACCACTACGATATGGAATATAATAGTAATAAGTTAATAACCATAGACACCAAAATATGCTATTTATTTTCATATGTTTGTTCAATCTAAAGACTGGCATTGCCAACGGCCAAAATACTAGTATTTTGACGATTTTTTAACTGTCAATAAACCCTCAAAAACACACCTGTTTAGTCCGATATATTAAAATAGGGCCAGAATAGAATTTTAAAGTGAATTTGGCCAAAAAAGCCCAATTTCAATAATTTCGACAAAATAGACTCTCAGTCTATATCTTTTTGATAAAAGTGAGATATACTAACTTTCAGCCTTGAGACACTTTTATAAAAAAGGCATCATCACAATCTAAAAATTCTTAAAGAGCTCTTCGTTTAATTATCTGGTGCTCATTTGGCACAATCTTCATTACTTTAAAAAGTTATCCCAGATACTAATATCGCCCTTAGGCCCTAACCCCTTAAGGTTCAACGTGCAAAATTGTCAGTATACATTGTATATTCAAGTTAGAAACTATACTTTTAATATAAAGAGTACTACAGACGACTATTCAATGTAGAGTTTAAGTTGACGGTTTATAATTATCTTGTGAATTTGATAAAATAATGTAATAAACTCGTCTGTAGACCGCTTTAGGTGCAATTAAACTATCTTAATAATATTGTACTCTGTTCTAAAAAAATTTGTACGTGAAAATACTT
Organism: Agrotis ipsilon; assembly: GCA_028554685.1. Lineage (NCBI taxonomy): Eukaryota > Metazoa > Arthropoda > Insecta > Lepidoptera > Noctuidae > Agrotis > Agrotis ipsilon. The sequence goes on from CM052967.1 coordinate 10,544,627, forward strand.
AATGAGGTACGATATGAATGGAGATTGGAGTATGGTCCACAAGAGTAGAAAATTACAACAAAAATAATATCATATTATGTGCAACTAATATAATTAAGATTATATGACTTAACTTTAAGAGGTGATCATCATACGTATATTATGTACAGTCAAAGAAATATTTTAGATAGTTATTTAATAAATAGGGATTATGAAATTGATTAATAATATTATCTGAAGGTAGCTCTAAGCAGTTGGACGGTTCATACTAAAGCCTCATTTAGACGATACAAGAACTCCCATGCTTGCTTTACATTGCCGTCTTTAAAGATACAACGCATTCAGTTGATGAAACAAATACCGCAATGTAGTGAAACTCGCATTTCACTTCTTGCTCCGTCTAAATGAGGCTTTAGAGATAATATAAAAAGGTTAATTTATAAAAATCAAATATTCAATTTCGGGAGTGCAATCTTTTAAAAGCTACGCCCTGTAATGGTCACAGTGGACAAACGTATATTATAAACAACCAATAATAAAATAACAAGGGTTTTGTGGTAAAAAAAACACAATTTTGACAATTCATGCGGTTTAACAATACAACGTCGCATTGGTGTTTAGTAGTCTTGAGAAAGAGAGGATAACACTTTACGTCCTACTAACGAGCGGAGAGCGCATAGCAAAAATTATGGGCGATATATGGAACCTTCGTGGCTAAATAATTTGACATAAGAGTCGATTTCAGTTATAAAGATATTTTTTTTATATTTTTAAATTGATATATGAAATATAAGTGACAGTATCAAGACCTAATATTATGTGACTTCAATGACGTTATGCCTCATAACCCGATTATATAAGATTTTCGAATAATTTTACGTACCTACTTCTTGCAAAAGCTACTCTTCATTGAAAAAGTTGTTAAAATTGGTCGAATTGTATACAATGGCGATAGAAACTTAAAATATAATTACGTATTGTTCTTTTTGTTAATAACTTTTTTGGTAATACTTATAAAATAAAAACTAAAAAATACTTTTTGAGCAAACATTTACAACTTAGTCTAGATACAAAGGGTCGTGGACTCGTGGCGCGAGCATGTCTACTGTGTAATGAAAATCTTGCGAAACCTCGTTGTAACACATCGGTATAGACAATCATACGTATCGGTCTTCAAGTATCAATTTTCAAAACATCAATACCTATTATTCAATATTATAGACATCGATTCTACAAACTACGAATACCACTACTGATTAAAAAATACGCATTCAAAGTTGAACGCCAAAATGATTCCTATAGAATCACGCAACGACATTTTAGCAGGGCCAAGCTATTGCAGGCAACTGAGTCATAACAGGAGGTTGAGCAATTAATGTAGGATAAAACAAAAATGGTTGGTAGCGATAAATACCCGCCTTATTCTCTTCATAATAAAAATGTGGGTACTCAAAAGTGAAAGCAGAACGGGCCAGTACCATGAGGAAAGTTAAATCATCCGCAATTGGACAATACTCAACTTCCATAGCCAACCTGAACTGTTTTGGGAGGTCACGGAAGTGGTACAGTATTGGGCCATATGTGGCACATATAGCGTAAAACACAGGGAATTCTTTGCCACGAATCATAATGAAAGCGCCATCGAACACAAGCAAGACTCGACACGGCCTTTTAAAGAAGAACGAGTCGTTGTCTTGGCTGCACGTTCCCTAGGGAACTGATACTTGGTACGTCAACTTTGTGTCCACATTCACCTTAGCAGCAAGCAGGCCTGGGTTCTTTAGTGAATACCTGGAAAATTAGAGAGAAAAGCTGTAGTAAGCTGGCGAACAAAATGTAAGTAAATAAATAAATGTTATATATTTCGCACAAGTATAGATGTGGATGTAAGTATTATGATAACACTAATTCATAAATAACAGCGTTAGGCATATTCGATTTTAAATGAAAAAAAAAAACAAAAAACTACATTCTGTTAGAATAAATAATTCAAAATTTGACAACTGCTCGAGCATGTGTTGCTTGCGGCGAATCGACCACCTAAATGACATAATATCGACTAGTTTTTGATGAGAAGTGATAATCATTCTTAATACAACGGTATAATGGTGCTGTCAGTTTAAGACGTGCAAAGGGGGACATAGATAGAACAAGCCGCCACGACAACTTAAGACAGTCGAATTTTATCATTATGTCATTGCAGCAAGGACTATTTTCATTTCCAGTTAAAATTGCAAATCGCATGAATAGCGTCATGAGCAAAGCGCTTAAAGAATGATATCGAAAGATATTTTTTTAACGATTATGGCTATTTTAGGCTTATTGCTCATCGCAATTATATTTGTAAGTACATAGATAATCGTGACCATATAGATGAATTAGAAATAATGTCTCTAATTTGTGTAATCTGATTTGTACACAGGAACCAATTATGATGATAAAGGTATTAATGCAAAGATAATCGTTATTGCGTACATTATACCGTTACTTTCATCACCCTTGTAATTTTAATGATTTTGTTGAGGCCGGCTTCCAGTCTAAACTGATGCCTATCTGATCTCCTAGTAACTAGGTAATGCTTTATGCTTTATTAGGCTTATTTGTTTATCAACTAATACTATAAATCGGAAAGTGTGTTTGCCTGTATGTTCCGCTTCTACGTTATAAGGGGCCGTCATAAGAACTGATTTTGCTGAATTTTGGTTCAGGGAGGAGCAAATCCGCGAGTAACAGCTAGTTACAAATATAAGCTTAGCTTAGGGTAGTACAAAATAAGTTCGTTTGAATCGAAATAAGGACAATTCGTTGCTAAATCAAAGTACCAACAGGAAAACCACATTTTAAATCTTTCAAAACTTATAATTGCTACGTTGATTTAATTACGCAAATTATGAATAACCTCCTCGCCAATTTCTTTCCTTTGAATTTTCATGCATAAACCAGGGTGACTGTACTAAAATTCATCAACATCGGTTCAGCTTTAAAAGGCCAAAAAAATACATTCACGTTTGAAAAATGAGCTGAATACATTTTTTTTTTTACAAATTGTTACCGCTTCCGATATACGAGAAACAAAAAAAAAATGCTTGTTAAAAGTTACAAGATGCTGGAAGCATCTCACAGCAGTTATACGTATACGTATAACGTTAAAGAATGTTGCATTATTTGTTTGGAAGCAAAATGTTACACACTGTTATTAAATGTTTTATAACGTTATATAACTGCTGTGTAGCACCTTAACATAGTAATCAATAAGGAATAGCAAAATATGTATCACAAGTACGTACCCAAGACCACGTTGTTTCAAACGTTCAATTGTAGCTGGTTTTATACGAGCACGACCTTGGCTGTGACTGCCACGTCCAGTAATGAAGAACAGCATCTGATTGCGACGGTTGCCGGAGTCTCGAAGCTTCGAAATATGAGTGTCTATGAACACGTCCAGCGATTCCTTTGCTTCTCTCACGCGTAGGTAGTGAAGATCGATGGTAGTGCAGTCAGGGTTATTGGTGGCGTGGTACTGGAAAATTGGACACGAAAATTAGGATATTTTTTTGTGAAGCAGTTTTTTCATCTCATTTTTGGAATAAGGATTTGGTTATGTAATAGATTTAATCTAGAAAAACGCTCTTATAATATTATTAACCGTCTTAAAGATGGTTGCGAAAACACACAATTAACCAAAAATAAAATTAAGCATCAAAAACTAGTAAACATAAGTAACAAGATTTTTTTTGATAATATGGATGAAATGTTTTGATCTGCTGTACTGTAAGTCGTCTTCTATACTTAAATGAAAAGTAAAGGCAAAAACCTTCAGTACAAAAAAGAACCCTGGTCAAAAAAATACAAACATTTTAGTACTTACTTGCATGAGAGAAGCCACAGCCAATCCATTGGCATACTCGTACTTTTGCTTATGGAAGTTAGCAAGCTCGGAGTAATAGTTGGCCACTTGGGTCATACCACGACGTATGTAGTCTTGAGCTTTTTGGTAGTTCCTGTAACACGTTTGTATGATTTAGTTAGTGTACTCGATAAATGATTAAATAGGCGTTTCTTTGCCCATTGACATTAAATGTTACAACAAGTAGTTCTAAAAATCCAGGCTACAATGCAGGATGCAGTGATCAACATTTTTATAACATTTGATCTTCTGGGTAGATTGCAGTTCACTGATGGACACTTGATAGGCAATTGATAGGAAATTGGGTGCCCTAGGAATGTGCCCAAAGCATCCCTATCCTTGGGGTGCTAGCGAATTCGATTCACTTTGCTCGTTTGTATCCTTATAGCAATTCCCGCAATTTTACCCCTAGTGCTCGACCCCTATTGGTCGAAACGCGATGTATTATAGCCTATAGCCTTCCTCGATAAATGGACTATCCAACACAAAAATAATGTGTCAATTAGACCAGTAGTTTCCGAGATTAACGCGATCAACTTTAAAAACTTTTCAGCTTAATTATATTGGTATACTTATAGTTGGGGCCCATTTTCCTGCAGCACTCAACTTAGATGACGATGGCACTGCTTACAGCTGTATAGTAAGCTGCATAATTCGAGCTGGACTTTTGAAGAAGCAGCCAAAGCCAGATCGAGTGGCAATCAAACATTACATTAGTTTTGTCTTGTCCGTGTGACAATAGATTAGATTAGCTAAAAATTACATTATCGTTGGACTTTTGTCAACAATCGTAGCGATAACAATTATTTGGAAAAGCCTATATCCAACAATTAACGATTTTGTGACGATTATGATAGTAATGCGCGTATTGGAGGTTTGGAGACAACTTTCTATGTTGATGACTCGGAAAACATCTTAATAATATCTTTAAAGTTGGTTCTACACCAGATCAAGCTATGAGAAATGGCCGGACCATCACATTTAGAAACTGTAGGAAACGACAGTGCGCCTTGGGCGTTTACGCTGGCCCTACATAAATTTCAGTGATAATGATGACGTCATCTACCCATGCTTTTCACCAACTTTGTTTTTTTTATCTTTTAAAAAACGTTGCTCTACGCTGTTCATTACTCCTGTGTCGTGGGTGATCACATAAACAAACGCGTAGATCCAGAACAAATACTTGATTATACAAGTATTTGCTCGGTGCAGGAATCGAACCCGCGACACGCAGCACATCAGTCCGATCGTTCAGCCACTCCGCCAACCGTGTCGTAATTTATACTTACAGATTCCGTCGAGCAAGATGATTATCAGCTTCTTCACGATAAGCGTTAACAGTAGCCATGTCCACTTTTTCACCCTTTGACAGCAACGGCCATTCCGTCTCAGAGAGCTCCTGCGAAACATTTAAATTGCATCTTTATACTTGTCCAACCTAAGTTAACTATTCGGAATATCATTTTCGACGATAACTAACTCAGTAACAATTGAAAATGGACCGAATATCTTCATTGCAATATGGTCACATTGCAATGAAGATATTAGGTCCTTAGTATCAAAATATATTTGTTCTGTACAACTAGCTAATTATACATATTTATGTAGAATCATGATGACTATTATTATTCTGTAAATACAGTAGCTTATTATATGTATATGTAGAGACTGACACAATGACTCATCACCACTAACAGATAAGTAAGCATTTTTATGAGTCAGTTAGTTGAAGATAAAATTGTTTTCCATAATAATCAACAGTTAATTGAAATAATTAAATTAAGTAAAAAAACAACTGTGTATTCATAACATTATGTTTTCATTTTATTTTACAAATAAATAATTAAAAAAATGGCGTTTACATTGCGACTACTATGGTATGTTTGCATCACCCTAAAGTAGACTGGTCAAAAATGCCCCAAAGCATTAAGCCCACCTTTGCACGCACGGCGGCCTATGAAACTAGACCAGTGGCGAGAACCAGTGTAAGCTGATTGTCATTGTCCGAGAAGATTATACAAAGCGACGACAAGTTACACTGGATACGTATAGTTTTCTATACACTACCACTATAACTTGATCTCGTCACCAAAACTTTTCGTCTTGTGTGATGTTATTTTGCACATAAAAATCACGTACCTTCTTTTGCTCCTCCAATATCTTGTCCTTGAGTTTTATTTCCTCCGATAATACGAATTTATTTATGCCATTTTCCTGTTCAAGTACGTCATTACGACCAGTAGACATCAACAAAACCTAGAACATAACAAAAGCAAACGTGACAAAAGTTTGTATAAATTGAAATCTGAAGTCTAACTAGCCAGAGAGTAAGTTCAAATTTGTCTAAACATGATCACACGAAACCGTTTAAAACTAATTTATTAGGTAGATGTATGTTGCTTAAAATTATAGTGTGAAGTTTCATTCAAATCAGAGAGAAAAATCAGCAAATCAGAGAAATAAGTATGAAATGCAGTTCAGCGTCCACGCTCTTGATCAGTTGGTTGGGTCCAAACATAATACAAGTATTTTTTTGTTGTTTACAATCAGTGGATCCGAACTTCTAGGCAAAGAAAGGAATAGCGGGAAGAAATGGTTGAATACTTTTTACAGTGCAGAATTTATGGTAGCAGACAGAATGTGTATGGTTGAATTCAGCTTGAAAGATATGACGATATTAAACTTCAAAGCAGAATGGGATGGATCACTAGTAAGGGGGTTGTGAGTTGTGAATATGGTATAAATCACAACATATAAAACTTTGAACTTCAAGAAGGTGAAAGAGAGGGCAGAACCAGTGGCGTGCCTAAGAGATTTCGGGAAGCTAGAATTTGCTCAATATGCAAACAGACTGTTCAGGAATCTAAAATTATGAAAAGTAGAAAGTTTTACCGGAAAACCAAGCTTTTAGAATTGTATAAAAATACCGCCGCTAAATAATATTATACCTCTGCCTATCCTTCGGAAAATACAGATGGTGATATGGTTATGGTTCTATACTTGTATCTACTCACCTCAACCGTAGCATTGAAATTATTGTCATGAGCCATCAGCAACTCAATAAGGGTATCCTTATCGACATCAGGGAACAAGTTGAACAACTTGTCTCTGGTCATCTTAGCAGCCAAATCAGTTGGCATGTTATTGCGCCATTCCGCCACATCTTTCTGGTAAATGGCGAGGGCCATATCCATATCCATTATTTCTTTGAAGTCAGGAACCTCTGGTTCTTTACCGGCGAGAGATAACTCAGCCTCCTTGGCCGCGATTTGCCTTAATCAGAGAAGACTATATGAAGACAAAGGAAAGAGACACTTGATCAAATGTGGCGGTATATGAATAAACGTCCAGGACCAGTTTGTTTAAGATTGAATTTAAAATTTAAGCTGAAAAAAAAATCCTCACCTTGCAAAATCTTCGTCTTGCTGCAACATTTCTGCTGTTCGTGTGGCATGCTCGTCGAGCTGAAACGTCAATGATTCCATCCATAAAGCATTAATTTCGTTCAACATAGACAACGGAATGCTAATCCTAGGCACAATGAAGTCTGGGTATTGCATATCTTGTCTGCCAAACCTTTCATCTAACTCTGTTACGAAGGCGCTTCCCAAATTAACAGTAACAATAACGTCATCGTCAATATCGCTAACAGAACCATTGTCATCGTCACTTAATTCTAAGTTGTTGGTCAAGTTCGATTCAAATGGTGCAGCATCAGGCGACAACCCTGAAGCTCCAAAGTCCTCAGAGTTGTTCTCAATTAAATCTGGCTCTCCTCGGCGTATCTTTCTTATCTTCAAGCAATGTTTAGAATAATGATTATCTGCGATGACTACATTCTGCTCGATCTGGCGTTTTATTTGAATAGTTTCTTCAGACATTGTGACATCACGTTTCTTCTTTTGGGGTTGGGCACCATTTGCCTGTACTGATACTTTCTCTTGTTTCTCTTCTCCTGGTGTAGTTTCTACCACATTTGGCGTGGATACATCAGGTATAATATTGTAATTAGCCAAACAAGCACATTGCTCCATATTTTCTTCTTCTGGGTCTGACAGTTCTTCAGTCTCTACTGTTTTGAATTGATTGTTATTCATCCCATCAAGTACAATTTCCACACTCCAATTGACATCACCGCAACATTTGTCGAAAATGTCACGTAGATCAGAACGCGCGATATTCTTGAATAGCTTTCTAAAAGCAATAAAATGTTTTTCTTCATTTGGACACCTGTGAGCGTTAGTGATGACAACTTCATTAGTCATGCTGCTCTTATCGAACATCCGTACTTGTGGGATCTTTTCACGGTTAAATGATATATGAAATTGGTTAATATTTCGTGGTGTAGCCGTGATTACTTTGTATTTGCCGTTAACATTTGTATCTCCGATTTCGAAACATGTGCTGCTAGATGTTGTCTCAATGGGAACCTCTTGGTTCGCAGCAGAGGTCGATGCTTCGGATGAATCGCCCCATGACGGCATAAACATTGATATTTTACTCCAATCTTCACACTCATTTACGCTTTTCATCAAAGAGCTTGTGGATTTGTTAGATGGAGTTACAGGGGGGGACAAATTAGACTTCCTTTGAGGTTTTGCATCCGGCAAAGAAGTTGCGATAGTAGCACTAGCAATTTTTTTCTCAGCTTCTTTTGAACCAGCCCCTTTGCCTAAACCTTGATCGTCAATTTCCCAATGGTCACCATTGTCCCATTCTTTTTCTACTTTCTCTATTTCCTCAAGTTTTTTCTGAGCTTCTATAAAAAGTTTGAGTTTTGCTTGTTCTTCATCTGTCAAATCATTATTTTGTTCAAATAGAAGAAAGTCTCTTTCCTCTTCCTTTTGTTGTGCTTTTGGGGATTCGCTGATATGATCATTTTCTGGTTTGAGAACAGTACTTATTGGATGTGCCTGAGCGTTTACTGGCGATGTTAACGACCGAAAAACATGAGTGTTATCAATATTTTGTGAAGTAGAAGAAATTAGTTCTTGTTTAATGACGGCAGCTTCAGGTTCTGAATCTGGCTCTTCTTTAACGAATGGAGGAAGTCTTCGTTTAATGGGAGGAACCATATCACCAGGATATGCTAATCCATATGTCCGCTTTAAAACATCACCAGTTATACCATCACGATAATTGTCCAGCATTCTTCTTATGTTAGCTATAGGTACATTGTGCACATTTTTCTTTGCTAGCTGATGAGCTTTCTTAGCCCATGGTGTTTTGGGCTCCACTACTTGTATAATGTAACCATTCCTGACTCCTTCTCTTACGTAAGGTTCCATTTCCCATAGCTCAATGTTGGTGTTGTCAATAATAACGGGGCTCAATCCTGCTATGCAAGCATTTCTAGCTCTGGTTTGATTCCACGCGTGTGCTTCAGATAGTTTATACTTTTCGTGCTGGTATTGGCCCCTGACCATGAAATAGTCGTCAGTTGTCAAAATATGTGTCTTATAATTGTTGGGACTAGCGCCAACCGTCATGTCTACTAATTGTTGAGCCATAAACGATTTCCCGCTACCGGGCGCGCCCCGCATGAGAATCATAGTTCTGTTTCCTTGATTGTGATCGGTTATGATTTCTTTGACCTGATCAGTCCAGAAACCTGACAAGTGTTGGATTGGTTTTTGGATAGTCTTTGGTATAGCACCAGTACTGTGTGGTGGTTGAGCAGCAAAAGTAGCATAAGACGTCGTTGGTTGAATAGGCTGGCTGGTTACATACGGTTGGCTTGTTGTATACTGTGGAAAAAGTAGGCTGGATGTTGATGGTTCAAAAGGTGGACTGTCTATGGAAAGCTGACTTGGTTGGTTGTTTGATGGAGGTTGCGTCGTTTGTGTGGATACTATATTTAGACTTGCTGTAGTTGACTGCTCTTCTTCTATCATATTGCCATCACTCGTCATGTTCATTATTGCATCCACAGATAGGTTCACTAGGAATAAAAATATTATTTTAATAATTTTGAAATACATAAACAATCCTTCCTCAGTTTAGAATACATTATAGAGTATTATCTTGATGTATATTAAGGAGCAATTGAAAGAAATGAATTGGATGTAGTAGCAGTATGACTGTTCTGTTGTAACAATTGAAGAAAGTCATTATGGTCAATATTTTAAGAAGTTTAAAATATAATAATAATGTATATGTGTTTTTAGAAGAGGAGAACTTCCAGTTGAAATAAGTTGGCTGTATTTTACCCACTTAATAATATGTCGAACGTCGGTGACATCAGTGTAGACATACGAAATTACAGGGTAAATCATTTAATAGTGTTGAATCTATCAGTATAAAGGTATATTTTGGCTCAGCTTAAAAAGATCATGAGAAAAAAATGTTTCAGGTAATGGTAAGCAGTATGTTAATCTATTAATCTATTTTCTAACTTTTCTTGTTTCTTAATTTAAAGGCAAATATGCTCGATCGAGTGCGACAATAGGTTTAAATTTTTGCCATACGTTTAATGATCACAATAAATAATGTTATTCTAAGTAAACACTAAAAAATGCCCAGTGCAATCTAAGTATGAAAGCCGAAAGCTGAGTGTGAGTGAACAGGAGGGCGCAGTACTAGGTGCAGCCATAGGCCCAGGCCCGGGGACCCCGTACCGGCTCCGCGGTCGTAAGCATATAAGGCGGTGACAGCAGGCATTAATATTAGATATAATATATACATGTGTTTTCAACCGGAAAGTGTAAAAATAATGCTAAACAAGGCGTGATACCTACTGAATCTAAAAGAGAGAAACAAGCCGCGGTAGCCACGAATGGCACCCATTATGCATTATTATTCAACATAGAAGCCAATAAAAAGATAAACAATTTCAAGTTCTCCGCCTCTAAAAAACACTTTACAAAATTATTAAAAAAGGGAATGTTATTTTTATTGACTAAGGCCTCGACATTCGCTTTTTGCTGTTTGTCAGTCATAACAAAGTTACCTAATACTAACTAGCAATTAGGCTAAATTAGCATGACTAGAGTAACAACTTTATTTTTTATCTAAGCAAGTTTGTATTAAACAATTCAAAGATGATGAAATATTAAATGAATGCAAGCTATAATTAGACTATTAGCAAACTAAGGTCACAAAAAAAATTGATAATTCCTAGCAAGAGCACTTGGAAAGCAGTGGTACATGATATATTATTATATTTATAGCAAGCTTGTAACAGCATGGAGATTCCCCAGACTTATCGCAGACTATGTGATTAGGGAATTTCCCTTGTGAAATGTACTATGTAGCTATACAAAGTGCAATACTTTTGTCGTTAAAATTTGATTACTATATCCCCTCTTTATGAAAATGTAGGTACCTATCTTACTATTGCACATACTTTTTTTTACGGATAACCTTATGCTCCGGACACTAATGTATGAATGTCATAATTGAATTATGATTGTTGAAATTACCTATACTATTGTTCATTAAGGATGTGGTTTAATTGTGCCTAACATGTGGAAAAGGAAAATTATTCATCAGCATTAATACATTTTGCTAATTACCTCAATTTAGTAACTTGCTATGAAGATGAATGATGCATTTGTGTCCTAACATGCATCACCCATTAATGTGATTAATTTATTTAATAAATGATAGATTTACAATGAATTTGTTAGAACTAACCATTTGTTAATTGCCATTAGTTTACTCTTTTAATTAGGAACTATACAAATAATACTCCCCTAATATTATTAGCTGTTAAAATTGTTGTTTATGTACACTGCATTTTTATATGTATGTTTTTTTTACAGTCTGATTATCACATGTAAATCAAGGATGGTATTATTGTATTAATTCTATTGTATAAGCTTAGCTATATCCATAGGGTGAATTCAGAGGTTCAAAATAGCCACTTTAGCATAATCATAGTATAATTGAATTTTTATGTGTGGTGTTATCTACTTCATTGCTTGAGCAACAGAATTGAATACTACTTTTTATGATTTTTATCACAATTTACAATATAATATTACAATCTGATAAAGTGGCAACTGTATAAGCCTTATAGTCTTAAATTTCTACAATATTTATCTATATATATAAAATTCAAAACTGACTGACTGATCTGACAACGCACAGCCCAAACCGCTGGGCCCAGAAACTTGAAATTTAACATAAAGCGTCCTTATACCACGTAGGTGAGCACTAAGAACGGATTTTACGAAATTCGGCCCCTAAGGGGTTGTTTTTGGGGTTGATAGTTTGTATGGGACTTCGCTACTACAGGTACTAGGAATTCCAAATTTTGCATGGGGTGTCTTCTTAGAACGTAGATGCTCACTATGACAGGATTTTGCGAAATTCGACCCCTAAGGGGTTTGTTTTTGGGGTCGATGGTTTCTATGAAACTTTGTTACTACAAGTGCTAGGAGCCTCAAATTTTGCATCGGGTTCATTTTTAAGACGTAGATGCTCACCATGGTGGGATTTTGCGAAATTCAAACCCTCAAGGGTTGTTTTTGGGATTTATAGTTTGTATGAAACTTCTGTATGAAAGTCTCAAGACGTAAGTGATAGTTAAGACGGGATTGATGTATTGATAGTAAGAGGTCTCAAATTTTAAAGGGGTTCTACTTAGAACATAGGTTCTCACTAAGAGAGGATGTTGCGAAAGTCGACCCCTAAGGAGTAGTTGTTAGCAAGGAATCCCAATATATGTATTGGACTTATTTTTAGGACGTAGGTACCAGCCAAGACGGGATACTGCGGGTAAATACAATTTTGTTAAATATTGATTTAAATTTTCGAAAAGTATCCCTTATAGAGGGTGGCTGGGAGTAGAAACGCACAAAAGCAAAGTTCGAAAATCACGCGGACGAAGTCGCGGGCGGAGTGCTCGTTAATTTATATATACAGAAGCTGTTGGTATACCTATATTAAATAAATAAATAAGTGGCCTATTTAATAGATCAGTTAAAAAAGCTATTTTTGCAGTTTAATGTAAAAAGATGAAAAGCTGGGGAATTATAATTGTTCCAAATTATTACCATTGAAAGTCTATTTAATGTCCCTCTTTTCCTCTTCCCTAACATACCTGTATACAGTTTAATATCTTTTGAAAATTGCAAATGCACATAATTAAGTCAAAAGAATTCAGCAATGGGCAATTGACAAGCTTCTGATTATAAAACAATCATAAAGTAATTTTCACTATATAATAATATTCTAAGGCAGAAAAGATTAATATTTTGTTTGAAATGAACAAACTAGTGGATCGCTTTTCAAAATTCTTTCACTAATAGAAAGCTACATTAGCAAGGAGTAACATTTTAATGCTATATTTTTTTCAGACTAGACATATTATGGGAATGCCAGGATGCATGGCTAATGTTGAAAAAAAGAAACTATTCCCATAAGTTCATAAAATAAGATATTAACAGACAAGATATGCAAAGCCGATGACAAAAATTACAATCCCGAAACAAAGCACATGAGCTAAGTGAGTAGCGCACCGGTTAATAATAAAGAGTTAGATTCAATACACAGACAGAAAGGGTCAATACCCTTTCTGTAGTTCCACATTAAATACATTTCTTTGTTGTTCAACTATACTATCTACTATTGATTCCCATTCATAAGACCCCCTTCGAGTCAAACAAAGCAACCTCTTTGGATTCATCTTTTATTTACAAGTATTGATGCAGTCCAGTTTATGAATAAGTACTGACCAAAGAGAACTACGGGCAGAAGTGGGGGGACAGGTGCAAGAGGACCAACGCCCTTGAACTGGCACCATACCCTTTACACTGTCCTCACTAAACAATATAAGTAATTTATGATGTTTTGTTAATTGTTAATAAATATGTTAAGTATGAAAGTAATAATTATGGTAATAATATCAGTATAAAACTTTTAAAACACATGTTCTTTGTTTATGATGTAATAAACAACACATGCCACTATTATCAACAAAAACACTACTGTTTTTGTTATCTTGACACAATAACAGCAATTTTATCATGACTGTTATTTAAGAATTGAAGATAAATAATCAATTGAATATCTACCACCACGACATCCATCGTGACGAATGTCCGGCAGGCAAGGTAGGAAGAAATGTACTGAATTCTTTCCACTTTCCCACCCTATGAATATAGATTTTACGAAAAGTGCATCTACATCCGTCATCCTTGTTCCGCATATAAGCATCCTGTAACTACCTACCTAACTAAATGAAACATAGGTACCATTTATTGACCGATAACATCGAAACTGCGTTCCAAGTGCCTCGTTAAATAACTGTGCGGCGCATTATTACTGTAAACAAAACTACTTGTTATATGGTTTTTTCTACTTACAATCACCGTCGCAACTCTCGACAACGGCAGAAATCACATCTTTACTCATGACTTTGCCAAACAAGCTCATTAAATTTTCGATAACATCGGAGTAGTTGTTTTCTTCCTCTGCACAAGGCTCCATGGTTACACCGTAAAATAAAATTAAATATTTCAATAAAACAAAACACGCTCTGCTTTATTAAGACTACACTTTCACTTTTGTATTTAATATTTCTATCAGAACAATCTGGATTTTCTTAATTAATAACACGAGCCACGCTCCGCGAACAGAGGAACTTCGAACTGACAGCAATTTGGCAGCTCGCTCGCCCGCTCACTCCCAATGTTGCCAACAATAACGAAAAAAGAACCAATGTTGCCAACAACTGATTTTAACTCCCTTTCTATCTACAAGTTACGCTCAAAGAAAGGAGCCAGCCATGCGAGTACTGATATTTATAGGCCACACGGTACTTTAAAAATTACTATAAAGAAATGGAAATGAAATGGTGAATTATTAATCAGTCGCTAATTATACACATTACACCGGTCGACAAATAAAAAAAAATTTTTTGCGCATGGGTTTTACTTATTATATTCTGATCATACAAGCATATTTACTTAAAAAAATGTGATAACAAATCAAAAATATTTGCTTTAAGAGTTTTTTTTTCAAAGCTTTCAGAGGCGAAAATTAAAGATAGAGTGTCTGTTGGCGCTCAAATAAAAAAAAAACCAATTGTGATATTTTCCTGACTTTACTTAGGATTGTAGAGAAAGAAGCCAGGAACAGTTTTAAGTCATTAGTTCATGGTTTTATTGTTAATCCTAGAGCTAAAAGTTATGTTGAGCTGATCACTGACAAGATTACGATTTTTTTCCATCATCAGAAGTAGAATGTCTCTAAAGATACACTAAAAATACATATGCTACATTCTCATTTGGATAAATTTAAAGATAACATGGAAACTTGTACGGAAGAACAAAAGGAACGCTTCCATCAAGACAATTTGAGATTTGACAAGCATTTTAGAGACGTTACAAATGCCAGTACTGAAAGGGACATGATGGGAGACTATATTTGGGAGTTAATAAGAGAAACTTCTACTAAAAATAGCAGGAAAACTAAAACTGTTAATTTTAAATAATTTAACTTTATTTTAAAACTTATTTTGTAAAAAAAAACGTGAATGGATGTACAGTTTCCTTTGTAATAACCCATCTCTGTGTCAATTTTTAAGTATTTTCAATGATTTTAATATACCCATTTTTTTCTCACAAAAGCAAATTCAGAACTTTTTTTTGTTCATATTCTTGTTTCTAGATATACAAACAATAAAAATAACGTATGTAGAACCCATGCACAAAAATGCTGTTGACCTATGTTATAAATCACTATCTACTTCAATTACAATGGCCACTTATAGAAATATTGATAATGATCCACATCGTGAATTTCCAGCAATGTTTTAATCAATTTTTTTTTGGTAAATAAATATTCACTCACGAAATTAATCATTAGGAATTTTGCATTATGAACATGACAATGATGTAAAAGAGTAGACCAAAAGCCGATGACGCCGGGGGAATGAGCACCTGTCAGTCATTTATCAGAAAAATTTAGATAAAGTTTAGATATTCTAAATTAGCTTAAAATATAGGTACTATAAAATAGATAATATAAATTTCTTGGTCATTCACAACGATAACAGTTTTTAGTAATGAGGGATTTTCTTTTGATTGTCTCCCTAGTCGATGGATAGATGGCGCTGAACTTGGTATGTTACTGCAATGAACGGAACGTCGTCGTCATTTTTTAATTTTTTTCACTTTATTATAATTTTGAGATCTTAAAACGTAACGTAGTCAGTTCAACGCCATCTACAGAGTTCTTGGAAACTACTTTTTTTAATCGAAAAAGAAAACTTCTCATTGCAAACGTGCATGCCAACCTTTGTTCGATGAATACCCATACCATACCATCACATACCGTACACCATCCAATAACGCATGTTCGAAGTGTTCCATTTATATTAATAAACGAAACATTAATATCGTTATCTTTTCTCCGTACTCGTTATTTGCTTTTCTAATTTCGATATTGTACTTCCTTAGTCTGGCAGTAATTTTATTAACAGTTTGAGCTACCCTTTATCAAACGATCTATGAATTAATTGTTTGTATATGTAGTCGTTATCAAAGAGAGTGTACAGTGTGAGCAAAAGGAAATAACCGTCCAAAGACAAATCGGGGGGCACGGCAGTGCCCCCGCCAAAATCGAGCGGAAAGCAAACACTGCCGTACCAACCTTTACTGGAAGCTGGAACCAATTCACCGTATTTTCAGACCCATAATTGAGAATCTCTGGATAAGACCCGAACACAGTAATTTTCGTCATCCAGTAAACTATAATCACATACTTATAATCCAAAATTTCGAGTCTATAGGTTATTTAGTTCCGAAGTTAAGCGAAAGCAAAGTTTCGCATTTATGACAGACACTCTCTTACTCATGATCATCAAAATAGAACTAGTACTTCCTATAAACTCAGACTGCTGAAATTTTGTGCAGAGTTCGGTTAATGGCCATTTATAAGGAAAACTATAAAACTAGGATAATCAAAGATCAGGAGTACCTGGTGACCCTTATTATAAAACACAAGAGCCCAACCAAACTATTAGAGACCGACATACCGCCTCTACAGAAAATATTTAACTTGGTGAGCAGCTTCATTTAATGTCAAAAATCTACGGGCTAAAAAAATATGACCACGTTTTTAAAAAAGAAGTGAAATCCCACCAAAATATTCTGTAAATAACTAGCCAAGTCTCGATAGAGCTGCTTATAAAAAGTAAAAAATGAAATCATTATACACAAAGAATACACAACAAAAGAATCATTATAATATAAAGAAATCGCAGTATGAACCTTGGACTTGGCACGACTTTGTCTAGATTTAATTACTTTTTAGAAATTAATAAGCAGCTCATTAGAGACTTGGCTAGTTTTTACAGAATGTTTTTAGTGGAATTTTTTTCTTTTGTCTCATTGTTTAGTGCTTGCTCGAAGGAGGGAATCGAGGGAATATACCGTACATAGACAACATTTTGTAGATTGAATGAATGAGGGCTTTAATTATTATTCACAAAAATTGTAGGTAACATTACAAGTTTTATATAAAATAAAGTACCTATATAATCATAATGATTTATGTAATTTCATGATCTTATCTTAGCTGTTCTAACTGGTTCTCACGATTTAACATTTTTCTATAGACAATCAGGCGTGGCGTTAAGGTGGCGTCTGGGGTGCGTTTAAGTCAACCATCCAGTTTAAAATTTATACGGACTAAACGTTAAACACCCCGTTCAAGTACACCGAGAGGTGAAAAATTAAACTGTCTAAAATTTTACATGCCCCGTTCACGGTCGTCCGCTGGTATATGTTTTCGCGTACTAGGATAAATCTTAGCGACCTTTTTACCTCGCTAAATTTTATCCTGCTGTCAGATTGACTTTGACATGTACCTGTTTGCTCAATTCGCTCTCTAGAAACAAATATTTGTAACAAGTACTTATTGTATCACCTCCGTGAACTTTATTTGTGTGTGACAAGTAAATAAGATTTGAAAAAAGTGAGAATAATTAATAACAAGCTGAGCTGTCAATTGAATTTGGCAGTTAAACCTATGACTCCGTTCAGCGAACCCTCGCTTGTTTGATTTTTATCTGGATGGTTGACTTAAACGCACCCCTGCAAGATGACAGATTGACAGCCAAAATTACGTGACAGTTGACATGACATTTCTTGAAGATTGAAGTTGGCGAAACGCGAAACGAAAAAGCAAAAACCTAAAATAAAACTAAACACTACCAAAAAAGAGAATCGGTTTCTAACAAAAATCAGTTTATTTCTTTAAAATTAACGAAAAAATGTATTAATGCTCTAAAAACAACTTGTCTCACTCGTTCATAGAAAGAATCAGAAGTTATAAATTAAAAATGGGTGACAATTTTCAAAACAAAACTATGGCTCCGGTCATGATGGATTATGATTTCAAAGTAAAGACTCAAAATGAACGTTCAAAAGTCGAGGATCTGTTTGATTTTGAGGGTTGTAAAGTCGGTCGAGGTACGTACGGTCACGTATACAAGGCCAGACGAAAAGACGGGTCGGATACGAAAGATTATGCCTTGAAGCAAATCGAAGGCACTGGACTGTCTATGTCGGCTTGTAGGGAAATTGCGGTAAGTTTGGAGGCTACCGACAAATAAATTATTTATTAGAAATACTGGATGTCAAAGTGGGTTGAATGTATTGGGGTTATGTATAAATAAAACAGCAGTTTAAACTGGTTTCATGTGATGACACACTACCATTTTTTGTAATTATTGAGGACACGAAGTCCTCCAACCTACTTAGCTGTGTTCTTTAACACGTTGCGTGCTTAAGACTAACATTCTCTCTTTCAGTTACTCCGAGAGCTAAAGCATCCAAATGTAATAAACCTTATTCGTGTTTTCCTCTCACACACTGACCGTAAAGTCTGGCTGCTCTTTGACTATGCTGAACATGATCTATGGCACATCATTAAGTTTCATAGAGCTGCAAAAGCAAACAAGAAGTCTGTTATGGTGCCTAAAGGCATGGTGAAGAGTCTGCTCTATCAGATTTTGGATGGGATACATTATTTGCATTCTAACTGGGTTTTACATAGAGATTTGGTAAGTTTTTTATTGTTTTTTAAGTAAAAGGGGTAACATTTTGATTCCTGGAATAAAAAAATAAAGATGTGTACAGTACAATAAAAACTGAACATAGTTTAGCAGACATTTTGAGTCATTGCTGAGAAAAGTTGGACTGCTTCATGACTGGACTGCAGTCACAGGCATTTGTAGAAAGTTGAAGGAGTGGAGGGAGCCACTTGCCCATCAATGGGATTATAGGATCCAACAAAAAGATACCCATTTACAGACTTTTTCAACCTCAAAAAAATTAGTATCCATTGTGTGGTAACCGGACATAAAGAATAGCACCATCCCATATCTTCCAATGGGTTTCGTAAAAGGCGACTAATGGACTTGTAAGACCCAGTGCATGCTATCAAGCTCCTTGGGTTACCCAAATAATAGATTTCCTAGTGTGGAGCAAAGTTAAAAAAAAATGGTGGTAGGTAACCCACCAACAAAAGCATTCCCAAAGAGGGTTAGTATCAGGCAGGCAGCAAAGCCAAAACCTTTTTAACATATTGAGAGAGAGTATATGTGCGATCCGTACTCCATAACTTATTATATTTCAGAAACCAGCAAACATTCTGGTGATGGGTGAAGGACCAGAAAGAGGGAGGGTCAAGATAGCTGACATGGGTTTTGCAAGACTGTTCAATGCTCCTTTGAAGCCTCTGGCTGATTTAGATCCTGTGGTGGTCACATTTTGGTATAGGGCTCCAGAACTGTTACTTGGAGCAAGGCATTATACTAAAGCTATTGGTATGCTATTTTGGTTTTTATTTTTTATTAATAAAGGTATTAATGGCTTATAGCTGTAAGATATTTCAATAATATTTTATCTTTCCAGATATATGGGCGATAGGCTGTATTTTTGCCGAATTGTTGACATCAGAACCTATTTTCCACTGTCGACAAGAGGACATTAAGACAAGCAACCCATACCATCATGACCAACTAGATAGGATATTCAATGTCATGGGCTTCCCACAGGAAAAAGATTGGGAAGATATAAGGAAAATGCCTGAACATGCCACTTTAGTTAAAGATTTCAAAAGATCCAAGTTAGTAAATATTTAATTTACACATTTATAGCATCATTTAACATTTCATGAAAGTTCTACAATTTGTAAGGAACAGTTGACTTGGTTAAAGTATGAAGACTTACACACATTAAAAATAAAACACTTGTGAGCAACAGTATGGAATCACTTACTGCAATGCCGTGCGATCTTGAGTATTTAATAACTAGTTAAGAATAATTAAAATGGTATCATTGTAAAGGTTTAATTGTTAACTTTAAATCTATACCAAAGTCATTGAAATGATGACATTATGCATATAAGAAGCTATCACTGATATATTTGGAGTAAGTGATTCCAGACTTTTGGTCACAAGTGTTGTTTTAGGTCTGGGTGTTTTGTGATGTGAGTTTAATTTGTAAACTTACCCACCATACAGAGCAGGACAGAGTTATTATAAAAAATTTATCCTTATTTTTCCCTCTCAGCTACCAGAACTGTTCCCTAAGTAAATACATGGACCGGCACAAGATAAAACCAGACAGTAAAGCCTTCAGTTTACTACAGAGATTGTTACTCATGGATCCTAATAGGAGGATAACATCAGAACAGGCTATGCAGGACCCGTACTTTGCAGAAGATCCACTGCCGACACAGGTAAGTTTCATTCATAAAAGCTCACCCGCACCACTATGTAAAATTATCCCACAGAAAAACTATCCTGTGTTAATCCAGATTATAAACTGTCTGTGTACCGAATTTCATCGGTATCCGTTCAGTTGTTTTTCTGTGAAAGATTAACAAAACTTTGTCGTTTATAATATTCGTAGGATTAGTATACAAAGTGTAAGATCAGGATAATTGAAGCAAAGATCTAATCGATAACTGGCCAGTAGGTAACAGCTGGATGAGAGTAGCTAGTTATCGAGTGAAATGGCGTACGATTGTAGAGGCCTATGTCCAGCCGTGGACTGTTATGGGCTGATGATGAAGGTGTACACACACAGAGCCTTCAACTAAGCATTCTATACAATGCAAACACCTTCGTTTCAGTTACGTAAAGGGTCTTTTTACACCAAAGTCATAAGCAGGCAAAGTCATATATGTAATAGCAAAAACTTCCACTAGGGCCAGTAATATAGATTTTTGAGATTATTAAAACTGAACAATGAAACAATGACAACTGAAACAATGTAAAATATTTTCAGGATGTATTTGCTGGGTGTCCTATTCCTTATCCGAAGAGGGAATTCTTGACCGATGACGATCAGGACGACAAGAGTGACTCCAAAGCGCGGCAAAATCAGCAACAGCAGCAGCAACAACAACAAAATAATGTAAGTTGAAAAGGTTTTGCTTGCTTTAGGTGTGTCAAATATACCACATGATCATCATTAGCTTAGCTTGTTGCCATTTTTGCAGATGTGGATTCTGAGTTCATTCATACTTTCATTCATTTTATATCTATTCATCCGCCATGATGCTGAGCTGGGTTATAAAAGTCAGTTAGACAGTGAATCTCCATGTAAAATACTGCTTCATCTAGCAACACATTTTAGCGGCAAAATTTTAACTGCGTGCCGCGAGTGAATTTGCGTCCTTCTGGATGTACTACCCCAGACGCCATACCAACTAGGCTATCGTAGTCCTGCCCTAGCAAGATCGAATCTTTAATTCATTCTAATGACATATTTCGGTGATGTTGATATTTAAAAAGA
Source organism: Agrotis ipsilon (assembly GCA_028554685.1). Taxonomy (NCBI): domain Eukaryota; kingdom Metazoa; phylum Arthropoda; class Insecta; order Lepidoptera; family Noctuidae; genus Agrotis; species Agrotis ipsilon. The sequence goes on from CM052967.1 coordinate 10,566,272, forward strand.
CTACTGTTCGCGATGTAGCATTAATGCCTTTTTGTTCTGCCAGAAATGATCTGATGTTGCCAGTACCACCTCCCATTTATTTCAACCTTTCTTTCTGTATCTTATAGACACAACAAAACCAAGTACAAGCCAACAATCACGACCACGCAGCAAATAATGCGAAGAGGATGAGAATGTCAGGTACATTATACCGTATGTTATTAGTTTTTATTTTATTTTTATCAACACACGAGTTACTAGGTCACATACACATTCAATAAAAAAATCGTTAATTATTAAAGAAATAATTGTTGCAAGAGTCATCACCCAGTCATTATCCCATTTTACTTGGGGTCGGCGCAAGACGTTTTCTTCTTCCACTCCCCCTTGTTGGACTCTTGTTGGTCCTTTTACATTCATAATTAAAAAGTAAAGAAATAATTTTCAGATTAGATTTATACTTGTTTAATGTCCATTTTATTTTAACGTTTTTATTTGATATCTTTCTCCATCCCTATTTTTATTCAATTCAGTGAAAAAAAAAATCAAATGGGCTTTTTCAAAGATCTCTTATCAACGATGCGATAGTTATTCATATTTTGTGTAGTACGTTTTAGTTGCATCTATAATTGGACTAAATCTGGTTGCAAAACCTCTACCAAATCATTTTTGTTTCTTAATTTATCCTCTGCTTAAATCTTGATAAAATATTGCTATGTTATGTATTTATGTTTCAGGACCGAATCAGGGCAACAACACAGGTGGCAATCAACAGGAATTTCATCAACAACAACAGATGATGTTTGGTGGCCAACAACAGGGCGGTAGTTCTCAACAACAAGGCAACTTCCAACAGAGGTTTTAATGTCGTTTCACAGTCTCTTTAGTTCTTTTTATATAGGGCTTTAAAGTTTAATTTATCTTGATAATAACAAAAATCATTTTCAATGTTAACTACAGATAGCGCGCGAGTTGAATGCAGAGCTTAGGAATGCGGTAGTGCTGTTGACAAGGATGGCAAAGTACTACACTGCAGGCGCGCGAGGTGGGGCGTGCGGGTAGCGGGGGGCTCTTCACCTCAGACCCCGACTGCATTCAACTCGCACGCTATCTGTATGTGTATCTGACCAAATGCAGTTTCCACACTAACCAAACGCGTCAAGTTAAAACTTAAAAGTCAAGTAGTTCTGTTTATTTCACTACCTGATTTGTTGGTATGTTTGTATTTGGTTTCGTTTGTAATTTATTTCTAAGGCACTGGAGTGATTGCCCTGGATAGACTGAATTTGAGAGTTTTAAGAAAAAATACAGCCATCTTGTTTTTCCATTTTTACCGTCAATTTCTTACTGTTCAATATCATTCAAACTCAATAACCAAGACATAAAATGTATTAAAAAAATTGGGCTCTAAATGTTCAAATTTCGATGTTAACAGGCTTTTTGCTGACTTCAATAGAGGCACTAGCACGAGTGCATGACGAAAATTTTAATAAAAGTAAATACGACGATTTTTGGATCGATAATACAAGTTTCTTTTAGTATTTAGTTGATTTTGAAAGTACAACAATTGAGTATTTACTATTTTAAAATTGAAGTTGCTCACTCGTGCTAGCGCCAAGGCAATGTTATTCTTTAAGAATACAGCCCCGCGCGCAGCTTCGTCACTGCATCCTGTCATTTATAGATTTTCAACTTGATGCTGATGACATAAAGTTGAAATTCTACTAAAGACAATCATCGGTTTCGACGCCGCATACAAGGCCGCGTCCTAAGGAATAGCATTGTAGATAACAGTTATTTGTAAAAAAGTGTTAGTATAATAATTTATGATATAAGAAAATGTTTGTATAAGACTGACATTTTGATTTCTTCTATCTCCTACATTGAGCTATTACTACGTATAGAGATGACACCACGTTTCACCACTGTGTCCCATCCAGGATGAGTGCGCGCGCCTAGAGCACGCCACAGAGCTGCCAAACAACTGAATAAACTTGTGCGTGAGTGCTTGATGCGTGGTGTCGTATCTATACGTAGTAATAATAGCTCAATGATCTCCTATCTCTTTTCTTCTACATTGATTCCTATCAAGGATTTTCGTCTAAAAAATAGTTAGATTTTGAGTCGCTGTATTAAAATGTGATCGCAGCGTCGTAGCGGTGGGTATTGACCCTTAGAGGCACAGAGTGAAGTATTTATTATGCGACTTAATTTACATACACATGTAGCAAGCAATTTTCATTTCACCGACAGTACTCTTAAAGTTTTAACTCATGATGCGATGCGATACAATTCGACTGTTTTGCATCGCCGAGAAGTGGAAGATAGTAAACTAGCAGGCTTACTACCCACAGACAACCGCTCCTCAAGAAACCATATTAGCGCCTTTATGTCTTGGTAGTAAGGGTGATTTTCGTAGTTCAGTGTTACCACTGCGACTTCTAGTTATCCTGCGACACAAATCGGACGAATGAAATCGCATCGCGTCGAGAGTAAGGCTTACTTAGGCTTTGGGAACCATTATTCTGAAGAACTGGATAGTCCTTATAAAAAGCCTAATCGAATCCTATGTTGATCTGATGAATTTGAGTTGTAAGTTTCTATTTGACACCATTTTCGTTGACAACAATTGAATAAAAGTAATATAATAATAGTATGTAAATAATAGAATTGTAAGCACAATTTGTATAAAGTAATTTTGATAATAAACTGTAAACAAGTACAATAATTGAATTTATAATTAAAACCACATGTCGTCAAACACAATATTTATTATTATACAAAATCTTAAATATGTACATCTCTAAGGACGGAATGAAAATACTTTTGGGAATGTAAGTAGAAAAATACAAACGACGAATTCTTAATAAATATTTTGATAAAACTAAGGTCTTAAACTTATCAGTCGAAATAAGGGCTGGCGGCTAATGCCAGCCATACGATCCAGTGCTCTGAAAGCGAGTTGCAATAAACTTGATGGTGTATGGCTATGAAGATACGATTCCACCTGTGTGTGGCACTCTGTGGCACAAATGTTCGCTCTGGTCATGGCACTCAAATACGAACAAATTGTGCGAGTATATTCTAGAAATGTTCTCAAACACCTGTATACTTTTGTGCGCGCACATAGTGGCGTGTGAACAAAAGTCATACACAGCCGTGCTGGCGGATTCACAGGCAAAATGTGATGCCAGCTTATTACGTGCACTGTTGAAGCACAAAATGTTTGGGCACAAATGTACTGCGCTGTGTGTTAGCAAGAGTCACACACAGCCGTGAAACACACAATGCTGTATTCTACATTCATGTAATGCGACAAAGAACTAAAAATACTATTGTTACCGACTTACCGTTACGTATGACGTTATAGACGTCCACTAACTGCTGTGTTTTAAATAAGCACCGTTATGTGAAAAATAATGGGACGGACGAACATCGATTTGACAAACTATTTCGACCCAGTGGTATGACACACCATTTCATTTTAAAATTAAATATGCAAACACTTTTTTTAACAATCATGCAGTCAGAATACGAAAGTTAACTTTAAGCAGAACTTACAATTTTGATATACCTATACATAAATATTTCAGCATAGAATAGAACTGATAAGACAATAATTGTAGGTACCTATTCTTAAAATATATTTCGGTATTTTGTGTCTCCTATGTCTATCATTCTCGTAGTTATCATAAAAATTAGACCAACATTATAGTCCACTTCTAGTTTTCGATGGCAAAATCGTTACTTAAACGTAAACGTACCTACTACAAAAAATTAAACATCTATAATTTACCCTTTTTTAAGACAAGTGTTTAACAAATATTTAACTTTTTGTGTAAGACCTAAAATGATTGTCTATATTATTTGAAGAATGAGATGGGACACAACTGACAACTGTTTAGCAAGTCTTTGAATTCAATAAAAAATCTTCCAATGAATAACGGGACTTTGATAATAATAAAATAAATGACGCATGAAAAGAAAACCATAATGTGATCTCTTTCGTGAGTCTCCCAATTATGTGGTTCGTGTACCACATTGCTTTTTACCAACATTTCTGTCCATTTTATCTATAAACAATATCGACCTTATTTATTTAAACCTGAAAACTCTACAATTGTTTTAGTACCGCTGTTATCAAGGAAGTATTGTGCCTTGTTGAGTTCTTCTCTCTTGAGCTTAGTGTTGGAATCGACAGTCCGTATGCGTGTGCGCAGTCTGCCACAACGACCGTCTAGCACCTTTTCGTAAGCTGAAATTGTAAAAGAAAAATTATGTTAAATTCGTCATCATGATAGTACATAAGTACTTGGTCTATTCGCAATTCAAGTTAAGGTAGATTCTGCTAAAATGGCCTTTTTAGACTGCGATCATATCACGTCTTTTCTACTAGGTATCTATGCGTTTGAGTCGTCATCCCGTACTTATTTATATATCATAGTTTATTTTATATCATCTGTACCATTAAACAAAAACAACGCTCACTACACAGTACACTATAGCCCTTATTACATTCTTGTATCACTCACACATAGTATTGGTGCCAATAATCCATAGATAGAGGTTTCCATTGAAAAAAAAATCTACAATATTATTATGTACTTGTTTATGTAAGTATCGATTAAATTCTAGACGGTAAAATGGTGTCGTCATATTTCAATTATATTTTTTTACTTTGTACAGTTACATTTTCTAGGTGTAAACTACTGGCATAGTTTTGTTAGGTTGTGTGGAAATGCCATATATTTAAAATGAAAATCATTCTTATTAACTAGTTTATACGCACTGTTAACTGTTGAAGATCGATTATTCATTAATCGCTGTGGAAATCGCTTTTTTTAAGGAAATCGGTTAACACCTGCCTATATGTGCAATGTAAGTAGGTACCTATCAATCCGGTTGGATCACTACAACTATAAAATTCGTTGTTGTTTTTGTTAACTTAAAAAGTTAGCCAATCAAATTGGGCGCTGACATGCAACAAGGTATTTTAGCAATTAAGCTAAACGATTTTTGATGTAACTGATCTCATGAATAAAAATATCGTCGTTACTACAACTTCAATCGAAGTATTCAATGATCGGGATCGGGTTCAACCTCTTATATGTGATCACTAATCCGTTTGTCGTCTGACCAAACTTATTAGCGGCCATTGTTCAACAAGGCAATTTAATTTATGGCAACCATTCCATAATTGAAACAAGATACGCAATGTTTCGCAAACTTAATCGCGTGCACATTTCCTTCATAATGGTATAAAGTAGACAAGCAATAAAATAAAGACTTACGATCCTTTCTGTAGGAGTTGTGGCAAGCCATATGACAGACAGATGGAAAGCCTTTCAAAGTATCCGGGTCCAAGAAGGCAGTTGACAGCGGAGCTGCGCATATTGGTTCTCTTCTGCCCCTGCAGCCATCAGTACACGTCTCATAGTTGTTCTTCTTAGGTCTTGGTGTCTTTCGAGTTCTCGTTGTTGTTGGTCTTTTTGTGGTCGTGGTTTTAGGGGGATTAAAGTTAACATTCGTGATAGATCCGCTAGGGGCTACCACACGGATTCTTAAAGATCCACCTAAAGCTGGAAGCCTTGATATCGGAGTTGGACCAACGTTAGTGAAATTTTGGCATAGCCGATTAGTTCTAGCAGTCGGTGTTGTTTGAGGTCGAACTGTTGATGGGAACGGAGTCGTCGAAGAGGGAGGCGCTGTTCTAGTTGAAGGCGGAGACACCGTAGGACCTGATTGAATGATCACTGTCGTTGGTTCTCGTGTTGTGGGAACTGGACCTACAGTACTAAACTGTGGAACTTCTTGTGATGTGACTGCCTGTCCCGGGAAACCTTGAATGGATTGCGGTGCTTGTTGGTATATCATGAAGTAGTTAGATAGTGGTCCTACGGTAGACGATTGTGATTGCGATTGTTGTAGCTGGGTAGGCAATTGTTGGGGCAGATTTTGGCCAGGTTGAAGTTGATCTCGGGGGACTAATTCGAATCGTATTTGCTGCGACTGCGATTGCGTCGATTGTGATGACGGTGGCTTCGGCTGGGCTAAAGTCGATTGTTGCCCGTAATTTGGTTGTGGCACTAACACAGTTGTTTGTGGAAGTTCTGGTTGTATTGAGAACACTGGTTGGGATGGTGGTTGTGTCTGTTCAGTATACTGGGTTACTATTTGGGGCTGTTGCGGCGCTTGTGTTGATGAAAAGTCTGATACCGTCGATGGTGTTGACAGGAATGTTGATGGCGTTGTTTGGAAAGTTGTCGGTGGTATCGTCGAAATTGATGGAGGCAAAGGCGTTGATGATTGTAATATTTCTACAGATGTCTTTGAAAAATCTCCAAAAGAAGAGCCTGTTGTTGAAATCTTCTTTGGAGGTGCCAAAGTTGATAATAACAAGATTTCGTCCGGCACGGAACTAGATTCTTTCGGCAAAACAACTATCGGATTTGTTGAAGAAAACGGCGATTCTGTTGAAAATATCTCCGATATCGGTTTGGGTTGGAAGCCATCACTGATTACGTTTGCCGAATACCAAGATTCTGGTAAGGAGTCCGATATTTCAGCTCGGCATAGTTGTAACACTGGAAAAGACAACAAAAATAAATTAGTCAACATTTGAGCACAGTTGTAGCAGTGGCTTAAGGTTCGACTGCTGCTCTATGTACCGTGTCACAGGTCCATTACCTTCCGGATCAAATATTTGTCAAGCCTACAGATAGTTGTTCCTAGTCGGGTTGTTTGTTTAGGTACTTATTGTAGCGAGTAGCAATTTTATAGTTTGTAAGTTGGCACTGCCGCCATATTTGAATGTGCGTCCTTTGCGCGCGTTATGTTGCACACCTGTTCAATACACCAGTTTACCGCTGATTCCCGCCTTTTATTGAAACGCTCCTTACATTGGCGACGATTTCGATGAATTATAGTGAACCGTGCGTTTAAAAAACTATTTGTAATTGACTATAAAGTTGGTATAATAGTGTGCAAATAATAAACATCATGCCTATCGGTAAATTAGAGCCGTTTAATGTAAGTTCAATGCAATGGGCCGCGTACGTTCGCCGCGTAAAACAATACATTTTGTTAAATACTGTGAAATCGAACTAACAGTATCTTTACTGGTTACGGTTGTTGGAGAAACCACATATGCGTTAATGTGCGATTTGTGCGCGCCAAAGTTTCCCGAAGACAAAACTTTTGATGATCTGGTTAAGTTAGTGGCTGACCATCTAGAGCCACAACGGTCCGAGATAGCAGAGCGGCACGTATTCCGCTTACGCCGACAACGTGCTGGCGAGCCGCTTATGGAATATCTGCAAGCATTAAAGCATTTGGCAACTACGTGCAATTTTGGTGCACAACTCGAAGAGAACTTGCGAGATCAGTTTGTCTCTGGTTTAGCGAACGACGCGATGCGATCGCGAATATTCGCTGAGAAAACGATCGAGTACAAGGCGGCGGTAGAGCTGGCGCTCGCTCTAGAGGCAGCAGAAAAACACGCAGAGGTAAGCGCCGCGACCGCAGCGGTGGCAGCAGTGGAATCAGCGGGCGGCAGCGCGACGGCTGCGACGGCGGCGGAGGCGCTGCACTACACCAGAGGGCGCCGCGGGGCGCCGGCAGCGACATCGGGCAAGCAAGAGGGCGCGTGCGGCGCTGGAGGCGCCCGAGCGGCTGCAGCGGACGACGGCGGCTACAGGCCGTGTTGGCGTTGCGGAAAGGGTCATTCCGCAGATAGGTGTCGATTTAAAAACTACACATGTGATGAGTGCAATAAAAAAGGCCATTTAAAAGTGATGTGCAAAAATGTGCGTGAACGAGAAATTGGCACCAGGCAGAATTACGTGAGTGATTGCGAAGAGGATTTGTTCAATTTATCAAGTAAGGTGGAGTCTACGAGTACCGGTAATGAACCTTATTTCCTAGAACTGTTAATTGATAACTTTAAATTTCGGTGTGAAGTTGACACAGGGAGTCGTATTTCAGCAATAAGTGAATCCATGTATAAACAATTATTTTTGCGTAAAGTATTGAAACAAGATAATTTAGTATTACGCAGCTATAGTGGGTCGCGGATTGATACTCTAGGGTATATTGTGGTAGAAGTTAGTTTTAAAGGAAATAAAACTCATCCATTAAGTTTGCATGTCATTAGAGGGGGTGCGCGCCCCATTATGGGGAGAGATTGGATTCGGGCATTGAAAATAAAACAAATGCAATTTAATAACATTTCTGATAGTCAATCCGTGGACCAACTAATTAAAGAATTCCCAACTGTGTTTACTGAGATACTAGGTACCTGTAACCGCGAAATTCGGCTATTACTCACGGACAATGACCCCGTGTACGTCCGCGCACGTCCCGTCCCACTAGCGCTACGCGAACGCGTCGAGAGGGAGCTCGCGCGGCTCGAGGCCGATGGTTCTATTTATCGTATAGATTATTCAGATTATGGTACTCCGATTGTACCGGTAGTGAAACGTAACGGGGAAATAAGAATTTGCGGTGATTATAAGATTACGATTAACCCGAAGTTAAAGCGAGATTACTACCCCTTACCACGTATTGAAGAGCTATTTTCCACATTAAGTGGTGGTAAAAAGTTTTCTAAACTTGATTTACGTCACGCATACGAACAGTGTTTATTAACTGAGGATTCGCAGTTGTATACCGCGATCACCACGCACCTAGGTACATTTGCGTATAGACGAACTCCATACGGTTTGTCATGTATACCAGAGAAGTTTCAGAAAATTATGGAAGAAACTTTAAGAGGTATTCCAAATTGTGTCGTATTTTTAGATGACATTTGCGTAACAGGGGCTAATGATGAAGATCATTTAAACAATTTAAGGGCAGCACTCACACGGTTGCGGGACGCAGGACTCACCGTTAAACTTAGCAAATGTAGTTTCTTGCAAGATTTTGTTAAGTATGTGGGGTTTATAATAAATAAAGAAGGGTTGAAACCAGATCCTGAAAAATTAGAAGCCATAGCTAACGCACCTAAACCTGAAAATACGACACAATTAAAAAGTTTTTTAGGAATGTTAAACTACTATGGGCGATTTATATATAATTTAAGCACATTGTTACACCCACTACATAATTTATTAAGAAAACAGGTGGTATGGCAATGGAACTCTGAGTGTGAGTTAGAATTTAATCAAGCAAAGCAGGCTCTTTTAAGCACCCGCGTACTGGCGCATTATGAGGAAGGACGACCACTCGTTTTGTCGGTAGACAGCAGCGCGTACGGGTTAGGCGCCGTGCTCGCGCACCGCTACGACGACGGCAGCGAACGCCCTATCAGCTGCGTATCGCGCACACTTAGTGCACCAGAACGTAACTATAGTCAGCTTGACAAGGAAGCTCTGGCTATACTATTTGGTGTCACTAAACATCACCAGTATTTATTCGGCAGAAACTTTATATTAAAGACGGATCATCAGCCGTTGACACATATTTTTGGTGAAAAGGGGGGTATACCTCAAACGGCTGCAAGTCGATTGCAGCGGTGGGCGGCACGTTTAGCAGCTTATGATTATAAGGTCGAATTCGTGAGATCAGTGGACAATGGTCCGGCTGATGCACTGTCTCGGCTACCTCTAGCTAAAGAAATTCGCGAAGAATGTACGATAGAATACTTGAATTTAATTGCAGACACGTTCCCTATTTCGTTTAAAGATGTGGCTCGAGAAACAGAACGTGATGTGGTTTTAAATAAAATTAAGGGTTATGTTTTGTTTGGGTGGCCAGCTGCACCTAAATGCGAGGAAGAAAAACCGTATTTTACGCGAAAGCTGGAACTGTCAGTGGATCAGGGATGTTTAATATACAGATACAGAATTGTCATTCCTCAAATATTACAAAAACAAATTTTAGCTGAAATTCACGAAAGTCATTTAGGGGTTAACAAAATGAAGAATTTATCACGTAGTTACGTGTACTGGCCGAACCTAGACCATGATATAGAAGACATATGTAGGAAATGCGATGCGTGTCGAGTTGTGCGCGACGCGCCGCCGCGAGCTCAGGTACACCCTTGGGAGTTCCCGCTGCACCCGTGGCAGCGCCTGCACGCAGATTTTGGTGATTGTGGCGGTATTAGGTACCTCATTATTGTCGATGCATATACGAAGTGGATAGAGGCGTTACCAATGAAGGGTTCGGATGCTCGCTCCACTATAAATGCCTTTAGAAGTATATTTGCGCGTTTTGGTTTACCGGCACAACTTGTAACGGACAATGGTCCGCCTTTTTCAGCTCGAGACTTCAAAGAATTTTGTGATAAAAATTTAATTAGACATGTAACTTCAGCCCCATATAGACCACAGGCTAACGGCGCGGCTGAAAACGCAGTCAAAACTGTAAAAAAGGCAATTAAAAGAGCACAATATGAAGGGGACGATGTGAACGCCGCTTTAAGTAAATTTTTGTTAAAGTACCGGAACTGCCCGCACGCGACGACAGGGGTACCTCCAGCGTATGCGTTGCATGGGCGGAGGCTTCGCAGTCGCCTGGACGCTTTGCGGCCCGATTTAGGCGCGGTAGTTCGCACTGCGCAGGAACGACAGGTGCGCTACGGGCCGGGCGCTATCAGGGATTTTGAAGTAGGCGATGTCGTTTTTGCTCGCGACTATTCTGCGCGGGGGGAAAAGTGGGCTCCTGGCACGGTCAGTAAGAAAACGGGCCCTGTATCGTACAATGTGGACATCGGAAATGGTACTCAGTGGCGTAGGCATGCGGATCAAATTATTCCTGCGCGAAATAAAAATAGATTTTCACTGTCGCGAGCGAGTCAAGGGTCGCGCGATGGGCCGTGTGTGGACGTGCCTGGGGTCGTTGGTGAAGAACACGTAGACACGTCTGATGGTGCTGACGACATAGCACAAGCTGATCAGTGCGACGTGTGGCGTACTCCGGAAAAGGGTCCTGAGCCGACTGCTCAAGTGACAGCAGCCGACTCGGTAGCTCCACTGACGCCACCACCACCAGACGCGTCAGCTCGAGCACTGCGTGCTTATGAACGAGCGAAGCGTGCATTATAAATAGGTTTATAGATTAAAGTTTTGTTTTGTGTATTAGTCGTATTTTAATATATTTAAGATTTACTATAGCAGTACTCTGTAACTCAGGAGGGAGAAGATGTAGCGAGTAGCAATTTTATAGTTTGTAAGTTGGCACTGCCGCCATATTTGAATGTGCGTCCTTTGCGCGCGTTATGTTGCACACCTGTTCAATACACCAGTTTACCGCTGATTCCCGCCTTTTATTGAAACGCTCCTTACACTTATGTGAATTTAAATACATATTTGTGAACACACCCGCCACGTTAAAGGCGAAATTTCTAATGTGTGTTTTTATGCATTTAATAGTAAATTTGTTTGAATGTTTGTGAGTTTATCAGATCACACGAAGAGACTCGTTCTCTAGCTAGATGCATTTAGAAATATTTCACATCAGAAAAATCTTAACAAGACGACAAATTCCAGAGTAATACCCAGAATTGAAACGGTAAACACAAGTTACACAAGCCATTGCGGCGTAGTAGCAACCAGTTATAAACAAAGCCGACAACGCTCAGTTGATTTACGCATATTTTTGCTCCATCACATGCCGTCTTGTCAGAACCAGTTTCAAAGGTCCGCTTTTTGCGAATCTCGTCTCCAGAGGTCAAATACCTCAGGGACGGAACCCTTGGTGTTGTTTCATTGAGTAAATAGCATGCTCTATATGTATTACACAATGAGAACAGGCGAGCCGGTTCAAACTTTCACGGTGTCCACTCAACCGTGCCTTTACAAACGCCAAAATATTAATGGATATCTGTTCTATAATGTGGAGATTATGTATTTTGAATTGTAGTTACCGTCTGTTTAATTGCTTGTGTGATTTAATTGTGTAATTAGTCGACAGCGCCATTGAAACCGAAGAAAGAAATCTATCATTGTCTCACGTATCCATTGTTGTGTGAAACGCGTGATGTGATTCTAATTCAACATCTTTTTTATTTGTATTAGAAAGAAGTCAATACGTCATTCATATTTTCTTCGACAATAGACTACTCTTCAGTTTCTTGCTACCCATATCGTCCTACGTGATGTGATTTGATGATGTCACTATTGGCTAATTTCAATTCAGTTGGGTATTTCGTTTTTTTGTACGTATAAGGCCTTCTGACAAAGCGTCTAAGAATACTCGTTCAAGAACATTATCTCTTAAACAATCAAAATCAAGATATAAAAATAAACACGTTTTATATAACCGCTTTGGAATATTCTATGATTCACGATTCTAGAATTCCAACCATTTCGAATATACGTCTCTCTGTCTCTATTAAACTTATCACTCTTACATTAAGGTCTAATATAGGCTATCTTGATTTACTATTCCAACAGCTGCAGTTACAAGCAAAGGAATTTAAAGTGTATGCAGGAACCTTGACGCCTTACCACATCAATCAAAATGGATCTTTATTACATTGAGTTTAGATATAAAATTACGTTTACGAGTTTAGTAAATATCTCATAAAAGTGTAAAGAAACGATAGCCCATGTATTTTATGGTATTTTCATAGCTTGTTGAGTGTAAAAGTTGATTAATTGAAAGATTAAAATGTTGTACTAAGTAGGTACTAATTACGAGCTGCCACCAATACAATATTTAATTCATTGTAGGTAAATAAGAATGTAATTTTCCTACATGTTTCAACTCTACATGCTGTTAAACTGAACCAAGCAGTTAAAAATCAGAAAGACAGGAAAGACTATTGACAACCAAGAGCATCGTCATAATGAGACTTCCAATAATTGGAGTAACCCCGGTATGTAATATTACATGTGATGTCAAATACAAGCATGCAGCACGTGCGGCTGCACTGTCTTATTGTTTGGGCCTTGGAGACTTATTGTCTCCCTGTTGAGTGCTATGAAGATAATTATTATGGGAGTGCACTCATTATTATCTCATATGAACTTTCTCCTGGCGCGCATTTAGTTCTAAATGCTTTGCTAACAACGACACCGGAGTGTGTTTTGTTTGCGTCGAGATGGATGGAAGTGTGTTTGGATGTTTGATAGTTGCGCCTGCACTGAATTAGTAGCTATCTTTCCAAAAAAGCTGCTTATTTCAACCTGTACTGAATGAAGTCAACTAGCCCGCTGACAAGAAGATACCGACATGCGTCGACGACGACTGGTTTGGGGTGCATAGCGCTTTTAGGCTCCTAAAGATATAATAATGACCAGCATTTTGATCGACAAGCTAAACTACAACAACTATACTTCAGAAGAAATTCATCCCTGACTTCTACAATGTGCTCTTCGATGCGACGGTTTGATACGCTTGGATATAGTGTCGCTGTCAGCATAGTGCATAGCAAACTTTAGTCCCTGCGTGGCGTGAGCGCTGCGGGGCGGCGCTGTCACAAGGCTGTGTTTAAAGAGAATAGGAATGCTGCGAATCCAGCTGTCAAGAATTAAATTGGACCGTCTACAATTTGATTTTGCTCATGAACTTCTGGGAACTGGAATTGTGTCTAGTCGTAGAAACAAGGGCTACGGTGAATTGCATTATGAAGTTAAACGTGGTCTCAGCCTGGAATTTTAGTAGGTGTGGTCGGAAATGTTTAGTTTGACGATTTTAGCATTTTTGATGGGTACGATATTAGAGGCCTTGTGACCCCGCCTGTCTCTAAGCCTTCTTTTCAGTTTGACTTGCTCCGATCCCTGAAAATTTCAGCCTCATTAACACTCATCAGCCGAGTAATTCTCCCAATGATGCGTCAAATTACGCTTACCAAATGATTTCAGGTAATAGAACCGTTAATGTCTACTTGTACTGGATCATTTTTGATGCGTGAGTGAGCTTTAAGTATTTTTTTTTGCTTTAGTTATACCTAACTATTGTTGCGTTGAGGTGTTAGTTAATGCAGCATATAAGTATAGGTTTGCATGAGTATTAACAATTTTGATCGATGTTATACGATTTTTGTAACCACTTTACTGGTTGAATTTGTGACGTAAACTGCAACTTTGACGTTAATTTATGATGGAGAAAATTAATTTTCGTTCTTACACTTGAGCCTTATCAATTTTTTCAAATTTCTTGTTAAAAAGCCCCACCTTGCTAACTGTAAGTTTTTCTAAATTGACCGAAAATGAAGTAAGGGAACTGTTGGTTACATAACTTGATTATGAATTATAGACTTGAAATTTTGCTCAAAAAAAGATAATTTGTAATCGTTACCTAACAATAATGAAAGAATACGACCAAAGTAAGAGCCTCATGAATCTGGATGAATCATGGCACTAGACAGCTTTTTCAACTTATAACTATGTAGGTACTTAGGTAATTATCACCTCAACAAACCCAACTCGGTGTCATTTCTTTACTCTTTTACATTCACAAAGATAACGGAATAAACCTGCTTGACCTTTTGTAATGGGAAAGTAGATAGTTATGTCCCGTAGTTAAAACAAAAACAATCATAGTACTGGTGGGAATTGTTAGAAGACTCAAGGCGACAAGACGTTTTCATTGTTGGTTCAACGTAAGTAGGTATACTGTTATGGGCCGCTTTCTTTGTGTAACTTAGGACTTGGTTTTGGTTCTTTTGGTTTAATGTTACAAGTACGTTGGGGTCTATTACCTTCACCGCAAAGCGCTAGATGAACTGATGGATGGATTATTTTTTGACATATTTTCTAATAAAACATCCACTGTTTCTTAATCTGAGTCCATCAGCTTGAAAGATCTCGAAAAAAAGTAAAACTTTATTGTAAATTAAAAAAATATCAAAATTGGAGTAAAACGTATACCTACTTACATCACCGATAGAAACCTTTTAATTAAGTATATGGAAGGTTATGTACCTATTCAGGGCCGGACTGAGCCCGGGGAAGGTCCCGAGAGGCTCCATAAAAATAATAATTTCCACCCACACCGTGTCACTCAGAGATGGCCTGCTTAAAATAAACCGTATTCAGATTTTATCCCGGGTAAGGTTAGATAAGGGACCCGTGCTTTCTGGGCCCCGGCTGGCGAATTCCACCCCGAAAAGGGCAGTTCGATCCGGCAGGTTCAATATCTATTTCTATGGTAGAAACTACGCTTAACCAATTAATAGGTGTATTCTGTATTTTTTTTTCATAGAAAAAATAATAAAATTATTATAGCCCGTAAAAAGATTGACAGAAAAAGAAGCCAAAAAATCTGATTGCCCAATGTAAAACTTATGAATAAAAACGTATGTTAATTGACAATTATTTGAATGTCGCACTTCCTGTGTTACATGGTCTTAAAAAAACAGTATATTATTATACCGTGCTGTGTTACAAAAATAACTACTCTTAGGTTATTTTTAAGCCAAGGATTCAAAGATTTTATTTTTAGTATTCAATTTGAATATTTATTTAGGTAATGAGGAAGTCGATTTGGTCATCAGAATTAATTTGTAATAAGAACTAGTTGTTTCTAAGCCACTGGCAACAACTGCCCGCATGTAATTCGAAAATTTATTAATTATTAATTATTATATATTTTTTTTATTTTTTTTTCCTCTTGGAAACGCAGGATCCATCCCAGGATCGTTTGAGTGGAGGTGGCCCGATCCACCACGCGAACCTAGTAAGTTTCAAGAGTCGAACTCATCTTGTTGTTGGTTTTAGGACACGCAATAGGCTTTCTTTGGTACGCATAATTTGACTGACATCAAGAAAGTGAATGTAACTTATATATTTTTTTTAATATTCACATAGCGTCTGGCGCTCATTGTATTTTATGACGAACATTAGAACATATTATACGACTGAACTCGACACAAATATTGTCGTTGGTCCTTGAACTTAGAGGCAACAACGCCGGTCTTCGGCCAATCAGATAGTCGGCCAAAGTCATAGTTGAGCCATCTCCAGTAACAGATAACAATGCATGTTACATTACACGCGAATGCTTCGGTGAAGGAGGGCGTTTAAACATTAAACACGAGTTGCTTACATTACCTACATAACGCTACTATTGTTCGTGAGGTAACTTTGTATGTCTATGTACGGCGTGGTATAGACAGTGTGTGTTAGAGTGTGGCGATGGCGGATAATCAAATAAACCCAAAATGAACCTAATATAACCGGCCAAATGAAAGAGACTCGCGAATGAAGGAGTACCATGGTTACCCGACGAGGGGGATACATTGTTGACTATAAAAACGGCAAAAAATGATATCTGTTGTATGGGGGCCCCCTTAATACTGTTATTTAGCGGCAACAGAAATACATAATCTGAAAATGTCAACGGATCATGAGATACAGCCTGGTCACAGAGGGAGTGAAAGACTGGCAGACAAACGGACAGCGGAGTCTAAAAAAGAAAAAGTAACAAAAATCCATACATCCTCATAAGCTTTCAGATTTATAATAAATACTTGTAATAAAATAGCTAATCACATAAGTAGAACAGTAGCATTCACCATCTGAATAGACAAACCTTGACGCAAAGCAAATGAGTAATACCTTGTTGTGTTTACTCACAAAACTTGACTGCCAGTGAGTCATAATCATAGAGTCAAAACTCCTTGGAAAGTCACCACAACATAAAATGTTACCGGTCAAGATAGAATTTATGAAGATCAAAATTTATGTAGAAGAAACAAAGTTGCCGGTGATGATCATTAAAAAAAAATTGAGATGTTTTATTTTTATAAAATCTACTATTTTAGGAGAGACGAAAAGGTAGAGCTATGAGAGAAAGTCCCAAAGTCGCACTAAATAATACTCATTATTATTGTTATGTACTCATAACCGTACCTACTTAGTGTTAGTAGGTCATTCTGGTCATCGACCGCAAGGAATTTAAGGTTTAGTAAGTCAAAATGTAGGCAGCAAACAAACCACTAAATTCATGGGAATTCAATTCAACACAGGGCAGTTAGGTATATAAGTATCTTCTGGATTACTTATTAAGTGCTAAGGTGTTCTCATTGTAATGATACGCATAAACACATTGATTTGGTATGATCATGGTTATTATGATAGAGAAACGTGAGTCTTCAAGAACATAGACCATCGTTGATTCACAAAAAAGTTCACTTGCCAAAAGAGCTCACTTCAATATTCAAACCTCTACACAATTTCAGTATTTAAACGTAATTTAAAACCGATTTGAAGACAGATCGACACGATAACAGATAATACACCACAAAAAATATAATGACGGTGCTGTCATCACTACAATTTAGCAAAAAAAAAACCGCAAGAAACTAAACAGTCACTTTACACAGTGTTAAAAACACACGGATAGAAAATAAAAACACGTGAATAAAGGTAATAAAATTCGTGTAAACAATGTTAAAAATTGACTTACAAGTTAGAACGAAGAGCGAACGCACGCGCATGTATGCCATTCCGGTCGGACGATGACGGTGTGGTGAGGCGGACGAGGTGTGCCTGCACAGTGCCCACTTTGCCCACTACCATAGCGCGTTGCAAACTTGATTGCTTGGCAGGTGTTTCCAATGATGCGCTAAATTGCATGCATTTGAGGTGGACAGGGTCCAGTATGGCGCATTTCGTGTTTTATTTTTGTTATTACAAGTTGCAATATTCTTATTAGAAAGATCCTAAATATGGTCTTTGATAGAAGAACATTTCATGAAGGTGTCCCTTACACTTTCAAAAAGATACGAGTAATAAATTATTAAATACCTAAGGTAATAAATTATTTTTATAATCATTATTTTAATCATATATTTTAACATAATAAATAAGTACTTTATTTAAAGATATTATGCATATGATTTATTATCTAGTTAAAGGTAAGTAACTTAAAAATAAAATGTAGAGAAAAAGGTTGAAGGGACTTTACGGACTGCGGTTATGACCCCAAAATTTTCTCTTGACTTTACCCAGGACACATTTTATTTTTTTAGATGTCAAGGAGGGTATCTAAAAAATTAAATTGTACCCAAAACTGGACCCTGTCTAGTTGTCTCTGACGAATGCAACCATATACCTACATGCTTTGGAGCACCATGCCCCCTAACAAACTACAAGTGCATTTATGCACTGGGAACATTGCATTTTTAACCGATTTCTAAAAGGAGTAGTAGAAACTAGTTTGAAAATGTTGATGGGCGTGTGGACTGTATTAAAAGAATGATGGAAACACGTAAATTTGCAATTTATAAATTTATTACAATAGCACAATGCTGTGACAAACAAACCTGACAAGCCTACACATCAAGAACCTAAAACAAAACTATTTTCCAATGAGTCCTCCCGGGAGGAGACGGGAGGGACTGTCAGACTTGTACTGACTATAATCCACCGTGATTCCTCAATAGCCCTTTACGTACCAGGGCCACGGTTACCAGGGGAGACAGTCCCGCGATCCCGGATCTACATGCGTGTTCTTACTTCCTACATTACACCAAGTTTCAACGGACACTTATTTCGGCATTAGAAGAAAATTGAGAATCATAATCAGGGAAACTACTTCGATGGCTTTTATCATTTATCTTCGATCATAATCTTATTTGATTTAAAAAACAAACGATACTTTTTGCCTATTCGTTTGTTTTTTCCTGGTTTTTTCTACCTAAATTATTGCTAGGTTGATGGCGAAGATTCGCCTTAGTACGGTCAGTAAAAAAGACAATTATGTAGTTAGCAATTTATTGGAGGCCCTGTGCACTTTGGCACACTGGGGACCTCGTTCGTCTGGGATACGTAAAGGTGGGTCTACAACTATGGAGCCGACCATAAAGTGAGCCCAAGCCAAGCTGCTCTACTCGCGCCGTCTAAAAACCGACCATCGGCACGAAATAGATTAGAGCTTTTTTTTATCGTAGTAAAAACATCAAATGAGTCCTCCCACCCCGAGAGGGACTGTCAGACTTGCACTGACTAAAATCTACGGTGTCCTTCAATAGCCCTTTATGTTCCTGGGTTACGGTGTTGGTATAGGTCTCGCGACCCCGGAAGAGATTAGAGCTTGCAAGCAAAGTTTTTTTATTATCCTTTAAGGTCAAGTAGCCAGCTCTGACCTCTAAGAAAGCTACCTATCCTACACTATCTTATTGAGGTATTCAATTGGATTTTGCAACTGTATCTTACTATTCCTATCTATGTAAGATACAGTTGGAAAATCCTTGGGCTGGTCCGAATTCTGTACATCGAACCGAACGATTTTTTGTAGAACTGGGGCCTACCACAAACTCTTAACGCGATCTATTTTATGACCTAAACTGAACTTTTCTTGTAATTCTTACCATAACAACAGCTTAACGTTCAATCTAGTAGGCCATGCCATCTGACAGCGAGTGTGCCAAACTGATTTGCAAGTTTTGGTTTCATTCATTCAATTTTGTACTGGTTTGGTACCATGACGTCTTCTATCACCTCAACTGAAACGCTCAAACTGTCAAAATAAACAATCCAATAAAAGTTACTATTTCTTTAACATAAACTGAAACGTTTGATGAATTATTGATGAATATCAAGTTTTTTAGAGGTTTTTTACAAAAACCAACGTAATTTTACTTTAATCTTTCTTTTTTATAGTTATAATACCTATCCTACATACATTTTGCAACCGTCTTTCTAATAGTCTAATGATTTATTTTTATTTATTTTTATTGAGTTTCTGAACGTAAGAGGCTCCAGTTTCGCGGTCAGTTGCACCCCTTCAATAACGATGATGCCGAATTCATTAGACGCTACCAGTCTATCCAAAGAAACCAAGACTATCAAAGTAATTCGAAACGTTTTTGGTGAAAAAGAGACAACGCTATTTAATATAAGCGTTGACTCTTTGTTACTAAAAACGTTTCAGCTACAAATTGCGATCTTTCATTCACTTATAACAATCCAAGGATCGCGAACTTTTAGCGTTGCAGTTTATGAACTCAAACTGAAATGTCTTGCTTTTTAATCGTTTTGAATTAGTTGGTGGTAGGCTTGCTGCTGCGTTTACCGTCGCACATACCGGTTTCTGGATGTTTAAAGTGCGTGATCTTTGTCAGAATAGTCTAAGTGAAGTCTCACATGGCGGAGGTAGGCTGGCCCCGCGCATTAGCGGAACCTGCGGATTGGATCGTCGGGGCCCATAGTAATTGCTACTCCTGACTTTAGGTTTTTAATTACTGCTGTGATTCTCACAGAGCAGGGCCTCTCGGGGCCTAAAGACTGGATCCAGATTACCTATTGGAGAAGACAACCCTGAATCGTCTACTAATTTTATGATAATTATTGCAGCAACAATTACAAACTGTATTTACATAAATCCATACTAACATTGTTAGAATGGAAAAGATTCATTTTTTTACAATTTTGTAGGTACGATGTTGAATTGACACGAGAGCTCGTTTAATTTTGTAGATAGATACACGATTATACGACCGTCTAGGATAACATTTAAATTGCAGTAAGAAAAAGGTGTAACTCTGAAATCAAATAAAAATAAAACTGTAACAAGACTTCCGGCAACGCAGGTATAGGTACTTCTAGTTGGACAAGGGTTTCTGTATTGTCGGCATTTGTGCCAACCTGGTTGCTAATCTGAAGAGACACCCTGAATGAAGTCGGTTCAAAACAGAAACTGCAAGTAGAGGTGCCATTAACCGATAAATCCAGAGTTGTGGTTGGTATTGAGAAATTTCTGATCGGGATTTTTCGGACAGATCTTCAAAAGAAACCTAAGGTGGCTACTAAACCAACTAGGTAGAAAAGTATAAAATAAATTAAAAACTACCTTGATTTTATGTTAAACTACAAACAACCATTGGTTTGTTTCGTTTAAGAACCATTAAAGCCATAGGTCACAGGCTGTTGATAGGTGGATAACATTCGACGAGGAATGATTAGAAGCCTAATTGGACCTACATATTGAGTTCAGTTCAATGTAATCCTAGATAATTCAACAGCATTCATGCATCACATTATAGAGACACGAGATATTTTCTTTCAAAAATAATTCTCGTACAAAAGTAGCTGACGTGGCTCAGAAGGCTGCCCAAAATTGCAGTCCCTAAATGTAACTGGGCAAGACCACGGACATGTCTACCGCATGCCCGATAAACTGTGGGTCAAAATAGCACTAAACTTGTGCCCTGAGACAGTGAGGCGAGGTCGTGGCAGGCCACGTGGGAGATGGCAGGACGAACTGGACAGGTTCCGTCCGAACTGGGAGACCGCTCAGTATCGAGAAAGGTGGAAAGAGTGGTGGTAGGTCTTTGCCCAAAAGTGGGACTGACAGGTTATTAAAAAAAGAACCCAAAAAAAGCAATTTCCTCAAAAATCCTTCACATTTTATTAAAAATTAAGTCGTTGCAGTAGCTTGATCTACTTGATGCGAAGGCAATCCAAAAAGTGCGATTGTCATACACCAATAAGCCATAACTACCTACTTAGCATAATTTTCTCAGAAGTTGACGTATAACAATTTCACTGTAGGACGCCGACTGCACTAATGAAACTTTAAAAGTGTCGACTTGTGGTCACCGGCTTCATTTAGTGTTTATCTTTGGGTGTACAGGTTGGTCCTTTAATGTTACAAGTGAGTAACTACGAGTATTTTGTTAATTAAGTGACTGGTTAAGCTTGTTAAGGTATATTTGGGTCAATGTATTTGAATGTTCTAAACTTAGGTTTACGATAAAGTATGTGGAAATGTTGCTCTTATATTATGGATCGCCAGCGAATGATAGGTTTTAATCATTCGTTTTTTGTTG
This sequence comes from Agrotis ipsilon, assembly GCA_028554685.1. Classification (NCBI taxonomy): domain Eukaryota; kingdom Metazoa; phylum Arthropoda; class Insecta; order Lepidoptera; family Noctuidae; genus Agrotis; species Agrotis ipsilon. The sequence continues at coordinate 10,587,975 of CM052967.1, forward strand.
CATATAGGCTCTTGTTTGTTTTTTCTTTTGCAATTTTTGTCATACAATTGAGTCGTGGAAGCTCAAGATAGAGAAGAACCCTTGGAAATAGAGCACAATTTGAAAAAGACCCAAAATCTTCGAGGTTTCAATGTGTAATATTTTTTCCACAAAGTTTAGGGAGTTTTTAGCATTTTGGATGGTCAAATAGTACGTAGCTCTAATGGGTGGGGTGCTATGACAGGCAACCTCCACGTGCGCCCGTGGACTGGAGTTCCCTCTCGGATACGTCCGGGGGGAAGACCAGTTTTTCGGGCCGGTGCACCTTGGGATGCGGACAAAAACTCTTCCTTAGGCACTGTGTGCCTAAGGGGTCTCTTTGCCCGTATGCGAGTAGCCTGTCGTGTGGACGCTCCAACGCGTGTCCCTCTGATCAGCAGAGGGCACAGCGGCGGAGCGGGCTTGCGGACGGTGAGTAATGGGTAGCTCGCCGTCCGACCGAGGACCAAACCCGAATCGGTGGCGCGTCGTGTTTCGCGCCAAATGCCTGCAGGGGTCGCGGGTTTTTTTCTTAACCTGTATACCGCGCCCCGGAACGTAAAGGGCATCCGAAGGAACACGGGTGGATTAGAGTAAGAGTCTGACAATCCCTTCCGCCCCACCCAGGGTGGGAGGAGGATTTTAACAACTAAAATAAAAAGCTCTAATGGGTTCGTTGGCTAATGGGTTCAATTAAAATAGTGAAAATCAAACATATTCATGCTTTTTATAAGATTGTTGATTATGATCGGTTGGAGATCTGAATCTGAAACAAGTTCATAGTTCTGGCACAGATTACGTTCTGGTGCGTATTTGCTATGGAAACTTGATAATCCGATTTTTATTAAATCGAAGTCAGTGTCTATGATTCAGTAATTTTACGATGTTTTGTTATATCGATACTTTATTGATCCAACGCGACGTAACGTTTAGTGCGAAAAATCCTGTTGCGAAAAACTCTACAGCGATTGATCATTATATGATGACGACACGATTGGCGCAGTTGCCGAGCGATCATTTGCTGTGCAGCGTGTCAGCAAGTTCTGTTCCCGCACAGATCAAACATTTGTATGAGTGTGTGTTTGTGTACCATGAGTTTCTATGTTTGTAAACTAACATAAAATTGCCTAAAATCAAACCATTGGCTTAAGAATACAACGACCACATCTTCGTTTACTACCGGGCGAGATAGTAGTCAAACGCGAATTGATCATTAAATAAAAAGAAAAAGCAATAACAATAGGAATTACAATTCAAGCCTATGATCGATGAATTTTGAATGTACACATTTTACATAATTTACCTAAAGGTAAAGGTGGTCCCGGGTCGACGGCGCGTCGTGTTCCACGCGCGCCTCAAAGAGCGTCAGCAAAATGCCGGGGTCGCGGGACTTCTTTTCACAACCGTGACCCCGAGACATAAAGGGCTATTGAAGGACACCGTGGATTTTAGTCAGTAAAAGTCTGACAGTCCCTCCCGCCCTGCCCGGGGAGGACTCATTTGATGATTTTACCAAGCAAAAAAAAAAAAGGGTAAAGGTGGTTTCTATGTTATTTGTTACCTGGCTCGATCGATCGATCTCTGTTTGGTTTAGCCGCAATTGGTGTAAAAAAAAAAACTGATTCTTTCTCATCGCAGCTGGTGAAATGAGTGGTTGGCCATATTAGCAATTGATTTAATTCACACTTGGTCCAATTCGCAATTTGTCTAATTAATGGTTGGTTCAATTCACGATTGCTCCAATTTGCAGTTGGTTCAATTCGCGACTAGTCAAACCACTAACTAATACATTTTCTCTTTCACTTTGTGTTGTTTAATCAATTTGGTGACTGATTGTATGATAGACAGAAATTAAAACCTTTTTGCCAGTACCAAAGAATAAATAATATTACTCCTGTACACTATAATAAACTTCTTTTTACCCATGGATACTACTTAATTAAAATATATAAATCCATTGGATTAAAATAATTAATTATAGTAAAACTAGTTAATAGTTGACAAAACGCCCCATCATAGTAGCACTTGAATTTACTGCTCGAAACCACACAGGCAACTATTGGTTTATTATTATTAACATGGCCATTGTCCAGGGCCTAAAATGACTGGGCGTTTTGTCAACTATAGGTGTACTATTTAGTTTTAGCCTAACAAAAAAAAAGTAAGCTGTGTAGGTTGAAAAGGCAGTCACTTCACATGTAGAATACTGGCATTCGGCTGAATCCCAATAGACTGGATAGTCACCCAAACGAAGTTGGAGCTACACTAAGAAGATTTATCGTTGATTTCCCTAATTGTTTCAAATAGTGCTTGATTATCCAGCCCTGTTTATAATTAACTTATTTTTCGTACCACTTGCTCAAAAAAGTGACATTCTATGCCACAAAAAGCGAACATAACAATAGTCATTTTTAATCTGTGAAAAACAGGGAAAGAATGTTGTACTGAATTTCATTCTCTCTCTAGGGAGAGAATGTGATTTAAATTTGGAATACTTAGATTACGCTAGACTCGATCGAAAGCTAACCAGAATAATAAAACATTAAAAAATAAAGATTTCGAGTCGACAACATATATCCGCAAAATTCGGATTGTCAAGTATTTTGTAAATTTCTAATGATTTTCTGATCAGACAGATCGCAGCCGCCATTATTGACATCGGTTATCATGTTGAGTTTTTTTTTTCTTTCTTTATTTTCGGCCTATGACTTACCGTGACACCTACATTTAGTACCTTGATATGTAGTGTGGTACACACGTTTCACCCGAGCGAAGCCGGATTTTCATCTAGTTAAATAAAATTACGAAAATCGACGAGGCCGTATGAGCTTGATGCCTTTGCTTTTTTAATTTGCCGCGTTTTTGTATTCTTCAAATACATAAACGTTGAGTTTATTTTTACTTATTTTTATAAATAAGTTAATGTTAAATATTAATGTTTAAAATGCGTATCTCATATTATTACTGTGTTATTTTTTCGCAAATGGTACGAAAAGTAGAGTATTTTCCTCGGTGATAAAGCTGTCTTAGTCTTGGGTGAACTTAAATCCCTCGCTACACTCAGGACTCGTCTTAAATCCCTCGCTTCGCTCGTGATTTAAGTTTTTAACACCCTCGCTACGCTCGGGAGTAAACCTCGAGTCCTTCGTTACGCTCGCGATTTAATTCGCCACCCGCGACAGAAGACCCTGCTTTATCCCCTTGGTTAATAATCTACTATTCTTACAGTTCCGTTTTGGAAAATGGCTCAAGGCGTCCAAACGACTACGATATTCAGGGAAGAAGAGCCAGCATTGACTTTCGTGGTACCTCAAGAGCCGAGAAAGTATCAAATCGTTTATCCAAACCTTATCACATTTGGGTACTGGCATATAGCTGGTCTATACGGTCTATATTTGTACTTCACTTCGGCAAAATGGCAAACAATGTTATTCAGTAAGTAGTTCTTAAACATTACTCCACACTGGGAATTTCTTCTGTATCATAGGTTCGATTACTAACATTTGTAAACTCACTTTATGTACAGGGTGTGGATAACCAGGAAAGCGTGGATCAAATTGAATAGGGACATGCCAGAAATCATTTCCAATATTTTCCCACGTTTTTATAGTCTTTTTTTTCTTGTTTGTTTGTCGTTCCGGTTGGACTTTTGCAATTCAATTTTTGAGTCAAATTATGGTGCTGGGGGCCGATTCTCGCTTTTAGAGAACTCGACAAAAAATTCTAATGACGTCATTTTTTCGACAAATTTTACTAATCTCTAACGTTAGCCTTCGACAAATGGCCATTTTGACATATCAACTTTTAAAATTTGTCGAAAAAATGACGTCATTAGAAATTGTCGAGTTCGCCACCGTCTCTAAAACCGAGAATCGGCCCCATGCTCGTATTTTTACCACTTTTAGGTTTATGTTTTGTTGCAAAATTATCTTCTTTGAATATTTTTTTTTCAAATAAGGAAATGCTGTAGTGTATTCTTAACCTGACATTCAAAAACAAATATTTAGTATTTATATATTTTCAGGTTTCATGCTCGTCGTGTTAGCAGAGTTAGGAATAACAGCCGGCGCTCACAGATTATGGGCCCATAAAACATATAAAGCGAAGCTTCCCTTACAAATTATCCTGATGGTATTGAACTCCATTGCCTTCCAAAATTCCGCCATTGATTGGGTGAGAGACCACCGTCTCCATCATAAGTACAGTGACACTGATGCAGACCCTCACAATGCTAATCGTGGTTTCTTCTATTCCCATGTTGGATGGTTGCTCGTAAGAAAACATCCCGAAGTCAAGAGACGTGGAAAGGAACTTGACATGTCTGATATTTACAACAATCCAGTGCTGAGATTTCAAAAGAAGTAAGTAATTACAATAAGTATTTACTGTTTCAATTTCAATAACTAAAACTGAATGACCATAATTCGAATTTTAGTAAACTGATAAGTGTAATAATCTATACTTATAATAAATCTGTAGAGAGGTAAATTCTGTACATGAAATATATTTCAAAAATAACTATCAGGGGTGATTAGGGATCGATACTGATGACAAAAATGCAATTAATAAAATTATTGTCGGTCTGTCTGTCTGTATAACCGTTATAGAAACGAAAACTACTCGACGGATTTTGACGAAACCTGGTAAAATTATTTTTCATACTCCTGCGCTGGTTATAGTATACTTTTCATCACGCTACAATCAATAGGAGCAGAGCAGTGAAGGGAAATGTTAGGAAAACGGGAGAAGTTACTCAATACACGCTAATCTTCAGAACTACTGAACGGATTTGATTGTTGTATAGCTATTAAGTCTAGGCAACATATAAGCCGTAATTTATCTTGGAATCTTGAACACCTGATGCAGAACTGCAATAGATCAGCTAAACTATAAGAGATACAAAAATAGCGCCATAGCAAAAATTGTTCCGCGTGATGAGCATTTTCTGAAATTTCAAGATATGGAACACCTGATGTGGAACTCCAAGAGCCCAGCTACACTACTACATATACATTAATGACGTCTTAGCAAGAGTTGTCCCGCCTGATGAGCACTCCCTGTTGTCGTACAAAAACTGAAGATCTGGAATACCTGATGTGGAACTCCCAAGAGCCCAGCTACACTATAAAATATAAATATGAATTACATCTTAGCAAGAGCTGTTTACTCTGATGGGCATTTCCTGTTGACTTACAAAAATGAAAGATCTGGAACGTCTGGAATTGTCATGCGCGTCCCGTTGTTTTCCTGTCCGCAGGCTCTATGAATTCGGCATCAGACGTTTCAGATCTTCGATGTAACGACCCCATTTGTCTGCGTACGAAGTCGCTGGTAGAAGCTAGTGTTTATTAAAAGAAATAAATATTTATAACGTTTTTATGAACGGTTGTGTTAAGGGGTTGGTAGGCAGTTCTTCATATCATCGATCCATAGAGTAGTTAACAAATAATTGTTTTCTATTCACAGGTATGCTATACCCTTCATTGGGGCAATGTGCTTTGGACTGCCAACTGTTATCCCTGTCTACTGCTGGGGAGAAACCTGGACTAACGCTTGGCATATCACCATGCTTCGCTACATCGTGAACCTCAACATTACTTTCCTGGTCAACAGTGCTGCTCATATCTGGGGAAACAAGCCGTATGACAGCAAAATATTGCCTGCCCAAAATATAGCAGTATCCATAGTAACCGGTGGCGAAGGGTTCCATAACTACCACCACGTTTTTCCTTGGGATTATCGTGCAGCAGAATTGGGGAACAATTATCTTAATTTGACAACTAAGTTCATAGATTTCTTCGCTTGGATTGGATGGGCTTATGATCTCAAGACGGTGTCTAGTGATGTTATAAAAAGCAGGGCACAAAGAACTGGTGATGGGACGAATCTTTGGGGATTAGAAGACAAAGGTGAAGAAGAATTTTTGAAAATCTGGAAAGACAATTAAAGAGAGCGGAGAATTCGAGATTTACTGTGGTATTTTTAAGCTATTTATTTCGTTGTAAAATTACAACGTGAAAATTGCAGGGAGTAGGTGTTTTACCTTCGCAATTCTCTGTGATATGTTTTAGGGTGGATTTGAGCCTAGATCAGGGAAAAGGGCATATCTTATAAAAATGAGACAGTTAATTTTGTTGACTAAATATATAATTATACACATTTATTGAGTGATTTTGTTGTATTTAAACACTAACCCCACGATAAAAACCCATCCAAAAGAGCGAAACAATAGCCTGCTAAAGTATTTTAAATAATAAGTACAAATTTAAACAATGATGAGTTTTATTGAACCTTAGCTAGTTTGACCTTGATACCCTAATTATTGATAGACATGTAAAACACCAGTTGAAATATTAATGTAATCATTAAATCGTGTACCTACCTGAGTTATTTTACATATTATAGTTTTTTTGTAGTATTGATTAATAACTATTCATTAGGCGTTTGATTTGATAGTTTTTTGTTGACGATATGGTGCGTACGGCCAATAGGCTTTTACGTTCCAGGGTCATGATAACCTGATAAGACAGTCCCAGCCAGATATTAAAGTGAGTATTTATAACTAACGCTTGACATGGACTTGGTCCAGGGGTTTATCTCGGAAAGACAGGCTAAAGCCTGCCGGGGTCGCGGGACTTACGAATTACCGTGACCCTGGAACGTAAAGGGCTATTGAAGGACATCGCGTGGTGGGAGGATTCATGTGTTGATTTTAAAAAGAAAAAATAAAGCTCTTGTGTATGCGTCGTAAGTTATTCAAGTTTTATTGAATTATTATTAAAGCTTAGCTAGTGCTAGCGATACGGGTGCCGCTTAGAAAACTAAACTAATTGCTTCAATGAATAAGGTGTGTCATACTTGAAATCTCTTCAAAATGGCTATACTTAGCAATAGTCCTAATGATTCACTTCGTAAATTGTTATAAGACAAATAGCCAAAGACGTTGCGAATGAAGCATCTTACTAATCCTACTCATACTAATATTATAAACGTGAAATTTGGATGGATGGATGGATGGATGGACGTTTGTTACTCATTCACGCAAAAACCCCTGAACTGATTTGGATGAAATATTGTACACAGATAGTTTATAACCTGGATTAACACATAGTACAGTTTTTATCCCGATTTTATGTTCCCGTTGGAGAATTTTCGAGTTGTAGCGAGTGAAGCCGCTGGCAACTGCTAGTCAGGAAAATTATTGAAAGTGGACGTTTTAAACCCTCAGTATATTTGGCCGAGCCCTAAGAACGTGTTCTCCGCCCTTTAGCTCTAAAATGGTTTAACACATGAAAAATATGTCCAGCCTAATTGCAAATTTTGTGTTCTAACAGGTGTTAATATCATTGGAGCTATAGAGATAATGCATAAACAAAGGACACAAGATTTTATGAGACTTTTGAGTCAACTTTAGAACGCTAAACATTAAGGACGCCTTCACATTACGTCGCAAGCACTGCGGCAGCAGCGCGACAGACGCGCTGTTCGCAGGCGGCTAAGGCTGCGTTTCCACCAGAGATGTGCCGAGGAAACAAATACATAAATAAATATTCCACAACTATAACACAACGCCATCTAGTCCCAAGCTAAGCAGAGCTTGTGTTATGGGTACTAGACAACTGATAAACATATATATTTCTATATACATACATATTGTAGATAAATGACACCCAGACACAGAACAAATGATCATGCTCATCACACAAACATTTTTCCTGGGTGGGAATCGAACCCACAACCTCCGGCATAGCAGTCAGGGTCACTAACCACTAGACCAACAGGCCAATCGAAATGTGTCGTACGAGGGTGTCTAGCTGTGCTGTGAAATTGTGTGGGCGTTTCCACCAAAGTTGTGCGATGAAAATGTGCCTACGAGGATGTGTAGCGGAGCTGTGAAAATGCGCACTACTTGCGACGTAATGTGAAGGCGCTCTAAAGTGAATAAGAGTTTCTTATCTCTCATTCCGAGGTGAAATGCTAATTAGACTGTACTCGTAAAACAAACTGTTTAGCATTATTAACGATTTGCGACGATTTTTTTATAGTTATAGTTATTTTATTTCCATTAGACCTACCCTAATGCGAATAAAATTACTATAAAACTTTATTTTTAGTATATTTATGCGAAACCTAAATATAGTTTGCTCAGAATCATTAACTGATTTAATTGATTCCAATAATTCTACGCCATGTTATACTTTGTTTTTGAAGTGCTTTAAATAAATGTTTTCACCAGTTAATTAGAATACAATCACTGTACGGTTAGGTACCTAATGCCAAACTATTATCAAGTGTACGCCGCGAGATTAGCATATTTTTGAACGGTTAATCAGGTAACCACCGCGATGCACCGTATCGAAACCGTCTCGAATGGAGACCATGCACCGGCAAGCGCAGCGTAGCACTTCCACCCATAAGGTGGGCAGACGATCTTATAAAGGCCAAAGGACCACGCTGGATCGAGTAAAGGGCAACTCGCTACCCGACCATGGACCATGCCCGGGTCGACGGCGCGTCGTGTTCCACGCGCGCCTCAAAGAGCGTCAGCATAATGATGGGGCCCCCTCTCAGAGGGCCAGAGCCTGCCGGGGTTGCGGGACTTATTCCACCACCGTGACCCCGGTACATAAAGGGCTATTGAAGGACAACGTGGATTTTAGACAGTACAAGAGTGACAGTCCCTTCCGCCCTGCCCGGGGTGGGAGGACTCATTTGATGGTATTACCACGCTAAAAAAAAAGGACCACGCTGGATGCAACCGGTCGTATTGGAAGTCTAAAGGGGAGGCCTATGTTCAGCAGTGGACGTCTTACGGCTGATATGATGATGATGATGATGAACCAGGTAACATAACAATCTTATTACTTTATTATTTTTCATGATACAGTTTTGAAATTTTGTACATAGATTGTTTACACAAACACACAAGTCGCATGTATCCGGTTTCTTATAAACAAAACAAAAGGTAATGTTGTAAAATCAATTGCTGCTCGTTAGTCTCATTTGTTTTGGTTTTAAATTATTTAGAACTCCAAGAAAGGTTTAAAAGATGTGTAATTATTTTATTTTATTTTTTATTTTAATAGATTCTGAAGTCTTACAAAGTTTGCGAGGTCAGTTAGTTTCAATATGAAATGAAGGTTAATGATTAAGCTATTTACTTTGGAATACAATTAAAATAGGAATTAGAAATCGATGACTTTATAATTATGTACACATTAACACACCGCCCTTAACTTCGTTGGCGCGAATTTTGAATTTTGCCTCTGTGAAATGGTACTCCCAGGCCACACTAGCTATGGGATATTTTTTTTAAATGTCAATAAATATCCCATAAAATTTGAGACACCTTGCACTTGAAGTACTTAATACAGTTTCATAGAAACTATCAACCCCATAAACAACAACACCTTGGGGGTTGAATTTCGCAAAATCCTGGCAAAGTAATCATTTACTTCATATAAAGAACCCCACGCTGAGACTTCTAGCTTTTGTAGTAAAGAAGTAAAGAAAATATCAACTTAAAAAAAAACCCTTAGGGATTGAATTTCGCAAAATACCGTTTTGGTGAGCAATTACGGCAGAACCCACTTGTAAAATGTCGCACTCCTAGCACTTGTAGTAACGAAGTTTCATACAAAACGTCAACCCCAAAAATAACCCCTTAGGGGATGAATATCGCGAAACACCGCCTTGGTGAGCATCTGCTTGCTAAAAAAAACCCCACGCCAAAATGAAATTTTTATTTACCCATGTCATACCATACTACTCACATTTAAGATTGATTATTATTATTATTCACAGTACGGAGCTCCAGGTATTTCTGCTATATTCAACTTAAAAAAAACCCCTTAGGGATCGAATTTCGCAAAATACCGTTTTGGTGAGCAATTACGGCAGAACCCACTTGTAAAATGTCGTACTCCTAGCACTTGTAGCACATATTACTTGTAGTAACGAAGTTTCATACAAAACATAACCCCAAAAATAACCCCTTAGGGGATGAATATCGCGAAATCCCGTCTTGGTGAGCATCTGCGTTCTAAAAAAAACCCCACGCTAAAATGAAACTTTATTTTAACCATGGTACTACTCAAATTATAGATTGATTATTAATACTATTCACAGTACGGGGCTCAAGGTATTTCTCCTATATAATATGTACTTTATTGTCTTTTGTTGTTTGTTACCTTCTCGTTATTATGAGAAAATCTCAGCGTAGGATAATTTATTTATTTCATAAATTAAAATAATGAAAAGAAGAACATTATTTACTCTAACACCTTAGGTTAATTGTAGTTTGTTTTACCGTGGGAATTATTTATTTCTTATAATTTAACGTTTTAGCAATTAATTTAAATGATGAAATAAAAATACCCTATGTTTAGAATATGTCTATATTTATCCTACCTATATTTATATAAACGTATATTTTAAGTTTTAATATCTTTTATTTGGTTGAATGCTGAATTATTTTATCTCAGGGCCTATAATAAAAAAAATGCATTGGTTATTATAAATAGTCTATTTATGGAGGAAGGCTAAAGATATTCCTTTTTAAGAGCATTCGAGTTACGCAAACATCATGTATTATGTATTTAGATATATATGAATAAACATAGAATTGTTCCTGTTTAAAATTTTAAAACGAAGTTAAAAATAGCTGACGGACTAATTTAATTAGCAATTTAATGATGCTGTTAAATTGCTTATTGCGATAGTAAAACTACTCTTCAAGGAGTCGCTTGAAAGGCGTTAAGGTTTCCTCATCTACCGGTTGACGCGAGTCCTCCAGACAGGGCTGGGCAAAATACATGCTCTGCTTTAATTGAAATACAAATTACAAAATACAGGATCGCAAGTAATTAAAATATAAAATACAAAATACCTTTAAGTAAAGTATTTAAAATATAAAATACAAAATACTGTATTTTAGCTTTTTTTAATTAAAATACAAAATACAAATTACAAATTACATTTTACTAAATATGTAATCTGGACCAGCACGGGCTGAATGGCCTGGAATGTTCTCAATTCGACGTTCATTTTTTTTTTGCGTGTCTTCGCCATGTTCGACGTACAGTGTAAAGACGCTAGCAGGTCCACCTGCCCGAATCTGTCAATTTTTACCAATCAAAAAATAACTTTCCATTAAGTATTGTAATAAGGTTCAAAATCTATTAATGAAATTTGACAGATTGTGGTAGTAGTACATAACAGGTGCAGTATTGCCAACTCTAATTAGCTGCTTTACCATCATTGCAGAGAGTGTAATTACAGTAAATTAAGTTTAAAAGTATTTTGTTAAAATGTATTTTGGAGTTTCATGTATTTGAAATACAAATTACAAAATACTTCGTCGTCAGGTATTTGAAATACAAATTACAAATTACATTTTAAGAAAGTAATTGAAATACAAATACAAAATACGTATTTGTATTTCAATTACGTATTTCAAATACAAGTAATTCAAATACTGCCCAGCCCTGCCTCCAGATGCGGTTATTTCAAGAGGTTCCTTAGGGTCAGATATAGAGGGAGGCCGGAGGATAAACCCGAGTGTGGGCAATTTGTGGGCCGCCCCGGGGGACAAGGTGAAGTATACGGTGAAGGTCTACTCGGCTTGGGTGAAGCGCTAAAGCGTCTTCATGCGGCCGATAAGTGACGGCGACCTCTTGTCCGTCCGTCCTGTTTCAGGCCATGTTATGGAGCGAGAGGGAATGAGAAGCAGTCACCTCCTTCTACAAGACGGAAAGAAAATCCTGCACAATACGCGCCAGCCCTCACGAGAGACGCGCGCCAGGTCATCGGATGTTACCGGACAATTTTCTTATCCATTATTTTAATTTTGCTACCTATCTGCTAGAATGGAAATAGTCAGCTTTGACAGCTGACTTATCGTAAGCGACAGTTTTAGCCACAAAAACGTCCTGAAAAATAAGCCCCTTCGTACACAAGGCGACGCAAGTCTCCGATACCTTACGATTTCAGTATCCAGGCGACTATTGCAATACAAATCCATAGAGGTCAGTACACAGGCACGCGTCAATGGATGTCAAAGTCGTAAGGTATCGGAGACTTGCGTCGCCTAGTGTACGAAGGGGCTACAGAACCTGAGTAACCCCACTATAATTATGACAATTCGATCGTTAGTTAGATATGAGGCATGATGGTTCTGCTCCAGATTTGTTTATCATTATTTAATGACGGTATTTTTAAATTGTTGAGCAATTTTCACATTTTTAATCCCTTAAAAACTCTCTGTTTTCCGCGGTTCTTGACTTGAGTGTTTTGTCAGCCAACACAGTTAGATCATCATCCTGGTGAACTTGACGCCGCAGTCGACCTTGAAGGTGATGTCCTCATTTAGGGGCTCAATGAGGAACATTGTAAACTGAATGCGAATAATGCAAACATTTGTCCAGGGTTTCGGTGTTTTTGTATGTGAGTTTCTAAGTTTGTATACACAGTCACGATATAGGAAGAAATTCCTAGTTAGAGGCAAAGTTTAAAAAAAAACAATCTTTGCCAAACTCTACGGGTCCATTTGTAAATGCGACTTGGCCCGCCCACTTCCATTTCAGCGTTTGGTTGTTGTTACGCAAACATAGCTGTTTTCAGTAATGAAGTGCAGGGTAATGTTTTTGACCTATTACGCTGCCGCCTGTTAATGTCTTTTTGGACGTTGTCGCTCAATAAGTTAAAAACACTAATGCCTAATTTGATTGGCTAAATTATAGCTAGAAAAAATCTTTTTCATTCACGTTGACATTATTATATAAATAATATACTGGCAGGATTAAGTTTTACTGGAATGATTCTGATCAAGACTAAACCGCTTTTCCAGAAAAAACTTTTAAATAAATCTAGCGAGTTTTTTTTAATTATTTTTATAAATGAAAAATATACGTGTGTATACATTCTCAAGTTGTCTTAATAAGTTATTACTATGGTATAATGTCGCCTACGTTAAAACATTTCATATAATCAAATATTTAAACGCTGCGGGAACATGAAACTGCTTAAGTTTGGACAACGAATATATTGTAAGTGAAAGAAAAACATTTGAAAAAAATACTCAATTTGTATTGTAAAGCTTCATACATTATTAACACATGTTAAATTTGAATTCACAGCATTCATAAAAGTAAAAATGTTAAAAAAAACCTTTTTCTGTAAAATTTGGTTTTATCGCTTAGGATAAGTCGGCGGTCAAGGCTCGATAGGTAGAACTGTTTTTTCTAGAGAACCTTGTTGGTAGGAAACGATTTCTCAACCATTAAAATACATCATTAAAATTGCAATGTAAAGCGGTGTAACTCTAAAATGTTATAAAAAAAATGTGCTTTGTCTATCTATTTTTACCCGTCAATGGCGAAGACAAAAGGAAGGGTTATGACTTTTGACTGTAATGCACACTTTGTATGCCATGGCATTGCAGGCCTATGTTCATATTGGTAGCACTAGGAAAATACATCAGCTCGTAGTTTAAGCTTAACATTCAATTCAGTTAACCAAAAAATTCGGCTGCCAATAATAAATATCTAATATCTAAGCCCGGCTGACCTGAAAATTGAACCCATCTTGCTCAGCATTGATCCTAGTAAACACAAAACTGAAGAGGCAGGGGTTACAGAAAAATCAGAAATAAAAGGAAAACAACGTAAGCATTGCATTTTGAAGTAGGAATAAAAAAAACAAACAAATTTTCAGAAATACGACAATAAGTTGATAGATGTCCTCAGAGAATATATATATTATTATTATTCCAATATTCTCTGAGGACTAATCAGCAGAGTACTAACCTAACACTTTTACATTGAGAACATAATATATACAGATCAATAGCATTCAACTGCAGCGAGAAATGTTTTTTCAAAAATAATATGTAAAACTAAATACCTACCTCTACTTTTACTTTCCTCTAAAATCCTTCGAATTAAAAATGTGAGCTCTGTCTATTTGATGAAAAGGTAATCCAAAAAGCCCGTATGGAGTTAACTTGATTTTCTCAAAACTTGACGTATGACCATTACACTGTAGGTCGCCGACTCCATTAATTAATTAACTATATTTAAAAGGGGTCGACTTTTTGCTATTGGTTTAATTAAGTGTTTAACTTTGGGTGTAAAGGTTGGTTCTTAGTGATAAAAAAGTGAGTAATTATTCGTAGTAAGTAAAGAGCTTTATTGTGCGTACTAAAACGGAAAAATATTCTGAAATTACTTGACGTTTCAATACTTTGCTTGGCACTGTCTCCAATAATTTTTTTATTTTAGGCAGGTTAAATTATTATTTTTAACGTTTTAGTGATTGTAGGGTTTTCTTAAAGTCTATTAAAAAAAAAAAAATAGTGATATATTTTTAATCTTTTAAAAATGTGTAGGCCTGGCAAAGATGCTTCTCGTATGAAAAATCGGCGTCGAATTGAAACTGAGAATGAAAAAGAAAAATAATTTATAAAAATTAGAGAAATAAATGGTCAATGCTTTTTGAATGAGAACCTTGACCTTCGTGAAAACAGATTGAGGACCTATGTTACAGACAAGAAGGTTATAATCTTCTTAGTTTGATTCGTACTCTAAAAAGATCTTTATTGTAGATTGTATTTAGATTTTTATTAATTTTTCAAAAACCGTTTGTTAGATTTTTATACATTTTTCACGGAACCATTTCCAACAAAAACAAATATTACAAATGTTAAGCGATCGAGTTAAAAAACATAAACCTAGAAATTGAGAACCTCCTCCTTTTTTAGAAGTTGGTTAAAAATCGAATTGGACTAAATTAATAGATAAGTGCTGAACTCTGATACGCAGAAAATAGTTCCTTATTTATATTGGCTAATACTTAATGGGCATAAGACGCTTTCTACATTGACACTTACTATACCAAAGCTTTTCATGTAGGTATTCGTATTGAAGCAATTACGTAGGTACATTTTTTCATTCTTAGTTACGATTTTATTTAGTGAACTCAACTTGCTTGAAAAAAATGCTTATCAAAAATGTGTTTACTGATGACGAATAGGAATGACGTTATTAAAAAAAACGGTATCTGTTTTCAAATGACGACGAGTCGGGAATAACTTCTACTAGCGTGTAATGTAAGAGCTCTTACACACTAGCGGCATGTTCCCAACGGCAGAGGTAACTGCAGCCGTCGACGGGCGTCGGCGGCATGTCGACGGCTGCCGTCGACGCGCGTCGGCGGCAACCGTCGACGCTTCGACGGCAGCAGTCAACTTATAACGACACTTGCAGTTGGGAACATGCCGCTCGTGTGTAAGAGCTCTAACATCAAAGTGCTCATTGTGATGCTCGATTGTCATCCGTCACTGATGAAATGTTCGAATCTGTAATAACAACAAGTGAATGCTCGCGATGAGGGAACGCCCGTTCGCTAGAAAGATCGTGAATATATTGCCACACAGGGCAGGAGGAAACATTTGAAAACTTTGGTATCAAACAAACCGAACTCTTTATAATATTATAAGTACCCTTGTGGAATCTAAAGATGATGAATATACTTTAATATCAAATAATAAAATGTTAAGAATATCAGCAAATGGGTCCTCCTGTCCAGAATGGAACGGGACCATCAGACTCTTTCTTACTACTTTATATTTAAACGAGCTTTATATATTATAAATGAATATATTTTTTGAATAATTATTATTTTTACTTGATGAAATTTTTAAGTACGGAACTTGAAAGTTACTTGGAGTTCCGTACTTAAAAATTCGTACTAGACGCTAGGCGATCTTTAACATGCCAATGAACCACTTTATGCACATACATCAATACTAATTAAATGTAATTACTAAATCGTAAACAATGTATGTATTGTTTCTGTTTGCAATATCCTCTACTCTCTATTTAGGGAAAATATTTAGGTACGATAAAAAAATACTTTTTAAGATACTTGTATTTTTTTTACAGAACTGAAAAATGGTTCAGGGCGTCCAAACTACTACGATTTTGAAGGAAGAAGAGCCGGCATTGACTTTTGTAGTACCTCAAGAATCAAAAAGAGACTATGAAATAATAAACATAAGAGTTTTGTTATTCGGTTACTGGCATATAGCTGCTCTTTACGGGCTATATTTGTGCTTTACTTCGGCAAAATGGCAAACAATGTTACTCAGTAAGTAGTTTTTGTCTGGTGTCGTTGGTGCGTTTATAAACGTCTAAACTTACATCTTCTATGTAATATATAAAATTCTCGTGTCACAGTTTTCGTTGCCATACTCCTCCGAAACGGCTTGACCGATTTTGATGAAATTTTTTGTGTTTATCCGGTATCTATGAGAATCGGCCAACATCTATTTTTCATCCCCCTAAAAGTTAGGGGTAGTCCACACCAAAAAATTTTATTTTTATTTTTTAGACAAAATTTTTAATTTTTATTTTTTTATGATACAACATACAAAAATACATACAATCCTCAATTTTCACCCTCCTACGATCAACCCTTATTTTTTATATATTTATATGGCAAAACAACGTTTGCCGGGTCAGCTAGTATTAATATAATATTATAAACAATCAGACTCAAAAAAAATGCATTGTTCTAAAAGTCTCCCCTGACCCTAGAAACCCTGAATATAAAACATGCATGCATAAATCATGCATCTGAAACGATTGTTTTTGGTGGTGTCTGAGATGGTCCATAAGCAAAAATTGTTCACAATTCTGTTTATATTTCACTATTATTAATTAAACAGCCAAATATATTTATTTATATACATCTTTTTCATGGTTTGCCTCGCTAGGATTCCGCTTTCCTCATGTACCCTATAAATAAAATATCTTGTAACGTTACCCATTGTTTGATGATTAAATACTTACTTTTTAAATAATACTTTTCAGGTTTCATCCTCGTCGTGTTGGCAGAGTTAGGAGTAACAGCTGGTGCTCATAGGTTATGGTCCCACAGAGCATATAAAGCGAAGCTTCCCTTACAAATTATCCTGATGATATTAAACTCCATTGCTTTCCAATTTACTGCAAGTAATTGGGCGAGAGACCACCGTCTCCATCATAGATACAGTGACACTGATGCAGATCCTCACAATGCTAATCGTGGTTTCTTCTATTCTCATATTGGATGGTTACTCGTAAAAAAGCATCCTGAAGTCAAGAGACGTGGAAAGGAAATTGACATGTCTGATATTTACAACAATCCAGTGCTGAGATTTCAAGAAAAGTAAGTACTTAAATTACAGTAAGTATTAATTGTTCAGAAAAAAAAGAATCAATGCGAAATGTTGAAATGATGTGATAGGGTTTATTCCCAAGAGCTATTTGGTATTCGCTTATTTCCGAATTTATTTTCTATTCCCAACGAGTACCTACCACACAATTTTAAATAAAAAAATCTATTACTAACGAATACCAAAACGTGACTTTTGTACACTCAGCTACACAAATTACATACTATCGATGTAAGAGCGAGCGAAGCGAGCTCGGGACTTGGGCCACCCCGACTCGGACAGGTTAGGTTCGAAGGGGATGGCAGGGCCTGCTACTCTTCGCTACTACTCACTACCTTGTATTCACTTTCACAACAAAAATGAAATAAAAAGAATTGGTTTAGCGCTCTTAGTGTTAGTGTAGATTGTGTCTTTTGATAACTCTTTGATAATGGTATTTTATGTGCCAAGTTAAATAGTATATTGCTTTCTTTTACAGGTACGCTGCACTCCTCATTGGGGCATTGTGCTTCGGGCTGCCAACTTTTGTCCCTGTTTTCTTCTGGGGCGAAAGCTGGAGCAATGCGTGGCATATCACCATACTTCGTTTCATCGCGAACCTCAATTTCACTTGCCTGATCAACAGTGCTGCTCATCTCTGGGGAAACAAACCCTATGACAGCAAAATATTACCTGCCCAAAATATAGCAGTTTCCATAGTATCCGGCGGCGAAGGATTCCATAACTACCACCACGTTTTTCCTTGGGATTATAGAGCAGCGGAATTGGGGAACAATTATCTTAATTTGACAACTAAGTTTATAGATTTCTTCGCTTGGATCGGTTGGGCTTATGATCTCAAGACGGTGTCCACTGATGTTGTAAAAAGCAGGTCACAAAGAACCGGTGATGGGTCTAATCTTTGGGGATTAGAAAACAAAGGTGGTGAAGATTTTCTTAAAAACTGAAAAGAGAATTAGCGGAGAATTGAAGAGTGATTATTAATTTAATGTGATATTTATAATATTTATTTTGTGATAAACGTATAACGTGAAAATTGGTGTTTTACTTGAACTTCACAATACTCTTTCAGCATGTATATTTATGGTGCATTTGACCCTATTTCATGGAAAGGGGCTTTTCATATATACATTGTAGGTACATACATAGGACTAAATTAATTTTGCTGACTAAAAAGTAGTTGTTTCGGGTCTGGATGTTTTTGTATGTGAGTTTCTATGTTTGTTATCGCACCCACGATACAGGAGAAATTCCTAGTATGGTGGGGCACCTAAATATTTTATAAGATTATCGTTTCAAGCTTTAAGCAATAAACAACAATGTGGTTCATCTAAAAACAAAAGAGTTTTATTTATTAAATACATAGTTTTACAAGCAAAATAACTCATGAAATGCTTACTGTTACTGTTACTGTCAGCCTGTATCATCCCACTTCTGGGCAAAGGCCTCTCCCCACGACTTCCAACTATTTCGATCTAAGGCTAGTGTGAGTCACTGGTTGTTAGTTTTATCCAGCTCATCCCGCCATCTTCTGCGAGGTTTGCCGCGACGCCTTCTGCCTGTGTCAGGGCTCCACATAGTGGTAATTTTGGCTCACAGTTCATTGGGCATCCGGCAGACGTGACCAGGCCAGTCCCACTTCAGTTTAGCGGCCATTTTAGCAACGTCAGTGATCTGTGTTTTGGAACGCAGTGTGGTGTTACGAATGTGATCAGTTAGCTTAACTCCTAGAACACTGCGCTCCATTGCACGTTGGCAAACCTTGAGTTTGGACTTTTGTATATTTGTCAAAGACCAAGTTTGGGATCCATATGTCAAAATGGGAAGAATGTACATGTCCATGATTTTGCGTTTTAGTGATAACGGGAGATCTCCCTTCATAAGTTCTTTCATGGACCAGTAGCTCTTCCAGGCATTTTCGGTTCGTCTAATGACTTCCCTGTCTTGTCTGGCCTGGAAGGAGACTAGCTGGCCCAAGTAAATGTATTCATGGACATATTGCAGTTTTTCACCATTCACTTTGATCCCGTACTTAGTGGTGTTCGACATTAGTTTGGTCTTTGACATGTTCATCGCCAGTCCAACCTCAAGGCTCGCCTCACTGAGTTGGTTTAACATTAACTCCAGTTCTGCTGCCGTGGATGAGAATAATACAATGTCGTCAGCGAAGCGGAGATTGGTTAACCTAACTTCGCCAACTTCAATGCCGTTTCCCTCCCAGCGAGTTGATAGGTTTTTAAATATTTCCTCTAAGGCGCTATTAAAAAGTTTGGGTGAAAGCGGGTCTCCTTGCTTAACTCCTTTTTCAATCAAGAATGATGGTCCGGCTGCCTGTAATTTCACCGAAGCGGTACTGTTTAGATATAGCGGACGTAGCGGAGTAGGTTGATGTAGGTGGGATCGATTCCTTGATTGTTCAGAGGGTCAAATATGGCAGTATATTTCAAACTATCGAAAGCCTTGGAATAGTCGATGAAGGCGAGGTATATTGGTATATTGAACTCTTGATGTTTTTCAATTATTTGGTTTATTGCATGCAGATGGTCTGTAGTGGAGAGGCCTGATCGGAAACCAGCTTGTTGAGGCGGTTGGTGTCCTTCTAATTTGGGCGCGATACGCTGCTCTATGACTTTAATGAAGGCTTTATATAGATGGGATACAAGACTTATCGGTCGATAGTTGTTGAGGACGGTTTTATCCCCTTTTTTATGTAGGAGTATAACGTTGGAGTGGCAGAAACCATTCGGGAATTTCCCTGTTTTTAAAATGGAGTTAAATAGGTTTGTAATCACGGGGAGTAAGGTAGGTTCTTCTATTTTCAAAATTTCTGTGCTTATGCCATCGTCGCCTGGCACTCTGTTGTATTTCATTTTGGTAAGGATAGTGTGCACTTCCAAACCAGTAATAGGAGGGATAGAATCTGGGCAAGTGTAATTTATACTTATTTATTTATTTATTTATACTTTCACATACAACTGTGGTACATAAGGCGGACTTAATGCCGCAAGGCATTATCTACCAGTCAACCTTTGGGTCAAATGGAGAAGAAGCTGGAATAGGTGCAACCGTAAAATACAAAACAATTAAAACTACTAAATCTAACTATGGCTAATTATAAATAATATACTAATACATATGAAAATATACATATACCTATATTAAATAAATATTTGATAAATAAATTACACAGATATACTTAGATAATGTTAAAATTATTAAATATTAATAATATATATACAGGGTGAATTTTTCAACTGGGCGTGGATGGCTATTTTCGAAACTATGAGGAATATCGAAAAACGTTGAAAGGAGTCTCGAGGCCGATTTTGACGAAAACTAACACTGCATCATTGGATTTTTGAAAAATCTAAAATCCTGGCCAGGAATCGAACCCGCTGATTTTGAAAAAAAAATCACACCCTGTATTATTACACCGTTCGATAGTGTTGCTAATAGGCAACAAATTCTGGGAAGTAATCATATATGGCAAACTTAAGGAAATGGCTGATTTCTATGAAATTGGCTATTTTCCCATGTTACTTTACTTCTACTGAGCCATAATTTATTCGAAATTATAAAATTTCATTGTTTTCAATGTTTCCAAGATTTGACGTTTCAACAAACCCACATTACTTAACAATACGAAATTATTGAGTTGAACTAAAAATAGCATTAATTTAAAGAAGAAACGGTAACTTATGCTTCAAATACTAACTTTGCCTTCAAGATTAATCAGTTTTTTTGTAATAATACGTTTTCCTTAAGTTTGCCATATATGATTACTTCCCAGAATTTGTTGCCTATTAGCAACACTATCGAACGGTGTAATAATACAGGGTGTGATTTTTTTTCCAAAATCAGCGGGTTCGATTCCTGGCCAGGATTTTTGATTTTTCTAAAATCCAATGATTCAGTTTTAGTTTTCGTCAAAATCGGCCTCGAGACTCCTTTCAACATTTTTCAATATTCCTCATAGTTTCGAAAATAGCCATCCACGCCCAGTTGAAAAATTCACCCTGTATATACACTTCTGGACACATCTATTGGCCCACCTTAGAGTTTAGGTTTCGATGGCCCCTACCGAAATATGATTGCTAGATTAAACAAAAACTGTTGATGCAGTTTTAAACCTGATACATTTTACCATCTTTTTCGATCGTATTGTTTTAAATTTGAATTCAGAATACCATACGACATGGAGCTACGCCTAACAAGTCGGATATGCGCCTTGTTAAAGGCAATTGATTTTTGAATAAAAAACATGTTTTATCAAATAAAGGTTTAATTTAATAACGCGTGTTGCCTCCATGGGCATCTACCACAGCTCTCATACGATTAGGCATAGAGTTTATCAACCGCTCTATGAAATTTTGAGGGATCATCTCCCATTCCTCTTCTATGGCAGTTTTCAACTCCTGCATCGTCTGGGCAGCTGGCTGACGAGCCCTAACACGTCTTTTTAGCTCGTCCCACATGTGCTCAATGGGGTTCATGTCGGGGCTTCTGGCTGGCCAGTCCATAACTGTGATGTTCACATCCCGAAGATATTCCCTGACGATGCCGGCCGCATGGGCTCTTGCATTATCATGCATAAAAAGGAAATTTGGGCCCACATAGTCCGCGTATGGTATCACGTGAGGTTCTAAGCACTCACGAATGTACCTTTCAGCATTTAATGTTGGCAGCCGTGGTCCTGTAACAACCTTAAGTTGAGTTTTGCCGCTCGCGGATATACCGCCCCAGACAGTCCATGAGCCACCGCCATAAACAGTCCTCTCTTCAAAGCAGCATTGTGCGAAACGCTCTCCCTTACGTCGGTAGACCTTCTTCCTTCCATCATTGCCATGTAACACAATTTTAGACTCATCAGAAAAGAGTACACGGCTCCAATCTTGCTGTGTCCAATTTAAATGACTGCGTGCGAAATGAAGGCGCGCTGTTCGGTGGGCTCGCGTTAGTTTGGGCCCATTAGCTGGCTTGTGTGGTACCATATCGCGTTCTTTTAACCTTCTCCGAACAGTTCGAGCGCTCACAGATACTCCGTGGAAGTCGCGAAGTTGGTTTTGTATCTCAATGGAGGTAAGGTGACGATTTCTCAAGCTGGTCGTCACGATGAATCGATGCTGCCTTTCAGTTGTGACCCGAGATTGTGGCCTTCCTTGGCGACGAACAAAGTCGCCAGTCTATAGGTACCTCCGATAAACATTTCGGACCGCAGATCGACTTAAATTAAGTTGAGCACTCACGTTTCTTTGGCTGTGTCCGGCCTGAATAAGTGCCACAGCTTGGGCGGCGACTGCAGGTGAAGTATCCATAGATTATTGATAGAACCTCACCTTAATGTTAAGAATAAGTAATGTTTGTTGCAAAACCAAAGATATCAATCACTTTTTCAAGAATTAAATCCAAGTAAACCAATAAAACCAAGTTTTCTTAGTATTCGATTGTTTGATATCAACAAACAGGCTCCAAATTGTCTTTTGTTTCTTTAAATTCTGTGTTCGAAATTCAAAAAAAGACTATTGAATTAAATTGTGAATGTGCCAGGTTCAAAACTGTATAAAAACTTTTAGCTCGACCTAATATAAAATTTTAGCTGGGACCAAACGAAACTGAAAATACAAGGTGGGCCAATAGATGTGTCCAGAAGTGTATTAATTATTGATATTATTTTTATATTAGATGCTGAGGGCGAACAGTTCGAATATAACTTTTTGTAGTAATCTGTGCATATTTGTAGCACTTTATCTCTGCTACTATGTTTCTGGCCTTTGGTATCTTTGAGACAATTTATCCACGTTTTGCCCTTAGTAGTGCCTTGTTTGGCTATTTTTAACGAGCGATTCTTTTCTAATGCTAGTTGGATCAGTTTTGTATTAAAAGACCTAATGTCTTTTCTAATGTGTCGTTTAACTTCTTTGTTTTTCATTTTATATTGTGGTGTGGTCTTATTGGCGCTTGAAATGCTTACTAACCTAAAAAGAAAAGAGAATCAATAATTTATGTATATTACGTATTTAAAATGAATTAAATAATTCAACAAAATGATTAGTTTTTTTCGCTAATGCAAATATGACACTCTTCTGTATATAAATCATAACATCACTTAACATTATAAAATAAAGTTAAAATAATTACAATTAATCGTCTATGTTATTAAAAGTACGCGAGGCGAGGATGCTAAATTTCAAGTTCCTCGAGCGTCATGGCGATCTATTGGATTTCAAAGATTTTGTTTAAAAAGAAAAAAGTTTCTTGGTTTTCTATTTCATTGGGGGGAGAGCCTGTAAACAATTTAAAAAAAAATGTAAAAACAATAGTTGATTTAAAGTACTCGCGCGCGTCAGCCATTTACTGTGTAAACGCGATTTATATTTCTGATGACCATTTAAATTAATCAGACAAATACAAGGGTGCTGTCCGTAACAAGAGGTTGAAAAGCCAAATAGGTACGAAAAGACATTATAAATAATAAAACTAATTAGTCGGAACGTTGATTGCTCATACGAAATGAGCAGGCGTTACGTTTTTGTTTTACAACTTCAGTACCCCTAGCACGAGTTTTCACTCTTTTTCTTTACAGCATCTTTCCAGTATTTTCAGCGTTTCTTATATGAAAAAATGGAACTGCGCCTCTGGTGTGCGAAGAAGGAACTAATTTTTTCCTTGAAAATTGTCACTTTGAAATTGCCAAAGTTCCAGTTTACTTTACTTCTTAAATTCTGAAAACTCGTGCTGAAGGTACTGGACTCGCTCATTTCTTATTGTCACACTCAAATTGTCAGATTATTGAGATATACACTCTTCTTAACGTAATTAATTTACCTTTTCTTAACCTGACGCGCTCGAGGTTTTCTGAGGATCAATTTTTTTACTAATCTGATAGGGTCCTCCCTCCAATACACCCCACCATATATGGATTTCTACTTGGTAAGGGTACATTGAGAGCAACGGTGGCCCAGTGGTATCGGTCTCGACTTACGAGTTGTAGGTCGTGGGTTCGAACCCCGACCGGCGCATTACTTTGTGTAATTTATTTCATCACCACTGCTCTCAAAACGGTGAAGGAAAACATCGTGAGGAAACCGGCATGTCCTAGAACCAAAAATTCGAAGATATATGACATCTACCAATCCGCAGTGGGCCCGCGTCGTGGATTATGGCCCACTCCCTCTCTAAGAGAGGAGGCCTGTGTCTCAGCAGTGGGAACATTATAGGCTGATGATGATGATGATGAAGGGTACATTAAAGGGTGTAAGGATTCTCCCTATATGTATTTATTATCTGATGCGCTCGAGTGAAATCAAAAATCCGTTCTTGGCCGCCCCTATTGTCGTCTATCAGCGGAAACGGTTGATTGTGGTATAATTTTAAGCTATTGCAATATCTTTTATCGCAGGCTCCGAGCATTTTTTTTTTTTTTTTTACGTGTTAAAATCATCAAATGAGGCCTCCCAGGGCGGAGGGACTGTCAGACTTGTACTGACTAAAATCCACGGTGCCCTTCAATAGCCCTTTATGTTCCGCGGTCACGGTGATGGTATGAGTCCCGTGACCCCGGCAGGCTTTAGCCCTCTGAGAGGGGGCCCCGTCATTTTGCTGACAGCTCTTTGAGGCGCGCGTGGAACACGACGCGCCGTCGACACGGGCATGGTCCATGGTTGGGCGGCGAGTTGCCCTTTACTCGCCGCCCGCATGCCCGCGCCTACGGTGGTCGGAGATCGTCATGCGACGTCCGACGCCGTGGGCGTCCACCACCGCGGGTGGGGCGGAGGGGGGACATTGTCCTCTCTCTCTCTCGCACGGCGCGCCTCCTCCTTCGCGAGCATTACTGCTTCGCAGAAGGAGGCGACCGCTTCCCACTCCGTCTCGCCCCGCAGCATGGCCGCGACCAGTGCTGGGCGCGAGAGGTCTCCGCCTATCGCCGCCGTGAGGACACGTCGGTGCTCCGCCCAAGCGGGGCAATCCTGCACCGTATGCTCGACTGTGTCCTCCGGGAGGACCCGAGCATGACGCGGCGCGGCGACCGAAACAAGAAAAAAAAATCCTAAAACATAACGAAACAAAACCTAAGGAAATTACCTAACACAACGCATCGTCTAACGTCGTTCTAGTTCGGGAGATTTCAGCAATCAAAAAAATAAAGAAAATTTACTTTCTCTGTTCCTAAACGGCAGGACCAGGAGAAAGAGAAGGACAGAGAGGGAGAAGTAGAAGGAGAGGGAGAGGGTGGATATATACAGGCTCCATTGGGCTCCATACTTCTTCACATTTCCAGTGTCATATTCATAAAAAGAAAATCCATTGAGTAATGTTTGCGTCAAAAAATTACTAACTTTGATTCTGTCTATTAGATTTCTTCCTGCGTTTGATTATGCCGACTTGATATAACGACGTCTATACCTACTTCATGACATGTCTTGTCTGTAATTTGAATGTCTAACGAACATGCTTTTTACAATACATTAGTATTGTATCATACTAGTTTAACAAAAATGCTCATTTAAATGATTTTACAAGTCATTAAAATGAGCATTTAAAAGTTAACTCAAGGAATATATTGTCTGTGATTAATTAAGTACGTCGTATCCATACTTACCTATTTAAAATACCAAAAACTGCTAAAATATGTTCTTGAATGTTTTTTTAATTGCAGATTTCTTTCCCGATTACTTACTTACAATAAGTATGTGTAATTCTAAATTCTGTGGTTACATTTCTCAATTCCATGGGAACTCAAAATGTAAATCGATGTATTTTTGAATCTACTGTAGCAATTATTGCCAAATTAGCACCATTTTGTTTAAAAAAAATGCTCTTGATTTTGGTTATTGTATACAATTTGCCATAATATATTATGCTATGCAACTATACATAAGACAACATACTTAAAAAGACTTATAGTTACAACTTACATAACATTCTTAACTAATACATAGCTTTATTACAATATAGAAATACACCTAAAAACAATTTGTCATCACCTGCACAATTGTTAATGTCTAGAAATTTAAGAGATAACATCCCAGTGTCATATAAAAGACTTAAACCAAAAGTAGTAACTTTTAAGGATTATAAAGAGTCAGTCAAGAAAAACAATGAAAATAAAACAAAGTATTATGACAGAAATACAAAGCCTTTGTCATTGTTATATCATAATGATCATGTCTATTTTAAGAGAAATCCTAAAAGTGACTGGGAACAAGCTATTGTTAAACAAAGATTGTTAAATAATAGGTCATATGTTGTTGAGGATGTCAATGGTGTTAGGTATAGGAGGAATAGAATTCACTTAAGACATAAGTATTCGGATAATTTCTCAAACCCTCCTATGCAATCCAACTCGTCACAGGGGAGAGAGGAAGGTGACAGACAGGAGTCGTCTGGACAACAAGATTCCTCATCTCAAAAATCCTCAAGTGTAACAACAAGGTCAGGTCGCATTGTAAAACCTACAAGAAGGTTAATAGAGGAAATAGATTAAGTATAACTTAAGTTCATGCTATGTATTAGTTAAGAATGTTATGTAAGTTGTAACTATAAGTCTTTTTAAGTATGTTGTCTTATGTATAGTTGCATAGCTTAATATATCTTTTAATTGTTTGTCAAGGGTCTAAATAGAACTCAACAGGGGGGATGTTGTATCATCACTAATTAGTAATTAGTATACATCCACACCACTATGCATTGTCTATGATATGTATATCTAGTCGATGGTTCACTCCGTCACTTCACTGCACTGCTACGCGTCTGTGAGCCACGACCAACTGTCTGTAATATATTGTGTCTGCCTGGAACAATAAACCTTGTACGTCTACAAGCATCTTTTATTTTATAAAGAAACATAACAGAATTTCAAAACTTCCGTCTGTAAAACACCTACGTCCTAAAAAGAACCCAGAAGCCAAATTCGAGACTCCTAATCCTAACTATCATAAAGGCGCGTTTTCTGTAAGTTGGCCACGTCGCAAATAGCTGGCAAATACAGTAGAATCCGTTTATTATGACTCCGCTTATAATGACCAACCGCTTATTATGACGTATTACACAGCGAAGTTTGGTTTTCATAGAAAATTCTTTCAACAACTTCGACAAGTGTTCGGAAGCGTCACGTGATACCCGATGATGTTCGGCGCATGCATGGTTGTTTTGAGTCTCAGTGGGTAATAACAATTAATATTATTGACTTAGTTCTATATTGTCTCTCTGTTAAAATAAATACATACTGACAAAAACAGGAGGTTGTTTATTTTGTACAAAATGCTTTGTATGACGTCCGCTTAGAATGACCGTCCCTTCAATGTCATAATAAACGGATTCAACTGTATTTGCAAGTTTTAATAATTAATTTGGTAGGTCACAGTCCATATGAAATTTACCCAGCCCCGGCGCGAAATGAAATGTAGGTATCTCAGATTTATCGTTATTTTATGTACATTAAATAACAGGTTCAGTATTTTTTTTGAAAATGCCTTCTAGAAAAAAACAAACCTTTCGCAGCGTAGCCGAGATACGAAAAGGGTGAGACTAAGTGGACCTACTTAGTCTCATCAATCAGAAGATACTTAACCTCATTAATCAGAAGATCGTGAATTGTGAAGTGAGTCTGAGTCCTGGATAAATAGTCGTTACTAAGTCAATGCCAAGCTTAAGTCATCAATAATTTTCATGGAAATTTCTGACATTTGTCGTAGCCAAGTACTGAATTTGGCTTTGTCTTAGTAACGACTATTTATCCAGGCCTGAGACTTTCACCGAAAGGGATTCGCGCCACTAAAAATACATTGTTAAGCACGTCAATAAAGTTGTAGGTGGTTGATATTATTTGAGTACTAATCAGCAGGGTACTGGCTTAAAACTATTACTTTGAGAACACAATCTAGACAGTTCAACAACAATCCGCAGCAGAGCAACAGTGATAGATATTTTTTCAAACTTAATAAATACTTAAATTTACAATTTCCTCTAAAATCCTTAGAATTAAAAATGTGCACTTAACCCATTACCGGAGCTCGGTCTACTTGATGAAAAGGTAATCCAAAAAGGGCGTATGTAGTTTACTTGATTTTCTGAAAAGTTGACGTATGACCATTACACTGTAAGGCGCTGAACTAATTAATTAGTTCATTAATAAGTTATATTTTAAAAGGTCGACTTTTCTTTATTGAATTCATTTGGTGTTTAATTTTGGGTGTAAAGGTTGGTTCTTAGTCGTAAAAGTGAGTTATTATTTTATTAATTAAAGCGATTATCTAAAAATGCTAATAGACTTGACCATTCACATCCAAAATTTGAGACTCCTACCACTAGTAGATACGATGTATCTTACAATATAATATCAACCATAAAAACAATCCCTTAAAGGTCGAATTTCGCAAAATCTGTTCTGAGTGCAAAATGATTTCCAAGCCCAGTGGTTTCGGTTGTGCGTTCATCGATCAGTCAGTTGTTGTGCAAAAATGTTTTAATTTTTTGTATTTTCTTGTAGTTCTGGAAAATGGTTCAAGGCGCCGAAAAAACGATTTTTAGGGAAGAAGAGCCAAATTTGGCATTTGCAGTACCTCAAGTATCGCCAAGAAAGTATGAAATAATATACATAAGAGTTTTGTTGTTCGGTTACTGGCATATAGCTGCTCTATACGGGCTATATTTGTGCTTTACTTCGGCAAAATGGCAAACAATTTTACTCAGTAAGTAGGTAGTTTTTGTTTTGTATCATGGTTGCGCTTAGAAACGGTTTCCCTTTTCATCTCCTACAATTGTTTGTCCGAAAAGCATTATGCGTAACACGTATAGGTACTATAGAATTTAGTAAGGTAAAGCCGTTGGTCCCGGCTGTCATTTGTAGATCTTTGACAGTCGTTACTGTTGGTCAGAAGCTCTAAAGTCTGACAACTAGTCTTAGCATGGGGTTATCTGTGCCATGGGATATTACTTAAGGAGTTAAGTAGTGATTTGTTAAGAGGTTGATAAGTACTTCATTAGTTGATTTTAAAATGACCGTTAATATTTCTTTTTTAAATTATACTTTTTAGGTTTCATCCTCGTCGTGCTCGCAGATTTAGGAATTACAGCTGGTGCTCACAGGTTATGGGCCCACAAAACATATAAAGCGAAGCTTCCCTTACAAATTATCCTGATGATATTAAACTCTATTGCCTTCCAATTTACTGCAAGTAATTGGGTGAGAGACCACCGTCTCCATCATAGATACAGTGACACTGATGCAGACCCTCACAATGCTTCTCGTGGTTTCTTCTTTTCTCATGTTGGATGGTTACTTGTAAAAAAACATCCTGAAGTCAAGAGACTTGGAAAGGAAATTGACATGTCTGATATTTACAACAATCCAGTGCTGAGATTTCAAGAAAAGTAAGTACTTTAACAAGTTTTTTTTTTATTGGAATAATTAATGGTACTTATTGTAATAGGTAAGTGTTAATGATTACATAACATTGGAATAATTTTCCCTTATTGTAATAAGTGTTAATTATTCCAATAAAAAAAAACTAACTTATTGTAATCAAAATTCTTATACAGGAGGGCGCCGACATCGCGCGTATTTTTTAAACGACAAAATTGAGAGGCGCGGCGACAATAGCGTAACACGGCCTTTGTAATTTTAGTCACTGTCGTTACACATCAGAGCAGTGCGTTTAGTGTCCGTGCATTTTACGAGAACCCTTGATCTTAATTCAAGTAGCGGCGCATTACTGAGTGTTCAAACACTGAGATTAGAAATAAGATCCCAAAGGACAGGATCGACGCAAAAAAACCTTCACGGTCGCCAAGTACCCTACTCGATATACGTCTGATATACTCGATACTCGTACTGGCGACTTTCATGACGTTGTAGATGAGGGACCTCCAGAATTACGGCCACCCTTCCAGAATTAGAGTATGTTCCCGGAATCTAAGACATTTTTTTCCTGAACCTCTCGTCGGATTCTAGATATACCCAAAATTTCTCCGTGCATTCTGCCAAATTCTTCCTCCAGCTCGACAATATTCGGTCCGAACCCGACCGACCGTTTGCAGGAACGAACTTCGTTGGGAGCGGTACATCCTCTGCCGTTTGTTACCCGATCCGTTACCTAGACCAGGAATAGCAGAGCTGCCGGACACTGGGGATGGGTGTAAATGTTGTCTATCATAATGGGTGGCAGGGGTGCCATATTCTCCATGATATAAATGGCTGTCCTGGAGATCGACGTAAAGCCGCCGAAAGTTTCTAAAAGACGCTCGGGTCCGCTTTTTATTCATTTTCACAACTAAATTAAAAAATAATATGGATTAGCGCTCTTAGTAATAGGGAGTCCCTATTTGTGTCTCTTGGTAACTCCTTCTAGTTGCGAGAAAATGGTATTTTCTGTGCTAAGTTAAAGAGTATATTGCTTTCTTTTACAGGTACGCTACACTCCTCATTGGGGCAATGTGCTTCGGGCTGCCAACTTCTATCCCTGTTTTCTTCTGGGGAGAAACCTGGTCTAATGCTTGGCATATCACCATACTTCGTTTTATCTTGAGCCTCAATTTTATTTGGCTGGTCAACAGTGCTGCTCATATCTGGGGCAACAAACCTTATGACAGAAAAATATTACCTGCCCAAAACATAGCAGTTTCCATAGTATCCGGCGGCGAAGGTTTCCATAACTACCACCACGTTTATCCTTGGGATTATCGTGCAGCAGAATTGGGGAACAATTATCTTAATTTGACAACTAAGTTTATAGATTTCTTCGCTTGGATTGGATGGGCTTATGATCTCAAGACGGTGTCCAGTGATGTTATAAAAAGAAGAGCTCTAAGAACTGGCGATGGGACGAATCTTTGGGGTTAAGAAAACGAAGAAAACAGTGTAAAAACAATAATTACAATCAGAAATTGCGCAGCATTTTATTGTGATGTCTTAGATATTTATTTTATGTTATGTTAAAAACATTATGTTGTGTTCAAATGCAAGGGTTCCTCTGATTTATGGTGGTTAACTTGTATTATATGGGGCGTAGATAATTTTACTGTCTATTTATATACTCGTACATGTCTTGAGTGATATGCTAGTAAGAAAACGCATCCACAATAAAAATTAAAACTCATCCAAAAGTGTGAAACTATTATTTAAATAGCCAGCTAGTGTTTTAACTATAAAAAAAGGAATAAACCGACTTCAAAACCACTACAAAAAAGTGTAAAATAGTTTTTCAGTTGTTAGGCTTTGTTTCTTAATTCTTAGACTTTTTGCCACCGACTTCGCAAAGTAAAGTGGTTTTTGAAGCTGGTTAAACCTTCACTTTACAGTTCAAACAATTAACCCAAATTTTTGTCAAATACATAATTTTCTTACATGTGCAAAATTATATTATAAGTTACCTTTTTTATTTATAAAATCATTGCATGTGCACTTAACTATAATTATGTGATCCACAGTACCGGTAATAACATCATCCATGTACACAATACATGATACATTCTCATAAAATAAAAACTACTGAACGGAGAACCAACTCCTTTTTGAATTCTGGTAAAAATCCATCAAAACACGAGTTTTATTGAATCACCTATCTGTACCGTCAGCACGAATTTTCAGTATTTGAAACGTAAAGTAAACTGGAGCTTTGACCACTTCAAATTGACAATTTTCAAGGAAAAAATTGGTTCCTTCTTCGCACACCAAAGGCACTGTTCCATATTTTCATACAAGAAACGCTGTAAATACTGGAAAGTTGCTGTAAAGTAAAAGATTGAAAACTCGTGCTAAGGGTACTGAGCCCTCGGGCACGCCGCAATAGCGGCGGTAAGACCCCTCTTTGAGGAGTGGTTGGAGAGACGTCACGGCGTCCTTACCTACCGCATGACGCAGGTCCTTGGAGGTACCTGTGTCTGATGCGAAAGGAGGAAACGCCTGGGTGTTGCCACTGCGAAGATCGCCCGGAGGACACAGTAGAGCATACGGTGCAAGACTGCCCAGCTTGGGCAGGGCACCGACGTGTCCTCACGGCGGCGATAGGCGGAGACATCTCGCGCCCGGCATTGGTTTCGGCCATGCTGCGGGGTGAGACGGAGTGGGAAGCGGTCGCCACCTTCTGCGAGGCAGTAATGCTCGCGAAGGAGGCGGCGGGCCGCGAGAGAGAGAGGACAGCGTCCTCCCTCCGCCCCAACCGCAGTGGTGTACGCCCACGGCGCCGTACGTCGCAAGACGATCTCCGGCCATCGTAGGCGCGGGCATGCGGACAGCGAGTAAAGGGCAACTCGTTGTCCGATCATGGACCATGCCCGGGTCGACGGCGCGTCGTGTTCCACGCGCGTCTCAAAGAGCTGTCAGCAAAATGACGGGCCCCCTCTCAGAGGGCCAAAGCCTGCCGGGGTCGCGGGACTTATTTCTGTTACCGTGACCCCGGAACATAAAGGGCTACTGAAGGACACCGTGGATTTTAGTCAGTACAAGTCTGACAGTACCTCCCGCCCTGCCCGGGGTTGGAGGTCTCATTTGATGATTTTACCACGATAAAAAAAAAAGAAAAAAGGGCCCGATTCCGGGAAAAATGGAAAAATCTTTTTATACAGGGTGTAAGGGACATCGACGCACAAATGGATACCATGAGTCCAGGGTATTGTTCTGGACCCTCCAGTGTTGGGATTTTGCGGGAGTCCAGAATCATGTCCTGGACCCATGGTTTACGTAACCCATGGTAACGTTTGTGCGTCGATCTCCCTTTCACTCTGTATATTGTAAACGATAATATACGAACAAGTTTAAGTTTTTTTCTTTTATTTTTTGTTAAAGTGATTGTTTACTTCTCTTTCTTTTGTATCTTATTAATATATACCAAATAAATGTAATTTCTTTCTTTCTATGTAAGAGTGAAATATGTCAAACCGTTTAAAGCATCCTTTAGGGATACTTTTCATACATCTAGATTAAATATCATCTACAATAAAACAGCGCTGCTCAATGTTACGTAACAATTAAAATTATATCGAGAGGTATTGTTTTTCATACATTAGAGGTTTCATTTAAAATTGCTATAGAATATTCACTAGGCGCTTATGATCTGTGGCTTGACTTGTTATTAACCGACTTTTAAAAAAAGGAGAATGTTCTTAATTCAACATTTTTGTCACGTTTAACTTACTGGGTGAACCAATCTGGATGATTCTTTTTACAGTGCCAGTATATTTTGTTATTTGACCCATAGACATTTCTTTCATTTAAGATTAGAAATAGAAATTTTATTATAAGAGTATTTTTACTATGTTTTGGATTATTTTATCACCGGTATTATGGATTACGTACTTGACAAGATTTTGGGTTCAATATTTGTAATAAAAAGGGTAAATAAAAAAACCTAAGCGCCTTAAAAAATTGTCTACCTACTTTATAAAAGTCTAAAGTATGAAACTCTACTTTAGGAACGCCAAGATTGTTTGTATTTTTCGTACAGTAGTTTTAATGGTTCTATTGATAGATGTAGATTTAATACTAAATATTGTTCATGAAACTTCGAGATTTTATTAATAAGTTTAAAAACATAAAACGAAAAACTGTATGTTAAATCATTACATACTAGGGCTTCAAAATATTCGATGAATTTGATATTTGAATATTCGATTTTCTAAAAAGCAAATATTCGAATGTTACCCATTCGAATAATTGTATTTCTTTAAAATGTTTTTAAGAAAATTTGTTTCATCATTTTGACGAGATTGACGGTGGAATACTATGCAATGTTATGTTTAAGTCAGTAAGTTAAAAAAAACAGTTTTTAGTACATTATGATCGTGAAATTCATCAAAACTTACTGAACAGCTGTTTTCCGCGATTTCGGGTTTGGTCCCACACTAACATTTTTTTTTGTGTGAAATTAACGCTGTATCACTCATTGGTGAGATTATTAGACTTGCAAATAAAATACATTGTTTATTATAAAATTTTAAATAAAATTGCCCCTTTGCATCATTTTGGTAGTCGTAAATTGTCACATGAATCAAAAGAGTTATCAATATCACGTTCAATCTGCCACTAGGACGTGTTACGAAATTAATCTTATTAATAAATTTTCTGGTATCATAATTTATAAGGGAGCTTCATTGCGTTGCCTTTCTCCACTCGCGAAACATGGAGTGGCAAGTTAGACTCGACCTCAAACCATTCTGGTGTTCCCTTGCGCACTTGTGCGGGGTCACTTCTGTTTTGCTCTAGACTAGTAACGCCCGCGGGCTTTTACCAGGGAAGGCGTGAAGTAATTGCATTGCCCGTTGCGTATGTAACAGGTGCACTACGCAACGTCTCACGTCCAAATGGTCATCATCTCATGCAGTTTAGAATAATATTCGAATATAACACAACTCAGTATTCGAATAGTAAAAATGGGGCGAATATTCGAATTGAAAGCCCTAGACGGGACGCCGACTCCTCTTACTAAGGCGAAGCGAAGACGTGCTGCGCTGCGATTCACCAATTACATGGCTTAAATACACATGTGTCTCGTAGCCAGCCATGTGTATCAGCTATTGTGATTGGTGGATCGCGGCACAGCTCGTCACCGCTACGCCTCAGTGTAACCGCAGCCTAAAAGGTGTCGACTGGTTGTCATCAGGTTCATTTAGTGTTTATCTTTGGGTGGATAGGTTGGTTCTTAGTGCTAAAAGGAAGTGATAAAATATATATGGCAATTTAAAGTGAGTAAATATTTTTTGTTAATTGAAAGTGACTAGTATTTCTGTCTGGTGTCATGTTGAAATGTGCTGCCCTTATATTATTATTGATTTTAATAAATTTTCAAGTTTGTACTGTAGTGTATAAAATTAATATACAGGTTTCCGTAGTTGACGACACGTTTGGTGCAGTGACTGAACGATCGAGTGCTGCGTAGCGCGACGCGGGTTCGATTCCCGCACGAAGCAAATATTTGTATGATCGGCAACTAGTTATTCCGGGTCTAGGTGTTTGTGTATGTGAGTTTCTTTGCTTGTAGACCATAGACGCACCCACGATACAGGTGAAATTCCTAATATGCAACGTGTTGTTCAAAGAAAATAAAGAAAAAAGCAAAGATTTCCCCACGATAAGACAAAATCTAACTCAACTTTTCTAAAATTTTCCTGTGTTTTCAAAAATTTATATATTTGTTTTGGAGAAGTAGACTCAGTATTTTCGGAATGGTCTTCTATTTTCTTGAAAAAGTCTGATTATTATTATTTTGACACTTTTTTGTCATTATCTCTCCCGAGGGTATGTCGCTCTTGGCGTACAACATAGCCGAGGCCGAGGGCCGAACTATTACCAAGTTTTAGCAAAAGATTGAATCGACCAATGGGATAGGTATTTACTTGAAAACCTTGGATTTCCTACATCTAAGATTTGCCGACGAGCAATAAAGTTGAATGGCTTTAAAAAAGTTTGACAATTATTTCATTCGTATTTGCATTGACAATTACTTACATTTGACTAAAAAAATAAAAGAAAAGACGTCTTCTAAGAGGGTTTTTCCGTATTATAAGATATACATTGATTTTGAATTCGTAAAAACGAATTCAGAAATCAAACTGTTGGCCAACTTATTTATATTTTTTTTGTTTCTGTTATAACTAGAGATCAGGATTTTAAGTCTAAGCCTCCCGGGAACACAATATGACAGGGAAAATATAAAGTTAGTATGGAGGTGTTCAACCATACAGGGTGTCCCGAGAAGCGTGGATCAAACTGAAGAGGGTGACAGACGTCATTTTCAATAATTTTACCTTTGAGACAAAAGTTATTATTTATTAGGGTTTAAAAGTTATAATCACTTTTTTTGTTGAGATATAAAATGAAAAAAACAAATGCATATAAATTGCAATTATGTTAATCACTGTACTTTGCCTCAGTGAAGTGCTTATAAATTAAGTGAACGAAGAATGTTCGTGGGACTAACGAATACCGTGACCCCGAAACGTAAAGGGCTATTGAAGGACACCGTGGATTTTAGTTAGTACAAGTCTGACAGTCTCTCTTACGCTGCCCTGACTCATTTGATACTTACTTACACCGCGCTAAAAAATAAGTGAACTGTGTATGTTCTTTTAGAATAATATATCTGTACTTGCAGTAGGCACTGGGCTACAGAGGGGTCAAAAGTGAGTCGAAACGGTTCGTGTAAATAGTGCACCGCATGCACGCGGCCTTTTGCTGGAACTTTCCCTGCGCACTGCCATGCCGTGCACTTAGATAATACGATTCTCTAAGGACAAAAGATGTTAGAACTTCAAAAAATTGAAAAGAATAAAGAGTTCAATTGTCTAGAAGAATCAGCGTGGATACAGAGTACAGTTGAGAAGGTGGGGCATCGTTTGCGATGAGGCACCACAGTCGCATCTTTGTTCATCGGAGTACCCCCCACCGGACCATATTGTATTTACAGCGACCAACCTGACTTCGCAAGCGGATTGAAGCTTGAGAAAAGGGATGAAGTAACTTGCACTCTTAGGGATCTATCCGAGGCTACCACCAACGCCGTCAATGTGGTAGAGTTTTGGTCGTAACATGCAATTTAAATGAATCATCGACAAGACGAAGAAGAAGAAGCGTTGATATAAATAAATTAATATTTAATTTTGATCATTACAAACAATGCTGATATGACCCGAACAAAGATCGGTCAAAACAATACATTGCGGGAACTTAGTCTTGAGTAAAAGACAGTCAAGGTTGATGAATTTTTGCATAATTTTTATGAGGTTAGAGGTGGCCATGTTAAATAGACACGCTGCCGGTTCCTAAAAGAAACTAACTACGTAACAGCCGTGTGTTTTGAACACATAATAACTAAAAACCTGTTAAATAATAGTCGCCATCTAGTCCCTGCTTGGGACTTGTGTGGTAGTTGTGGAATATTACTATTATTATTATGCCCGTGCCATATCCGCCGATCACTTATGTGATCAAATAAGTGTGCACATGTATGGCGACGGCCTTACATCATCATCATCATCATCATCAGCCGGAAGACGTCCACTGCTGAACATAGGCCTCCCCCTTAGACCGCCACGCTGAACGACAATTCGCCACTTGCATCCATCGGTTGCCCGCGACTCTCACGATGTCGTCGGTCCACCTAGTGGGAGACCTACCTACGCTGCGTCTTCCGGTCCGTGGTCGCCACTCGAGAACCTTTCTTCCCCATCACTTGTCAGTTCTACGAGCGATGTGGCCTGCCCATTGCCACTTAAACTTGCAAATTTTATGAGCTATGTCGGTTCTTCGCCGAATATCCGTGTTCCGGATTTTATCCCGCAAAGAAACTCCGAGCATAGCTCTTTCCATTGCTCGTTGAGTGACTCTTAGTTTCTCTAAAAGGCAAGCAGTCAAAGACCACGTTTCAGAGCCATATGTAATCACTGGTTAAACACCCTTGTTTTGAGACACTGCGGGATTCTCGATAAGAAGATATCACGTAGCTTCCCAAACGCTGCCCATCCGAGTTGGATTCTTTGGGCAACCTCTTTCTCGAAGTTGGACCTACCTAACTGAACAATCTGTCCAAGGTAAGTATAATGGTCTACAACTTCGAGAGTATCATTCCCAACAACAACCGGTACGGGCGCCACATGGACATTCGACATGACTTTCGTCTTGTCCATGTTCATTTTAAAGCCGACCCGTTGGGAAACGATACTGAGGTCGCTGAGCATAGCATTGAGGTGCTCCAACGATTTATATCATCGGCAAAACGAAGGTGAGTGATGTATTCGCCATTGATGTTGATGCCGCGTCCGTTCCATTCCAAGAGCTTGAAAACGTCCTCCAACGCGTTCGTGAACAGTTTCGGAGAAATAACGTCTCCCTGTCTCACGCCTTTCTGCAATTGAATTGGTTTCGTGCTCTCTTCCTGAAGTCGGATGGACATAATGGCGTTACTATACAAACACTTCAACGCTTCGATATACCTATAGTCGATATGATATCGTTGGAGGGACTGCAATACTGCCCAGGTATCGATTGAATCGAAGGCTTTTTCATAGTCCACAAACGCTAAACATAATGGCCGATTATACTCCTCTGTCTTCTGTATAATCTGGCGGAGCGTGTGTATGTGGTCTATGGTGCTAAAACCTTTTCGGAAAACGGCTTGTTCGGGAGGCTGGAAGTCATCAAACCTGCGTTCGAGACGGTTCGTAATGACTCTTGAGAACAGCTTGTTAACATGGCTCAGAAGTGAGATTGGCCTGTAGTTCTTCAACAAGGTGTTGTCACCCTTTTTGAAGAAGAGAACAACCACACTCCTGTGCCATGCTTCTGTCGAGTGTTTAAAAACTGTCTAATTATTTTTAGTTCGATATGTTTGTGGATCGATCAAGGTCTGTCTACAGATGAGTGATCAAGGATAATTAAAGGTTTCCAATGTTTATATATTAGGTAAAAGCTAATCAAAATCAATGAGTAGGTATTCTTTTTTTAATCAATAAATATTGACGAAGATAAAACGCTTCGAAATTCGCGTCTGTAAAATTATACCGACCCAGTAACATATAATTGTTGTCAAATATTTTTTTATAAATAAAATATTTTTTAATTTTTGAATATTTTTTTTTATTTAGAGTAATTCAGCTGAATAGTTTCATTTCGAGCTATCTGTGGATCCGCCCTGGTCGAGTGGAAGGAGGAACTGTCAGACTATTAGTGACTAGAAATTCACCATATGTATTTCAGTTGCCCTTGAAGTTCACGGTCTCGATTTCCTTTAGAGACGATACCGTAACTGTAGATCCTTTCAGGCGCATTGCCTAATATTTCAGTAAGGTACGCATGTCAAACAAGTTATACTCGACAATGCCAATGGTCTGTCGCATTCGATATGGATTTAAGGTGCATTCACACACATCAGTCACGTCACGTCACCGAATGAAACTTGTATGAAAATATGCCTGACCAGTGATGTGACTAGGGTTGCCAACATTTTTTTGTCTGAACATAGTATTTTTTTGAAAAGGTGATAAAAATATAGTACGTTTCAAAAAAATATAGTATTTTAGTATGGAAGAATAAAAAATAGACTTCAGTTATATGTTAACTATTTTTTTATTATAAAACTATGTTTCTTTGCACTTTAAAAGAAGTGTTGGAAAATTGCAGTATATAAAAACTTTTTTCAATGTTAATAATTTTAGTAATGTAATTGAAAAACATATTTTCTTAAACAAATTGTATAAGAGAACATGTATCTCAGCTGCAAATGAAAGTTTGTAATGGGTAGCGACGGAACCGTACACAGTGCTTGGCCCGACACGCACTTACCGGTTTTTATGACTTGATTACTTTACAACTGAGTTTAAAATGAAAGTATTTTCTTGCAGAACTAGAAAATGACTCAAGGTGTCCAGACGACTACGATTTTGAGCGAAGGAGAGCCGACATTAACTTTCGTGGTACCTCAAGCATCACCAAGAAAGTATAAAATCATATACCCAAACCTTGTCACATTTGGGTACTTTCATTTAGCTGGTCTTTACGGGCTATATTTGTGTTATACTTCAGCAAAATGGCAAACAATATTATTAAGTGAGTACATACTTTATTTTTACATGACTATGGTAAAGCGTATAAGAGGATGAGTAATGATTTTGGCAGCTTGTCGAATTTCTGCCATACAAGATTAAGAGCGGTTCAAATTTTAATTTTATCATTTTAGCTCCTCTGTCAGCTCCTAACGGATATACGTCGAATTTCAAGTAACCCTGTATAATATTTAGTAAAATAATTTTGTTTTTTCAGGTTTTGTCCTCCTCGTGTTAGCAGAAATAGGAGTGACAGCCGGTGCCCACAGGCTATGGGCCCACAAAACCTATAAAGCGAAGCTTCCCTTACAAATCATCCTGATGGTATTGAACTCCATTGCCTTTCAAAATTCCGCCATTAATTGGGTGAGAGACCACCGTCTCCATCATAAGTACAGTGACACTGATGCAGACCCTCACAATGCTACTCGTGGTTTCTTCTATTCCCATGTTGGATGGTTGCTTGTAAGAAAACATCCTGAAGTCAGGAGACGTGGAAAGGAACTTGACATGTCTGATATTTACAACAACCCAGTGCTGAGATTTCAAAAGAAGTAAGTAACTACAAAAAAACTATTTACTTTTCCAATTCATAAGGCAGTCATGGCTGCCGACATGACCACTTTGTCTCATAAACAAGTAGGCTAAAATGAGAACTACTGAAGCAAATTACTGCATACTTTTAGGCACCAAGTTACTAGATACCTTACGACTTTGGTATTGAAGTGACTATATCAATAGGAAACCATAGAGGTTCGTACACAGGAACGCGTTAACGGATACCAAATTCGTAAGGTATTGGAGACTTGCGTCGCATTGTGAACGAAAGGCTTTATAGGTTCTGGTTCATACTGTCCAAATCATGACGTTTTCTCGCTTTAGAGGTGGATAGGCAACATCTGCCTGCGGTAAAAGTTATAGACGTTTTGCAATTTATGCATTTTGTAACTTTGCTCCAGGTTGGAATCATCTATCTGTTTCATTCAACTCTTCAAGCTCCAGGGTCAATACCGTACCTGATACATAACTTTCTCTCCACAGGTACGCCATACCCGTATTTGGGGCAATATGCTTTGGTCTACCAACTTTTATCCCTGTCTACTGTTGGACGGAAACCTGGACTAATGCTTGGCATATCACCATGCTTCGTTACGTCCTGAGCCTTAACTTTACTTTCCTGGTCAACAGTGCTGCCCATATCTGGGGAAACAAACCCTATGACAGCAAAATATTACCTGCCCAAAACATAGTAGTTTCCCTTGTTACCAGCGGCGAAGGTTTTCATAACTACCACCACGTTTTTCCTTGGGATTATCGTGCAGCAGAATTGGGTAACAATTATCTTAATTTGACGACTAAATTCATAGATTTCTTCGCTTGGATCGGCTGGGCTTATGATCTTAAGACAGTATCCAGTGATATGATAAAAAGCAGAGCAGAAAGAACTGGTGATGGGACAAACCTTTGGGGATTAGAAGACAAAGATGCTTCGAAAATCTGGAAAGACAATTAAAAGAGTGAATTTTGTAGAGATAGGTATTTTAAGTTATTTATTTTGTGATAGTAATAATGATTATAATGTTCTTTTCAAAAAAACGAGGTCTGGACCTTGAGGATGTGTATTTAGGTGGTTTGAATTTGGGCCAAATTATTTGAAATATGCTTGTCCTATATGGTACATGAACAATTTTACTAGCTGTCATAAAATTGGGTGATTTGGTTGTATTAATTTTGGATGCGTTACATTCACAATAATCCTTTGCGATGGTTAACCCACCACCAAGGGTTAAAATGTTTTAAGGCCAACTGAACACTGTAGTACAGTGTTCAAAATAATAAATCAATTTAACTTAATGTTGAGTTTTATTGAACCTCGTCTCGATACCTTAAATATTGTGTTCTAGTATCATTTGCCGTGGGTACCTAGTTACCCAAATACTTTTGGTTTTATTAGGTGGTAAAATCATCAAATGACTCCGCCCTGGGAGGAGCAGGAGAAACTGTCAGAATACTGAAAGCCACCGAGCTCCTTCAATTTCTCTTTTCGTTCCAGGGTCACGGTAAGCTGCTTAGACAGTCCCGCGTTTCCAAATACTTTCTTTGTGCTTTATATCACTGACTCAATTTATACGCTCAAAATCTATTGTGTGCTATTCTGTACGTTCCTGGGGCATGGTTTCGTATAATTTTGGCATCATCCTTTTCTGACACTATAAAGGGGGGCCCGCCATAGTGAAGCCAAAGTCAGCATTATGAAGGAGCCCCCGTTCAGAGGGCCAAAGCCTGCCGGGGTCGGGGGACTTATGATTTACCGTGACCCCGGAACGTAAAAGGCTATTGAAGGATCCGTGGATTTATGTCAGTACGAGTCTGACAGTCCCTCCCCTTCTACCCTAGGCGTGAGGACTCATTTGATGTTTATACCACGATAAAAAAGGTGAAAAGCTTGTTACTCCTTCATTTTAGGAGTTCTGAAACTACATATTTCAAAAGTCTTATTAAATCTTGAGTCTGCCTCGTAAGTGATTGAAAACCAAAAGTTACAGTTTTCTGTTTTTCAACGGTACTGTTTTGCTATTATTAACCCGGTGTAACTCGATCTATAATTGATGAGAAAGTAAAGCAAAAAATGCGTTTGACATACACCAATACTTGATTCCAACCTTTACATGAGTTGACGTATAACCATTTTAGCGCCTTTATAAACTTAGTGTGATGAGGATAACGTTGAAAGAAACTAACGTAAGACAGAAAAAACAATTTTGATTCCCCAGAATTTAATCTTATTGGCGACACTATTGGACGGTGTCATAAAATAAAGCGTGTTTTTTTTTAAAAAGATAATCGATTTTATAAAATACAATGATGCCGTATTCGTTTTTTCGACATTCCGCATTGTTTTGAATATACTTAGCGAAAACCGACTAGTTGGAAAATATGTGATTTAAAACTTTTCTTAATTACTCAAAATAAGTCAGAAAAGTGCCATTAAGTTTATGCATTTTTTTAATTTGTAAAAGTTGTTTGGTTCCTAGGTTCCTACGTTTTTTTTTTCTTGCAAGAAACCTTTATACTGTGTAAGTGTGTATACACATTATAATATAATTAAAATGTGCTTAGAAAAATAGGAAACGCCATCTGATGCAAACAAAAACGACATCTCTTAAATAAGAATATGCAATGAATTAAATCTTATACATTGCAGCGGACCTCGCGCCGATAGGGCAATGAAGTAGATAATTTCCTTTCTTAAGTACGGAAATATTATAAAAACAAAGGATCGAGGTTGCTCATCCCAATTCATATAATTGCCCTTTTATAGTTAAACAAAAGGTAATAAGGATGCCCCATTAAATCATTCTTTAATAAACCATACATTAAAATCATAAAAGGATCAGACAATTAGCTTTAATTAAATCGTAAAGTCAATTGATCATAGATAAGATAACACAAAATAACGGCATTTATCTATTATTTGTCATACTTAATTATTTATTATGAGTTTCTGAGATATTCCGGGCTGTTGTAAGTTCGCCACAAAAATAATTCCCCGCGAATTATTTATTTTCGATTATTGGTTTACCGCATTTCTTTTTTCGGTTTATTCCACTCTGTTCACCTGAGTGATATCACCTGGGTGAACAAAGTGGATAACATTGGTGTCCTCAATTCACCTCGGAAAAATATACGAATAGCAGAACAATTAAATAATAAAAAGCACAAACTACTGAAAATGAGGACACAATGTGGAATCTGAACAGAAACTACTAGGAGAACAGGATTAAAACTTTTTTTCGTGGGCAATCATTTTTGTGGCGAACTTGCAACAACACGATATTCCGGTACCTAGAGTTGCAAGCGCCGCAATTACATATTTTTCCCAATAACACTTGACAAATGAAGGTTATTGACATTGTTCGCACTTTGTCGCGTGGTGCTATATTTAAATTTTGTTTTTCCAAGTAATCGATGCCGG
Source organism: Agrotis ipsilon (assembly GCA_028554685.1). NCBI lineage: Eukaryota > Metazoa > Arthropoda > Insecta > Lepidoptera > Noctuidae > Agrotis > Agrotis ipsilon. The sequence continues at coordinate 10,631,717 of CM052967.1, forward strand.
ACATGGCAGAGCATGTTTTAATAAAATATCAAGTAAATGAGTCGGATATAAGATATTGACTAGGTATGTGCAATTACCACGTTTTTGGTAAAGCGGTCAACGAGTTGTTATTAGCATTCTCGTTTTTAAATAAGTACGATCATTAAAACTACCTTAATTAACCCACTTTTAACTATAAAGTCAATGATATTTAACTAAATAATATTGCGGCAGTAATACCTGAAGGATTAGCAGAGTGTACCCAAAACCAGGGTTCGAATTGATTTGATGTTTATTTTCTTTAATAATTTATTGATCGGATAAATTCCTAAAACTAGTATAGCCATTACAGCCTTAATCTTAATTTTTTGCTGTTATTTAAATGCATACAAATTCGTTTTATTGAATAAAAAATAAAAAGATTAATGTAGTACGGGTAATTACATTTCATTTTTTTCTAGCCATTACGTGTACATTATAATAAAATAATATTTCTAAATAATGGAACAAAACAAAAACAACAAAAACAAAATTTAATGTCTTAAATTCTGTGTCTCGACCTTTTTTCTTAAAATTCACACTTAGTACGTTTGTTACGCTCAGAAGAGGAAAATTCCGCTCGAATACACGTTAAAAGACGCAAAGTTAATTCAAGGGCGCGGTGGAATCGCGGTGTCCTAAGGAGCGGTTTGAAAAATGTTACGGTGTCTTCTCCGTCTTCATCTGACGCAGTTCCTCTCCGGACACTGTTGTTTCTGGGAGTTCCTATCTAGGGCCCGGGTCTATCCCTCCGGAAGACCTGGTGATACTTATAAGTGGAAGTGGACAGCTCATAGAGCGCAGTGGTGCCACGCTTCGGTAAAGCGCCACCCCGTGTCCTCGTGGAGACGATTGGCGGCTGCGATCTGCATGGGCTTATTTTTATCGATGTAAAATCATCAAGTGAGTCCTCTCACCTAGGGCAGAACGAGAGGTACTGTCGGACTTGTACTGACTGATATCCACTGTGTTCTTTCAATAACCCTTTACGTTCCAGAGTCACCAGTCACATGATAGGTAAGTCTCGCGACCCCGGAAAGTTTTAGGCCTCTTAGCGGGGCCCCGTCATACTGCTGACAGCTCTTTGAAGCGCACTTGAAACACGACCCACCGTCGACCCGGGCATGGTCCATGATCGAACGGCGAATCACCCGCCGTCCGCATGCCGTTCGCTCCGTCCGTTTCTGATACGCATGTCGATACTATTCAACACTTAAGTGCAAGTATACAGAACACATCATGCAGATCGTCTTGGAAGCGGTATTAAAGTAATATCAGTGGGGGTGATAAATAAACTTAGTGATAATTTGGGTCGACTTTTTATAGATCATACAAAAATTTTGTTTCGTGTTCCGCACCCCACATCAATCGCTTAGCAACAAAGTCAGCGGAAAAAATATATAACTTAATAAACTGAATAATAAACAGACATCATGTCATTTGTCATGATTTGTCGGAAATAGTATTTCCAAAAATAAACACATTATAAATAAATATAAATTTCGCATGCATACTTCTTTATTTCTTTTACCTATTTAACTAACGATACAACAAAAAGAATTTGCCAGAATCTTTTCAAGGTTATTTAGCAATATCTTGCAAAATTAAGAGTTCACTTAAATTCAATGATTTTCAGCACATTGCACAGCATGGCTAAGGTTAGGGTTAGGACTAAGGAAATTACTCCAGTCGTTTGTTCCTGTAAGACAATATAAGACTTAAACACGAGCAAATGTAGACAGAGGAAGTCACAGAATACCTATACATATACCTAAGTTAATTTTGCAGAATAAGTAGCAATCTCGAATTCAATATAAGACTTAAACACGAGCAAATGTAGACAGAGGAAGTCACAGAATACCTATACATATACCTAAGTAAATTTTGCAGAATAAGTAGCAATCTCGAATTCCCAAAGTTTTTTGTGTCTTGTTTAACAAATTGCACACGTTGTTATTAAATATGTTATGAAAAAACTCTGAGAATTTTTTAACAATGGCTAACATGCTGACTAATTATTAGTCATTATTTAAAAAGTGTTTTATGAGTAATTGTCTATTAAGGTACCGAAAAGTAAAGGATATAATTCAACAAAAATGCCACTAGCGACATCTATGGAGCAACGGAAAAACTAAAAGTGCTAAGTAAAAATAAACAGAAAATTCTTACAGTAATATCTGGTAGAAAGCCCACCAGACCCAACATTCCTGGTCGAAGGTCACCTTCCTTTTCAAGGGGTATCGAGGAACTTTACGTTAATGCCCCAAATACCTAATTAGGGCATAGTTAAAGGCGTCCAAACGACTATGATTTTAAGAGAGGAAGAGTCAACATTGACTTTCGTGCTACCGCAAGAATCATCAAGAAAGTATCAAATCGTACACAAAATTTTTATCACATTTGGCTACTGGCATATCGCTGGTCTATACGGGCTATATTTGTACTTTCATCATCATCATCATCATCTCAGCCATAGGACGTCCACTGCTGAACATAGACCTCCCCTTTTGATCGCCACAAGTACCGGTTGGAAGCGACCTGCATCCAGCATCTTCCGGCGACCTTCATAATGTCGTCTGTCCACCTTGTTGGTGGACGTCCTACGCTGCGCTTGCTAGTCCGTGGTCTCCACTCTAGCACTTTTCGACCCCATCTGCCATCCGCTCTGCGAGCAATATGGCCTGCCCATTGCCACTTCAGCTTGCTAATCCGGTGGGCTATATCGGTGACTTTAGTTCGTCTACGGATCTCCTCCCTATTTGTACTTTACTTCGGCAAAATGGCAAACAATTTTATTCAGTAAGTACCTAGTTTTGTTTTTAAAATTTTCCCCCACACGATTAACTTGTCCTGTTTCGTGGGTACGTTTACAAGCATTTAAACTGAAACACACAAACAACAATACCCACAAAAATAACCTAGGGGCCATAAAAATATAAATATTTGACAGAATGGGCCATAAGTTTATTCCACTGATTGAAAAAATTAACCTCCATGACTCCCTGAAACAATCAGCTCATCCTTGTTGAAAATGTGGGTTGTGTAGTTAAGCAAAAAAGACTTTAAGCCCCTTCTTACACTAGTTGACGCAAGTCTCCGATACCTTACGACTTTGACATCCATTGACGCGTGCGTGTTTACGAACCTCTATGGATTGTATTGCGATAGTCACCTGGATCGAAATCGTAAGGTATCACAGGTACAGTCCCTCCCGCCCTGCCCGGGGTGGGAGGCCTCTCATTTGATGATTTTACCACGATAAAAAAAAAGGTATCGGAAACTTGCGTCGCCTTGTGTAAGAAGGGCCTTAGCTAGAAAATACTTTTTGCTAAACTACGTCCAATTTTTTTTGTCCAAAGTTGCCGAAACTCCTTCTTCTAAGTGTGGCGTGTACGACGGTATTTATATTTTATTGGCCCAAAACACCGCCACCTCTACCGCGATGTCGGTATATAGATACCGACATCGCGGTAGAGGTGGCGGTGTGTGACAAACTCGTCAAAATCACGTGTCTTAGATAGCTAAGACACGTGATTTTGACGAGTTTGTACGAGTATTTTCGCGATTTCTGAGTTCCCAAGTTAGTCAATTGTTTCAAACTATAGATAGTTTTGAAAACTGAGTATCTATAGGTTGAACAATGAACAGCTAATTTTTTTTTTGTTTTCAGGTTTCGTCCTCGTTGTTTTGACAGACATAGGAGTGGCAGCTGGCGCTCACAGGTTATGGGCCCACAAAACATACAAAGCGAAGCTTCCCTTACAAATTATCCTGATGACATTGAACTCCACTGCCTTCCAAAATTCCGCCATTAATTGGGTGAGAGACCATCTCGTCTTCATCAAAGATACAGTGACACTGATGCAGACCCTCACAATGCTACTCGTGGTTTTTTTTATTCTCATATTGGATGGTTGCTCGTAAGAAAACATCCTGAAGTCAAGAGACTTGGAAAGGAAATTGATATGTCTGATATTTACAACAATCCGGTGTTGATATTTCAAAAGAAGTAAGTACATAAAATAGGAACAATAAGTTTTTGCTGTTCAAGTTTTTCAAAATTGTTATTATTTAGGGTCACTAAATCTGGGAGTTTTTAGCCTTTGGCTTAACCTGTCAATGTCTATGGTATAATTAAGGTACAGTCTTTATCAAGTTCTACTGAAACTTGCAGAAACTATCAGAAACAAAATGTGAGGACCATGCAAGTCATCCTCTGGGATCGTCTTTTGTAAAGCATCGCACAGATTTAAGTCCAGTCAGTGTAAGCATGTCACTAAACCTTCACAGATTAGGTAAGAAGCAGATAATTATTTAACCCAGCAAATTGAACGGTAACATTCATCTGAATATGCAGGACATCAGTACCCTTAGCTCGAGTTTTTAGTATTTGAGACGTAAAGTAAACTGGAACTTTGACAATTTTCTAAGGAAAAAATTAGTTCCTTCTTCGCACACCAGATGCGCTGTTCCATTTTTCATACAAGAAACCCTGTAAATACTGGTAAGACTCTGTAAAGTAATAGAGGGAAAACTCGTGCTAAGGGTACAGATAGATTAAGACTGCGCACATCTAATGGATTATCATTGTTTTCACCGATGTAACAGACGTTTAGTGATGCGTGCCGCTACAATAAACTTAAATATAATGATGACAAACTGATGTGACCTTCATAAGTTACCTCTTTAACTAGTACCTATTCAGTATATTTCCAAATGGACTTGTGAATCAGCTCGTCGCCGCCTCAACTTTGACCTATCTTACATTAAGTTAATACCTTTACAACTACTGTGCAACTAGTCTTCGAAGGAGTTACATTAACAAAAAATACTACATAAAAGTACAAACAAATAGTTTTGCACGTGTACTGGCAAAAAAAACATAAAAAACTACTTCAGATAATTAGTCAAAGAGCTACGAACTTGAACTACGTATAGTTTAAACCAGAAATTGGTTTGTATTAGTAGGTACCTATTCATTTTACAAAAGGGAAGCGACTGGTATTTGTCGCTTGGTTAAAATCAACTCATGTACATCGCCCTTAACACAAATGAGTTCTGTCAGAGACCTGGGTGACATTTAATAATATTATGGTGCTTTTATTCATTTAATATTTAAATTCAAAAAGTGGGTTACCGCGGTCGACAGTACGACAGCATGGTCAATGCTAATGTTAATTTTTGTTAATATTGTTGTATAATGCGTTTTACATGAATCCGTAAACGCTTAACTTGATTTTTGTGTGTCGTCCGTTGTAAATATCTTTAAAGGTGATTTCCGGAAGGTTTTATTCCAGGATCCTTGTGGCATTATGTTTTTACGCAGTTCTAAGTCCTGATAATGTAACTGGTACTGAAAAAAAGGTAAGTGTTCCTTCTTCTTCAGAAGGCCAGTCATCATAATCATGTTTACGAGCTGACTTCACTCCATGCCAGGGCACAGCCTTCGTCTATTTCGTGGCAACCGGTTCTTTAGCCAGCCTAATCCATTTTCCCCGATAGCAGCAATGGCGTTTTCACTCATAGCTACCGTGTGAATATATTGTTTTTAAGTCCTTGGATATCATTTTGTTACAATTGCATCCTTAACGAAATTGTTATGGTGAGGTAATGTTTGAAAAACCATTGGGAATATTAAACTCTCGAGATACTGAATACTATTTATGTATGAGAGGTAAGAAATTGAAACTCGTTAACAATGCATTTTTATTGTACAGCTTCTACACGGCCGGCAGCGTAGATTGAACAGACGTCATGAAAAGAAAGTACATCAAGGCGAATGGCCCCATAATGTAAGAGTATTTTTTTACAAAATCGTGTGATCAACTTACATTTCAGTGCTATTTAAAGTGACTAAACGTCTCGAAAACAACCTCACGCGGCCTGTCTCCTACTCATTTGAATTACTAGGTCACATATAATGAAGGGGTGTGCACAAGTCTAATGCTAAAATACAAGTGAAGTTGTCCACCGAGCAAAACTTCAAGGAACGCGGTTTAAAAAAATGACTACTTAGAGTATTTCACCTATTTGAAATTATTGTTCAGGCGAATATTATATTGTTAGAATCTAGATAATTATGGGATATTTCTTACACAGACACGGTTACACTATAAAATTTAGTGTTTAATTGCATTCGTATATTATTTTTTTCCCGCGACCCCGGCAGGCCCTGTCATGGCGATTTTATATTAATGCTTTTTCTGTTTTTCAATCCGTCAAGGTACTTGCCTTTAAAAAGGTCGAGGGCACGTATCGTGCTTTTTGTGCTGGAAGTATCATCACACCGGTGAGGGTTCTGACTTCGGCAAATTGCTTTCTGACTCATAAAAAAAAGTAAGCTGTAACTGTTTTTAGTCACTGATAATTGTAGAGGTAATTCCCAGACGTATAATGAAAACGTTCGCCCAATGCTTCTGTACCAATTTTAAAGCAGTTAGGCTGCCTTTTTTGGTAACATCAATAAATGAGTCCGCCGCCCAGTGTGGAATGGAAGGGACTGTCAGACTAGAACTGACTAAAATCCACCGAATTCATTCAATTCCCCTTTACGTTTTTTCGACATCTTCACCAACTTTGACAGGCGTTGGCCCTATAGGACCCCGTAACATTACTGCAACTTCTTTATATAAGCCCACATAAAACACTATCCGCGGTCGATCCGGGCTTGGCGAGCTACCCATTCCTCGCCTTCCACAAGTCCGTTTAGATGCCCTTTGGACATTATTATTCATTGTCCGAGGTAAAAGCTATCCCCACTTAAAAGAAAAACAAACCAAAACATGTGGATTTTTTGTCTTTTTGAATTTCAGAACCCATACTGCAGAAAACCACTCGTGAGTGTGGCCATCAATCAACGACGATATATTACTAGACTCCTAATAACAGGCGACCGATGTCTGTCAACACATTAGGCAAAAAAGCCTTATATCCGTCTTATTTCGACCACTCCTGTGAGCCGTAAACATAACTTGAGACAGAACAGACTTTGAGTTCGCCAATCACAACGCAGAACCCCATCCCCCTCGCTTACGTAGTACCTCAGCGAGTTGACAGAATTGTTTTTGTTTCTGAAATCGTGCATGCGGAGTCTAGTAATATATCGTCGTTGCCATCAATGTTCACCATAACTTCGATGATTTCTTATAAGGAAACTTTTAAAGCATTCGTAAAAATATTTATATTTTCAGAAATAAAGTTCCATTTGATGAAATCAGGTTCGTGGGTGGTGTACTCAAGACAGTTGTAAAAGAAACTAATCATTCGGAAATTGAACAATGGCGAACATTAGAACATGTGTTTTCACAGAAATTCTACAGATTTCCGGCCTTCAACCTTGCTATTGCGGTGAGACTATTTATTCATAAGTAGCGGCCCGTCTCGGCTTCGTACGGGTGGAAGTACTACCTCTAAAACCCGGTCCAGATGGTTACAAACACATTAAAAAAAAGTTTTTTTTCCGAATCGGTCCAGCCGTTTTCGAGTTTGAGCTTAGCAACACATTTTGCTATCCATTTTTATATTATAGAAGAAGATAGATGACCAATGAAGTTTACCTAATTACGGTAAACGATTCTATCCCGACTTTTCCTATTTTTATGACGTAATGTAAACTGGATCTTCCGACGATAATAACAAGGAAGAAAATTGTTCCTCGTTCGTACAGAAGCCATATTACAATTTTTGTATTTTATTAACAGCGTATCTACTTGATGTATATTTACTGCGTTTGTTGTATGGAAAAATGAAAAGGGGCCTCTAGTGGTACGAAAGGGAACAATTTTTTTCCTCCAAATTGCGGTTCATGTTCCAGTTTACAAAAACCGGAAAAGTCATATCCTCAAACATCTTGTGATAAGGCTTCCAGACAATAGCAATGAAATACAATCTGTTAGAACCCTTTACGGCGGCTCTCCGGCCACTGACCGCAACAGATGGAGAAGTCTGATTAACAAATTGAAACGGAGTCACGATTCTCAGCAGTGAGAGAACGGTTGAGAAGAGAAGAGAAGAGAACCTTTTAGATTTTGACAGCCTTTCTGTGGAACACTTGTCTAAAAAGTGTGACTGCAAAACAAGGTCCGTTTCATCTCAACGTTTAAAAGTTTTTGTGTGTACGACAGTGATTTTTTCGTTACAAATTTTTTCAGAGAATTAATAAGCCCTGGATATTCAACATTTACGTCAATAAAATACCATATGCGTCGCGAGACTATAATTTTAATGGTGTTTGCACTGCCACTGCCGTGAAGGCTACTAAGGTAAGACATAGTTTAGAAAACATTTTAAATTCAGATGCCTTTGCTTTCTCGAGGATACCACGAAGAGCACCTGTTGCCTGAGCTATTTGCACCTTATCTATTCGACATAACTGTCAAAATTTTTTGCAGGTGCCAGGTGCCCTTCGTGGAATACCTCGGTTTTTCATCTAGTACCAAAAAATTCGAAGATTTGTAATATTTATCTACTCGTGAAAGGCCGGTGAGGGTTATTACAACCCGGAGTGAAAGAAGGCCTGTGTGGGTAATAATGACGGAAGAATAGAAATAGCAGCATATCGTTTTTATTAGTATAAGTACCAGCGTACCCCAACTGACACATCTTCAGGTTAATCATACTCTGTCTTACTAAAAACTTGTTGAACATCGGTTGAACACTTTCTAAAAAAGTGTCAACTGCAAAACGGTATTTAACGTTGTTATACAGGGTGTCCAGTAAATAATGGATAACCTTGGAATGGTTCATAGTAGAACTAAAGGCCATACAGAAAAAAGAAATACCAAGTAGTGCCCAACATACCAAGTAGTATCCATTATTTACTAGACACCCTGTATAAGGGTCGTTTTACAGTTAGACTTTTTAACTTCTTAAAATATGTTTTAGAGCTGGTCGGACGTAAAGTACGTATACACTGAAGAGGTTGAAATGCTGGAAAGGAAGGAATGTGAGCAGACATTGCTGCGAAGCTGCAGATTATTCATTTGCAGTACATTCGACATTAGGACCAAATATGTTTTTTCAGTATGTATCCGTTATCGGCTAAACTTGATTTCAGGTAAAACTAGCTCTCAGATGTAGCAGTGGTGGCGCAGTAGTAATGTATAGACTAACGAATTGTAGGTCGTTGTTTCGAACCCAGCCAAACGCATTAGGGTCAGTTCACACCAAGACACGACGCGGCGACGTAAGCGTGCCGATAGAAATGTGTTTCTTTTCGTGTAGTTAATAAAGTGAGATTTTGAGGCGCGCTATTGAAATGTGTTCGCGGCGTTGCATCTAAGGTGAGAATTGGCCCTTAATTTGTGTATATTTTTTCATCACCACTGTTCCTAAAACTGTGAAGGAAAACATCGTGAGGAAACAAGAATATTCTAGAACCAAAACTTCAAACAAATGTGATTTCGGTGACTCTTATAGGACAGTAAGATCGCTTAGCCGTCCCCGCATTAAAATAAGTAGGCAGTGTTGCCATTGACAAGAGGCCGTATTACATTGCTTAAAACCAGGCTTGTCCCAGTGAGTGAACGAGATGGCGGTAGACTTGTATAGCTTTATCGCATTCACTCGCCGGAACAAGCCTGGTTTTAAGACGTTGTAATTCGGCCGCAGGACTGAACTACTAGGATGTACATCCCACCCACCTCAAGAAACCTTTATTAACAATAGATATTATTTAAAGGAGCCAGGAAAACAGTAGTGGCCCAGTGGTATCGGCTTTGACTTACGAGTTGTAGGTCATGGGTTCCAACCCAACCAGGCGCATTACTTTATGTTATATATTTCATCACCACTGCTCTCAAAACGGTGAAGGAAAACATCGTGAGGAAACCGGCATGTCTTAGAACCATCAAATTCGAAGACATGTGACATCTGTCAATCCGCACTGGGCCCGCGTGGTGGTATATGGCCCACTATCTCTCACAAGAGAGGAGTCCTGTGTCCCAGCAGTGGGAACGTTATAGGCTGATAATGATGATTATTTAAAGGAAGCTGAAGGCGGTAGCTTAGTTTGCTATGAGACGGGTGATCCTGCCGAAGTGGATATCAATCAGGGAGTCTTGGTCGGTGTGACTTCGAGCATCAACGTGGGCCTCCCGAACCTACACATGCGAGTCGGTCTATTCAGCGATTGGGTTAAGAACACCAGTTGCAACGTGGCCATCAACAAAATCGTGATTGTTATTTGTATCATTGTTTGCATTAAAACTATTTCTCTATAACTTGTCTTTTTGTTGACGACTATGACTTTTTTCTTTAACTTTGTTCCACACTATGAATTTTTCCCGTGTTATGGGTGCGTTTACAAACATAGAAACTCACATAAACAAACACCCAGACCCGAAACAACTACTTGTAGATCTTAAAAATATTTGTTCTGTGCGGGAATCGAACCCTCGACACGGGAAAAATTCATAGTGTGGGACAAAGTTAAAAAAAGTCACAACAGTGCAATCGTGCCGTCAACGTAATTTGATGGGATTGCATGATTTAAATGACTTGGAGATGGAGATCTGGTACACATTTTGTGTTAGTATTAAAGAATAACGAGCAGCAAAGACCTCGAGGAACAAGTTGCTTTAAACCTGCTAGAAGAGAAAAGAGGTAGAGCTAAAGGCCTAATATAAAGACTGATGTGTCAAGAATGCCCAGTTACCAGCTCTGACAACCCGGGATGTCTTAGGCCGAGACTCCACCAAAGCTGTGTCGAGCTGTGCGGAATCGCGACGTGTTTTGAACAACCAATAGAATTGCGTTATTGACACAGCTTCAGTAGAGACCGTTGTGCTGGCTGTGTAATATTTGTATGGCGAGATGTGACATGTGCCAGAAGAATCTTTTTAAAAGATTTTTAGGTTATAAGCGTAAATTATTGACATATTCTGGAGAATTCAAAAGTGGGTATGAAAGTAGAAATCTGTTACTTTTATCCCATTTATCCACTGGAACAAACAACCAAATCATCAGGTAAAATTGCTTGCACGCAATCACACGATTTTGACTGATGAGTTTCTGACCTCACAAATTGAAGTGTTTGAATTATTTGGGAGCTACGATACCACAGGCACAGATCCATCACTCTTTTTGTATCGGGGTTTAAAAAAACAAATCGGAAAACTACAAACATTTTATATAAAACACTCGTTGCTATAGCAGTACACGAATGAATAGTATATTTATACATGATCATAGAAACCGAGCTTACACTGTCGATGAAATCCCGGTATGATGAAACTCGAGTAAAAAATGAACCTACCCGTCCTGTATGTCCGCTCACAACTCCAACTAGTATTCCAGTTTTATTGTTTATTTCGTTAGGATCTGTTGTGTTCGCGCAGACAAGAGGCCCGCCGGAATCTCCCTGTTAACAAGAATACAGAGTTCTAACAGCCCGTTTACAACTTTGGTCTAAGTCTAAGCGAAGCGCGGCGCGGTGGGTGGTGAGGCGGAGCGTTATCCGCGCCACGTACACACTGTAGCACCGTTGTTCGAATCGCTACATGTCGTGGCGTCACACTCATACGTTTGTTTGCCGCTTCGAATACCGCGCGACGCTTTAGCAGTTTGTTTGAAGCACGTCACGATGCGCCGCCAATGACGAAAACTCGCATTTTTTTTAATCATTTTCGCTTTGTCGGTTAGACTTTAATATTCACATTCCAAATTAAATGTTGTTAATATAGGTACATAAAATACTTAAAAATCCACATTACATAACGTGTTAAATGTGATAATATGCAATTACACCTTCGTGTTTAATAGATTAACATAACTAACCTTTCCAACGTCTGTAAATCCGATAGAGGTACAAATAAATTCATGCATTGGTTTCCTGAATAATCTATTGCAAACACTTATTGGATGTATTATTATACGTGCGAGTAAAAGAATCTCGCTTCGATCCTACAAAAAAGGTGAAATATATTTAAACGGCGAAGGATGCAAATCAATGTTTTGCCAGATATTATTCTTATAAGCTAAAGAATAATATCTGGCAAAATTTTGATTTGTAGGGTCTTCAACAGGCAATCTATTGTTATACATTTGGAAAAAAAAAACAACCATATTGAACATTAGACAAACAAAACTTTGTCTTTAAAAGCGGAGTGGAGAAGAGATGTGGATTTCCAGCTATGTGATCCCTCCGCTCTGCTCCGCTCCGCCTCAGTCGAACCACAGCCTAAAGCCTGGTTTCCATTGCAAACGGAGCGGACACAATAATGGCTCAGCGGGTGAAGGAGTAAAAATTAACTAGCTCTGGGAACGTAAAAACTATTTGTTGGTGGAAATGCAAGTATGCAGTTTGCGCTTGCGAGTTTAACGAAGTCATTAATGGGTCCGTTCCGCCCGCGGTGGAAAACGGGCTTTAGGCTACTTTTCCACCAGAGATGCGCTGCGCTACTTTGCTGCGGATGCGTTTGATATCCACCAATCAGTGCTGTGGATGCGTACTATTGAGGTGTGCTATGGGTCGTCATCCCTACTATCGATACATCGCATAGCTCGAGCCGCACAACTTCGTAGCGCAGCTACTTTGTGACGGCTCATCTTCATAGCACGTCTTACTCGCACAGCTACATAGCGAATCATTAGTGGAAACGGTCACACAGTTTCGTAGCTCAGCTTATACATCCTCGCAGCACAGCTACATAGCACATCTCTATTGGAAAGGCACTCTTACCGCCTTACTATAAAAAATTTAAACCTCTGTTGAACACTTAAATCCAAAAACTGTCAACTACAACACGGCATTTGACGTTGTCATATCGGTCATTTGGTGTTAAACTTTTTTTGACTAGTGTTCAACAGAAGTTTATGATTTTGTAATGAAACGGTGAAGTCGCATACACAAACAGCCAAAATAAATTATACCTCGTATAAAAAGCCTTTCTTAAGCCTGAAGGCATTCATTTATCAATGTACACAATTTCATTAGCTTTAAACTCACCTTTGCACTGTGGCCTGTTCTACCATAGCCTGAGGCTAAACATACACCAGAATAATCTATATTTCGAACCGCCATTGGAATTGGTTTCACGAAATGATTATAGTAAAAAATTTCATCTGTCACCTGAAAAGAAAGTAGGTATAGTTTATAGTGTTTGGTTTCCGATTATCGATACTTGAAGGGATATTATAGACTAATTTTCACCGATAAAACAACATAATTATTAAAAATTTAATCTAACACCAGTCGCACTGGGGGGTAAGTACATACTTACCCCCCAGTGCGACTGGTGTTAGATTAAATTTTTGATAAATAAACAATAATATCAATAAACTGCAAATATCTTTAAATCCAAAAGACCTACATCCATGCAAAGAAGAATGGGCAGAAATGTATGGACCCCGTCCCTTTCCTTGTAACATTCCCATCTATATATCAAATGAAAGTACGTGAAAAGTGTATCATTTCAATGTATGACAGCAAACCTGCAAACTATAGGAGAAAAAAGTTATTGAGACTTTTATGTCAAAAGATGAATTTCGATTTTCAGAAGAAAACATTGCTCTTAGCTTTTTCTCATGATAAAATGTGTATAGATCATGTGAAAGAGTAACATTGTTGACTTAGCGGCACCCACTTCTGACTTTTTAAAAGAAAATCATAGTACTTTGTAGTAATAATTGTATGAAAATAATGAATTTAAACTAGATTGGGGCTTTAGAGGCTCAAAGCTGTGGTAGGGATACCACAGGCCCTACTTAGAAGAACATGGCTATAAGACCGTCACATGCCGCCACAACCAAAACTTTACTCAACTGACTAACGAGGAAGCAAAGGAGTAAAAAAATCACCAGTGTACTATGGATGGTCGTTGGAGTCATTTTTTGGTTTCCTTCATTAGTGTCCGAAGTGCTAACAGTGTCTGAATAGCTTTTTGTCATGGTGATGATGCGTACCAACGCCAACGCTTGTACCCATCATTTCCATGTGAAAATCTATGAACATCGCCGTGTGGAGACACGTTCGTATAGAGTATATGGAAATATGTGGCACGACTATAATATCGCCGCGATTCTATCGAATGTGGAGATAGCGCCTTATTCTTTTTCAAAAACGCTATCATCATCATCATTATCTCAGCCGTCGGTTGGAAGCGACCTGCATCCAGCGTCTTCCGGCGACTTTCATTAAAACGCTATAATTAAATATTAAAACTGACATTTTCAAAATCAATGTGTTCCATTATAAACTCTGTGAATCCCGGCCGATCTTCCATATATGTACATATTCTCGTAATAACATACTATGACGAATTCTGACTCGAAGTAAAGATCGCGAACACGTAACACATAGTTGACGCCTGTCTTCTACTTCCATAGTCGACAAACCCAATCGTTAAGGCACAGAACCGTGGACGAGCTGAAGGTAGTCCGAGAATCGGTTAAAGAAACTAGCAAGTTTTTTTTTTTTTGCATGTCATGTGACATTTTTTTTTAATACAGTAATGTCAACGATGCATTAGCACACAGTATTGAGTATGGATTAATATAATTTAAGACATACATGACTTCTGCCTAACATTATGTATCGTAGGTATTTTGACATAAAAGTCTCAATAACTTTTTTCTCCCATAGTTTACAGGTTTGCTGTCATACAATGAATTGATACACTTTCCAAGTGCTTTCATTTGATATATAGCTGGAAGTGTTACAAGGGGTGGGACGTTTTGTCCATCCTTCTTTATTGCGAAGGTAAACAATAAGGCTTCTGAAAAACTTTCTAAAGTTTTCTAATTAATTAATAAGTTAAAATAACCAAAAAGCATGGGAAAACACAAAATTGTAAACAAAATACTGAATATTTTCAATTTTTTTACTCTAACTCGAAAAGTACCCCGTTATTTTGTTTAGGTTTTCGTATTAAATAAAAGTATTTGAGTAAGATTACAAAATGATATCAAAATAATTACTCTACGTCAAGTATTTTAGGAGTTATCTCATTTGAATTATTCCCACGTTTTTTTTATTTTCATTTTTATTCTCATTACCCTTCCTTACACAACATAATAGTGTGTATCCGTTTTAGAATAAAATAATGCAGGTATTAAATAGATATTATCGCCGTCATCCAGAAACCTGTTATTTTTTTCAGCAAACTTATTTCGCGTACTCTACGTGCGACTATAGGCTACTACGGGTTGCCAGTAGCAGCTGTTGCTAAGTGCTTAATCGAAAAAACAATGTGCGTGTTACAAAAAAAAAGTAAAAGAGTCAGGATGCTATTGGGTCAGTACTTGAAATACTGAAAACATACGAATACTCACAACTACAGCTATATCCCTTTTAGGGAATTTGTATTTTGGAGGATATTGAACACTTTCCAATGTTCTCCATTGCCCTCCTGTATCTGAATCCTCTCGATATATTGCAGTGTTAAATAGATTACCGGCAACTGCGTACTGGCCGTGAAGAGATTTTCCGCTGATTTTGCTGTGCTTAAAAATATTTGTTTATCAGCTGGATCAGGTATCAGTAAGTTATAATAATAAATATACCTATATGTATACAAAAATAGTGCTCCGCCGGTGTGCAGGGTCAAAGCTACCGGTGGTTAGGTAGAGAAAGGAACCTCCTTACAATACGGGCCGTATCAAGAAGTACTGCCTTCTGAATCAGGTTCTAGATGCAACCCCCTAAGGAGAGCCTCGAAAGGTGTTCGTCGAGGCTCTTTACCATCAGGCCATTGGCAGAAACGATAATCGGCACAATGATAGCCGAGCTCACATTCCACACAACGGACTTAAGTTAAATTATTATTATTTGCTAATAATAATAATGTAACTTGACTGTTTCTTCAGCTCACGAAGGCACACTCGCAGCCGTTCGTGGGTGCGTGAAGGCTCTTCAGTTATACTGAGCGCTTCGAAAGCTCGCCAAGACACAATCAAATAAGACGGATCTGTCGTAGTAGTGAGACAAGGTTTTATGAATCGCCTATGGGTTAATATGGCGATCCCGGCATCGTTTTGGCATAAAAGAACGTCGACAACAGAAGACTTGTCCTGTATCCGATTAAAAGAAGATAGACAACTATCTTCTTCACACAGTCATGACTAGTCTATCATCATCACCACCATAATGTTCCCACTGCTGGGACACAGGCCTCCTCTCAGAGAGAGGGGGTGGGCCATAATCCACCACGCGGGCCCAGTGCGGATTAGTAGATGTCACATTTCTTCGAATTTTTGGTTTTAGGACATGTCGGTTTTCTCACGATGTTTTCCTTTACCGCTTTGACAGCAGTGGTGATGAAATAAATTACACAAAGTGATGTGCCTGGCGGGGTTCGAACCCACGACCTACAATTCGTAAGTCGGGACCAATACCACTGGGCCACCACTGCTCCTAGCTCCTGACTAGTCTAACAGAAAGTAAAATAATTAAACATGAAAAATATACCCGGGATTGAACATACGAGTGCAGCTCCATTTTAGATTTTCAAAGCAGTGAGCAGCACTTATTAGTTTTCTTGGAGACACGAGGATTGCGCCACAAAAATTTTGATAGATTAATTTTGCACGATTCACTAAAGCCTTTAGCGATATCTGTAACAAAAATAATTTTGTGGGCATCGAATCATTGTTATGAGAAATGATGATCAACCAATTATTGTTGTGGGGTCAATGGTCTATTGCTAATATTTCGATCTCAACTCACCGCTGACGAATTGAGAACTAACGTGTGACATACACTCACGGCAACGAGCCGCGTGGCGGTTTTTGGCTACCGTAGGCGGGGGCATGTGGACGGCGAGTAATGGATGACACCGCCAGTCGTCATGCCCCATGTCCGGATCCACGGTGTTCCATGGGCCCTTCAAAGAGCTGACGGCGCCCTCAGAGAGCCAAAGCCTTATCAGGAAATCGTGACCGCAGAACGTAAAGGCCTATTGCAGGAACACCGTGGAATTTAGTCAGTAGTGAACTTTATTTTATTGTTTCGACATGTGAAGGGAACTTAGATTGAATTGATTGATTAACTGGAATTTAATGTAATCAAAGTATGGAAGAAGCTTACCGACTACGCGGGTGAGATGGCGGAGTTTTGGGCCAATAAAATATAAATACCGTCGTACCAGCGACACGAAGAAGAAGAAGAATAAGATAAGATTAACTGTCTATACCTGATAAGGAACGTCCCCAAGGCGTGCTGGCCAGCCATTCATAATACGAGCAGCCCACTTTTTGTATGCCATATCCTTTGAATAACTTTTATGAAACGCTACTGAAGAATTTTCTGTACCCCGCACTATGTTAATTACCTACAATAATTATATACTTTTCATTAGGTACTAGTGTAAACGAAATTTTTAAGAGGTATTTTGTATTATTTGATTAATTTTTGTGATACTTGCTTGTGAAACACATAGTTCTGAACATAAAATTATACATATAAACAAAAACGTATATAATTTCGATAACATTCAATAAAAAAATAAAATTTGATGGTATCTTAGGTGGATATTTTCCATCCAACATTGTTACTGTCATTAATTTGTCAACTGACAACTTTACAATACATAGTGAAATCAAAAGGTTTTTTTATTGAATTTTAGCATAAAAACTTTTTAGGAACAATCTAGGTACCGCGAAATTGTGTATGGAGTAAGGTATTTTATTAATTTGTTTTCTAGCCCACTGTCTTCACTGCTGGGCAAAGACAAGACACTAGCTACCATTATGCTTCTCTTTATCACATCGCTGGAGTCTGCGAAGTGCTCTTTGACGCGACGCGACGGCTTTGAGATCGTCCAATCACGAAGTGCGAGCGCTCACCGTTGGCGATGCAGGATTGGATAGTATCGGCATCAGTAGCTAAGTGGGTGGATGGCAAACTTTAGTCCCAGCATAGTGTCAGCGCTGCAGCTGCGCTATCTCAAAGCTGTTTCGTAGAGTTTACATCAATGTCATAAAAGGGCCATAAGCGGAGCGCCTTTTATAAATCTTATGTATATCATTAGTTTTTTTTATGTCTCCACGACATTCACAGGGCTCATAATCTATATATACATACTAGTATTTGGGTGTTGCGCGAGCTGCGAGCAGCTCGCGGGGTTGTGTTTTGGACAATTTACAATCGGGACCACCAAAATATTTAAGATCGGTGTAACTACGACACGAGAATTTTTTAAATAGAGTTCTAAGATAAAACTGTTCGCCTCTGTTAGGTGCGACCCAAAACAGACGCACGATAAGCTCACCCTTTTGTCTTTTAGTAATAAACTTATGATTTGATGTTTCAAAAATTTCCGTATTTTTTGTTTATGAACAATGTACTGTTCGTAAAAGTCCAAGTAGGTCAATGAGTCAAATTCGTCTCTTACGGGGCGGTTAAAAGAGATAATGAGGTCCGAACCAGCTTGTTGCGCGGCTTCTACTTCAGTGCCTGGTTTTAAATAAACGGTTTTTTGATTTTCTAAATGCACTGACAGCTGTTTGACGTTGGGTTCGCGCGCGGTCACATCGAATACTTCATCGAATTTCGTTATTTTCATGTTCTTCCGGTACGACGGCTATGCGCGATTCGTCAGGACCCTTTTTTTTTTTTTAGCGCGGTAAAATCATCAAATGAGACCTCCAACCCCGGGCAGGGCGGGAGGTACTGTCAGACTTGTACTGACTAAAATCCACGGTGTCCTTCAGAAGCCCTTTATGTTCCGGGGTCACGGTAATAGAAATAAGTCCCGCGACCCCGGCAGGCTTTGACTTGTTTTATAAGGAACTACCCAAGTATCATTTACAATTACATCGTTACCGCGATATTTTATAATAGCTTCGTTTTTACTGTCTCTACACAAGTTAATAAGGCTAGGCGTATGCTGAGACGCAGGTTACGCAGGTCCACACAGCGCAGAACAGAGTAGATTTTGTAAAGCATGGAACGTCATTGAACTACGTACGCTGCGGCGCAGGCACATGCCACGCAGACATGTGCCTGTCCTGCACTGCGTCTCGTTGCAGTGCCGGCACAGAATCCTGAGCGACGCGTGTATTGTGTATGCTGGATACATTCGTTGCTAGGTAACTTTGTTTATGACGCGAATGTCAGTTGCGTCGCAGCATGCGGAGGGGGCATACGTCTGCCTGAACTGCCGTGCCCTGCACTGTACAGTCACGAACACTAATATATGTACATTGGCCACGTATTCTAAAATATCTTAACTTATACTTTTCAAAAAATATGTGTACAACATGGTTTTCTAAATAACCTTACCATCAAACTGTGGCAAAACTGGGTATACATTGGTTTCACAGTAATATAAACGAAGCAAAATCAGAAAAAAGTATACATTTCTAATGTTATTATTAACTATCCATGACAATTTCTATAACATATATACAAGTAAAACAAATTGAATACGTGTTATAGAAATTGTCATGGATACATTATAATGATAATGGAAGTGTATACCTATTTTTTCCTGTTTTTGTTAATAAGTTTATTACAGCAATGATAAGAGTTTTATAAATAAGTAGGTAGGGGCTGGTTATTACTGCAATAAATCAAGGACTTACGAAATCAGAGTTGTAATTCATTACCAAAAGTAATGATTATTATTATTAATAAAGCCTATTAAATATACTTAATAGTTATGCATAGTTTTTTTTTTTTACTTTACCACGCAATTAGTCCTGTATCGTGGGTGCGTTTACGAACATAGAAACTCACATGACACGAACACCCAGACCCGTAACAACTAATTGCAGATCATACAAATATCTGTTCCGTGCGGGAATCGAACCCGCGACACTCGGCGCAGCAGTCCAATTGCTCAGCCACTGCACCAAACGTGTCGACGCATTATTCAAATATATCGTGATTAACGAACACCCGCTTATGGCTTAAGGGTTTATTGTATTCATCATTATGAACAATTTTGGGCTCTCAACTGTTTCATAAATTTTTATTAAATAATTATTATTTTTCTTTTCTTTTTATTATTAATTTTCGCGATTTCAGGTCCCATAGTAAAAGAAAAATGAATCATACTTATTTATGAGTACAATAACCTCTTAAGAGGGTGTGCGATAATTTTATCCACTTTTCGTAGAATCACCCAATAGCACAATAGATCCGCGAGAGAGAGAGGACAGCGTCCTCCTTCCGCCCCAACCGCAGTGGTACACGGCGTCGGACGTCGGCAGACGATCTCCGGCCACCGTAGGCGCGGGCATGCGGACAGTGAGTAAAGGCCCTGCCCGGGGCGGGAGGACTCATTTGATGATTATACCAAGATAAAAAAAAAATAGCACAATAGATTTCGGACGGTACACGGAAATAAAAACAGTCGACGGGTGAGTCAATACACTCGATGATGGCTACTTTTACCTAACTATGACAAAATATGTAGGTATAACGAAAATTAACGAAAAGAAGTTATAAATAAATAATACAATAAGATCTTATAGCTATGTATTTGTATTATATACACTTATTTTTTCAATGAGGTTAAATTGCAATTTGTTAAATTAGGACTTATTTCCGACCTCAAGCTCCTTGAAACTGCTGCTTTGTAATTGTTTACATAATTTCGAAACTGTATTGTTTACATGTTTTTGAAATTTGTGAATTAAAACCGATCTCAAGCTCCTTGAAACTGCTACTTTGTAATTGTTTACATAATTTCGAAACTGTATTGTTTACATGTTTTTGAAAATTGTGAATTAAAACCGGTCTCAAGCAGATTGAAACTGCTGCTTTGTAATTGTTTACATAATTTCGAAACTGTATTGTTTACATGTTTTTGAAATTGACTTGGTACATAATAATGTAACTTAAAGTTGATATTATTTTTTGGCAGACTATCGTTAACGAAATTTTGATAAAAATGTGTAGTTAATGTTGACTTAGTTTAACGTTTACATAATTATTGGACACAGTTGGCAGAACTTATTTTTGCAATTTAATATTGTTACATTAATTTAAATTTTAAGGTCGTATCTATGTCTTTGCTCGTGACTGTACTGTACTGTGCTGTGCTGCATTCCCTTCGTCTCAGCATACGCTTAGCCTCAATCCTTTTTAATCAGAAAAAGTGGTGGCTATCTCACGTTTTGGAAAAAAAATTGAACATTAACTTTCCTAACTATCCCAACAAGGTAAATTAATTCTGTGCGAGGGACCGCAAGGACCGTGAATTATGTGATTCAGAACAGCTTTTCGTAATCTTCCCTCTGCCTCTGATGCATCAGGAATGTCTGCTCTAACAAATTTATCAATATCTATATTTTGGACAGGCCCGCCACCTGACTGACGGACTTCAACCCTAAAATAAATGTGAGCGTGTGGTAAACCTCGCTTTTGAAATTCTATTACGTCATCATCATCATCATCATTAGCCGAAAGACGTCCACTGCTGAACATAGGCCTCCCCCTTAGACCGCCACGCCGAACGACAATTCGTCACTTGCACCCATTGGTTGCCCGCGACTCTCTCTCTGTCTGTGGTCCACCTAATGGGAGGCCTACCTACGCTGCGTCTTCAGGTCCGTGGTCGAAATCGAGAACTTTTCTTCCCCATCGGTTGTCAGTTCTACGAGCGATGTGGCCTGCCCATTGCAACTTGAACTTGCAAATTTTAAGAGCTATGTCGGTGACTCTGGTACTTCGGCGAATATCCGTGTTCCGGATTTTATCCCGCAAAGAAATTCCGAGCATAGCTCTTTCCATTGCTCGTTGAGTGACTTTTAGTCTCTAAAAGGCCAGCAGTCAAAGACCACGTTTTAGAGCCATATGTAATCACTGGCATCACACACTGGTTAAACACCCTCCTTGTTTTCTATTACGTGCATCAGATAAATACATTTGCCAAACCAATTACCACCTCGGATATCTCTTAATAATTCTGCTAGCTTTAAATTAAAAAATCTAGCACACACAGAAGGATTTACATAGGTGCTTCGACTGGATTGTTGAATTTTAGGCCACTTGGGATTAAAGGTAAACGTCAAGAAAAATGATGGGTTCCCCAATGTGCTTACTGTTGCAATTGCATCACTATATTTTACTTTCATGATTTCCGCGTAAAAGAGCTGGGCAAATAATCCCTCTCCCTGAATCGTTTCATCCTGACGACTTTGACGCGCGACTTCAATGCTCATTTCAACTTCTTGAAGTGGAGCGGACCTCAGTGCATTATTAGAGTTATGTTTTTGTAGACTTGATATAAAACGTAGGCATTCTTCTATGATTCGGCAATGAAAGTTAACTAACCATTCTTCCGATAGCCTGCCTATATCAGATATCGTGGCTCCGACAATAATGCCTTTTTTTACCCATACGATAAAACGGGACCCTATCACTAAGACTTCGCTGTCTATCCTTCTGTCTGTCTGTAGGGAACTCTTTATGCGCGAGTGTGACTCGCACTTGGCCAGTTTTTTGTAGTACTTAAAGATGCAGGGCGTTTTGACGGGGCGCGAAATATAGAATTGGAATTGAAAATTTTTTTCCAAGTTCATTAATATGAAACATTATACTTTTCTGCACACTAAAACGATTGAAATAGGTAGGTAGCTAGGTAGGTCATTTTATGTGTGGCAGGAATCGAAAATTGTGTCTCTAAAAGAAGATACTCTGAGCAAACGTATTTAAGAAAATTTGATTAAAATATTTTGTGGTTAAATAATCTTACCAGCAACGATTGAGCTATTATTACTACGTATAGAGACGACACCACGCATCACCACTGTGTCACATCCAGAATGAGTGCGCGCCTAGATTTGTCATAGATTCAATGTTACCGTCATACAAGCGACATTTTTTTATATTCTACTTATGGAATCGGGTATTGCTAGAGAACATTTTTTATTTATTTTATTTTATTATAAAAGGTTCACCAACAATTGTATACACAATTTCATTTTAAAACACATGATTACCAGGATTACAGTGTAACAATCACTTATAGGTGAACACCACATGCTTAAATTAATTAAAATTAGACCAAAGTCAAGCTAACTTACTCAGAAATAAGCACATACTTTGGTGTTAATTACACAATTAAAATTTGGAATCAATTAAGTAAATTAACAATAAAAATAAATATGACACTAAATCAAAATAGAACATACAAAGTTAAGATTAGGTAAAATTAAAAGCAACATAAAAATTAAAATCAAGATTCAAATAAAATAAAATTACATTAAATTAAAATAAATTAAGACTTAAATGCATAGTATGAAAATTATAGGTAGTATAAATTAATTCAAAATCATAATCAAAAATAACATAAAAATTATAATTATTATAAAACATATCAATTATCGGTCACTTGGTAAACGACTGAGAGTAGTTTTCAGTTTAGCAAGAGAGTCAAAGTGCAAATCGACAATGTCACTATAGCCATTCACTGCATTACACATTCTGGAATAAGGTGAGCTGGATCCCAAAACAGTTCTTCTGAAAGGTGGACAAAGCGGCGTGATGGCACTACGTGGGATTCTAGAGGGAGAGCGGAAATTAAAAAGGGCAAGTAGGCAGGGACAATCTATCTATAGACATATCGCCGGTTATGTTTGAATTCTTTGCAGTCGCCATCTTGGATTTTGATTTTGACCTCACTATCGGCTTTAGCACCCTCGAAAACCATGAAAACGACATCCATGATGAACTTTGAATTTTTTGCAGTCGCCATCTTGGATTTTGATTTTGACCACACTAACGGCTTTAGCATCCTCTAAAACGATGAATACGACTCCCATGATGAACAATTCGAAAATTAATGCAGCCGCCATCTTGGATTTGATTTTGACCTCACTATCGGCTTTAGCACCCTCGAAAACCATGAAAACGACTCCCATGATAAACAATTCGGAAATTATAGCAGCCGCCATCTTGAAAACCATGAAAACGATATCCACGAATGAAACCTTAGAAGTTTTGCAGTCGCCGTCTTGGATTTTGATTTAGACCTCACTGTCGGCTTAAGCATACTCGAAAACCATGAAAACGACTCCCATGATGAACAATTCAAAAATTATCACAGCCGCCATCTTGGATTTTGATTTTGACCTCACTATCGGCTTTATCACCCTCGAAAACCATGGAAACGACATCCATGAAAAAAACATAAAATCTTTGCAGCCGCCATATTGGATTTTGAATTTGACATCACTATCAGCTTTAGCACCCTCGAAAACCATGAAAACGACATCCATGATGAAAACTTAGAATCTTTGCAGCCGCCATGGATTTTGACCTCACTATCGGCTTTAGCACCCTCGAAAACCATGAAAACGACAACCATGATGAACTTTGAATTTTTTGCAGTCGCCATCTTGGATTTTGATTTTGACCACACTATCGGCTTTAACACCCTCGAAAACAATGAAAACGACATCCATGATGAAAACTTAGAATTTTTAGCAGTCGCCATCTTGGATTTTGATTTTGACCTTACTATCGGCTTTATCACCCTCGAAAACCATGAAAATGACATCCATGATAAAAACATAGAATCTTTGCAGCCGCCATATTGGATTTTGAATTTGACATCACTATCAGCTTTAGCACCCTCGAAAACCATGAAAACGACATCCATGATGAAATTTGAATTTTTTGCAGTCGCCATCTTAGATTTTGATTTTGACTTCACTATCGGCTTTAGCATCCTAGAAAACCATGAAAACGACTCCCATGATGAGCAATTCGAAAATTATCACAGCCGCCATCTTGTATTTTGATTTTGATGTCACTATCGGCTTTAGCACCCTCGAAAACCGTGAAAACGACATCCATGATGAACTTTGAATTTTTTGCAGTCGCCATCTTGTATTTTGATTTTGATGTCACTAACGGCTTTAGCACCCTCGAAAACCATGAAAACGACTCCCATGATGAACAATTCAAAAATTGTAGCAGCCGCCATCTTGGATTTTTATTTCGACCTCACTGTCGGCTTAAGCATACTCGAAAACCATGAAAACGACTCCCATGATGAACAATTCAAAAATTATCACAGCCGCCATCTTGGAGTTTGATTTTGACCTCACTATCGGCTTTAGCATCCTCGAAAACCATGAAAACGACTTCCATGATGAACAATTCGAAAATTATCGCAGCCATCTTTGATTATGATT